>JAJQKT010000036.1:0-2400000 GCA_030512225.1 Rauvolfia tetraphylla | reverse complement strand
TCAGACCTGCTGATTTTCCTCTACCTTTAAAATGGTTTCTCTGGTACCTATGTCAATAGAAATTGACAGTACATTATTTTTTAAGGGTTTTATTCCGAGTACTTGTGAATTTTTACTTTGGTTTAAACATCTTGAAAAATGAAAAACTTATTTCTCACTTTCCCTAAACACTTCCTTAACCTTGATCTTTACCGACCTATAGACCAAAACCTTTTTGTTAACCCATAGTCCATCCTTTACCAAACCAATGCCATTACTCTGTTAGACCTTCGTAAAAAATATTCTGAGGCTCAGATATACATCTTCTTTCAAAATAAAATTATCCCTCAGGATATTTGGCCAAATGATTATGATTCATGAAATTACCTCAGTAATCATCCGCATGAGATAAATCTCAAAATTGCTAAGGAATGGTATTCACACCACCCACCAGATTCTCAGCCTAAAACAAAGACTTCTTTTGATTATTTTTTCCATCAACCAGCCAGCTCATCAAAGCCATTGCATCGGGATTCCTTTGCTCACATGTCCTCTGATAAATCTCCTAGAACCACTTGTTTCACTTGTATCGGAAAAAGAAAGCGAAAGTACATGCACGCTATGCCAACTCCATTATTGACTACAATTTGACTGATCCCGACTCCACTGATACAAACATTTCATCACCAACTGATTATGGTCACGATGACTTTTTACATTAAAAATCTTGATGCGTGTAGTTATGTTAACTTTACTTTACAGTTGATTAAAGCTGATAGTGTGCTGCTAGTGTGCTATAACGTATGTAGTGACGTTACCCTTCAATAATGTAATCTATCAGAGTTCATGTGACTCTACAGACCCTTTAACTTTTTTAGTTTTGAAATTTTATAGAAACTCCACTTTTGTGTTTTGTTGTCTATGCCTTTATACTCAATTTTATCAGAATCCTCAACAATTTGCACACAAACACAAGGCAAGTGCACCCATCGTTTAAATTAGTATAATAGCAAGCAAGTTTAAATATCGTATCCACGGGGATAGTTAAATATCATTACTCACTTTCTATTCTATTGTTTAGCCTATCAAAATTGCTTGTGAAAATGGTTGAAATTACTAATAGGAATAGAAGTCTAACTTAGCTAATTAAACCAACTTAACTAATTTTTTTTTTGTTTGCAAGAGAGAATTCACTTGAGAAAACAATACTTGACTAGTTAATCCCCCTAGAATTACCTATGTGATAGAAAAGTCCCTTGGCTGATAAATTTCCCTTCTTATGTTTGATGAAATTCCTCAATTAAAACTCCCTCTATCTCTAGATGAAAGTTCTCTGCTCTTAGATTAATTAGTTGAAACCTCTTTCTAACCAATTCAACCCAAGAATGCATTAAGAATTGTGAATTTCCGATTAGATTTCTCTAATTACCAAGAAGATGTTGAGGTTTCTATCTCTAGTCACCTAAATCATTCCCATTGTTTGTGTATGATCTATTTCACCCTTCCTTTCTCAATTCCAAGTGAAAATTTCCAGATTATGAATCAATTACCAATCACTGTTCCTTTCTCAATTCCAAATGAATAAATTCCAGATTATGTATCAATAATCCACTCAATCAATTCAACCATTCAAACCCACAAACAATCCACAAGAAATTTGAATTAGATCAACCAAGGAAACAATTCATTCACATAGGTAAAATCTAGGGTTCATACACATCCAAGTATTCAAAAGTTAAGTTCATCAACATATTACAATTCAAAGAATATAAAGCAACAAAGAAAGAGGAAGAATTGCTCATTTTCATGGTGGAAATCTTCTCTTCTTCAAGCCTTGAAGTTCTTCACGATTTTGTTGAGAAAATTGCAGCTTTTGTCTTGAATCTTCAAGGTAGATGTTCTCCTTCTTCAAAGATTCAATCTTCTCTCTTGATTTCTCTTGCAAGATTGATGGATTGGAAGAAGAATTTGGTGTGTTTTCTTGGTATTTTTCAGCCTCTCTAGCCAACCCTAGTTGGCTCCTCTTCTTGCCTTTAAAGGGTATTTAAATCCAGCCCAAAAGAGAGAGAAAAGCAGCAGAAAAACAGGTTTAGATCGCCACAAATGGCGCCGCTTGGTCTGGACTAAACGGCGCCTCTTGCTTCCAGTTTTGGTGCATTATTCTGCTACACAACTGTGATAGTGGTTTTGAATTCTAGGTGAATTTAGAGCATTAAATCGGCTGCCATAGGTCTTGGTATTTTCATAGCAGTTGTAGAGCAAGATCGTATATTTCCATGGAGCTTTGAATCACCTCAATTGGACATCTAGAACTCAAGATATGATCGTTCTACCAAAATATGTCAAAACTAGAACACAATACCGGACAAGTGAATTTGTAGCATAAGCAGGTATGCAAATGAACTCCGATTGACATAAATTTTACCATTCTAAAAATTTCATAATGTCCTCTATAATTGTCTAGAATACCTATTTTGTATTTTAAATAGCCATGTAGGTAAAAATCTCACTTGAAAATACTCTACTAGTCTATTTTTCTCTGCATTTCTCTGTTTTTCTTCATTGTATAAAATCTCCTTGTTTGCTTCGTTCAATTCCAAATTTTTAACAAACTCCCCTAAAACAAATAAGAGATAATGGGAGTGTAAATGATGATTAAAACCTAAAATTTTGCAGAGATTTGAGCTCAAAATAATCATTATATAAGGCACAAATATCGAATATCATCCACCTATGTAACTGAGAGGATAAGAACACTTCCCTCTGTTTTTGAAGTAATGTATTCATTTCCTATGACTTTTTAAACTCCTCTAATTCTTCTTCTCTGCTTCAATTTGTGATATGGCTTTTGCTTAGGATCCTTTGTTTGTGATATCAAAAACTGTTGTTATTCCCATCTAGAATTGTTAAAAGATAACAGAGCAGGATCCATTGAGTTTGGAAATTTTATAGTTTGTAGGTTTCATTCTATTTGGTATCAAAGCCATTGGAGCATTTGGTGAGAACTCAATGTGAGATTTAACACAACATTTTTGAATAAGTAACTACCGAATTTCTTGGACAGAGTCAATGGTAATATGGTAGAGTTTAGGAATGAAAACGTACTCTTTGAACTATCTACGAAAATGAGCTTTTATATTTTCAATATAATCTTGTAAGGAAGACACATCCGAGGCAACCCCAATAGTTGATGAACCTGAACAGTCCTCCTCTACCAAGAAACTCACTGCCTCAGGAACATTCACTTTCCAATTGGATGATATTCTTCCAACAACGTGGGCAGTCTAGATACAAGAATTTCATGGTTAAATGGCTGCTAGAGAATTGTTTGGCATTTATGTAGAAACCATTCTTACAGAGTTCACCTCTAGATTCACTGACTCCTTGAAACACTGGTTTACAACTCTCAACTATGTTAGAGAACTCAGTTTTTAAATTCGTCTATTGATTAGACTACCTCTTTACTTTATTACTATTTTCTTTGTGAACCTAATTCTGATTTTGAATTAAAATAAAAAGAGTTTTTCCAAATGAAATATTACTCTTTTTGGAGAAATGATTTGGACGAACACTTATAACGCATAATTCAATTATATTATATTGTTAGTGTAGATGTTAGTCTTAGGCAAGCCTTCTTCAGTTCTATTCCTTAAGTCTTGGCCCAAAGAGTTGACGTATACATCCGTCAAAAGATCAATCAATCATTGGTTTGAATCCTAAACAGATTAGACAAGTAATTCTTCAAAGACTTGAAGATCTTTGTCATAAAAGATAAGTTATGAAATAATATCTCAAAGGAGATCAAGAAGATCAAGAAGTTAAACAAGCATGCAAGAGGACTAAACTCTTCATCAAGTCTTAATGTTGCAAGTGTTCCTCATGCAAGAAATCTTCCAAGAAGAAGAACTCTAGAATTCATACTTCAGATCGCCCATCCTCCAAAAAGACATGGCGTTATTTTTGAAGGAAGAAAAAGTTTTCCAGTGCATCTTCCCAAAAGGCAGATCATTGTTATATGTGCAAACAGAAGGGATACTATGCTAAGAAATGCCTTTAGAGAAAGAAAAGACAGAACCTCATCTCTCAGATAGAGCAAGTCTATTCGCTCCATGAATATAATGATCTTGAATGCCTTTTCTCTAAACAGGATGACCTTGATAATCGTACTCTATTTGCCATTGAAGATCTCATCTTCCTACCATATCTTTGTTCCTCCAAAACCAGACCTTCTAAAACCCAAAACAGCTTCAATCCCAGTTCTTTCCATAAAATCTCACCCCCAAGCACCAGTCCAAATTCGCAGATCTGAATATGCAAAAACCCATTCTAGCTATAGCTTTCTTTGATACTGGAGATGCAGTATCCACGATGAATCCAACTGTCTTACCACCAGAATTCTGGAAAGAACCCAAATGAGAATTTGCAACTGTAGATAGCAAACCCTTCTTCATTTCTCTTATTACTAAACAAATTATTGCCATCCCTTCTTTCCCAAATGTGAAGTTCGTTTGAATCTTATCAGTTGTTCTGAAATTGAAAAAGATTTACTTATTGGTTTTGATATTTACAGTAAGCTTCACAAATTTCAGATTCTTCCCCATGATATTCGTTTTGGTAGATAGTTCAAAGAGTATGTTTGCATTCCTAAACTCTACCAGATTACCCACGACCTTGTCCAAGAAATTCAATAGTTACTTATTCAACAATCTTGTGCTAAATCTAACAACGAGTTTCTCACCAAATGCTCTTATCCTTTGTGGAAAAACCATCAATTCTTCATTAGATTTCCTTTCAAGAAAAATGAAGATATTAATCCTACCAAAGTCAGTCATTTGGGCATGAACCCCGACAATCTCCAGTTAGCCACCCAAGAATGCCAAGACCTTCTTTATTCAGACCTCATTGAACCCACAAATTTTCAATGGTCTTGTGAAGCGTTCTATGTTGACAAACGAGCTGAACTAAAAGAATGAGATTGATAATTAATTACCAAACTCTCAACTTTTTTCTGTAAGATAATAAGATTCCACTTTCACATAGGCACACCCTACTTTTACAACTTGCAAGTGCAATTCATCCTGATGAGCATTCCAAAACTTATTTTTGTACCCCTAGTCAGCATTTCCAATAGAAGGTAATGCTTTTTAGATTAAAAAATGCACTATTTTTTTTCAAAAGGCCATGATCAAGATTTACGAATCACTGTTACATATTGCACTGATTTATTTTGATGACACCTCCTTTTCAGGTCAAATCTGGATGATCATCTAACTCTTCTATACCAATTTGTTGATCTTGTTAAAAAACATGGCGTAATACTTTCTCAAAAGAAGATGATCTTGACAAAATAGAAAATTACTTTACTAACAATGCATTTCTCTGCAAGTACTTACATTTATGGAGATCATATTTTCACAGAGCTTCTGAAATTTCCTGAATTAAATCTCTCCCGGATGCAAATTCAACAGTTCCTTGGCATAATCAATTATGTTAGAGATTTCATTCCTCAAGTCTCCGAGCTTGTTCATCCACTCACCAAGATGCTCAAAAATAATCCTCTACCTTGGGGATTATCTTAGACTCAAGTTGTAGCTGCCTTGAAAACTAATGTCTCTCAGATCTAGAAACTACATTTGCCATCTAATGGCCAAAAGATCCTTTAAACTGATGGTAGTGATAAGTTTTGGAGTGTCATTCTGCAAGAAGAAGTTGATGGAATCAAACAATTATGTGGATTCTCAAGTAGTAGATTCAAAGAATCCAAAATCCAGAATTATCACCTTCAAAGAAATACTAGCAGTCAAGAATTGAATCAAGGATTTCTGTTTCTATCTTATTGAGCCAAATTCTAGATAGAAATAGACTTGAGCTCCTTTCCAAAAATGCTGCAGTTCAAATAGAAACAAGTTCCATATCCTCAATTGCTCAGGTGGGCGACGTGGTTCTCACAGTATTCATTTGAGGGCAAGCACATCAAAGGTAAGACCAATGTTGTGGCTAATTTTCTATCCAGATCCAATTCTTTCAAAACCAAACCTGTTATTACTATTATGCAAACCAACCCTCCTGGTTTTCCTTCTGAATGTCCATACCCAAATTCTATTGATTCTCTAATTCAAACAAGAAATCATTATGAATTACAAGTGTTCAGAGAATTTGGTGATGAATCTTAAAACCATATGGTGTTAATTCATTTTACCTATTCAGTCAAGTCTTCATTCTCAAACCTTCTGATCTTCCTCCACCCTTAAAATAGTTTTTCTGGTATCTTTGTCAATAGTAGCATATTCTTTTTGAAATTGATAGTGCATTATGTTTTAAGGATTTTATTTTGAGTACTTGTAAATTTTTATTTTGGTTTGAATCTCCTAAAGAATGAAAAAACCTATTTCTCACTTTTTTCCAAACACTTTCTTACCTTTGATATTTATCGATCTATAGACCAAAACCTTTTTGTTAACCCGCAGTCCATCCTTTACCAAACCAATGCCATTACTCTGTTAGACTTTCCTAAAAAAAATATTTTAAGGCTCAGAGATACATCTTCTCTTAAAACAAAATTATCCCTCTGAATATTTGGCTAGATGATTATGGTTCATGGAATTACCCTAGTAATGATCCGTATGAGATAAATCTCAAATTTACTAAGGAATGGTACTTAAACCAATCACCAGATTTTTAGCCTCAAACAGAGACTCCTTTTGATTTCTTTTTCCTTCAACTAGTCAATTCATCACAGCCATTGCATTGGAATTTCTTTGGTCACATGGCGTCTGATAAATCTCCTAGAACTACTTGTGTCACTTCTGTCAGAAGAAAGAAAGCGAAAGCACATACTCTCCATGCCAACTCTATTATTGACTCCAATCTAGCTAACCCCAGCTTCACTAATACAGACATTTCATCACCAACCGATTATGGTTGCGATGACTCTTTACTTTAAAAATCATGTTGTATGTTGTTATGTCAACTTTACAACTGATTAAAGCTGATTGTGTGCTGCTAGTCTACTATGACGTATGTAGAGACGTCATTCTTTAATAATGTAATATGTCAGAGTTCATGTGACTCTACAGACCCTTTAGTTTTTTTAGTTTAGGAATTTTATATAAACTCTGCCTATGTAACTTAGAGGATAAGAATGTTTCCCTCTATTTTTGAAGTAATGTATTCATTTCCTATGTCTTTCTAGACTCCTCTGATTCTTCTTCTTTGCTTCAATTTCTGATATGGCTTTTGCTTAGGATCCTTTGTTTGTGAAAATTAGAAACTGTGGTTATTCCCATCTATAATTGTTAAAAGATAATAGGGCATGATCCTTTGTGTTGCCTAGAGAAAGGCCGTTGTGCTGACCTAGCTATACCTTCTTAGACAATTTAGTTTTGAACGTTCATAGTTTCTAGGTTTCACTATATTTGGTATCGAGCCATTAGTGTATTGAAAATTAAGCTAGAGTTGAAGAAGCCCTACTCTATTCATGAATTCAGATATTTCCCTTTCCTATTTTTTTTGACACCACTCCGTCTTTCAAAAAAATAGTGTCTTAGAAATTAGATTATCTTTATGAAGCTACATTAGATTCCTCTTCTCAATTCTTACCAAAAAATCATCCTTTTATGAACCCATATAGTAACTATGCTATGTCTATTACTTCTCCTTGGAAGACTATTAAATCTCTTATCCGACAAACTCTTTCTATTCGTGAATATGTTCGTGTTAAAAAATAGACTAGTATCCCATTGTTGCTACTGGTGAAGAACAATTTATTACTTTTTACATTCCTGAGGATTTTCATTGACAATAGAAGTAACATGAATATTTTCATCTCCATTTTGGAGGTGTCCGAATAGCTCTTACACTGCATGGCAGAAAGGGACTTCTTATGGTTGCTCGAATTGCCTTAATAGATACTCGATTTCTAGCGTATCAACATGCTTGCATTGCAACTGTTGAAGCTACTTTAAATGCAGGCACTGTTTTTATTACCTTATACTCAAATTTTAATATGTCTTTTGCAGATTCATATATTTTGAATGCTCTCAAATTGCAAGGTTAGACAGCAGGGGTTTCTCAAGTTCATGATGCTCTTACTGCCACTCTTCACTAGTAGATGATATGAAGAGTACAGAATCATGTCATTGATCTCTGTCTTCCTGGAGGCAACTTCTCAATAATAGCAGCCACTTTGAATGTTTCACTTAGAAACATACCTTCAGCTTGAATTTCATGCAAGATAACTTGAATTTCTTGCACTTGACTCGTAACAGTATTAGAATCGACCATTTTATAATCGAGAAATTTGCCAATAACAAATTTCTTTATGCCAGCATCCTCTGTTTTATATTTATGGTCCAAGGATTCCCATAGTGCCTTTGTGGTTTTTGATGCACTATCAACATCATAGCGTGAGTCATGCAAGCTATTCATGACATAGTTTCGACAAAGGTAATTAGAGTGCTTTCAAGTATCAACCGCATTGATGACTTGCACATATGTTTCTCCTTCAGGTAATTTAGGACCTTCCTCTGTCAAGAATCTTGTGAGATTCAAGGTAGTAAAGTAGAACAACATCTTTTGTTGCCAACTTTTGAAATTTATACCATCGAACTTCTCTGGTTTCTCATTGTGGTTAGTAGAAACCATAGGAGCATTACCCACCGTAGGCATTTGCGAAGTAGTAGCGATGGTAGAACCCGAACCATTAGAACCATCTCCAACAGGCAAATTCATAGCATCGGCTGCCATATTAAATGTGTTAGGAATCAGTTTTAAGAATGTAAAAACAAAGAAAAAAGCAACACTTAATATGGAAACATAAATTATGGCTGAATAATATAATCAATATAAAATAAACAAAGACTACAAGAAAAAGACAACTATCCAAGGCTCGTGTTCAACACGATCTCCTTAAAACAGATTTGTCCCCTTCGGTTATGTACTTGAGGTTGAATAGGACATCTATCTCCCAGGATACAACGGAAGCGGTAAAATAATAAGCACAAAAACTTTTCACCTGGCGAACTTGAACAAACTAATCAAGAACACTAAGTAAAATATGCATATGAAGATAGGTAAAAATGAGGAGGATTTGCTTGTTAGTCATGCATAAAACAGAATAGGAGGCACCTATTTATAGACTAGGTAAAGTGGTATGAATATGTAATTGGCATTAAACAATAACGGAATTCTAATTGAAACTCTTCATGTAATTATTAGAATTCTTTGCAACTATCCATCATACATGTAAGAAAGTTACATGTATCTATGTAGAGATTCATCTAAACACAATGAATGTGAAATACCTAAGAGGGGGGGTGAATTAGGTATTTGGCTAATTTTTGCAAATTCAAAACTTTTATATGTATAGACCTATTACAGATGATATGAATAAGAGAGAAACAATTTATGGCAAAGCAATATAAAAAATGTAAACAAATGAACACAAACAATTTATAGTGGTTCGATCCTCAAGATCTACCTCTACTACCTTAAGCATACACTTAAGGATTTCAATAACTCTACTATGTGCTCAAGTTCACAGATTACAAGAGAGGCCCACCACACTATGGTTTTACACTTACAACCTCTTCTAGTAATTTTTACAAACAAGGCTCACCAACCTATGGTTTTATATCTCAAACAACCTTGAATCACAACTTCAAGGATCACCCTTATCTAAAGGGTTTTATGTTATCAAGATAACCTTGCTAGAGCTAGTAGATCAACACAATTGAATAAGTAAAGATGAGGGTGTAGATGTTACCACTTGATGGTAGAAATTACACAAAGTTGCACCTTCACACTTTGATCTTTGATGTCTTTGGATTGATCAATTGAATGCACAAGACATAAGAGAGCTTGAGAAATGTTTGTAATAGACTTTAAAAACCTTAGAGTATTCAAATATTCAAAACTTACAAAAGATTGCACGTTTATCGCTTTTATAGAATTTGAAAATCAGTTGAAACAGCTATAAAACGGCTAGTTAATGGCTATTTTCAGGAAATTCGGACGACCGAATTCTGCGTCCGAATTTTTCGGACGACCGAATTCTTCCTACTTCGTCCGAATCTTCGTCCGAATTTCTCTGGAAGAACAGTGACCATGCTGAAGACCAGAATTCGGACGACCGAATTTTTCTTCATACGTTCGAATCTTCTTCCGAATTTCTTTGGAAGAACAGTAGCAAACTTTTGCTACCAAATTCGGACGACCGAATTTCTTGGAATTATGTTCAAACTTTGTAAAATCATTTGAAATCAATCTTCCAAGTATTAGAAATACATTTGGTATATAAAGATAACTTATTTAGACAAATATCAGTTTGAAAATCAAAATCAAATTCCTTTGATCATATAAAGTTTACTTAAAAACTTTTAGGACACAAAACCACATTTACTGAGAATTCATTCAAAAACCTTTTAAGATTAAGAAACCAATTTTATGCTCTCTTATGCATTCAATAGACTCCAAGACATACAAATGTAGAGTTTACATAGATATTACCTATTACCTATCATCATACCTACTCTACACTTCAAGTCTTCAATGCCTTGAGTTCATTTTTGGATAAACCTCAAAAGACTCATAGCTTATTGAGGTTTATCTTGCTCTTTGGCTTGAAGGCAATGAGACTTCAAACTTCTTTCTTCACAAATCCTATCACACAATATAAACATATTAGTTCTCATCAATATTTGTCATGAATCAAAATTACATGATTTGCCCTTAGGGCTAGCAATCTCCCCCTTTTTGATGATGACAAACTTTGATGCAATATGTGATGGATTTAAACAGATTAGCACAAAGAAGTATTCATGTCAATGATAGAAAACAAGCAATTTAGCATATTGATATACACAAGGCTCAATATGAGCCTATGACCCAACCAACCTCCATTATCCTCCTTCCTTCCAACAACTAGGATAGAAGATATAGCATTTAAGCATTTAGAAAAAGTTCTAAGAGAGGTTTTAAGGTTGTAAAAGTTTAACAATGCTCCCCCTTAGATTGTGCTCATTTTTTAACAAATTTGAACTTGAGATACTATGCTCCAAATTCTGACATATCAAGTCCAAACAATAAAATAAGTGAAATAAAAGCTGCAATTTTTAAAAATAAGCTTTCATAAGGTTGTTCAAACATATTAGAAGAGATATTTCAGTCAATTTGAACAACAAAGGAGCACATTTTGACTGTGAAATTTGAAAACATCCGAATTTTATAGCATGCATCCGAATTTTGAACCACATGCGTCTGAATTTTAAACCACATGCGTCCGAATTTTTAAGTTTATATCCAAACTACAATAGATTCAATATAATTGAAGTTTAAAGTGACATAAAGGTTTCATAATGTTGTTCAAACATAACGGAAGAGATTAAGACTGATTTGAATCGATTTGAACAAAAAAAAAAATACATTTTGACCATAAATATGAATGCATCCAATTCTTTAAACCTTGCATCCGAATTTTAATGCATAAAAAATTCATATATGAATGCATCCAATTCTTTAAACCTTGCATCCGAATTTTAATGCATAAAAATTCATATTGCAGCAGATGCAACATGCAGCAGCATTATACAGCATCATTATACAGCATCATTAAAGACTAAGTTCACATAAGACTAAGTTTTCACATATATTGCATCATATATTTTTCTCCCCATTTTGTCATCATTAAAAAAAAATAAAGGGATCAATGAAAATGAGATGTTCAAGTTGGCATATAAAAGAAGCTCTCATCACTGGGATTTCATCATTGAGCTTCACTATTACATACAATGCAGCAAAATACTTAACAAGTTCAGAATAGAAAATGCAGCAACATGCTTAATAAGAAAACTGAACAAAATACAGTAAAGAGATTAGAAAAGAAGGCTTAGTCTTGTGATGGTGAGTTTGATGGGGAGGCTCGGCTCACTCCTTTCTTGATTGCCAAGTGCTTAACTCTTCCTTGACTGAAAGAGATTGTTGTTGGAGATACAATTGCAGCTTGAGCTACTTGACTTCCTGCCACGGGTGGATCTTCATGAGCATGTTCTTACTCTTCTTCTTCTGCTATAGTCTCATCATTTCCACCCTGATCATCCTCTTCATTACTGCTATCCTCATTGTCTCCTTCCTCTGCTTCTCTATCTCTTTCTTCCTCATTTCCATCTTGAGGCTTAAAGGGTCCTTCACCACTTTGAGTGTTTCTCATAAGGATTTCTTCAATGTGTTTTACTCTATTCTCCAGTCCATCTAATTTTCCAAGAACCATTGGAGCAAATGACTCAAAGAACTTATACATTTTCTCCATTTCCTTGACATGGTTGTTCAAGGCTTCTTGGAATGCTTTGGCTATAATGGTGTCACCTCTAGTTACTCCTTTACCACTTGACCCAATTCCAGTTTCTTCTTCAAATAATCTCCTTTTTGTTGGAGGTTGCTCCCCCTCACTTGAGGTGTCATGCTTTCTTTTTGTTTTCATTTCCCTAGCAAGGGTTTCCTCTTCATCCTCTTCTTCTTCTTCCTCTTCACTTTCTATGAATCTCTCTCTTTCTATTCTTTTCGGAGGGGTTTCTCTTTTTGTCCTCCATACATTATCCTCATCATGAACTAATTGCATTCTCTTAAGAGTTTCATTTGTGTAAATTTCACCACTCTTAAAGGCTTGCCCTCTTCCCAGGGAAGTTTGATCTTAAAATGCTTAAAGATTCTAGTTAATAACCTTCCAAATGGAAATGCCTTGGTTCATTGTTTTTAAAAGCTGCAATCATGTGTTTCAAGGCTATATACCCAAAGTTCATTCTTCTATGCTCATGCAAGGCTAACATGATTACCATATGCATATTTCCAACTGATGACTTGTGTCCAAAATTAGGAACAATCATTGTAGTCACCATGTGATGCAAAACTCTACCTCTAGCATCCAAATTCTTAATTTCCCTTTCCTTTATGGCTCTAAACTCTCTTCCATTGGTAAATGCTTCCTCAAATCTAACATGTGTGAAGAGTTCACGATCATAGCAATGCATGGATGGTGAATAATATCTAGCTCCATCGTCACCCACTCCACAAATTCTATTTATCAATCCTTCATTGAATTCAATGTCTATTTGTGATACTCTAGATGAATACCATTGTATCACATTATCCCCTATCATCTCAATTTTCTCCTCTTTCAAGTTTGCATAGAATTCATATATCAAAGTAGGATAATATTCTTCATCAATGAATAACAAACTACTCCAACCAATATTATTGAAATGAGATAGGACAATATCCATGTTTGACAGTTTATCAATATCCACCTTATATCCAGGAATGATTTTTCTACTACTCTTATTCCATTCACCAAATTCATGAGTAGATTTAATAGAGATAAACCTGTCAACCCCATATTGTGTTTGAGGAATACGAATTCTTCTTGGCTGATTGAGGATTGATTCTCCATCTCCTTCCTTAGCTTTTCCTTTTCCTTTCTCAACATTTGGCTTCTTTGTTCTCACCATGATGTTTTCTCTTGAGAAGGATTGGTTTTCTGTATGAAATTAGGGCTTAGAAGTTTAAGAATGAAGAAAAATCGGGATGAGAATGTGTGATTTTGAAGGGATTTTGATTCGGATGTGAATGGGTATGAGAAGTTTTAAAAAAGATGTGAAATTCGCAAGTTGAAATGTTGAGAAGATTGTTTAATCTTCATTTAAAGGGTCACGTCCGTAAAATTCGAACGACCGATTTTTTAGGTCTGCGTCTGAATTTTCGAGCAAAAGTTTCTGTTTCTTTAGTTCAGAAAATTCGGTCGACCGAATTTTCTGACCTGCGTCCGAATTCTTGATCAAAAGTCTTTGTTTCTTGTCACTCAGAAAATTCGGTCGACCGAATTTTCTGCAGTGCATCCGAATTTTGAATCAAAAAATTTCCTGCATTCACCAAAACTTCAATACACACATTAGTCATTGAATCTTGAAATTCCTAAGAGTCTTCTTAAGTGATTGAACCTTTCCTCAGCCAAAGGCTTTGTAAATATGTCAGCAATTTGATCATTTGTATTTATATATTCTAAGCATATATCTTTCTTAATCACATGATCACGAATGAAATGATGTTTTATCTCTATATGCTTAGTCCTAGAATGTTGAATGGGATTTATGCTCAAGTTAATGGCATTAGTATTATCACATAATATGGGCACACAATTGAATTTAAGACCATAATCAAGTAAGGTATGCCGCATCCATAACAATTGTGCACAACAACTTCCTGCAGCTATGTATTCAGCTTCTGCAGTGGATAAAGACACACAAGCTTGCTTTTTACTAAACCAAGATACAAGACAACTACCAAGAAATTGACAATGACCACTTGTGCTTTTACGTTCAACTTTACAACCAGCATAATCCGCATCAGAATATCCAATAAGTTCAAAAGATGAAGTTTTTGAAAACCAAAGGCCATAGTCATGAGTATCAATCAAATAACGAAAAATTCGTTTGACAGAAATTAGATGAGATTCTTTAGGACATGATTGGAATCTAGCACATAAGCATACAGCAAACATAATATCTGGTCTACTAGCTGTGCGATATAGTAAGCTTCTGATCATACCTCTATATAATTTTTCATCAATACTCTTACCTTTCTCATCTTTATCAAGTTTAGTTGATGAACTCATTGGAGTACTTATTCCTTTTGCTTGATCCATTCCAAACCTTTTCAATAGCTCCTTAGTATACTTTGCTTGATTGATGAAAACTCCATCCTTGGTTTGCTTAATTTGCAGCCAAAGGAAGAAACTTAGTTCTCCCATCATGCTCATCTCAAATTCATTTTGTATAGTTTTAGCAAACTCTTCACAAAGGGAAGTATTAGTAGCACCAAAAATGATATCATCAACATAGATTTGCACAAGTAGAATATCATTTTTAGAAGTCGTTTTTATAAAAAGAGTTGTATCTACTTTTCCTTTTGCAAAACCTTTTGAAAGAAGAAAACCACTTAATCTTTCATACCAAGATCTTGGAGCTTGTTTCAGTCCATATAGAGCTTTAGTTAATTTGAAAACATGATTTGGAAATTTTTCATGAATAAAGCCAGGAGGTTGTTCTACATAAACCTCTTCTTCAATAAAACCATTTAGAAAAGCACTTTTGACATCCATTTGAAATAGTTTAAAGTCTTTAAAACAAACAAATGCCAAGAGTATTCTAATAGACTCTAATCTGGCCACTGGAGCAAAAGTTTCATCATAATCAATACCTTCTTCTTGATTGAAGCCTTGAGCAACAAGTCTAGCTTTATTTCTAACAACTTCTCCTAGTTCATTTAACTTATTTCTAAATATCCATTTTGTACCAATAACAGAATGATCATGAGGTCTAGGAATAAGAGTCCAAACTTTATTTCTCTCAAATTGATTTAACTCTTCTTCCATAGCAATAATCCAGAAATTATCACACAATGCATCATCAATATTTTAGGTTCAATATGAGATAAAAGGGCAAAATTATCAATAAAGTACTGTCTTGTTTTGACTCCTTGAGAGACATCACCAATGATTTGCTCCTTTGGATGACTTCATGCATATGTGAGATCCTTTGGAAGTTCTTGATTATTGCTTGATTGACCATCATGTTCTTGCTCCATTATTTCTTCTTCTTTAGCATGGTCTTCCAATGTAGGTACTTGGTGTTGAGTTTGATTTTCAACCATTGAGGAACCTGCATCATCTTCATTTCTTCTTTGGAGATAAATATTAGATTCATCAAAAGTTACATGAATAGTTTCTTCAACATATAATGTCCTTTTGTTATAGACTCTATATGCCTTTTTATTTGATGAATAGCATAGAAATATGCCTTCATCAGATTTTCTATCAAACTTACCAAGATTGTCACTAGTGTTTAAAATAAAGCACTTACAACCAAATACTTTAAAATAGACAATTGATAGAGTTTTATCAAATAGAAGTTCAAAAGGGGTTTTTTCTTATAAAAGGTCTTAGTAAAACTCTATTCATTACATAGCATGCTGTATTTACAGCTTCAGCCCAAAAGTATTTAGGTAAAGAATTTTCACAAAGCATTGATCTAGCCATTTCTTGTAATGTTCTGTTTTTCCTCTCAACAACACCATTTTGTTGAGGTGTTTTGGCAGCTGAAAAATTATGAGTGATACCATACTCATCACAGAATTTTGTAAAATCTTGGTTGCAAAACTCTCTTCCATTATCACTTCTAATAGAGATTAAGTTGCAGTTGAGAGAAATTTGAACCTTCTTGAAAAGTTTTGAAAATTCATAAAATGTTTCATCTTTTTGTGATAAAAAGATTACCCATGTAAATCTGAAAAAATCATCAACAATCACATAAGCATATCTTTTACCACCAAGACTAGTAGTCCTCATAGGTCCAAATAAGTCCATGTGAACTAGTTCAAGAGGCTTTGAGGTAGAAACCATTTTCCTTGGTTTGAAAGATGTTTTCGATTGTTTTCCACATTGACAAGCATCACAAATACGGGTTTTATCAAAATCCATTTTTGGTAATCCTCTAACTAGTTCTTGAGTAGAAAGTTTGTTCAACAAATCCATGCTTACATGTCCTAATCTTCTATGCCATAAAAATCCATCATTGTCATGAATGGCAAGACATTTAATATCATTAGTGATAAGCTCATCAAGGTATAACACATATACATTACTAACTCTTTTAGCTACAAAAATAGTTTTATTACTTGCACTTTCAAGAATAGTACAAGTATCACATTTAAACTCTACTTTGCAACCATTGTCACATAATTGACTAATGCTAAGTAAATTATACTTTAAACCATCAATAAGTAGAACTTGCTTGATAAGAGGGAAGGAACCTTTACCAATGTTGCCTATTCCAAGTATTTTCCCTTTCTTCTTATCTCCAAAAGTGACAAAACCTTCACTTGTAGCTTGAAGCTCACTAACAAGTGATGCATTCCCAGTCATGTGCCTTGAGCAGCCACTATCAAGAAACCATTTAGTGGCACTTGATCTTGAGGGAAATTGTACCTATACCAAATTGGAAATAGTGATTTTTGGTACCCATATCTTCTTGGGTCCAAGAGGGTTAGTAATAGCTCCTTTAACTCTCCAAATGATCTTCACTCCATTTTTTTTTATAAAGCACTTAGAAACTTTGTGTCCATGCTTACCACAATATGTACAATAAGTATGAGACCTATAATGAGAAGATTCATTAACAAATAACCATTTTGGTTTTGGATCAAAACAATCATGTGTAAAACCAAGACCATGCTTTACAAATGAGGATCTTTGATAACCAAGTAATTTATTTAAATTTTCTCTTCCATTTGTAAATCTCTCAATGCATAAAGTAAGATCATTTACTTTCCTTTTTAAAAGCTCATGATCTTTTAGCATTGATTCAAGAGAAGTAATTCTTGAACAAAGCTTTTTGTTTTCAAAAGATACATGTTGTATGGTAGTATTCAAAACATCCTTTTCAATGGTAAGAGAATTAATGGTCTCAAGATGTCTATCATTTTCAATACATATTTTGAATTTTCATTTGAAAGATCATTAATTTTGGATTTCATTTCTTTATTTCTTCTTGAAGCGTTTTTCAGTTCTTCATACAATTCTACAATTAAATCACTAGAATCAATATCATCATCACACAAATTTGAAATAGAGGGTGAAGATTGTACCTCATCATCAATGGCCATAAAGCATATGTTGGCCTTCCCTTCACTTTCATCCTCACTTTCTTGTTGATCCCACGTTCCAGCTAGTCCTTTTCCTTTCTTGGCAGATTTCTTTCTGCTTTTGCTTTCTCTTTTCCTCTCTAACACTTTGGGACAGTCAGCAATAAGATGCTCTGTACTCTTGCATTCAAAGCATTGAGGTTTATATGATGAGGATTGTCCACTCTTATTGACTGGCTTTCTTCCTTTCTTGAGAAATTCCTTTTTGTAGAATCTCTTGAACTTCTTCACTGCCATTGCAATCTCTTCTTCTCCACTGTTTCCTCCTTCTTCTTCACTTGAAGATTGTTCTTGTTCACTCAAGTTGTTTGAGGCATTAAGAACTACTCCTTTTCTTCCTTTTTCCTCATCTTCCTTATCATTTAATCGTTTCATCTTCATTTCATGAGTAAGCAGTGATCCAATAAGCTCTTCAAGAGGAAGAGTTTTTAGATCTTTAGACTCCTCAATAGCTAGCGTCTTTGGCTGCCAAGATTTTGGTAGAGCATCCAAAATCTTTCTGTTTTGCTCTCCCATAGTATAGCCTTTACCATAAGCTTTCAAGACATTGAAAATATTAGTAAGCCTTGTAAACATATCACTAATATTTTCACATTGTTTCATAGTAAACAGTTCATAATCTCTAACAAGCATAGCAAGTTTAGATTCTTTAACTTGATTAGTACCTTCATGTGTAATTTGAAGTAATCTCCACATATCATGAGCAGAATCACACCCACTAACTCTATTATCTTCAGGAGCATCTAATGCACAACTTAATATATTCATGGCCTGATAATTTAATGTCATTTTCCTTGAATCATGCTCATCAAATTCATCAGTGGATTTGGGTTATGAGGTTACTCCATCTGCTCTCATTTTCATTGGGACATAGGGACCTTTCTCAATTATGTTCCATAGATCAAAATTGATAGAACAAATATATATTTTAACTCTAGACTTCCAAAAAGTGTAATTTGTTCCATCAAACAATGGAGGTCTGTTTCTAGGTAAGGTAGGTTTGAAATATTAGCCATAGGATCTTTGTCTTCTAGGTTGTAAAACCACACAAAGAAGTTCTAACTCTGATACCAATTGAAATACCTAAGAGGGGGGGGGAGGGGTGAATTAGGTATTTGGCTAATTTTTGCAAATTCAAAACTTTTATATGTATAGACCTATTACAGATGATATGAATAAGAGAGAAACAATTTATGGCAAAGCAATATAAGAAATGTAAACAAATGAACACAAACAATTTATAGTGGTTCGATCCTCAAGATCTACCTCCACTACCTTAAGCATACACTTAAGGATTTCAATAACTCTACTATGTGCTCAAGTTCACAGATTACAAGAAAGGCCAACCACACTATGGTTTTACACTTATAACCTCTTCTAGTAATTTTTACAAACAAGGCTTACCAACCTATGGTACAAAGTTGCACCTTCACACTTTGATGTCTTTGGATTGATCAATTGAATGCACAAGACATAAGAGAGCTTGAGAAATGTTTGTAATAGACTTTAAAAAGCTTAGAGTATTCAAATATTCAAAACTTACAAAAGATTGCACGTTTATCGCTTTTATAGAATTTGAAAATTAGTTGAAACAGCTATAAAACGGCTAGTTAACGGCTATTTTCAGGAAATTCGGACGACCGAATTCTTCCTGCTTCGTCCGAATCTTCGTCCGAATTTCTCTGGAAGAACAGTGACCATGCTGAAGACCAAAATTCGGACGACCGAATTTTTCTTCATACGTTCGAATCTTCTTCCGAATTTCTTTGGAAGAACAGTAACAAACTTTTGCTACCAAATTCGGACGACCGAATTTCTTGGAATTATGTTCAAACTTTGTAAAATCATTTGAAATCAATCTTCCAAGTATTAGAAATACATTTGGTATATAAAGATAACTTATTTAGACAAATATCAGTTTGAAAACCAAAATCAAATTCCTTTGATCATATAAAGTTTACTTAAAAACTTTTAGGACACAAAACCACATTTACTGAGAATCATTCAAAAACCTTTTAAGATTAAGAAACCAATTTTATGCTCTCTTATGCATTCAATAGACTCCAAGACATACAAGTGTAGAGTTTACATAGATATTACCTATTACCTATCATCATACCTACTCTACACTTCAAGTCTTCAATGCCTTGAGTTCATTTTTGGATAAACCTCAAAAGACTCATAGCTTATTGAGGTTTATCTTGCTCTTTGGCTTGAAGGCAATGAGACTTCAAACTTCTTTCTTCACAAATCCTATCACACAATATAAACATATTAGTTCTCATCAATATTTGTCATGAATCAAAATTACATGATTTGCCCTTAGGGCTAACAGAATGTCTAGATATCCATGTATAAAAAATCCAAATGAATGAATTTGTATTATCTAAGATATATTAAGTTGTTGCCATTTAAAGTGAGTACATCTCCCACTTATACATCATTAATAGGTAATGCATTGAAACTATTTTTCATTCACCTAATCATGCCAATATCCAACAGTTTTTTCATCACTCCAAGATTCTTTGTTTTCATTTTGGTGAAACAAAACTCACAAAATGCAAGAAGGCAAAAGAACTACAATTTGTCAAAAAGATTCATTAATGTGAGATACATCGCGTGGCTAAAAATCTACCAAGCACTCATTAAACCTATCATTTGAAACATTTTCCATTATATTTCTAATCCTAGTTTGACTAATTTGAGTGAACATCAAATACTAATTAGGTTAAGAGGGACCATTATGTATAGCATTTATGTATCAAGTTCCTAAAATCAACACGCATGCTTGGCACTTTTTTGACTCAATTGTTTCTTTCAAAAGAAACAAATTCAGATCACTTATTACATACTTGAAGATTAAGCAAGAAAAGAAAATTTACAATAAAAATAAGTTTATTTCACAAAAGCTAATGCATTAGACTTGGAAAAAAGCGTGGCCTACTCTCTATTAAACCTAGACTATTTACAACAAAGCATTGCAAACTCGAAATAAAGCTCCCAAAACAAGAAAAGTACATACCTTAGTTATTTTGAGCCGCGTTATCATCGTTATCAATGTGATTGCTCATTTTATTCTTTGAGGCGACGACTTTCCAAGAGAGAACTTTCTCAGCAGGCTGTGGGGAATCACGAGTGTCATTTTCCTCATCACCCCAGATAACTAATTTATCTCCAGTTTCATTATCTATAAGCTGATAAGCCCCTGGAGTATCCATAGGCACCCGAGTGTATGAGCTAGCTCTTACTTTGACCACCATTGACATGGCCCTTTGATGCGCATCACCAAAGGTTAATATAATCTAATTTAATCTATTTGATATACAAAGTATGAGTTTTGTTGTTCACTCAAATTAGTCGAACTGGGATTAGAAATATATCACTAAGTATATCATTTTTATTATAAAACATTCAACTTTTACTTTTTCTATTAATGCATTTGTATCATGCGTTCTCAGCTTTTTTGACTTCAACTTAAGAACGTATTACTATAATGCATTATATATGTACATTACATTTTTTCTACTATTGATGTTTAAGAATGCATTATAATAATGCATTCTTAGGTTATATCACATTCTTCTATAGGGTCGTGAAACTTTTGAATGCAAAACCATTTAAACATATTACCATAATACGTTTGACAATCCCATTTCGATTCTATGAATGCAAAATCACTAAGAGCAAAGCCCTAAGAACGCATTACCTGAATGCATTCTCACCCTTATATTGTATTCATCTTTTGAGTATAATGCGTTCTAAAGTTCACATTACATTCTTCTATTGCATCGTGAACCCTTTGAACCTATAAGCCATGAGACGCATGCTTACTGTAATGTATTAATGAATTTACAATGCTTTACTAGAGTACCGTTTTGATTAAAAAAATTAATGAATGTGAAGAAGGTTCACATCAATAAATGTGAAGAAGAATCAGATTAAAATACTAAGTTCTTTTGATTAAAAAAATATGAAAAAATCTAACTTTATATCTGTGATCTAAAAAATATATTATGAAAATAATTTCATATGACAATTTTTAATATTAAATTTACAATTTCGATGTTTATTTTTCTTATTATATTATTTTTCTAATTTTGTTTTAATCCATAAATTACAATATAATAACTAAAATATATATGCACAATCTTAACATGGACATTATATCCACAAGATCACTAATTTGATCACTGATCAATCTCTGAGCATAGCAAGTGAGACTTTGACAAGTTCTTTTACAATTCTAAAGTTTACTGGCAGTGCTGTTGTTGTAGCCATTGCTGTGTGAGTCAGCATTTGCTTTCTGGGTTGGAATTTTGGGTTTAGGATATGAATCAAGAAGGTGAAAGACCGGGGAGGGAAGCATTAGATTGGCATGGTGCCAGCTATCTATTATTCTATAGTGTTCAGTTTGGGTTGGGCTCACTGGGCCGCTGCAACCAAAACATGAGTTAAAAGTGCTCCTTATTATCTTCTAAAGATGTGGGCCCATAATCCTTCGCTAACATCAAGCTTTTCATGACAATATTTTTCTAACTTGAAATTCATTTAGATTTATGTTAGAATTTTTGTCATTTATAGTTTTGTGAAAGTAATTATACTTAGGCTTGGATTGGATAGGGTCTCAAAACTCAAATTCCAATATGGTCTAAGAAAGGGCGCGAACCCGAGTCACAAACAATTTGCATCCTGTCCACTTTGATGTGACTACAATAGAATGGACAACGAATCTGGGCAAGCCCATTTTGCCGTGGGTGAGGAGGACTCTCCAATGTTTAGGTTAAGTGTACGTGGCTCACGCTGCTTGAAACAGTTTAGGCTGACATACTACAGGAGCCATCTTTCTCTCATCGATAGAAATTTTTGCTAAGCCATATGCATTCAAGTGTAAGACAAAAAATCCAAGCCTTCGAACGTCCAAAAAAATATGCATTAATTCTATGGGTTTGGTTGCTGTTGAGCGCATATCAAAAAATATGCATATGTTCATGAGCCGAACGCTTGAATTTTATACTTCAACCGAACGATTTACATTGAAATAATTATTATTTTAAATGAAGAATAGTACATTTTGTCCTTATCGCTTAACTTTATTAGCAGGCGTATAATTTGGCTGCAGTATACCTATATCCTATGACATTAATAAAACTACTCCCTTCAGATTTTCACTTCGTTTAATTTTAAAACCGACTGTAAACAAGTTATAACATCAATTCTCTCTAAGCAATAATGTTCATCCACAACATAACCACTTTGTTGTATATCCATTTCATATCTTATTAAACTCTTACTTATATTTCAAGATGGTATTTCTTTTCTAAAGTACTTGTATTGAGTATGAAAGAAACGTAAATTACTAAATACATTAAAAAGTTGTGCTAATTAAAAAAATTTTGGGACACATTAACACTTGCCTATAAGGCTGAATCGCAATATCATTATTTCAGGAATAGCCTTACTTGGAAATAGGGTTACTACCAAGTACCATGCATCCTAAAAGAAAGAGATGTGATTCACCACATTGTACGTTAAAGTGGCAAGAGATTTTCACCTTCTTTTCCCCTCCTAAGCCTTCTTCTGATGACATGGGCTTTGGGGCCCATAAAATAGACAATACATTGTCAATTAAAAACACAAGGTGAACAGCACACGATAGGACTACATTTTCAAATGTGCAACATCATCACTTCCCATACATAAAAGTTAAAAAATAGGTAAAGGGTTGTAATAGTACAGACTACACTTCGTATAACAATTGCGTTCTCAAATAGCACTTTTTCAAGACTCCGAACACTCTATGACATTTCTTATGAAAGAATGTCGTCGGTTGAACAATTCTCGTGCACTGTAAAAATGTCGAACACCCACAAATTCACTCTTATTGTACCTCTCGCCCTTGAATGGTGTGAGAAAACTCAATTGATTAGCAAACCCGGTATCGACAAGATAGTAATGTACGAGTCAGCGACTTCAGTTAGGATTGTTAAATATCTTCAATACCTTCAGGGGGACTTAGAAATTTTGCGACTTCCTTAGTTATTGCATCGAAAAGAATTCTTGAATCGTGTGCACTCCCTTCCTAACCAACGTAAACGTACACGAACTTCATGTTGTGGTCATATATTACTCTGATGTTTTGTGAAATATTAGACTTCCTATTCCTATGTCTCCCAAGTAGATCCCCTAGCATACGTTGAAATATGTGTTCCACCTATCGCCCCAATACAGTCCTACGATCAAAATAACCACATTATTTTGATCTTCGTTGGTTGCAAGCATTCTTAAATCAACTACTTTGAAAAACATAATGGAGGAAAAATAGATGAATTAATATAAGATGCGTGAATATGCAGCATTTAATTTCTCACCATGAACCATGAAAAATATTTATCGTTGTTGATTATCTTAGGGTGTGAAACTAAAATGCTCACTGTCTTGATATAGTACGATGCTAGTACATACAAGTAGTTTGATATTTTTTTCAAATGTCGAGATACAGTCTCGCAAGAATGTTAGAACATTTTTGCTTCATTAATGTGATTGTTGTTTCTCTTTACAACATGTAAAAAAATTGTTAGACTTTTCCTCACATCAACTCTTTGTTAGAGTACATCAACCCAGTGACCTGCAGCAACCAACGCATTGTATAATCGCATGAATGCATTCTTACCTATGTGTAGATTCTGCCAAATTCACGCCAGATAATGATTGAGGAGCTCATCCACCCACATTGGTCCCCATAGGATGGACTTGCGACATGACAATTTTTCTATTTTAGTTTGCCTAAAATTGTTGTAACTCATTACCATTATTAGCTTCATTCTTCTCATATTGTGTTCCTCTTTGTTGGAGTTTGTTTCATCCCCTGCTGACGATTCTGCATAGAAAAATGGGTTAGTATGGAGCTCATTTGGTCCACTCATTACCAAAGCTCTGAAATGGTTGGTTGAGGAAATGTTTGGCAAATACTCCATTTACAGAACTCGTTTCTACACTACACCCATTCCCAACAAATTCTTTTTATTCTTCACATTAGAGAATCGTATTTGAAAAACATTCCATCAATTTTTGTCACTTTCCTATTGGCGTACACCATTTCGCACAAACTGTGCAGCAAGATTGTCTTTTCCTGTTGATGAACACCATTTCCCACAGATTATTGTAGAGACATACAGGGGGAAAAAGTGCACAGCTTCAGCAACAAATGTTGATTCACCACATAGTGCAACTACTGAGGTTATGTGACCTGCTTGCATTTGGACAGCAAAGTTCATAAATAATAGAATCTATACATTTCAAGTAGCACGTGGTAAAACCTATAAAACTTTATTCTTAAGAATGCACATGTTGGGTCATAGGGATTAAGCTTGATAACGCAACAACTTATGTACGGGCATTGTTTGACATTCTACCAAACTCAACAATTATCTCAAACCTTTTTTATTGTTTCCTTTTAATGTTTCTTTTTTGCCAACGCAATGCGCAGCAAAGTTGACCATCATGTATCATAGCATAGAAGAATTATTTCATTTCCTATTATTCACCGTCTTCTACATTTTTTTGCCAATAAAAAGGTTGTTGATTGATATTACAATCAATAAAGAGAGGACTACTTCTCCAACAAGGCAACATAGAGGAGCTAAAGAATTGGATCAACCAAACTAGCCTGGCACTTCCTGTAAAATAAGCATCTTAAATGTAACACGACAGTTAAATATCTAATTGAGTAAATGACACTAATAATAATTCCTATAACATAAGCCGACTCAATAAAATTCATGCATTACATTTGCCATAATTCTAACGCCAATGGTGCAGAAACCTCAAATCAAACACAAACCAATTAAAAACTTGTGACTGGTTTATTGATTATTACACTTCTAGCAGCATTATACGGGTTACCTTACATATCAGAACTGTTTCACTTCGTCTACCTAGTCAGTGGAAGTGGGGGCATCTGACTAGGGTAAGAACAAGGGATTAATTGCATGCAAGGTTCAGAACATTCAGCATCCTCGAAAGCCACGATCGGCACCAGCAAACCTAGTATGGTTGTGTAGGAAGAGCTTGCATGCTGCATATTAGTGCAAATCAAGTGATTTTCCCATGCGTTTTTGGCCTTTTAGATAGATTCAAAGCCCTTGTAAGAGTTTGCTCGAAAGTCATTTATTAAGGCTCGAAATTCTGCCTAGTCTAGGATAACACCAGTCTTTCTGCCTTTGAAGATAATGTATGCAACTTTCTTACCATCGATACATTCTTACAACAGCTTGAGCCTTTCTAGCTCATATATAGAAAAAATGATTGTCACCAGTAAAGGCATGCTAAGTAGCTCTTCTGTCCCCGCAGGCTCAAGGTAAGTCTGTGACACTTAAAATGATAACACCGGTGCATGATGCATGGCAAATTGGGTGGCAGTAGCAGTAACAAGTAGTCCAATAAACTGGTCACGGGTCCAAAAGAAAATAGTACCGTTTTTTGTTGTAGAAGCTGTTATCCTATATGTTGTACCTTGTTGTATCAACATTGGGCATTTTTTCTACCTCCTCAGCGTGCAAGTGTGTTGTAGACGTGTTGACTATGAAAAAAAAAATGTATCATCTTTTTTAATCTATGGCTTTTTCTTGCACTGACTAGAAGGAGTTGCAGGAAAATAATTGAATGTTAAAGAATCATCACTGTGCTTCGCTGTGGTAACATGATAAAGATCCCTTTTTGGTTAATTGGATGACGACTGTGACCTCTTCTAATTATTGAGATTTTTTTGTCCTTATTTCAATTTTTAATTACTTCGTTACAATGGTCCGTTTGGTTTTTTCTATGCACCACATAGTTACAACAACTTTCAAGTAAAGCTTTTAGGAGAGTAATTATGTCACTGGTTGAGGACCAAACAATGCTATAGAGAGGGCCAATCAGGATAGGATAAAACAAGTCTAATATCACCTCAGGCCAAAACATCTTCCTCAATTTCACATTTTCAATTTGGTAATGGAGAGCATATAAAGTAGAGGATGCAATGAAACTTTCTTGGTTTAATTTTGAATATCTTGTTGCAAAATAAATATTTAGGTGATTTCTACTTGTGAAAGCTATAAATTATTCATCTGTAAACTTTTGAATAAGTAGCTAGCCACTGTACATACTTCGACCAACTTTTCTCATAGGATAATTATATAGTAAAAATAGAAACACTTCAAAGTTAAGTTGTTCTTCAGAGAGCTAGGAAGGAAAACATCTATCCCAATGATGAACAGGGGTAAGCATAGGAATGTGCAAAAAACAAAAAATTCTAGATGTGCTTCTCAACTTTGGTTTCCGGCTCTATCCGTCTTTCTATTTCTGTAGAGTTTGAGAGTTCTAGGTTTTAATAGAAAAAAATGTTAACATTTGTACGTACTAACTGATAAAGCGTCAAAAATGTAAATTTGCAAATTTGCCAATTGCTCTCAGAAACAAACTAAAAACTCAAAATTGAGGTAGATAAATCACAATAAACCTGTGCATTTTCCTTAGAATTAGCTTGGTTAAAGTCTTCTTGTCTACTGTAGTGTAAGCTTGTGTTTTCTGTCACAGCAGAAAGCATAGAAATGTGCACTTGTGAAGCACAACCAGGCATCAGAGGTCTCAACCAAGACCATGCAAAGTGACTAAGCTTGATAGAACCAGAGGCCTTGAAGCCAAAAAAATGACAAATAACAAAACACACAGAATCATCTAAAGATTTCCACAGCATCTAAACTAGAAACATAAAGCAAAAATAAGCACAAATATTAGTTTACATATGTTTTGAACCGCTCAGTCTAAGATCAATTGAAAGGAATTCAATCGCTAGGGAGTAAATACTTTCCGATATTACACAACTAGATCTGCCAAATGTAGAAGAAGCATGCCTATGACGTAGAAAATATGCATGCACCCTCCAAACTACTCGCTACAATATTAAAGATCATTACAATAAATATAAAATATAATAGATTCTAAGCAGCACGTGGATTCCTATTATCAGTCAGCGGCTTTAGCTTTAATGTCTTTAACTGCTTTTAGACTTGACTTCAGTATCTTGTTGCGTACATGCTACGCCCTTCTATCTGCATCCATGGACAGCTATCGCTTTCTCCACTACTCATCATTGTAGAAGCTGTCCGCACTATGTCGTACTCCTTCATGCACTTTAGGATGTCGTAGGCGCCGTTCGCTTGTCTTTTTCCTTTCTTTGCCAAATACCTATTCTCCTGTTCCGCAACCCGAATTTCCTCAATATACCTCTAACTACTTACCACACTAGCCCAGCCTTCATCCATGTCAGATTTGTAGGAGTTTCTGGAGCCTTTTCCCTTATTCCATGACTCCCGCAGCCAGCTTTGCACTTTTGTCCTGAAGAAGTTGGCCTCACGCTTCCAATGACCTCTTCATCTGGAAAAGAAAAACTTTTGATGCATGGTTATGCTGTAGCTTTACCCTCACCTCTTCCTCGGCTATCATTGGCCCTTGCATTGAGAAACGGGCGTAACAACTACAAGTAACTGAGTTAAGGAAAACCATCTTTATAAGGTCATAGTTGGGCAAGCCTTTGTATCTGAAGTATTTTGCTTCCGCTTTCATCTATGAAGTTCAAACAAACGAACACCTACCCTGCCAATCAGTGACCAGCATACAAAAAAATTATCATTACAGCTACGACCACGACGTCAGAAAAACTGATTTTCTAGGAATAGTATTTACCAGACAAACATATTCAATCCGAAAATGCACAGTAGTTAAGCAACCCCACAATGGATTGAATCACCCAACAAATGGATTAATAACTTAAATTGACTTGACAGGGAGAAAAGACATCAACTGAAACAGACATCGTAACCAAATTTGGTTGTGATCTTATAGCTTGATAATCTTGTCTTAACCATCAAATCACATATAAACTTGAAGTTTGTGAATTTAAAGAAGAGCTTTCATTAAGGTAAAGGATTTGCAAAAAAGAAAAAAAATTTTAATAATTAGCCAAAGACCTAATTCACCCCCCCCCCCCTTAGGTCTTTCAGGCTGAAATTTTTAGTACGTAAACGCATAACAATTAATACACCCACAAATGATTAACATGGTTACTTGTATCCTTTGTTGACACTTGCGAACTAGACTTGGTAAATGGTTGGAGTCGATTATGCTAAAACGGTCATCAATGTTTGAGGAAATGACTTCTACCTAGACTGCCTGAAATTTCAAATATGAGAAAGCATTAACAATCGTCGCGGTCTGAGCAAAATGAGGTAAACAACACTGGTATTGAAATTGAGAGTAACCTTGTCATTGTGGTTGGAGTTTGCAGTAATTTTGAAAGCGTCAGGATTATCTATGTTTTGCTGAGATTAAATAGGACGAGCAATAAGAATGCTATTTGCAAACTGCACAAATTAGATTTCTAATTGTAGAACTCATATTAGATATCTCCGTATGATGAATTCTTGAACCTCAATACAAAATTAAAATAAGCTTCATTTGTACACTACAACAGGGGATAATAGTGTTACAACCAACATTGATAGTACGAGTCGGTTGTGCTTTCTTCCTCTGTAATATAGCAATGGTTGTTGTTCCAACAATGTAGGAAGAAAACACCTAAAGTTTTACTCATATACCTACAGTGAAGTAAAGTTTGGCCCCTGTTGAATTATCAAATAAAACTCTGAATCAAGGATTAATCCTTAAAATTAAAAAAATTTTGACCACTCTCACACCATCTTTAGGTAAACCCTAAGTAAGGCCCAAAAAAATTTTACAACACTTCCCTTCTATCATTATCTGCAATGAACTAATCATTAAAGGACTTACAGCAAATAAGTTATAGTTGTAGTAGATTCAAAGCAGCACCGAGTAATTCAAATTCTAATAAAATAACATATATTGCATATGTAGGAAATGGGATTTTTCAATTCAAGTTTTGTCAGCCAATACTTGGTGCAGTTGATTCTCACCATTGTACACAAAAATAGTGTGTGTTTACATAACCATAGAAACTGCCTCCCTTCCAAAAAACATCTGAACAATTTACAAAGTGAAGAGGATGACAACCATAATAACTTACCCAGAATTCTGCAGTGGCAGTAAATAATTCTAACGTGGTCACTCCTTTGTTTAGCTCTGGCTTCAAACCCTCTGAAAAGGCTGAAGAACGCAGCTGACACTCTCGCTGAAGAGCTTCTCTCTTTTGAAGCTCTCCTTGTACGGCTATAGTTGATCTCAGTATTACTCTGCACCGACTCCTCTCTCACGGTGGTTGACGCCCGGTGGGTGCAATTATTGAAGCTCCTTTAATTTCAAGCATAAGTTACACACGTTATTACAGTTGCCTCATGAAGCCGGGTTATTTCGCCTTCCCAACAGAACGTTTGAAGACCCGAATTGCCACGTTGGATTTTGAGGATGAAACGGATCCTCTTCTCAGCCGTAGCCCAAAGGGCCCTTCGGAAGAAATACATCTAGTTTAGGAATGGGCTGGCTTAAAGACTGTGTCCAAACAATCTATTAAATTTTAACATCTTATTTTAATTTTCACGAAAAGGTGTCTAAATCACTCAAGTTTCACTAATACATAATTACTGTCATTGAATAATAAAAATATATAAAAATAATAAAGTATATCTTTAATTTCTTCATGTACGATTTCTAAATACATTTTATAAATAAGAATTCCTTTAGTCATACAATTTCTTCTTTATATAGAGCATCTATAGGACAATGGAAATTACTTAGAATTACATTTTTACTAAAACCCTTCTTATATGATATTAAAGGATTCCAAAACTCTAGATTAATCCTCCTTAAAATAACAAATCCTAAGTTTTTTTTATTTTATTGAAAGTACGTCAAATTATGTTAGGGTTTCTAATTGAGTCCATCTTGGACCGACTCGTTGATCAGTCTCAATAATGATGGTCATCTCCTTATCCAAAGGCAGATAACTAGGCATTCTAGTTATTAATTAGGGTTCACAGTTATTGATTAGGGATTTGGTTAATGGACTACTTATATATTTTATAGACATGAAGCACATTACGTAAGGGAATTCTAAATGGTTGGTATTTTTGGGCTTAGGTTTGTGACAAAAAGTAAAGGAAAATGGTAAGAAGAAAACTTTGCTATTATGGTGCATATGGTGCAACACTTTCCCATTGACATAACAAAAATCAATTAATCTCTCTGTTTTTTTTTTCTATAATTGGATGCATGCATATGGTGCATTGTATAATTAATATTTACATTTAATATCATTAGATATTTTCCAAAAAATCAATTATTGGAATGAATAAAAATTGTATTGAGAAGATGTAAGAAACAATTACATTCAGGTGAGAGTTACAATTCTAATTATAATAAGTGAGAGTTACACTGACGTGTAATAAAGATTACATGGAGTGTAATAATAGGAGAAACAATTAATTGTAAGAGTTGTTTATCTAAATTCAGAAAAATACAAATAGTTTACATCATTAATAAAATTATGCATCTTATTGAAATATTATCCAAATGAAATCAAATAATATTAAAATAATTTTAAAAAAAGAGCATAGTATTTTAATAAGAAATTGAATAGCTATAAAAAATAAATATTTTAAACTTAAAATACCAAAATAATTTACAAGGAGATCATATACAGTGGTATCCAATATATCTAATAAAATATTTTATACAATTAATAAATAATACATCTTATCAACATATCATCAAATTAATTAAATAAAGAGTACAAAATGCACTTAAATCCTTATCACTACATATATTTTAAAAAGAAAAAAAAAGAGTGAGAGATAGAGCAACAAGAACAACCCTATCACCAAAAAGATTTAGAAAAGGAAAGAACTAGATGAAGAGAGAGAAAGAACATTGTTATTTTATGAAAAATTAAATCTCAATGGGAAATAATCATGCTAATTAATAATTTGAATTAAGAATATAATTTATGGAAAGTTAAAAATTATAATGGCACAAGATATTAAAATAGAATTTATAAACTCTATGTAATTGTTTAATATAAGTAATAAAACATGTATATAATTGAAATATCATCAAAATAATAAAATAAAAAGTAAAAAAATACACTTGAACTACTACTATTATGAAAGAGAGATAGTAATTCTACTAAATTTAAGATTTTAAATACTAATATAATTTATAAAAAAATTAAAACATAATAAAATTCGATTAAAAGAGAGTATTTAATATCCATGAAAGAGTTTCTATAAAATTAGTAAAACATGGATCTTCTATGAAAATTTTGAAAACAATTACATGAGTGAAGAAAAATACACATAATTTCTATCATTGCAAAAAAAGAGTATATTTTTATTTTACCAAAAAACTAACATGATCAAGACAAAATATTATACTAATTAAAAATTTTAAAATACAAAAATTATTTATAAAAGGTTTAAAATATAATATCACATAAGGTAAAAAGAATTCACTATATAATTTGTACAAAATAGTTTAGATAATTAGTAACATTATAAACTGTATTAAAATATAATCAGAATAATTAAACAAATTATAAAAGAATGCAATTTATCTTTTATCATTATAAAAATAACTTATTAATATATAAAAAACTAAATAAAAATTTAAGTACGTGCAATTTGCACCTACATGATCCTAGTTTACACAAAAAGGGAAGAATCATCATGAATCAACTACATAGTTGAACTGGGTTTCATCCCTAAAACAATCTCAATTCAGCTTGCAAGTGAGAATACTCATGTTGGGCCTCCCCTAGTTCAATCCTAAGAAGGTTTTACCTGCATAAGCAAGCAATTAGAGTAGTTAGTCGGCAAAGTCATCGTGTTTGTAGTAAAATGAACACTTGAAAACACAACTTTTGTCTGAAAAAACCGCTCAACCCATTGTATTGCACGTTACTAGAAAAAAAAAAAAAGATACAATTTCCAATATGAGGAAGCTTTTCTTTGAAAATTTTCTACATTAACAATCCTGCATGCTTTGCTGAAGCTTTCATCTCTAATGGGGCCTAATGCCCGCGGAAACTAGACCTCAATGTTTGGTAAGCATAATCTACAATCATTTCATGGTGCTCTAACAATCTTTTAACCTGGTTCAAACACACATATACTTCTGGATTGCGGAACTGCCAATTTTTCTCCAGATTTTTCTTAATCAGAAACACAAAGGATAAGACCAACATTTACATAGATTTTTTCCCTAGGATGCCAAAGTCTATTATGCATCTCTAACACAAAAGGCACAAATATGAATGGAGCAGCCTGTCTGTTGCACCGATTACTCATCCTTTTTGTCTTAAAAAGTTTTAGGGCATTGGCACTGAAAGAGAAATACGTTTTTGCCATACAGTACCTTCAGATTAAGTTCTTCCCTTCTTTTCTCATACTCTAATCACCTGAAGCATAAACAACAGGAACAAATACATATATAATGGAATCTTTTTGAATGTAAATTCAAAGGTTTGCAGAAGTTCTACAAAAATACAGCTAGATTGGAGAAATCGAGAACTTCATAATCATAGAATCTCTTGCAATTTTTCTTTTTTCTCAGTCTGCCTTGAAAAGGCCATCCTTCACATTATGCGATTGTTAGAATTAGAAACAATAATGATTTACAAAAGAACTACTGATATTATCAAGGAACCATGACAGAAGAGACAAGCAGGAGAAAGGAAGAAACAGGGCGGATGAGCAGGGGTGGGAAGCACAACCATAACCTCAAATCTATTTTCCTAGTTTCCAACTTCCATTACTTGTCAAATTATAGTAAGGCATCCAAATATATTACCTTCATCATGATTTTACTCTAAAACTAAAAGTATGGGGAAATTTCAATATTTTGATGTTGAAGAAAAACTAAATAGGTATAAAAGTCATTTGAATTGTACTTCCAATTTGGTTATCAAGGAACTAAACTCTCGGGTTAAGTTCTATTGTTACAAGAAGCTCTTCAGGAAGAATTCCCCCATTACGTTTAAGATTTTGGTTACGCTTGAAAGCAAGTAACCATGTTTAGATAAAAAGAAGGAATATAATTAGATCACCTTTATTGTGGTAGGACATGATCATGATTGTGCTATCCATGATTTGATTAGCTTGTATTTTATTTTACTAAAGGCATAAGTTACTTATGTCCTCATAAAGAATATCCTAGTAGAAGTACATTCATTAGAGACTTCATGTTTACATGTAAAGCAGCAACTCGTGAATGGTTGGATTTCATATCACATTTTGACAAGAAGCTATTCACCTATAATTCTGGGCTAAATAATTTTTCCGATTCTTTTACTGGACTTCCATCAAAGCATTGCCACAGCAAACCTTCAGAGACTGGCTCTTAGTGGTCAATCACACCACATGATTAAAAGCAAATAAAACAGTTTAATTTCATCTATAGCATACTGACTGTGCATGTAGCTTTTTGTTTTCCTCAATCTAGTAGCTTCTTGATTCTCAACATCATCTGCATTACCATCAGTGACAGGCTACAGATGCAAGGTAAGCATTAGCACATAATTCTTCTAGCCCAAGAGCTATTGCTAGAACACAAACCTAATTAAAACGTTCAAGTAGAATATCGGGAACAAAAGCGGAGATCACCATTTCTGCACAATCCAGAAGTGACCACAGATAAATAGGCGTAAAGGAGAGAGAGCCAAAAAATTCTTGGCAAAGCAAAACATGCAACTCTGGTAGTATGTGAATTCCTGTAGAAGAAAGGCTGCAGCTTTACTATAATATAGGCAGTGAAGTTTCATGGAACAGGGAAAAACTAATCCATGAGGCAGAATATTATGGCTTGTCAGCTTATGTGACCCGTTGACTTCTTATTTTTATTCAACTTGATGCAAATTTCTCCTTTTCCATAACCCTAAATAGTTCTGCTGCAATAACCTCATTACCAATAGCACTGGATTATCCAAATTACACATCTAAGAGTTGTACTCAACACTGATGATGGTGGCAGCAGAGGTGCTTGTTTTACCATTGCTTCAATTTAGATCTTACATCTCACCAATTGTACGATTTCTACGTCAAAAGCCACTGAACTCAAATGAACAAAGTTGTTCTGTACTGTAAGAAAGTGGTTTCTTATCCTTCTTATGTAGTAACAACTTCCAATCCTCCGCCCCCAAGACACATACAGGGAAAAACAAGAGGAGGAGAAGAAAACCCCGGAGAGAAATGAGAGTGAATAAAAATGAGGAAAGCCTTCGCAACCAGGCAACCACCCAAGATCACAGCTTCTAAATTCTTTTTGAAGAGTTCAAATGACAAAAGAATTCTAAAATTCACTAAAAAACCTTAAGTAAGACATGTTTGATTATTGAAAGCTCAGCTAAGGGCAGCCTACATAAATATATCCTATTAATTTGATTCTCTATTCAGTTTCCCGATAATCTCCCAATTGAAATGAAATTGCAAAATAAGCATGCAGGACAATTTTCTATTGATTTTATTCAATTGACAATTCAACCTCACAAGATGAGAACTGCAAGAAATAGCCAAATTCAGGATGTGCACCAGAATTTCCTTATCAAGCACCACCGTATTTGCTTGTGTTCCAACCTTCCTTTTTATCATTTCAGGCTGTAATAGATGACCAGAAGCTTTTCTTTATAATGGTGCTCCTAATCAATCAGGAAGCACATATGCTAATTGTCAAACATCAACAAGAAGTATTTCTTAACCAAAGAACTCCTTTGGAATCCTTACCTTTCTCCAAGTCACAATGGGATGCAGTTTTCTGCTCCCCGGGCAAGAAATTGGAAGAATGAGAAGTTCAGTAATGAATAGTACCACCTGATGGTAATGGTTTTGCACTCGAAGTTGCAGAGGGATCACTACTTAAGAAAATAGATTGAGAAACGCTATGGCATTGTCCAATATCATACTGAGAAGTCATTGCCGGGTGTTTTTTCTGAACCTGATAGCCGATAAGTCCACAGTGATAATCCCTGAAAAGCCCAAATTTCCATGGCATTTCAACATTACACATCCTTATAGAAGAACAAAAAGTACTCCTTCCTTCAACAAACAATTATTACTTTTTGAAAATTTTCAGAAGTAACCAAATCAAAATCCCTATAATATTGACTGGAGTTTTCAGAAAGACTGGAGTTTTCTCAAAGCCCTGTTTATCATGAGTTGGTTCAATAAAATTTGCTTCCAGAACACCTGAGAATAATGTCATTTACCACCTAATCACATCAAATGGAAGTTAAGAACCACGTTGGCGGAAAGCAAGGGCTTTAGAGGTTCTTACCAACACCACCTCTTACTCTATTCTTAGAAAAGCTAACCACATGCCAAAATGGCTGCAAAGTAAGATGCAAACAGTAACATTAACCCCTTACATGCTGGGTTAGGAAAACAAGAAAAAGTAATATCAAGATGCTTGTAGAGCAAAAGAAGAAAGTAGAATATAGTTTGATCTGTAGTTCAATTGGACCAAAAAGATAAACGTGTTAAGCATCCAAGCCTGACATAAACTCTCAGGTCAGATTGTTGAACAATTAGAGGCAATCTTTCGAACATATCACAGAAGGGACTGTTGTCAATTAGAGATTAAACAAGGTCAGGATGCTTGAGTAAGGAACTGAACTTTAATCTCTAGAAGTAGTAAATGGATTCCTGAACAATATTCCTACCTTGTTAACAACCTTATCCAAATTATCATTTAGATTGATAGAGGTCCCGGCCAAAACCCTCCCGAGTAAAGAAACTTTTCAGCTGCACATTTTCTGAGACAGGTAAGAAAGATGCTGAAGATGGGAAAAATTCAAAAAGAGACAAGTAAGAGACCACTACTAACCAATATTAAACGATTCTTATGGTAGACGTTGAAACCATGTATTTTCACATTTGGAGCTTCCTTCAGGAAACCAATCGTTGTAATAACTTGTACCTATATCCAGCAAAGAAAATTACAACATCAGATCAGCAATACATGCATTAATCGACCAAAACATACTTTCATTTTGTAACAAAATGCCAAGATAAGAACGTGATCTGCACAGCTTGCTGAATAGCCTGTACCACATTTAGTGAAGAATGCAAAGAATATTATGTAACCGAGTTAAGAAATACACACTAACCAGAGGTAAAGATATTCTGATATAGAAATGATATTATTCTAAGGTCCTAAGATATACTTGTCATATTCTAAGTTTAAAATGCATCCACTTGCACTTTTCAAATGTCTCCGCACCTTTCCTCATGCAGCTCATCTGTAACTGTCGCATTATTAGAAATTTGACAGTTAAAGAACCTAAATGTATGTTTGGTGTCCAAAGGAAGCATGCCAAATACCACATTAACTAACAAAGAACATCAAAGGTGCAAGACAAAGTAAATGCAAAGTTATTGTAAAAGATTGGAAATTTAAAACATGGAGGAGTTTGAGGAATATATCCAACCTCCCTACACCCAGTGCTCTGAGGTTTGTACAAGATGAACTCTATGTACTTGAGATCATCAGCAACATGATGATACTCGACAACTCGTCCACGCAATAGCATGCAGAAATTTTCTGGGAGTCACAAATATAAGACGGACAAATAGGCCTGTTGAAGCATATAAAAAAGCAGGACTTGATGCCATACATAGAATAAAATATTAAAAACCTTAAAGAAAAAGAAAAAAGTTAACATACTACCCGTTGCAAAAATTTATGCTTACACGGAGTGAAAGATGAAGACAGTTAGCAAGATGCTGCTCACTTAATGACTTCCTAGAGCTACCTTTTTCATTTTTGTTTGCTTCTTGAGAAATACAAATATCCTATAATGAATTTTTGTAGCAAGAAGTCAAACTACAAGGAAAATATTTTCAACAGAATCGCTATGCAAAGTCCAAAGGTAAAATCAATTTAAACCTCAGGATCTGATTCAAAATCAAGCTCCATTTTGCCATCGTCATTGAACCACAAATTATATATTACGATCTTTGTGCCATGATGACCAATATCCCCAAACTGCACAAGAAAGAGGACAAATGGAAACTTAGAGAAGGAAATGGCATTTCATGCTAATAAGGACACAAGTTTTAGATGTAAAAAGAAGTTTAATATTCAAAAGAGCTAATGCAACGAGGATAAATATGCAAAAGAAGAATGAACTTTGACAAGAAGCATGCTGATATTAGTATCAGCTTACTTGCTTCGAAAGTTCTTCTGATGAATATGGAGACCACTGTAACAACAATGAAAGATTGTTCAAATGGTGCAGCCAACTGTTTAACAACTTTCACTTCTTGGTTTCAAAGAAGAACTCAATCAACCCGCGTATAAAAGAACCTATGATTACCAATGCCAGAAGAAAACTTTAACATTATAGATTTATACAAACTCAACAGAAAATCACATCTGAACATTGCCAACTAGCAACAGAGTTCCTGGGCACTGGAAAGCATAATACATGCAGCTAGAAAGCATATAAAACACATATAAACAGTCATAATTGCGTGAGTGGGTGTGTGCTCCCACATACTTATCACCAGGTAGGAGGATTAAGAACATACAGACTCAGACAACAAATTTAAAAGAGATTTTAATTGAGTAATTTGAAGTACAAGGCAACATGATAAGCGTTGAAAGTATACACAAGTGGAGACAATATCTGCTTATTCCCTGCATAGTTACCTCAACTGACACTAGGAGCAGAAATGCAATTGTGAACTAACCTTATCCTTAGGTTAGCCTTTCTGAAATCACTTTCTTTTATTGTTATTCTCTTTTTTACATCTTTTAAGATACCAAAGCCTGAGAACCAGATGCTATCACCCAAACTACTCATAAAACTACTAGTAAGTTTCAACAGAAGTCAAAGAACCTAGAAGAACACTTAGAACGTCATATAACTTTTGCAGGTTATCTATATTATTAGACAGTTTATGTGCAGCATTTTACTTAGACTTTTTCCAGTAGTAATTTAAAGAGAAGGTACAGATGGATAATGGCCGTACACATATTAGTGCATGCATACAAATAAGTTCCAGAATGGGATTAAGTGTATTCTTTCAAGGGAATTAGTTTTATGGCAGAACAACAAAGTTGTCCTATGCCAAATCCTAATACCAAAATGCCTGGAAACATGCGATCATTAAAGAGGTAGTTGAATGAACAGGTTCCAAAACAATCAATCTATGAATATTCTACACTTCCAAGCAGTTAACCAGCCAACATGAGAAAAAAACAAGGTTCAAGGGTTTTTGTTTTCCTTTAGTACATCTCATGAATCATATCTATATGATGCAAGAGCTCTGTCAGCTCAGACAAATATTTCTCCCATTTATTTCTTGGTGTTCTCTATCTCACTATTAGAACTTCAACTACATAATGAAAACAGACATTCTTAAGAAGACTCCAAATAATTAACAATCATGACAATGAAATCATTCAGATTCAACTTAAAAAAAGAAACAAGACAATATTTTACAGATACAATAGATAACTGCAATATTTAAGAACCAAAACTCTTGCATGTATACAGAACCATAAGTTAGAACAGATGAACTCCAAACTCACCATTGGAACCACTATTCTGTCATAGCCAGTTTGCATCAGAAATGTATAAGACAGAAGGCCAATGCTCTGAGTCCATTTCCTGGCAACGAGAAATATATTAATAGATGAAAGGATTACAATAATGTTCGACTGCAAGATTCCAAAGCCATTAACATACATTTCTATAGCACTATTCACCAGAATAACCAATGATTGCTTTAGGAAGTAGATAGAGAATCCCTATTGTGTTGCTAACTACAATATCTGGGAGCAAATTGGTATCCTGGAAGTGTCTTAAAATGGTTATCTAGCAGAAAACCATAAAGCTATTATGAGAATAAGAGCTATAGAAGGAGATGCCCGAAGGCGGAAGAAATAAAAGGTAGATAAGTTTTTTCCATAAATAGCAACTGATTCTTTTGCTTTGCACTGAAATGTGCTTAAACAGAATATTTGTTGACTTGGTTCTAAGTTCATGTTTTGTTTTGGGAATTAAGAGGACCTCAAATTGAATTCCATAAAAATGCCCACAAATTGATCTTTATCATGACTTGATTGATTGGATGAATCTTACATATTCCACTCAGAACATTTCTGGAAACTGTAATCATACCAACTTTGGTAAAAGTCTAACAGGAAGTTGGTAAAATGTTGAATGGTAGCATAGGTCCCCTTGATCATACAGCAGAGACCAGTGCATCACATCATAATACTTGCATGCAGTAAAATAAGCCAGTACAGGCTTACAATCAAAGGAAACTACATTATTCCCTTCACTGTACAAGAGATGCCACAAACTAGCAACAAGCCCAGACAAATAAACAAATTAAACAAGACCCAGAAACCAGCAGCCAAATTGAAACTCAAAAGAAGCGTACTCATCTATTTTGGAGTTAAATTTCAGTTAATCTCACTGCTGTACGTAAAATATCCCCAAATTTTCTACCTGGAAATCTCACCATGAACCATAATAGAATATCTGAAAAAACCGAATGAAAATTTTTGCTTGCAGAAACTGATTGCAGGAGAAGAAGAAATCTTTCAACTCCTCTTCATAGGCATTGTTTAGCTGACACGCGAAATCCAAAAAGTTGAAAAAGGGTGGGAAAAAGGGGAAAGCATCACAGTTGGTGCAGAAAAGAAAAGTTTAATAGAAAGAAACGGTGCATTTTGTCCCAAATGATCATACAATAACATTAAGTTAAAGGACAGTTTTATCCTTTAAAATGTAAAAATGTTAATATTTATTACATTAAAGCACGGCTGTTATGAAATAATATGTGAATGTTCATATTAATCAGTTTCTTGAAGAGAACTGAACTTCCAAATATGACTCCTAATCATATTTGATTTCTTTTTACCATTAGAATTTGAATTTTCATAAACTCTTGTATTATGAGTCTATATATAGGGTCATATGATGACATTAATAATATACAGATTTTAGTCTTGTTTCTTGAGTTATACTTTCTCTCTCTATATTCTATTTTCTCTTTTCCTTAGTATTATATTATTCTCTAAACATATTGGGTGACGTTTTTGCTTTAATTCTGCGTTGTCAACACCTAAATTCATAACACGTTATCAGCACGAATCTCTCCCACCGAAGTTGAGAGTTTAATCAAGAGAAAAAGAGGTATTTTTCTATCTTTGAATTCTCATGGCAACTTTTCAAAACTCATTTTTTTTACTCTTGATATTTATAGAAAGAATTATATGTCATAAACATTAGATGCTTAAATTTATTGAGATATAATGGGTCTGTCAGACACCATCTCAAAATCGTATAAAAGTCATGATTTTTCTCTGTCATTATTTCAATGAGAATCTAAAGGCGAAATATCTTACTGTGAGAAATCCACTTATTTTGTAGAAGGATCTAAAAGAAAGATTTGACTACCAGAAGATAGTTATTCTATAAAAAACACATTTGACTTTAAATTTGTGAGTGAATGCTTTAGAACCAATGGTTATGACCCTGGAAGAGATCATAGTCATGGTCGAAGCCATCGACATAGATGCGGATATGGTAAGAATAATCTATATAATCATTGCTACTAGAATATATGCATCTGGATATTGTGGGTCCTGAAGACACAACTTAAGAATTACAAAGCATCAAAGCCACTTGATTACTAGCAAATTGTGAACGAAACATACAATCACCAGAAGATGATTGTTATATAAATGCTAGTGATGATTTGTTATACGTGCGCCTAAAAGATTTTTATCTATCAATATGCAAAAATTTTATTACTTTTAGAATTTCTCCTCAACTAAAGTTATAAGGAGAAATATCACTAGTAATGTGATGGATAAAAGATTTTTCCTTTCTCATATTTCTAACATGCTCCTGTAGTAGCAATATCTAGAAAAAAAATTTCAAAAGTATTTTGAATTTATATTTTCTGAGACTAAATGAGTCCTTAATAAAATATTTTGACGCTCGACCAAATATTTTTATATCATTCCCTGAAGTGAATGATATTAGAAATTATAATATATTTATATACGAGATTTTGGTCCCATCTAATAGAAATACACTTTGTTCTTATACTATAAGAATGACTCATTAAATCCCCAGTGAATAGATACTCACAAGAAGTGAGAAAATAATGAGAAGGAAAAAGGAAAAGTAATAATTCTAACATGTTATTGATGCAATATGAAAGTTTGTCACGTACCTGTAGTACGTCAAGCATGTTATGAATCTCTATTAATTATTGATATTTTTTTACTTCCCTAAATCATGCTACTTATAGTAATGATGCTTATGTCGAAAATATTAATATGGCATATGTGAACGTAGTCAATTCTTTTGAATATCCATAAAGAATTTTTACCATTTTGAATGTCAATCAAAATTTTACATTATCGAATTGCTACTTTCCTATGTTATTTTAGTTTATTTTGGATCAAGAATGGTAAAGATATTTTTATATCATTCCCTAAAGTGAACGACATTAGAAATTATAATATATTTACATACGAAATTTTGGTCGCAGCTAGTAGAAATACACTTTGTTCTTATACTATAAGAATGACTCATTAAATCCTCGGTGAATAGATACTCACCTAAAGTGAGAAAATAATGAGAAGGAAAAAGGAAAAGTAATAATTCTAACATGTTATTGATGTAATATAAAAGTTTGTCACGTACCTGTAGTACATCAAGCATGTTATGAATCTCTATTAATTATTGATATCGCTTTACTTCCCTAAATCATGCAACTTATAGTAATAATGCTTATGTCGAAAATATTAATATGGCATATGTGAACGTAGTCAATTCTTTTGAATATCCAGAAAGAGTTTTTAGCATTTTGAATGTCAATCAAAATTTTAAATTATCGAATTGTTACCTTCATATGTTATTTTAGTTTATTTTGGATCAAGAATGGTGAAGATACAATTTATCTAAACAATATTTGTTGTTTATTTGGATAAAATTTAAAATATATGTCCAAAGTATAAATGATAATGCCAAGGTTCTTGAAGAACTAATTGATCAAATAATTTTAGAAGAGTTAATTGATTAAAAGCTCCAGAAGAGCTACCAGATCTTCACATAATAGTCAAAGATTGTAATACATCATTCTCCATATAGTCTCGTAAAACTTTTTGAGCATTGATTATATTATCAGTATATCAAGACATTGGATGAATGAAATCTTAAGACATATGCATTACCATTATGACAAGAAATATATGTCAATTATAGATACCACTATTTATATCTCTTGAGTTATATTGCATAGAATTATGAATTTGAGATGCAATATTTAGTAAACTTGAAGTTTACTGATAAATAATTTATTAGTTGAAATGACCGGTTGGACCATCCTGGATCATTAAAATACGATGAATGATTATGAATTTATTATGGAATCAGAAATTTCCTAATATGATGAATTTATATGTGCTGCTTGTTTTATTTAAAAGTTGTCAGTATTACTTGGGGTTGAATGTGGGATGAATATGGAGAAATTATTAGTTGATGCATCAACAAATAGTCTTATGAATATTATTGTTTTTGCAACCTGTAGTTTGCACAATTCATTGATAATGAGCTTATGTTTTAAGATTCTCTCAAAGACATAATTTGTCCTAATAATACTGGTTGTATTGAGATAAATATTGAACATCCTGCAGAATGTTTATGAACGTAATATATTAGCACTTATTTCGTATTTTTCCAACACATTGTAATTCTCCTCATAGTAGTTGGTTTGTGGTCAGAAAATAAATATTTCTCATCTTAAATTTAGAGATACACTACGTATGTTGCTCCACCACAAAGGTAATGAGATTGGTTTTCAAAGAGATTAGTAAATATGTTGGGAGTAAATCTCAATGGAGAGATTCATATTTTGTTAATTTTGAATATGTTACCCCAACATAAAGAGGAGAAATTATGAGGTTGGATAAAAATATTAGTATGTGTCTCATCTTGATCTTCTATTTTGATCCTCATAGAAGATACCTTGAACCAGAACTTCAAAGGATAATTTATATAGTCAGGTATATGAATTGACCAACATCCAACAAATAATGCTCCTATTTGATATCCCTGAAAGATAATCTACCACTACAAATAAATTTGAGACACAACTGAAATATGGTAGATAAGTCGATTCCAAAGATACAAACTCCTCACTGGACCAAAGGCTTAAGATGGCCATATATGTTAAATCGAGGAGATTTAAATTTCAGCAGAATTTTTCTCCCAAAACATGATTGATAAATTATTTCCAGAAGAAATTCAGGTACCTGAAACTATGATAAATAATGAGATCTCAACATGATTGGGAACTACTAGAATCGCACAAGTATATGACTTTAAAGATATTAATGCGCATAATATGTTGAGGATTTTCAAATCGAGGTCTGCAGACTCGAAATGATAAAATTCGCATGAGAAATATGAAAAGTTTAAACTATTCACAAGTACACTTGAAGTGTACATGTATTCCCAATATGAATTATACACTTGAAGTGTAATCCAATGAGATAGCAATTAATATTTACTTATAAAATTCGAACCACAAAAGTGAATATTGCCATGAGTTATGGCGTATGACTCTTCATAAAACCTGGCACTGATAATGAAGAAATATATTTATAGTGGTGGATATAATAGTGCATGATAATACTTAATATGTGTTTATATTTGTTATTATTTGATAATAGTATTTATATTTGAAGTCCCTGATGGACTCGATATGCTTGAAGCATATAATTGTTTCTGTAGAATATAATGAGATTATCTTAGTGAATTTTTATTGAAAGAATGATTGAATATATCCATATATAAAGAAATTCTATATGTAGCTATATTTGCTATATGTATTTCTTTATCAAAATATATCCTCATTGTACAATCTATTGATTGACATATTGTTCTCCACATTAGGGGGAGAAAAACTTCAATTAAAGAGGATATCATTTATAACTTTTATTATCTTGATCTATGTACAAGTATTAATGAACTAGAAATTCAAATATTATTTATTTGCATAATATTGTATATTGATTGTTTGTCTGACTCCTGTAGAGTTAGTCAATATAATATTCTACTTATAGATATTACTATTTGGATAAATATCCCAGCAGGATAAATATATAAATTCTATAGATATATGATTTTGATACACTTCTGAAGTGTGATTGATCTCTTGATTTTGAAAAGAGAAAATGATTTGATAGTCAATATATTTTTCCTGAAGAATTTAGAGGAGCAAGTATTGTGATCAACATTTTGAAAAGTCAATATTTTATTTTGATTGAACATCCTGAAGATGTTTAATATGGACATAGCACATCAATTGTTATTGGGTTATTATATGCGAGATCCTTTATATCTATTGAAGCATATTGAAAAACTATTTGGTCTTGAAATACCACAATTCTGCAATTGAGTGCATGAATATACTTGTCCACGTACAAATAGATATCTATTATTGTTCTTCTCTACCCAATAAATTTTAAGACGATATTAAACTTGCCTATTGATATCTCCTTGAGATAGTTTATCTCGAATATTGAGAAAATTCAACTCTTGTTGAGATGAATATGCAAGGTATGCATCACCTATATGATCCACATAAATCATGCATTTATAAACATGTATTGATTATAACAGCCACATCTTCAACTTATAAAATTCATGATGTTTGATCATGATTAATGTATTTGAGATAAATCTATATCCTCTAAGGAGGAATTCCAACTATGTTGTTGGATGATAATAAAGTTTGAAATATAACTAAGGAGATATGATAAAGTATATTTTTAATCACGATCTCCAGAAGAGATGTGATATTGATGTGCAATTAATTTGATCATTTGATTATTTAAGAAATCTATTCACTAAGACTTTACCGATAGCAACATTTGATTGAAAAGCATCAGTTAAGAAACCTTAAAGGGTTTTCTTATCAGGGGGAGTAATAATGACATAAAGAATAATGTACTCTTTTTCCTTCATTAGAGTTTTTTTCCCCACTGAGTTTTTATCTAGTAAGGTTTTAACGAGACATATTCTTTATGTTATGAACATCCAAGGGGGAGTGTTATGAAATAATATGTGGATGTTCATATTAATCAGTTTCCTGAAGAGAACTGAACTCCCAAATATGACTCCTAATCAGATTTGATTTCCTTTCCCTATTAGAATTTGAGTTTTCATAAACTTTTGTATTATGAGCTTATATATAGGGTCATATGATGACATTAATAATATACAAATTTTAGTCGTGTTTCTTGAGTTATACTTTCTCTCTCTATATTCTATCTTCTCTTTTCCTTAGTAATATATTATTCTCCAAACATATTGGGTGACGTTTTTGCTTTAATTCTGCGTTGCCAACATCTAAATTCATAATAACGGCACAATTTTCTAGGATTTCATGTGCAACACAGCTCTATTTATCAAAAGTAAGTATAAAAAATAACTTAAAATATTAGTTAACTATTTAAATTCTTTAAAAATAATTAAAATATTTTATTTTTATTTTATATGTTCACATATTATTTTCATCAGTTAACTGTATTATCTGCTATTTCAGACAGCAATTCACGATAAAAAAAATTACGTGCATAATACATATTAATTTTTTAAAAAGTAAAATAGTCAACAAAATTATTTTTCTCTAATTAAATTATTTTTCAACTACTTCCTTCTAATATTTTCATTATCTCAAATTCTTACCCTATACCAAACACCCATTTTCGGTTCAGAGCAGCAGTAGATTTTTTAGGGCTATCACAATTGAAGATGTGAAAGCTCAAGATAGAAAATCAATGTATACTCCCATCCTCATTCGCACTCTCATCTCTTCTACATTTCTGATGTAGAGGCCAATTCTATCATATTTTCTTCTTGAATTTCGTCTTTGAATAATTCGTGAGTATAATTTTTTGTTGACTACTGAAGAAGCATTTTCCTCTGTGCTTGGAAGTTTTGCCCTGGTGTAGAATTCTTTTTTAATAGAGAGCCTTATATATTTCTTTCCTCAATTGAGGTTCTTTATTTGGTTCTTCCCTGGGTTTGATCTACCTAGATGCGGGCAAAGTGCATAATTGCAGAATGCCTTTTCCTATTGATTCGCTGAGTTTGCCAAATTCCCTCTTCTGCAGATCCGGTGGTCTGTGAAGATATATTCTTTTGATCTTCTTTTTCATTTTTTGCTTCTCTGACAGTATTCATTTCTTCTTTTTTCCGTTTGTGGTATCTTACTTTTGACTCTTAATTTTGTGGCAGATTTATTGTGGAGAAAATGATCATCTATTGGAGCAAATGGTGTAATTTAATGGAGCAAACGTGGGTGTCATAGAAGCCTCACAAAGATGTGTTTTATGGTTACTATTTGAGAGGGTACTTCGGTATGATCTAATTTGGATAGTTTGGATGGATCTATGTTAATCACATCAAGCATTACAGAAAATATTCAAAAGTGGAGACCCCAAGACCACTATTGCTTCCAGCCAATAAGAATAATGGGACAACTCGGCAATCTAGGACCAGAGAAGTTAGTTTTAGGTATGGGTAACTGACTCTTGTTTCATCTTCTGGTCCCAGGCGTTGTCCATCCTCAATAGTTACGAGAGCAGCAACAACAACAATTGCATCACCGAAAATGGGTGCTTGGTGTAAGGGTTTAGGATACATATCAATAAAAAAAAATATAAAAAATCAGAAAATAAATCTGATTAATAATAAAAGATATGACAGAATTCTATCATCTATCTATTTAAAAGATATAATATGTCTATTTCTGATATTATATTATCTCTTATTCTAATAGTGGATATTTATACATAATTATCATTTCATAACATTGTATTTTTAGATGTTTATTACATAAAGAATATATATCTTGTTAAAACCTTACTAGATAAAAAATTCTAATAGAAAAAAATTATAGTGAAGAAAATAGAGTATATTATTCTTTATATTATCATTACTCCCCCTCATTAGATAATCCCTTAAGATTTTCTAATCGAAGTATTCCAATCAAATATTATTGTCAATAATATCTTAGTTAATAGATTTATCAAGTTATTGCATGATTGAATTTGTTGTACATCAATATCACTCCTCTTTAAGAGTTCATGATTAAAAAGAATCTCAGTGAAAATGTGCTTTGGCATATATCCTTTAATATATTTCAAACTTTATAATTATCCAATAATATAGTTAGGATTCCTTCTTGGAGGATATATAATTATCCTGAATATAATAAAATAATAATTATGATTACACACATTCTCAACCAACTCTTTGGATTTCTATTTTATCAACATGAGTTGAAGAAGTGGTTGCTATAAATTTTATATAATTTAGCATAATCACCACATGTTTATGCATAATCTAATTTGTGTGCAAATATATAACTCATATCTTGTGTATCCTTCTCAACAAAAGTTAGATTTTTCTCTATAATCCTAGATAAACTATCTCAAGGTGATATCAAAGAACAAGTTAAATTCCATCTTAAAAATCATTGGTTAGAGAATATCTAAAATAAATATCTGCTTACATGCAGGCAAGTATATTTATGCATTAATTGTGTAGAGCTATTGTATTTTAGGATCAAATAGTTCTTCAATATCCCTCGATAGATATAAAGTATGTGTAATAACCTAATGACTGTTGATGTGCCATGTCCATGTGAAATGTCTTCAAGATTTTTAATTTAAAAATAAAAAAATATTGATTTTTCAAAACCCTTGACACTTGCTTTTATAAATTCTTCATGAAGAATATCTTGATAATCAAATTCTTTTTCTTTTGAGGATCTTATTTTTAAAATCAAGAGATTATCCAAGCTTCTAGCATGCTTCAAAAAAATATATAGCTATAGAATTTACATAATTGTCTTGTTTGGACATCTATCCCAATAAGAATATTTATAGTTAGAATATTAGATTGAACAACTTTAGAAAAGTCAATCAGGTAGTCAATTTGCAATTTTATATAAATGATTAACCTTTTGAAATTTCAGTTCATTAATACTTATGCATAAATCAAGATAATGAATTTATAAATGATATCATTTTTCGATTGAAGATTTTCTCCCCCATAATGTGGAGAGCACTATGACAATCAACAAATCATGGATTTAGGATATCTTCTGACATAAAAATACAAATGTTAGGTATAACTACGATTAGTCTATTAGTATAGGTTTCCTTATACATGGACATACCTGATCATTTTTTCAATAAGAATTTACTAAGATAATATTATTATGTTCTACGAGAATAATCCACTTATATGCTTCAAGCATATCTAGTCCATAAGGGGCTTCAAATATAAATGTTATTATCAAATGAGAACAAAGATAAAAACATGTATTGTGCGCTATTAATTAATTATATCCATCACAAAAATTATATATTTCTTCGTAATCAATATTAGGCTCTTATGAAGAATCTTGATAAGTAAATATCCATTATTATCTTTTTTAGATTACACTTCAAGTGTATAAATCCTACTAGGAATACATTTACACTTCATGTGTACTTTTTAATCATACGAACTTCATATTTTTCATGCAAAATTTTATATTATCATTTTGAGTCTATAGGCTTTGATTCTAAAGATTCTCCTTCTAATTCAACATATTATGTACAATAATACCATTGAGCTCTTGTACTTGTATGGTTCCATTAGTTCCTAATTATATTGAGACCTCATTATTATCATAGTTTTCAGGTACCTAAATTTCTTTTGAAATAATACATTAGTCATGTTTGAGAAAACTTTTGTAGAATTTATATCTCCTCGACTTTAACATATATGATTATCTTAAATCTTTACTCCTTTCTTATATGATGAGTTTGTCGCCTTGGAACTGAGTTGTCTACCATATTTCAGTTGTGTCTAAAATTTATTATCCCTCAGGGATATCAAATATAATAGGAGTATTCTTTGTTGGATATTGGCTAGTTAATATGTCTAATTAAATAAATTATCCTTTGAACTTCTAGTTCAAAGTATCTTCTATAATGATAAAGGTGTGACACAAACTAATATTTTTATTTACTTTTTATGTTCTCTTCTCTTCATGTTGGGAGAATATATTAAAAATTAGCAAAATATGAATCTCTCATTTGAGATTTACACCCAATATATTTGATCAATCTCTTTGAGGAACCATTTCATTACTTTGTAGTGGAGCAATAGAACATACATAATGCACTTCTAAATCTTAGATAGGCACTCTTAAATAGGGATCATTTGGTTTTTTTATCAGAAAACAATTACAAAAAAAGAATTTATAATAATGTATTGGGAAAATATAAAACAGGTTCTACTACATACATAATAAATAAATCAATTAGTTTAAGTCATTTTTCGTTTACAAGACCATTCACTATATGAACATATTCTACAAGTTGTTTAACATTTATCTAACACAACACACCAACATTATTATAACAACTTATGCCGTTGAGAGAATATCAAGTATAAACTCATTATCAATGAATCACAAACTATAGGTTATCAAAATCAACAAAATACATGTGACTATTCTGTTGATGTATTGACTACAAATTTTCTCATATTCATCCCAAAACAATACGTTCAATCTCAAGTAGTACTTTTAGCATTCAAATAATTAAGTTACATGCAAACCAAGTAGCATATGAGAATTAATCATATTAAGAAACTTCTGATTCTGTAATATTTTCACAAATTCCTAATTTTCATGGTACTTTAATGATCCAAAATAGTCTAACTTGTTATGCTAGCTTGTGAATTAGTTAAATTAATAAACATCATGTTTACTCAATATTACATCTCAGTTTCATAAATTCTATGCAACATAGATCAGAAGAGATGAATGGTAATATTATAATTGACATTTATTCCATAGGCCATAATATAACGCATTGATCTCAAAAGATCTTTCATTCAATGTCTCGATTTAATGAAAATATCATTAAAGCTAACATAGTTGCTAACGAGACTATATTGAGAATAATATCAATATCATTGATATTAGTATTATCACTATAATAGTATAATTTAGGGAAGTAAAGTAATACTTTTTTTTCTTTTTCAATTGATATACAATAAAGATTCACAAGAATCACATCAAATTTGACTTATGATAGGTAAGTGAAAAAAGTCGTCTTATATCGTATCGATAACCTTCTTCATAAAGTGTTAGCATCATAACTTTTCTTTTTCCTTCTTATTATTTAAATACTTCTAGTGAGTATCTGTACATGAGAATTTAATGAGTCCTTATGACTGAGTAAAGAGTATTTCTATTACAATTGTGGTAATGACCAAAATTGTTTTCATAAATAAATTATAAGTTCTAATGTTAATTACTTCAAAAAAATAATATAAATTTAGTTGGTCAGCACATCAATATATTTATCAATGACTCATTTTCTCATGTAGTCTCAGAAGATATAAAACCAATTCAAAATATTTTTGAAAAACATTATTCTTAATATTGCATATGAAGGAGCATATTCAAGGTATAAGAAAGGAAAAAATATTTTCTTTATTGCGTTAGCAATAATATTTTCTCCTTATAACTTTGATTGAAGATAAATTCTAAATGTGATAAAATTTTTGCATACTGAGAGACATAAAATCTTATAGGCAAACTTATAAAAAATCATAAGTAGCGTTTATATAACAATATCTTTTAGTGATTGTATATTTTCTTTAAAATTTGCTAGTGATCAAGTGGCTTTGATCCTTCATTTTTTTGTGTATTTAGATTTTCTATGAAAATTTGAATTAAGTAAAAAAGCACATTTCTTGTCTTGATAATAAACCTAAAAAATTTAGCAGTAGAATCATATGCTGATAATGTGATATAAATTTGTTAGCGCACGATGTTTTCAACACAACGAATAGAAGTAATAATGATGAAAGTATAAAATATAAATTTAAAATTTGGAGAATACAATAGGAGAGAATAGACAGAAATTCTAAAGAGAGAAACAGAGAGAACACTAAAACTTTATTGATTTTTCTAAAACCATACACTAAAACTATATCTATTTAACTAGTAGTTAGAAGGTCAATTGTACAAATAGATCTGAGCCCAAGTGGGGGTAGGAACTTAAATCTTAGTCTCGATCTAGCTTCTCTATTGTCATTCTCAACCCTAACTGCAAGGAAGGATGTAATCCCCATTCTCGACCTCAACCTAAACATAGGTATGCAGGTGCCCCTTGATTCAAAGGAATTGACCGCATGTAGCAGGTAAGGTAATAGGACAATTACTCAAAGGATTCTCCTACAAAGATGATTAGGAATGAGGGGCAACAAAACATAGACTCTCATTCTTCTCATTCTCAAGAAGATTCCTACAAAAGAAAGCAAAAAAACTAGTACTATGGGGTAAAATAGGTAGATAACTAGCGAAGGATATTCATGACATTAGCTATGAAACACACAAAAAAAATCTATCAGTCAAATGTAGATATCGTCCCTATGCTTCTACAGTATACTTACTTGGGAATAGAAAGGAAGGACCCGGTCCAACCACACCGAAATGAATATACAAATTCCTCCAACTAGGAATTCTCACTCGAACTAAAGGGCCTCAAACTAGATGACCAGTACTTAAATACTTTGACGTCCTTATTTGCCTATCACTTATAAGATCGATTCAGCTATATTGCAGAAACCCCATTTATCAATTCGTGTAGAATGCAATAGTAGTCGTATGATCGGTCTCGTTTTGATCCAAAGGTTAGAGAAGCTTAGGGACAATCTAGAAACTAAAAAAAGAAAAAATTCAAATTTTGTGCGGAGTAATGATGATCTTTCATCCACCAATGCATGGGGGATCAATACCTCTGCAAATGATGGCTCAAGAAGCAATCAAAACAATTATTCTAGATATTTCATGTTTAATCTTCATTCTCTCTCTCTCTCTCTCTCCCCCTCCCTCTCTCTCTCTACAATTCACTCTCTCTTCAACTCTCAGTAAAATATTAGCAAATTTAGCAACCATCTTCTCTAAAACTAGTCAGAAATGGTGAAGAAAAGTGACTCCGAGAACTCATGCTTTCAGTACCTATATAGAACGAGCCCTATTTCCTTGTATTCTAGAAAAATCCCGATCACAAACAGAGGTTGAGAACACTATCAAATGCTAGTTTTGATTGCCTTACGGAGGTAGCATGTAGGTATGCCAAAAACTATGTTTCTATAGATGTTGTAGAGGATCGGCTAGCAAATTTTTGGAGTGACAGCCATACATTCGCAAAGCTATAAATTCTACTAGCCATTAGCACCTTTTTCGTACCAAAAGAACCATCAGTAGATCAATCTCAAAAACCGCACAAAGTACTTGGAGGATGTAGAAACAATCTCCAATTACATCTTGGCAGGACATATCATTGAGTTCCTGAATGCAAGGGCAAGCTTTTTTGCAAAGAAAATTAGAAAGAAGCCTTTCTCTTGTCTAGAAGGTAACATGCACCTTCTACTAGTATGAACAATTATTCATTAAAATAAGAATAATTATTCAATGAAAAAAACTTATTCATTTTATAAGTGTGAACAATTATTCATCTTGTGAAAATTTATCATGGATGTTTTGAACAATTATTCATGTGTCTGCAACAATTAATGCAAAGGGTGTGAATAAATATTATGAACAATTGGGGGTTTTGCAAGTGCAATATGTTGAGGTTGTACAGTGAATTACCAATGATGAGCTGCCGTTCTCTTGGTGAAATAGGAGCAAGGTACTAAAGGCTTACGCCTCGTTGCCCCTTGCAAGGACAGGGACTATAGAAATCTAAATTGAAGCAGGTGTTGATGCACAAAGGATATCAGAGAGGGCTTTTTGGATGCCAAAAAGGAAACATATTTGAGAAAACTAGAAAGAATAGAATGGAAGCTACATGAGTTTGAAGTTGAAGACCAGCCCATTGCTACGACCTTTGGTGTAAAGAGGAAAATGAGTGTAAGAAGGCCCAAGAACAATAAGAATGAAGGGACAACTATTAAGAAACATAATGAAAATGTTGAGATTGATAGGGAAAATTTTGAATTAAGAGCGAGCCCCTCTTTTATGACACATTTACGGTACTAGATATCGCACGGGCATATAGTCAAGGTGTGTGAACAACGTTGTCATCAATAACAATTTTGCAGTCTTAATTGAATAATTGTTCAAACCATTATGAATAATTATCTACTGGATAGTTAATAGTTATTCTAATAATCGTGTGTTTGTGGATAACTCATACTACTCATTAGGTGCAAGAGAGAAAGAAGTTAGGATGGTGTGCAAATTTTGGAGAAATGAGGTGAAGGGAATAGGATTAACAGCACCTTCCTTGAAGGAACTGGTGAAAAAGAAAGAACCAAGCTAACAGTAGAAGGTTAATAATTCTTCTCAATCTTGTTGAATAATTATTAAAGTTGACCTGAATAATTATTATATTCACACTGCAAGAAAATTTGTTGCTTTTCTAGTTGAAGAGGAACAAAGCGTGCAGTGTGAGCAGGGTGTTAAAGCTGCACTTTGATGAGGTTGCTCAAGAGCAAGTGGTGGCGGATATAGTCAAGATCTTTGGGGAGGGGGGAAGGGTCTGGAGAAGAAAAGGATGGAATTCCCTACTTCTTGTCAGATAAACCATTCGTCCACTCTAAGTACAACTTGGTAGGACACACTTAATAGTTAGATGAATAATTATTATTCTCACTACAACAATTATTCAACATATAATAATAATTATGCATGGAGATTATAATAATTGTTATTTTTTGTTGTCCTTAAACAGTTCTTCTTTTTGATCATTCGTACTAAGCATTTCTTCCTATTTGCCGTTCACATGCATACAAGGAGGTTCATTTTGTTAAATAGCAAGCCTTGTTAAGAGGTATTCAATGACACGCATCAACCAATCGATGATGTGGGTATGAAGTACTTTATGGAATGGTAGCAGGTATGGGGTTTAGTCGACGTGGATTTTGGAAAATTTGGGTACCCATGCAACCGAATGTCTATAGTTGTAGTTTGTATTGTCTATCTCATGGTAGAACACTAGTTGGACATATCCTATAGGATTGCTATGCAATTTGGCCAAAACTGGACTTCATTGCGAAGGCCAAAAGGGAGCTTGCTGGTAGGCTTCTATGTCAGCCTGAGAATCTCTTACGAGATAAGATCCTTGCCGTTGTCTTAGATTAGAAGCTCAGCTCGCTAGTGGCCATGTATACTTCACAAGTAGGGAAGAGTGGAAAGGGAAAGAAAGGAATGGGATAATCGTTATGTACAAGAATATTTTATTAGCTCAATATATATATAGAGTAATTATTCTGACACTCATTAATAATTATATGAATAATTAATTAGAAAGACAATGAATAATTGTTCAAGAGAGCTATCATTCGCCTGGAAATTCTGTAGCTTTTCGGCCCCCTTCTAATTTTGATCATCTTATTAAACTGTCCAAAGAACTGAACCAAGTTGTGATTTGCTTGATGATATCCTCGAATTACCCCATTACAAGACTTGTTTAGCTGGGTAGAAATCATAATGGCATGAAATGTTGCTTAACTAATGCTATGACCACTGATGATGAAATCCATGAATTTTCCCTAACCACCTAAGGGGTCCATCTGGGAAACACTCCTCGAGCATCTTTTTCAAGACAAAGTCGAACTCCCCCTAATCATTAACATCATATATTAGGTAATATAGCTTATCCGCAAATTTTGAGGTATACAACTACGCTAAATTCTTTTGGGCAATTTGCCTTATATGCCAAGAACACAGAGCATGAAATGTATGAGGCAAACTAATTTAACTGCAGCGGCCATGGCAGCATTTTGGCCTATGAATGTGGTCTTGGGCTCTGTACTGGACATTCACCGGAAGAATTTCTTGAACAACCACTCCAAGAACTCTATGGTCTCGTTGTGTAGGAGAGTAGTTCCAAAAACACAGCCTTAGTGGTGGTTGTTAAATCCCACAAATAGAGCTATTCATGCAGAGAAACATTCACGTGTGAATAATTGTTCATTGTGAGCGAACAATTGTTCAAAGGAAACGAAATAATTATTCATACACATAAATAATTTTAAACAACTAATTGAACAATTATTCTAAACCCACAAACTATATCATAGTTTTTATTCATTCTATAAGTCGTATCAAAAGTGATAGAATCTCCAAAGAAGCTATAATCAATCTTCATCCTTCTATTTGGCTAGAATATATTAGCAATTCTTTCTTCACTATCAACCTTGATATTGTAGTAAAAAACGAGACTGTGATATGCTTCATATGAAAGTATGACTGCAGCGCTATTGCTTCTCCCCGCACCATTGCCCTTTGTCTTCTTTTGGACAGGTAATCCTTCAAATCAAAGGAAAGAAACCATGGTTGGCTTTACCCCCTGTGCCTAAAGCCATTACTTCGAATGAAGATCTTAGTCGAATATTAGTATATTTGTTCAATTCAACCATGACACCTTGAACATTGCTGTACGGCAGTTAGACCTCAATATGTGGGAAAACTTGTTCAGGTGTAGAGGATGATTATGACTTATAACCCAATCATTGATAACATACACATCCCTAGCTTGATCAAGCTGCATTCTTATGTGGACCTCATAACTTGTCCTTTCCTACTATCTTCTCCGCTCTATCATAGGTCTTGCCTTAATGTGGCTGCTAGCTGTTATGCTATTCTTGGGATAGAATTTTCTACCCCTTCAGAATCCTTCCTTATTATGCACGTATTTCATATAGCGCACTTTTTTTTATCTTGGAGCACTCTTCTCATACATGATCCTTGTTCTGAATCTAGCGTGGTGGGCATAGCTATTGTATAACTAGTGTGCACCATTCATAGTAGATAACTCTGTTTCCTTCATTTCATCCAAGCTTGCTATGACAGTACATAATATTTGTTTTTTATGCTTACAAATAACTATTCAACAAGTCTATCAAAGCCATAGTCTTTATGAATAATTATTTGGCATTAAACTCACAATTGTTCTCGTGCATGCATATATTTAGCATACAAAACATTTCCTTTTACGAATACTTATTCAATATGTATTAAACAATTATACTCATGCATGTAAGTTTTTAGCATCCTCCCGTAGTTAACATTCTCTTCTGTACAGTTTTCAGAATCCATGCAGCCTATTGTTTCAGCTTGCATGGATTGTGCCTTTGCATCTTTAGATTCAATCCTCAGTGTAAAAGATACTCGTTAGAAGGTATCTAATCCAAGCCAAGTAGTTGTGTAATATGTTCGCAACCAAGAAGTAAACAAGGCCAACTTTGAGGAAAAGAGAGAAACTTTGAAACAAAAACGGGTCGGGCAGAGAATAAAAGTGCCAAAGTTACCCAGTCTGTGGTTTTAATTGGTTCCACTGTGATGGAATCTATCTGTTCGGCGGCAAGGAGTGGTAGGGAAGGGACAAGATAAGAGGAAATGAAGAGGAGGAAGAGTGAGGGAAGGAAGAGAGAGAGAAAGAAGAAAGAGAGTATGGCTTCTTCTCTTTGATCAGGACTTGAATTAAAAGTGACAGGATTCATCTTCTTTCGGATTGAAAAGACTGATATTGGCTGGAGCTTTCTTTATTTATTTATTTTTTGGTTCCCAGATTGCCCCAGAGCAACCCCAACCATTGGATCAAAATAGAATCGATCGAACGGTTATGATTGCATTTTATACGAACTAATAAAAAGGGTTTCTACACTATACCCGAATTGTTATAACATAGTATATTTCTTTCTTTAGAAGTCTAAGTGAAAGTAGAGATGAAATCTTTAAATTATTCGTTCAGCTAGGCGAACTCTCGGAAACGCTTTGGTTCGTAAGTCAGGTTCTCTTTCCATCATTCTCTTTTATCTTGTAAGATAATATTTTCTTATAATAATAAAAAGTAATTTGATTACAATAAATTCTATAGAATAGTATTTAGTCTAGTATGCAAATCCTCATTAATAGATTGGCTCTTCATTTTACAATTTTTTTCTAAAATGAAACCGTTCGATTTCTCCAGAAATATACAAGATAAGAAGATAAGTCTTTATACTTTATTTTAACAAATATATGAAATAAGTTAAAATTATTGTAATTATTTTAATAAATTTATAAATAAATCATTTTAAAAAACAAATTCAGGACTTTTGTTGACGAAGTAAATTGTCATGAAATCTCTGAACTTCATCATGAGATGTCTTTCCTCTCTAACAAAGTACTACCAAAATGAATATCTTAAATCGACAATAGATGCCTAGATTTAGCACTTGTACCATTCGTCTATTAGACTCGGATTCATTAGCTATTATATGTATCCTTCCTCTACATGCATTAAATATTGCCCTTTATGTATCAACCGCCCTTGATTTTAATAAATAAACTATCCCTAAAATAGTTTAATTACCGTGTTGATGGCATATTTTTTCAATATGTGTTGAGTGAATTCTCAAACCGTTAGAACAACATCTTTATTGATCCAATAGTTAGTAGTTCAATTATTCTTGAATAATTATTAATTATAATTATTTACATATGAGTTCTTAATTATTAGATAAAAAATTAGAAAGTTAAGATCTATTAGACACGTTATGAAAAAAAAGACGTTGGACACACCGTAGCCATATTGTCCCTAAACGGAAAATTGGAAAAGAATAATGCTTAGTCGCGTAGATTGACAAGGTTTTGCAAATGGTGCAATCATTATCATACCACTTCCTCTCCACTACAAAAGACTAAGAAAGAATACACAAACTGAAAGAAGAAGAAGAAGAAGAAGAAAGAAGAAAACGAAAATGATTTCTTCACGCCATGGTAAACGTTAAGCACAAGCAAGGAAATTTTGTGCACCATTAAGCAAAGAATATCATGTAGAATAGCCAAAGTGAAAAAAAGAATTGTTTGCTTTTCTAATTGCCCACTACTTAAAGCATCAGGAAACCTCATGCCTTCAGAGAATAGGTTAAGGTTATTATAAATGGTGGTTTGTCAGAATAAATGTTCATTAATTAAAATTCTTTTTCCAATTAGAATTGTGAAGTAGGTGTCTGTGCGCGAGAGGAAAATATGGTATTATCAGTTGTTCAACCTCCTGAAGAAATAGCATCAAGTGCAATTAGTTCGGTCTTTGCTTCAAGATATGTTCAAGACCCCTTGCCGAGGTTATTCCGTGTGTACTATTTTTCTTTCCTAAGTCTACATCATCATTTTTTGTCAATTTTTTAGGTGCTTTATATTATATAGATTTAAAATTTAGTAACATATAAAGACGAATTGAGTTGGTTTAGACTCGTAATATCTTACAATGAAACGAAATGAAAATAGATATTTTAGCTGTTGAATTGCAGTATCAATAATCATTTATTAAGTTTCCAGCTACAATTTTGCATTTTATTGTGGAAAATGTTTAGTTGAAGGTTTTTTGAAATTTGATCTAAATTCAGGTACAGAATGGCCGAAAACTCAATACCAAAAGAAGTGGCATATCAAATTATCCATGATGAGCTCCAACTGGATGGAAATCCAAGGCTTAATTTGGCTTCATTTGTGACAACATGGATGGAACCTGAATGTGACAAATTAATGATAGAATCCATGAACAAGAATTATGTAGACATGGATGAATATCCTATCACCACAGAGCTTCAGGTATGCATAATATTTAATTGATGAATGTGTTCTTGATGGTGAATTAATTAATGGGTTTCATAAAACTGATCTTTGCTGTTATTATTATTATTATTTTTTAAAGCCAAAAGGAATGTTGTCTGTTGTTATTGTTGTTGCAATTATTAGGATAGTGATTTTTTGGATGTAAAGTTTGGGATGAAAGCAAATCTTAAAGTTTTTTATTTTAATCTTTGATTTGCAGAATAGATGTGTAAATATGATTGCAAACCTCCTCAATGCACCTTTGGTTGCAAACAAACAGGCAGTTGGAGTTGGGACAGTTGGTTCTTCAGAAGCCATTATGTTGGCAGGGTTAGCATTCAAGAAAAAGTGGCAAAATAAGAGAAAAGCCCAAGGCAAACCATTTGAAAAGCCCAATATTGTCACTGGTGCAAATGTTCAGGTTTTTTGTTTTTTTTTTTACCCCTTTTGGAAGGAAATTTTTGTCTTGGCCTATTAATTCCTAGTATTGTATTCTTTTTGTCCTTAAAATTATAATCCTATTATGTCCAAGTCAATTAAGGTATTATGAAAAGAAAAGGAAAAAAATGAAAACAAATTGATATTATGGTTTAGATTTACAGTAGAAAAAGAAAAAAAAAAGGCATGAGATAAGAAATATAAGGGTAAATGGGACGACAAATATCTTCTGTCCAATTTAAAAGGTTTGTTTTTCTTCCCTTTTTTCCCCTCGAAGTGTAGTTGAAATTAAAATTTTGAAAAATTGCTATAATTTATTTCGAATGTCAAAGTTGCATATAATTTTATAGCGCTAACAACATTTTTTTATATATAATTAAAATATGAAAAATGTTTCCTTTTAAAGAAATTTTTAGAAAATATTATATAATTGTAGAAACCAAAAATAAAAATATTAAAATAATGTGAAATATATAGTGTCTGTTTTCCACTTTTAAAATGTAATTGATGATTTATATATCATAGGTTTGCTGGGAAAAATTCGCAAGATACTTTGATGTAGAGTTAAAGGAAGTGGAGTTAAGCGATGGCTACTATGTGATGGACCCCAAGAAAGCAGTAGAAAAGGTGGATGAGAATACAATTTGTGTTGCTGCCATACTTGGCTCTACCCTTACCGGAGAATTTGAAGATGTCAAGCTTTTGAACGATCTCCTAACTGAGAAAAACAAAAAAACTGGGTAAGCTTTCTACTACATTTTATTATTTTCTTTCTTTTAAATGCGTTAGAGAACGAGGAATGTGAATCAAACTAAGGACCTATCACCTAATAAAACATGTTAATAACTAGCTGAGTTACCTTCTCATATATTTAATTTTAGTAATAATGTTTCCTGAAATACATAAATTGGAGTTGGAGTTTTCCCATTCATAAATACGAATTTCAAGGCAACTTGCCATAAAAATACCCCCCTCTTCCCAAGACTGAATTTTAAATTTTATTAAAATTAAACTGAATATTCAATTTTTAGTGCAGACAATATTAAATATACATTTGCACACAAAAATATTGTTCATATAAACGTTATAAATTATGATGGATACATATAGTTACTTAATATGATATAAAGAAAAATTGGAGTTTTGTATAATAAAATACAAAATCTTGGCAATCAAAATAGTCGATTTTCAGATAACCGTGTCAATAATTATAGGACCTGGATCAATTTCAAATCCAACAAATCCGTTATTTGCCTCACTATTATCATGTTGTTATATGACATCCATTTTTCCCAAAATAACAGATAATTCTCTCGGATTCCCTTCTTTTACTTGTAGGTTATTTATTTATTTTAATATCTAGCGGGAAAACTTCTATATTTTTGGGGTGGAAAAAAAGGCTGCTATTTAACAGCTTGATGGCAATGATAAAGAGAATGGAACAGGATAGGAGACAAAAGATTCGGACCATGTACTAACCATATAGCACCCATCGTTGGTTTGATTTTGCATGTAGATGGGATACCCCAATTCATGTGGATGCAGCAAGTGGAGGATTTGTGGCGCCATTTCTTTTTCCAGAGTTGGAATGGGACTTTAGGCTGCCATTGGTAAAGAGCATCAACGTAAGTGGGCACAAGTATGGACTTGTCTATGCTGGGATTGGATGGGTCATTTGGAGGAGCAAAGAGGACTTGCCAGAAGAGCTTATTTTTCACATAAATTATCTTGGAGCTGATCAACCAACCTTCACGCTCAATTTCTCCAAAGGTAGAGTTACTTAATTAATGGAAAATTTTAAATTGTTTCTTTTTTTGACATAATATGTGATGGGGTCTGAGGGCATTTGCGTGAGGAAATTCCAACAAACGTTGTCGGTGAGAATTGAACCTTTTTTCCCCCCGTTTATCAAAAGATCGAGTGCTACAATTTACATTAACTCGATTTTTACAGGTTAAATGCATTATTTGTTGGTTGAGGTTAGTAATTGAAGTGAGATGATGAATTGAATTAGAAAGAAAGGGAGTGACACTAATCAGTGACACTAATCTAAGTTTGAATGAATTTTCTGATTTCGATATGGTTAATTAGTAAGGAAAAGATGCCTCAGGGTTTTGTATTAATCCCTTGGTAAGATTTTTGGATTGGCGTTTATATTTAATTGGTTAAAATGAATTCTTTCCGGACAATGATTCTTGATCTTACCTAAATTCTTCATAGTTTGAAAAAGAAAGGGATCTTTAGGACAAAAAAGACGGGGGAAAAGTGATGTACTATAATACATCCTGACAATTATTTTTCCTCGTCCATTTTGAACTTTGAAATTCAGACTAAAAGGTTTATTACTGAATATTTTGATATGCAGGATCAAGTCAGATTGTGGCACAATATTATCAATTCTTGCGCCTTGGTTTTGAGGTAAATTAATGAAATCCCACATTCCTTAATTGTCCATAAAATAGTAGAACTTAATTATGGGAACAATATTTATATTTTCCTTAATAATTCTATTGACTAATGACAATTTGATTTTTTTCCTCACTCAATTATATTATAACACTAATATTATTTGATGAGTACAAGTTCATGCTTACATTTTACTTACTAATTCCATTAACTATTAAAAATTGAAAACAAAGATAACAAAATTTTGTGACCAGAACGCCAAACAAGCAGGAAAAAAAAAAGAGAAAAAAAGAGAAAAAGAAAGAAAGAAATATATAAAATAAAAAAGTGTGGTCGAATCGAATAAAATCATAGAGTCAAAGAAGCAGATATGACGAACTTCAGAGTAAAAATCGCACTGTTGAAGTGATCAAAAATGTTTATTGACGATGGTGCAGGGCTACAAGAGAGTAATTAGTAATTGCATGGAAAATGCAAGACTTCTTCGGAAGGGATTGATGGAAACAGGCCATTTTGACGTAATCTCAAGAGAAAAAGGGCTACCCGTCGTGGCCTTTGCATTCAAGGACAAAAACAAACACTTGGCATTTGAATTATCAAAAGCTCTAAGGCAACATGGATGGATAGTTCCAGCATACACAATGCCAGCAAATGTGGAACACATGACTGTGCTAAGGGTTGTGGTGAGGGAGGGTTTGGGACGACAACTGGTCGAAAAGCTGATATCGCATGTTAAAATGGCAATATCAGAACTTAGGGAAGAAGCATTGTTTGCTGTCCCAAAATTATCATTTACTGTTGAAGTGAAGCCCAGTGAAGACGATCATGACGAGAAGGGATTCGTGCACTTACCAACGACTTCAATACATTTGAAGCATGATAAGCACGAGAGAACTCGCAAGAGAGTGCATATAAGAGGCGGCAAGACAAAGGGTGTGTGTTAATTTATTTAGTCATAGTGATGTAATATATGTTAAACCTACGAAGGGATCACTTGGTAATAAGTATCTTAATTATGCTATTGAGGGCAAAGAAATTCTGGAAAGAATAAAATTATATTTATTTAGTTAAGATTAAATGAATTCAGTATTTTAATTTTAATTATTTTTGTCATCAAAATTACATTTGTTGTTCAACTATAAAATGTGGTCATATTAACCGTTCGATTGAAATAAAGTTTAATTTAGTATTGGGCGCCTTAAATTAAACTCTGTTCAACAGTATGAGTCATGAAACTTATGGTGCTGTCCAAATGAAGTAATAGGGTCAAGACAATACAAATAAAGGGTTGCTAAAGCGTCATATTCAAACGCTTTGCCTAGAAATATTGCACTTTCCACAGGACAGAACCACATCCAAGCTCGAATTTCATTCAATTGAGAGAATTCCAATTTTGTTCACCAATTTATCAAATGATGCTGCTGGTAATGCCTTAGTGAATAAATCTGTCAGATTGTCACATAATCGAATTTGTTGCACATAAATATCACTACTCTTGAGGAGCACATGAGTAAAGAAAATTTTATCATATTTCCTTAGATATATTCCAAAATTTATTATCATCTAACAGTACAGTTAGAATTCATTCTTAGAGGATATAGATTTATCTAGAATATATTAATCATGATCATACATATTCTCAATCAACATTATGAATTTCTATTTCTTCAACATGAGTTAAAGATGTGGCTGTTATAATTAACACATGCCTATAAATGCATAGTTTATGTGGATCATATAGGTAACTTATACCTTGCATATCCATCTCAACAGGAGTTAGTTTTTCTCAATATTCGAGATAAATTATCTCAAGGAGATATCAAAAGCAAGCTTAATGCCGTCTCAAAATTTTATTAGGTAGAGAAGAATTAGAATAGATATCTGCTTGCGTACAAACAAGTGTATTTATGTTCTAAATTGAAAAGTTATGGTACTTCAGGACCAAAGAGTTCTTCAATATCCTTCAATAGATATAAAGGATCTCACATATAATAACTCAATAACTATTGATGTGTTATGTCCATGTGAAACATCTTCAGGATGTTCAATTAAAATAAAATGTTGGCTTTTCAGAACGTTGATTACAATACTTGCTCCTTTAAATTCTTCAAGAAAGATATATTGATCATCAAATCCTTTTCTCTTTTGCAGATTTTATTACCAAAATCAAGAGATCAATCACGCTTCAAGCGTGCATCAAAGTCATATGGCTATAGAATTCATATATTTGTCCTGCTGGGACATTTATCCAAATAGGAATATCTATAAATAGAATTTTTATATTGACTAACTCTACAGGAGTCAGACAAACAATCAATATGCAATTGATATTCTATATTTGTGCTTTATATAATGATCATTTTGAGCTCACATTTATACTAAATTTTGGTGTTTTAATCACGATTTACACTCCCTTTATCTCTTATTTGCTTTAGGTGAGTTTGTTAAAGATTTGGAAGTAAATGAAGCAAACAAAGAGATTTTACACAATGAAGAACAATAGAGAAATGCAGAGGAAAAATAGAATGGTAGAAACGTTTCATGTGTACTTTTGACCTCTATAAAGATTTCAAATGCAAAAGTGGTATTCTATAAAATTATAGCAGACATTCTAAAGTTTTCAGAATGGTAAAATTTGTGTCAATCGGAGTTCATTTGCCTACCCTTCTTATGCTACAAACTCACCTATTCTGAAGCTGATTGTGATATAAGCGGCGCCGTTTGTGTCGATCTGAAGCTGATTTTAAGCTGCATTTCTCTCTCTTTTGGGGCAGATTTTGATACCCCTTTAGGGCAGAAACAAGAGGGACGGCTGACGTGGGAGAAAAACACCAAAAACTCACCAAAACTCTCTCAAATCTCATCCCAAATCTTCATCTTTGCAAGAGAAATCAAGAGAGAGGATTGAATCTTTGAAGAAGGAGAACATCCACCTTGAAGATTCATGGAAAAAGCTGCAATTTTCTCCATGCTACAGTGACGAATTTCAAACCTTGAAGAAGAGAAGATTTTACACCATGAAAATGAGCAATTCTTACTCTTTCTTTATTGGTTTATATTCTTTAAATTGTAATATGTTGATGAACTAGACTTTTGAATACTTGGATGGGTATGAACCCTAAATTTTGCCTATGTGAATGAAGTGTTTCATTGGTTGATTGAATTTGAATTTCTTGTGGGTTGTTTGTGAATTTGAATGGTTGAATTGATTGAGTGGATTATTGATGCATAATCTGGAATTTTTGTTCACTTGGAATTGAGAAATGAAGGGTGATTGACAATTGATTCATAATCTGGAAATTTTCACTTGGAATTGAGAAAGGAAGGGTGAAATAGACCATACACAAACAATGGGGATGATTTAGGTGACTAGAGATAGAAACCTAAACATTTTCTTGATAATTAGAGAAATCTAATTGGAAATTCACAAACCTTAATGCATTCTTGGATTAAATTGGTTAGAAAGAGATTTCAACTAATTAATCTAAGAGTAGAGAACTTTCATCTAGAGATAGAGTGAGTTCTATCATTGGAATTTCATCAAACATAAGAAGTGAAATTTATCAACCAAGGGACATTTTTATCACATAGGTAATTCTAGGGGGATTAACCATCCAAGTATTGTTTTCTCAATTGAATTCTCTCTTGCAAACAAAAATTAGTTAAGTTACTTTAATTAGCTAAGCTAGACTTCTATTCCTAGTAGTAATTTCAATCATTTTCACAAACAAATTTGATAGGCTAAACAATAGAATAGAAAGTGAGTAATGATATTTAACCATCCCCGTGGATACAATATTGAATTTACTTGCCATTATACTACTCATAACGATAGGTGCACTTGCCTTGTGTTTGTGTACAAATTGTTGAGGATTGTGATAAAAATTTAGTATAAAGGCATAGAAATAAAACACAACAGCAATATTATGCAAACAAACAATATTTTGGACTTCTAGTTTATTAATACTTGTGCATAGATCAAGATAATCAAAGTCATAAATGATATCCTCTTTAATTGATAATTTTCTCCCCCGAATGTGGGGAACACTATGCCAATCAATAGATTGTATAATGAGGATATCTTCTGATAAAGAAACATACATAGCAAGTATAGCTATGTATTGACATACTCGATCATTCTTTCAATAAAAATTCACTAATACAATCTCATTATATTCTGCAGGAACAATTAAATGCTTCAAGCATATCGAGTCCATCAGAGAATTCAAATATAAGTACTATTATCAAATGATAACAAATATAAACACATATTAAGTGTCATCATTCAACATTATATCCACCACTAGAAATATATTTCTTCGTTATCAGTGCCAGTTCTTACAAAGATTCATACGCCATAACTCATGGCAATATTCACTTTTGTGGTTCGCATTTTATAAGTAAATATTAATTGCTATCTCTTTGAGATTACACTTCAAGTGTATTATTCCTGCTGGGAATACATGTACACTTCAAGTGTACTTGTGAATAGTTTAAACTTTTCATATTTCTCATGCGAACTTTATCATTTCGAGTTTGCAGACATCGATTTGGAAATCCTCAATATATTATGCGCATTAACATTTTTAAAGTCATATACTTGTGCGATTCCAATATTTTCCAATCATGTTGAGATCTCATCATTTATCACAGTTTTCAGGTACCTGAATTTCTTCTGGAAATAATATATCAATGAGGTTTGGAGGAGGGGAAATATTTGGTTTCTGACCACAAACCAATTACTATGAGGAGAATTACAATGTGTTGGCAAAATACGAAATAAGTGCTAATATATCACAGTCATGAACATTCTACAGGATGTTCAATATTTATCTCAATACAACCAGTATTATTAGGACAAATTATGTCTTTGGGAGAATGTTAAAACATGAGCTCATTATCAATAAATTGTGCAAACTACAGGTTGCAAAAATAACAATATACATATGATTATTTGTTGATGCATCAACTAATAATTTCTCCATATTCATCCAAAAATAACACATTCAACCCCAAGTAATACTGACAATTTTTAAATAAAACAAGTAGCACATATAAATTCATCATATTAGGAAACTTCTGGTTCCATAATAAATTCATAATCATTCTTCGTATTTTAATGATCCAGGATGGTCCAACCGATCATGCCAACTAATAAATTATTTATCAGCAAACTTCAAGTTTACTCAATATTGCATCTCAGATTCATAATTCTATGCAATATAAATCAGGAAAGATAAGTATCTATAATTCACATATATTTTATGTCATAATGGTAATGCATATGCCTCAAAAGTTCATTCATCTAATGCCTCGATATACTGATAAGGCACAAAATTTTACGAGACTATATAGAGAATGATGTATTACAATCATTGACCATTAAGTGAAGATCTGGTAGCTCTTCGGGAGCTTTTAATCAATTAACTCTTTTAGAGTTATTGGGCAATTAGTTCTTCAGGAACCTTGCATTACCATTTATACTTTGGACATATATTTTAAATTTTGTCCAAATAAATAACAAATATTGTTTAGACAAATTGTATCTTCACCATTCTTGATCCAAAATAATCTAAAATAACATAGGAAAGTAGCAATTCGATAATTTAAAATTTTTGATTAACATTCAAAATGCTAAAAACTCTTTCTAGATATTCAAAAGAAGTGGCTAGATTTTGTGCCATATCGATATTATCAACACAAGCATCATTACTATCAGTAGCATAATTTAGAAATGTAAAGAATTATCAACAATTAATAGAGATTCATAACATATTTGACGTACTACAGGTACGTAATAAACTTTCATATTGCATCAATAATATGTTAGAATTATTACTTTCTCTTTTTCCTTCTCATTATTTTCTCGCTTCTGGTGAGTATCTATTCACTGGGGATTTAATGAGTCATTCTTATAGTATAAGAATAAAGTGTATTTCTACTAGTTGCGACCAAAATCTCGTCCATAAATACATTATAATTTCTAATGTCATTCACTTCAGGGAATGTCATAAACATATTTGATCGAGCATCAAAATATTTTATCCATGACTCATTTAGTTTCAGAAGATATAAATTCAAAATACTTCTGAAAAACTTCTTCTCAATATTGCTACTTCAGGAGCATGTTAGAGATATGAGAAAGGAAAATTCTTTTATCCATCATATTACTAGTGATATTTCTCCTTATAACTTTAATTGAGGAGAAATTTTAAAAGTAATAGAATTTTTTGCATACTGATAGACATATAATATTATAGGCACACTTATAACAAATCATAACTAGCATTAATTTATATAACAATCATCTTTTGGTAATTGTATATCTTATTCAAAATTTGTTAATAATTAAGTGGCTTTGATGCTTTGTATTTCTTAAATGGTGTCTTCAAGACCCATAATATTCAGATGTATATATTCTAATCACCATGATTATATGGATTATTTTTACCATATCTACGTCTATGTCGACGGCTTCGACAATGACTACGACCTCTTCCAGGGTCATAACCATTGGTTCTAATACATTCACTCACAGATTTAAAGTAAACTGTATTTTTGGTAGAATGACCATCTTCTGGTAGTCAAATCCTTCTTTTAGATCTTTTCACAAAATAAGTGGATCTTTCACAATAATATATTCTGCCTTTAGATCCTCATAAAAATTATGGCGGAGAAAAATTTGAGCATCTCAACAAATTTGAGCATCTAATGTCTATGACATATAATATTTTCTATAAATATCAAGAGTAATAAAAATGAGTTTTGAAAAGTTTTGTCATAGGAATTCAAAGATAGAAAAAATACCTTTTTTTTCTCTTGATTAAACTCTCAACTTCGGTGGTAAAGACTCGTGCTGATAACGTGTTATGAATTTATTGACGCGCAGTCGTTGTTGGCACAGTAAAATAGTAATACTAATAAAGAAATTATAATGTAGAGAATAGGAAAAAACTATAGAGAGAAAATAGAGAGAAAGAACAAGAGATCTTTATTAATTCTCTGAAAATAAATCAATCAATGAATGAGTGAATCCAACGCCTCAGTCTAGAGCCCTATTTATAGGGTTCAGGGGTACATCCAAATCAGAATAGGTATAGGGTAATCAGAAGACAAATCATATCACTAATCAAAGATATGATAGAACTCTACCATCTATCTTCTAGATAGTTGAGTATCTTTATAACTCTGATAATGGACATCCATAATAATATTAATTTCATAACATCCTAGTAATTTTAGTACTTCCGAATAACATAGAATTATCACCTTTAGATTGAAGAGAGTTGTCCAAGTAATTTTAGGAATTTTGTAGAAGAAAAGGTAAGCGTAGTATAACAGGTTAAAATTTTTTAAATTATTAAAAAATACTATACGCTTCATAAAGGAAAAAAAACAAGAAGAATACTACACTCGTGATTTATTTAAAAAAATAATTAAAGGGCCCAATGCAAGGAATTAAATTCATAATTTATCATCTCATAAGAAATATTTTTAACTGAATATTGAACGGTCATCTTCTAACCTACATTTTAAGTATACATAAAAATGAGGTTTCTTTTATTACACCAGAGAAACAAAAGTTAGATTCTTATTATGTTTTTTCATTTTAGAAAAAAAAAATAGAATCATGCCTTGCTTTTTTACCAAAAAGAAATGAATGATGCGTTGTTCATGCATACACAATTTTATTTTTCTTCAAGAAAAGAACCACTACAAGAAAATGGGGGGTTTTGCAACAAACGAATCTGTCGCAAAGCTTTTGTTGATCAAGATTTGTTTGCGACGGATTTGTTTGTCGCAAAATTTTAAGATGCAAATTTACGACGAAAGACAATTTCGTCACAATTAGCAATAGATTTGGGGTTGAGAACTGTTTGTCAAACTAGTAAGGTTTGTGACAGACTATAAAAAAGTATTAAATTATTTGCAAAATCCGTCAAAAAGTTGTCGTAAATTTGAGCCAGAATTTCTATTAATGGAAAAAAGAAAATCAATTTTTGTCACAAAGTCGTTGTAATTTGCAGACAAATTTGTGATGTAATTTTATTTTAAAATAAAATAATTAATATTTTCATTACTGATCCATCGTAAATTGGTGGCAACTTAGCGATGGATTTTTCAATTTGAAAAAATAATTAATACTTTGTTACAAATTTCAACCGTAATTTAATTTTTTTTTCATCTCTAATCTGTCCCATGGTTTCTCTATTTAATTTTTAAAATTTTTAAAATTTTTTATATTATTATAATTATTTTTTAATTTAGTTTAGTTTTTAAAATTATTTTTTATTTTTAAAAATGTATTTAAAAATTTTAAATTCTTTTAGATAGAAAAATAATTATATAATAATAAAAAGATGAAAAGATAAAAATAAATATAATATAAAAGTTGAATGTCAATAATGTAAATGTACAACACTCAAAAATATTGTACAAAATCTATATTATTATAGAAGGCGTTGTTGTAGTTGGGGGAGGAGGCAGAAGTGGATCTGAAAAGCCAATCAGTGGAGGATGGTCGTTAGGTTGGTCGACCGTGTAATTCTCATTAACTTCATTTATTGCATTCTCTTAATCTGGTGTCAAAAAAGGATGCAGAGATGGGGGCGAAGGAAAATACAGCATCTAGGACATCGCTCACAGGTACCAATCCAAACTTGCAAATCACTAATAGAGATAATCACGCATCGACCTCTCTACTTGCAACTGACTCTACAGGGAGATGCACTCTGGAGGTGAGGTAGTCGAACAAGTTGTTCGTGGAGAGGTAGAAATGGACTAGTGTAACCTTCTTCGGACCTTAGTTGCCTCGGAACCAATCCAAATACTCAGTTCTTCATTAAACAACCAGCAATTTGTACAAATAGTGACTTCTTATTTTGTGGTGGATGAGAAGTCATGGAGTCTTGAGACTCCAACTATGAATAGCACTTCTTCAATACATTAATGCTATCTCATGAATTATATGAATCATAAATTTGTGTCCGTGTATAATAATTGAAAAAATTTGGTGTAAAATATTTTTAAGATAATCGTTATACTTACTGGTGTTTGTTGTAATTTCTCACTGACAAAAATACCTTGCTTTGGGTAGCTCTTATATGTTTGTGTCGGCTTGTACATATCAGTATAGTAGAAGTCATCTCTATGCTGCTTATGCAAGAATTATATCAATAAAAAAAGTTAGACAATTATATCATATTTAAGTAACAATTATAAAAATAATTTACCATCTTTCCGTGTGAGTCGTTCTAGGAGTAGCTGCTCTATTTTGCTTAGCAACCAAAGAAACACGCTTGAATTGCTTCGTGCTCTAGTAATCACACCAAAGTTGACTCCAAATATTGGAAGATATCCACGGTGGACACTTTACCTTTTCCTGAGCCTTCAATAGTTGATCGGATAGACAGTGAGTGCATTTGTCATTCCAAAATCCAATCAGCATGCTTTGGGAGTCACTGATAACGACTTTACAAAACTATTGGAAATAAAAATGCCAAATATTTAAAAAAACAAAAAATAATAGTTGTAATTTATTACTTGGACTCCACATCTGGAACAACATATTTTGCAACTCCAATAGGACCGCCTCAAAATTAGGGTATTGTTCGGTAAAATGATGGTGGAAAATATATGATATCGAATGCATCATGCCCTTCAATTGGAAGAAATTGTTCAATAATCAAAAAAATAATTAGTAGAAGCAACCGTCAACGTACCGTAGAAGGTGTAGTTGAAGGCGTCTGCTCTGACTGCGTTACTTATGTGTCATCCTCACTCGGTAAAGGCATTAGTTTAGGCAAGGAAGGAGAAGGAGTACGATCACTTATTCCACACGATGGTATCAAGCATGATTTACCTAGAGGCATCTGAAGACAAATAAAATGTTGATCAACTAGATACTTCTCAATTATTTGTAGAAATCAACTTAAATAAATTTAGGCATTGAATAACTGAAGTGAAACATATACATATATAAATTTAGGCATTCACTGTTTTCATCCTCTAATAAAGTATCAGCTTCATCTTCATCCAAGTTATCTTTTGATTCACATTCACCTTCATCTTGATTGTTAGTTCCAATAATGTCATCTCCTATACTTCTTAGTTCATGATCATCCAATATCCCCCATTCACTTGATTTGTGTGCTAGTGCGCTAATTATTTTATCTTCGTCAGGTATAGTAAATGTCATTGAATTATCAACCTCTTTCTAATATTGTCTCTCAACTGCAAGTGCATCAATCATGTGACATCTTTTTTATTTGCATAATGCTACGCAATCAGGCTTATCCATTCTACTTCCAAGATAAGTGGCATAATACACTGGGTTAGCTTGCACAACTAAAACAAATAGGTCATATTTTGGGCACCTCCTCTTGCAATTTTATATTGTAAGTGAACCTTGACACCTATATTCAAGACAAGATCTTACCACTCACGCTTAAATTATCCAACATTCCGAAATGGAATTCTCGAAAACTTAACATCAATAATTTTCTTCAAAATTCCATAATAATTGCATCCACTACTAATATCTTCCTCTCCGCCCTTAATCTAAACTTCACTATTTATAGTCTTCTTTTCGATTCCATGATCATGTTATCGAATCTAAAATCATTTATAATGCACCCCTTAAAAGATGTCACCTGTCTTGAAGGTCCCTCAGACAATCTTTTAATATTTTTCATCAATTACTTTTATTTTGAGAATCTTGCACCTAAAACATATACGGAATTCAATAAGTATTTATGAGAACAAATTTTAAGAATTGTTTAGAAACTTTTCGACTAAGAGAGACTTACATAGTTCTTGAACCACACGAGAAATTCGCTCTCAAATCTCCTAACAACTTTCTTTTATGTTATACAAGGGGCAATGCATTGTATTTTGGCATTAAATTTCCTATTTTGTAGACATTACATAAATTTAAGGTTTGCAAGTGAATTAGGTTCTAAGTAGAAATGCGAGAAAAATATGTAAGTGACAAATGGTTGTATCTTATCACAGTTGAGATATATAATTCACACTCACCTTAAACTTCTCCGGTGATAGACATTTGATCTAGGTGTTCCCGATTACCCTTCCCGACGCATTATATATAGATAAACCATATTTTTCAAAAATATCTTCATCATTTTGTGCCATGTTTGTATGTCTTGTCTGGACATGCAACTCGAAATAGTAAGAGAAAAACATAGATATCTCTTCAATCAAGTATGCATTGCAAATTGATCCCTCACAACCCTTGTCTTATTTTTCACTTTTAACTTCAGAAGATATAAGAACCTTTAAATTTATTTTAATGGTTTTAGATATTGAACACTGAATGCTCACACAAAAATAAATTTAGGGTTTAGGTTTAAGCCTTAACATCTCAAATGGATACATCTATTGATATTGAACAAGACTAGCAACCCTTGCTTCGTAAGGCTGGTGAATCATCAAATGATTCGTCATGTCAAAAATTCATGAGAAAATATCCTTTCCAACTTACATATGAGGACTACTATATTCTTTTCCTATTCTCTCATACAAGACACTGATAGTTTTGGAGAACATTAGTCACGATAGAAAATACCTAATTCTGTCAGTTATGGGGGAACTCTCAAACTACAATCGAAAGAAATTGCTCAACAAATACATGACAATCATGTATCTTTATGCCCAACATCTTCAACTCCTTCATATCAATACATCTTGCTAAATTAGATATTCATCGAGCAACTATAGATCCTTCACCCACTCCAATACAAGCCTTCTTTACTGACCCGTATTATGTAACTCCAGTCTATTACAGTATACAAGCCTTTACATTATCCTTGTATTTGCCTTTTACGTCCATCACCGTGTTAAATACATTGTCAAACACATTTTTTTCATTATGCATGACATCAAGATTGCGGCAAATTAAATTTATTTTCCAGTAGAGTAAGTCCCAAAAAATACTACACTTATCCCAATTGTGATAGATTTCTCTACACTTGTCCTTTCCTATCTCTGCCGCTGTATCGACAATTTGCGACACAATGCACTATTTCATATCTCAACTCCAGATACTCACTTAACTGGTGGAGAGATCTCTTAGCCCTTGCTCTTTAGAAATGATTTACTATCCCTTCTGTAAAGATGATTTACCGACAAAAACCATCGATGATAGTCAAATCAAGATTACTTCGAACCATATTGTAGCTGAAATGATTTTGTTTGCATCATAGACAAGCTAATGTTCCAATAGTACTCCAACCGCTCAACATACTATACATTGGAAAATCATTAACGGTCCATAAAAGCGCTACTCGCATCTGAAATTTTTGTTTCTTTGAACCGTCATATGTTATCGAGCTTACTGACCACAACTGTTGTAATTCATCTACTAGCAGCTATAGATAGACATCGGTCTTATACTTTGAGTTCCTTGGCCCCAGAATAATTACTCTAAAAAACATCACATGATCCTTCATACACATCCATAAAGGCAAGTTGTACAGGGTAAGAATGATGGGCTAGCTAGAGTATAAATTTCTAGACATCCTGAATAGCAAAAATCTATCGGTGCACAGTGCTAGATGCACATTCCTAACCTTCTTTACAAATTCAACATGGGTGCAATCAAAGTGATGTTAGCTTCATCGTCGCATGGATGGCTCATCAATCCCTGCTCCTATAGACTTTTAGAATGCCATCTCATATGTTCTATAGTCATTTTAGATGCATACAATTTGCAATCTCGGTGTTAATGGGAAGTAGTACATCTTCTTAAAAGGTACTTCCTTTTGTTGTCTATTCTTTCAAACTTTCCTCTTAGACATATAGCAAGGACTCTCACAAAATTTGCATTATTGTAAACCAATATCTTTCTTCTAGTAAGCATACAATCATTCAGACAACAATCTATCTTTTGCACTAGCAAACTAAGTCTGAAAAACATTTTCATAAACAGCATAACATTACAAAAAATTACAAAAACATTAGTCCGAAAATTACAAAAAATTAATAAGTTTTACAAAAATAGAATAAAATTTAACAAAAAATCACAAAAAAATTAAAATAGCATAACATTAACAAATTTCCGAATTTAACAAAAAATTACACAAAATTAAGTAAATTAACAAAAAATACATTAATTTAACAAAAAATGTATTAACAAAAATTACAAAAATGCATTAATAGAAATTTTAATATTAACAAATGCATTATTTATACAGACAAATTAATAGAAAAATAAACATACAAAATTAATAAATAATTGAGAATCGCATTAATAGAAAATATATTAAATAACAAAAAACACAAAAGTAAGTAAATTAACAAAAAATAATAATTTTAAAAAAAATGCATTAACAGAAAAATCACATGTTAAGAGGGTAAAATTAGCCCCCAAAGAAAGCAAAAAGTATGGTGGAAATGTATCCCGTTGTGGAGGCACCCAAGAGTAGGGGTGTTCATTATTCAGTGGGAACTGAAAATCCAAATCGATCCGAACCGAATTTGTGAATTTAATTCATTTTTTAATAATTTAGATCGAGTCAAGTCGGTTTGCCAAATTTCTATAAAAATCGGTTCAATTTACAGTTTCAATTATCACACAAAAAAAGAATTGAATTATATATATTTATTGCTAATATTATTATTGAAGTTGTAATGCGTTTGCAAGTCTTCCTAATGAAGTTGCATATTTGAGAAATCAGCTTTATGCATTTAGTTGGTAATTCTGTAATTTATTTGCAATTTATTTCTACAATTCTGTAATTTTGACTTTTTGTTCTCTAGAATTTCATAGTTCTTACTAGTTACTAAGTTGTTGAAAATTTTATTTGTAATTCTGTACTTCTGTTTTCAGTGTCACAAACCAATTTGTGATTGAATTTTGTAATTCTATAATTATATTTTTAGTGTCTTTTTGTTCTCTAGAATTTATTTGTAATTTATTACTGCAATTCTGCAATTCTTCTTTCTGGTTTTGCAACGCTTCCTAGTTTTGTAGTACTTTTGAATTTGAACAATGCTTTCTGATTCTGTAATTCTTTCTGGTTCTGCAATGCTTTTTCTTGATGTTGTTTCGGGATATCGCTGTAATTTAGGGATTTCAATTGTTTATACCTTTGAACATGTGATGATCTTTTTTGTTTACTTCAATTAAATAACTATTTTTTCTCTTGATAGAATGTCGGATCAAGCAGATAGTTCACCATTGCCTATAGAGAATGAATCACGGAGTACTGAACCCTCTGATATGAGCTTGCTACAAGTTGGGAAGGATCAGCTGATTGCAAACCCACCCAAAAACAGCCCAAGCAAAGAAAACATATGGCCCCTCGATGCGTGGTTTGGTCACAATTCAGAAATTTTGCAACATAAACTAACTATTGCAATATATCATATGCTGCCTATAGCTCTACAAATGGAACAATGACAAACCACATGTTGGTTGTATTTGGGCTGCAATTTGATTCATTAGGCAGTCACCAAGTAGGTAGAAAAAGTTTAAGGAATGTGCTAAAATGGAGAAATTGGAGAGTAAGAGGTTATTGTGCTTAGATGTTCCCACTAGGTGGAATTAAACTTATTTGATGTTAGACAGTGCTTTGACTCTTATGAAAGCTTTCAAAAGACTTGAAGAAACAAATCCACATTTTAGTTTTGATTTGACACATGATGGTAGTGGGTTGCCTGGTAAGGAGGATAGGAGTAATGTCTCACAGTTCGTGAAGTTCTTATCACACTTTTATGAACTCACATTCCGAGTTTTGGGCTCATTATATGTAACTTCTAATCAAGTTCTCTACGAACTTAGTGATGTGGTGAAACTATCAAGAGCCTGGCAAGACAGTGATGATTTTGAGTTGAGTGAAATGGCAATGAGAATGAAAAGTAAGTATGACAAGTATTGGGGAAATAATGAAAAGATGAACTTCATTATTTTTTATGCAGTCATTCTTGATCCTTGTTTCAAATTACATTAGGTTGAATGGGTAATTAGTATAATGTATTCTGAAAACACTGATATTGTTACAAAGGTAAAGAAAAGGATGTATGCATTATTTGAGGAATATAAGAACTTATATGCAACTCAAGTTCCCGATGCACCACTACCACATGTATCTCAAGTACATCTTCTAGTTCAATGTCAAGTAAGCAAAACAAAGACTAAGTGGACCACCTTTGAAGAGGAGAAATTTAGATGTGGACACTAGACGTGAATATGATTTTTTCATCAACGAGGTTGGAGGTGTTGATAACAAAAATAAATTGGATAAGTACGTTGCAGAAGAAAGAGAAGGGGATGAAGATGGATTTGACATTTTAAAGTAGCGGAAGTTGAATGCCTCTAGTTTTCCTATAAGTTCTCAAATGGCTTGGGATATTCTTGCTATTCCTGTTTTCACAGTTGCTTCAGAATTAACTTTTAGTATGGGAGGGCGTGTTCTTGACACATTTAGGAGTTATTTAACTCCTAGAATGGTGCAACGCCTCATGTGTGCCAAAGATTGGATGAAGAATGAAGCCTATCCTATTCCTATTGAAGATGATATTGATATTCTTGAAAAAATAGATTCTGGTAATTTTCTTTATGTCTAGTACTTCCTTGTTTAATTTCTTTTTTGTATATATTATCTTATACTTTTTTTGGGGGGGTGGGGGAGTTACTAATTGACTTCTTCTTTGTTTAATTTCTCAGAACTTACAAATTTGGTTCATGAATCAACTATTTTGGATCTTTGAAGTTTGAACGTATAAGGTAAACGATTTTTTATGAAAGGGGGACTGAAGTTTGTTAGCATTTTCTTGTGATATATTTCATCTAGTTCGTGAAGTTCTTTATGTCTAGTTCTTTATTTCATCCCTTGAGCTGCTAGTTCATTATTCATGCTAGAACATATCATTTTTAGGTTGTCTTTTCATCTATTTACCGCATCATGATATGTGCTTTAATGCTTGATATTACCTTCTGCATATATTTTCCAGTTTCTTTGGTCGTAAATGAATTGTTGATTTGGAAAATCAATTAGTTGGTACTTGGTATGGATCCAAAGTGATCATTCAGTATCCAACTGGAATGATGTGGTTTTCCTAGTTTTTCTACATTATTTTATTGATGCAGATTCTTTTTGAGTTGTGCATTTTGCCTAAAATTGTCTATCTTGCTAGTTAGGCTCTTTTCAAGGGTCGTTGTGAAGTCAACCGTGCTAACTTCCTCTTAAGTTACTAGGGTACTCCTATTTTACTTGTTTCAATTTGTATGAACTATAATTGTCTAATGTTTCAAACAGTTCAATATTGAAATGATTAACATGGGGTGGTTAAACATCTAATTAGTTGACATTGGTTTGTGACCAGTTGGAGACTTGAATCACTTGATCTCTCCCACCATGAGTGGTGTTACTTGTTGTCTTGGCTTCCCTGGTCAACCCAACTCTGATCTTCACAATTTAGTTGTCAATCTTATTTCATTCCCCCGATTGCATATCTGTGAAACAAAGGATAGATGAGATCACGATTCTCCTCTCCTTCTGTTAAGATAGGAGAATGTAATTTTTGTCTATATTGCTTGGAGTCATATGTGTTTTGTTTGGAATCCCAACATACATATTAGGCTCTTAGATAGTTTTCCCTCTACTATTGTATAAGGATTGGATATTATGTTCATTTTAGCTTCTACTTTGAGTACTTTCTATTTACCAGTTCGGTTTTTTACTTTTAGTTAAAGAAGCTCTACTGAATTGCCTCTCCCTCTCTCTCTATTTTTTTCTGCATTATAAAATTTGATTTTTGATACAAACCAAACCGAACCGAAATATTTGGTTCTGATAAAAATCCGGTTCGGTTTGGTTTCCAAAAAAATTATGAAACCAAATTGAAAACTGAATTATCCTATTGAAACAAATTCAAAAATCGGAATGAACACCCCTTACCCGAGAGGTGAATAGTTGACGTGCAAGAATCCTTTAGCTCACAGAAAAGCAACGGGAAAAGAGAAGAAGAAAAGGAAAGGAGGGGAAAAGGAGAAGAAGGAGGGGAAAGGAGGGGGCTGGGATGGGGCAGCGGAGAGAGAGTAAAGAGAGCGTCGGCTAGAGAGAGAGAGGAAAGAAAGAAAGAGAGGGGGAATTATATTTATAATATTTGACAATATATACTACAGTACATTATGCATGTTGTCTATATTAAATCATATCGTACATTTATGAACTCCCCTATCTATGTCTCACCAATTTAACATGGAGCAAACAAAAAAAGAAAAAAGAAACAAAACAAAAGGAAAACAAAATTTGTAACAAATTCGTCACTATTCTATTGCAAATCTAGAAAATCGTTGCAAATTCATCGCCATTTTGCGATAGAATTGCGACAGAGTGACGAATTATCCGTGGCAAATTTTCATTGCAAAAGTTGTGTTTTCTTTTGGTGAACCTTGAGTTTTAAATATATTATTGCTTACCAAAACTAATGTTATCAATGAATGGAAAAGACTTATGTTTTAAACATATTATTATTTACCTAAATTGATAAGATAACACGTTAGTAATTACCAAAATCAGAAAAAATGTTGCCTTTCTTTACGTGAATCTAATTCTATTTACAGGGGGGAGAAGTTATCACTTCTTCGAAGGTTTATCTTGTAATCGATTCTCATTCTCAGTATTCTTTGGAAAGATCTATGCTTGAACTGTGCAGGTAAGAATAGCATAAGGTTCTTCATTATTTCAAAATACTAGGATTATTTTCTGCAAAAGAACAAGCAAATGTGTAAAGCAATACCTTGTTCTTCATCCACCGAAAGGTAATGTTTGAGACCCTTTTGGAAAAAAAGAAAATGAAACTGGATACAATCCTCCTTAGTGCGGTTTTTTTAAATTAAAATATACTCAATGCATTCTTATGATGAACGAATATGTTGCATCCCTTGGAAGCCTGAAATTTGGAAATTATACTATAATGAAAAACTAGATTTTGATCAAATTTTACCCTCATAGAAAAAGAGGATTGTCCAAATCTAATGAGAAATTAATTTTTATGAGAAATTAATTTTTATGCAAACTAATTAATGTGAAATATCTCAATATGTTATATTCTCAAAAATATTTCACAAAATTCAATTGCACACCAGTGTAGAACAAAATAATCTTTAAGACAAGTGACATTGGATTGCTCTCTGAAGCTATCTTGATCTTAATTCTCTTGAAATTCTAACACGATATCCGTGGCATTGCTTGAATGTTTTGCATAGTAGCCAAAACATCACCCTCCATTTGAACCTTCGGAACCAAATCTAATTGCCTAGTCCCGAAAGAGTTCAAAATTAATGCACCCACTGCTGAAGCATTTATGCTCTATCCTCCATGCACCATACACGTTAGCTTACGCATGTAAAAAGTAAGTAATACTAGAACTGGATGGTGACGACCATGATGAACGCAGGGGAACACGTCACCTTTATTTCTAATAGGGGTGAAATTTTATGTTGGAGGCATATTAATAAATTTTTTATAATCCTTGAAAGGTGAAAGGTAATATTCTTAACGGTAATATTAATAAATTAATGCACCCACTGCTGAAGCATTTATGCTCTATCCTCCTTGCACAATACACCACTACAAGAAAACACAAAATTAGCGACGGACAAATCCGTTGCTAATCCCAATTTGCGAAGGAATAGCAATGGAAAATTTCCTCGCTAAATAAAGGGTCGCTAATTACGATAGCATCATTTTTTCGTTGCTAATTAGCTACGAATTTACGACGGAAAAATTTAGCGACGGATTTGAGACAAAAAATAATATATTTAAATTTTAAAAATAAAAAATTAATGTTAATTCTATGAAATTTAATTTTAAAAATTATTTTTAGAAAAACGTCTAAAATTCATCGCTAATTAACCACAAATTTGCGACAAGCATAAATTATAATTTAAAAATAAATAATAAAAGAAAATATAAATTATTATCTAGAAATTTTTAAAATAAAAATTTAAAAATAATGTGAATCGGGTTAACCCGACCCGATTTATTATTTAATTGATAATTAAATTTATTATTTAAAAATTTTGAAATTAAATTTTAAAAAATAATATGAATTGGGCTAACCAACCAGATTGGGCTGGGTTAGCCCGATCCAAATTTAATTCTCTTAAATGTTTTGTTTTGCTTGAAGAGAGATTTGAACCTTGGTTGGATGATATCTTCTTCCACTGGGCCAAGTCACTTCTTGTGTTCTATTTCATCATATAATATGTTTATATTATAAATTATAGTTATCATATATTTTTATATTAATAATAATCTATTATATATAATTATATTATTAAATAATATATTATAATATAATTATATTTATTATTACATCTAATTTATAAATTAATATATTTTTTTTATTTTTCTGTTACTCTCCATCGCTAATTAGCGACAGATTAGCCACAGAACAGTATTTTTAAATATAAAAAATATTTTTTTAATTCTTAATTTGTCCGTCCCAAATCCGTCGCTAATTAGCGACGGATTAGTGTTTTTAAATATTAAAAATAATTTTTTTTATTCTCAATTTTTCGTTGCAAATCCGTCACTGATTAGTGACATATTTGCGACAAATTAGTGTTTTTAAATATTAAAAATAAAATTTTATAATCTCTCGCTAAAAATAAAAATAAAAAATAGCAACGACCTTCTTAGTAAAAATATAAAAAAAAATCTTCCTAAATACTAATTTAGTCTGACTTTACTTATTTTAAACATTAATTTATTAAGTACTACTTTTTTTTGAATTGATATTACTTATAGTCTAAAGTATCTAAATATATATTAATTATCATTTCTTTTATTGATATACATCTGTGTCTATTTCTGCACATATATGCTGCATATGTATGTTATATTATACTTATGTTCTACTTATAAATATTATCTTATATGTATCTGTTATTAATATATTATACTATTAGAAATGCATGGTTTATTACATGTGTATTACATAGGAATAATCCTACTTAGTAATTGGGGTTTTTACCCATTTTGGACCTTTTTTGCAAAACATATACTAAGGTGGACATAGGTGGGAAAGAAATGGAGTGAAGTGGACATAACACCATTGGAGATGGCGTTATGTCCACTGCTATAACGCCATCTGGGATGGCGTTATAGCTTTTCCTATAACGCACCCCGGCATGGCGTTATAGCATATCAACCATACCATGATCACTCCATAGTTTAAGCATCAAGTTTTGCATGCGGACATGCTTGACTAAAGAAAACCAGGAGTTCAAAAATCAAGAAACTTTTAAGCAAAAAAGAAAGCCATGATCAGCCGATCACTTACTTTATCACTCAGATCCACCATTATCTAGGCTCGAATAGAAGATCTAAAGCAAGCCCAGGTGAAATTTCAGATCAATCAGCAGAGAAAACAAGCTCTAAGCACTGTTTAACCCAGAACACAGACAAGATCACTTCAAAAGCCGCTTAAAAACTCCTTGATCACTCAAACACAAGAACTAGAACTTATCGAAATCAACTGATTCCCACAGAGGTCCAAGGGAAACCCTTGCAAAAAATAATCAAGACCCAGAAGATCAAACAGTAGGGCCAGAACCTCACCAAGAAATAAAAACACTATGATCAAATCAAACTACACAAGCAGAAGCTCCTCTAAAGAGAAATGAACCGTCACCAACCCTTAAAAAAGAATCTGAAGATAGAAAGAGCGGGCAGAGTGGAGGGATTTTTGAAAGATGAAATGAGGGTTAAAAGAGAAGATGGGAGTGAAGAGGAATTTGGCTAAAATTGAGAGAAACTGACATGCAGAGAGAGAAGAGAGAGAAAAAACCGACATGCAGATAAGGATTTGATATGTTATGGTTGATATGCTCTAATGCCGTGCCGGGATGCGTTATAGCCACTATAACGCCATGTGAAATGGCGTTATAGGAAAAGCTATAACGCCATCCCAAATGGCGTTATAGTAGTAGTGGACATAACGCCATCTCTAATGGCGTTATGTCCACTTCACTCCATGCCTCCCCACCTCGGTCCAACTTAGTCTATATTTTGCAAAAAAAGTTCAAAATGGGTAAAAACCCTAGTAATTGATATATATTATTCAATATAATTTATTTTACTTCTATTCATATTCTTATGTCAAGTAGAAAAATAATATTACTAAACTAAATAAAAATAAAAAATATCTTAAATTAGAAAATACTATTCCGTCGCTAATCCGGCGCTAATTAGCAACGGATTAGCGACGGAAAAAATTGAGAATTTAAAAAAATATTTTTAATATTTAAATTATTATTCCGTCGCTTATTGGGATGCTATAGAAAAAGGAGGGAGAGCGGGGGGGCTGGGGAGGCTTCCTTTTATAGTTGTAAGGGAGCCTCTAATCTTCCTGAGTTTCCATATGGGATGAAAAATGAGCCAAAAATAATAAATCTCCACCTTGGTGAATTTTTCATTGCATTCTTCAAAACTCGTCACAAATATTAATTTTTCTTTGCACTCTGCAAAATATTTATCAAGTCCAAGCAATGATTGAACTTGATAACTGTCACCACCTTTGTCATCATGTATGCAGGATTTTCAGTAGTCTTAATATTCTGAATTGATATTTGACCATATTCCAGAATTTCTCTAATGAAGTGATACTTGACATCGATGTGTTTCGTCCTTACATGATAACTTGGTTCTTTGCTAAATGAATAGTACTCTGAGTATCACAATGTACTCTGACATGCTTCTGTCTTATTCCTAGTTCATCAAGTAACCCTTGAACCCAAATTGCCTCTTTAACAGCCTCTGTAACTACCATATACTCCGCTTCTGTTGCAGATAGAGCCACTGTTGTTTATCAAATAGACTTCCAACTAATTGGTGCTTTGGCTAAAGTAAACACGTAACCTGTCGTTGACCGATATTGGTGCAAATCACCAGCATAATCTCAGTCACAGTATCTAATTACCCATTGGCCATTATCTTTATCCTGCTGAAATATTAAACCAACATCCACGGTTTTGATAATTTACCCTAAAATCCATTTCATAGTTTGCCAATGTTCCTTACCATGATCATGCATATACCTGTGTATAACTCTAATTGCTTATGAAATGTCAGGCCTTGTACACACCATAGCATACATCAAGTTACCAATAGTACTTGCATAAGGAACCTTTGACATGTATTCCCGTTCTGCATCATTCTTTGGAGATAAAGATGCACTAAGCTTAAAATGAGGAGCAAGCGGGGTACTAACAGACTTTGATTGTTCCTTCACGCCAAAGCGCTTTAGTGCTTTTCTCATATATTCTTTCTGAGTTAACTACAGTCTCCCCAGGTTTTTGCCTTTGCATATCTCCATACCAAGAATCCTTTTTGCTTCTCCTAAATCCTTTATCTCAAACGCTTTATTGAGTAAAGCCTTCAACTTTTCAATTGCTTCTTTATTCTTCGAAGCTATCAACATATCATCAACATATAGGAGAAGATATATGAAAATTTCATCTTACCGCTTGTGAAAGTATACGCAATGGTCATATCTGCTTCTTGTGTACTTTTACCCTCACGAACTTATCAAATCGCTTGTACCATTTTCTTGTGAATTGTTTTAATCCGTACAATGATTTGTTAAGCTTACACACCAACTTTTCTTTCCTAACAACTTTGAATCCCTCTGGCTGGCTCATATAGATTTTCTCATCTAAGTCTCCGTGTAGAAATGCAGTCTTCACACGCATCTGAGCTAGTTCTATATCCAATTGTGCTACCAAGGCCAATAAGATTCTGATTGAGGAATGTTTTATAATTGGGGAAAATACTTCATTATAATCAACTCCCTCTATTTGAGCATAGCCTTTAGCTACCAACCTTACCTCGTAACGAATGTCAGACTTGTTAGGAACTCCATTCTTCTTTGCATATACCCATTTACAACCAATTGCCTTCTTCCCCTTTGGTAAGCTTGTTAGCTTCCATGTTTGATTCTTCTCAAGGGACTGCATTTCTTCTTCCATTGCATTCCTCCACTTGTCACCATTAACATCCTGAATGGCTTCACAATAAGTGATAGGAATTTCATCATTTGCAATTGAGATTGCACATGCTATTGTATCATCATAGCAAAGAGGCCTTTTGATGGTCCTCTTTTCTTTTCCCAATGTAATTGGTACATGCTGCATCTGGGATTGTTGTTGCTATTGAATTTCATCAGTTGAACTCTCTTCTTCATTTGACTCTTCATCTATCTCCGGTGTGTCTTCATCTGCTTCTTTTCTGACTGGGTTCAAAGTTCTATTAAACTCCACCTGCTTTGAGATTGTCTTCCACTTGATGTAAAGCTTCATATGCTTGTTGAGAGATTTCATTTGTCACTTTCTTCAACATGTTTGACTCATCCAAAATAACATCTCTACTAAAAATTATCCTTTCATCTTTAGGACACCATAGGCGATATCCTTTGACTCCGGCAATGATTCCCATGAACAATGTCTTCTTAGCTCTTGGGTCTAGCTTTGATTCCTTTGCATGATAATAAGCAGTGCAGCCGAATACATGTGAAGAGTCATAATCAGTAACAGGCTTTTCAAACTATTTTTCTAGAGGAGTTTACCATCATTAGCAGTTGATAGTAATCTATTAATGAGATGGCATGCATAAGTTACAGCTTCAGCCCAAAATTGTTTGCTCAGCCCAGCATTGGACAACATACACCGAACTTTCTCCAACAATGTTCAGTTCTCCTCTCCTTCTGTTAAGATGGGAGTATGTAATTTTTAACTCTATAGCTTGGAGTTATATGTGTTTTGTTTGGAATCCCAACATACAGATTTGGCTCTTAGATAGTTTTCCCTCTTAGATATTGTATAAGGATTGGATATTATGTTCATTTTAGCTTCTACTTTGAGTACTTTCTATTTACTAATTCGGTTTTTTTTCATTTAGTTAATGAACCTCTACTGAATTGCCTCTCCCTCTCTCTCTATTTTTTTTCTGCATTATAAAATTTGATTTTTGCTACAAACTGAACCGAACTGAAATATTTGGTTCTGATAAAAATTCGATTCGGTATGATTTTCAAAAAACATTACGAAACCAAATCGAGAACCGAATTATCCTACCGAAATAAATACGAAAATTGGAATGAACACCCCTACCCGAGAGGTGAATAGTTGACGTGCAAGAATCCCTTTAGCTCACCAAAAAACAAGGGGAAAAGAGAAGAAGAAAAGGAAAGAAGGGGAAAAGGAGAAGAAGGAGGGGAAAGGAGGGGGCTGGGATGGGGTGTGAGAGAGAGAGTAGAGAGAACGTCGACTAGAGAGAGAGAGAGAGGAAAGAAAGAAAGAGAGAGAGGGGGGATTTATATTTAATTATAATATTTGACAATATATACTACAATACATTATGCATGTTGTCTATATTTAATCATATCGTATATTTATGAACTCCCCTATCTATGTCTCACCAATTTAACATGGAGCAAGCAAAAAAGGAAAAAAAGGCTCAAAACAAAAGGAAAACAAAATTTGTAACAAATTCGTCACTATTCGATTGCAAATCTAGAAAATCGTTGCAAATCCATCGCCATTTTGCGATAGAATTGCGACAGAGTGACGAATTATCCGTGGAAAATGTTCATTGCAAAAGTTGTGTTTTCTTTTGGTGAACCTTGAGTTTTAAATATGTTATTGTTTACCGAAACTAATGTTATCAATGAAAGGAAAAGAATTAAGTTTTAAACATATTATTATTTACCTAAATTGATAAGATAACACGTTAGCAATTACCAAAATCAGAAAAAATGTTGCCTTTCTTTACGTGAATCTAATTCTATTTACAGTTCGAAGTTTTATCTTGTAATCGATTCTCAGTATTCTTTGGAAAGATCTATGCTTGAACTGTGCAGAAAAGAATAGCATAAGGTTCTTCATTATTTCAAAATACTAGTATTATTTTCTGCAAAAGAACAAGCAAATGTGTAAAGCAATACCCTGTTCTTCATCCACCGAAAGGTAATGTTTGAGACCCTTTTGGAAAAAAAGAAAATGAAACTGGATACGATCCTCCTTAGTGCGCTTTTTTTTAATTAAAATATACTCAATGCATTCATATGATGAACGAATATGTTGCAACCCTTGGAAGCCTGAAATTTGGAAATTATACTATAATGAAAAACTAGATTTTGATCAAATTTTACCCTCATAGAAAAAGAGGATTGTCCAAATCTAATGAGGAATTAATTTTTATGTAAACTAATTAATGTGAAATATCTGTATATGTCATATTCTCAAAAATATTTCCCAAAATCCAGTTGCACCCACTGCTCAAGCATTTATGCTCTATCCTCCATGCACGATACAGGTTAGCTTACGCTTATGGAAAGTACTACTAGAACTGGATGGTGACGACCATGATGAACGCAGGGGAACACGTCACCTTTATTTCTAATAGGGGCGAAATTTTATGTTGGAGGCATATTAATAAATTTTTTATAATCTTTGAAGGGTGAAAGGTAATATTTTTAAAGGTAACACGCTTATGGGTAAATTTAGATAGACGTTAAGTTTAAAATTTTTTATTTTTACTTTTATAAAAGTGAATTATTTACGAGAGAAAAAATATGACTCAAAATGAAAAATTTACATTGAATTCTATAATGAAACTCAATCTAAATACGTCTTTATGACACAAATTAAAAAATTTATATTGAATTTTGTAATGGAACTCAATCCAAATACAGCCTATTGCGTTAATTCATTTTTTGCATCCATAACTAGTTCTTTTTTTTTTTTTTCCTTCTTCTTGAAAGAACCATGACTAGTTCATTTTCTTAATATTCAAAGCAAAAATATTTGGGGACCTTCATTTTCAACCAATCCAACCCAAACCCACTAGATCACTCTATTTCAACCAACAAAGGAGAGAAGTTGCACCGATTGAAATAGAAAGAGAGACAAGTAAAGTTGGCTGAAAAAAGTGGTGTTCGAATATTTTTGTCCTTGAATATTAAATATATTAAGAGTTCGTGTCTTTTTCAACTAAATTCTATCATGGGAGCTGTTAGAGTGGCATCAATCGAGACTTGAATTTTGTTAAATGACAAAAAAATTAAAAATTGATATTAATAGTTTCAACTGAAAAAACACGATACTTTAAAAGATCTATTGATTGCAACGCGCTAAATTAATAATTACACGTAACTACTTTTCGTTTATTTTTTTAAAAAAAAATTAAAATTCTCTCAACTTTCTCTCTATAAACAACCTTAACGAATTTTTCACCTATTCATATATCTAAAACAAAACTAAAATAAAAATAAAATCTTAAAATAAAGGAATACCAGGAGAACAAGGTTCTCCAACAAAAAAATTAAAAAAAGGAATACGCAAGAAAAGGTAAAAAAAAGAAATTGTTTCAAGGAGAATCTTCATATGGTTCCCAAGAAAATGCCAAAAAAAAAAAAAAGAGTTTACACAAGAATTGCAGCCCCATAACAGCACCGTCGGGGGCCATTGGAAGCATCCTCCGAGGGCGTCGTTAGGGGTTCCCTCAATGGCCCTGACGACGACAGCGGTCGTTCTTCTCCATAACTCTTTTCTTTTTTGCATTTTTGGGGGAACTAAATGATGGTTTTCTTTGAAAAAAAATTCTTTTTTTATTTTCTTGTGTATTCCTTTTTTTTTTTTTGTTTTTTGGGAACCTTGTTCCCTTGTATTCCTTTTTGTTTAAGATTTTATTTTCTATATTTATTAATAGACTGAAATTTTGTTAAGAAACTTATTTAAAGGGAGAAAGTTGAAAAATTTTTAAAATTTAAGTCAATTTTGTTGCGAAAGCAAATCAAAATCCCAAGCGGTTAAGTATTCTACCAAAAATTATCCCAAGAAAAATTTTCAAGAAAAATTGGAGGGTCACAGGCAGACCGCTTATGTACCAACCTCTTTAGATAAAATTTTTCTAGATAATTAAAAATATAATACCAAAAAATGGCTATTAAAATAAATAAAATAATAACGAAAGTAATATTGCTTACTCCTCGAACACCACTAATATTATTTTTTAGAAGATAGAAGAGAGAAAAGAATAGCCTAAAGAAGTAATCAAGGTAATGTTTTGGGATGCTATACAAAAGGGGAGGAAGCTTCCTTTTATAGTTGTAAGGAAGCCTCTAATTTTCCTGAGTTTCTATGTGGGATGAAAAATGAGCCAAAAATAATAAATCTCCACCTTGCTTAATTTTTCTTTGAACTCTTCAAAACTCGTCACAAATATTAATTTTTCTTTGCACCCTGCAAATATTTATCAAATCCAAACAATGATTGAACTTGATAACTGTCACCACCTTTGATATAATGTGTGCGAGATTTTCAGTAGTCTTAATCTTATGGATTGATATTTGACCATCTTCCAGAATTTCTCTAATGAAGTGATATTTGACATTGATATGTTTCGTCCTTACATGATAAACTTCGTTCTTTGCTAAATGAATAGTACTCTGAGTATCACAATATACTCTGACATGCTTCTATCTTATTCCTAATTCATCAAGCAACTCTTGAAGCCAAATTACCTCTTTAACAGCCTCAGTAACTACCATATACTCCGCTTCTGTTAGAGATAGAGCCACTGTTGTTTATAAAATAGGCTTCCAACTAATTGGCACTTTGGCTAAAGTAAACACGTAACCTGTCGTTGACCGATATTAGTGCAAATCACCAGCATAATCTCAGTCACAGTATCTAATTATCCATTGACCATTATCTTTATCCTGCTGAAACATTAAACCAACATCCACAGTTTTCATAATTTACCCTAAAATCCATTTCATAGTTTGCCAATGTTCCTTACCAGGATTATGCATATACCTGTGTACAACTCCAATTGCTTGTGAAATTTCAGGTCTTGTACACACCATAGCATACATCAAGCTACCAATAGTACTTGCATAAGGAACCTTTGACATGTATTCCCGTTCTGCATCATTCTTTGGAGATAAAGATGCACTAAGCTTAAAATGAGGAGCAAGGGGGGTACTAACAGACTTTGATTGTTCCTTCACGCCAAAGCGCTTTAGTGCTTTTCTCATATATTCTTTCTAAGTTAACTACAGTCTACCCAGTTTTCTGCCTCTGCATATCTCCATACCAAGAATCCTTTTTGCTTCTCCTAAATCCTTCATCTAGGGCGCTTTATTGAGTAAAGCCTTCAATTTTTCAATTGCTTCTTTATTCTTCGAAGCTATCAACATATCATCAACATATAGGAGAAGATATATGAAAGTTTCATCTTATAGCTTGTGAAAGTATACGCAATGGTCATATCTGCTTCTTGTGTACTTTTTCCCTCACGAACTTATCAAATCACTTTTACCATTGTCTTGTGAATTGTTTTAATTCGTATAACGATTTGTTAAGCTTACACACCAACTTTTCTTTCCTAACAACTTTGAATCCCTCTGGCTGGCTCATATAGATTTTCTCATCTAAGTCTCCGTGTAGAAATGCAGTCTTCACACCCATCTGAACTAGTTCCATATCCAATTGTGCTACCAAGGCCAATAAGATTCTGATTGAGGAATGTTTTATAATTAGAGAAAATACTTCATTATAATCAACTCCCTCTATTTGAGCATAGCCTTTAGCTACCAACCTTGCCTCGTAACAAATGTCAGACTTGTTAGGAACTCCATTATTCTTTGCATATACCCATTTACAACCAATTGCCTTCTTCCCCTTTGGTAAGTTTGTTAGCTTCCATGTTTGATTCTTCTCAAGGGACTGCATTTCTTCTTCCATTGCATTCCTCCACTTGTCACCATTAACATCCTGAATGGCTTCACAATAAGTGCTAGGAATTTCATCAGTTGCAATTGAGATTGCACATGCTATTGTATCATCATAGTTAAGAGGCCTTTTGATGGTTCTCTTTTCTTTTCCCAATGCAATTGGTACATGCTACATCTGGGATTGTTGTTGCTATTGAGTTTCATCAGTTGATCTCTCTTCTTCATTTGACTCTTCATCTATCTCCGGTGTGTCTTCATCTGCTTCTTTTCTAACTAGGTTCAAAGTTCTATTAAACTCCACCTGCTTTGGACACATATGATAGCTACAACCTGTATCCAAGAGCCAAGTATTAGAATAACTTGTTGATGGCATGATAACCAGTAAAAAATCTGATTCTTCATCAGCACACTCAACTACATTTGAGCTTGCAATAGCTTTTCCTTTGTCATTCTTGCTCTTAGTTTTTAACTTTAGACACCTCTCTTCTAATGCCCTTTTTCTCTACAGAAGGCACATTCATCTTTGCTTGGTCTAGATTTAGATCTCCACCTCTTCTCTCTACTTCTGCTTTGAGATCGACCACTCACCACCAACGCTTTTTCTGCTGCTCTACTTGCCTTCCCTTTCTCTTTCTTTCAAAGTTCATAACTATATAATACAAAAGTTACTTATGTGAGAGTCACATCAATCTTCCCATCGAGTAGAGTAGTCTCAAGAAACTCAAACTCCTCAGGAAGTGATCCCAATACCATCAAAGTCAAATCTTCAATACAAAAGGTCACGTCCAGATTCAACAAATCAGCAACCAGCTGATTAAAATTGGTGACATATTCATTCATAGTAGTACCATGAACATAAGTGAAGTGGAGCAATCTTTTCTTCATGTGAAGCTTATTTTGACTACACTTCTTCAAGAATTTTTCTTCAAGCGTCATCCATAATTTATAAGCAGAAGTCTCCTTTAAAAATTCATATTTCTGCTTCCTTGATAAGCACGACCGAATTGTATCACATGTCAATCGATTGATAGTCTTGTATTCTTTTTCATTAATTTTATCGAGTTTTCTTTTTTCAATGGCAACATCTAGACCTTGCTGAAATAAAGCATCTAGAAGTTCGCGCTGCCACATATCGAAATGTCCTGTTCCATCAAAAATCTCCACAGCAAATCTTGTATTTGTCATTGTTGTTCTTGACAAAATTGAGGAACTGGATGCTATCACCTTTGATGGTTCTGCCATTTCTACTCCAAAAAATTTAATAGCCAACAAATACAAAATGTTAATAAACCAAGAGTTTTCTTTCTGATGTGGAAGATTAGTCTAAACTGCAACCACAGAGCATACTCAAAAAACCTTTGGCTCTGATACAAATTGTTGCAGAAGCTAATAAAAACACCAAGCAAGTTAAGTATTCTACCAAAAATTATTCCAAGAAAATTTTTAGGAAAGATTAAAGGGTCACAAACAGACCGCTTAAATACCAACCTCCTCAGACAAAATTTTTCTAGATAATTAAAAGTATAATACCCAACAATGGCTATTAAAATAAATAAAAGAACACCAAAAAATAACGAGGTTCGACTAATATTACCTACTCCTCAAACACCACTAATACTATTTTTGAGGAGATAGAAGAGAGAAAACAATAACCTGAAGAAATAATCAAGGCTATGTTTTAAAATGCTATGCAAAGGGGGAGGAGACTTCCTTTTATAGTTGTAAGGAAGCCTCTAATGTTCTTGAGTTTCCATGTGGGATGAAAAATGAGCCAAAAATAATAAATTTCTCTTTAAATTATGTGGGGATTCCATCTCGCGTCCATAGAATGGGGTATTTCTGTCTTTGATTTTGTGAATGCTTGAATATTGAGTCTATGGTAAAGGGACATACTATATGCAGTTCTTTGTTTACTAAATGTATTGCAAAAAACTTTCATTATTCACTATTTATTTTTAAGAATTTTTAAGTTTCTCTAAAGCATTTGAAATACTAAAACTCAGATATGTCAACAACAACTACGTTTTTTTGCAAATAAAGTTTAATTTATCAAACGATATCTAATTGTACATCTTTTTATATATAAAAAAACTTCAAAATCGGTCTCATAAAAATCAATTTTGAAGATGAAATACCAACGCAAGTGACGCAATTTGCGCACAATTTCAGCCAATTTTGGGCAGAAATTGCACACAAATTTTGCCTAAATTTGCAAAAAATTGTGTGGAATTCCTGCCCAAAATTGGCTGAAATTGGTAAAAATTGTGTGCAATTTTTTCCAATTTTTTGCAAAAATTGTGCACAATTTGTGGAGAAAATTATGCTCAATTTTTGCCAAAAATTGGCAGAAATTGGGCATACCTAAAAAATCACATGGGCTACCTCAAAATTGGCAATCAATTATTTGAATGAGTAACATATGTTATGCTAATAGAATGCAAAAATAATTATTCAAATTATATAAGTATTTTTCTTTTAATTATAAAATAATTGTGAGTTAAGGATAGATTTATTAGTAATATTTTCCGTTCATAGAGATTAATTGGTGGAATCAACAAGTTCTACAATTATGTCATCTTTCTATATTTTAATTTTTCTTGAATTATTTTATTCTTTTGTCTTTTTTTTTGTTAGGAATTTCTTGTCTTTGTATTTCTTTTTTTAAGGTTTTATTTTTATTTTTAATTTTTTAAATTTATTTTTATTTTTAAGTTGATAATTGTTAAGAATGTTGTTTTTAAATTTATTTTTATTAGCATAACCTATGTTACCCATTCAAATAATTGATTGCTAATTTTGAGGCAACCCATGTGACTTTTTAATTTCTATCAATTTCTGGCAAAAATTGAGCATAATTTATGCCAATTTATAGTGAAAATTGAGCACAATTTTTTGCCAATTTTTGGAAAAAATTGAGCATAATTTTCATCAATTTTAGGCAGAAATTGTGCACAAATTTCACCATAAATTGACAAAAATTGTGGACAATTTTCACCAAAAATTAAAAAAAATATACATAATTTTCATAAAAAATATTTTGCCCAAAATTGGCAAAAATTAGTCATAATTTTTGCCAATTTTAGACGAAAATTGTGTGCAAATTACGCCACTTGTTGGCACAAGTGACATAGATTAGTATTTTATTTTTAAAATTGATTATTTTGATACCGATTTTAAAGTTTTATATATATATATATATATATAATATAAAATTAGTTATCGTTTGATAAATTAAATTTTATTTATAAAAAAATTTAGTTATTATTCATAAATTTAAATTTTAATATTTTAAAACTTTTAAAAAATTTTAAAAATTCTTAATAATAAATAATAAATAATAAAAATTTTCACATTATATATAATTTGAAAACATACACGTAGAAATGGGGTGGTAAATTGCGATGGCCGCGTCCTGAAATGTCGGTCTTGCGCAAAAGGCCGCAAACGGTTTCCAACTTCCACATCTTTCCCAATTTTTAAGAAAGCAGCGACGCTAAACTGTGGGCTTTGACTTTGGAGTTTGGTCCTTCCATGACTTCCCTGAAATACCACAGGCCCTATCTTTTTCTTTGTATTGAAAAATTGTGAATTGTTTTTCCGAATAGGGAAAATTGTGCCATAGGAGGATCCAGAGGACCTGGCCGATCCTCAACCGTCCTTTCACATGATAATGCCCTCAATAATATACTTCTTCCTCCGTCCTATTTCTCTTAATAACATTTGATCGAATTAAGAGTTTTATATAAATAATTAAAAATTATAATATAAAATTAATATATTATAATAAAAATAAAAAATACATGAATTAATAAATAAATATATAAAAATAATATATAATAAATTTAATAATTTTTTAATAATATATGATACTAAATAATTATAAGAAACAGTACTTATATTTCATTACATTGGTCACATTGTTATTTTTTACTAGAGCTAAAAAATAATTAACTTATACTCTTTTTTTTCATAATTAAAGTCATGTTAAAAGTTTTATTTTATTTTTAAATACATTTTATTAAACAAAAAATTGGTTTGCTTTTTATAAATGTTTTGGTGCAACCTTGATTTGATATATCTTTTAATATAGTTTTTCAATAATGATACCTATTAATTAATAATTATTTACAAATAATACAACACTTAAATTAAAATTTCTCAAATAATTTTGTTACAATTTTAAATTTTGTAAATTTTTAACAAAAAAATAAAGATAATAATATACTGAGATACAAAATTTTTAGTTAATTAGGATATTATTAAGTTGAGACTTAAGAGAAAAAATATTGAAAAAGATAAGAGGAGAAGTTATATAAATGAATAAAGACATAGCGATTAAAGATGTATGGATAAATATGTGAAGAAGAAATAGTTCTTTAACTACTTTTTATTTTTGCTTTTAGTCCATAATCTATTTTTTTCTTTCTACAATCTCAAACTATTTTTGTTGTTAATAATTGGTCTCAACCACCGTGGGCTTGGCAGCATATTGTCAGATTATGCGGTATCCACAGTAGTTAGAACCAAGAATGAAAAGCAAATATAGTTTGAGGTTACAAAAAGAAGAAAAAATACATTATGAATTAAAAATAAAAATAAAAATAATTGAAGAATTATTTTTTTATTTATTATTCTATAATATTGCCTCTATTTAGAATTGAGTATCCTATTTTGACTTGTGCAAAAGTTAAGAAGAATGGTTTGACTCTAGATTGATTATTATAATATCATTATTAATAAAAGAGATTAGTGATGGATCCATATATTCGTGGAGTTTAAATTCATTAAATCAAACCAATTTAAGAAGTAGTAGTGGGAACATTATGTCAGTGAAATTTAATTTTCTTAAATTAAGGAGGTTAGTAATAAAAATTTAGACAAAATATATAATTATTTTAAAAAATTAAACATAAATTCTAGATATTCTCAAATAAAAATATAGACATTCAATTCCACCAGGTTCAAATCTTTTGTCTTATAAAAAGTTTCAAATATTTTGAATTATTTTAATATTGAAAAAGATCATTAGAAGGTGGGCAAATGGAGTATATAATATATCTCATTATATACATTTCTCTTTTTGAAGGTAATCATTATATATATTTAAAGTATCTATACAAATTATTCGATGTATTATATACATTAATAGAAAACTTTGTCTATTTTAAAATATGAGACTATTTGATTTTTTTCTATTTCTAAAAATATAAAGTTTTGGTGGAAGTTGCATGTCTATCTATGCAACTTTGTGGAAGTTGCGACTTCCATGGACGCTTTAGGAAAGATTATCCAAAATGGCTAAAATCTAAGATATTAAAATCTTTTGTAAGATTCTACTTCAAAATCCCTCTAATTCGATATTGATTTGTTATTTATTGTAATTAATTTCTATTTGAACTTAAAAGGTTTCAAGATTGAAAGTATTCCAGATGATATTTTAGAGAAAGAGGAAGAATAAGATGAAGAGAGTATGAAACTTTACAAATAAAATAAAAATAAACTACAAATAATAATTTTAAAAGCTATAAATAGTAATAGTGTTTCGAAATCTAACAGTATATGTTTTTATACATATAATGTCTGGATCTACCGCTGCCTATGAATTTCGTGTGGTTCGACTTTTCTTCAAGGGGAAGATGAGAATTTATGGTGATCTCAAAGAATTTGTTCGATGAGGTTTAGGAAATCTTAAAAATAGGTATTATTCTCCCAAGGTTTCTATTCCTTTCTTATTCCATCGGTCACTTTCGAACCTTCATTTTCCTTGTTAGTCTCACGTGTGAAGTACATGGCATCTACCCATCAAAAAAAAAAAAAGAAAAGAAAGTACATGGCCTCTAGGATATTCTTGGAAAGTTGTGCGGGTTGAATTATTATTGAATTATTATTAAACCTATATGTGCGTGATCAAGCAAAAGAATACCGCCAACAAGAGTTTGCCCAAATAAAAAATGTTGGTATCTTATAAGTAAGATTTCAAGTTTGTATTTTGTGGATAGAGAAAACTCAATTTAAAGCTCTTCTTTATGGGAAGTGGATTTGACAAGTTACAAACGGTAAAGTAGATATATATACCAATTGTGTATGCAAATAGAAAATGGGTTACCAATAACAAGAATTTGCGGCTTAAAAGAAAACTACTCTCCAGACGTTAGCTTCTTCCACCAAGAAATGTATTGAATTCTCAACATTGTTTAAGATATGACCTTCCCGTGCTGCAGCCCACAAGTATTAGAAACCTCCCCCAAATAAACTACAAAGTCTTCCACCAGAAAAAATAAAAATAGAAAGTCTACCTTCAAGAAACGATTGAAAAAAAAAAAAAAGTACAAGGTCAGCATTAGGATGCAAATGCGCGAGAGAGGCAGACACACCACCGACTTAGCCTTGGAATACTCCTTTTTTACGCGATTATTATACAAAGTCAGCATTATGATGCAAATGCACGAGAGAGGCAGACCCACCACCGACTTAGTCTTGGAATATTCTTTTTAATTATATACAGTATAAAAATTAATTATTTTTTTAATAAATTTCTGTCTCATTTTTCTCTTTTTTCCCTCTTTCTTTCTATCTCTCTCTAAGCTGCAAATCCAAGCAATAACGTATGAAATCGGGCAAAGCATGACATTGAATGGTAATTCTACAAATGATTCTTTCGATTCTCAGAAAAAACTTTCATTATCAATAATATACTAGTGATAATACTTGCGCGTTGGGTTATTTATTTATTTAATTATGATATTAAAAATAAAATAAATTTTTAAAAATTAATTTAAAAATAATATTATATTGTATCATTTTTTTAACTTGACAATGCATTCAAAATCTATCTAAAAGTTCAAAAGTCTATTATTTAATATTGTTTAAAGATTTATTGATTGTACAATTAATTACATATTATCAATATTAAAGTAATTAGTAGATTCATGTATTTTAACATAAATTAAATTTCACCAAAATTAAAGTGATTAGTTATTTATATGAGTTAATATGGGCACATTAATCAATGAAGTAATAAATTCTCAATATTCAACTTGGCATTATTAAAATTAACCTAAACTTAAAGAATTCCATATATCACTTCTTAATGATATTTAAGATAAATTTAAGATCATTAGTTATATCGAAATGTTCAAAAGTCTATTATTTAATATTGTTTAAAGATTCATTGATTGTACAATTAATTACGTATTATCAATATTAACGTAATTAGTAGATTCATGTAATTTAACATAAATTAAATTTTACCAAAATTAAAGTGATTAGTTATTTATATGAGTTTATATAGGCACATTAATCAACAAAGTAATAAATTCTCTAAATTCAACTTGGTATCATTAGAGTTAACCTAAGCTTAGAAAATTCCACATGTCACTTCCTAGTGATTAAACCTCAACTTATATATATATATATATATATATATATATATATATATATATATATATATATATATTTATTTATTTATTTATTTATGTTTATTATTTTTTTATTATAAGATAAATACATTATAAATATTGTTTATTTAAAAAAATCATATTATTATGCCATTTTATGTGAATATCCTTAACAAATTGGTCTAATAATCACAAATGATAAAATAGTTTCTAATTCTTTTAATCAAAACTTACCATAAATTCCTTTCTATGTCTTTGATAGTGATATCATATTTTGGTTTATGTATATTTAAAACAATAATTATAACGTTATATATTAATTTTATAGTAGATTCATGTATCTATCTTATACCTAGAGACATATATATAAAATAAGTAAATTTACGATAAGTTCAAGATTATTAATTGTATCTATAAGTTTAAAAAATTAATGTTTAATATTGTTTATAAATTGATTGGTTGTAAAATTAATTATATATCATCAAAATTAAGATAATTAGTAGATTCATGTATTTTAACATAAATTAAAATTTAATAATTATTATTTCTTGAATTTATCCAAATGTATTTAAATTTTTGAAGAAAAATATTTTCAAATTCTAATGATTGAATTAAGATCATTTTCAAATTCTATTTTTTCTTAAGGTCTTTTCAACTACTTTTTTTTTACGCTCAATATTTTAATCTTACTTAAACTTCCTTTTATACTCCACTATTAGTTATTTTTATATATTATTACTAATAGATATGGTAATCAATTACTTTATTAAACTTATGTATTTAAAATAATTATAAATTTATATATTAATTTTATAGTAAATTCATGTATCTATCTTATAGATAGAGACATATATATAAAATAAGTAGATTTAAGATAAGTTCAAGATCATTAATTGTATTTAAAAGTCTATTGTTTAATATTATTTATACATTCATTAGTTGTACAATTAATTATATCATCAATATCAAGATAATTAGTAGATTCATGTATTTTAACATAAATTGAATTTCACCAAAATTAAGATAATTATTTATTTATATGAGTTTATGTAGGCACATTAATCAATAAATTCATAAATACACACAATGCAACTTGGCATAAGGAGAATTCAATTAAGCTTAAAATTGCCACATGTCACTACCTAATGATTCTACCTCAACTTTAATATATATATATATAGATTTTTTTTGTGGTGTTCTGATAGAGTTTTGCAATAAACGGCGGAACTCCACACAGTATTCCCCCAACGGTGGTAGAACTCACCGAATTTCATAACCTATTGTAATTTTTTTAAATGGTCTTTAGTTAAATGTTATTAATCAATTAACTTATGTAATTAGTATATTTTATTATAATACAATTGATAAGTTAAAGTTACAGTAATAGCTTCATTCATGCATTAGTAATTTTGAAATATTGTATTCTTGTAATTATTACTAATATTTATAATATGAAGTATAATAAACGCTAACATAAAAAAACATCACACAAACAGACAATAATAATACAACATAAGAAATATGATAATAAACTAAACACGTCGACGCTAAGTCGACAATTCCTTACCGCTAGTTACTAGTGTTTGTGCCTGCTTTTGGGCAATCTTAAGCACATTTATTATAAAAGTATCTTTTTCTTACGCCATCATACTTTTTCTGTTCCAACTCATGTTGCGGATCTAGCCTCCTCTATGAAGACTCAGCCATCTACTATAAACATGTAACTTCACTTAATAAATAACCTATTACATTCATAAAATGAAAATAAATAAGTAATAATAAGGGGGAAATTAGGGATTACAACTAAACATAACGTCAAAGTTAAAAATTCTAACACATAATCAAACTTTTAATCTAATTAAACTAAATTTTTAATGACATAATTGTGTACATTTTAAATAAATTAATTGCAATTAACAATACTGCTGATCTGAGAAACAAAGTTCAATAGATAAGTTCATTACTTATAAAAACAATTATAACACAATTTTTTTTTTTAAAAAAGAGCAAGCCGGAGACTTCGGCTGCCGACGGTGAAAGTCGATGGTGACTTCTGTGGCCACATGGCATTGTGATAGTGCAAGTCTGTGTACTTCCACTGCCTGCAGTGGAAGTGGCCTTTTTGAGGCCGATTTCGTCGAAATTAACATGGAAAAAATGTAAAAATTGATATAGTTTGCAAACCTGACCTGATTTCTTGCAAATTCGATGTAGTTTTCTACATATATGAGTTTTGGTATTTGAGATGGTTGAGAGCATCTATAGAAATCTAAAGACTGAATAGTGAAAAATAAAAATTCTTTAATTGTATATAATTGGAAAAAAAAATTGTATGTAGTAATGTCTTTTTTAAAAACCAAAAGAATCAAAGCCTTGGAATCACAAAAAGGATTTTTTCACATAACAAGACCCTAATGGTGAGACTGGATAGAGTTTGAGTTTGTCTTGAGTTAAGTAAAAGTGAATTTTTTGTGAGAGAATGAGTCACAAAGTGAAAAATTTGCATTAAGCTTCACAACAGAACCCAATTTAAATACGCCAAGAGGACCGCAATCAAACAATAGCTAAGGTGAGAAATATTTCTGACGAATTCGCTACGTGATTATGACAATTAGACAATAATTATGAGTATTAGTATATTTATAATCTAAGGGCATACTTTGTTGGACAATTTAATTGATTACTCAAGATTAATTGATTAAGTATTTATTAAGTGCAATATTCTTTCCAAGTGCGTTTGAGAACAGTATTGCCATTCACTTAATTATTAAGAAAAAATTTTAATTGCTTAAGACTTATTTAATTATAGCTATAAATTTTAAATGAAATCACAGATAGTTAAATTTGATGTTTAAATATGCTAATTGACAGTCTAATAATTATATTATTTTCTATAAATGCTGTAAATTTCAAATAAATATTTCAAGATAAAATATTCATAATAAAATACAAAGTTATTAGTATTTCCTCAATTTCTTGAAATTTTAGTTCTAATAATTTTTTATCAAATTAAAAAGGAAAAAATATGACAATTATAAAGTTAATAAATCTTTAAGGTTTATATTGAAAAATTATTCCCAAATAAAGTCAATATTTACCCTTTATTGACAATGAGATTCATTTAAAATTTTCTTTTTAACAATGTGATATTTCTAAAATCTAGAACATAAGTACTAAACGTAGGACGATTTTACTAATGCATGATGATTTTTAAATAATTTTGATATTTTTATTCTTCAAATACTCTATAATATATCTAAATTTATTACGTGATATTTATTTTATTCTTTTTTTAATAATCATTATACAGTGAGGTCTAATGGACGGTTAAGATATATCGTTTCATTCAAATTGTATCCATATTGAGTTACATCACCTATTTAATATTTTAAAAATTAAGAGAGAAAAATTGAATCTTAAAACTTGTAATTGTTATAATCAAATTTTAAATTCATTTTGAATTATTACAATTGAATTATAATTTTAAATCTTAATATAATTTTTTAAAAAAATTAATAACAAAAAATATAAAAAATTAATAATACGCTTAACATATGAAAACACAAGAAAACTAGAGGGTTCATGATCTATATGTTGAGTTTAATAGAATTATCTATGGGATCCACTAAAAGTGTTGAAGAAGACAAAGAAAGTTGCCAATAGGCCTTCCGACCGTATCTAGTAAGGCAGAAGCCCCTCAATTTGTATCTGATACCCACTTCCTTCGCTAATTCAGTAGGAAAGACCTTTTATGTTTCATAATTGGGTTATAACTCCAGAGTAAGTGATTGCCACCCCCAAAAACCTCGAATGGGAAGTATATTTTCTCAAATTTTAACATGAACCAGGCGTACCCATCTTCTTTCTCGTCCACTTCAACTTTGCACGAAGGAAGGTAAGTCAAATCTATTTCATTTCAGGAAAGCAAGCAAGCATGAATGCATTGGTATATGCATGAGTTACCTACCTACAAGACGATTTGGTTACAACGCAAACAACCCTTTTTTATAGTATGTGCAACACGCATTTCATAGCCATTGGATTGGAATATTTTGATCCAATGGCTGTGAGAAAATAGGGGTGTTTTTGTGCAAAAAATAATTTTCAAAGTCCCCCCCCTCCCAAAAGTCTTGTTAAGAAATGCAATCAATCACTCAATGCTTGCTTTCTTGCTTTTACCAACTCTTGCCTCTCTCCTCTCTCCTCTCTTCCATTCTTCCATTCTTCCACTAAGTCGAATTGCTTTTTCTCCTCTCTTTAAGAACTATATTCTGCAAAGCTTTAAGACATCCTTCATTCTGAAATGGCGTCCATCGAGGTTAGACAATCTTATCAGATGAATAATTATTTGTGTTTTCCTACATGCATGAATTAAAAATTTGGTGTTTTTTTTTTCTTATTTTCTCTTCCATGGACAATATACTCAATACATGATCCCCAGTCAGAAGCACAATGTGCTGGAGATGCTATTCTTGTGGAATCTGCCGATAAATATTAACTTCCTACTTTGATCAGTAAAGTACTTATAGTGAATAATTATTCATTCTAGTGACTAATTATTCACACTTCAGTGGATAACTATTCGCATGCGAGTAAAAAATTATTCGTTGCTTGTTTACAAATAATGTTAAAGAACTCAAGAAATTGGAGTTCAACATAATGGAGGAGGCTCGTGAATTTTACAGCGAATATGCTCACCGTGTAGGGTTCGCCACACGAATCAACTTTGAGAAGAAACATTGCTCTAAGAAAATCAATACATCGCAAGTTTTGTACATTAAGTATTGCTGCATTTTGTGTTAATCAAATAAATTCACTCAACAAAAGATAATTATTCATATAAAGTTGAGTGAATATTTATTTATTCCTGTTGTGTTAGCGGAGCAATTACAAATATGTTCAAAATAACTATTCACTCCCCTACGAATTCATATGCTATGAAGTTGAGTGAATAATTATTTGTTCCTGTTTGTTAATGGAGTAATTACAAACTCTATTGTGAATAATTATTCACTCCCCTCACGAATCCATATTCCTACGAGATTGAGTGAATAATTATTCTATCCTACGAATCCATAGTCCTACAACTATAGACTATTCTGCCATGCAACAGCCTTTTCCCGGACATTAGGCAGCAATTCGTTTTCTTCCTGTCCCAACAGCCAAGCCATGATTTGCCTCTGCCCATCATTAATATTTTCTGGCTTCAACCATGTACCATAGCACTCCCGTGGTAAGTGGCCAATCCAAGACTCTATTAACCAGCAAACAAAAACACCGCAAGTGTTCAAGTCTGACTGTATGGGAACTGTAGGGACATCCCAGCTAAACTCGTGCCAATCAATCTCCCTCCTTCTCCACATGCTGAACCATGTGATGAAATATTTGATCACCAAATCACCAAGCGATTGGTGAGACAATCTAAAGGTTGATTGGCATGAGATGCTATTCAGGCAAAGGAAATGGTTTGTTGCAATGTCTATAGTAAACAAGAAAAACTGATCATCTTTGATTATAAGAAGAAGTACTGCAAGACAGATTAAGGATTCATAAAGAACAATGAACTAATAAATATTAAATCTATAAAATGAATAATTATTCATTCAAGATTGATTCTGGAGTGAACAATTATTCATTATGTAATGAATAACTATTATTCACTTGAATATACCCACATATTCACAGGTGGACGAGTCAAATGCATCACCCCCAGGGAAATAATTAAGTCGGGACAGAATGCCCTCGACGTCCTGCTCCATTTCTTCCAGCGAAGGCTCTTGAACGGACTTCAAATAGACGTCTGCACTTTTGAAGGAAAAAGCAATTTGAATGATTACGAAATAATTATCAATAACAACATGGTCAAGTTAACGAATATGGCATATCCCTATTGTGGTGGTGAAGCAAAATCTCTGCGTCACACCTCTGTAAGCCTGTTGATGGTTGAGAAAGTGGGATATGCATCAATCACATTACAATAAAGATTTTGTCTTAGTCGGCAGCCTCGAACTTCCACCCTTGTCAACTGTTGGATGTCATCCCTCAATAAAACATCGACATTGTAAAGAGAAATGAGGAAATTAGTATTATTATTTTTTACATATAGTGAATAATTATTCACTGGCTTAAGTAAATAATTATTCAAGCTCTTAAGTGAATAATTATTTACCATTTCATGATTAGGACCCTACTCTGTCTCTTACACACACCTATATTTTTCTCTGATGTAGAGATAGGATGGCTTGCTTCTTTGTGCAGGGCCACTTACCGGCTGTCAATTTATGTGTGACTCTAGCCTAGTGGGGCTCGACCAGCTTTTTCACAACGCCAGGGTCTGCATCACCAGGGCTAGGAACCTTCTCTTCCATAATGACTAACACAGTTGGGGTGTTCTCTACCCCAGCTTCTTGGTCGAAGACAACTATGGCCAATTCACTGGGGCTCCTCGCCCTTAATTCGTATTAGCCAGACTTACAAATAACACTTATGGCCTCTTTCTCTGTTGGTAGCAAATACTCACCTTCACTGCCATCTGAGAGCTGTCTCAGTTCAACCTCAATTCTATCAAGCTCGGTTTGAAGCTGCCTTTGAGGAGCATGCAATTCCGCCTTCTGTGTAGTTCTTTGGCCCTGAGCCCCTTGTCTCCGACCAATGGCATCCCATGATTTTAAAACCTTATGGGCAGTCCACCGGTGCATATGCATTGGACATCCTTTGGAATGCCGCACATTTTTTGGAAGTAGCATATCTAAATCCAAAATAATCATCGTGTAAGTAACGACTAGCAATGAATAATTATTTTTCAAAGAGTGAATATTTATTCGCGTTTTAATGATCACTATTGGTCGTTAACGGAATAATTTTTCCTACCTAATGAATATTTAGTTGTCATCAAGTGAATAATTATTCATGTAATGAATAATCATTGTGTTATTAAGTGAATAATTATACTATTAATTATTCACTCTCCAAGTGAAGTAATTAAAGGAAATTGGCTATGAATGCCACTAAAGAAAGGGCCAACTGCTTGTCCTGGCATTGAACTTTTTTTATCCTTTCATGCCATTAAACAATTAACTTGTGGCTAATTATGCCATTCCATCACTAAACACAACGGAGTCTGGTAGAAAAATGATATGTATGGGCCATTATGCCCTTCATAAATATGTCATGTAATGCAAACATGCTATTTTTTTCACCGGAGTCCGCTGTGTTTAGTGGCAGAATGAAATAGTTTGTCATAAGTTAATTATTTGATGGTATAACAAAATTAAAAAAATCAATAGCAGAACAAGCAATTGACCCTTTCTTTAACGGCATTCATAGCCAATTTTCCAATTATTAATCATGAAAAATAATATCTTTTACTAGAAGGAGATGCATATTGTTGTCTAGCCAACTGTTGGACAGTTTTGAAATGAACTAGGCCAAACCGTTGCGTAGAAATTGGATTATATATTTCGGCTAGTTGAACACCTTTACAAACCCTAAATCCTCTAGGCTAGGGTCATATAGACCCAGATCAATATTGAAAGATGCTTTCGGGACCAACATGGTCCCAAGCGCCAAGAGAAATAGCTTGGCAAAGGTTTCAACTCGCAAGTCTGGTTGGAAAATTGCCACTCGAAGTTCATCAATTGAAACATAATTTTTGGGCGAGGGTGACAGCCCCATGGCCTTAGCAAACTACAAAGCTCTCTTGGACCTGTCTACACATCTCGAACTTTGAAAGGAATCAATACCCTGGCCTAAAGTTCAGAAGTTGTACACAGTCTGAACGTCATCTTCTATAATTCGAAGATCATTCCCTTTTTCAAGAGGAAAAATCATTTTTAAGAGATCGTAGCTTCTATAGAGGTGTTCTACTATTTCTATTTAAATGGTGGTTTATTGTAGTTGTGTAAAGGCATCAAATCTAGCAGCTTTAATGGCGTCCATCTTCTACTTGCCTTGAGGATCCCTTAGTAGTGTGCGGTTAATGTCCAGGATTGGTTGTAGACGGCACTTCAGTTGGAATCTTTGAAAATCCATGTCTAAAAATCGTTGGAAGGGGAAAGGAGAGCTGAAAGAGTCATAGATGTTTTGAGAGAAAATTGGAGAGAAAATAATTAGCATTCTTTGTTTTTGTGATTATTATTCGTTCCTCATTGATAAAGTGAATAATTATTCACTCTTATCATATGCCAACATCAAGAAGAGTTTGGCATGAAGAGAATAATTATTCATTCGTATCAGTTGCAATCTAAGTGAGTAGTTACTTCGTGTCAACCAAAGCGTACTTTGGTGATGTATGGGAGAAGAAACGACAGTTGTCAGAAGATAATCATAACTTTATTTAAATTTCAAACTATTTCAAACGCTTGCCAACTTTTAGGGTGGTCAAAATGCCCTTCATCAGATCAAAAGACATTATATCAAACACTGCAAAAGTTGTCCGCACGTCCTAAAAAAAAGGGGGGTGTCAATATAGTAGCCAAATCGCCTAGGGGGTATTCCCTTAGCTTTAGTTGGAAATTAAGAATTCGTTACAAGGGAGGATAAGACTCTATTGTATTTCTCTAAAGCTTATCCATTCCTTGTCTTCTTCCCCGGAGGGGAAACAAGGGAGGAAATAGATCCTTTCCTGTAGTTAATGTAGCTAAGGTCAGGAAAGGAGTTTTTTTCTTCTTGCAGCCACCCTTTACGATTTTTAAAAAAGAATCTTTAGGCGGCGTCCGGTAGCTCTAAAGCCCTAAATGAAGCTTTTGAGCTTATGGGCTACACCTTATTTCCGATTAGGATATAGAATAGATGCAGTACCAATCATGCAGCCACTTTGAACCTATTTTCGGTTAGGGAATAGAATAGGGTCAGTACCCAAAAAAAACACGGCACTGGCCCTTTGGTTTCTTGTCCTCCTTCCTAATCCCCATTCCCCAGTGTGGCACCGGCTTCTTCACATGCATGCCATTTATCTGTGACACCTAGTCCTCAGCAGACGAAGCTTACAGGAAAGAGGGACCACCACGTTCTCTTCTTGGTGATCGAAGCGATTCACTAGTATGAAATGCTCTTTACTCAGTCATAGTGTAGTTACTTCCCATTGCGAAATGGATTACTTCGACCTTGTTATCGTGCGAAACAACCTTGTAGCATCACTCCTTCTGCTATTTTTTAAAAAAAATTAAACTGAAAAATAAAAAAAACAAAAAATGAAAAATTGGAGTTGCCCCAACATATGGGTTGGGCCAAAAGTTTTTACAAGCCACAAAAGTGGGGAAACCTAAAGTGGGTGTCCCCATTTTTTGTGGTGCACCCAACTTGGGCACCCCATCACATTAATTTCTTTAAAAATAAAAAATTTATAAAATATTAAAATTGTAAAAAACAATTTGCTTCAGTAAATTCGTTTTGTATTGAGTAATCTCCAAACTAAAATTAATAAGGTCGACGAAAGAACTCTCATTTCATAATTTTTAAGAAAAATAAAATATAAAATTTAGAATTTTAAACAATTTTGAACTTCAATTTTCAGATTACAATTTTATCATACTAGCTCCAAATGGACAATCTTTAAACTATTTGACACAACTTCTTTTTGTCCTTTACCCGTTATTATTGGGTTTTTTTTTTTAGGCAGTCCTTTAGTTTGCTATTATAGCGATAAAGTAACGCATATATATTATCTGTCCAAGGGCAAGATGAATAATTATTTTATGTATATATTAAAAACTTTTCAAGAAGAAATGTAGATGTTTGTTTCTTCTACCCAACAACAATTTGACATTTCCTCAAAAAAAAAAAAGGCAGATTCACAATTTTAGATCATTGTTAGTAATAGTTTAATACCTAATATTATTACGTAATTACTAGATAGGTGAGGTCTAGTATTCGTCATTGAGAAGCCAATACAAATACATCTAGAATGGTGAATAAGGACTTTTTTCTTACCATTTTAGGTATTAATTTAATAAATAAATATTTGATTCGTAATTTAAGAGATTAGTAATTAAATTCAATCTAAAAATACATATTTTATAGCTAATATAAATTCTTTTTAAGATATATAAAGTAATAAGTTATTAATGTCTTTGTAGTTAAGATTCACGTCTTATTACTTGTAAAGTGTAATTAGTCTCATTCATAAGTCATTACACAATTGGTTAGAGTTATGTCTCCACTATCACAACCTTAGCCAATTTTCAAATTAAGGTTTTATAATTTTGAAGTTATTAAACTTTATAAGAAATATTAGGACGCGGCAAAAAGAAAGCCGGGGGACTGGGGGACGGGGGTTGGGGGTGTTGGGAATTTTGTAATTTTATTAAAGACCAAGCCGTGTGTATATATACCAAATCAAACCACGCTAAGTCCCAAGAAATCATATTTGAGATGAGAATTAAATTATACGCTTTGGAAAGCCAAAGCCACGTAGATTGAATTTTTAATATCCCTTTTGACTCATATACTTAGCCCCTGCTATCCCCACCCCCCTGCCAACTGCATTTTTATTCACAATTTTCTCCTACTAAAAAAGTCAAGAAAAGAAACCCTTCTAGTAATTAACTAACCGCGTCAATATATAATATTTTAATTAATAATCCCCATTATTTTGGGTGCTGGTTTTGTTTGGACAAAATTTGTCAATGTTTAGAAATTAGAAACATTTGGCCCTCTTTAATTTCCGTTATGGTATTGAATTTTCTTCGACTCTTTTTTTTTTCCAAAAAATAAAATCATTTTAAGAGTAAGTCAGATGTCAATAAAGTTTGTCTAAGTTTGAAGTTTCTCAACTTCAGTTCTCCTTCGCTATATGATTATTTTTTTTGGGGGGTAAATGTTATATGAATCATACCTACCTTAAACGCTTTAAAAAATATAAAGCTTTTCTCTTGTAATTTTTTTTTTTAAAAAAGGTGCAATTTGGACTAATAATGTTGCCTCTCTTGCAATGGCCCAGAAAGTCAATGTAATGACTATTGAATTTTTCTTCGAATATTTGTACCGCTGTAGAACTTCATATTTTATAAGAAAAAATCTTTTACTTAAAAAAAAATGTTGCCTCTCTTGAAATCATATATGTTAAAGTTCAGGCCGAACTCTTTTAATAAAGAAAAAATCAATTTGACCAATAATGTTGTTCCTTTTCCAGAAATGCTAACCATTCCTGGCAAGTCAATTTCTCCAACACTCGTCCCCCACCCCGACGCCAAGCGCCCCGGCCCCCCTCCAGGAAAAAAAATTTTCTTGGCAACTCAATAATAGTAAGAAAATAAATACTACCACATTTTTCATTTAAATTATACATCATCTTTTACAAATAAATCACTTATTATAATATTTAAAATAAAAAAATTTCAAATTAAAATTTCTATATATATATATATATATATATGTATAGGCTTGATAAAACAGTTCGGTTCCGGTCCTGAACCTTCTTTTTGCAGTACGTGCAGATTGATTTCAAATTGTTGTATCATATTTTAAATCTGATTCAACAGTTGTCAAAAATTTAAAAATTTTATTTTTAAAAATAAATATAAAAAATCATGAAATTTAATTTATTAGATTAAATTTTAAATTTAATATAACGAATCAAATTTGATAGTTCACCTGCAAAAAGCATGTCCAAGAGGAGTCAAATTGTTTATAGAGCGTGTTTTTGTATCTAGAAATTGCTGTTGCACCAATAAGTGGTTTTCACTTTTCACTAACCCAAGAAACTACTGACCACAAACAAAACTGGAACCGAAGACAATGATACAGGGGGCCAAATCCATGGGTTGGATTTACAAAATTAGTGCAGAAATTAACCTCATAGGCTACTATAATGGTTTCGGATTGTCCATCCTACTTTTTCTCTTGTTAATAAAATACCGTCATGTGTTTTATTTTTCTAAAAAATTAAAATTCTTTCTATAAATTTTATTATGTTATAGTTTATTAATTATAGGATGTAGAGTGAAATCGATCTAAATATTTTAAAACATCTTATTTAATACTTTTTTTTATAAAATTTCTATTATATAATTTTACTCGTAAATTTTAAACTATAAAAAATAAACATTAAACTCAAGATAAACTTAAATAAAAAATTATAAAAAATATTACAGAAGATTCGAAGTGAAATTAGACAAGAGAATGTTAGATAAAGTAAAAAAAAAATCAAACTCTTATAATATACGCAAAAACTTGATCATGTTTTTAGTGGAGCCCACATGGTTTACATGGCGCTTTCCGATTGGAAGACCTAGTCTATAAAATTGAATAGTTCACGTCAAAGAGATCAAAGGATTATTTTGACTTCTATTATATATTCCCCGACGCGGTCAATTTCGGTATTCCATGTTCAAAGCTTCGGTCTGTCGAAACAGAACCTTGAAATGATGCGAGAATAGTATAAGTCCTTACCATCTTCCTCGTTCCCACGAACCGAAACTGCAATCTGCAATTGTTGCTTAGATTTTTGGCATTTCTTTGCAAGAAAGAACTGTCCTAAAACACCCTATAAATAGCTAAAAGGCTGTCTCCCTTTCTCCACAAGCAATTCTTTTTTCTCAAGTATTCAATATTCTTTGCAGAAACTTATCTCTTTTCTCTATCTATCATCGCTCTCTCATCATGGTTCTTTCGAAAACTGCTTCCGAATCTGATGTTTCCGTCCATTCTACCTTCGCCTCTCGCTACGTCCGATCATCCCTTCCGAGGTAAACTATACGTTGGATGCATATGATCGTGTGTCTGAGAGTTTTTGTGTAGTTGTTTCTGATTGTTTTGGTGATGTTTAGGTTCAAGATGCCGGAAAACTCTATCCCGAAAGAGGCAGCTTACCAGATTATAAACGATGAGCTGATGCTGGACGGGAATCCGAGGTTGAACTTGGCTTCATTTGTGACGACATGGATGGAGCCAGAGTGCGATAAACTCATGATGGATGCCATCAACAAGAACTACGTCGACATGGATGAGTACCCTGTTACCACCGAGCTTCAGGCAAATTTTCTCTCATTTCTTCAGACTTCGCTTTTGTTTATTTTCCTCTGTTCTTCAAAATTCACATTTTTAAGCGCCTGCGGGTGCAGATTCAGGCATAACAGTCAATTATTAGCTGTTACTACATAATGTATTAGTACTTCATTAGTATCTACGATATATCGAATAACGTATGTAAATAGTAGAAGTACTTTATAATAATACGGTACGCGATGCCAAAAAAGTACCAATTGGCCGCAGAAGTCAAATCTGGCAAAAGCCAGCTATGGGGCCGAGGAAAAGTCAATTCAGACTACGTGGAAGACAACCCCTCTTGAACACTGAACAGCAAGAATTGCTTTTTTTTGTTTTTTAAATAATTTCCTCTAATAGTCTACTTGGTTAAACCCCGGAAATATTTTTGTGAAGATCTAACAGAATATTATTTTGACATTTTTTTTTTCTGGTCTGGGTTTCAGAATCGTTGCGTGAACATGATCGCTCGTCTCTTTAATGCTCCTCTTGGAGAATCAGAGACAGCCGTTGGAGTGGGAACCGTTGGATCTTCAGAGGCCATAATGCTAGCAGGCCTTGCTTTTAAAAGAAGATGGCAAAACAAACGCAAAGCAGAAGGCAAACCTTGTGATAAGCCCAACATCGTCACCGGAGCCAATGTTCAGGTACTACTAATCAATCGATCCATTTCTCGTGGATAAATTCATACTATCCTATTTTAAATGGATCATACCACATTATTGACATAAAAACATAATCTAGTGAAGCCACTTATTGCGCGTGTAATCACATTTTGAAATTGTTTCTTGGTTTCTGGAATAGGTATGTTGGGAGAAATTCGCAAACTACTTTGAAGTAGAGCTGAAGGAAGTGAAGTTGAGAGAAGGGTACTATGTGATGGACCCTGTAAAAGCTGTAGAGATGGTGGATGAAAACACCATATGTGTTGCTGCTATTTTGGGTTCAACACTCAATGGAGAGTTTGAAGATGTCAAACTCTTGAATGACCTTTTGTTGGAAAAGAACAAGCAGACTGGGTAATTAAGCACAAATTTGAACTACTCATTTTTACTTCCTATTTTGAGAGGTTACATCACCTCTAAGGCATGAGAAAACCCAAACCAATTTGCCAAATATAGTGTCAGAAAACTAGATATATCATTCTTAATCCTTACATTCTATAGTTAACTGAAACTTTTTTTCCTTTTTTTTAAAATTTTGCCAGATGGGATACCCCAATTCATGTTGATGCTGCTAGTGGTGGGTTCATTGCTCCATTCTTGTACCCAGAGCTTGAGTGGGATTTTAGGCTGCCATTGGTAAAAAGCATCAATGTAAGTGGGCACAAGTATGGGCTTGTCTATGCTGGGATTGGATGGGTCATTTGGAGGAGCAAAGTGGACTTGCCTGAGGAACTTATTTTCCACATAAACTATCTTGGCGCTGATCAGCCCACCTTCACTCTCAATTTCTCCAAAGGTGACTGAAATTCATTGCCATTTTCTCTTCTTTAGCCAACAAAAATTTGAACATGGCTAACGAATTTTCTTTCAATCTTGTAGGCTCTAGTCAAGTCATTGCTCAATATTATCAACTCATTCGCTTGGGTTTCGAGGTAAGAGAACAGTAAATGAATGAATTAATCTTAGAGTCGAATAGAATCACTTCAAAATGATAATCAGCATTATTTATCTCCTACAAGAAGTAACATTTTTGTTTTATCCTAGAATTAACACGCGGAAGATCTAATATGTTCTTTTTTCTTGTTTTTGATCAACAGGGTTATCAAAATGTCATGGAAAATTGTCGCGAAAATGCACTAGTGCTGAAAGAAGGATTGGAGAAGACTGGTCGCTTTAACATTGTCTCAAAGGATGTAGGTGTGCCATTGGTGGCATTTTCTCTGAAAGACAACCGCCACCACAATGAGTTCGAGGTTTCAGAGATGTTGCGTAGGTTCGGGTGGATTGTGCCCGCATACACCATGCCGGCAGATGCTCAGCACATCACGGTGCTTCGCGTTGTCATTAGGGAAGATTTTTCGCGCACACTAGCAGAAAGACTCGTTCTTGATATTACTAAGGTTTTACACGAACTGGATGCCCTTCCTTCTAGGTTAAGTTCAAAGATGAATGTTACTTGTGATGAGAAGGTGAAGAATGGCACTGTTGTGAAGAAATCAGCAATTGAGACACAGAGGGAAATCACTGAGGCATGGAAAAAGTTTGTGCTGCAGAGGAAAGCAACTAAAGTTTGCTAGACTTTTGCTTGAGGCCATTGTTCTTCATCAATCCCAAATTGTTTTATAACAAATTTTTGTTTCATTTATTTCCTCTGTTTGAGGTTCTGATGAAACTTTTCTTTTTCAATTTTTTTGTTTTCCAAAAATATGATCTGTGTTCAGTTAATTTGGCTGTTTGAGTCATTTGACATGGCATAATTATCTATCCTTGCTAAGGAGGATATCTAGGACAATACAATTTTGAATACTAATGAATATGCAATGAATTGTATTTTTTCTTCTCTGTTCTGTTTCTGTTCCAAGAAATGACAAAGTATAACAATTTTAGTATCTTTTTCTCTCTCTCTTTTTTTTTTTTTTTGTATTTCAATAGTTCACTCGTATGTAATTGGACGATTGTTTTGTGAAAGATTGAGGCAATGAAGCAAAGAAAATGAGAGATAAGGAAAATGTAGAACTGCGTTTAGCAGTTCCCTTTGTTACTGATGCTTGATTTCCTATGTTACTGCTTATATAGAAGGTAGTTTCTTTTAACTATTGCATAACCTATTTAATACGATAATGTAGTAGTTTAATTGGTAAAAAAAAGAAAAGGAAAAAAAGGACTGCTCTCCAAGGAAAGAAGCGCCATGAATGCTGCTCCAAGCAAAACAGCTGCGGAAGAAGATCACTTGGAGCGAAGCACTTAGAAGGTTAATGGCCAGCAAAGTAATGGTGTTGTTGGATTGTGGGCCATTTCTTATAATGATAAATTAACCCAAAACCGGAAGATTAGTCCAGAGGAATTTTCTGCATCACGGCACTAACTTTCTTTACTTGTTGCTTTACGTGGGGAATAACACGCATGGCACTAATTTGGTCAAACAATTATTTTTATACACTTTCTTTCAAATTAAGAATCTTGGCTTATTGAAATATGCTTGGGGTTTGGAAGTTGCACGCTCTGCTAAGGGTATATAATCTGTGTCAAAGAAAATATAGATACTTGAGTCGCTTGAAGAATATGGCTTCTTAGGGTGTCGGTCGATTAGTACTCCAATGGATCTTTCCTATGTTTGTTCTGGTAATGATTTTCCTTTGCTTAGGCATTCAAGTAATTACCAAAGCTTAGCTGGTATTTTGTTATGTTTGATTCACACGAAACTAGACATATTTTAAGGTATCGAATTATAGTCAAGGGCAATTCATTACATTTTAAGGTATTAAGACAAAACACATGTAATATTTAATATTATTAAACGTTTTAAAAGTTATACTGATATTTAGATTTTTATTTAATAAAAAATATTTTTTTATATTTATTTAATTTAAATAAAATATCAATATTTTTTTATTTTTCTTTTTATACTATTATATTTTTTTATTTTTCATTAATTATAGTTGCATTTGAGTTTTAGTAATCACAATTATTTCATTTTTTATTGAAAAATAACAATATTTTTCTTTCTCCTTCTTCTTATTCTTACAAAGTTAAAGGTTAAATTACATTTATTTACTTTTAATTTTTTTATTTACACAATATTTTAATAATAGTATTAATTATATAATATATTCTATAAAGGTTATATGGTTCATTTATACATTTCACTATATTAAAATTTTGAATTAGAAAAACTTTGTAACTTAAGTGGGTGAGTTAAAATATTATTACTTAATAGTTAAGCACCTAGTTAAGGACTTTTTTATTAATTATTTATGCATAATTACCATTTTTTATTTATTCATTTTTAACTCATGTAACTTCCAAATAATACTTATGATTTAAATTTTTAATAATAATGACAATAATAATAATAATAACAACAACAAAAACAATAATAACAATAAACTAATATAGTACTCTTCTTTTCCTCCAAAAACAAAAAAGTATTCTTCTTTTCCTCCAAAAATAAAAGAGTATTCTTCTTTAACTAATGTAAGTCTGTTTGTAAGTCCTAAACAGCTCTTACTAATCTTTTAATAATTAATTAATCAACTTATTTTCTTATTTTATTTCTGTTATAATAAAATTTTTTGTTAATTATATATGGATTTGGATCTTAATGAGCATAACTATTTCTTATAATTATTTTATATTTTTATAAAGTAATAGTATTCTTTTTGCCCTTTCTCTTATTTGTATAATGTTAGAGAGGTTAAAGATTATTTTTTGTGTTAGATTTTTTATAATATTCTTTTACTGTTATTTTCTCTTGATATTAGTTGTTTTGTGGATGTTAGATGTCTATTTTTATATCCTATTACATTATATAAAAAATATGTAACTTAAGTGGGGTGGTTAATATACTTATTATTTAGTAGTTATAAAACTTTCTATTAATTTTTTATGTGTAACTTTTATTTTTTTATTTGTGATTCTTTAGTTAATGTAACTCCCAAATAACTCTTACTTAATTTTGTATAGTTATTAATTAATTAACTAAATAATATAATAGTGGCTAGTTAAATTTTAAGCGTATTTTAGACCATATAAAAAAGGAACAAACACATAAAGTTTAAATCTCCATTAACCATATTCATACTTTTATAAGAGTATTTTCTATGTTAAATGTTTTCTAATATTCTTTTACTATTATGTGCTCTTGATATTAGTTATTTTATGAAGGTTAGATGTTCATTTTTATGTCCCATTACATTATATTAACTATTTTTGAAAATTTCTAGTTCATTATTACACATGACATTATATTTTGGAAATAAAAAAATCACAATCATAAATAACTAATGAATGAAAATATTTAATATTTAGTGGTTACAAACCTTTCTAACTTTTCTTATTTAAGGATGTAACTATTATTGTTTAATATTAATAGTAAATTAGGGTTAAAAAATGTAACTTAAGTGGGGATAGTTAATATACTTATTGTTTAATAGTTACAAAGCTTTCTATTAATTTTTTATGTATAATTGTTATTTTTTTATTTGTCATTCTTTAACTAATGTAACTCCTAAATAACTCTTAGTTAATTTTGTATAGTTATTAATTAATTAACTAAGTAACATAATAGTGGCTTGGATATTATAAACCATCCAAAAAAGAAAGAAACACATAAAGTTTAAATTTTCATAACATCTATCCATACTTTATAGTAGTATAGATATAGATTAGAATTGTAACTCTCACCTTAATGTAATTGTTTCTCACCTCTTCTCAATATAATTTTTACACATTTCAATAACCTTTTTTTTGGTAAATATTTGATGTTGTTAAGTGTAAATATTAATTATACAATGCAACATATGCATGCAACCAATTATAGGAAAAATAACAGTGAAGTTAATTGATTTTTGTTATGTCAATGGGTAAGTTTTGCACCATATGGACCATAACTAGCAAAGTGTTCGTTCTACCATTTTCCTTTACTTTCTGTCACAAACCCAAACTGGAGAATACCGACCATTTAGAATTCCCTTAAGTAATGTGCTTCATGTCTCTAAAATATATATAAGTAGGCCATTAACCAAATGAATTAATTATTGTTATTATAGGACTAAAAATTGGGAGATTGATTAGTGAAATTATTATCTTAACTTATTTTTTCTTAATGGTCCAAAATAACTAATATAATCTCATAATATAATGTAACATGCAAGGGTATTTTAGGTAATTCGAAAAAAAAAGAAACAACTAAGTTTAAATCTCCATGATCACATCTACACTTTTAGTATAGTATAGAATATAAATGTAGATATAGATATAGAATTAAAGGGTAACATGGATATATATATTCTCATTTTCTCTTGCTACTTCTTTGGGTCATGAAATACATTTAGATTAATTTGAATTAGGTAGATTGCAGAATATATGGCGTTCTATTACAGATTATTGCATGTTCTTGGAAGTTCTTTGATTTCTTAATTAGAAACCCAAGAAACAAACAATAGTTTCTTACAACTCCTCTAAGGCGATATGCGTATTTCTTTGTTATTACAACTTTTGTGGGATCTGCAAGTTCCTCGTGAAAATGGCATCCCTTTGTTTTGTGACAATAGCAGTGCCCTTCACATTGTTGCTAACCTTGTGTTTCAGTAATGGTCGAAGTATTTAGAGATTGATTGCTATCTTGTCTGCAAGAAAAGCGTGGCCTAGTAAAGCCTCTTACGGTTTCATCCCATATGCAGCTCGCCATCATCTTCACCAAATCCTTGTCTGCTCCCTTGGTTTCTTTTGCCAGTTTACCTAGTAAATCTGCTACATGAGATTCCAACTCAAATAAAGATTACCATGCTACTGCCCAAGAAGCACCCAACATTCAGACCACCAAACAAGAATTATCACTCCAACCAACACCTGAGAGTGGCAAGTGCAACAACACTAAGAATGCCAAAAACGCTACCGACTCTGCTTTGGAAGTGACGAGCACACAACGCTTCTTCAAGATGAACAACATCCTGGAGAGCAATCAGATTCATAATAGAAGTAGGAGCAAAGTGCTGGGTTACAAACCAAGTCCCACTTGAAAAATTGAAGAAAGAGTTGTATAAAATATAAGATTCAAGATAACTTCATTAGTATGAGGCCTTTTGGGAGATACTCAAAAACAAATCCGTGAGACTTAGCCCAAAGTGGACAATATCATACTAATGTAGAGCTAGGACGACATCAGGTAACTATTAACAAGTGGTATCAGAGCCAATGGTTTGGTTGGGTGATGCAGTGCTGTGTGGAAAAGTCCTTTGTAGCGAATGGAGATTTTCAGATTTGCGGTTGATGCCTTGTGTCGAAAGTCTTCCTGATAATGTGGTGATCAGGTGGTGTGTCCCACTGGTTGGTAGTGGCGGTGCAAGATAGTTGGCAGATCAAATGGATTACATCTGAAGAAGAGGTCATAACCTATGTGGTTTTAGTTTGAGGGGAGGATTGTTGGGTTACAAACCAAGTTCCACATGAAAATTTGAAAAAAGAGTTGTCTGAAATATAAAATTCAAGATAACTCTGTTAGTATGAGGCCTTTTGAGATATACCCAAGTATAAATTCGTGAGAACTTAGCCCAAAGCGGACAATATAATACTAATGTGGAGTTAGGGCGACATTAGACAACTCAAAGGAAGAACTCGCTAGGTCTACTAAGTATCTTTTTTTTTTGCTTGATATATTAAGGGGACGAGAAATGAGAATTGAACTCAAGACTTATCGTCTGGTAAAGGCTACTCTTAACCAATTGAGCTTCTTTCTTGTCACAATGCTATAGCAATTACAGTAGATTTTGAGCCCCCTGAGAGTGCAAGATTGGATTGGGAATCAACAAGTGCAGGGAACCAGAATCCATAGACTTCGAGGAGGAATTGATGGAATTGGAGAAACCAAGTCTAGGTCTCGAAGAAAAGGGCTGAAAGCTCACTGTAGAAGAAAAGTATAAAGAGATAAGAGGAAATAGGGACAATATAATTTCATGGGCAGGGGTTTGCCAATCTACAAAACTTGCTCCCAAGTCCAAATTTTCTAAATGTTAGAAGCAAAGCAACAATCACAATACGCTAACCCTAAGAAGAAGTTACAAGAATCAATTCCAGGTTGAAATACCTAAGAGGTGGGTGAATTAGATTTTTGACTAATTTTTGAAAACTTTTTTCTCTTAACTGAAATTTGGAATTACTCAAACAAGGAAGCACAATATATTTCCTAATTTATAGAATGGTAAGTAATGGTAGTTCCAGCAATTACTCAACAAGTAATAACAAGTAATGATAATGCAAATATGTAGGCAAATAAAGCTATAAAGAATTGAACACACAATTTATAGTGGTTCGAACTCTTCAAGATCGACATCCACTACCTTGAGTCTTCATTCAAGGATTTCAACCAATTCACTAAATGTTTAACTTAAGCAATTACACAAAAGACTCACCCTTCAATAGATTTTATCACACCAATCTCTTTGTAAACAAACAAGGCTCACCATTTATCACAAAGGATTTTATGTCACTAGACAACATACACCAATCTAATCCAAGGCTCACCATCTCCAAAGGGTTTTACACGACAACTTTTATTAATCTAGTTAATGGCTCACCCTTTTTAAGGGTTTTATGTCTCTTGACAACCTTGTATCAATCATAACAAGAATATAAAAATAGAGTTATGAATGTTACTAACAATTCTTGGTGAATAAATACACTTGCTAGCACCACTTCACTTCTTGCCTTTGGAATCTTGGATTTTAAACCTTTGAGCATAAAGCAATTTGAGAGTTTTTCAAATAAATTTGATGTAAAACTGGTTAAAGCTTGTAGGATTTCAAAAGTTCAAAGTTCTTATGAAAAATCTGAAGTTTGGGGTTTATATTGAGTTTAAAAATAAGTTTCAATGTTTGAAAAATGACTAGTAACAGTAAAATTCGATCAACCGAATTTGGACCTCTGCGTCTGAATTTCTCTAAAATTTCTACTGAAGAACAAATTCAGTCGACCAAATTTGGACACCATCTTTCAAATGGTCGTCCGAATTTCACTGAAAATTTAGTTTTCATGAAGTAAAATTCGGACATCCAAAATTTTCAAACTTAGTTTATAATGACCAAAAATCAAGCATAATAAGTTTGAAAACATTATATCATCAAAGATAAGTCAATAAAAAACTTTTAGGTGCAAAAGTCGTTAATAAAAACTTGATAATTCATGTTCAAACTTAATGAAAGTTTTTCAAATCAAGTTTTACGCAGCTCATAGATTCCAAAGCTTAAGAGTCTAGGATTTAAAAAGTTTATCTATTACGCACATGTAACCTACACTACATATTTTCAAAGCCTTCAATTTTCTTGAACAAACTGTTCTATCTCCTTGACATATTTGAGTTGTTCTTGCATTGTAGCTTCAAGGCAATGAGACTTGTATGCTTTTTAATCCAAAAATCCTATCACACAATAATCAAACATAGTGCTGTCAAACGGGCTGGCCCGCTAGGCCCGTCGCGGGTTGAACAGTGAAACGGTCCGAGACGGGCTAGCCCGTTTGGCCCGCGGGCTGAAAAACCCTAGTCCGCGGCCCACTACAGTAAGTCTGCGGGTTAAACGGGTCAGCCCACAGACTTTACAAAACAACATCGTTTTATCAAAAAAAGTATCAAAACGGTGTTGTTTTTGAAAAAAAATTAAAAATATTTTAAAAACATCAAAACGAAATCGTTTTGAGAAAAAAAAATTTTAAAAAAAATTAAAAAGAAAAAACGGGCTGGCCCGTGTCCAGCCCGCTCTGGCCCGCTTTAGCCCGCGGGTTAAACGGAGTGGGCCGAAAAAGCCTGCGTTAAAACGGGTCTATATTTACTAAGTCCATATCCCGCGGGCTGAAACCTGTTTTGACAGTGCTAATCAAACACATTAGTCCATATCAAAGTAGTCAACAATACTCTCTTAGGACTATGCAATTATCAATGTTTGTTATTACTCAAAACAACATAATTTGCCCTTAGGGCTAACATAGATTACTTCCAAGAGGAACAGGGTGAATTTGCAATAAAATCTGCATTTTGATTCTAACATAAATTATATAATCTTTGAAGGATTTAAAAATATATATATTGAATAAAAATTTCAAATGGTAAGATCTAACAACTAATCAACAATCTCTCAATATAAATGACTAAGGCTGTCAAGTTTTCATAGGATCAATCTATAAACTATGATTCTATATCCTACATAATTTTTTATACAAACTCATATATATAAAGCTTCACAAGCCTAGATTACTAAATCTATCTACATTAGGAATTCTATTCCAAGCAACAATGGGAAATTACTAAACCAAAACTTAATAGGATAAAACTAATAAATACTAAAACTAATATTCTTTTAATCATGCTTGGTTTAATATTTTACCAATATTGCTTCTCTTAAACGAAGCTTAGCAAGAAATCAAGTCCAAGTCCATCACGACCCAAAATTTCTATTGCGTACTCTTTAATGGTAAAGAGTTTATATAATATCAATTTATGAAAAATCATAATCTTAACTCGAGAAGGTAGATGAACTCAACATTTTACAAATAAATTTGTTGCTACCGGGATGGTTCATTTTTTAAGGGGGTTCTTTTGCTAGCTTACAAAGTTTCAACTGAAGGTTCATTTGACTTGTTAGCCGCTTTTTCTTCAGTTTCAAATTCATCTTCCTCTTTCTCAAGTCACTCAATTACTTTGTCTTCAAATAATTTATCAACGTGATTTCCTTGTTACTCAAAAACATCTTTGAATTCTTCTTCATCAAATAATTTGTCGAATCTAAAACTATCACAACAATCCATCCAATCAAAAATTTTAACTTTTGAAAGGTCTTCAATCACCAACACATCATCGGTAGGAGGACTCAACAAAGAAATTGAAGTATCACAACAAACATGACCTATGAAGGTAATATTTCCACCATTACTCCAATTAATTTTTTCTTTTGGCTCAACTGGAGAACTATCAATCAAATCTGAATTCTCCATGTTCAACGATTCAACTTAATATTGAATTGTTTCTACCAAATCTTTTTTTTTTATTCAAAGAACTTAAAGTATTTTTCTTCTCCTTATCAACAATAATATTCTTATCAACTTTTTCAAATCCAAAAAATTCTTATTTTTCAACTGTTCCGTTCTCCCAGAATTCGAAAAAGAAATCTTACCTCCAAAAGAATGCTCCAAAATAGTCCAAATTATCTTTGCTGATTTTGCATTCAAAAACTTCTTTGCTACCTCTAACACCACAATAGTTTGAAGATGATGTTGTGCGAGGATATCCTGATATCATTTCTCCTTCACTTCCTCTGTTAATTTAGTGTTAGGAGGAGGTTTTTAAAAAATCTCTTCAATAATATACCAAACTCCAATTTCTTCAAGAATATCTTGTGTATATTGATACCATATATCAAAATTGTTTTTTCTATCAAAGGTAAACCTTAGACAAGAAGAAAGAGTTTTATATAAAGACAATAAAGATGAGAATAAGAAAATCCTACCACGGCTCTGTTGGCGTTTTGGCTCTAATACTAATTTGAAGAATTTTAAAATATATATATTAAATAGAAATTTTAATGTGGTAGGATCTAGCAACTAATCAATAAATACAATCTAATTTCTCAATATAAAAAACCAAGATTCTCTCAAGTTCTCATAAGACCAATCTCTAAATTATGTCTATATACCACATATCATTCTTGATACAAACCCATATATATAGAACTCCATAAATCTAGATTACTAAACATATCTACATTAAAAATTTCATTCCAAATAATAATAAAAAAATACTAAATCAAAACTTAATAGGATAAAACTAATAAATATTAAAATTAATATTCTTCTAATTATGCTTGGTTTAATATTACCAACAATCTTGCTATATAGATTTGGTGATAATCTTTTTAAAAAACGGAAAAAAAAAGTGATGACAACTCAATTAAAAGGTCTAACACCAATGAATAGCCTGTTTTCCCAGCATTAATGTATGATTGAAGATTAAACAGAGGCACTAAAGTTTAATACTCGTTAAATTAATCTATAAATTTAAGAACTTCTCACGAAAAAGAATTAACTCTTGTAAAATAGAAGTTTTAAAATATCATATTTTGTGAAACGCGTAAAAATTTCATAATATACATGATGTGATATGTTAAACCTTTCTCCATAATAGTTTTTTCTTTTTTCCTTTTATGGGAATGAATCCCTTTATTTCTTATATAAGCAAAAATATTATGACTACTTTTCTTTTTTTTTTTTTTTAAGAGAATATGATGACTAGTCTGGTGGATCCAGTAATGCTGTAACGATCTTTGAGGAGCTAGTTATCCTACAACGAAAATAACAATGTTTGTCTTCTTTAGTATCATGGAACTGCACGTGGACTCCTCCTTGAACACGGAACAAAAAGGCAATTCTTCACGCCTGTAAAGCACATGAACTAAAAGAGAAAATGCTGGAAGTTTAGGCAAAAAAGCACCGAAACCGAGTCAAGCTAATAGCGCGGTTGGTAGAATGTTTTTCATCAAATTAAAAAATCTTGAATTTGATAATCATTGAACGTAATGTTTATTTCCTTTACTTGTCCCTTGTTGTTATAGTATAGAGTGTCTAAAAAAGGGGAAAAAAACCAAAACAATCCTTCAATTGAGGGGAAAAGAAAAAACAAAAAACCCATAACTTTCGTCTTCTCCTTGCAAATTTTGTAACTCATCAAGTCAATTTTTCCTAGGGTTCACACGGTCATGCAAAAAAAAAAAAAAAATCAATCATTACATTGTGAATATAGTAGAGCACCATCTCAAGAACTCCACCACGTTGCCATTATCAACCACCCCACTAATGCATACCTTCAATTTTTCTCCCATTTCACACATGAAAGCTTCTTCTTTAGTGCTACTTCCCTCCACCAATATCTGCCACTTTTTAGAGCTTCATACAATTTAAGAAATTCTACTCGTTATATTATTCAAATTTAATTAGTTAAAAGACGATGCTTAAAATTGAAATCTGATTAATATATTATTTGGTGGTGAAAACAAGCTAATAAATGCCTTCTTAATTTTAAAAAATAAAATATATCTGTGAGAGAGAGAAAAAAAATTCAAAAAGCAACAGTTATTTGTGTATAGAAGTAGTAGGACGGACCCAAAAGTTGGTGTATGCAAAAACGTTTGCTTCCTGGGGCCTTGCCTATAAATATAGGATAGTTTGAATCACAAATCAATGTGCTAAGAACTGAGGAAACTTCAAAAACTATGGCTTCCAAAAGAACATCAAATTGCTTTGTGATTTTCCTGGTGTTCGTGTTGGCATCAGGGGCTTTGGTTCACCATGCAAGTGCAGCTGGGCCCTGTGGAAGAACCCCAATCAAATCTGCTGCAATTAGCCTAAGCCCATGCCTTGGTGCAGCTGGAAATGCAAGGGCTAAGGTGCCCCCCACCTGCTGTGCCAAGGTTGGTGCCCTCATAAAGACTGATCCCAGATGCCTCTGCGCGGTGCTGCTTTCTCCTCTGGCTAAGCAGGCTGGGATCAAGCCTGCCATTGCCATTGGGATTCCTAAGCGTTGCAACATTAGGAACAGACCTGTTGGGAAGAAATGTGGGCGTAAGTATTCGTATTCCTTTCCAACAAGTTTCACTTGTCCTACATAGGTTACACAATTATAAGACTGTCTGTAATTAAATGATGACTTTCTTATTTATTTTCTACAGAGAAGTAGAAATTCAATATTGAAGGAAGGGAGAGCACTGTATAGACTAACATTAAAAATAAATCGAAAATTTTTTCTAAGAAAAGGGACTAAATATTTCTTCCACGTGAATGTTAAAAGTTTGAAAATGATGGATAATTTTAATATTTATTTTATTTAAAATTGAACAAAAAATCAAACATTTGATTTTGAATAGTAGAAGTTTTTTTTATATAAATAATTGATTGTATATAACTCTACATTCCATCATTATTTTTCTCAAGACCAAGTAAATTTGAAGCACACCGCACTTGATGATTAATTGATCTCCGGGAGGTCAGATGCCATAAGGTCAACCTTTTTTTAAAAAAAAAAAAAAAGAACGTCATAAGGTCCGTTGATGACAAAGAAAATGCAATAATGAGGTCAGATGTCATTTAGTTGAACTTTCTTTAAAGTGAGTTGCCTCAATAAATACTATTCTGATCAACATCAAAATATATTTTAACTAGCAAGTTAGATATATGTCACAAAGTGATTATTTAATTAATTAAAAAATATATTTTTGAATAAAATACATTAAAAATAGATTTTGAATTCTATTTATATTTCAATTTCACCTATATTTATAAAATAGAAGTATAATAAAAAGGTAATAATTTTTTATTTAAAAAAATGTTTCTATTCTATACTCCAAAAAGAAAATTATTTTACCTACTAATTAATTAAATCCCATCTTTCTTTAGTTAAGAAATTTTATTACTATCAAATATTGTGCTTCTAACTAATTGTTTTTTTTTTTCCTTTTTCTTGCAGCTTATACCGTACCTTAAACTCAAAACAAAGGAGCAGAGACAGTTAAAATCGGACGTGAGATTAGAATGTACTAATAAATAATGGTTTCTTGTTGTCTTGTGGGGTCATGTATTGCTGATTGGAATATGACCCCAGATCAAGAGAAATATATTTCCATGTTATGTATTGCTTTTAGCTTTCATCTCCTGCACTTTTCTGTGAGTGTTCCAAATAAAGTGTTTCATTTTGAAAGAGATCATTTGACTATTCGACTCTGTCATTTATTTTCTTCTTACTTTTTTCTTTAGAAGATTGACTTTTTTAAGGAATATTTTGAAGAAAAGTTACAATAGTTTATTTAGAGTTTAGAGAACCATATTGTAGTTTACATCGAAAGTATCAAATACTTGGTAAAGTTTCACAAAAGACATACTTCCATTCAGCTGGCATATAGGATTTTGGTCAATCAAAAAACAGTGGAAGCAAATTTCTTTTAGCATTTGCTCTTTCTGCCATAAAAGGAAAAAACTTGAATACAAAAATGTCAGGTCAATTTTGGGGAAAATAACGGTTTATTTGACATATACTCCGGCATCAGTTACTTGAGAAGGGTAGGAGTTAATAGAGAATCTAAACAAACGATGGGCGAGAATATCATCATAGCAATTACTATCAAAAATCAAAACATTAAGGTGCCTTAATTAAAGCTGGGATTACTAGTTAAGTTTATAATTTAAGCTTATTTGTGACGTCATGTTGAAAGATTTTTGGGTCAGACATTTTTTGAGTAAGAATCAGAGTTTGCAAGTGTAACTTTAGCTGAATTCGAATTAGTCTCACCAATTGGTGAAGATACCGTGTGTTCAAAGCAAAAACAATAATAATAATAATGATTCAGAGGTTGAATGTTTAATGAACATGTGCAAATCTAAATTCCCCACTCAGAATTACTGTAAGGGCCAGTTTGTTGTAATTGTTGGAATGGAAATGGGGATAAGAATCGAATACGGGGATTGTGAAAATGATCAAGGAATCAAGAGAAGTATTGCAAGACTTATCTAATTTGCACACAAAAAACTACCATTTAAAAATCTTCGAACTCTATTAGAAGAAGTTAATAAAATCCAAAAACGATAGTTATAATTTTTCTATTTTAAAGCAGCAACTAGAAATCTAAAATAATAATAAATTAGAACTTCGATCACAACAAAGGTTCACCTTCAAACCAACAAAAAATCTTAAAAAAAAACAAACTATATAGGACTTCCAATTGAGAGAAAATGGTGAATTCATCTACTTAAACCCTTGAATTAGTAAGAATTCAAGAACCGAAGTTTGAAAAATGCCACAAGGATAGATCGAATCATTGATAAGTCAAGATTTGGTTGAAGAACCAAAGTAGAAGAAGTTCTCAAGGTCTCTCTAATTTTTCATTTTCAAATAATAAATTTAGAAATTTCTCTCCCAAATGAGAGTATTTATAAAGTAAAATCTAAAATTAATTAAGAAAACAAAAAAAAAGCTGAAAAAAACAAGCACAAAACATCCAAAATGGGTCTAAAAATCAAAGACGAATGATGTTTTTCGCAAGGTACGCGATATGCAGGATAGGATAGGGTAAGCGGCACTGCTTGAATCCAGCATCTCAAGCGGCTTCTATGATGGGCCGCACCTCTTACGCCAATGTGAGCAGAACTTCTCCACATGAATTTTCATGCATAAGAACTCATTTTGAGCCTCTTCCAAACCTTTCAAAATGAAGAATCCCCTATGCGTCTTGAATACCAACTTAGAAGCCTTTTTAGTGCTACTTTAAGAACTTATCAAGTGGTAAATGAAATTTATTTTGCTTTTTGTTTTCCTGTACACATTGTGATGTATGCACTAAAGGTGTCAAAGTAGCTTGTACGTACATGATCTTTGGGATGCTTTACTAATTAGGTTTCGTTTTTCTATAAAAAAAATATTATTAGATTAATGGCCAAATCAATTCATACTCCCGCCCTTTTTATGTAGGATAGCGAAGTATCTATTAGTCTTTAGTCAATCTATAGATACAATAAGATATATGTCCTTGAAAATTTTTAGGTATTCATGTTACTAGTCAATCTATAGATACAATAAAATATATGTCCTTGAAAATTTTTAGGTATTCATGTTACGATCTTGTCTATTCAAAAAAAATTACAGTTTTATTTAGGAACTAATAGTCTCACTCTATTTTAAACTTTTTTCAGTTATATCTCGCTTTTTTATAAGTAAAAAGACTTTAATATCCCTTAATAATTTTTTTTTAACAAAGCTTAAGTTAAAATTTTGAAACTTTCTTTGAGTATTGAGATCTTTTCATTTAAAACTAAAATAAGATAAAAGCCAAAAAAACTAAAAAGAGATAAGAATATCACTTCCTTTTGTTTAAAAAAACGCGATTTCTATATACAGTTTTTTTTTAGACTATATGTAGTGTTACAAATTTTCATTTTCAAACTTCTCTCTCTCCCTCCTCCAACAACTCTCTCTAACATTTCTTTAAAAAGTCCACACTTTTCATGCAAAAAAATCTAAATTTTATCGCAATATAGCAATGAGCAAAGATTCTACGAAGGATTCTCTCGAGTTTGAGGTAAAAATCTATTACATTGTCTTTAAATTCGTATTTTCTTAGTTTGTTAAATTTTTGGCACAGTTTTCGCCACTGAGTGGCGGAACTGTCCGACGAGTTTCGCCACAAAGTGGCGAAATTCTTGGATTAATACCGTGAAGATCTGGCGAAATTCATGAAATAATTTCGCCAGATTCTGGCGAAATATTTCCACATCGATGAATTTCGCCAGAATCTGGCGAAAGTATTCCATGAGCTGGCGAAATTCAGCATATTTTCGCCAGATTCTTATGATATAGTTTCAATCTTTTTTAATTTTTTTGTGATAACTACGTAGTTAGTTGTATTGTTGTATAATTTTATACTTGATAATTATATTATATGTTAGGTTACACATCGTAGATAGCTTTATTGTTACGGTTCTTGATGCCTTAAAAATAACCAAGAGTCACGTAATGTAGTAACTGACATTGGACTAGTGAGTTTTATGTACTGCAGCAAAACCGGAAAGGCCGGAAGGCAAGATTTCATCAAGCACTTTACAGAGAAGGTGAAGGCCCCTCATCGTCATCAGATTCGTTTGAAGAATTTTTTGATCTTGACCAAATGGAAGATTTAAGTCGCTTTTTAGGCACGCAAGATATATTTTCAAGTAAAGAGGAGTTAGTAAAGTGGGCGAAGGCGGCAGCATTACAGGTGAGGACGTTGTTGATAATTGCTCGGTCGCGAAAAGGTGACGGAACGGGTAACGGCTTTGTCGAGCTTAGGTGTGAGAGGGGCGAAGCGTACAGAAAATTCATTACTGTTCAGAAGGATGGAGCAGAACCGGAGGTTCAGACGAAGTCACGAAAGCCGAAGGGTACTAAAAAGTGTCACTGTTCGTTAAAACTCATGGGCCAAGAGCATAACGAGGGGGCGTGGAGTCTGGCCGTAATATGCGGCAAACACAATCACGAGCTCGGGATCCGACATGGGCATTCCCTCGCCACTCACATGACAGAGCGGGAGATGAAAATAACGGAGGAAATGAGCAAATGTCACGTTCAGCCTAAACATATTCTGGATCATTTGAAACGGGAGAATCCGAGAACTGTTGTTAGGTATGTTTGCATGTAACAAATATATTATATTCATTACTTGAGGAGTTATACACTACTGTTTAATTTTGTAAATGTGTCGTCAATATTTATTTGGCTTTCGTATTGCCGCAGAGCGAAGACAGTGTATAATGCCCGACACAAATTAAGAGTTGCGAGTATGGAAGGATGGACAGTTGTGCAACAACTTTTCAAGCTGTTCACTGATCATGGATATATCCATTGGTACAGAGTGGAGCCGGGAGCCGAAATCCTCAGTGATTGTTTTTTTTCTCATCCAGATTCAACATTACTTGCTCGTGCGTACCCATTTATACTGATAATGGACACGACGTACAAGACTAACCGGTTCGTTACATTACAATTCTTCGTAATTTTCATTTGCACTGCAGTTACACAACGATCTGCGATCTAAACAAATTGAAGAGAATGTTTGCTTATACGTTTTTTCCTGATTAATTGTAATAGGTACAACATGTCGTATTTGGAGATCGTAGGGGTAACCCCGACAGGGCGCAACTTCCTCATTGCCGGCGCTTGGATAAGTACTGAGCAAGCAGATAGCTACAGATGGGTGCTGGAGTGCGTGAAACAGATATTTGACATAAATTGTCCTCCAAACGCGATCGTAACTGATCGGGAGCCTGGGTTGATGCAAGCGTTGCGTGATACATTTCCCACTTCTGAGCACCTGTTATGTCGCCGACACATTTCGAAGAACGTTGAAGCCAGATGCTACAAGGCTTGTGGGGACAAGGTTGTTGCCGAACGCTTTTCCAAAAGCACGTGGAGACGTTTGGTCGATTCCAGTACCGACGAGGAGTTTCAGATGCGCTATTCGAATATGCGCTCGTCATGGTCCACCTTCGGTAAGTTGATGAGTTACATAGATGAGACTTGGTTGGACCCGCATCGGGAACAATTTGTACGGGTTTGGACAGGACAGATCATGCACTTTGGGACTGAGACGACCAATCGCGCGGAGGGCGCCCATTCAGCGACGAAATCGTACCTTGGGACGGCGTCCGGCGCGTTCGATACGGTATGGTCAAAAGTACATTCGATGATCGAGTCTCAGATATCGGAGATTAGAGGAAGTCTTGAACAGTGCCGTTACGTGGATAAGTACCACCTCAGCACGCACCCGATCCTGAATCCGCTGTGTTACAAAATGTCTCACAAACCAATACAGATCATACTGAACGAGTGGGATCGGGTCAAAAAGATTCGTCATGATACAAGTCTTTGTGGATGTTGGGTGCGGACCTCCCACGGGCTTCCCTGCGCTTGCGAGATACTGCCGCGTATGACCACGGGCCAGCCGTTTGTTGTTGACGACCTGCATCCGTTTTGGAGTGCACTGGACTTCTCGACGGCTGCGTCACAGTATTTGCACATGTCTCAGCCCAACCCGTTTGATGATATGCGGGCAATTCGGAGCTGGCGACGTCATCGGGGGCAAAGGATACGGTACATATCCCGGTATAGGCGCGTACATCCCGGGAATCCACGGCATATGTGGGACGAACTGCGTCGAATCAATACCTCGTGTGACGTCAGCCGTTGTGGCGGGGATGTCGCTTGTACTGCGCCTCGCCGCACTCACTCTCTGTCTGGCAGATGCAGTAATAGGATGACGACCGTGCAATCGACCGCTGCGGTTTGAAACTGGTCCCAAATCTTGCGATACACCGCGTCGGCGCTGAGAAGGATCCGTCATCTGCAACACTTATTTAACAAAAATTACTGTCAGTGATAATTAAATTAAACAATAATCAATCCAGGTAAATAAATAAATATATTTAAACTAACATTAATTAATATTAAATTAAGATAAATTAAATTATTAAAACTACGATAAATTAAATGAAACCTACCACGTCGACTGTAATAAAATAAGTAACTTAAATATTTTCGCCCGTTCCTCGCGGAATTCCACGCCGGAATTCTGCCATGAACTGGCGGAATTCCAAGCCTGAATTCCGCCAAATCCTGGCGGAATTATGGCCGGAATTCCGCCATGAAATGGAGGAATTCACGCAGGAATTCCGCCATGAACTGGCGGAATTCACGGTTCCAACCTGGAATTCCGCCAAAAAATTGGCGGAATTTGACGGTAAATTCCGCCAGATTCTGGCGGAATTTACCGTCAAATTGTACCAAAACGGGTACAATTCACTTGGTGAGTTGTACCCATTTTTGGTACAATTCACCAGAAAATTCCTCCAGTGACTGGCTGAATTTTCTACTGGAGTTCCGCCAATTGGTGACGGAATTCGTTAGTGAATTCCGCCACTCAGTTGGCGGAACTCCTGCAGCAAGATTGCAATATCAAAATCGGCCGTTTTTTGCCCGATTTTGATGTTCTTTTAACATAAAACGATGTAAATTAATGAATAGTTCGAAAAACTAACCTTTTTACGTTGAAATTCGATGTCGTTTTTCGTAGATCTGAATTTTTCTCACCAAATGCTTCAGAGGATTTTGAATATTTTTTGAAATTCAAATGAAATTATGAAAATTTTTCGCACTACATATAGTCTAAAAATGAACTACATATAGTAGTGGCCTAAAAAAATATTTAAAAAAAAAGGTATTCTACTCACGATAATGCACAATACACATGTTACGCAACATGCTTCGAGAATTTCAATAAGGCTCACAATTTTCTACTTATGTTATCGCGAAAGTTTTGAGCCCAAGTCCTTTTTATTGTAGTCTGGCCTATTTATACCAAGCCTAGAAACCCCATTTTTAGTTTTCTAATGGATGAAGACCATTTACTAACTATAAACCATTCGGGCTTGAAAGGTCCCTTTCACTGTCTTCCTTTAAAGACCTAAAATTTCACCCTGAGCCAGAGCCACCATTTTAAGGCCATAATATTGTCTGAAGGCGATATCCCCCACACTGTTAGGAGGAAAAGAAGATCGGTTGTGGGGGAATTTGTCATCCAAAGGAGCCTTTGATACAAAAACTGCCTATAAGAGCTTATGCAAATTTGAAGAGGAAGCCACCCATCCCACATGGAAGAAGCTTTTGAAATTTAAAGCCCCAATGAGGACATCCATGATTTTGTGGTTTGCTAAACATGGGAAGCTGATGACCAAAAAGATGTTGGTTGCCTGGGGAATCAGTGATACAGACCAAAGCCCAATTTGCTTACGGGAGGAAGAAACACAGTTGCATGCTTTGAGAGACAGCTACTGGATGAGACAGATATGGGATCAATTGTTACACCCAAGACACTCGGCAATATTCTACTCCCTCACTAAATGCCCAGATTGGATCGAGGAAAATCTGAAGGGAAAATGGGGCAGCGACATTCAGCAGCGAGAGTGGAAATATGTTTTAGGGAGGCAGTGTATATTTTGCGGAATAGAAGGAATAGGAGAATTTTTGCAGAAGGGTTAGATGACAAACCCTCTGATGTAGTTGTTAGATTGATACGGGATTGATGTGGTCTACTCTCAACTTATAATATGTAAATATTTTATGTTTTATCAAGTAATATAACGCAGATCCCTTCCATTATATATAATCTGAAGGCCCGAGTAGAAGGATCAATTCTATGTTTTTTAATTAAGATAACAATAATCCGTTTGTGGCAAGGCAATTTTTTAGTAGTAAAAGCACTCCTTATTATATATAATAAAAAAATAATTATTTTTTCTCTCTTCGTAAAATATAAATTTAACGAATAACGTATTAAATTTATCACCACAATGTAATGCAATGGATAATAATTATACAATGGATTCTTTTAATTTTAAGTTAAAAATTTTAAAAATAATGAACATATGAATTTTTTTTGAATCTTTTTTAATTTATGGAATGAGTTCGGTTATGTATGGGCAGAATTCAACGGCCCTAGTATGGCTGTTTTTAATTTTTTTAAGATATTTTTAAAATATTATTGATAAAATAATTTTTGTAATTAGTATATTTTATTATAATATAATTCTTAAGTTAAATTTGCAGTAATTGCTTTATTTATGCATCAATAACGTTCAAGTTTTATATTCTGGCAACTATTACTAACACTTATTTAATAAAATTTGATATATGAATTGTACAAGCATGAACAAAGCCTAAGCCTAAATCTAATGCTTTATTTTTTTTTTCAATCACATTCATGGATAGAATTTTCTTACCTCTAAGATAATTACATAAATTATTCTATTAATAATATTTAATAAAATATTATTAAAAATTAAAAAGAACCACACTACTATAGAGTTTCATCATATATGGGCAGAACTCACCATAAAAATTTTTTAAAAATTCAAAAATTTTATACATTGATAATTTTTAAAAATTTTTAACTTAAAATCGAAAGAATTCGTTATAAAATCACTACTCATTACGTTGCATTGATCAATTTGATATGTTATTCGTTGAATTTGTAATTTAAGAAGAGAAAGAGGAGAGAAAAAATTTCTTTAAAAATATTTAATTTTTTTATTGTATATAATGAACGGAGACATTTTTATCAATATTCTGTAGATGATCAACAATACTTGGAGATTTGAAATAGAAAAGTAACCCAAGAATATGTATAAAAGTCTTACCTTAAAAAAAAGTCATAATGCTAAAAGATCTAAATCGCCAACAAATATTTGGCAAATGCGAAACTTCGAAATAGAATAATACTATGTACTCATTATTTTAATTTCTTAAAGGTAAAAGAAAAATGTTTATTTAGTAGAATCTGCCTCGAAGGCAAGAGTTAAATTAATAAGGAGATTATATTTACAGGGACCAAATGGTAGAACAGTAAATAGAAGCCTCATCAGCCAATAAGCGGAATGAATATTTATATTTGGTTATAAGGACGAAACTAGCATCAACCCGTGCGATGCACGGATATATTTTTAAAATAAAAAAATATTAAAATTAAATTTTTAAAAGAAATATTCAAAGAGAAATATTTTTACCTTTCAACATATATGTGTTTAGGAAAAAAATTGAATAAGAATAGAACATTAAAATTTTATTTAGTAAAAAATATTCAATACCTTATTTCTTATCTTAAGCTTTTAGCATATAATTTCTACATCTTTTGTTCTTCTCAACACAAAATGAAAAATAATATTGGTTACATTAAATCTACTTCTTTTTCAACTTTTTTGAAATATCTAATTTACATACAAATATTAATGATATCTTTTGTAAAATATAAATGACATGTATCATTTATTAGTCAAAGAGGGTTGAACTTATTCAAACTATTATTTAATTTGGAGAAACTCCCTTATTTGCCTCATTAATTAAGTTTTTTTTCATTTTTTAAAAGAAAAAAATATCTTAATTAATGACAAATATGTTCTCTTCATTAATAATTGAGAGAAATTATAATTATTAGTTATTTTGGACCACAATTTGTAATAGTATTTTTTAATTAATTCATTAAATTAGATAATGGACGATTTTAAAAATGATCTCAATAGATTACTTAACAAAGAAACTGAAAGCTGATGTATTCGAATTATTTCTTATTTCTTATTTTTTTGGATAAATCAAAGTAAATAAAAATTTAAACAAAATATTAACATTGAGGTTTAAATGAAAGTTTATTTATTCTATTGTAAACAATATAGTATTTATTTGTTTGTTTTTTCTAGTAAGTGAATAATTATTTTAGTACAATAGTTTAACATAAGAAAAAGTACAGGAGTTGGAGATTGTAGATATGGTAAGATTTGAGTAATGATTAAACAAAAAAAAATGAAAGAGGTGGTTACATTTTAGGAAAGAGAAGAAAAGAAAAAAAGAATATGTGAAAGAGAATGATGATAATGCCTATTGTGTGTGAAAGAAATGTGTAGACATTAAGAGTTTAGCTTTTATGAATATAATTTAAATTAAGAGATTGAGTGAAATAAAAATAATAAAAATAAAGATAATGTTTGTTGACAACGATTGAATAGTTAAAATTTTACTTTTACAAAGTAATTGAATATAAAATTTTTTTTTAAAAAAATAAAGAATTCAAAATTCTAGTTATATATATAAGTAGTTTAAAAATTATTTTAATAGATTTAAAATGATCTAACCAATCAAAAAATTTTAAAGTAAATTGAATAATTAAAGTTTCTTACTTTTACAAAGTGACACAATATACAGAATTAAATTTCATAAAAATATACATAATTCAAAATTCAAGTTAATATATAAGTATTTTAAATTATTTTAATAAATTAAAAATAATTTTAAACAATTAAAAATTTTTAAGTAATGATTAAAGTCTTATACTTTTATAAAGTAACTTGATATACAGAATTTAAAATTAAAATTAATGTATAAATTAGTTTTAATTTATTTTAATAGATTAAAAATAATTTTAACAAATCAAAAAATTTGAAAGTAATAATTAAAGTCTCATATTTTTATAAAATAACTTAGTATACAGAGTTCAAAATTAAAATTAATGTATAAGTTAGTTTAAAGTTATTTTAATAGATTGAAAATGATCCTAACTAATCAAATTTTTTAAAACTAATTAAAAAGTAAAAACTCTAAAAAATTAAGATAATCCAAAATTCAAGTTAACATATAATTAGTTTAAAATTATTTTAATATATTAAAATGATTCTAAGGAATAAAAATTTTTAAAATAATAATTAAAGCCTCGTACTTGTATGAAATAACTTGATATACGGAATTAAAAAAATTAAAATTAATGCATAAGTTAGTTTAAAGTTATTTTAATAAATTGAAAATGATCCTAATCAATAAAATTTTTAAAAACTAATTAAAATAGTAAAATTTTAATAAATTAAGATAATTCAAAATTCAAGTTAATATGTAAGTAGTTTAAAATTATTTTAATAGATAAAAAATAATTCCAACCAATCAAAAAATTTTAATGTAGTAATTAAAGTCTCCTACTATTTCTACAAAGTAACTTAATATACATAATTTAAAATTAAAATTAATGTATAAGTTAGTTTAAAATTATTTTAATAGATTAAAATGATCATAACCAATCAAAAATTTTTAAAATAATAATTAAAGTATCATATTTTTATAAATTAATTTAATATACGTAATTTAAAATTTAAAATAATGTATAAATTAGTTTGAGTTATCTTAATTGATTAAAAATTATCCTAACCAATCAAATTTTTGAAGATTAATTAAAAAAGTAAAAATTCTAAGTAATTAGGATGAAAGATTGGAAGTTATAAGAAAGAAAGGGTTACATTTCTATAATATATATATAGATTCTTTAAAGGGGGAAGGAACTAAGGCCGCCCACATTTCCAACTAAAAAATGGTGAAGAGTGAGAAACAATTTTTCAAAAAAAATGGTGAAGCATGAGAGAAGAATTTTTAGGAAATAAGGTAATAATAAGTTTGGAGTTTAAGCTAATTCAATTTTAATTTCCCTCATTCATGGCCACTTTTTTAGCTTCACGTATTATTATTTTTTTAAAAAAAAAATTATTAAAATTTAGTCGTTAGCATAAACTACGTGTAAGACATTCAGCCGCCTTCAAGAAATTTAACATAATTATAGGCCTAGCAACCCCTTTTTCAGTTTTCTAATGGATGAAGCCCATTTACAAACTACAAACCATATGGGCTTGAAAGGTCCCTTTCAGTTTCCTTTAAAGGCCTAAAATCACCACCTAAGGCACCATTCTAAGGCCAACAATATTTTTTTGAAGGCCCAAGTATAAGGCAGGATCGATTTTTTTTTTCCCCTTTCCCTCTAATGAGCCCTTTTATGTAACCTCTAAATAGTGGTTATTAAATTATCCGTTTGTGGTAATGTAGTTTTTGCTATAAAATAATTCATAATATGTAGATATTCATATTAGTCACTCTTCTGAAGAGAAGTAAACTATAAAATATTACTTCTAATTAGATTTAATTTTCTTTCTCTATTAGAATTTGAGTTTTCATAAACTCTTGTATTGTGAGTTTATATATAGAAGTCATATGATGACTTTAATAAAATAGATGAGTATTGATTCTTGAGTACTTTCTCTATTTGTATTCTTTCTTGTCTTTATTCTTCAGTTGTATATTGTTGTTCTCCAAACATATTAAGTATTACTTTTGTTTTAATTTTATATTATCGACACTTAAATTTATAACACGTTCTCAACACGATTTGCTATCTGAGAGAGGATTCAATAAAGTAAGATTCTCTCCTACTACTTTGAAGCTTCTTTTTGAAGAGAAAGGCCTTTCGAAACTCTCAAAGTAAAAAGTTCCTTCTTTTCTTATTTATTATATAAATATTATTAAACCTGAATATATGACTTTTAATATCATGAAAAAAATTATTTATCATGGATTCGTCTTTATATAAAGGTTTTTTAAGACACCATTAAAAGAATAATATAGAATTGAATCAAAATCATACCAAAGTAATGATTTTCTTCCATACTCATCTTTATGAAGCCATGAAGGCTACATATCTTATCATGAAGAAATTATTAATTTTTGAGATAAATTAAAATAAAGGTACAACCACTCGAAGATGGTTGTCTATCAAAAGCCTATGGTTATAAAGTTTCAAACCTATTAGTATGCAAAATTCTATTCTGTTTAGAATTCCTTCTCAATAAAGAATACTAGAGAATATATTCTCCATTCTTATGTCTCAAATATGCTCCTGCAATAGCAACATCGAGAAAAAATCTCAAAATTATTGATTTCATATCTTATTGAGGCTGAATGAAAGAATGAGTTATTGATTAAATATCATAAAGCCTGATGCATTATTTTCTGAAGCGAATACGACTAAAATTTTATTTACTTGATAAAGAAATTTTGGTCTCGGCTACAATTATGATAGAGATAATCCTTATAATAATAAGGATGATAATAATGACCAATCAATTTCTTAAGATTACTATTTGTTCTATTAACTTTGATTTGTGGAATATTATTGAGAAAGGGCCATATATACATATGAAGTTGAAGGCCGATGGGATTATAAGAGAACCAAAGATGATTGAAGAATTTGATGAAAGTGAGTCAAAGAAGATGACATTAAATTATCAAGTGATGAATATTCTTATTTGTGCTTTGGACATCAATGAATACAATAGAGTGAGTGGATGTGACTTCGCTCATGAAATGTGGAAGCTACTTCAAGTTGCTCATGAAGAAGAAAGAGCAAACATGTGTTTCATGGCTATGGGAAGTGAGGTACAACACTCTTCTACCTCTACTCCTTGTGATGATGATGTTGATGATCCTAGTGATCTACTTGTTGATAGGTATAGACAATTAAAAATAATTTCAAAAAGAAACAAGGAAATAAGATTGAAAGTTGATGAATTGTTAAGTGACAATTCAAAATTGCTTTGTGAAAATAAAAAGCTTCTTGATTCTATTGAATTCTTGAATTTGAAAAAGAAGTTTTAAATGTCTCTTTACAAAACATGTCCCTTGAAAACAATATTCTTTGTGAAAAGATTTTATCTCTTGAAAAAATGTTGGTTGATCATGAGACTTTGAAAAGGAAGGTTAATGACCTTACTTCATGTATTGAAAAATTTACAAAAGTTAGGGACAATATTGGTAAAATTCTTGGAGCTCAAAGATCCCCTCTTGTCAAAAATGGTATTGGTTACAACTACGTAAACAATGTGCCCAAATATAACAACTTCTTCGTTAGAGCTACTTTACTTCTATGACTCATAGTTGTTGTACTTATTGTGAAAAATATGGGCATATGGCCACTAGATGTTATGTAAAAAGAAGAGTGAAAAATGGTGTTAATACCATTTGGAGAGTAAAAGGATCATTACTTACTAATCCCCATGTACCCAAGAAAATATGGGTACAAAAGGTTAATTCCTCTCTTTTAGTGTAGGTGCATTTGGCTCCAAGATCAAGTGCTACCAAGTGGTTCCTTGATAGTGGATGCTCACGACATATGACGGGGAATGCTTCACTCATTAGTAAACTTCAAGCTACAAATGAAGGCTTTATCACATTTAGTGACAAGAAGAAAGAAAAAATCCTTGGTGTAGGTAATATTAATAAAGGTTCTTCCCCTCTCATCAAACAAGTATTATTTATTGATGACTTTGAAATGGAACTTGCTTACTATTAGTAAATTGTGTAACAATAGATGCAAAGTTGAATTTAAATTTGATACATTTACCATTCTTGATAGTGTAAGTGGCAAAACTATTTTTATTGCAAATAGAGTTGAAAATGTATATGTACTATATCATGATGAAGTTGTTGTCAATAATGTTAAATGTCTTGCCGTTCATGATAACGATGGATATCTTTGGCATAGAAGATTAGGTCATGTGAGTATGAATTTGTTGAACAAACTTTCCTCACAATATTTGGTTAGAGGATTGCCTAAAAATTCAGTTTCTAGGCAGTTTCTAATCGGTTTCAAACAAATTCGATTTTTAATTGGTTTCTAAATTAACTTTTTTTATAGATTAAGAAATCATTTTCTAAATCAATTTTTTTTAAAATTTTTAGTGAATTTTATAATCTATTTCAAATTTCGATTTCTAAGCAATTTCTAATCGGTTTCAAATAAAATTGATTTCTAATTGGTTCCTAAATTAAAATTTTTTATTTTTTATAGATTAAGAAATAAGTTTCTAAATCAATTTTTTTAATTTTTGATAAATCTTATAATCGGTTTCAAAATTCAGTTTTTAAGTGGTTTCTAATCAGCTTCTAAATTAAAATTTTTTATTTTTTTATAGATTAACAAATTGGTTTCTAGATCAAAAATTTTTTAGATTTTTTAAATGAATCTTATAATCGGTTTCAAATTGGTTTTAATTAGAAACTGATTTAAATCAATTTCTAAATGGTTTAAAAAAATTCAATTTCTAAAGCCTATACCCTAGAGCGGTTCTAAATTGGTTTCTAATCGATTGTAAAACTCTAATGTAGTTTCAAATCGGTTTCTAATATGATTGCTGGTCTCAAATCGGTTTCTAATCAGTTTCAAACCCAACATTTAATATTAAAATTATTAGATTACAATTAAGGTTTATAATTTAACATCCTACATATTAGATGAATTTAAACGAATTATTTTGACTAATTTATAATTAGTATATGTATGTATTTTGGTTATGCATATATATAATTATCTATAGTCGAGTAAACAGTTGTATAATGTAATTGTTGTGTACTATTTATGTTTAAGATATATACTGATTTATACATTTCAATTATTATACAAGTATAATCAAATATCATACAAGTGATCTATACTTAACACTCGTATATACAAGTATGTAAAATAGTAATTATATATAATGCTAATACGTTTTGTCTATATAAGTACAATTATAAATTTTTTATTAATTATTAAACACACTTAATAAGTTAATGCATGAGTTTATAACCTATTTAATAATTATAATATATATTATTGATTTAAAAATATAATATAATACATATATAGTATAAATAAAATAATTGTAGAAGAATATCACAACAAGAAATTTAGCCTGGTGGAGGAGCACATGCTTCCCACACTAGTAACTAGGGTTTGAGTCATGCAAGGGGTGATTTTTGCCCAAATTATTGGTGCATGCACACACGAACTAGCTTGGGCTTGGGCCACGCGTCATGTGTGTGCTTACACGTGCGTGATCTGGCCAACTGATTTGGGTTGGTTGGCTAGTCGAGCCGAGCCGGATCGACCTGGTAATTTATATATTTTTTATATTATCCTTTTTTTAAAAAATTAATTTCTAAATTTAGTTTTAATTTGGTTTCTAAATTCGGTTTTAATGCAATTTCAAAACTATTATTGTATTTAGTTAAAAGAGTTGGTTATTTGGTCAATTTTGAAACTGACTATATTCGATTTTAAAATAGGTTCAAATCAATTTCAATTTTTTTTGGGGTTAAAAAATCAGGTCGCAACCACCATATTTGAAACCTATTATCAGTTTCAAAATTACTTTTTTCTTGTAGTATGTTGAAAGGAAAATTTGAACTTTGCAAGAAATGTCTAGGTCTATACTTTTTGAAAACTCTTTACCAAAATATTTTTGGACCGAAGCTGTAAATACCGCTTGCTATGTTATGAATAGAGCTCTTTTGAGACTATTTTTAAGAAAAATCCCTTTTGAACTTCTATTTGATAGAACTCCCTCAATTGCCCATTTCAAAGTATTTGGTTGCAAGTGTTTTATATTGAACATGTGTGACAACTTTGAAAAATTTGATAGAAAATCGAATGAAGGCATCTTCCTTGGTTATTCATCTAATAAAAAGACTTATAGAGTTTACAACAAAATAAATAAACCGAATAAATCTGGAGAAATTGTTAGAAACAAGGCTAGACTTATTACCCAAGGATTCAATCAAAAAGAGGGCATTGACTATGATGAAAATTTTGCTCCGTTAGCTAGACTTGAATGTATAAGAATGCTTTTGGCATTTGCTTACTTTAAAGGTTTTAAGTTGTTTCAAATAGATGTCAAAAGTGCATTTCTAAACGGTTTTATTGATAAGGAAGTTTATGTGGAACAACCCCTCCCCCCCAAATTTTGCTCATGAAAAATTTACTCCTTGTAGAGCTTGGTATGAAAGATTAAGTGGTTTTTTACTTTCAAAAGGATATTCAAGGAGAAAGGTTGATACAAATCTTTTTATAAAAATCTCTTTCAACAATGATCTCTTACTTGTGCAAATTTATGTAGATGATATAATATTTGGTGCTATTAATGTTTCTCTTTGTGAAGAGTTTCCCAAGTTAATGCAAAGTGAATTTGAAATGAGCATGATAGGAAAATTTAACTTATTTCTTGGCCTACAAATCAAGCATACCAAGGATGGCACCTTCATAAATCAAGCCAAATATACCAGGGAGCTATTAAAGAGATTTAGAATAGACCAAGCAAAAGGTATTAGCATACCTATGAGTTCATCAACCAAACTTGACAAAGATGAGAAAGGTAAAAATGTTGATGAGAAGATACATAGATTTCAATCTTACTACAAGTAGATCGAACATTATATTTGCCGTATACTTATGTGTTAGATTTCAATCTTGTCCAAAGCAATCTCATTTAATTTTCATTAAGAGTATTCTTCGTTATCTTAGTTATCTTATTAATACACATGATGATGGCCTTTGGTTAACAAAACCATCTTCCTTTGATCTTATTGCTTATTTAGATGTTGACAATGTTGGATGTAAAGTCGAGTTGAAGAGTACAAGTGGTCATTATCAATTTCTTGATAGTTATCTTGTGTCTTGGTAAAGTAAGAAACAAGCTTATGTGTCATTGTCTACCGCCGACGGCGAATATATTGTCGCCGGTAGTTGTTGTGCTCAAGTGCTATGGATGAAGTACACTCTACTTCATTTTGGCTTAGATTTCAAATGTGTACCTATCTTATGTGATAATACTAGTGCCATTAATTTGAGTATACATCTCAGTCAACATTCTACGCCTAAGCATAAAGAGATTAAGCATCATTTCATTATTTCATTCATGATCATGTAGCTAAATGTGATATATGCATGGATTATGTGTGCACAAATGAACAAAATTGCTGACATTTTCACCAAACCTTTGGCCAAGGAAAGGTTTTGTTACCTTAGGAGAAGCTTAGGAATATCAAATTTCAATTACTAATGTGTGTATTCAAGTGTGACAAAAACGGGGCAAATTCATATGTATGGTTTGGATGCATGGAGTGAAATTCGGAGCTCCAAACTTCCCTCAGAAGATTTCAGACAGAAAGATTTGGATGCAAGTTCAGACGCATGACCAAAAATTTGGTCATTCAAATTTGCTGGAGTTGAAGAAACAAAGAAATTCGGATACGAGTTCAGAAGCAGACCAGAAAGTTCAGTCGTCCTAACTTTGGGTTTACAGTGGTTTTAAAACCGTTCAAATAACCATTTCTCTCATTTCTACCATCCGAATTCCCTCTTCTCTCAAAACCTACTAAACCCACTCTCATCCAAACTTAAATTTCTTCCATATTTTACCATTTTCACTTGAAATCCTTCCCATTTTCATGTTCTAAGATCTAGATTAGCCTTGAAACTCATCTTCTTTCAAAGAAAATCACCATGGTGTGTTCAAAGAGGGCCAATGTTGCTAAGGCAAAAGAGAAAGCAAAAGGGTTGATCATCAACGAACCAAGAAGGGTTCGTATTTCTCAAACCCCCCTAGGAGTGGATAGATTCATATCAACAAGGGCTACTATGGAATATGAAGAATGGATCAAGAGAAGTAGGAAGATCATCTCCGGGCATAAGGTTGATTTGGACAAGCTCTCCAATATGGGTAACATACTATCTCTATTTGGTGAAATTAGGTGGAGTAGCTTGCATGTGGTAAATGAAGAATATTACCCTACCCTTATTTATGAATTTTATGCAAATCTTAAGGAGGAAAGGGTTGAGCATATTGGGGATAGTGTAGTTTAATGGTATTCTTCTAGAGTATCTCAAGTTGATTTTAAATTTAATGATGCTCTAGTCAATAGAATTTGTAGAGTGGATGATAATGGTGCAAGATACTACTCTTTGGGGCAATATTGTTACATTCATGAATTATTTACAAATAAAAGATTTGAAGAAGCTTTCACCAATGGTAGGAGATTTAGATCCATAAGAGAAAGGGAAATCAAAGCATTTGATACTAGAGGACAAGTGTTGAATCACATGATTACAACTATAATTATTCTCAATTTTGGACATAAGTCTTCCACTGGTACCATACATGTTGTGATAATGCTTGCTTTACATGAACATAGAAGGTTGAATTTTGGGTATATGACCTTGAAACACATGATTGGTGTAAGGAGAACGACAAACAAAGATTTTTCTTATGGAAGATTGCTAACCAAAATCTTCAAACACTTTCAAATTCAACTCCCTGGAAGGGGACAGGCCATAAAGAGTGAAGAAATCTACACTAATGAATCCCTCAAAAGGATGCAATTATCTCTTGATGAGGATGGTGTATGGAGGACAAGGAGAGAAACTCCTCAAAGGAATGAAAAAATGGAAGAGAGTGAAGATATTGAAGAGGAAGAGGAGAATGAAGAAGAAGAAGAAGAAGAAGAACATGAAAAAGAGGCTTTGGCAAGAGAAAGGAAAACTGAGAAAAGGCATGATGTATCAAGTGAGGGGGAACAACCTTACTCAAAAAGGAGATTATTTGAAGAAGGGACTACTCCTCAATCTCATCAAAATGTTGGATAAGTGCCTAATGATGAAGGAATTACTAGAGGAGACACCATAGTTGCTAAGGTATTCCAAAAAGCCTTGAACAACCACATCAAAGAAATGGAGAAAATGTATAAATTCTTTGAATCATTTGCCCCTATGGTTCTTGGAAAATTGGATGGATTGGATACAAGAGTGAAAAACATAGAGGAGCTACTATTGAAGAATGCCAAAAGTGGTGAAGGATCCTCTAAACGTCAAGCAAGGGATGAAAATGATGATGAAGAAGATGATGAAGAAAAGAAAGAAGAAAAAGATGAGGAAGATGACAATGATGTTGATGGTGATGACAATAATGATGATGATGCTGGGAATGACATTGAGTTTGTGGCAAGAGAAAGTGAGAAGAATGAAGGAAGAGTTGAACATTCACAACAAGATGAAGGAGATCAAGAGGAGCCGCAAGAATGTGCAAATCAAGAGGGAAGCTTAACTAAAAAGGCCGAGATCACCTCACCATCGACCATGACGTTTAGCCAAGAGAGATTCAAGCATGAGGCTAAAAAGAAGGGAACAAGGAGATTATCTTGGTTAGCTACAACCCCAAGACCAAATTACACCGGCAAGGAGCAAGCTAGTGAAGGCCATCTACATATTGAGCTCAAAGGAAATATAGCCATCACAACTAACAAATATGAAGTGAAGACAATGAAGAGAATTCAAGACTAAGCACTCATTAACTCTCTCTTACTTTATTTATGTACTTAGTATAGTTTATGTATTTTATGACTATTATGTGCCATGCCTAATTCATGTATTTAGCATAGTCTATGTATTCTCACATTTCATCTTTCCATGTGCCTTTCTAGTTTATGTGATGTTTTGAAACTCAATGATGATACACTTGTGTTGGGAGCTTGTTTCTTTTGTTTATGCACTTACTTCACTTTCATCACCCCACATTTGATTGATGACAAAAAGGGGAGAAGAAGTGATTGCAAAATGTACATCTTTGATGAATGTGATGAATCTAATTTGCATAAGTTTCATGAATGTGATGATCTCCTTTGATGATTGCTCCTATAAGGATTGATCAAGTGTTGATATGGTTTTGAGTTGATAAGATTTTGAGTTGCTTTGAGACTATATGATTTTGAGTTGAGCATTGGCTGATCAAGATGATTATGTATGTTTGCTATGGTTGATTACCTTGAATCAATAAATGAGTGATTGAGTTTAAGCACTTTTATTGAAAAAATCATTGTTTGAAAATGTTTACCAAAAGTTCGGACTTGAAGTTCGGATGAGGGCCAAAAGTTCGGACGCCCGAACTTTTCTGTCAAAAATAATGATTTACTATTTTCACTCAAAACTGTCTTGATCTTCCCTAAAATGGTTGAACCCCTTGGAAAGGCTTATTCTTAGAAAATCAAATCATTATCTTGAATATTTTTTGCAATTCGCACTTGATTTTTCCAGACTTGGATTTATAACACCTCAAGTCCAAACTTGTCAAAAATAAGCACTATTTAAGGGGTAGCTTTGAAAATCATTTCAAACCTCTAAGACCTCTCTTAGAAAATATTCCAAATGCTTTCAAGCTATTTTTTGTTTATCTTGATGGAAGGAAGGAGGAATATGAAGGTTGGTTGGGCCATAGGCTCATTTATCTTGATAGAAGGAAAGAGGAATATGGAGGTTGGTTGGACCTCATTTATGAGCCATTCTATATCATTGTGCCAAATTGTTCATCATTCATCTATGATATTAATGCTTCTATGTACTATATGGCTTTAATCCATTACATTTTGTATCAAAGTTTGTCATCATAAAAAAGGGAGAGATTGTAAGCCCTAAGGGCAAATCTTATAGTTTTGATTATGACAAACATTGATATAGGTTAACTTGAGTAATTGTTGTGTAATAGGATTCTTAGATTGTAGAAGCTAAGAAGTCTCACTGCCTTAAAGATAAAGTGCTAAGGACAACTCAAGTGTGCTCAAAGAACTAAAAGAATATAGAGCACGTCCTAAGGATTGAAGGCTTTGAAGATATATTCTTGTAAACCCTACACTTCTTGTTTTTCGAATCTATTGAATGCATAAGAGAGCCAAAACTTGATTTTTTGAATCCTAAATGGCTTTGAATATTTTTGATTGACCAAGTACTTTGATAACGGTTGTTAGTTCAAAAGTTTTTAAATAACTTATCTTTTGGTCTAAAATGATTTCAAACTTGCTGAGGCTGATTTTTTGATATTTTAACAAAGTTTAAAAAGTTCAGAATCAAGTTCGGATGCCCGAACTGTGAGTGTGACTGCAAAATTTTCAGCCCCCCTCTTAGGTTTTTTCTCTTTATTTTTCAGTTTTATATTATTGTTCTCCAAGCATATTGAGCGCTACTTTTGCTTTAATTCTACGTTGTCGACACTCAAATTTGTAACAGTTTTTTTGTAGTACAAAGCACTCATTATTAGATAAAAGATCTTAGGTTCGAATCATAACCAGATTTCTCAATTTATATTAAATATATGATAGTCCATTTTACTAAAAGGTGTTTAGACCATTTTGAAAAGAAATATATAGATAAGTGTGAATTATTATAGTTCTGTCCACACTTTTAGTATGGTATAGATTTTGAGAAACTTTGAAATGCAAGATGAGATGATTTTTCCTTATTGTTTATTAGTATATATTGAGAAACTATCAATTATATTGGATTTGAATAAATGATCAAACACGATAAGAAAATTTCAAGATGTATCAACTCATACATAGGTAGTAACTCTTATATTTAATTTCTTAGTTTCTACAATTACCCAGAGCAATTATTTTGTGTGATGAAGATAGTCAAGACAAGACTCTATAACAAGATTAAATATGATTTTCTTTCTAATTGTTTAATAACATATATCGAAATTGAATTTTCTAAAATGTTTAGATTAGATTTACTTATAAATGATTTTCATGAGACTTAAAAGAGCAAATTTTGATTAATAACATTTCCTTTTGATTGATTATGAATGATATGATACATTAGGTTTTGGTCCCCAAATATTTGACTCTAAGTTTATCCATCTACTTACTGTCTCATTTCCTATTCTATTTATGAAAAACTGTCATTTGTCACACTTTCGCTTACTTTGTGTTTTGAACATTGAAATAAAACATAATAAAATCCCTTTCCACTAGAGTTATAAATAGGTCTTAAAAAACTCGAGACAATTTGTCTTGACCCCAAACTAGGTACTATTGGTGTGGAACCCTACCTAACTATTTGGCGAGTCCGCACAAAATAGACTCATAACCTACCCTATATGGTATCGGGTCAGGTCCTAGTATACTTGATTACAGTAAAGATAAAAGACAATTTATAGTACAACTTATTAAGCTCATAGACACCATCAAAATCTTGATGCAATAGGTCGTTCCTTTGCATTTGAATAAGTATGCCACATGCTCAGAGAAGTTCCTGATGTCAGGTAAGCAAGAATTTTGTATAATAAAGTCAATAAAACGATTATAGAAAGATCAGATAAGCAATTAGGAACAAATTGGAGCTATATTGCAACAAAAGTAAACAAAAGATATTTTTGTTAGGACCTGAATAGATAATTATTACTATTACGACATAGAGGATTATTTATGGAAAGTTTCTTGGCACAAGAATTTCATATGATGGTATTTGACAAGAAGACCATTATGGCATTAAGGAGACTTTTTAGAAGTTGTCATTATTTGAGCAAAACTCTATTATGGCAAGGATAAGATATTTGGTATCTCGTAAAGATTATAGGATTTTGAGAATCTCATGTAAATCTTTCTACACCAAATATTAAGGAGGTTGGTATCCTACTTTCTAGGGATTTCTAGCTATATTCTTGGGATATCAATCTTAGAGAAGAAGAACCTCAAGACTCTCTAGAAATAAAAGGGAAGATTCACAGCAAAGCAAAAACTCTTGAGGTGATCAACTCTAAAGTAATCTCTCGGCATTCTTGTGAAGCAATCTTGCAAATTCTAATCAAAAGAATTCTATTTATTTCATGTAATATTCTTGAGAGAATTGTTCGTTGAACTCATGATTATAAAATTATATTTGGAGAGAATTCAACAGCACACTTTATCTTTCTGTTATACTGCTCATGCATTAAAGTGTGATGTTTCCGTTCAAGTGCAGGAAACTAAAGTTTAACAAACTTAGAGTGCACTTAACAAGATTCTACTCAAACTACTTCACAGAGTAGAAGGGTGCTATGACTGATCAAGATCAATTGAAAACAGTAAGTGCAAGTGGGATATTGCCGCATCTTGTCGAAAGGAGTTTAACATATCATAGTAAGAAGAGTTCAACAAAAGCGGGTTGTGGCTGGATGATAGTTGAACAATCATGGAGGCAAGAGTTGGGATTTGATGTGTTTCTAATCGTGAAGGCAATACTATGATTGTTGGATTTCTAGCTGTTGAGGCAACTTTTGCAAAGGGTGTTTTGTTAGGTCCACTAGGAGAATCACTAGAGAAGATTGAGCGCGTGGTCCTACACTTTTGAAATATAAAGTTTAGTGATTGCTTTTCTAGACATGGCCTCGCAGATGTAGGCTGTTGAGTCAAAATGCGTTTCCAATCTCATTGTGCCAAACTTCATTTTTCTATTTGTGTGTGTTGTGTTAAATTGTGTAGAATCAATTTCAACACACTGAGTTTGACAAATTGAAAAAAAAAATGTATAAACTTAACCATACAATTATGAATAAGCAAAGCTTTATAGATAAGTGATAACTAAAAGCAATAGAGAGTAGACTAAATAAATTATATAAAATATTTATAATAAATATTAATCAGGTCTCGAGTCTGGGTAAACAGGTATATATCTTGGTTCATAATGGGCCTTAACAGGCCAGAATCGAGTAGTGTTCAGCTCCTACTCTACTCATTGACAACTCTACTTTCCACTCAGAATAAAATATATGTCTAGAAAGAAAAGTCAAGTAGAATGATGACTCCTTTTTTGTGTTTGGTAAAATAATTATTTAATTTTTGAATAATATCATATAATATGACTTAAATATCCTATTAATATACAATATAATAAGATCAAATTAAATGTATCATTTACAAACTCTCACTTGAATAACTTTTATACTAAAATTTTAAAATATCACACATATATATTTTTAATGTTAAAATATAATTTATATTATAAAATTAAGCATAATCATAAAAACAAATTTCAATTTGTATCAAAGTAGAGAAACATACTTCCTACATGAACCTTCCTTGTATTGCTAAACTTTTCCATAGATTTCTAAACTTTTGCATTCCTTTGAATATTATGAAAAGAAAAAGGGTATAGTAGCCACTAAATTGTTATTTAGATTTTCAAGTTCTCTTTGAAAACTGCTAAACTTTTTTCTTCCTTCAAATTTAATGTGAGAGAAAGAGAGAGAGATATATAGAGTGAGAGAGGGGTACAATAGCGATTAAATTTTATCTAGGTTTTTAGGTTCTCTTGAATAGTACTGTCAAACGGGCCGGCCTGTTTCGACCCGCTCCGGCCCGCATGGGCTAAACAGTAAAACGGTTTGAGACAGGCTGGCCCATTTGACCCGCGGGCTGGAAACCTCCAGTCCGTAGCCCGCTACAGTAAATCCGCGGGAGCGGGCTAAACGAGTCAGCCCGCGGGCTTTACAAAACGACGTCGTTTTGTCAAAAAATATAAAACGGTGTCATTTTTTAGGAAAAAAATTTTAAAATAGTTTTAAAAATATCAAAACGGCGTCATTTTGAGAAAAAATTTAAAAAAAATTAAAAAAAAACACGGGCTGGCTCGTGTTCGGCCCGCGTTAGTTCGCGGGCTAAACGGAGCGGGTCCAAAAAGTCCACGTTAAAACGGACCGGCATATATTAGGCCCATATCCGTCCGTATGCCTAAAAAAACGGGCCGAATCGCGGGTTGAGGCCCGTTTTAACAGCACTACCCTTGAAAAGACCTCTTCTTAAGGTTTGGTAAAAAAAGACTTTTTCTAATTTTTTTGAAAGTGATTTTTTTCACTTTAATTTTACAAACCAAAAACTGGAATGGAAAGAGAAATTAGACAAGTGATTTAATTCTATTCCATTGCAACATATACTTTTTTAAAAAATTTTATATTTTTTTAAAAAATTTTATATTTTTTTAAAAAATTATGCGTGATAATTTAATAATGATGAAATAAAATATGAAATATGAAATAAGAGAGAAGGTACAAACTCTACTTACCATGCACTTTAAGCGCATAAACTTTTGAACACCATCCACATTTTCCTTTCTCAAATTTATCGAAACGAATCATGCCCACTTTCTGGCTAGTTTTGGAAACATTGATTCAAATTCCTAAACTATGCAATGGGGCAGTGAAGGCTAATCAGACACTGCAAATTCCAAAGTCAAAATCAAGCAATAACTCGCTACACAAAATGCCAGGTACGGACCGGCATCAAGCCACCAGAACCTCATCCTAACAATTGTGCAAAAATCAATTGAAATTTCCACAAAATTTGATGTCCTTGACACACAAAACAAAATTGTGCAAAGCTACTATAATGTTCAAAAGCCCCATCTGGCGGAACCCACTTCCACCAACAAATTTTCCAATCTTTACACACTGGGGCATGTCCCCACCATTTGTCCCAACCCAGCATGCCATTCTGTGGTCCTACAAAATGACTACTACCCCATAGAAACACTCAAAAGACCTTAGAGATAGTGTGATATATAGTTGATATGACCCCACAATGGTAAGAATGTGAAGCAAAAGTCCCACAACTAAACCAAAAAAGAGAAACAGTTTACATCAGAAAATCAGAAGGGAGAATGGAAAAGGAAAAGGAAAAGCTGAATTTGAATTCTGTCTCTTCATAAGCATGTCATGTTGCCCTTCTTGCATTGCCTTTGTATGCAAAACATGATATCATAACCATTGCAATTATTTAGTTCCCCACATATCCACCCACCCCACATAGAAAAATCACCCAGAAAATCAAAAAAATAAAAAAAGTTGCCATCAAATTTTAAGAATCCCAAGAAACAAATCTACTTTTTCTTCTCTTGCTGGCCGTTGACTGACTCATTGTTGCTTCTAAAATCATCCGTTTTTGTCCTTTTATTTCTTTGTTCATTCTTTGTTTTTGTTTTTGATTGCTGTGGTAGAAACCCTTTATAAATCCTAGCCATATCCCTTCTCATTCCAGAATACTTTGGACACATTTTCTTTCTTCTTCTTCATTTCTTCCCTTCAAAACATGGGTGACCTTCACTCCATTGCTTGTAGCAGTCTACAAAGCTCTTCCCTAGGTTGGGATTTCCACGATCTTGGAGTTTTCAACGCAGACATGTCTCAATGTAACCCCTTTTGTCCCTTTCCCTCTCTTTTCTTTTCCTTCTTATTCTCTTCTTCCATTTCCTTTTCTGCACTGTTCTTTTTTCCTCTTTGAGCAGAATAATTTAGAGAGTTATGGTCATGCGTTTACTATCCTGTTCCATTGTGTTTTCTTTGTATAGTTATGGAAAGCACTCCGCCATTTTTCTCAAATCTTGAGACAGATTTCTCCACGGGGTATCTTCAAGATGCTCTATTTGAATTCAGCTCCAAGAGAAGGCGATTGCACTTCTGCAACGATGATGAGACCAAAGAGTTAACTGATTCAGTAAGAAAAATCCTCCTCTGATTCTTATTGCAGATGAGTTATCCAAAGCACTAATCCACAACCTGCTCTTTTCACATTTTAACCGCAGAATTGTTATGATTCCAAGTTCTCGCTGAATTTCTATGAGAATTATGATTATTTGAGCCAGATAATGACCAAAAGTGAGAGCATTTCAGGTTAGTTTATCTTCATGATTGAATTACTCAGATGAGATGCTGATTTGTTCATGGAAATATGAAACCATATATATGTGAACAAACACCTTATCATTGCAGGTGAACCTATGAGTGGAACAAGTGAAGAGACATCCCTTTTAGCAGAAATGAAAACATCTGATGAAGCAATATCTACTTGTGAGACTTTTGATACTCCATCATCTTCTCACAAAACCTCAATTAACATTCAGTCCACATCTGATAAAGAAACCCTACCTTCCATTGACCCCATATTTCCTTCCGGTATAGGATACTCTCTCTCTCTCTCCCATGCAATAATCTTGTGTAGTTACATCAATTGTGTGTAAAATAATTTTGTTAATAATTGGCAAGGGTCTGACAGAAACAACGTGTGATAATTTAGTCAAAAACTTACCAACTTGCGACACTATAATTTTCAAAATGAAGAGGTTTATATCATACTCATGATTTGGAAAATTTCATGTCTCAGGGACTGGTGAGAAGAGAAAGAAGAAAACAATGGCGGGCAAGGTTGTGTACCCATTCGCAGTGGTGAAACCAGGAGGACTAGAAGGGGACGTTACATTAGAAGACATCAACGAGAGAATCTTGATGCCGCCGACGAGGCCAGTGAGGCATCCGGTAGGCGATTTCGCCTGCCGGCCCCTCGTATCATCTCCCCACGGACCAGGTTTATCAGGGAAGGCAGTGGTGGCACTAACTAGAATTCATACTCAAGGAAGAGGGACAATCACAATTATTAGGACTAGAGGTTGAGGAAAATTAATGCATGGATACCACTATCCTGTCATGGGATGGGGGTAGGGGTAAGGGTAGGGGTTGGGGTTGGGAGAAAAAATACTTTTATTGAAGAATTAGGCTTTGGACTGTATATAGTGTGTGGGAAAAAGATAGAAATGTATGTAAAATTACAGGTTTTTCTTCTGTAGCTTCTATTGAGTCTATTTTCTGCATGTATTGATACTGGAGATATTTTTTGTTTAATATACAATATATAGACTACTTGGGGTGCCAAAAACAAATTTTTTTCCTATTTCTTTTTTATATTTACGAGAAATTATGTTTGAGTTGTTTTGGTAAAAATTGAAGATTTGTTTGTACGTTATGGAGGAAAAATGACAAGCCAACAATATGTTAAAACGAGCAATTATTGCTTTCTGAAAACTTCTTTACATATAGAACCCTCTCAAATTGCATACTACTTTTAGTGTTAAAATTATACTAGTCGAACACTTTTTAGATATCACTATAGTGTTGACTAAACTTTTCTTTCAGGAGAATAAGCTTTATTCTAAAAAAGAAAAGGGAATAAACTTAATTTTGAAAATATTTCTACTTTATTTTTTCAGAAATTAAATATTCATTTTTATTTAAAACCAAATTAATGAGTAATTTCTAATAGCATGATTCCACCTATATTTTCATCCTAGTAATTTCTTCTATTAATTTGAAATTGAATATTTTCTTTTTTCTCAAAACAAATAAAACAGATGTAAATATTCAATATTGGACCAAATTAGTATTAAATAGTTAGTATAAATTGTCTCAACTCGTCTACTATTAATCAATCGATATTTGTCAAGGTTGTCATTATATTTGTACAGAGCCAATGTTGTCATTATCCAAGTTTTCATATAACAATTCAAGGTTCATATGGGACCAAAAAAATAGCCAGAATAAAGCTGTATATTTCTGTTATTTTAGCATATGGACAAAGTATAAGAATTCATGTGAATTTTGTTCAGAATATGTATATCTGACCAAATATAAGAAACTTCTTGATTATATGTCATCCCTATTGATGTCTGGTGGACCTTCAAACTTTTGTAACCTTTCATATGATGAAGACGGCAGTGTGTATAAGCTCCATCTCTACATTTAATTTTCACTGTCTTCACAGAAACGTTTCTCCTTAGTAATTATATGTGATGAATTAGTAGTTTGTTGCTACATCAAAGACAAAACAGAAAAGTTCGTTTTGATTGGGAAAATAAACATTAATTCCATTACAACTTCGAAGAGTGTGATGAAGTAAAAGAAAATTGAAAGTGATGCATGTTTTGTATCTATTATTACATTTTCATCACTGATGTATCATCATCATTTTTGAAGGAATCTTTGCATATATTGCACTTTGTTCCCTAGCTATAGCAAGAATCAGTAGATGTCATTGACAATATAAAGAAAAAAAATTACTATGATTTCAGTCTATGGTAATATTTCATTTGTAGATCTTCCATTCCAGAGACATAGAAAGGTGAAAGGTAATAATAACTAATGCACGTATCTTCTTAAACTTTAAGAGCCCTTAGAGGGTATGCAAAAGCTAAATTAGGAATTTTAGTTATAAAACTTTTTCTTTTAATTTGAGTTTTCAAAATTTGAAAATAGCTTTGACTTTAACGTTTTGAAACATAATTTCTTTACATTAGAAAAGATATGGTGATACCTAATTTTTGACAAATGTGTTACATTCTTTGTCCAAAATTGAATATTCATATTTTCTTTTTAAAATGTTTGAAATTAAATATTTATTTTTTAAATTTATTAATATATTTTATCTAAACTTTCATTACTAACCTCCTTCGTCACTAATACCATGGTCTCTCCATTAATCTCTTTAACTACATTAATTTAAAGGATTTAAACTCCACTAAAGCGTAGGTCCCAACATCAACATCTATTCTTAATTAAGGATATTATAAGAATTTGTCTATAATCAAACTACTTTCTTTAATTCTTACATTAAGTTAATATAGGACATTTCAAATAAAGGGAGTATTTAATGTTAATTCTATAGAGTTGTTCGTTCAACAAATGGAGAATTTTAAGTTTGTGCAAGATAGGGTTTGGAAGAAACATGTCATCAATATTAGTAATCAAATATAATTAACCAAAAAGCGGTTAAGATTAATGTGAATAATTTTATGTTATGCCTAATATATTTGAGGTGTTGTTATGTAGATATTCTGAAATCATGATAGGTAAAATTTGTTTGACATTGTTGCGTAAAATTGGCTGTGTTGTAAAAGTATCAATATATGCAGGTAATATTCTTTTGAGTAATAAGAACCAGTTGAAATGTTTAAAATAAAATAAAATAAATTAAGGAGATATTATCGTTAAGTGAAATTAGATGGTGGAATCATTTAAAATAGGTAAGATTTTTCTACACCAAACTTGGTTGACTAAATTGTATGCAAATAGATTAAACCACACAAAAATGAACTAAAGGAAATGGTCAAGTCATAACGAAATTGTCATTAAAAAAGAAGAGCAAGAAAACAATGCATGTGACAAGAAAGTCAAGTATCTGCCCTTTTCTTAAGCTTTAAACAAACTCAAAATTCTATTCTATCACTAACACACAAAAAGAAGCCAAGTGAATACCAGAAGGAACCTTTATGCTTCCAAAGTAAATAATTAGTATAGCAAACATATCCAACCAAATAAAAGAAGGGATAGAAATACAAAGGGAATAGGAAAAGTAAATAAAAGGCTTAGAGAGACTGCTTTGATTCTCTGATGGATCTTTTCTTTTCTTTTCTTTTCTTTTCTTTTCTTTTGTGATGTGAAAGACCATACTAACTCGTAGAGAGTAGAGACTTGAGAACTTTGACACCAAGTTCTAAGATATCATATCCAAGCTGCCTTTTAGTCACTGCGAGAGTAGAGGCTCGAGAACTTTGACACCAAGTCCGAAGATATCATATCCAAGCTGCCTTTTAGTCACTGCTACAAAGGACATTAGCCTTAGTTTCACCATCTTATAAATGCATATATGGTTAGTATATACACACTACTATTATCTGTATTATCTTTTCAAATACTTTTTAGTAATTTCTACACTATAATAATAGAAAATAAGAAAAAATAATGGGTGTATAGTTGTGAATGTCGAACTCAAAATATTCTAGTTGTCTCTTATTTGCTTCCAAAGATGAAACAACATTCAAACATACACAAACCACTAGAGGAATTTTTAACTGAATTGAATATGCATATTGAATTAATTAATGTTGTTTAAGAAGCAAAAATCTTAGCCAAAAATCAAATATAAAACCACATTGATAATGATGTTACCACATGTGATAAGCCCTTATCACATGGCTACATTTCTTCTCGATATGCAATTAATCATTGTAGAATGCTTTGGTTACACAAATCGTAATGATTGGGCAGAGGACTACTCATTGCAATTTTCACAAAAAGAGAACAGTTCCTATCAAACACATATGATTGAATAGAGAAGCACTTTGATCACAAATTTCATCAAAGAGAACAATTAACTTCCTCAAATTTAGTTGTTTTTTATTGGAAAATGGGTTCTATAATTATTTATTAAAAATTATAAAGAGGTCCAATCATTTGCCAAATATGTGTTATCCATAAAATTCACTTAGGTAAAGCCATAGTCTACATATTTTATTATAGAATGTTTTTTTTTCCTCTTTCATTTGGTAATATATTATACAATGCTGCTGTAGTGCATTGAGTTCAACAAGGGCTAGTATGTCGTTTTCTCCATAGGTCAAACATGGGTCGTTAGGGCATCAAATTCAAACTTCTTACCTATCTCGAGACAGCCTCTATATATTGTGGGACCTATTTTGTATGCATAAAATTCTTGATATTCTTCTTTGTTTTCCCCCTTTTCTTTTTTTTTTTTTTATTTTTGGTGACTTTGAGTGGCTTAGATAAATATTGTGGAGGACAACATTTGATTTCGATAAACTGTGACATCAGATATCATTATCAAGAAAGAATTTTGAAATATTTTATATTTTATATATCAGTATCAAAAATCTTTTTTATTAATATATAGGTATATTGCAATTAAAATCTTTTCTAGCAAGTGAAAATATTTATACATGAATTTATTCAATAAAATGAAAATTTGCATTACTTTTTTTTCCTTCCAAAATTGAATGTTTATGCTACTTTATAAACAGTTATAAATTAGATATGTTTATTTTTAAAAAAATAAAAATATCTTTATTTAGTTTTTTATAACAAATCTCAATCTAAATATGAGTTTCGCTAATACATAATTATTCTATCATTTATCAATTTAATTAATAAGAGTAAGATGTTAAATTGTATATAATCAAATATTTCCGTAAAGTTTTGTTTAAAGTCAAAACAAAATACTTAATTTTTGATAAAAATAGTAGTATTTTTTTTCTTTTTGAGAAAAAGAAAGGTGAGATTATTATGTGCTTAGGGCCCTTGAAATATCACGGAATTGATACTTTTATGCTAGGAATTGATTAATGGCAGACCAATTTGAAGGAAGAAAAAATTTCTAACAGCTGTATGTCAAAAAGTCCATAGCATGTGCACCTAAACAAATGAAGGTATGGTTTAGTGGGAGTGAGTGAGAGAGTGATGTTAAATAGTCAAATCAAGGTTTTGTCTCTTTAAAACAATAATTAGCTCTGAAGGTGAATAAGCTTTTGACCTTTGTGAATGGTATGCTGTATTTTTTATTTGATGATAAAAAAATAAAAAAATAAAAAATAATAAAGAATTCTTCTGTCTGCTTTATAGAAAGTTAGATGAAAACTTAAGTTTCATAGGACTACACACTTCCATTTTCTGGTTTCTTTTTTCCTTTTGAAAACCGTGATAGAACCAAATAATTTTGGATAAGTTATCCTATATAACATGGCAAGAAGGTCGTTCAATTAGTTAGGAACACTCTTTAAATTAGTAGATAATATATTATAAATTCAATTCATAATAGTCGTTCTTGATGTATTAAAAAAATATATCATATATAATTATTATTAGTGAAACTTTATATTCCAACATGTAAAACAAATTTTATCCCCTCTATTATTTCTATTGTGATTTGGAGGCCACTTTTGGTGCTTCCAAAGAATCAAAACACCATATAAAAGTAAAATACTAACGACTCAATTTTGAATTTTTGTATATATCTCAATGAAAAAGTTTCTTTTCCTTTATCTCTCTCATCGGCAATCCCTTTTTTCGTTGGTTTTTTTTTTTTTTTTTTTGACTGGGAGGTGGTGGGGTGTGTGGTGTTTTGGGGTGGTGCAGGTAGTGTTGCGATTCTTGGGAAGTTGTCTCTCCTCCAATTGAGTGTAGAAAAGAGAAGAGAAGAACCCAAAGGTTCATCCCAGCGGTTAGAGCTCTGACTTCCAAGTGGGAGGTCATGGGTTCGAACCCTGGAATTAGTACCAAGCCTCTCAAAAAATCTCCCTCCATACGAGTAGGGGCAAGCGGTGTATACTAATCCGTAGGTCCAAGCCGGAGGTCGGGAGGTTTCTTGTGATGGGGCCGCATTGCGGTGGGGCTGGCTAGTATAAAAAGTTTACCCTTCAAAGTTTTGAACCCAAAGGTTCATCCCAGCGGTTAGAGCTCTGACCTCCAAGTGGGAGGTCATGGGTTCGAACCCTGGAACTAGTACCAAGCCTCTCAAAAAATCTCCCTCCATACGAGTAGGGGCAAGCGGTGTATACTAATCCGTAGGTCCAAGCCGGAGGTCGGGAGGTTTCTTGTGATGGGGCCGCATTGCGGTGGGGCTGGCTAGTATAAAAAGTTTACCCTTCAAAGTTTTGCCCGCATGGGCAGCTCAGCTGGTCACAGATGGTGAAGTTTGGAACCATGACCAAGGATCGAATCCCACCAGCGGCAGCGTGGGAGTTACCTTCAAAGTGAAGGGACTCCTTGTGCGCAGCGGGTAAAAGTCTAGCCTCTGTAATTGGCTGAGTCACCATGATTTACATCCTTCAAGATACCCTGTCGGGCCGGGGTCTTGGGGGCCCTTTGGGTTGGGGATTCAACCTTTGGAACCACTAGAAAAGAGAAGAGAAAAGTTACGGCCGACAGAGGTATGCCTGTCAAGGGGGCTGTTTTCACGCATGAAGTAGAAAATGTAATGCAATGTAATTGTAGTCTTTCACTTTCTTTCTTTCTTTTTTTATTTTTGCTGTGGTCCAAAACATGAACTCTACTCTACACACTCTTCGAGTTTATCTTTTGAAGTGTCCAAATCTGTATTGCTGTCAAAACGGGTCTCAATCCACGGGTCGACCCGTTTTTTTAGGAATACGGACGGATATGGACTGAATGTATACCGGCTCATTTTAACGCGGGCTTTTTGAGCCCGTTCCGTTTAGCCCGCGGGCCGAAGCGGGCTGGACACTGGCCAGTCTGTTTTCTTTTTAAATTTTTTTAATTTTTTTTATCAAAACGATGCCGTTTTGATATTTTTAAAAATATTTTTAATTTTTTTAAAAAAAATAACATTATTTTTATATTTTTTGACAAAACGACGTCGTTTTGTAAAGTCCGCAGACTGAGGTTTTCAACCCGCGGGCCAAACGGATCAGCCCGTCTCAGCCCGTTTACTGTTTAGCCCGTGCGGATCGGTCCGTTTGACAGTGTTACAAATCTGTATCTTATATCCTTCGTAATGTAATTGTAGTTCTTCACTATCTTTCTTTCTTTCCTTTTTTTTTTTTTTGCTTTTTGTTGTGGTTCAAAATGTTAACTCTACTCTACACACTCTTGGAATTTATTTTTTGAAGCATCCAAATCTGTCTCTTATATCCTTTGGAAAATAAGATCATGCAAAAGTTCTTTATTTATTTCCTGTTTTTCTATTTCAGCGAGTAAATCGCAAAAAGTTTCGGTACCCTAAATTGAAGCAAGTAAAAGAAGGAATCGTATTTATAAGGTTTCACAAGAGTTGATATATTATAAGAAAAATTATAAATTATAAATTTACGTTAATAATTTTATAAAAAAATGTATCAAGGAAATAACGAAACCTCATCACATGTGGATTTATTATACAAGATTGAAACATATAGTAGTGAATATTCTCTAACCAAAAGAAAAAAATATATTTATATAAGTCATGAACAGGCAGATTTGCTGCTATTGGAATATTTTTGAAAAACCCGAAGTTGATATATTCGAATTATTTTCAAAAAGAGAGGAAAAAGAAATACAAAAGAATTTCGTTAGTCAAAAAGCAGAAAGAAATGGAGGCAGAAAAGAATACAAAAGAAAGATAAAATTTCTGATCCAAGCTGAGCAAATGATGTAACAGAGGGAGCAAAACCAGAGAGAGGAATCTGAGATGTGAAGAGACCTAAAACATTCTCTGCAGCTACTACTGATACTCGGGTAAGGTTTACTTACTTTTTGTAGCATGTATAGGATCGAATTCTTACTGTTCGATCGTAATCGGACGGGTAAAATAATTATTCTAAATAATTATTTAAATTTTAAACAATTATTTAAAATTATGAACAATTATTTAAAATTTTTATTCTGACCGTCCGATCATGATCGGATAATTAGAATCGAGTCATGCATATACTGTAAAAAGTAAGTACAGGACTGAATTTTTACGCTTGATACTCAATATAACAAGACATAAATATGACTATTGAAACAAAGGAAAGGAAAAAAATGTATATTGAACCCAAAAACAAAAAAAAAAGAGTAAGTTTTACTCAAAACCCCCCATTGAAGTTCTTAAAATCACTCTGCCCCTTTAATCTTTGAATTGAAATAACATTTTCCCCATCTTTATAAATTATACCAATTAAGTCTAATTTTTGTTGGATTTATACCCATCGGGTTGACGGGCCTTTTTATTTTTTATTTTTAACGAAAGATGTAAGTTTTATTAAGAAATGTCAGCAGACACAAAACGATAGAAAAACTAAGGAATTTCTCCTAATCATTGGGAGGAAGTGCGAGTTCTGAAAACACACTTACTAGATTATGAGCCATTTAAAATTAGTCAAAAGATCTATCTACCCATATTATTACTTTTCAAAAAAATAAAATATTAAGGGCACTCAGGATCCTCCCTTCCAATTCTTTCTCCAAATCCTTCCCCCCATTCTGTCCCTAATCTTAAGTTATCACGTGTCTTAATATTATTTTATTTATTTTAGGATTCTCTTATATTTTTAAAGATTTTATATTAATTTAATTATTTTTCATAATCATATAACAATAGAGAAGAGAATAGGGAAGAGAATGGTAGGAGATTTAGACCATCCTTGAAGGAGAGGTCTGATTTAGTAGGAGAAGCACTGCACTGAAAGGACTAGGATAGGTCTGTTGACTAATTTGATTTGGAGTAAAGGCTTGCTTGACCGGATATGAGTACGAATTTGGCAAAACTTGAACTTAGTTTGTACAATTGTCCCTTCTAAATTACTTGTCAAATAATTATAGATTTTTTGTTCTAAAATATTTATTAATTCATCAATTTAAAAATGTATTTACGCTCACTTTTTTTAACTTTACCTTTATATTTATTAATTCATTAAATACAATATTAATCGTATTCAAACTTTCAAGATAGTTTTTTAATCGCATAATTCAATCTATCAAATTAAACTAATCATTTTCTTAATTTACGTGAATATCCCAAATTTAACAAGTAATTCGGGACAGAAGGAGCATAAGATTAGGGAAGAACATAGTTTTAGTTAAAAATCAAATGGGAAAAATAGTTTTGAGGAGAAGTTCAAGGGATTTGATGAAATTTACAATAAAGAAAATATTCCCTCTTTTCTACTATATTAGTAACATTGTAGTTTTTCACTAAAACTAAGGAACAACTAAAATTCATAAGGTTTGAATTAAAACAGACTTTTGGATCCTTCTTTTAAAAACCTAAGAGCTATTTAATAAATTATTGTGTTAATGGAGTTGGAGTTAGATTGGAAGAAAGATTCAAAATTTACTTAGGAAAAAACATAGCAGTAATATTGCAATTTAAATTATTTTTATAATATAATAATTAATTACTTATAAAAAAAATTTTTGAGAAACTTTTTGAGTGCAGTTGAAATTAATTTTATTTTTTAATATGATATCAGACCAGGGTTACCATATATTATTCATACAAAAATACTAGACACATATGCGATTAGCATAGTGAAATAGAGTGTAATATACAAAAGGGGGGAAATTTTAATTCCTAGAGGGACGTGCGAATATCTTTGGATCTGCCTTTCGCTTTTTCCAATCCCAAATGATTAGAGAATTGGATTCTCTTCATTTCAATAATATAATTCCTTGGGATTTCTTTCCTTTCTACTTTTTGCAAAGTTTAAAAATGTGACATGTAAAGTAATTCATAAAATTACGTGGAAGAAATTAATAATGACGCTACATAACCATCATTCCGATGTCATTTTCGGCTTAAACTAGTAGGGTTTAAGGTTTTTCATTACTTTTGGGCTTTACCACAAATTACGAAAAGTTAATGTGGCGGCCCAAAGTGCAATCTGAGATTAGGCTAATTTTGAAAGGCCCGAAGTCCTTCCGAAAGTAGGTTTCTTTAGGTGTCTTTTGGTTCACGGCACTTTTCCCCCACTTCAAGTAAGGGATCTGATTCTATTTTTAAACAATTTTCGATAAGTATACTATTGTTATGAAATTAATATTATTATGAATGTCTATTATCAGAGTTATAAAGATACTCCAACTATCCAGAAGATAGATGGTAGAGTTCTATCATATCTTTGATTAGTGATAGGATTTGTCTTCTGAGTACCCTATACCTATTCTGATTTGGATGTGCCCCTGAACCCTATAAATAGGGCTCTAGATTGAGGTGTTGTATACACTCATTCATTGATCAAATTACTCTCAGAGAATCAATAAAGATCTCTTGTTCTTTCTCTCTATTTTCTCTCTATAGTTTTCTCCTATTCTCTATATTATAATTTCTTTATTAAGTTCTCTACATTAGTATTACGATTTTGTTGTGCCGACGACGACTGCGCATCATCAAATTCATAACACGTTATCAGCACGAGTCTCTGCCACGGAAGTTGAGAGTTTAATCAAGAGAAAAAGAGGTATTTTTTCTACCTTTGAATTCCCATGACAAACTTTTCAAAACTCTTTTTTTTTTCTCTTGATATTTATAGAAAGAATTATATGTCATAGACATTAGATGCTCAAATTTATTGAGATATAATGGGTCTGGCAGACACCATCTTAAAATCGTATAAAAGTCATGATTTTTCACCGCCATAATTTCCATGAGGATCTAAAGGCGGAATATCTTATTGTGAAAGATCTACTTTTTTATGGAAAGATCTAAAAGAAAGATTTGACTACCAGAAGATGGTCATTCTATCAAAAATACAATTTATTTTAAATTTGTGAGTGAATGCATTAGAACCAATGGTTATTGCCCTGGAAGAGGTCGTAATCATAGTTAAAGCCGTCAACATAGACGCGGATATGGTAAGAATAATCCATATAATCATGGCGACTAAAATATATGCATCTGGATATTGTGGGTCCTGAAGACACCACTTAAGAAATACAAAGCATCAAAGCCACTTGATTACTAGCAAATTGTAAATGAAACATACAATCACCAGAAGATGATTGTTATATAAATGCTAGTTATGATTTGCTATAAGTGTGCCTATAATATTTTATGCCTATCAGTATGCAAAAATTTTATTGCTTTTAGAATTTCTCCTCAATTAAAGTTATAAGGAGAAATATCACTAGTAATGTGATGGATAAAAGATTTTTTCTTTCTCATATTTTTAACATGCTCCTGTAGTAGCAATATCTAGAAAAAGTTTTTCAAAAGTATTTTGAATTTATATCTTCTGAGACTAAATGAGTCCTTGATAAAATATTTTGACGCTCGACCAAATATTTTTATATCATTCCCTGAAGTGAATGACATTAGAAATTATAATATATTTATATACGAGATTTTGGTCGCAACTAGTAGAAATATACTTTGTTCTTATACTATAAGAATGACTCATTAAATCTCCAGTGAATAGATACTCACCAGAAGTGAGAAAATAATGAGAAGGAAAAAGGAAAAGTAATAATTCTAACATGTTATTGATACAATATGAAAGTTTGTCACGTACCTGTAGTACGTCAAGCATGTTATGAATCTCTATTAATTATTGATAATTCTTTACTTTCTTAAATTATGCTACTGATAGTAATGATGCTTATGTCGAAAATATTAATATGACATATGTGAACGTAGCCAATTCTTTTGAATATCCAAAAAGAGTTTTTTTTTACATTTTGAATGTCAATCAAAATTTTAAATTATCGAATTGCTACTTTCCTATGTTATTTTAGTTTCTTTTGGATCAAGAATGGTGAAGATACAATTTGTCTAAACAATATTTGTTGTTTATTTGGACAAAATTTAAAATATATGTCCAAAGTATAAATGGTAATGCCAAGGTTCTTGAAGAACTAATTGATCAAATAACTCTAGAAGAGTTAATTGATTAAAAACTCCAGAAGAGCTACCAGATCTTCACCTAATGGTCAATGATTGTAATACATCATTCTCCATATATAGCCTCGTAAAACTTTTTGGGCATTGATTATATTATCAGTATATCAAGACATTGGATGAATAAAATTTTGAGACATATGCATTACCATTATGACAAGAAATATATGTAAATTATAGATACCATTATTTATCTCTCCTGAGTTATATTGCATAGAATTATGAATTTGAGATGCAATATTGAGTAAACTTGAAGTTTACTGATAAATAATTTATTAGTTGGCATGACTGGTTGGACCATCCCAGATCATTAAAATACGAAGAATGATTATGAATTTATTATGAAACTAGAAGTTTCCTAATATGACGAATTTATATGTGCTACTTGTTTTATTTAAAAGTTGCTAGTATTACTTGGGGTTGAATATGTTTTTTTGGGATGAATATGGAGAAATTATTAGTTGATGCATTAACAAATAGTAATATGTATATTGTTATTTTTGTAACCTGTAGTTTGCACAATTTATTGATAATGAGCTCATGTTTTAACATTCTCCCAAAGACATAATTTGTCCTAATAATACTGGTTGTATTGAGATAAATATTGAACATCCTGCAGAATGTTCATGATTGTGATATATTAGCACTTATTTCGTATTTTGCCAACACATTGAAATTCTCCTCATAATAGTTGGTTTGTGGTCAGAAACCAAATATTTCTCATCCTCAATTTAGAGATGCACTACATATGTTCCTCCACCACAAAGGTAATGAGATGGGTTCTCAAAGAGATTATTAAATATATTGGGAGTGAATCTCAAAGTAGAGATTTGTATTTTTTTTTGAATATGTTGCCCAACATAAAGAGGAGAAATTATGAGGCTGGATAAAGATATTAGTATGTGTCTCATCTTGATCTTCTATTTTGATCCTCATAGAAGATACATTGAACCAGAAGTTCAAAGGATAATTTATATAGCCAGGTATATTAATTGACTAACATCCAGCAAAGAATGCTTCTATTTGATATCCCTGAAGGATAATCTACCACTACAAATAAATTTGAGACACAACTAAAATGTGGTAGATAAGTCGGTTCAAAAGATATAAACTCCTCATTGGAGCAAAGGCATAAGATGGTCATATATATTAAGTTGAGGAGATTTAAATTCCAACAGAATTTTTCTCCAAATATCATTGATATATTATTTTCAGAAGAAATTCAGGTACCTGAAAATTGTGATAAATGATGAGATCTCAACATGATTGGGAACTATTGGAATCGCACAAGTATATGAATTTAAAGATATTAATGCGCATAATATATTGAGGATTTCCAAATCGAGGTCTGCAGACTCGAAATGATAAAATTCGCATGAGAAATATGAAAAGTTTAAACTATTCACAAGTACACTTGAAGTGTACATGGATTCCCAGCAAGAATAATACACTTGAAGTGTAATACAAAGAGATAGCAATTAATATTTGCTTATAAAATGCGAACTATAAAAGTGAATATTTGCCATGGTTTATGGCGTATGATTCTTCGTAAGACCTGGTACTGATAACGAAGAAATATATTTCTAGTGGTGGATATAATAGTATATGATAACACTTAAGATGTGTTTATATTTGTTATCATTTGATAATAGAGCTTATATTTGAAGTCCCTGATGGACTCGATATGCTTGAAGCATATAATTGTTCCTGTAGAACATAATGAGATTATCTTAGTGAATTTTTATTGAAAAAATGATTGAGTACGTCCATATATGAAGAAATTCTATATGTAGCTATACTTGCTATATGTATTTCTTTATTAGAAGATATCCTCATTGTACAATCTATTGATTGGCATAGTGTTCTCCACATTAGGGGGAGAAAATCATCAATTAAAAGAGGATATTATTTATGACTTTTATTATCTTGATCTATGCACAAGCATTAGTGAACTGGAAGTTCAAAATATTATTTATTTGCATAAAATTGTATATTGATTGTTTGTCTCACTCCTGTAGAGTTAGTCAATATAACATTATACTTATAGATGTTTCTATTTGGATAAATGTCCTAGCAGGACAAATATATGTATTCTATAACTATATGATTTTGATACACGCCTGAAGCGTGATTGATCTCTTAATTTTGAAAAGAGAAAATGATTTGATAATCAAGATATTTTTCCTGAAGAATTTAGAGGAGCAAGTATTGTGATCAATATTTTGAAAAGTCAATATTTTATTTTGATTGAACATCGTGAAGATGTTTTACATGGACATAGCACATCAATAGTTATTGGGTTATTATATGTGAGATCGTTTATATCTATTGAAGGATATTGAAGAACTATTTGGTCTTGAAGTACCACAATTATACAATTGAGTGCATGAATACACTTGTCCACATACAAGTAGATATCTATCTAATTCTTCTCTACCCAATGAATTTTGAGACGGCGTTATATTTGCCTTTTGATATCTCCTTAAGAGAGTTTATCTTGAATATTGAGAAAATCCAACTCCTGTTGAGATAGATATGTAAGGTATAAATTATCTATATAATCCACATAAACCATGCATTTATAAGCATGTGTTGATTATAACAGCCACATCTTCAACTCATGTTGAAGAAATAGAAATTCATGATGTTGGTTGAGAATATGTGTGATCATGATTAATATATTCAAGATAAATCTATATCCTCTAAGGAGGAATTCCAACTATGTTGTTGGATGATAATAAAGTTTGGAATATATCTAAGGAGATATGATAAAATTTTCTTTACTCATGAGCTCCTGAAGAGTGGTGACATTGATGTGCAACAAATTCAATCATGTGACAATCTGGCAGATTTATTCACTAAGGCATTAACAGCCGTATCATTTGAGAAATTAGTGAACAAAATTGGAATGCGGCGGTTAAGAAACCTTAAAGGATTATCTCATCAGGGGGAGTAAATATGGCATAAAAAGTAGTGTACTCTTTTTCCTTCACTAGAGTTTTTCCCACTGGATTTTTTTTATCTAGTAAGGTTTTAACGAGGCATGCTCTTATGCAATGGACATCCAAGGGGGAGTGTTATAAAATTAATATTATTATGGATGTCCATTATCAGAGTTATAAAGATACTCCAACTATCTAGAAGATAGATGGTAGAGTTCTATCATATCTTTGATTAGTGATAGGATTTGTCTTCTGATTACCCTATACCTATTCTGATTTGGATGTGCCCCTGAACCCTATAAATAGGGCTCTAGACTGAGGAGTTATATACACTCATTCATTGATCAAATTACTCTCAGAGAATCAATAAAGATCTCTTGTTCTTTCTCTCTATTTTCTCTCTATAGTTTTCTCCTATTCTCTATATTATAATTTCTTTATTAAGTTCTCTACATTAGTATTACGATTTTGTTGTGCCGACGACGACTGCGTATCATCAAATTCATAACAACCATATTTTTTTTATAAGTATAGTGATATTTTACTTTTGCTCTTATTATAAATGTGCGTAAAAAAATATTATCGATCATAATTATTTTATTTTGAATTAAAATTTATTAAAATTTAAAATTTTAAGATAGATTATCCAAATTGAATAAGCTTTTTACTAATTTTAACTTAATAGAATTTATTAAATTTAATGAAACTTTACCATTGGAGCTTTGCCAAGGTGTTGGTAAAGTTCTAATTGAAGCTTTACTGCAGTATGGCAAAGTTCCATCTAAACTATTTTTTATAAAATTTATTTTTAAAACTTACTTTTTATATTTTATTTATAAATTTGAATATTCAAAGTAACACAAAATATAATATTAAAAAATAAACATATACTTTAGTAAAATTATTTTACAAAGTTAAAGTGATAAATGAACTTACAAATAAATTATTAAAAAATAGAAATTCGGGTTCAAAAATATTTCATTTTTTAGTACTCCCTCTATTTTATTTTTTGAACTCGGGGTTTTTAATTTTTTTCTATTTAATTTGCTAATAGGTTAATTTATTGCTTTAAAATTTAAATAATTTATTTAAATATATGTTTAATTTGTAATATTGAAATTTATAAAAAAATAAGAAATATTATTTTAAAATAAAATTTATTAAAAATAGATTAGATGGAGCTTTGTCATGTCATGATGAAGCTCTAAATTAGAGGTTTACCAACGCGTTGGGCCAAACCCTAGCAAAGCTCCAAAAATTAGAGCTATGTCGGAAAAGTTCTGATGGTGAAGTTTTATTAAACTTAATAAATTTTTATTACATTGAAATTATCCCAAACTTATTTAATTTGGATCAAATGAAAATTTCATCTTGAATTTTTGAATTATAATCAATTTTTAATTTAAAATAGAATAATGACGGTAGAGAACATTTTTTTGTAGAAAGAGAATTGTATACGATTATGACAAGAGTAAAAGTGAAATATGTTTGTTACGCAAATAGAAAACATGGAGTGCTTATCAAATTGAATTAGGTTTCCTTTTCTTGTTTTCTTTCTTAATTTGATTGAGGCAAATGGTATTTTAGAATTTTCTAACCCTCACAACTATCTTCTTATGTTTTTCTTCCTCTCAAATTGATGCCAAAAGCGGAGGATAAGTTTTGATGCATGAATGTGATAGTGTATTTGGGTTAAGTTCCAGAAACGGAACTCAATATTTTTTATTTTTAATTTTATTTTTCTTATAAATAATTTATTTTTATAAAACTCAGCATAAAAAATCTCAAATTCAAACTCTATACAATTCCTTGCACTCTCGCAGATTTTTGAGGTCATTGATTGATAGTATGAGAGTGTCTTTAATTGCAGCATACTTATTTACTCTCCTTGATTGATTCATGGATTCATGTTCTTGCACTATACTTCAAATTTAGATGAAGATTCCTTAAAATTCTGTCGGTCCAAATATACTTTCTTGATGCATTCAAAAGATTTAGACATACAAAATTGTGTATCAAGAAGTAGCTGGTTTGACTTAGTCATAAGCCTTTTTAAGCTTTTATATTTCTTTGAACCAACCTGTATTTGCGAAGAAGGTTGATTTTTCTTTATCTACTTTCTTATTCACTCTCCTTATCAGTTATTATTTATTTCTATCACATTGCATCATAAGTAGGGGTGTTCATCGGTTCGGTTTGGAGAAAATTCGGTTTTACTATTTGGAGAAAAATCGGTTTTTTTTATTTTTTTTCAAAACCGAACCAAACCTAATTTACCTTTCAAACTGATTTTCTCCAAACCGAAATATTTCGGTTTGGAGAAAATTCGGTTTGGAGAAAACCGAAATATATAAAGTTAAGACTTTAAATTTTAAAATAATATTAATTATACTCTAATATTGATTATAATCTAAATTAAAATCTAATTTAGTTTGAGTTATTAGTCTTTAAATAATATTTTGGAAAATATACAAAAATTAATTATTTTAAAATTTAAAATAACTTTAATTAAGAATTAGTTTAATTAATTATTAATTTTTAATTATACTTAATTATTAATTTGGAAAAATTTTGGAGAAAATTCGGTTTTTCGGTTTGGCTTGGTCTAAACCGAACCCAAACCGAAATTTAATTTGGAGAGGAAAAACCGAATTTTTTCCAAACCGAAATTTTAAAAAACCAAACCGAAAACTGAATTAAATTTCGGTTCGGTTCGGTTTTTAAATTTTCTCCAAATAATACACACCCCTAATCATAAGTCTATCACCACTACAAAGGAAAAGAACGGAAGTCCCACGCTTAACTAGATTTAGCGAGTCAAACATTGATAAGGACTAATTACAATTAAACTAATTCACGATGAGATTGTTGGAATAGCGCAAGACGTATGTGAAAATGGACACTCATTCAAAGCTGAAGACTACTAGACTAGAAAATCAAGATTTTGACCTCATTAAGTTGTGGTTGAATTGAGCGTAAATAGGGCTTTTGTGTTTGGTCCAAATTAAGGGCCCATGTGCTCTCTAGTTGGGTTTGTTCTCCACTTCTCCTGGGATTTTTTTTTTTTTTTTTTTTTGCGTGGTAAGAAAATCGTTTTCTCAAATCAACATCGACAAAATGGAGCACTTCAGAAAGAGCTATTTTGAGAATTTTAATCAAATGTTTTACATAGTTTTTTATACTACTGCCTCACTTTTTTTTTTTTATATAAATTGAAAATTTTGTATGTTCATATGTAGGATTGAGCTGAATTTTTGGCGTTCTTGTAAGGCATTAAGGTATTTTTAATAATAAAAAAAAGGAGAACTAAACAAGCTAAAAGAGAATTGTGAATATCCCTTGCTATTTTTTAATATGAAAACATCATTTTTAACTATTAATTTTCTTAATTAATAAGGGTAAGATAGTAATTTCATTAAAGTCAAAATGCTCTCTTAAAACTTAGTGGCAAGTAAAAAAAACAAAACATTTAATTCCAGACAAAAAGAAAAACGACTGAGTATTACTTCAGGAAATTTGCAATTAGATTCCAGATTTCCCATTCCTTAAGGTTTTAACAGTTTCACAAGGATGTATACTAGGACAAAGCAGTCTGGCTACTGCAGGTCTGAATTAGAGAGTGATTGCAAATTACTAGTTGATAATATCAAATCTGAATCTTATTTCTTATGTGAGTTAGATAGACCATATTAATTATTTCATTTGTTCGTTATATTATGGGAAATTGGTGTTAGTATAGTATATTTTACTATACCAGCAGCTAATTTGTCTGCATAATTATTCTCAAATGTGCTTTATTATCTTTGTACTCCTTTTACGCATGGGTAGGGTTGTTAATGGGTTAAGTTTTTACCTGGCCCGACCCAGTTCTGACCCGATAAGACCGGGTACGGTATAAGATATATACCCATTTATTCGGACTTGAACCCGAACCCAATAATGTATTTTCTAAATAGATATGAGTACGGTACGTAAAGTTTCAGACCAGGTAGACCTGGACTCGAATAAATTTTTAATAATATGTATATTTACGGACTGTGCTTGGAGATATTAAACTTGTTATTTTCTTGAGTTTATGATATTATATTTGAATTGTATTTTATATTTATTACGATTTTTTAATTTTTTAAATTATAATCAGATCTACCCAGACCCGAATCGAAACCCTATAGGGTAGGGTTCGAGTCTATTTCATTCAGGCCTATCGGGTAATAGGGTCGGGTCTGGATTCAAGAATAGTGAATCAGATTTAGGTCCGAGACAGAATATTCCGGATCCGTTAGGACCCGTTTATACCCCTATGTATAGGTAGAGGATTTTGTTTTCTCTAAAAAAAAAAAAACCGCACGCCATGGTGAAAGATTTAGCATGCACCCCTACCCATTTATTAAACTGGGCGGGATTGGATAAAATTTGAGTTTGATATTTTACGTTCTATGTTTCGTAAAAGTGAACTTTTTATAAAAGAATGAGTGAGACCCAAAGTGAAAAATTTTATTTTGGGTTCTGCAATAGAAACCAATCTAAATACAACATAAAATAAAAAATACAATGCAATAAGAGCTGGGGTGTGTAATTGGTTTTTCGGTTTGATTTTATAATTTTTTTAACAAATCAAAATTAAACATAAATTTTATAAAATCGAATCGAAATAAAATAATTTAGTTTGGTTCAGTTGTAATGCTAATGCAGAAAAGACATAATAAGAATGCATTAGAGACGTGTTTTTAACAAAAGACGCACTAAAAACGCATGGCTATAATGTGTTAAGTTTTAATTTTATTTTAAAATTTTAATTTTTTTAAAAAAGAACGTATTATATAAATGAGTTATAAATAAAAATGTATTACAAAAATATGTTAATACATTATTTTTTAAAACTTTCTATTTTTTGGTTTTGATATTCGGTCTAATCACACAAATTAAAAATCGAACTGAATTTTTTTTATTTTTTATAAATCGAATCGAACATAACTAAAATATTAAAAAATCAAACCCAAATATAAATTTAGATTCGATTCGATTTTTAGAATTACACTAAATTATGAAACACTCCTAAATTGGAGGGCATTAAACCTCGCCTCAAGTGGAAACAAATTCACCACCACCATCCAAATGAACGCAATGCAGCAAAGAAAAGAGGGCTTACAATGAGATACTTGGTCAAGAAAGAAATGACAAAAGATAGTAAGTCCAAAAAGCCAGAGAAATGGGACACCAAGCCAATCCATTGTACGGAGTCGTCTGGCTTCTGTTAGAAGATCCCCAGGGGAAACAGATGTCTGATTGATTTCGTGTCATCCATAATTAGCAAGAAAATCTGCAACACAATTAGCTTCTGTACGAAGAGGAGGCTCCTTCTCCAAGTATCATATCATTTTTCTTACTGTACGGTAACTGGGTTACCACATAATGGTAATTTTTATAAATTGATGGTAAGGAAATTAGTAAAATCAATAAATTTTAAAACAAATACCGCTCAAAAAAATTTTAAAACGAATTGGTAATAATTTATTTGACAAAAGTAGTGCAGAAAAAAAAGAAGAAAAGAAAAAAAAGAAAGTTCCAAATCACTGGTAACCAATATTTAATTTTTAAAAAAATTATCAATTTTTTGATTGATACTTACCATTAGTATCAAATTAGCCTTTATTAAATTTATAAAAATTATTAGTTCAAAAAATTACATATTTTAGGCCTTTCTCAATATCCCACATGAAGAAATTGGTGAACTTGGACAGAATTTGGTTTTAAAATAAAATTCAAAATTTTAAGTGTGAGACCTACACCTCTTCTCACAAACAATTTAACTTTTACGAAATTTAAGACAAAAATTTCAAAACTAAACTCTATCTAATCATATCTAAAAACTAGGCGATTAATGGACATCTTATAAATGAATTCAACTCGGACGAATTTATTTATAATTTTTCTCTCTCTTACCCTTTCTTAAATTTCCGGTGACGGGGTATTAATATCTCTACTATATTTATAAACTTATTTAAGCTGTTGCAGTTCTGTTGATTTTCTTTTTTTTTTCTTCCTTTTTTAGAGGAATGCTCTGTTGAAAATTTGAGCAACTAAAATATATCTGAAATGGTCTACCTGCTTCAGTGACGGAGTTAAGACCATTTCAAAGAAAAATACAATTTGTACTCTTCCCCAGTGGTAAACTTTTGAAATCCAATAGATCCACGCGCTGACACTGAAATGAAGATGTCAACCAAATTATTGATTCATTATAGTTATACATGAATTAAATTTTGTATATCACCGAGTTTTTTTTTTCTTCTTTTTGACAAATTATATATGTCTAAGTTACCATATATATATATTACTATTATGAGCAATAATCCGAAGAGACTTCTGAATTTCAAAATAATTTTTGTATCGTAGAAGTATAATATTACAGTGAGAATAGTCAAACAAAGAGCATTTTTGTTGTTTTAAAGAAACTTGAATGTTGCGTACTATTTAGGTGTTCTCCTTTTGTTCTTCCTTTCCGTGGGGGGTCCATTTAATTCAAATCAATTCAAAAGTCTTCTTTTTAGTATTTATTTTAGTGCAAGTTTCTCTTTCTAAAGAGGATTAAAAAATGTATATGAGTGAGAAACTCATCGATCAAGTGGGACTTTGAGGAATGTATATATGGAGTACTCTCTCTCTCTCTCTCTCTCTCTTTGAGAGCACAAGAATCAGATTAAGACCAATGCTTCTAGTATTTTTGTTCTTAAACCTATTACAACACAAAGAGCTACTTGAATCCCTTCAGGGGAAAATGGAAAAACATGTGTACATAAACTTCAAAACACAGCAACAATAACGTTTTCTTGAAACAAATAAAACATGTTACTTCAACCTACCTAGCCCTCACACATATATGGATGGAGGCGGTTCTCTCTGTAATTGCTTGTGCAGTTATAGAAGACATTTCTCAATAAAAAATATTATTTTTTCCCGAGAAGAAAAGAAAAAAGTGGAACCATCATTGATCGGTCATTGATGTAATGTCCAATGATCAAATGACTAAGATGATTTCGATGATCAAGAAGCAGCAAACACCTTAGAATAACTTCTAGAATGGTTTGATCTCCGCTCTCTACGACCACAAGGAAAGAAAGAAGAGCACATCATTTTCATCACATTCCTAAGAACCTGACCCCTATGAGGAATCCACCGTGGGGCAGTGATGGCGGGTACGGGTTGCTGCCGCCGTACTTGCGCTACATCAGTGGTGGTTCTGGCCATACTTCCACTAGCACTTTCTTTGATCAATGATCCAAAAAGAATGTTTAGCTGAGCAAAGAGAAGTTGTGACAATGGTTAGTGTTGAGCAAGGAAATGTACCAAATGGTGAGTTGTGAGAGAGCACCGACTTCGTTTATATAAGTATGCGTACGGATGGTGTTTCTAACGCGTAAACGTGTAAAAAAGCGTGTTTTGAGGGGGACAGGGGGCTGGGGGTGGGGAGGGGAAGGGGCTCTGTTTTAAAAGAACCATTCTCGGTTCAATTTTATGCATCTACCAATTCTTTTTTGAACAAGTCTTTGGGAGTTGAGGGGCAAAGACTATTCTTGTTTCCAGTTCTTTGTATCTACCAAATTTTCCTTTTTGCTGTTCCTTCATTGGGAACAATTGTTGCAGGTTGTTGATATGCCACACAGTGAATCAGGTACATCATATAGTATGAAATATACTAATAATATATGTGGTGCATTATTAGTAATAATATATTTAATTATGTATATAAATATTACAAAATGTAAGAACCATTAACATCAATAATCGCGTATTACATATATTATTAATGTACTCTATACGCTTAATTGACCATAATAATTGCATGCTCTGACAAGTATTGCATCCCCAAATCCCCTTCTCTGCTTTCCATTTGGTACGCGTTTGTCTTTTTTACTTTCTTAGCTCTTAATTTGCATACAAGCAAGCATTCTTCAATTGCTTTTTCTTACAATCTTTCATTTTGAAACATATAATTAATTTTTAGTGTATTTGAATTGGTTTAAAAAAGAAAAAACGGAACCAATTTTTTTGCTTTGATATCATTTTCCGTTTTATAAAACAAAGATTAAATAAAAAATCTCATTCAAATACTTCCCCTGGCCTTCAATTACTTTTGCTGTAAGTGGACGAGTTTAACCGGTATAGTTTGGCTGAGGTCTAATATAAAGTAAGGGTGAACTTGGACGGGATTTGGTTTCAAAATTTTAAATGTGAGATCCACATTTCTTCTCATAAATAATTTAACTTTTACGAAACTTAAGATAAAAATTTCAAAACTAAACTTTATCCCATCACACCGTAATTAGTCAGACACCATTTGGATTAAATGAAACAGAAGGAAAGGAAAGGAAAGGAATGGAGAGGGGATGGAATGATTAAATCTTTAATGTTTAATTTGACTTTTTATAATGGAAAGAAAAATATGGGAGGAGAATGCAGGGATTAGCCCTAACTTTAAAATACTAATCTCCTTTCTATCCACTTTTAGAAGAAAACTAAGGGAAAGAAGATAAATTTTAATGAATCTTCTAGATCCAAAATCCAATACAAAATTTTTATTTCGAGTCCCACCTCGATTTCTCATAAAAAATTTATTTTTATAAAACTCAAACTAGAAAATATCATATTCAAATTCTATCCAATTGCGCTCTAAATTATCTTTATATTAAAATGCTTATATTCACATAAAATAAAGATAAATATACAAACTTAGATTTCTCTCATTTTTTCTTATTAATTATCCAAATGTCATAATAACTTAATTATTTCCTTTCCGCTTCCTCTCCTCTCTTTTCCTTTCCTTTCTTTCTTATTATTCTCCTTCCCTTTCCTCTCCGTTCCTTTCCTTCCATCCAAACATAGCAAGAGAAATTATTCTCTTCTAGGTTGCTGAGTGTTCGATTTCCATATCTATAACAATATAAAGAACAGTGAAGTTTCTATTGCAGTGGGGAAGAGGTAGGCCCAGGTATAGTATTATAATCTAGTGCGAGAACAGTATGCGTGATACTATCACCATTCAATAGTATATATTTCAAGGGCTCTAAGGTCTTTTTATAAGAAGGATTTTTGATATCATTCTTTAGAAATTCGAATATTCAAAGTCTCTTTGACAGCTTTTTAAGGATGATACAAAGAGGTGACGAAATGAAATTTATTATTGACCTTAAAAAATAGAAAAAATGTGGAACAGATGATCCCAAGTGCTCTCTCAAAAAAAAAAAAAAGAATAAAATCCCAAGTGGAAATCTCAATTAATTCAAAATTTAATTCCATTAACTTTAGTAAGCTATTTATTTATTTTTGAATAAATTAGATGAATGAGAAAATGAATCAAATTTGTGACATATTACCTAGTAATTTGTGCTTTTGACTAATTAAATTACCCCGTTAAGTGTACTGTTCCTTATACTTCTAATATCTCCTTTGCGCCAAAAAAAAAAAAAAAAAAGACATGATGGAGCTAATAATCATGTGTCTCTTAGAACTACTTCTGCTTTGTAACTATTACTTTAAATGAGAAATCAAAGATTGTATTTTTCTTTTTTTTTTGGGTGCTTTTTTTTTTTCCGAGGACATCAAGGAGTAGGTCTGTCATAAAATATCTGGACATATAAAAAATTCATTAAACAAATGAAATATAGTCTTAAGCCCAATCTCTGGAGTTACATTTGGCCCAATATTCGACCCAAGTAGTATCTGGGTCGAGTTTTCTTTGAACAGATGGCCTAAGCCCAAGCTCTCGACTAATACTTGGCCTAATGACTGAGCAAGTTTCGATCAAAGACCAATCTCTTGTGGAGAATGAGTATCCCTTCCCCATGAAGTGGTGATGCCACCCTCGTACTTCTTGGAGTTTGCATCCAAGACCACATGTGGGTATTTGGGGGTTTTAGGCGAAACTAAACCTAATCTAAAATTTATTTTTATTTTATTCTTCTTGGTTTTGTTCTTCTAATTCGGAATAAGAGTGCTTCTTCAAATTGTTAAATAATATTAAGTGAATAATATTTTTCCTTTTTTTTAAAGAACCAAAAAGAAGGAAGCTGTTAGGAATAGTCTCCATTGGCTTCAAGAAAATAAAGATATATACAAAAAAATAACAAAGATGTATTTCAAAAAGCATAGAATATAATATATGGTTCTTAAGCTACACACCCAAAATAAAAGATTCTAGTCTAAATGAATAGATACAAAATTGATTAGAGAGCTTTGGATGTAATTCGATATTTTATTGTTGCATTCTTATAAAATACTTTATCTTTTATTATGCGGGGATAATTTATTGGAAATATTAGCCAATTTGGTCCTTGAAGTTTGAAGCATCATCATTGTTTGGTCCAATAAGTTTTGTTTCTAACCTTTATAATCCATAAATATTTTACATGGTCCCACTACTACTGTCTTCAGTGAATTTCTGTCAAAAAATAAATATGTTGCATTTCTGTGAGTGTATATTTGTCCAAACAATATAAAGAATTAGAAAAAAATAGATTTTTTTTCAATGACAAGCTTTTAATTTTGGGACAAAATAAAATTTTTAAAAAGTTTTTTAATATTGATTACATAAATAAGCAGTTACATAAATACACGTGCTCAGCAAATGCTATTTTTTGGTAGAAATTCACCGACGAGGTGATGATAAAATCATTTTGGTAGTACATAAAATATTTACGGATCTTAAAAATTGAAAAAAAAATTTGTAGAACCAAACGATGGTGAGATCCAAACTTTAGGAATAAAATTGGTCATTTTTTCTAATTTATTAGTTAATATATTATTTATTTACATAAAAGATAAATTTTATCAAATTTCAAAATTTATCGCTAACAACTCCTTATAACATTCCTGGTATAGTAGTCTTGGTACACTAGAACGTAATGACTTTTTTTAATTTTTCTTTCTATTTTAATGTTTGGTCTATAAAATAAAATAAGAAAGGTTGTTTTTACAAGAATCCCATTGCAGGAGAAAGTGGAAAACTTTCTACAATAAGATTTAAGTAAATGCCTTTCCAAGAAAAGGTGGAAAGGTTAATAAAAATCTGCGATGTGTTGGAGGTTTAGTTTCCTGTTAAGAAGGTTGTATAACTAATATATCTATTTTGTTACATACTAGGTTGGTGGCAGTTGTGGATTCCTTGAGTGGGATGATCCCCCAATGTGTCATACGGCAGTGAGGATTATCCCCCGTTTGCTGCATACAATAGGATAGATAGGATTGAATTGGAGCATTCAAGAATGAAGACAAAGCTAAAATTTTACTTTGTAGTAGCTGCCTTTTCTTGTATTGTAGCTTCTATCTGCATTTTGATGATGTTGAGATGCAAATGTTTTAGTTACAGCATTTGTACTTGAAATTTTGGATAGTTAACCTGCTGTACAAATTGTTGATGATAATGTTACTGTAAGCAGTGTTTCCACGTTTCCACTAGGAAGACGAATGAATGATGAAGCTCTTTATTGTGAGAAGTGTCACATTTGTTTGATCCCCTATTTGTCCCTAAACCCTCCAAAATGATTATCAATAGAAACAAAAAAAAAAAAAAATCTATTCTCAAACCATAGATTCCAATTAATCATCTAATCTTGTGGAAAGATGTTAAAGCATAGAATCCACATAATTTGTATTGTACTTGTTAGATTGCATTGTTATGTGCAAACGTACTTAAAAGTATCACAAGTCCTATCAAGAGCAAGTTTCAAGAATCCCAAAATTTTGCCAATCTGTTAAGAAAAAACAAACAAAACAAACAAAATAGATGTCAATCAACTATAGCATGTCACTCCTAATAAGTTACTCTTGTTATTGGCTCACACCTCCTCATCTCAAATGACGAAGGTGACTAAGATGTTCCCTTGCCCATATTGCAGTCTCACTTGCACATGTTTGTTTGTTATGTCAAGTTTTGTGACAAACCCTACACCTCTTGATTTTTTTCTTTTGCTTGCCTGACATATTGATTCTGATACTTACCTTCTATCATTACCTTAGCTAAAATCTTTGTCTTATACACTGTCTTAGCAAATATGTTGTAATTCAAATCTCTATGGACTCTCTTAATGAATTCTGCACAGCCACACCTTTACTTGACCTAAACTCCTCTACATACCTATTTTCCAAATATTTAGGACTCAAAATCTTAATATTATAAGGCCTCACATATTTGTGTTCCTCCTGCAAAGTTTTTACTGCCCAATCTATTGTGCCACTCACCTTGGAAGCATACATGAACCACTTGCACCCTAACCCCAAACACCTTGCTTCAACCCTTTGTGAATCAGAACTTTTGATCTTCACAAGCTTCCCCTATTTCACTTTATGTTGCTTGATTGCTTCTTTCAAAAGATCCTGCTAAAAACCAAACCTACTTGGAATGGATGGGTTTCCATATCAATTTCTAGTCTAAATCTGACATAAATGTTTCTGGAATAACCATGTATGTGATACCCCCAACCCTTCTGTTAGGTTCCACTGCGGCTGAGTAAGGTACCATCATGCCTCTCGGCACTGATGTAGGCAAAAACGAATTGCATTCGGAGAAAAAGCGAGGCAAAAATATACATATATTACAATATAATACAATTATAGAAAATATCGGTAGAAATATACAAACACATAGGTAGATTCTGTATCTTATATTATCGCAAATAAAATCTTAAAAAAACTGACTTCTCTCTCTATCAAGCGAGAGGTAATAAAAAGATATAAATTGATCCACACCCATATATGCATCCCTCCATGTGCTAACTCTGAAGTGAATCAAAGGATCACTACTCTTATACACGGTTTTAGTCATTTGAAAGAAGCATTAAAAACATGTGTGAGTTGGAAAGCTCAATAAGTTCACATATATGCTAGTGCGTTTTCAAAATATGAGATTTTTAAAAATATGAGAGTAGATATATATAAACAGCAGTTCAAAAATGTTTTATATTCATATAAATATTTTTGTTCCAAAATAATACTCAAATCTCATGATACGGTTTTAGGCTTAACTGGAAAGTCTATGCGAATCAAGACATATTAGCTTAGCTCCTCAAATCAAATTTCTCAAACATAACAAATATTCGAATTCTAGCTCAATAGTATATATACCGGAACTAACAACATGGTCATTAGGAAACAAATCCCGGCATCCTGTAGTCAATACCAGCCACACACCAGTGCGAATATATTTGATTTCACAAATACCTTATGCATCCATAACAAAACCAAGTTGAGAATTCTAGAGTACCTACTAGCCCAACCATGGTGATCAATCTCAACATTGAGTCCCTCCTGACTCGCTGTTAGGTGACCGCAAACAAATAAATGCAATACCAGTTGGGTCACGCCCTCTCTGATATACTGTGTCCCTTTCAAATAGATCCACAATCTAGAGTGTATGCGTTTCACGTCAACAGAAGAGCCTAGATAATCAACCTTTTTTATGGGACTGCTATAAAGTGATGCTTATTTTACAATAAAAATTCACATTTAACTTGATTATAAACAGAATTTGTTTCATAATAAAATTATTTTAATTAAATTCAAAATCAAATATCAAAGTTACACTTTATTAAATCCATCCTCGCAAAAAAGCCAAGGAATATCCATAAAGAAATGCCAATTCCAACACTGGCGTGCCTACCATTAGAGTGTTCATTCGATTTTTCGGTTCGGTTTCGGTAGGATAATTCGGTTTTCGGTTCGATTTTTTTGAAATTTTACAAAACCGAACCGAACCGATTTTTTTACAGATTCGTCGCTAATTAGCTACTGAAAAATAATTTAAATATTAAAAATAAAATTTTTAATTCTCAAATTTTTTTCGTTACAAATTCGTCGCTAAATTAAGATATTATTTATTTTTATTTAGTTTAGTGATATTATTTTTCTACTTGGCATGAAGAATATGAATAGAACTAAAATAAATTACATTGAATAATAGATATCAATTACTAAGTAGGATTATTCCTATGTAATACACATGTAATAGACCATGCATTTCTAGTAGTATAATATATTAATAAAACATGCATATAAGATAATATTTATAAGTATAATATAAATATAATATAACATACATGTATAGCATATATGTACAAAAATAGACACAGATATACATCAATAGAAGAAATGATAATTAATATATATTTAGATACTTTATACTATAAGTAAATATCAATTCAAAAAAAGTAGTGCTTAATAAATTAAGGTTTAAAATAAGTGAAGTCAGACTAAATTAGTATTTAGGAAGACTTTTTCTATTTTTACTAAGAAGGTCGTTGCTATTTTTTATTTTTATTTTTAGAGAGAGATTAATTTTTTTTAATATTTAAAAATACTATTCCGTCGCTAATCAGCGGTGAAATTACGACGAAAAAATTAAGAATTTAAAAAAATTTATTTTTAATATTTAAAAATACTATTCCGTCGCTAATTAGCGACAGATTTGCAACGAAAAAATTGATAATTAAAAAAATTCATTTTTAATATTTAAAACAGTATTCCGTAGCAAATAGCGACGGATTTGCGACGGAAAAAATTAAGAATTAAAAAAATTCGTTTTAAATATTTAATTAGCGACGGATAGGAACAAAAAAATAAAAAATCTATATTAATTTATAAATTAGATGTAATAACAAATATAATTATATTATAGTATATTATTTAATAATATAATAATATAATATATTCTTATTAATATAATAATATATGATAACAAAAATTTATAATATAAATATATTATATGATGAAATAAAACACAAGAAGTGACTTGGCCTAATAGAGGAAGACATCATCCAACTCTGAAGGAACAAAGGTTTGAATCCTTCTTCAAGCAAAACAAAGCATTTAAGGGAATTAAATTCAGATTTGGCTAACCCGTTCCATTGGAGCCGAATCGGGCTAACCCGATCCAATGGTGCCCAATCTGGTTGGGTTAGTACAATTCATATTATTTTTAAAATTTTAAAATAATAAATTTAATATTTTCTTATATTATTAATTTTTAAATTAAAAATTTACATCGGGTCGGGTTAGCTTGATCCACATTATTTTTAAATTTTTATCTTAAATTTTTTTAATAATAAGTTATATTTTCTTTTATTATTTATTTTTAAATTATAATTTATGTTCGTCGCAAATTCGTCGCTAATTAGCAACGATATTTTTAAAAATAATTTTTAAAATTAAATTTAGTTGAATTAATAGTAATTTTTATTTTTAAAATTTAAATATATTATTATCCGTCGCAAGTCCGTCACTAAATTTTTTTTATCGCAAATCTGTTGCTAATTAGCGGCCGAAGAATGATACCGTCGCAATTAGCGACCCTTCATTTAGCGAGAAAATTTTCTGTCGCAAATTGTGATTAGCGATAAATATGTCCGTCGCTAATTCTGTATATTCTTGTAGTGCACCAAATTGAAGCACTCTTCAGCTTCATCCCTCCGTCTTAATTTGCTGCAAGATTTGGGAGTGGGCTTTGCATTAGTTTGGAGAAGTTTTATACGGTTTGGGCAGTCCATGTGGATTTCCACTAAATGCTTTTCTATTTTCGGCCGCCCGCTTCAAATTCTTCCACATGTAGAATAGTTGCCTCGTGAGCATGCTTTGTCAAGCGTGGTTTGTGGTCGACGAGAATATGATCAAAGATGTGGTGCTCATTTGAGTTGTTCCACAGTCACAAGACAATCCAAGATTAGGGCAAAAGATATCTACATAACGAGAGGGGCCAACTACTATAGGAATTCTTGATCGATCCTTTTAAGGTACTTTTTTTGTGTGATTTCAACCAATATCTCTATGTGAAAAGAAATTTATATTTTTTTATAAGAAAGAATATATACCATCTAAAAGATAATTATGATGTCTTCGATCCCACGAAGAAAGTTAGAGAATTTCAATAAATAAACTATCCACAATGTTTTACTTATCAGAACTCGAATATTCATTTTGTTTACTCATAAGCTACTTTTCTTAAATTTGAAAAAGAAAACCTCGAGAGTTGTCACAAAAATGTTGCTTACTGATCCCGTTACAAATTGCAATTTGGAAATAATTGTATGTGTGTCACCAAGCTATTAATTTCTCTCTCTTTGTTTTTTTTTCGTAAAACCTAAAATTTCTAGAATACTTAAGCAAACTCAAGAATGGTCAAGAATGTGCAAGAATATGTTCTAAAATATCTCTAAAAATAAATTAACTTAACTCATTATAGTTTTCTCAAATACATTATATATAAAAAATTATAAGCTCTATTTCAAAACAAACATGCCTAAACCATCTATAGGGTGGGATGTTACAATGTATATTTGAATCACTTCCTTAGACTCTTGGCTTAGTAAGTCATTAGATTGGGCCCTATTTGAATCCTCCTCCATAGGAATTTCTTCACCTAGGAATAGCTTAATCTCCTCAACTAGAACTTGCACTCCTGTGCCCTCCTTTCTCTACTTTTCTGTTAAGGAAGTTCTGCAACTTCAGCAGCTTCTTGTGGAGAAACTTCCATAGCAAAAACATATTCAATTGGTTGTACAGGAGTATCTTTTCCACAGTTATTCTCATCTGAATAAAGGGACTCAACTTCAGCATCATTTTGCTCAAATTCTAAATCATGGAATGAACTACAATCTATTGAATCACCTTCTTCAGTAGGTATGTATTCCTCATCATCACTGGAACTTTATAGACCTCCCACATCTACCTCATCACTGACTTCAAAATTCCCACCTACCACCTTACCTTCTCTAGGCTTTTTACTCACCCTTCCATCACTATCTTTTTCTACTGATTTTTCAACTTTTGCAGTGAGATCGTTTAAACACTTTATTCTAGAATCTGGCTCACAAGTTGTAGTAAAGGCCCACAAATGTTTACAAAAAGAAAAAACAAATGCATTATAAGTATCTACTGTCCACTAATTAATTGTTGCATTAAAAGAACAAATGTATACCTTGGAGACCACATTTCTCCAAGTTGGTGGACACTATAGAGAAAAAGGGGAAGGTTATGTATAAAGAACACAGGCATAAATCCAAAACCCTCAGCCGTAATAAAAAAAGACCACAAATGTCCCACAAAAAAACAGCCATACGCAGACCCCATCACCCCCCTCACTTTCAAAAATTACCTTCAGATACCAACAAAGTAGTCAAGAGAGATTAAAGAGGTGTTCACTTACTATTCATAGAGAGCCTCCATTCCTTTAGAAGCTGCATATTTCACCGACAGCTTGCTCGTAAACTTTTAATTTCCTAATGGGAGTTGAGATTGGAGTTGCGTGTTTTTTTATTTTGGAGGATAGTGGTCAGAAATTAAAATGTCGATTGGTGGGATTTAGTGTTAAGTTGAGGAATTATGGAAAATGGGATGAGAATCAATTAAGGGTTCATATTTGATTATGCTTGATCTGGTTATAAGTGTGGTCTGGGTCAGGTTGATGCATACATGGGAATTCCCGTGAGCTTGGAGCGTTATATTTTGGAGGGAAAGGGTGTTGGGAAGAAATTACTCGTAGAGATAGAGTAACAAGTGACGCATGTGCAATAATTTACCAAAAGCGTCCATATGGCGCGGTAGAGTACTATTCTTTGGCACCTGATTTTAGTTGATGGGTATAAATAAGTGAAAGAAAAGAACATAGGTATTTTGAAACTTTCAAAAATAGTTAAGTGATATTTTCAGGAATTTTCCCTAAAAAAATTGTCATAATTGAAACAAGCTCATAAATTGTTTATGTGCATTAAAAGATAAAACTAAAGTTTTTTATTAAAAAAAGAAAAGAAAAAATACTTTTTGCGTAGTTATAGTAAATTCCTTTTCTTCAAAAGTAATATTCTTGATCAATTTGTAAATATTTTCGCTTTCTTGTACAATAGTGCAAATTATTTTTTCTTACTGCCCCCTTGTAGTTGACGTACGTCATTGATTTCCTGGTCTTGATTTTCTCCTTTTGCTGCTTCATGAGTCATGATCTGTATTATGTGGAGAAGGACTCATTTGTTTCCAAGAAAAATAAATCAAGCATTGCTTTCATGTCAGTGTGTTCTGACTCAGACACCATATGTTGTCATAGTGACTTTCCTTTTTTCTTTGAGTAGATCTTATATTGGTACAGAGAGAATAGACATTGCGTTCAATCATTGTCCAATCGAAATCTTTGGTAATGAGTGAAATTGTATCCTGACTGGTGAGTTTCTTATTCCCATTGTTCCCTTCCCCTTACAAATTGGAACTTGTAAAGGTGGAGATTTTGGACATTTTGTATTTTTGTGTGGTGATGAACAACGTAGGTCAATTTAAAAGAGAGAATTTTCGCTATCCCAAACTACTAAAAGTTCCTCATTTTCCCCACATTTTCTGGCAAAAGAATTACAGAATACATTTGGAATAAAAGAAAAGGAAGGATCGGAAAAATCTATCTCGTGATAATCTTATTTACATGACGTGTCTAGTGTATAAGTTTTTGTATCCACACTAACAAACTCTATACGTTTGTTATGGTAATAAATAATCGTTTTCGGAAGGTCAAGATGATCTTCATATTGTTATTTAGGTCATTCTGCTTCCACCACAGTAGATTTCGCAAGACAACATATTGGCGTTGGAAATTAATCCTTCTAAGCAACCAAGGTATTATCATGTTATTTCCATGACTCATTTACTATATGAGTTCAATCTATTCACGCTTGCAAATTTATTTTCTGATAAAGAGTATTTCAAATCAATCAAACTACTTCTTTGTTGAGCAAGTCTGGATCTTTTATTTCATTTTTCTTTCATTTTCTATCTTATTATTATTAAACTATCACATACCAATTCTTTTTTCTAAAGAAAAGCTATAAAAGAACCCTAGGAAAAAATGATACACGAGGTAATATTTTGTGAATGGAAGGGAAGATATGAACCTTGTCGAGGCTGCCACTATGTTGTCATTTCATATAACATGAATTATATTATTTGATATGTTTATCATCAGATTTCCAATTCCCCGGGGGTGTTTGGGGACTTTTTCGTATTTTCGAATATAAGGCTAAGAGCCTACCGAAAACCTCAATCTGAGCAAATCAAATGAAAGGTTTAATGCATGAAATGAAGCAAGAAGTTGTGGCTGGACTCCTCCATTGCGTGTCAATCTGATGATCACATTGTTATGGTGAAGAAAAAGCATAGTTCCACTGATCAAATTGATGCCACTCTGAGTTGGTCTCATCTCCAAAATCATTACAAGTCAACCACCAAGTAGATTCATGTACATATACTTTTCGTGATTTTGCTCATTTTTTAAATTCTTTATTTTTATTTGAGGTCCTTTTTCAACATTTTTATTTTTTGTTTTCTCTTTGGGATGAGAAAATCCCTTTGTTTTTACTGCTTTCTGCATACACTTCGCTTGACTTTGAAGGCATATTGCATTATATATATGTGTGTCTCTGTCTGCGTGTGGGCATCTGGAGGCGTCTGTTTGTATGACACCCTTGTAGTCCTTCGATGGATTCCAGACCTGGATCAATGTTTCCGAGGTAAAGCACTTGCAACAAAGCTTTTTAAACTTTTTTTTTTTTTAGTTTTCCCGCTATTTCTGTCTCTGTATCCATTTACGTTTGACGACTAATTTAATTTACTCTATAGTCAGACCCTTTTGTAAAGGAAAGCCCATGATAGAATCTTTTCCATCCATAAAGGTTCAAACTGAAGAGTTTGACTTTTGAAAATAAATGAAATTAGATTTTTACTTTGACCTAATTATCTGTTCTCTAATAAACAGCATATATTTTACAAAAACACGAAACAAAATTTTCAAACGGAAACCACATCCGTTCCTAATTGAATCATATTTATGGTTTGTAGTCCACTGATATAGATAAGGTTATAAAGGGATGCAACTTCTTGCATTTTAATCACAATGGCGGCGAGTCATTTATTTACAATGTTTAGCCAAAAGTATGGAGTTGTTAAAGAGGTGCTTGTATTAAAATACTAAACTCTATGAATTTAATAAAAAATAATTTTATTAAGTTGTAAATTTTAAAGAATTAACAAAAGTGGTAAATTTGTATTTTGATAATAATTGATTTGTTAAAAATACAGGCTGAATAACAAACTTATGATAAATTTCAAAGAGATGGTAAATTTCAAGTTCGTAAATAATCATGATAAATTTCAGCAAACTTATGACTTTTTTTTTGGATGAATAACAAACTTATTACTTTATTATTGAAACTTATCATCTTAATCGAATCAATTCTATCAAAATATATAAAACTGTTCTAATATTTGTAAAAGACAATATGATTTGTTTTACTGATAATATACTATATTATAAAGAGGAATAAAGAACGGGGATGGCGTTACACCCAAACCTTCGAATTTGGTAATTGATTCATTCCTATTCTACTATATATTCATTCAACTTTGTTACATCTTTCCTATACTAGCAAATAAATGCATCCACACTTCACGAAATTTCGCAACGGCTTAACCTTATTGTTTTGTTCCCTATTCTGATATATAGTTTTTCTTGTGAACGTTCATGTGTAAAAGCAAAAGTAGAATGAACCAAAAATGAAAAAAAAAAAAAAGTTCGGTATATATGATCATCCACTATTACATATGGTTAGAGCTCGAAGTTGCATACAAAAAGGGATAAAAGAAATGAAATTGGGTGACGTGTACTTCAATTTGGATTGATGCTCTCTACAAGGACTTGACTAATTACTGCCAATTTTCCAACGAGGCAATTACGACAACAATTTCTTCTCCATCAGTCAGTTGGATATAATGATGTACCTTTGGATAAGAGAAGAATATTACAAGCACGAGCTCAAAGTTGCATACGAAGGTGAGAAAATAAATGAAATTGGCTGACGTGTACTTCAATTTGGATAGATGCTCTCTACAAGGACTTGACTAATTACTACCAATTTTCCAAACAGGCAATTAGTACAACAATTTCTTCTCCATCAGTCAGCTGGATATAATGACGTACATTTGGACAGGAGAAGAATATTACAAGCACAAAGTTGCTAAAAAGAAAAAGGATAAAACTCAAGAGAAATAGCTTTCAGTGACAACCAAATATTGTCACCAAAGATAAACTTTTTAGTCACAAAAAAGAGTGTCGTCACAAGGTTAACTCAGAAGTTTATAGTCATCATGATTTAGTGACAGGAATAGTGTTTTACCAATTTCTCGAAACCATTAGCGACAAAGATTTTTGTCACAAAAAATAAAAAAATTGATAATAATTGTATCTAAGTCACTAAAGATTATTATTTTAAAAATTTTAACAAAATAGTTTATAAAAAAAAAACAAAAAATTTTAAAAAAAATATCGCAAAAGAGTGTCATTACAAGGTTGACACAAAAAGTTCGTCAGAAAAGTTTCCTAACGATGACTTCATGATGGCAATGATTCAAAGCTTCCTAACGATGACTTCATGATGGAAACGTGACATGAATAGTGTTGCCACAATCTCCAATATAATGTGGAGTGTTTAAACCACTTTACGATATGCCACGTTGAGGTACCTTGGACATACAATATATTTAGGGGTGAAATAGGTTTTTTACTTTTGTAAATTAATTTGGGGTTTATGGGTTTCTAGGGTTCAAATAATATACACACACATATACACAAATATTATATTTATTTTTATATAATCATATATGCTTAGGTGTTTGTGTGTGAACATATTTGTTATATATATGAAACTAAATGTACTATATATCTATATATATATATATATATATATATATATATATATATATTATGTACTTCAAATATACTTATGATATCTACCATCTATGGTATATACTATGTGTGCACTGTAAACAATAAAATATATATATGATCTATATAAAATTTTAAAATAAAATTTTTTGAATTGGACGTGGGACCTAAAATCAATAAAATGTATAAATTGACATAAAAATAAATATATACATCTATTATCTTTATTCACAAGTGTGCACATACAATATATACATGTCTTATTTTTCTAAAAATATACACCTATATTATCTTAATGAAAAATATTTATGAAGATATACGAACAGATATTGTTTTTGCTTGTTTATGCCTTAAAACTTAAAACTTAATTTAATTAATATAATGATCTATAAACTCTATATATTAGGTGTAAACCACAAAATATTACATTCAGTTACAAGATATATAGTAATATGTTTACTGATAACAATAATTTGTCACTAATATATAATTAAATATATGAGCATGATAGTGACAAGAATTAGTTTGTCTCTAAAAGTAGCACAGTTACAATATAGGAATATTGTCAAGATAAGTAATGTAATTAGTAGCCACATTTTCAATGTCGCTATTATTGCAATTCCTGGCTTTCAAATTGAGTTGATGAGAAAGTTTTTAGTGACAAAACTTTATGACAACTTTCATAGTCATAACTAAAATTTCGTTCATTTCCCATTTTAGTGACAACTTTTATTTTTGTCACTAATAGCCATCCCTCCCTTGGTGATTATTGCATTTTCGCCCTTTTTGCCTACTAAGGAGTTCCTAACCAACTGAATTTCCTCTTTGTTACACATTTCTCCCCCTAAATTAGCACATTACTTCCTTAAGTATTTAATTGCTTTACTAACTCCTTTAAATTTTCTCTTTTTGAAATAAGTCCTTAATTTTTCAATCAATTTAAATAATTAAAATTAAGCTTGTTTAATTTTTCAATCAATTTAAATAATTACAATTAAGCTTGTAAAGGCACTTTATTCTTCTTGTATACTTTTATTATTTCCTTCTTTATTTTATACAATTTCCTTGCATCTTTTTTCTTTTTTTGTCCCTTCGCCTTTTTTTTTCCTCTTTCCCATATTGCTAGTCAACTGCTATTGACAATAGCATAGCAACAGGATTTTGAATCTTAGACACTGTAGGAGGAAGAGACAAAAATTTTGCAGTCTTCAGTCCCCTCCCTAAAATCATTACAAAGCCTTATCCATCACAGTCATGAAAGATTATTGTAATTTATTCCCACTGTTTCAAGTTCCAGTAAAGTTATGGAATATCCCTCCATGCCAGGGTTTTTACTCAATTTGGACGTCTATTTTGAAAAAGGCACTAAAATGGACCTGATTTAAAAGTTAATGTATGCTAATGGACATAACGCCATTTTAGATGGCGTTATATAAAAAAGTAATAATGCCATCTTAAATGGCGTTATACCTTTAGTGTATAACGTCGTTTCAGATGGCGTTATACGCAATTGGATGAAGGTTTACTTGTCCCGTGCTCCATCTGTCACCTCCAACGGTTACAACAGTACCAACAGTCACAACAACAACAAGAGGTCTGATTTGAGGCTATTGCTTGGTGTCATGGGCACGCCTTTGGCACCGGTGCACGTTAGTGACATGGACCCTTTGCCTTATCTCAGCACCAAGGACACTCCCATCGTAAGTATTGGAACCGTAGCTTTAGCATTTCGGTTCTGTTAATGTGTAGATACATACAAGCATGGATTGGTTTCAGTTGGGTGCTATCTCTGGGTTTGTATCTCATTCTTTCTTCTTTTGGGAAGTTTTACCTGCTCAGTGTTTGACTAAAACACTTGATATTTACTGCTGAGGATCATTATGCTCTGCTCTGCTCTGCTCTACTCTACTCTACTCTTATATTTTACTATCAATTTTCTATGTTTTCCCCGCGACCGGGGGAGATAGTGCTATTTGTTGAATTTTCTATTTGGTTTTTGCTGGAAGGTTTGGGACGGAAGATAAATTATTTCAAGCTTTTCAGCTTTAGTGTAGGTATAGCGATAATTGTTTGTGTTTTCATCCGAAAAGGTTTCAGATAATCTCTGGGCTATAAAACTATCATTGAGCCACTTAACTTCCGAATCAAGTCCGTTCTCTTTGTTGTGGAGGAGTACTTCAATTCTTGGGTTGGGTTTGTGATGAAGAAACTGAGGCCTGGGAGAAAGATAATTAGTTTTAGGATCATAAGGGATCGATGGGTGAGCATCAAGAGGAGCGATAACAGGTGAAACTGCAAAACAAGAAGGCTTGTTGGGATTGGATTCTTTAATTTGTGTCACATGGCGTTATACACACTTAACGTATAATGCCATTTCAGATGGTATTATTATTTTTTGTATAACTCCATCTAAAATGGCGTTATGTCCATTAACATACATTTCTTTCAAATCAGGTCCATTTTAATGCTATTTTCAATAAAGGCGTCCAGACTGAGTAAAAACCCTCCATGCCACTACCCACTAGGAAGGACCAGGGATTGGGGTTACTGATATCCCCACCTCAACCAGTCCTACTTTAGCCTGTCCTATCCACATTTATCCTCATTTGTCCGGGCTTTCTCCACTTGTTCCCTTGTACCCCAACCAACAAATATATATTTGTTTTTATATAGTTATGTATTATACACTACTTTTTACTTCTAAAATGATATTTATCAACTTATTTGAACAATACATCTAATATAAATTATTTTGAAATATATATTATAAGGTTTAGTTTGAGCAATTTTTACGCCTTATCAAACTTAGTGGGTTGAAATAGATATGAAAAGTTTAAGATAACATACACAGGCAAAAAAAAAATTTAATATAGAAAATTAGTAATGTAGTTTGGTTCAATCACTTAGAAAAATAATCCACTAACCTTTTATCACAAAAAGTACAATAATACACTTATCTCATTCAGCTAGTACACTTATCTCATTCACCTAGTGAATTTGGCAAACTCTCTTTGGCGAAGTTGCTTTGATGATTGGAAATTTATCTACACAATGATGCATAATCGATTGGAAACATACCTATTTTAGTTGTTGCCTCCACAATTAAGAACTTCATCTAACCACAATTTGTTTTGTTAAACTCTCCTCAACAGGATGTGTTGAAGTCCTTTCAATAAGGTCCAACAAGATTACACTTGTCTATTGCCTCCACAATTGGAACGAGTACTTTTTTCTCCCATAAAGTGGATGGAATAACAAGTATTCAAGTGCTTCCAATAGTTTGTTGAAATATCAGTAACATGCAGTTGGAACAGGAGCAATACATTTTAGAACATGAATTCCATGAATATATGAAATAGTGAATTGAATAATTTGTATCAAGATATAGCTTATAATTCTATGATTTCTTTGCTTTGTATGAAGCTCTCATATATAGATATTCCCATGAACTGTCAGCTTCTTCTTCACTAAGAAAAACATCTCTAAATTGTAGCATCAAATCCCTTGATTATAATATATCAATCTCCATGGTTTTTGGCAATCAATCTTCAATGAAATTCACCAAATCTTTAATTTGGATCTTCTTGAGATTTCTAAAAATCTTGTCCTTGCCTTAATAGAGTTTTGCACAAATAATGAAAACTTCAAAATTAATTCCATCAATGACATAAAAATCGCATAGGCTTATATTCCATAATATATAAAAATATATCGTGCACACATACATGCATGTAAATATAAATATAAATATGCATGTGTATATGTGTGTGTATTACTCTTCTCTTTCCTAATTTATATAAGACTAATTTTAATACACAAAAATATACTAATCAACTGATGAGCACGATAATCTTTTGATAGGATGCTAATTTATTTATCTTCAAAGATTTATTCCCTTTTTCTTACTATGTTTAACTAAATAGAGGAGTCATGCTATGGAATGCACACCATATCCTTAGAAACACTTCTTAGCATGTATATTGATAAGATCATATTTTAACCATTATTTAGAAATAATTTTCACTTATATAAGGGCTAATTGATATAAATTTTATGACTTTGACTTGTTTTAGTGAATTAAATATTATGTACTTAGTATAAATTAATTAAGATAATTTTATTTTTAAAGTATAGTTTAATTTACTAATTTTACTAATGATGGATGCAGAGGTAAAATAGTAACTTCAAGAGATTATGTCTAGCTTATATTTGAGAATTCTACTATTAACTAAGTTGAGAATTAATACAAAGAAATTAATAATTTTTCATAAGGGGAGTAAAATGGATTTGGAGTATCTTAGTCTATTCATTGCCATTGATTTTTAATTAATATAATTATTGATCTTTGTTATTATTATTATTATTAATTATTTTTATTAGTAATTAGATTTTAAATAAAATTACATTTATTTGGGTTTAAGTTGGGTTATAAATAAAATACTTCTATAATAAGGTAGCAATTATTGTTGGGACGACTTATACTTAGTACTTTATTACTTATTTGACATTTATGTACCTGCAAATTTCACATCATATTTTTTGCACCTTTGCCAAGGATTGTTTTTATCTAGTGTAGAATTTAATTACTAAGCCTAAGTTTAAAATTTTTTAAATTTTTTTGTTTTTAATTTTTTATTTTAATTTATTTGATGTATGAATACTCGTAGTTCCTCAAATAAAGAACCTTTGATCTACCTTCCTAATTTTGAAAAGTTTGCTCGTCACAATAGGAGTGAATTTTGTAAGAGGAAATATGAGGAGATCGTCACATCAATCGATTCTTCAAATTCAGAGGATAATTTCGAATTTAACTATAGCAGTGAAGCAATGGAGAATAATCAGTCGAGGGATATGACTTTGAAGGACTATACAAAGCCAAAGATGGAGGGTCTTTCTCTTACCATTAGCTGTCTAGGGGTCACTATTGCAACTTTCAAGATTGAACCAGTATTCATTCAAATGGTTCTCAACACTCCATTTTTTGAACTGTTGCATGAAGATCCGTAAGCACATATATCAAACTTTTTGTCAATTTGCAATACTTTCAAAATTGGTGGAGTACCTGAAGATGTAAAAAGACTTAGACTTTTCCCTTTCTCTTTAAGGATTAAAGCTAGATCATGGCTAAACTCTCTTCCTACAGATTCTATTTCTAATTGGGACCAATTACAGGAAGTATTTTTAAATAAATACTTCCCCCAATTAAAACTATTCAGATGAGATCTAATATTTATAATTTTATGCAGGGTCCTGTTGACTCCTTGCGTGATGCATGGGATAGGTTCAAAAAGTATCTTAGGTTATGCCCTCATCATGGAATGGCAATGGGAATACAGACACAAACATTTTATAATGGCGACAAAGAAGAAGTTAGATCGTCATTCGATGCAACTAATGATGGAGCATTCATGTCTAAAGAAGAGCAAGCTACATAGAATTTATTGGAGGAGATGGCCTTGAATAGCTTTCAATGGTTTAGCCCAAAATCTAATCCCCCAAATAAATTTGTTGGAGTGGCAGATGTGGACCCTATTATAGGAATCATGGCTCAACTTGATGCAATCAATAAGACATTGAATTCGTTGAGTGTTGCAGTCTTCAATCATCACTGCGAAATCTATGGAGGAAATCATCTCACAAACTAATGTTTGCAAGGTAATATGGTGAATGCTTATTATAATACTAATGAAGTTAATTTTGTTGGACAAAATAAGAATAATTATCCATATTCATCCACTTATAATATGGGATGGAAGAACCATTCAAATTTTGGATGGAGGTAAAATAGTTAAGTTCAAGCACCACCTTAACCCCATCCCCAACAAGAAAAGGTAAGTCTCCTTGAGGATACTCCTACAAAGTTCATTGAGATTGCCACTAACAAATTTGTGAATTGTGAGTATTGAGAATGAGAATCAAAAACTCAAGAAATCTTTCAAAGCAATAGAAGTTGACCAACAAAATATAAAAGCTTCTATGAAGAACTTAGAAGTGCAAGTGGGTGAATTAGCAACTGAAATACTCCAGAGACCTCAAGGAGCACTTCCAAGTGACACAGATCGAAATCATAGGGAATTGAAGTCTATTACGGTAATCGATAAAGAGGATTTCACCAAAGGAAAAGAGGTGGAGCCTAGAAAAGAGGATGAAGTTTTCAAGAATTCTGAATCTCTCAAAAATTCACGAGGTAAGAGAGGTAAGAAAGGTGACGAAGAATATAATAATGACAATGTTGATTTTAGTTCTCTTCCTTTTCCCCATGCTGCTAAACATCTATATATTGATTCTTAATTTAAAAAGTTTCTTGAAATATTCAAGAAACATGAAATTAACCTTTTTTTTGTGGATGCCCTAGCACAGATGCCTTGTTATGCAAGATATTTGAAAGATGTTTTGGCTAGCAAAAAGAAACTCAAAAACTTTCAAAGGATTTGCTTAAACAAGGAATGCTCTATAGTACTTTGAAGGAAATTACCAACTAAGCTTCAAGACCCAGGGAGTTTTTATATTCCTTACTCTATTGGTGATTTTTCTTTTAAAAATGTATTGTGTGATTTAGGGACTAGTATTAACCTCATGCCTTTATCCGTTTGTGAAAAATTGACGTCAAAGGAAATTAAGGACACTACTATTTATCTCCAAATAGCCGATAGATCAATAAAGTATCCTAGGAGAGTAATAGAAAATGTCTTTGTTAAAGTTGATAAATTATATTTTCTAGTGGATTTTGTGATTTTAGATATGTAAGATGATTTTGATCTACCTTTGATTTTAGGAATGCCATTTTTGAATACTAGTAGAACCTTAATTGATGTTGAAAAAGGTCAACTAACATTGAGGGTTGGGGATGAATTGATGTTGAAAAAGGTCAACTAACATTGAGGGTTGGGGATGAATGTGTTCAATTAAATATCTTTGAATCTTTGAGTAATTCTTCTAAGAGAGAATATGTATATGCTATAAATGTTCTTGATGCTTTAGTGGATGAATATTCTTCTTCTAAGCTTCTTGCAAAAAAATTAAGTTCAATATGGAACAAACCACTCAAGGAAGAAGGGAAGCTTTCCAAAGAGGTCTTTGAGGATAATATGAAAAAAAGGGAGTTTTTTTTTCAAGCGGCGCAAATTGAAAAATGGTTTGACAAGAAGAATGCTTGTAGGAGGAGAATCTTGTCTTTTCCATGATCCTCCTTAATTCATGCCCTTACACAAGAAGTCAAGCTTGAGACTATAAAAAGAACCACTATTTAAGTTGCTTTGTTATTTTTTTCCTTTTTAAAAATTTTTCAAGTTTTTCAAAAAAAAAAAACAAATTTACTTATCTACTTTCTTTAATTTCTTTGTAGGATATGCTTGAGCCTAGGTGGAGCTACCAAACCTTTGAAGATTGGACTTTCTAGGATTTTTTTTTTTTGTTTCGGCTAAGTCTCTTAACCCTATTTTTGTTTTCCTGTATTTAAACATTAAGGACAACATTTACTCTTAAGTGGGGGTAAGGAAATTTGGCTACTTCTCTTTGAAATTTTTGAAACATTTTCAGAATTTTTTGGTGTCAAAGCTTTATTTTAAGAAATTTTCTAAAAATCATTTGAATAGTAAGTAGTTGAATCTTATTCCTTAGGAGTTATTGTGATTGTTTATATGTGTCGATTAGAAAGTACTGAAAGGAATTTAAGCACGCATAATGCCTTTATTAGTTCTTCTTAACCGCAGAATTTAAATTATTTTTATTGTCCATGATCTTATGAACTGATGAGATATTTAAGCTTTATTATATATTTGATGACACTCTTTTTTATCATAACAATAGACTAGAACTTGTTTTAGTACATGCTCGAGGCAAAATAGAAGTTTTCTCTGGTTTACCTTAGAAATGATGGTCATAGGCCTTTTTTGGATTGTTTGAGCCTTTCAAGTCTACCTTTAGAGTTTTCCCTAGTGCTTTTTTGTGCCTCAATGAGTAAATTTTTTTGTTTAAAACAATTAATATTTGACTTGTACTTCAACTCTTTTGTGCTCCTTGAGATTGGGATATTAAGGTTTTCAGAGAAAGAAGTAGTGAAAAGTGAAATCATGACTCACTTTGTATTATTGTTTGGAGAAGAGAAAGCAAAAAAAGAAAGAAAAGAAATTGAAAAAAAAAGAAAAAATGAAAAAAAGAAAAAAAGAGGAAAAATGTTTATTGCAGGTTATGGTTGTAAAATGTTTAAAGTTGAGAAAGGAATGAATTTCTCGAGAATGGATTTGGTTATTGAGATTCTTTGTACTAAATGAGCAAGAAGCAAGTTAGAGTATATGGTTATAATTTGGAGTTAACTTTTCTTTGCAAGCTCTCTTCTTTTGATTTTGTCTCCTTGTATCTATCGTTTGTTAGCCAATTCCCCAACCTAACATTACAAGCGCTAAAGCCTTACATAATCTAAGTGAAGCCAGAATACCTCGATTAGTGGAGAATATGTAAGATTACAAGCTTATGATTTTGTAAATTTTTAATGCATATGTATATGGTTGTGAATATACAGGTGATTATTGGGTGTATAGTATTGTCTATACATTGAATCAAGAGCTTGGTTGTGGTATGTCATAAAAAAAATGCTTCTTTCAATTTCCACAGTTAAGTTACATTAACATTGTTATTATTCTTGGTTATTTATCTATCGATCCTTTTACTTGATGCATATGGATGATCATTTTTATTTCTATGGGATGTTGAGTTTGATTTCAAGATGGATAATTCTATGTCTAATGTTCTTGAGTCTTTCTTTGCTCGAGGATGATCAAAGTTTTAAATGGGGGGTAATTAATAAGATTATATTTTAAGTATTATTTAAAAATAATTTCTCACTTATTTAAGGGCTAATTGATATAAATTTTATGGCTTTGGCTTGTTTTAGTGATTTAAATGTTATGTACTTAGTATGAATTAATTAAGATAATTTTATTTATAAAGTATAATTTATTTTTAAAATTTTACTAATTATGGATGTAAGGGTAAAATAGTAATTTTAAGAAAAGAAAAGAAAGAGGGAAAAAAGAAGAAAAAGATGAAAAGAATCAGCTAGAAGAATGAGGGGAAAAAAAGAAAGGATTTGAGTAAAGAAAAAGTGACATTGGGATTTGAATAAAAATGTGACTTTGACTTGGAAGAGGAACCGACTACTACTATTTTACTTGTATAATTTTATTGAATATGTTGCTTTTAGGAACAAAATTTATGTTATTTTTAATATTAGTTGTGTGGCAGTAGAGGATTGTGGGGATTTATTCCAGATCCCCAATTGGCCCATTGGGGAATTTTATCCTCAATTCGCTGCTTGGGGTTGGGCTAGAGCTGTATTACTTTTTCTCACTCGTTAGGGATTGGAAATTGATCCTATCCCCACACGTGGGGTTGGGGATAAGGATGGGAAAGGCTCTTACACATTAAGCCCTAATTGAACTTGAGATCCTCTGAGGTATCTTGACAGTTGTTTTTCTAACATGTAAGATTCACATATTCAACAAGCACATCAGAGATTTTAGTCGTAGAAGCAACATCAACTTGACAATAGCATAGAATCACCTACATAAAGCAAATGAGTTAAGCACAATCTGTTACGGCTAAAAGGAATACCATTATACAAATTCTGTTGCTTTGCTAGATGAATCATAGAAGAGAACCCTTCAAAATAGTTAATGAAAAGAAATGAAGACAAAGGGTTGCCTTGTCAAATACCCCTAGAAGGTGCAAACTTAATAGAAGGAATGCCATTGATTAATAAAATGTTAAAGACACTGTAGCGACATAGTGCATAGCACCAGTAATAAAAGGAAAACCATTTGTTAAATATGTCATTCTTATTTTAACTTCAAAAATGAATTATTTTCATATCATAAATATTATCTCAATTAATATAATAATTAATTCTTATGCTTAGGTTTCAATCTAGTGATCAGACAATTATCTTTTTATGCAACAAATAATGTAGAATGTATGAGCTCAAAAAAATTAGTTTTGTATTTTTGGGTGAAAATTCAAAAATTAGTTTTGATGGGGTTATAATTTGTGCTACTATTGAAAATATAATTTTTTTTATCCCTGATCTATCTTGATGAACCATCTAATGATTAGACTATGAAAATAACCAATGCTAGGTACATTTTTCATACATTTGAAGCAAACAAAATCCTTATATGTTTGGTAGTGGCATCTATTGTGCTCATTTTGGTATAGGGATCGAATTAAGAGTTCTTTCATTCCAAAAGACTATAACATTCACTATTTAGTATAATTGTATACTAGCCAAAACAACTCGTACTATGCACGGAGAAATAATTTGTAATAAAAAATTATTACATAAATTATTTTAATAATGAATAATAAAATATAAAATAAATAATTAGAATGTCTAATATTCATAAGATTATTACATATAATTAAGCAAGTTAAACCTGATAGGATGTTGAAGTACTTGTTCAATAACTCTTCTAATGTCTTAATAAAGAGATCACCATCTGTAAAATTATAAAAAAAATTTCATTAGTAATATATTTAAGAAATTATAAGCATAGCAAATTGCTTAGCATCTTAATTTAATACAACATTACCTAATTGAATGTATTAAGAAATTTTGCACATTTTTTAAGGTGTAAACACTCTTCACACTAATTTACTTTAATGACAAAAGTTACTAAGAGCGAAAGACTTTTATCTTTCTTGAATATAGGTGCACGCATCACAAATGTAAATGCAAGCCTATGTAAAAATTTACATGGTCTTCTACTAACTTGTGTCCATTTTTCTCAATGTTATGTAAATGAAAAGCTCTCAATGATACATATGTTGTGTAAAATTTATAATTAAATATTGTAATTAATAAATTATACATTGAGAGATATATACGCATCTACATAGATAAATACCTTTGATTGTAGATCTCGTAAATAACTCGCTGGACAACGAAGAACAAACTCTGCATGTTTGTCTTTTAGAAATGTGTGCATACTTCCAATAAAATCTTTCAGTTGAACGGAGAATCGATATCTTCAAATTTTTTAAATGGAGCACAGTCAGTAAAAAGTAGCAAAATAACTTATCTATATAGTAGTAGCTAGTTACTTTGATATTGTTTCAACTGTATCGTTGCATTTAGTACACACTTGCTCTCCATAAACACACTCTGTTATACTACCACAATTGTTGCAGGACTCATACCACAAATTTTTAATATCTATGCTATTTATATAAGTAACTATGCAAAACTACCTTTCTTGAAAAAAAAAAAAAGAGAACAACAATTAAAAGTCATATTTAATTATCTTGTTCATTTGCAACAGTTTATTACCTGTGATAGTGCTTGATAATTTGATATCCGTATTCTTTTAGCATTCGAGATCAATAACAATTGTGTAGTAGAAAAATAAGCTCTCTTCATCCAAGCTGCAAGTATCTTTGCACAACAATTTTCATCATACATAAACGTAAAAAAAGCATACGTAAAGGGAAAAAGTAAAGTATGATGAATGAATCTATACATATAAACTTACCATCGTCTAATGATATTAGCAAATTCCAAATTTGAGTTGATATATAACCTACTTGATTTATTTGTGCAAAGTGATGGCCCTGTATACAACAGTTGATATAACATGAATAATTTTTTTAAGATAATAATCAAATTAAATTAAGTAATATACCTTGATAATTTTTCACTATGATCTCACATGTCAATAGAACTGTGTTTTCATTTACTACAACTAATAGTTACTCCCCCTCTTTACAGGCAAATTCTCCCCATAGAGTAAGTCTAACAACTGTCATGCTGTTTTAACATGTAAATGGATTTTAATAAATTTATAGATATTAAAATAAATTAATAAAAATTTTGCATTAATAAAATACTTTTACTCTCTCACCTCCTCCAAAATACTTTTGCATGAGATATACATTACTTTTTTAAAAAATAAGTATATAATGAGAATAGATTTTTAAAAAGAGAAATTTGTTCTAAATATCACTAAAAAATACATTTAATAGTAGGATTATAAGTAACTTTTACTCTCTCCTCCTCCAAAATACTTTTGCACGAGATATACATTACTTCTTAAAAAAATAAGTGTATAATGAGAATAGATTTTTAAAAAGAGAAATTTGTTCTACATATCACTAAAAAAATACATTTAATAGCACGACCATGAGTATGCCTTTTTTTTAGTGACAGAGTTAATTTTCCTTTTAAAAAAGTACTATAAAGATAAATTAATACGTGTTATTATATAAATAGTTATTAGAGATATTACAAAAAATATGACGCAAATTTATGTATTTCATTAAAAAATTATGTACTAATGATTAATCATAAGTAATTAAGATGAAAAGAAAGAAATGAAAAAATATATTGTAAGTTATACTTTTTTTCTATATATTTAAAGTAAATTAATTTTACGATATGGTCTTTCAATTATTTTGTCGTATTCATCTCCTACCCCCCGTTATGTGTAAGAGAAAAAGAGAATTCTTTATCATTTAATTATTTATTTTTGACTCTTTAAAAAAAGAACATATTTGTAATAAAATCATTGTGAAAATTAAAATTCTTCTCCCCTTACTTGTCTCCCTCCATTCCTAAAAAATAAATAACATAAAAAATAAAAATTAATATTTTATAATTAAAAACCTCAAAAAAAGTTTTCAAAATAAAAATATTCTCGGTCATTGTTCAATTATTTTTCAAAAGAATCATGTTCTTGATCCATCACAAAAAAACTATAGTGTTCATATACTTTACAAAATCATTTCTTTCTTTTATATTCACTTGGTAAAAATAAAACCTATCAATTATTACATTTCATGTCTAATGTACTGCAAAGTTATCTATATTATGGTGTGAAATATTTTAATAGTAAATTAGGCACTTTTATCCTTAAAACTTAGCAAATAAAGGATCAAATTAGATAGTAATAGACATTGATCAAATTGGTGTAATATATATTAAGAATTAAACAGCTAAATATTCCTAAAGTCTTTCGTTCAAACAAACGAAAAAAAAAAACTTGAATCTTGAAAATCTATTAAATAAAATAAAAACTCAATAATTTTCTATTAAAATAACTAAAAATATAAAATATATTCTATCATTCGATCAAAACAAAAAAAGAAAATGCATGAAACATGTAAAAGGAAAAAGAATTAATGATGCTAAAAATAAAACTAAAAACTAAAAGAAGCTGATAAAAAGGTAGTAAATGAATAACTACATATGAAAGTCATGTACAACTTGAAGACTTGTTGATAATAAGAAAATTCAAAAAGTTTCAATATATATATATATATATATATAGTCCTAAAAAGAATTACACGGACTCATATTGAAGAAGAAAATTAAACTAAAAGGAATTACATGATTTAACTAAAGAAGCCTCTAAGACATATTTCAAAATTTAAAAATAATAAAGATAAAATACTTATTTGAATGAAAAATTAAAATATCCTAAATATGCCTTATGCTTATAACGTGTATAATACTCATACATTTTTTTCCATTTTAAAGGATGAAGCATGGGATAGTCTTTCCATTTTGGTCTCTATCCCAAAAGGTTCTCAACAAAAAAAAAAAAAAACTCTTCTCTAAAAATAAATAAATTCATAAACATCTTATTTGTACACAAAGAAGTTCTTAATAAATTAAAGAAAATGAAATATTTTCTAAAAAAATTAATCCGTAAAATTTTTTGAACAATAAGAGATACAATGAGCATAATAAGCTTCTCAAGAAAAAATAAATTATTTCTTCAAGAACAGAAATAGAAAATCAAATCTATAATACTATTTATTAAATTTAGAGGTCAAATATTAAAGTAAAAGAGAAAATGAAGAGAATAAAGCAACATGTATAAAAAAGAAATTTAAAATATTATTTTTTTAATTTGAAAAAAGATAATCGACGATAAAAAATCTTATGAGGAAAAGTTTGTGAAGAAAGAAAAAGTTTGTGGAGAAAGTGACAGTAGATGAAGTTATGTAGAAATAGTAAAAAGTTATTAAGAATTTGATTTAAATTAAAAAATACATTTCAAATTACAATAATAGTAGAATAATTTGTATAGTATTAGAGTTAGAAGTGGGTGTTTTTTTTAGTAGTAGAAGAGTTTGTATAGTATTAGAGTTGGAATTAGAGTTAAAATGTGGGGAAATTATTTTAATTAAAAATTAAAAAATTTTAGAAAATAAAATCAAGGCCTTGGAAGGTTTAGAGGAGGAGATAGAGTAAAAGTGTTTTGGTAATATATATGTATATATAGATATATAGATAGTAGGACACTTGGCCCAACTGTGAAACACAAGCAAACAAGCCCCTCAAGTCTCTGGATAATGATAAGGAAGATAAAGATAATGCTCTTGATCAAGTCTCATTGTACATATGTATCTTATTTATTTTATCCGAATTAGAGTTTGTTTATCAGAATTAGGGTTCAAGTACTTCAGGGTTTCCTTTCTTGCTTCTTTCTTTGTATATAACATTTGTAATTCACAATTTTGATTAATGAGAATCCAAAAGGAATTTTATCTCTGCTTATTCATTTTTCCTTCATGGCATTAGAGCATTGAATAGGGTTTACCTCTTTGATAATTTTTTTCCTTCTTTACAGCTTTGTCGTTAGGATTTTCACCATGACTAGAGAAGAAATCACTTCTTCCAGCCCTTATTTCTTGAGTGCAAATGAAAATCCATCTCTTTTGTTTGTCCTGTTTACACATCCTCAAACTATCATTCTTGTGCAAGGGCTATGGAGATAACTCTGGTAGCCAAGAACAAAAACGAGTTCATTGACCGCTCAATCAAAAGCCCAAACCAAACGATAGAATGTTTGCAATCTAAACTCAATGGAACAACATGGTCCTTGCTTGCCTTACTCGTGCATTGGATCTTATTGTAGCGCAAAATTTTATGTGTTTCCTTTGTTTAAATTCAGTTTAATTTCCTTGAGTAAGTTGTCTAAAAATTTTGATATTTGTATCATGTTTCGGTCTAATGTTTATCTTCTTTAGGATCTCCATCTTTTGAAGACATCTGGCTTAGCTAAAATCCCTCATGACTTTTACATTTTGTGTTCAGAATTGCTAGCTTCTACATCACGTTAGACCGAGGCAATTTCTGCTTCCTTTAGATGATTCACTTTTGTGGCATCATAAGTTAGGGCATCTTTCCAACTCCAGACTTAAGTTGTTACAAAATTCATATTCAGCAATAAAAAGTATAAAACACTCCTTTTTTCTTACAACAAAGTGCCACTTAAAATTATTTTGAACTTGTTCATGTTGACATTTGGGGTCCAAGTGAAGTTAAAAGTATTCATGGTCATTCTTATTTTATGACAATCATAGATTATTTCAGTCGCTTTACTTAGATATACCTAATGAAAAAAAAAAAGCTCGAAGCTTGACCTTGCTACAATCTTTTTGCCTTTTTATTCAAAATCAATTTCAACAAACAATTAAAGTGATTTGTAGTGATAATGGTGCAGAATTTCAAACACCTTCATTCTATACTTTGAGGGGTATCATAAATCAGATTTCATGTGTAGAAATACCTCAACAAAATAGGGTAATGGAACGCAAATATCAATACCTTCTAAATGTTGCTCATGCCTTAAAATTTAAATCTTCTATTCCTTTACTATATATATTGAAGTTACTGCATTCAATATACAATACTTCTTATTAACTATACTCAAACACTTCCGAATAATAAAAACCCAAGTTACTGCATTCAATATACAATACTTCTTATTAACTATACTCAAACTTCACTTCCGAATAATAAAAACCCCTTTTGAAGTCCTTTTTCCAAACAGCCTTCTTTTGAAAATTTAAGGATTTATAGTACCTTGGCGTATAGTTGTACCACTACTCATGTCTTTCCAAATTTCATCCCACGGGTAAGAAAAGTATTTTCTAAGTATATTCAGCACATGCAAAGGGTTTTATTCTTTTAGACATTAGCACACTTGAAATATATATTTCATGGGATGTAAAATTCTATGAAAAGATTTTCCCTTGTGCTACTTCTGATTTTGGTACATCACAAGCTCCTAATTTTAATGCTTCTTTTCCGCTTCCTTATGATCAGGATGCTGAAAATTCTTTAAATCTTTTGGACACTAGTCCATTGAATGCTTCAGAAACTATGGATGAGCAAATTTCAACTTCTCCTATAAATTCTCCACAAATATTTGCACCAAATATTCAAGAATCTAGCAGTATTCCAACTTCTTCGGATTCCCTAGACAATCTTTAATGTTCCAGAATTGAAACATTCCTCTGGGTCAAAAAGGCCACCTTCCTATCTCAAAGCTACTCCAAAACTCATCTCCTCCTATATATTCCTGTACTCCCTATGCACTTTCAGTCACACATGGTTATGAATTGTTATCCTTAGGACATAGAAATTTTGCGTTGATAATGTTAACTAATGAGGAACTAAGTTATTTCATGATGCCCTTAAGCAGGATAAATAGGAAGTGACAATGCAAGTAGAATTTAAGGCACTGGAGGAAAACAATAAATGGAGCATGGTACCTCTTCCACCAAATATTAAACCCATTGGATGCAAATGGTTTTCAGAATCAAATACAAAGGTGATGTGAGCATAGAGAGATATAGAGCAAGACTAATCGCAAAGGTTATGCACAATATGAGGGTATTGATTTTTTCGAAACCTTTTCTCCATTTATCAAAATGACAATAGTTCCTACTTTGTTAGTAGTTTCTATAGTTCGTGGTTGGCACCTAGAGCAACTTGATATTAACAACGCCTTACTCCATAGTGATTTGGAAGAAACCATATACATGTCTCTCTCTCAAGAAACCTTGTCACTCCAGCCTTATCTGTAAACTCAAAAAGTTATTATATGGTCTTCGGCAAACTAGTCATCTGTGGCATAGCAAAGTAATCACTACCTTAATCTCTCAAGGCTTTGTTCCCAAGACCAGTGATCCCAGACTCTATTTACAATCTCATTCCTTTATAATTTCATGGCTATTTGATATATATTGATGACATTGTGATTGCAGTAATGCCTTGACACCATACGGATCATGACACAAATTCTTTTTGGGATTGGAAGTAACCTGTTCTAAAGCAAGTATAAATCTCTGCCAGAGAAAATATGTTTTAAATTTTATTGGAGGAATATGGTTATTTGGGTTCTAAACCTGTTTCAACTCCAAAGGATGTTTTCTAGATCAACCACATGGGGATTCCGAATTTCTTTCTAATTCTACTTCATACAGGAGACTCATTGGCAAAATTTTATACCTCACAAATACATATCGTCACATTAGTTTTGCAATCCAGAGGCTTAGTCAATCTCTTGACCAGCCCGCTATTTTACGCCTTAAAGCTACATATCATATTTCGTGATATTATAAGAAAAGAATAATTTTAAAATCGAAATTTGAAAAAAGAACAGAGGGTGTGGACGGATTGAAAAGTCGTCAGTTGATATTTTCCAGGAAGATGGGCTTGCGTGGGTCCCACAGTTTGTTTTTCCTGTTTCTTTTGCTTGGACTTAGAGACCACAAAGTCTTCCACTAATGGAGTTTGTAAAAATCTTTGGGATCCTAATAATAGTTCCAGGTTTTGTATATGTTTTTACTTTTGTATTACTTTTGCTTTATTTATTCTGAAAAAAATCCTCACATCTTTTTCTTTTCCTCACAAATTTCAAGTTCAATTTATTTAAAAATTTTATAATTTTTCTCATTCTAAAATTAAGAAATCGGTTTAATAGTTTAAATATTAATATTTAATGAATTTGTAAAAAGTACTAACAAAATGAGAATAATTGTTACAAGTTACAAATAACTTTTGAAAGTTACAAATTATTTTTAAAAAATTAAAAAGGAATTATTCCTCTATATTGAATAAGAAGAGTATATTCTTCAAGAGATTATAACAATCACGCACTAACAAAAATCTCATTTTTTTTCAAAATCATAATTATAAAAAGATACTTTTTATGATATCGAAAAAGAAAGTACAATTACTAGACAAAAAACCCGTGCTATGCACGGAGAAACAATTTTTGATAAAAAAATATTACACAAATTATTTTAATAATAAATAATAAAATATAAAATAAATAATTAGAATGTCAAATATTTATAAGATGTGTACATATAATCAAGTAAGTTAAAGCTAATAAAATGTTGAAGTAATTGTTCAGTAACTCTTCTAATGTCTTAATAAAGAGATCACCATCTGCAAAATTAGTGAAAAATATTTTTCATTAGTTATATATTTAAGAAATTATAAGCATAGTAAATTGCTTAACATCTTAATTTAATACAACATTACCTAATTGAATGTATCAGGGAATTTTGCCCATTTCTGAAGGTGTAAACACTCTTCACACCAATTTACTTTAAGGACAAAAGCTACTAAGGGCGAAAGATTTTTATCTTCCGCACGCATCACAAATGTAAATGCAGAGCCTATGCAAGAATTTACATGGTCTTTTATTAACCTGTATCCATTTTCCTGAATGCCATGCAAATAAAAATCTCTCAATGATACATATGATGTGTAGAATTTATAATTAAATATTATAATCGATAAATTATATATTGATAGATATATACAGATCTACATAGATAAATACCTTTGATTGTAGATCTCGTAAATAACTCGCTGGACAACAAAGAACAAACTCTACATGTTTGTCTTTTAGAAATGTGTGCATACTTCCAGTAAAATCTTTCAGTTGAACGGAGAATCGATATCTTCAAATTTTTTAAAAGGAGCACAGTTAGTAAAAGGTAGCAAAATAACATATCTATACATGTAGTAGTTAATTACCTTGATATTGTTTGAACTACATCGTTGCATTCAGTACACACTTGCTGTCCATAAACACACTCTGTTGCACTACTACAATTGTTGGAGGACTCATACCATAAATTTTCAATATCTATGCTATTTATATGAGTAACTATGCGAAAATACCTTTCCTGAAAAACAAAAAGAATAACATTTAAAAGTCATATTTAATTATCTTATTCCTTTGCAACATTTTTTTACTTGTGACAGTGCTCGATAATATGATATTCGTATTCTTTTAGCATTCGAGATCAATAACAATTGTGTAGTAGAAAAATAAGCTCTCTTCATCCAAGCTGCAAGTGTCTTTGCACAACGATCTTCATCATACCTAAATGCAAAAAAAACATACGTAAAGAGAAAAAGTAAAGTATAATGAGTGAATCTATACATATATATAACTTACCATCGTCTAATAATGTTAGCAAATTCTAAATTTGGATTGATATATAACTTGCTTGATTTATTTGTGCAAAGTGATGGTCCTGTATGCAACAGTTGGTATAACATGAATAATTTTTTAAAGATAATAATCAAATTAAATAATAATCAAATTAAATTAAGTAATATACCTTGATAAATTTTTACTACGATACCACATGCCAATAGAACTATATTTTTATTTACTACAACTGATAGCTGCTCCCCCTCATTATAGGCAAATTCTCCCTATAGAGTCAGTTTAACAACTGTCATGCTGTTTTAACATGTAAATAAATTTTAAAAATTTTTAAGCTATTGAAATACATTAATAAAAACTTTACATGTATATTAAGATAAGACATATCACTCACTTTCTATCAAGTAAGAAAACTTCACGCTTGATCATCCCATTACTCATAATACGTTGACAGTTACTGATAAAAGTAACCAATCCAACAACATCTGCAACGATGAACAATTATGGTGAAATAATGTATAATAATTTGTAAAATATGTATTATAATTTTAAATATTAAAATGTAAAATTAAGTACCTATCAACGCTGATTCACGATCCATATCTTGATATGTCTTGAAATTTGACCAAATTATATTTGTATCGGGGCATGTCATTACAATCATCAATAACTTTATCTATCTTCGTACTATGAGTAAGTAACAACTGATATTGATGATTTATAATTCTGTGTCTCTTATCAACTGGTATCACCCTTATCCCGAGTATGCAATAAACACGGCCTTCAAATAGATATTGTATAAATGTGCCAATGAGATCTGTACCACGTACTATCCCTTGCATGGCATACCGCTGTCATGATGGTTGTATTATTTTACAATAGGCTAACATTATAACTTTTCTTACCTGTTGGTCTAAGAATATCATCTTGATCAATCCTTGGCTCATGCTTAGATTTATTAGTCGAAACAATCGAACCTTAATGTTCCATTTTGTCCCATACGGATTTAGACACTGGAAAGGTGTATATCTAATCTCTACAAAAATTAGTAAATAGAAGAGTTATGTCAGTATAAAGTGTGAACAAAAGATATAAATATGTTTTATATGAATAAAAGATGTAAAGATGTTATATAAACATACATATTTAAAAAAATATAAACATCTATATATATATATATATATATATATATATATATATATTGTAATTTGAGAAAAAATACTCTTAAAAAATATCCAGACATATACTTAACAAAATATAGTCTAATTTATACATTAATCACATCAAAGAGTATCAGATAGATAGATTTATATTCATTTTAAATGTATTTTTTAATTATAATACAAAATCATAATTTCTAGCACGAGTTTTTTATATACAAATTATATTTGTAGAACAACAAAGAAATATCATTAGTAAAAGAAAGTAAATGAACGTATACTATATTTCAAATTGTAACAACTTTTCAAAGATATACATAGTAATCAAAATTATCATATATAGTACATCAAACATCAAGAACTTCTTGATATACAATATTTTTTGTGTAGCCTAATAAGTGCTCATCCTTATTAATTATCAATATTTTCAATGCTAAAGGAGAAGTTACACGGGAGAATGCAACATATAGTTGGCCATGAGAGAATACAGGACTTGACTTTTATTGATGGTCATTGCAAATGCCACTTTGATCGGGAATTGCCTTCTCTTGATTGGGAAGGGAGTATGTACTGTTTGTGGAGTCAAAGAGATGCGTGGAATGAGAACATAATCACCAATATTCGATCCAGTCATTACTTTTGCCTCGAGAACTCTATCTCCCATCTTCACTACAGTCAATCGTGTCCCATTACACAATCCTTCAGCTTGGTTTAGATTTCTTAAAAGAATTATGGGTGCTCCTTCTTTAAGCTCTAAGCAATGACTGAGTAGGCCTGGAAAATCCAATGAATGTAAATACTCCGGAGGATTCATCACATACTAATTGTTTTCACTGCCTGTTGGGCATAAAGTGTCTGCACTCATATAAACACGTGAAACCTCTGGAAGCATTGCTAACATCTTTGAATTTAAAGCATCAACATCATCATTTTTTGGAGTCAGGATTGCTCGCTCTTTAAGATAACAATTATCCCTGTAGTATGTCTCCAAATCTGGATATATATAATTAATTAATTGGTTCAAAGATCCAGCATTATTGGCTATGAGATATTGTTCTAGAATTTTTATCCAATTTGCCTCTTCATTGTCACCGTTTGAAATTGCCGGAATTCTTCCCTCACCAATTGGCAAAATCCAATCAGCAAATTAATCCAATTCCTGATGTTCATGAGCAGAAAGATCTTGTGCCATAACACGCATATTCTTATTTAAATGCAAGATGTGACATTGATTCCATATCTCAGACTCCTTTATTGTTGCAAAAACAGTTGCTTCTCTTCTTCCTTTTGAAACAATCGGCAGCGTTTGTCTAAAATCACCTCCAAGCACAAATAATTTTCCACCAAAAACACGTTGCTCGGAACAATTTTCACTGAACTTCAGAATATCTTTAAGTGTTCGATCAACTGCTTCAAATCCATACCGATGTAACATTGGTGCTTCATCCCAAATGACTAAGGAGGCTTCCTGAATGAGTTGTGCTAAATCTGAACCGTACGTAATTGAGCAAGTTGATAATTCATTCAGCATTATAGGGATTTTGAAACGTGAATGTGCCATCCTACCTCCATGTAACAAAAGAGCTGCAATTCCTTATGAAGCTACAGAAAGCACAATCTTTCTCTCAGATCTTATCTTTGCAATTAATGTTCTCCACAAATAAGTTTTTCCTGTACCTCCACTTCCATACACAAAAAATAATCCTCCTGCTTTTCTTTCGTAAACATTCATAATAGTGTTGAACGCTTCTCGTTGTTCATCATTCAAAGCAATAAATAACTCTGCAAATTTTTCTTTTTCTGAAGCACAATCATAATCAAGTTCCTCTCTAATGAGTCGATTAACAGATAAATTAGCTGTATCAATAGATGGCATGGGCATCGGTGGGAAATCCTTCAAAGACCTACCATTTTTATTCAATATAAGCTCAATTTCTAGTAATCCTAGATTTTTCAATTCGCTATCATCAATTTGTAATCTTGGGTTTCCTATATCTCGCCGAATTTGGTATTGGAGATCATCAGTTAAACTCTTCCAATAGGATTCCCATAGAAACAAAGGATTTGTCACTTCAGAAAACATAAGTATCGTACAATACATACTCCTAAATGTTTTTGCAGTTGCCCATATGGATGCTTCAGCTAGAGCTTTATGCCATTCATTATCATCATCTAGGAGATCCAACGCTGCACATGCTGATTTGAATGTTTGATGTATTACCCCATTAACAGTTTTAATATCGTCAAAACTTTCAGCACCGCGGACTTTGTACAAAAGCATTCTCAAATAATACTGTTCTCCAGAATTTGGGTGAGCATATGGTAATCGTCCAATGCACCTATGACTTTGCCTTGTTGTCCACTGTTTAAAGCTTCGATTCCATACATATGTCGTCGGGAACTCAACATACGTCAGTCCCTTCTCCGATGGATCATTTCTATTTGTCTCAAACCACTTCGTTAACATTGTATCATGAATGTTTTCACGGTGCAGTACATCATGAAGATTATCGTTATCGTTGAAGACAACAAATTGTTGATTTGGAAGATGATATTCTAATTTCAACACTGAAGGATATTGTTGTTGAATATCAAATTCAAAAATCGTCCAGTATGCTTCAATTGCTGACAAATAACGACAATCCAGATAAGTTTTTATCTCATCAACACTTCTGTAACGACGATTATTATTTTCCGATTGGACAGTAACATTTTCCTCAATTAAAACATCTGCTCTGTCACCACCCTTATTCATATACTTATATAAGTACTTTGTAACATGTTGGCGTGCTACTCTTTCTATATTAATATTTCCATCTTCACTCACAACTAAATCTCGATGATATGGGACAACATCTATTATCAAAATTAAAACCATTAATGGTAATCTTTTTGCTTGGATCATCTCTACGCCTGTAGGGCACAAAACCATCTTCATCAATTGTTGTAGCATCAAAAAACTTTTTTGGATAGTGCTTCGAATATTTTTCGTTATTCATACATGGCGCATTTGGATAAGCATCACCACACAGACCATGTAACATGCATCTCACGACAGCTTCATAAGCAAATGGATCAGCTTCTTTATCAGGTATTTCTGCACAAATTATTTCATTGATCTACTCAGGAGTGATTGGCTTATCAGTAGGTGTCAATGTCAGTGTTATATGAGTATGAGGAAGGCCTCGCTTTTAGAATTCGATTACAGAAATATCTGCATAAAATTATCTTTTAATACAATCAATAGGAAAAATAAGATATTTATAGTGTAATAAAATAGTAAGAATTTTTTTTACCTGATATTAATTTTCCAAAAATCTTCCTTTTTTTTACATTATTCAGGTAATGCTTCTGTCTTATCCGAAATACTCTTGCTACAATGTCAGGTCTATCTTCAACCTTCTGTCCTAGTAATCTCTGTAACTCTTGTTTTATTTCTGGCCAATTTGGATTGCAAGTGAATGTAATAAATAAATTAGGTGGACCCAAGTATCTGCAGATTGCCATTGCATCCTAATAATGTTGCATCATATTTCGTGGCCCTCCTGTAAAAGATTAAGGCAGGATAAATCTTCTACCAATTGCTGCTGCATCCGTATCTCCAGCTAGTATTGCATCCTCTAATCCTTGATATAAATCTGACCTAAGAGTGGATTGATGTGTTCTTACGTAATTCAATATATTGTGTTCAATTGCAGCGTAAGCATCAACCCCAAATTGTTGGAACAATCGCCCTCCTTGAAGTAATAATTTTCCTTCAATTTCTCGAAATTGTATCTTGAATGCATAAAATTCCCTCATAGAAATAAATTCCCTTGTTCTACCAGTAGTTGCAAAAAGAATACCACTATACCATCCATCTGTACCATGAGGAAACAGTAATGGATATTGTAGTGGCATATAAGATGGGTGCATCTCACTAATCCTCTGCAAATGTCCCTCTCGTGGATATAAGATAATATCGTGATGGCATTGTTGTCCACTATGTTCACCAACTATGAGTGCTGATATTTCATTGGAGGTCAGTTGTATATTTTGTCTTCCACTACGGGAGTAGATAATTCTTAATCTCAAATCAGCAACATCATTGACCCGCAATATTTCTTTTGCGATTCGAAATACTTTAACATATGGATTTATATCATCCAACATGGCTTTTAATGCTTCAATAACTGTAATGTTGACTCCTGTTGTATGGCCGCCACTTTTAGGTAGAATATTTATCCGATTCTGCAACTCGTGTTCAGTATCATGTATATATAATTGAACATATTTGCCTTTGCCTCCAGGAGGTGGTAAGAGAGAACCTATTCTATGATAATTTTCACCACTAATTCGAAATGAATATGGTCCTGCTCTATTCATCAAATTGTGATCAATCTTTCCTCCCATAGAAGTCATAGCAAATGAAGAGTTATATAATCGGATATTTTCTTTAAAATGTTGGTTGCTCAATTTTCTATCCAAATAACCTGGAGTTGGTGGTAATAGAGGTAACTGAATATCTCCATCCTTGCAACATAATCGATACTTGGGATTTACTTTTGAGCTTCCCTGAATGCGCTCTTCTATCCACATATATGCACTGCATGCGGGGCATATAGAATTTCGCATCCCAAAGGTCCACCGCATTTTTATTCGACGTCTCTGTCTTGGACATATAATTGATGTTTCACCTATTTAATTTCATCATACATATGTTTAACTTTTGAAGGGTATTTTAAGAAAATTGTAAATTTGCAATACAATGACTATATAACTAATGTAACACATGTTTAAATATTTTAATTCCCATATATTCGACCACAAATAACTATTAATAACTACTATGAAGAATATTATGATACGATGTAAATAGGAAGAAAAAAGAATAAAATGAAATGAAGTATGCTCAAATAAATATATGATGTTAATAAAAGTCATGGTAAAACAAAAAATAACATAGAATGATAAAGTTGGAACAACTTTTATTGGAGCAATAATAAATTTCTAACCTGTTTGGAAGATACCGTGCGACTCTGTAGTAACCATATGTTGAGCAACTGGCATTATTTCTTCGGGAACATCTGTATATTTTGAATAAGGCACTATTAACATTTTTCTTATGAGATAGTTACATTTTCAATTGAGGTATAATAGAAATATTGTAATTACTATGTTGCTCATCTTCTGGGGTAGGTGGCACAACTTCAGTGTCTGAATATATCTCCATAATCTCATTATTCATTCCTAAAATATTGTTGTAATAAGGAGAATGACAATTAATTCATGATTTGCCGAACAATGGCATTTTTATTTAGCCTTTTCAAGTATTCAGGTAATATGAATGATGGAGTGGAGATTGAGTTTTACCAGAATTACCACTTCTGTTAATATTTGGTGAAGGCAGAACAAATTCACCTTCTACATCTGACTGCAAGGATTGATGTTCTGTTCCTAACATTATGAAATCATACTATTAGTTAATAATAAAAAATAAGGCATTGTTATAATATTAATTAAAAAATTGATGTGTCGAGAGATCTGTACCCATTTGATTCTGCATTCTTGAACTTTCTGGGTCATTACCTGGAAATACATAATTAAGACACTGCATCAATTATTTTTCGTAATTGAATTTGGTGGTACTATATTGTGGTAGAAGAATATTTAATATTGTAAAATCACACATAGTCCTACCTTTTTCCTTCTCGAAAATATATGGATATAAAAACCCCGTGACCCACTTCTGTTGGTTCCTTACTAGCAGCTTACAGAACGATCCGGAGCCATCTCACAGTCGCTCTGTTCCTTTGGAAGTTGCCAGTCGGACTCAGAGCGCCGAACGACCTATAATTGAAACTACACGAAAAAGAAAATACCAAATCAAAATGTAATTTCAATTACCGATTCTTCCATGAACTCTTCTGAATGCAATTCACAATATTGAATGAGGCAAACAGTCTTATCGAATTGAAAACAGAGTTGAAAGAGTTTAGAGAATTGAGTTGAATGGAGAACGTTAATGTAAATTTAGAGTTTGGATTGTGGTAGAAATAGTGCAAATGTGAGAGTTGATTTTTAGTAGTAGAAGAGTTTGTATAGTATTAGAGTTAGAAGTGTGTTTGATTTTTTTAGTAGTAGAAGAGTTTGTATAGCATTAGAGTCAGAATTAGGGTTAAAAGATGGAGAAATTGTTTTAATTAAAAATTAAAAATTTCTAGAAAATAAAATCAATGCCTTGGAAGGATTAGAGTAGGAGAGAGAGTAAAAGAATTTTTGTAATATATATATATATATATATATATATATATATATATATGACTTTAATATCATGAGAAGAACTTTTTATCATGGATTTATGATGAAATCCATCTTTATATAATAGATCCTGAAGTCACCATTTAAAAGGAATACTTTATTTTCCTTCATGCTCATCATTATGAAGCCTTGAAGGCAATATTTTACCGTAAAAGAATTGTTTATTTTTTAAGTAAATATTAAAAAAATATACAACTACCAGAAAATAGTTGTATGTTAAAACCCTCTTACGATTAGATAGACTTGTGGCTACAAATTCTCAAACTTGTCAGTATGCAAAATCTTATTTTGTTTGAAATTCATTCTCAATAGAGATTATATAGAGAATATATTCTCCTTTTTCATGTATCGAATATGCTCCAGCAATAGCAATATTAAAAAAAAAGATCTCAAAATTATTGACTTCATATCTTATTGAGGTTGAATAAAAGAATGAGTCATTGATTAAATATTATAAAGCCTGATACATTATTTTCTGAAGCGAATACGATCAGAATTTTTATTTACTTGTTAAAAAAAATCTTGTTATGGCTACAATTATGATAAAGATAATCCTTATAATCATAAATATGATAATAATAACTCAATAACTTCTTAAAGTATAGATTCTCACCAGATGTTGAGAAAATAATGAGAAGGAAAAGGACAAAATACAATCTCAACACTTATCATTACAATATGAAAGAAATTTATTATGTACTTATTGTATATCAAATAAATTTTACATCTCCATTACGTATCAATTGAGAAGAGAAATAAATATATTGAGATAAATTTTACATGCTACTGATAGTTGATTATGCTATTCAATGTCGCTAATAGTCAGTGTTGATATTATGTATGTAAATGTATCCAATCTCTTTGAATATCCAGAAGAAATAATTTGACATACTTATTTGTGATTGAAGTTTTAATTTTATATTATATATGTGTAGATTCTAGTATTATTATTTTACTTTTGATTCATTTTGGATTCAATAATGGTAAAGATGAAATATGCCTTATCAATTATATGAGAAACAAAATAGAGAGTATAAATAGTAGTGTAAAATCTCAAGAAGAGCTAATTCATTAAAAGCTCTCGGAAAGCTAGTGACCTAAAAGGTCACACGTTAATTAAGTAATGCATTATTCTCCATAAAATCTCATAAATTATTGTTTAAAGTTTTAGTGATCTTCTCAAGATCAATATTGAGATAGTGGATGAAAGAAATTTTGATTTATATGCATTACTACTATTATTTTATAGAACAAATTTATAATATTTGAAAAACTACCACTTCTCTCTTTGAGCTTATGTTGTCTTGAAGTGTATGTAACCGATATCTATTATTGAGTAAACCCGAAATTTACCAATTCAAATAATATTTTGTTGGCATGACCAATTTGACCATTCTGGATAAATATAAGATAAAAATTTTATTAGGAACTTGTAAAATATTCTTTATATTTTCTAATCCAACGAATTCTTTTGTGCTACTCATTTTTAAGGCAAATTGATATCACCTATGGACTTTTAGGGTTGAATGTGTTTTTGAGATGAATAGTGGATGCATTGACAACATCGTCACATGTATTATTGACTTGTTTTACAATTCTTATATAATGAGCTCATGTTTAAGATTCTTCCATTTACGTAAGTTGTTCTGATAATATATGTGATATATTATATCTATTGAATATTTAAACATCCTGTAGAATATGTTCAAAGTAAATGGTCTTATAGGATCATAGATGCCTTAAACTGTTTGATATGAATTATTTTGTACGAAGTAACACTCGTTCGTATTTCACCAACATAATATTATGCTTCTCCTCTTTGGTTCTTGAATTTATTGTCAAAAACTAAATGTTTTCTCATCTAAGAAATGAATATGCGCCATATATTATTCCACCACATAAGTATTGAGATGGTTATCCAAAAGAGGAGAAAACACAATAGCCAGAAAAGGAATTTAGTCATTTGTGTCTCATTTTGATCCTCAAAATAATTTGAACCAGCAGTTCAAAACATAAACAGTCAGGCATTGTAGTGACCAAAAATCTGGCTAAATGCTTTTGTTATATTTAATGTCTTTGAAGGACAAAATATCACTATAAATTTGAGACACAAATGAAATGTTGTACATTAATTGATTCCAATAACAATAAAACATCGCATATGAAAAGAACAAATAATTAAGATGGTCATAGTTAAGTCAAGGAGGTGAAAACTCTAGTAGAGTTTTCTTAAGAATGATTATTATTATTTTTAGAAGAAATTCAGGTACCTGAAAGTTGTGATAAATTATGAGATCTCAATAATCATGTCATGAATAGAATCGATAGACATAGACACAATGATACTTATGTGCATAATAATATGAACTAGAATGAGGATATTGATAAAAAGTCTGCAAACTCAAGATTCAAAATTAAGAAGTATTGATCAAAATAGAAATGGAGTTCACATGGAAAATTTGAGAATTTCAAACAATTGATAAGTATACCAAAAGTGTACATATAATCCTAGAAGAATTTATACACTTCAAGTGTAATCCTAGAAGGATAGAAATTTATATTTGTTTGAAATTGCACTGCGAATTATGAAATAAGTATTTGCCATTACTTATGGCATGAGCTTCTTCATAAAAGGCTTGGCATAAATTACGAAGAACTAGTTTTTTCGGTGGTGGATGCAAGTATTTTTATATTTAAACATGAAATACTTGGCATTTATATAACGTCCTTGAAGGTTTTTTATATGCGTGAAGCATGTAAATGAATTGTTCTTGAAGAACATAATATCATTGTCTTAGAGAATGCTTATTAAAAGTATGATATTAAAATATTGAATATGTCCATGAAATTTGTATTAGACTTGATTATACTTACCTTAAATGATTTTCTTCTATTATTAGTGTATACTCCAAATTAGGGCGAGAAAAAAATTGAGATTAAATGAAAGATATCATATAAGAATATCATTATTGAAGTATCTCAGTTCCTGCACACACTAGTAAACTAGAAGTGTTGCAAATAAATTATTTGATACTTTTGCTAACTTTTGAAAAGTTATTAAGCTGGATATTCTATTTATAGATGATCCTATTTATGGATATCCCAACAGGGCAAAATATACATTCTATAACAAATTATTCTAAAGCATGCTTGAAGCGTTGCGACTTCTTAGTTCTAAAATAAAGAGAATCATATGATTGAATTGTTCATCCTGGAGAGTTTTTAAATGCTAGTGATTGTTGAAGTAAATACTATGAAAGGCTTTAAGTCTTAGTTTACAAATTGAACATCCAGAAGATGAAATTTCTTCATCAATTCAAGGAAGATTTTATATGAACATATCCTATTGTACATCTATAAATATTCCAATAGTCACTAGATATTGATAAAGATCCTCTATTTATGAGAGGATAATGAAAACCATTAGGTCCTGAAGTACCATAGTTCTAAGTAATTGGTGCACACAAATAGATATATTCTTTTAAGTCTTTTATAATCCAATGGCTTTGGAATGATATTATACTTGTTGATATCTCTATGGTTAATTGATCTCGAATTATTGAGAAAAGTCCAACTCCTATTAAAGTCCAACTCCTATTGAGAAAACTTGGTTTGGATTGGTTAGTCATTTGATCTACACAAGTTATGCAATCAAAACGATGATGTGATATTTATTATTTCAACCCTATTCAATTCATGTTGAAGAAATAGTAATTTATATTGTTGGTTGAAATGTGTGTGATTAAGATTAACGATCAATTTTATCCGAGATATTTATGCAATACTCTCTATGAGAGAAATTCCAACTATGTTGATAGATAATGAAATTTGTGAATGCATTGAAGGAGATTTGACAAGCCATTGTTTATAAGAAGAATGATAGTGATGTGAAAAGATTTCGTTCAAAAGTGATAATCTTAAAAATTTATTTACTAAGACATACCAACTGCAATATTTGAAAATTGAGATTTTTAATGCATTGGCATAATGATGTTTCAAACAGGGGAGTAACACACAAAAGATAGTGTACTCTTCTTTTTTTTTACTAGACGGTTTTTGCTAAAAGGTTTTTTTTTTTTGTAATAATGTTTTAACAATGCATATTTTTCATGTAATGGATATCCAAGGGGAGTGTTATGAATACATCAATTATATAGATGTCCATTATCCCAAGTATTAATCCATATTTGATGTTATGGAATATGAAAAGTTGGGGGGTTACAACCAAAGTTGTAACATACATCCTTTATATACCACTAATCTCATTACCTCAATTATCATAGAGAATATGGGAGATCATGGGATGTAAGTTATATTAGTTATAGAGAAGGCCCCTAATGACGTATGATGGGAAATGTCACTTCTAACTTTATAAATAAAACCATATGAAGTAACTTGAAAACTATATATAGTAAAAAATTCTTAATAAAATTCTAATCTCTATATTTTTTGTCTCTATATTTTATGTGTTCTTTATTTCTTCCTTTTACAATAGTTCAAAATCTTCTTTATTGTCATTTTATAATTAGTTTTTATATTTATTCCGACTGAATTTTATAATATTTTATTATTTTTATTATTAGAACTCAAAAGATTTTTACAAACTCCTTAAGTGGAAGACTCCGGAGTCCAAGCAAAATAAAGTGGAAATGAAAACTGTGGGACCCACGCAAGCCCATCTTCCTGGAAAATCAGCCAATGACTTTTCAATCCATCGGCACCCACTATTCTTCTCTTTTTCTTTATTTTTCTTATAAATATTTTTGGAGGTTTATTCCAATTTGGTATCCTTAACTTTGGTCAATTTGTCAATTTAGTATTCAATCTTTTTCAATTGTAAGGGACGGATTTCCCCCGCGTGCCCGGAAAGACTTTTAAATGCCTAACCTTTTTTTATTTTTAAGCTTGAAAATATAATTTTACCTTTTTATTTAACAAATATACTACAAAATCAAAATTTACTTTTCTTTTTTATTTGTTATTTTCTTCTCCTTCCTCTTTTTTCAGAAACTACTGTCAGAACTTATTTAAATCAAACAATTGAATTAAAAATAAAAAGTTTACTTTTCCTTCCTCTTTCATCGCTTTCTCTTGTAATAATAGAAGGATGAATAAGGAAAAAACTGTCGACAATCTTCTAAAAATCTTATAAAATTTACCACGGGCAATCTTCTTCTTCTCTTCTTCATCCTTCTCCTTCTCCTTGGTGACACCTCACACCACTAACTCCCCCTGCCCACCCCTTCTGCAATCCCTGCCAAGGAAAACCACCACTACCGCCGACTTCATTCCATCATTTTCCCATCCTTCTTCTTCTTCTACTCCACACCACCAGTGACAACACACGCCACCAAATTCTTCTCCTTACCCCATTTGAAATCCCTCTCCCAAGAAAACATCCGCTAACGGCGACCCGTTTTTTCTCTAACCATTGGGCCATTGCTCGCTCATCCAAAGATCAAGATAATTATCCTTGCCACAAATTTCAGTCCCTGCCCAAATGATGAATGCTGGTCATGGCTTTGTTTTTCTCGACCTATAATTGGTTCGATTTATAAAAAATTTTAATATACTATTTGAAAAAAAAATTAATTTTTAAATTTTTTTCAAAATCTAATTTACCTTCAAATTAAATTTTTTCTAAACTGAAATATTTCACTTTGGAGAAAATTTTATTGAAGAAAATTAAAATATATGAAATTAAAAATTTTAAATTTTAAAATAACACTCTAACTTAATTTAAGTTGTTAATCTTCAAATAATATTTGCAAAAATATATAAAATTAAGTATTTTAATTGTTAAAATAATCTTAATTAAAATCTATTTTAGTTTAAGTTGTTAGTCTTCAAATAGTATCTGTGAAAATATATAAAATTAAGTAATTTGTTATGAAATTAATATTATTATGAATGTCCATTATCAGAGTTATAAAGATACTCCAACTATCCAGAAGATAGATGGTAGAGTTCTATCATATCTTTGATTAGTGATAGGATTTGTCTTCTGATTACCCTATACCTATTCTGACTTGGATGTACCCCTGAACCCTATAAATAGGGCTCTATACTGAGGTGTTATATACACTCATTCATTGATTAATTTACTCTCAGAGAATTAATAAAGATCTCTTATTCTTTCTCTCTATTTTCTCTCTATAGTTTTCTCCTATTCTCTATATTATAATTTCTTTATTAAGCTCTCTACATTAGTATTATTATTTTGCTGTGCCGACAACGACTGCGCGTCAACAAATTCATAACACGTTATCAGCACGAGTCTCTGCCACCGAAGTTGAGAGTTTAATCAAGAGAAAAAGAGGTATTTTTTCTACCTTTGAATTCCCATGACAAACTTTTCAAAACTTTTTTTTACTCTTGATATTTATAGAAAGAATTATATGTCATAGACATTAGATGCTCAAATTTATTGAGATATAATGGGTCTGGCAGACGCCATCTTAAAATTATATAAAAGCCATGATTTTTCTCCGCCATAATTTCTATGAGGATTTAAAGGCGGAATATCTTATTTGTGAAAGATCCATTTTTTTTTTGTAGAAGGATCTAAAAGAAATATTTGACTACCAGAAGATGGTCATTCTATCAAAAACACAGTTTACTATAAATCTGTGAGTGAATGTATTAGAACTAATGGTTATGACCCTGGAAGAGGTCGTAGTCATGGTCGAAGCCGTCGACATAGACACGGATATGGTAAGAATAATCCATATAATCATGGCTACTAGAATATATACATCTGGATATTGCGGGTCCTGAAGACACTATTTATAAAAATACAAAGCCTCAAAACCACTTGATTACTAGCAAATTATGAATGAAGCATACAATCACCAGAAGATGATTGTTATATAAATGCTAGTTATGATTTGTTATAAGTGTGCATATAATATTTTATGTCTATCAGTATAAAAGAATTTTCCTTTCTCATATTTCGAACATGCTCCTGTAGTAGCAATATCTAGAAAAAAATTTTCAGAAGTATTTTGAATTTATATCTTTTGAGACTAAATGAGTCCCGAATAAAATATTTTGATGCTTGACCAAATGTTTTTATGACATTCCCTGAAGTGAATGGCATTAGAAATTATAATATATTTATGTACGAGATTTTTGGTCGCGGTTAGTAGAAATACACTTTGTTCTTATACTATAAGAATGACTCATTAAATCCCCAGTGAATGGATACTCACCAGAAGTGAGAAAATAATAAGAAGGAAAAAGGGAAAGTAATAATTCTAACATGTTATTGATGTAATATGAAAATTTGTCACGTACCTGTAGTACGTCAAGCATGTTATATTAATTATTGATAATTATTTACTTTCCTAAATCATGCTACTGATAGTAATGATACTTGTGTTGATAATATCGATATGGCACAGAATCTAGCCAGTTCTCTTGAATATCCAGAAAGAGTTTTTAGCATTTTGAATGTTAATCAAAATTTTAAATTATCGAATTGTTACTTTTCTATGTTATTTTAGTTTATTTTGGATCAAGAATGGTGAAGATACAATTTGTCTAAACAATATTTGTTGTTTATTTGGACAAAATTTAAAATATATGTCCAAAATATAAATGGTAGTGCAAGGTTCCTGAAGAACTAATTGATCAAATAACTCTAGAAGAGTTAATTGCTTAAAAGCTCTAGAAGAGCTACTAAATCTTCACCTAATGGTCAATTGTTGTAATATATCATTCTCTATATAGTTTCGTAAAGCTTTTTGAACTTTGATTATATTATCAGTATATCGAGACATTAGATGAATGAACTTTTGAGGCATATGCATTACCATTATGATATGAAATATACGTCAATTATAGATACCACTATTTATCTCTCCTGATTTATATTGCATAGAATGATAAAATTTGAGATGCAATATTGAGTAAACTTGAAGTTTACTGATAAATAATTTATTAGTTGGCATGATCGGTTGGACCATCCCGGATCATTAAAATACGAAGAATAATTATGAATTTATTATGGAACCAGAAGTTTCCTAATATGATGAATTTATATGTGCTACTTGTTTTATTTAAAAGTTGCCAGTATTACTTGGGGTTGAATGTGTTATTTTGGGATGAATATGGAGAAATTATTAGTTGATGCATCAACAAATAGTCTTATGAATATTTTTACTTTTGCAACCTGTAGTTTGCACAATTTATTGATAATGAGCTCATGTTTTAAGATTCTCCCAAAGACATAATTTGTCCTAATAATACTGGTTGTATTGAGATAAATATTGAACATCCTGTAGAATGTTCATAACTGTGATATATTAGCACTTATTTCGTATTTTGCCAACACATTGTAATTCTCCTCATAATAGTTGGTTTGTGGTCAGAAACCAAATATTTCTCATCTTAAATTTAGAAATGCACTATGTATGTTGCACCACCACAAAGATAATGAGATGAGGTTCTCAAAGAAATTATTAAATATGTTGGGAGCAAATCTCAAGGGAGAGATTCGTATTTTGTTAATTTTGAATAGGTTGTCCCAACATAAAGAGGAGAAATCATGATGCTGGATAAAGATATTAGTATGTGTCTCATCTTGATCTTCTATTTTAATCCTCATAGAAGATACCTTGAACCAGAAGTTCAAATGATAATTTATATAGCCAGGTATATTAATTGACCAACATCCAGCAAAGAATGCTCCTATTTGATATCCCTGAAGGATAATCTACCACTATAACTAAATTTGAGACACAATTGAAATGTGGTAGATAAGTCGATTCCAAAGATACAAACTCCTCACTGGAGCAAAAGCTTAAGATGGTCATATATGTTAAATCGAGGAGATTTAAATTCCAGCAGAATTTTTCTCCCAAAACATGATTGATAAATTATTTCCAGAAGAAATTCAAGTACCTAAAAACTATGATAAATGATGAGATCTCAACATGATTGGGAACTATTGGAATCGCACATGTATATGACTTTAAAGATATTAATGCGCATAATGTGTTGAGGATTTTCAAATCGAGGTCTGCAGACTGGAAATGATAAAGTTCGCATAATAAATATGAAAAGTTTAAACTATTCACAAGTACACTTGAAGTGTACATGTATTCCCAGTAGGAATTATACACTTGAAGTGTAATACAAAGAGATAGCAATTAATATTTGCTTATAAAATGCGAACCACAAAAGTGAATATTGCCATGAGTTATGGCGTATGATTCTTCGTAAGACCTAGCACTGATAACGAAGAAATATATTTATAGTGGTGGATATAATGGTGAATGATGACACTTAATATGTGTTTATATTTGTTATCATTTGATAATAGAGCTTATATTTGAAGTCCCTGATGGACTCAATATGCTTGAAGCATATAATTGTTCCTGCAGAACATAATGAGATTGTCTTAGTGAATTTTTATTGAAAGAATGATTGAATATGTCCATATATGAAGAAATTCTATATGTAGCTATACTTGCTATATGTATTTCTTTATTAGAAGATATTCTCATTATACAATATATTGATTGGCATAGTGTTCCCCACATTAGGGGGAGAAAATCATCAATTAAAAGAGGATATTATTTATGACTTTTATTATCTTGATCTATGTACAAGCATTAGTGAACTAGAAGTTCAAAATATTATTTATTTGCATACAATTGCATATTGATTGTTTGTCTGACTCCTGTAGAGTTAGTCAACATAACATTATACTTATAGATATTCCTATTTGGATAAATGTCTTAGCATGACAAATATATGAATTCTATAGTCATATGATTTTGATACATGCCTGAAGCGTGATTGATCTCTTGATTTTGAAAATAAAATCCTCAAAAGAGAAAATGATTTGATGATCAAGATATTTTTCCTGAAGAATTTAGATGAGCAAGTATTGTGATCAACGTTTTGAAAAGTCAATAGTTTATTTTGATTGAACATCCTGAAGATATTTCACATGGACATAGCACATAAATAGTTATTGAGTTATTATATGTGAGATCCTTTATATCTATTAAAGGATATTGAAGAACTCTTTGGTCCTGAAGTACCATAACTCTGCAATTTAGAGCATGAATACACTTGTCCACGTGCAAGTAGATATCTATTATAGTTCTTCTCTACCCAATAAATTTTGAGACGGCATTAAGCTTGCTTTTGAATCTCCTTGAGATAGTTTATCTCGAATATTGAGAAAATCCAACTCCTGTTGAGATGGATATGCAAGGTATAAGTTACCTATATGATTCACATACACCATGCATTTATAAGAATGTGTTGATTATAATAGCCACATCTTCAACTTATAAAAATTCATGATGTTGGTTGAGAATATATTTGATCATGATTAATGTATTCGAGATAAATCTATATCCTCTAAGGAGGAATTCCAACTATGATGTTGGATGATAATAAAGTTTGGAATATATCTAAGGAGATATGATAAATTTTTCTTTATTCATGAGCTCCTGAAGAGTGGTGACATTGATGTGCAACAAATTCGATCATGTGACAATCCGGCAAATTTATTCACTAAGGCATTACCAGCCATATCATTTAAGAAATTAGTGAACAAAATTGGAATGCGGCGGTTAAGAAACCTTAAAGGATTATCTCATCAGGGGGAGTAAATATAGCATAAAGAGTAGTGTACTCTTTTTCCTTCACTAGAGTTTTTCCCACTGGGTTTTTTTATCTAGTAAGGTTTTAACGAGGCATACTCTTATGCAATGGACATCCAAGGGGGAGTGTTATGAAATTAATATTATTATGAATGTCCATTATTAGAGTTATAAAGATACTCCAACTATCCAGAAGATAGATGGTAGAGTTCTATCATATCTTTGATTAGTGATAGGATTTGTCTTCTGATTACCCTATACCTATTCTGACTTGGATGTACCCCTGAACCCTATAAATAGGGCTCTATACTGAGGTGTTATATACACTCATTCATTGATTAATTTACTCTCAGAGAATTAATAAAGATCTCTTATTCTTTCTCTCTATTTTCTCTCTATAGTTTTCTCCTATTCTCTATATTATAATTTCTTTATTAAGCTCTCTACATTAGTATTATTATTTTGCTGTGCCGACAACGACTGCGCGTCAACAAATTCATAACATAATTTAAATTATAAAATAATTTTAATTAAGATATAACTTAACTAGGGCTAATAACCTTCAATTATACTTAATTATTAGTTTGGAGAAAATTCGATTATTTCTCAAACCGAACCGAATATAATGATTTATTCGTTAAATAAAAAACTATATAGTATTTGAATCCTTATTTTTAATTAACTAATGATTTATTGATACTTACCAGAAGAAAAAAGCTAATCAATTGATAACATGTTGTAAATTAACTTAAAGTTTCAAAATTATTCTTTTGAAATTTATATATGCTATTTATCCTTCATATGATACTTTTATTTTGCAAAAATATCTTTATAATTGATATTATATTGTTACAAAATTGAAGAATATCCTCCATATTATGCTTTTATAAAATAAATTGTTTTTACGAAGAATGACGGGTATTTTAGGAAAGAGAAGCATAATATAGAGTATATAATAACATTCTAAATTTTGAGAGGATAATTCTGAACTTATTTATTATTTATGAGAGTTCATTTGTTGATTGAAGTAATAATTAAAATGTTATATGGTTTGTAATTTAAAGAGTAAATCTATCATTTCAAATTAGTTTGAATAATAAATTTGAAATTTATAAATAAAATAAAATTTATTACGTAATTTTAAATAAATCTTAAAATAATATTTGCAATTTATCTTTTTTTAATATTTGAGAATATGAATTTAAACCAAACTATGACTGTGAGTTGTACTATTTTTTAATATTTTGTACAAGAGGTTTGAACTCTAATAGTAGTACGGACGGATGCGGATTTAGTAAACATCGGCCCATTTTAAAGTGGGCTTTTTCGGCCCGCTCCGTTTAGCCTGCGGATTAACGTGGGCCGGACACGGGTCAACCCGTTTTTCTTTTTAAATTTTTTTAATTTTTTTTTTCAAAACGACGCTGTTTTGATGTTTTCAAAACATTTTTAAATTTTTTTTTCAAAAAACGACATCGTTTTGATACGTTTTTGACAAAACAACGTAGTTTTATAAAGTCTGCGGGTTGGTTCGTTTAGCCTGTAGACTTACTATAGCGGTCGCTAAACAGACCAATCCATCTAGAACCGTTTTACTGTTCATCCCGCGACGGACTGAAACGAACCGTCCCGTTTGACAGCACTAGAAACAACTCTAACTAACAATTTAGAACAAAAAACGTGTGACCAAATAATAATCAACTAAATTATCATTGTGGGTAACACCGCCCACTCTCTATTTAAACGTCTCAAAATATAATAAAAACTCATTCTTCTCTCCCCCCTTCCCTCTCCTGGTTTTCGTGAGAATTTAAGGCGCACATCTTGAAACAAAAGAAGTAAGAGCGGGGGCACGGAGTTAACTGAGTGAGAGTGAGCTATCTCGTTTCCGAAATCCCAATGGATGGCCAACTCGTTCAATGGGACTCTGAGGTGACTCAGTCGGAATCTGTTGAGATGGCCATTGATGATTCCACAGGCGAGGCCGTTTCCAGTACTCGCCTTTGTACGCTTAACCAGTCAATCCGATGCCCACCATTGTATCCCAAGGTACGGAACATTCCTTTTGAGAAAAGCCCAAGAATTCAGCTTATTGGTGTATGTGTGTGTATATATGTATGTATGTACATACAGATATATACAATTGCATGTAGAGATGAAAGCGTGCATGAATTCCTCTAATGCCAATTTGTTTTGGGGTGCCACTTCTTTAGTTGGGGTTCAAGATTCTTACAATCAGCCTTTAAATCACTGCCGCTGGGTTAATGATAGATTATCTTTAAAGAAAAATTAAATATATATATTTAGAAATAATGCTTTGAGCCAAACCAGAAGAGCTGTTTGACCTCCTGTCGTTTCGGCTATAATGATAAACAGACAGGTGTATGTCTGGTTCTTGGCATTTACTAAATTTTTATCTTTGTTTTCTTTTGTTCGATGATGCTATTGTGGTTTTATAACTAAAGAACTAACAAATTCTGAGAAGTGCCTCACGATTATCACAAAAGATCAGATTTTGAAACTGTCACCATATCTATCGGGAAAGAATTTAAAACGCACTTGAAGGTTTCAAGATTGGGTTATCAGGAAAGAACTATATTACACTTTTCAGTTTTAAACGTGGTGGACTTAAATTGTTAGTTTTCTTGGAACTCTTCAGGACATATATTTGAATTAATGTTCTGTGAAGAAAAGAAAGGTGAGATAAGACAAAGTATTGAAACACTTCTATGGTGGCGTATAGAAATGCTCTTCAAGGAATACTATGAAGGATATTCTTCTGAGGTCCAATAGAAATGAAAGAAAAAAAGAGAGAAAACATTTTCGGATTATTATGTGTGATATTTTTGCTGAGAAATTTGGTCGTCCACTTTAGGCCACTGGATTTGTTTCTATGGGGAGCTGAGAGACATAGACTCTAACCAATTACAATTTGATTTAAGTGAGCTATTCTTGTTCTTTGTTGTATTACTTTTTTCCTTTTGGGATAAAGTTAAGATAAAGTGAAGTCATTTTAATTAGGCAACCACTTGCAGTAGAGTAATTGACATTATGTTTATCTTATCCTACAAGTTCGATTAGAGCACCACATTCCAGGTATACCTATTTTCTTCAAAGAAATTACTTGATTGGCATAATGGCTAAGTGATTCTGGAACAGGGTACTATGAAGCATATGTGTTACAAAGACATTATGATGTCTATTGTGTCTTGGGTTCAAGAGTGCCATGGGGATCTTTTGTGCAAAAAATGTGGGAAACTGATTTGAGTCCACCAGAAAAGGAAAGAAGATAATAAAAGAAAAAGGCAAAGCCCAAAAATTTCATTGGCAGAGAATTGTAGAGATTTATCTTTTCCTTTTTCCTTTCCCTCTTTTAACTTTATGAGCTATAAATGCAGCCAATGTTTTTCTTACTTACCTGTAAAAAGATTCTGTCCAATGCACTTCCTCTTGAGGCCAACAGCTTATGACAGTTTGCTCTTAGGAAAAGCAAATACTGGCTAGAAAAATCATCATACACAGAACATGAGAGATGTGAAAAAACTACAAGCATCTCTCCAAGAAGCTCTTTCTCTAGTGTTATGTGCTCTTAGGATGAGCTTCATTAATCTGCTGTGATATTTTTTATAACACTATTTCTATAAACCTTTCCTGGAGTCATTTGTCTCCTTGTTTTGTCAATCTTCTTTCCTTTTCTTTATTGTTGGAATTTCAATCCAATTCTTCATTTTCGTGGGATTTGAATTTCATTGCTCTCTTAGGCATCTAGAACAGTTGCTTCCAGGTTTATATACTTTAATCTTTCATGTTATCTACTCACAGTACCATAATTGGTTTAGGGGACAGGAAAATGGGGGACTCTTCTACTTGCTTACAAGACTTTAGGAGTTGTATTTGGTGGGCTGGTTACTTCTCCGCTTTATGTTTTTCCATCAATGCCGCTAAAATCTCCAACTGAAGAAGACTACTTGGGGATTTACTGCCTCATGTTCTGGACTCTTAGTCTAATTGGAGTTGTCAAGTATGCTAATGTAGCTATAAGAGCCGATGATCAGGGTGAAGGTATAGATATATATACGTAGATCATAATCTTTTGTATATGCTAACTTGTCAAGTTCTACCTTAACTTTACTTTCTTCTCAGCATATGTTTCACTTATATTGCTATTCATCTTTATTGTCCAGCATTTGCCACTTTTAAAGGACAGTTCTACCTTTTCTCGAAATATCTCTATTGAAAACTTGGTTTGGATTGGGAAATAGTTTGTAATCTCTCATTTTGATATTTTGTATGCCTGACTATATTTTTGAACTAAGAGGGATAATAACTCAGAGTTGGAAAACTCATTTATTTGTTTTTGTAACAGGTATTCTAACATGTTCCAATAATTAACTTGAGCTGCTAACTTTACATTACTTTGAGGTCATCCACAAATAAGCATCTTGGATGCAAACAGCATTTTATTGGTTTAAAGTGTATACTCTCCAAGGATTTCCCACTTGCTGTAGGCATAGTAAAATTAGTTAGAAGTAAGTAAGCATTGTCTCTGTTTTAATGATAAATTTAAGGTTACAACTTCCCAATTATATTCTGCATGAATCCAGTGAAAATCTGGGTGTATTACATTCATAGAAAACATGTACTCCTAAATGGATAAACATCTGTTCCTTTCTTAATTGCCTTCTTTTCATAGTAGTTTTAACTGTTATAGAACAATCTTCAAAATTTCTGAGTTGGGAAATGTGTAGCTTTTGACCACAGATTCTTTATATTAAATGCAATTCAACTTCAACCCAGACGTTTGGGTTTTGTTTGCTGATTTTTAATTTCATAAAATATGCAACATTTACAGGAAACTTGGTCATCCAGAGTAAATAGAACACTAGGTGATAGTTTGCAACAACTGTTTAACATTGTCTCTATTTATTTCAATCTGCATTGCAAGCAAAGTTTCCAATTAATCTCTGATATATTTCATGCTTCGTTACTAGAATAGTGGACTTCTTGATGTAATGAATAGATGTTTCCTACTTGTATTTGACACATGGATTGACACATGGATGGATCTTGCTTCAAATTTTGAAGTAAGAGACTCTTATTAGAAAAAGAAAGATACTGGACTTATTTTAAACATACTAGATAAATTGCCATATAGATTTTCACATGTCAAAGCCAATGAGAAGTTAGGTATTTCTGTTGGTTTTCCTATTACTTTGACAAAAAAAGATCTGGGGTAAGCAACATATTTGGCTTCTTTTCATGACTGTGGCATGGTTTGACCCCAAAATAATCTTTAAAAGTACTAAATATGTTATCCTATTTCTCTTTCTTATATTTTGTACTCCGATTCCCTTGCTCATCTAGCTAAATTAGGTTTCATCTAATAGGAAGTTCAGGTAGTTTGCTTATTCATTAGAAATTTTAAGCTTGCAACCGTGCTGAAGAGAGTTGAAAATTATGGGCTGATATATTTCATGACTTAAAATTCATTTGAATTTCTAACTCTTATGTAGTATATATTATGTTTATGGGTGATGCTTCTTTCAAGCTTTCTTCTGTTTCTAGGAAAGCAATTTGGCTAGGAGCTAAACTAGGTGGCATCCCTTGATAAGAAAATTCTTTTACTTTACTTAAAGACGCTACAAACACTGAGAACCTTTCGATCTCTGCATTTTGAAAAGGAATTTAAATGCAAAAGATTATGTTTCTGAGTGATGCTTCTTTCAAGCTTTCTTTTGTTTCTAGGAAAGCAGTTTGGCTAGGAGCTAAACTTGGTGGCATCCTTTGATAGGAATTTTTTTTTTGTTTACTTTACTAAAAGATGCTACAAAGACTGAGAACCTTTCAACCTCTGCATTTTGAAAAGGAATTTAAATGCAAAATGTTCCTAATCAAAATAGTATTTCTGCTACTTCTTATTCTAGTTCAATTCTTCGGTTCATAGCACTTGTGGATATCAAAGTTCAAACTATTTTCATTTCTGAATTTTTATCTTTGAGCATTGAAGGTATGAAACCTCATCTTAGATTTAGTTTGTTGAAGCTGAAGCCTAAAATGCAAGACGCTTGACTACAAAGTAATAAATTTCATAATTTGAAGGTACTGAAACCGAGCTACTGAGCAAAAAATGTTAAAACTCGATGAAAGTGTAGGCATTATAACTCCACCTTTTGCAATGAATTTGACATGGATTTTATCATGTCAAGAGATACTACTGTGCCATAAGTTTCCTGAACTGCATACATATACACGTGCCAAATTGGATATATAGGTACATCCATATATCACAGGACAGTGAACTAGTAGAACAAAGTAACTTGTTCCTCCCAACTGCTCATTCTTTTGCCTGAATTTTAACTTGTTGAACTTGCTCTTTTCCAGGTGGAACTTTTGCTCTTTATTCACTATTATGTAGAAATATAAACATTGGAATTCTCCCAACCAAACGCTTGGATGCAAGTTCAACTCTTCCACGTGCAAGTCTGTATGAGGGATCCAAGAAGCAAAGTAGGCTTGGTATATTTTTTGAAAGGAGCTTGATTGCAAGAAGGGTATTGCTCTTCATTGCAATTTTGGGCATGTGCATGTTAATTGGTGATGGTGTTCTCACTCCTGCAATATCGGGTTGGTTAGCATTCAACTCTCCAGTTCTTATTTATCACCATTTGGATAACTTTTTTAAAATGCTTTTTAACTTTGTCAAAATCTGTTTTTGTTTATCTTTTAATAAATCTTTTCCTGCCTATTCTCAGTGTTATCTGCAATGGATGGGATAAGAGCACCTTTTCCTTCTGTCAGTAAATGTAAGTATTCACGAAATCCATAATTAGAAATAATGTAGATATTCTGCCGTCTAGCAAGTCCCTAAAGATGCACAGTAGTTGAGAGGTGCAAAAGGAGACAGATATAGGTTTCTAAGTTCTAAGAATACAATGGACATCTAGTGAAAAGCAACAAATGCACAATTCAGCAATAGAATTGTCACTACATAGATTCTGAAACACTTACATGATGTAATGGAAATTCAAGCTGGATATGAAACTAAAAAGCTATCTCATACAAGCTTTCAGGATGAGTGAAAATTAATTCATTCTTCTTTCAATCTCCTTCTGGAATAGGTTGCATAATACTTGATCATGTTTACAAATTAAGCTTTTGACTTGCAGCGTTGGTGGAAGCCTTGTCTGCAGCTGTTCTCATTGGACTGTTCCTCCTGCAGAAGTTTGGTACCTCACGAGTCAGTTTCCTTTTCTCCCCTATAATGGGTACATGGACTCTCGCTACCCCCATGGTAGGAATATATAGTATCTTGAAGCACTATCCGGGAATATTTAAGGCAATATCACCACACTATATGTTCAACTTCTTCTGGAGAAATGGAAAGGAAGGTTGGCTGCTTCTCAGCGGTATCATCCTTTGCATCACTGGTGACCCCTATACCTTTCTAATCATCACATGCATATATATTCCCTCATTCGTTGTATGGTTATTTTCTGGAGGGAGGGAAGAGGTTCTCTTTTCGGTAAAATTGGACGTTTTTGCTAAATTGCGTTATTGAGTTTAAATATGTTTTTTGAGAAACCAGATTAAACTTCACTCAGTCATTTCTCCATCTGAAGAAAATTGCAAGAAAATAAATATGATTTGCAATAGAACTAGTTTTCAATAGAATGCTGGATATTAAAGCGTGTTTATTATTTAAATTAAAGCTAGAATTTGATCTCCAAGAATGTCTGTGGAATTCATTTTTATATTGAAGATGCTACGAATCTCCTGAAGCTGAATCCAGTATTCTGTGCCTGAAAAGCTGCTTTATTGTTCTAGCGCAGCATAAGGACAGAAACTGGTCTAAGATAATCATGTAATGGTGACTTGTAAGTACTGACAAAGAGAGGAGTTGGGCTTCCCCCATTTTTCCTACGATGCTCAAGTTAGTGTCTTTAATGGAGATACAAAGTATACAAGAATAGAAGACTAGAAGACTTGAGTTTTCTTTAGAATTCTATTTGTGTGTGTGTGTGTGTGTGTTTATGTTGAATGTAGAGTGGGTGTTACCTTGTGCAGGCCACCTCCTTTTCCACTTACTTAGGTGAGAAATAGGGCAACTTTGTTATGGGTCGTCTTTTAGTTTATGTTGCTTCAATAATAGAATGAGGGTTTTGCTCCTTAAGGGCTTTATCATAAATAGGGGTCGCTGGGGCCCTTTCGACATATATGGTAGTGGCTCATTAAAATTAGACATGACAATATGTTATGGTAATCATGTGGCTACTGTCATATTTGATGTTTTACTTTCTGAGAAGTGCTGCTTAATTTTTTGTCTTTTTGAACCTTTTTTTTTTCCTTTAAAAATTTAAATGATTGGAGCAACCTGAAAGGAGAACAAGGGATTTATTATTCTTTTAAATGGATACTTGTGCTCAGGTTCTGAGGCTATGTTTGCTGATCTTGGTCATTTCAGCAAAAGTTCAATCCAGGTGAACGGCCTAATTTCTATTGGTAATCTCTATTTTTACTTGTTATGTTTTACGCTGTTTCTAACGCTATTATTTCTTGCAGATAGCTTTTCTTTTCACTATATACCCATCACTTGTGCTTACATATGCTGGACAGACTGCTTACTTGATCAGACACCCAAAAGATCATGCTGATGGCTTTTATAAGTTTATACCATCTGAAGTATACTGGCCTATGTTTGTGATAGCCACATTGGCAGCTATAGTAGCTAGCCAGTCACTTATTTCAGCCACTTTTTCTGTTATTAAGCAATCAGTTGTACTTGATTATTTTCCTCGGGTCAAAATAGTTCACACATCCTCCAGCAAAGAAGGAGAGGTGTATTCCCCAGAGGTCAACTATATCCTGATGGTTCTTTGTGTTTCTGTCATACTCATATTTGGAGATGGACAAGACATTGGAAATGCCTTTGGTAAGATGTACTAGCCCTGATACAGATTTTTAATGCTTTTCTCAGTTTGCACATGTAGCTTTTAGCTTGTACATATATGTAGAACCCTATATTACACTATGCAACTTGTACTTCTGTTAAATGCTTTAAGTAATTTGGCATCTAAGCAAGAATGGATTGGGCTTCAAACCGGATCTATGATTCATGCTGATATGTTCTTCATCTAAATAGATCATAATTGTCCAATTTGAACCTGTTACTTGGAAATGTAAATAGGAGTGTTCTAATCTTTACTGTATATGAAGCAGCTGATTGTACAATATACTGTCCATTTGTTTAATAACACAACTCTTATCTAAACCCCATCCTCTCCATGGTCAAACTCCTACAGTTACGGCTTTGCAGGTAATACACCTGCGCTAAGCAGAATATTTACATGATCATGCTTTGGATTTCTTTAAATGTGTAGTTCAACAAAAATTTTAAGTTATGTTGGTTGGACACATTTCAGCAATCGCTGCAAGCAATAGCAATATACCTGGTCAATAGCTCAAGATTTCTTCAAAGATATAGTTCAAATGAAATACATAATTATGTTGAGTGAACATTTCCATCAATTAGTACAAGGTCATGAAATCTTTTGGAGTAGCAATATACATTCACCCAGTGTCCAGGCAAAAATTAGTTTTCTACATGAGATCCTCTTTCTCTGATTATTAGAAGTAATTTGATTTTTCTTTTTTTTTTTTTTGGTGAATGTAATTTGATTTTTCTTGCGTCTACTTTGCAGCATTATTTTCTTGTACCAAGTATTTTTTGAGACTTTTTTTTATTGCTTCTAGATTGATGAGTGTGTTATTGCTAATTAAGAAAGCATCTGTTACAGGTGTTGTTGTCAGTATGGTCATGCTCATCACCACTATACTGCTGACTTTAGTGATGATAATTATTTGGAGCACTCCACCTCTTCTGGTTGCACTTTACTTCATTGTATTTTTTGTGATGGAAGGTGTCTATGTTAGTTCTGTCTTCACAAAAATTCCAGAAGGTGGATGGATTCCATTTGCCATTTCTATTATACTTGCTATTATCATGTTTGGCTGGTTCTACGGAAGGCAGAGAAAGATAGAATATGAGTTAACATACAAGATAGACATGAACAGACTTAGAACGCTGCTGTCAGAACCTGGCGTCCAGAGGGTTCCTGGTCTTTGCTTTTTCTATACCAACATCCAAGACGGGCTAACACCAGTTCTTGGGCATTATATCAAAAATGTGAAATCACTTCACAAGGTAACTATTTTCACAACTCTTAGATACTTGCTTGTTGCTAAAGTTGCACAGCATGAGAGGGTTGTCATCAAGAAATTGGGCCTCAGAGGTGTATATGCATGCGTCATTCAGTATGGATATGCAGATTCTCTTAGCCTAGAAGGGAATGATTTTGTTACTCAAATTGCTGGTTGCTTAGAGGCTCATATATGTAGTTCATCTGAGGATGCCGCATCAATCTCCTCTCAAGATGAAGAAATTTCTGACTTACGAGAGGCAAAACTTGCTGGTGTAGTTCATGTACGCGGTAAAACAAGGTTTCATATAGGTGATAACTGTAGCTGGTTCGATAAGGCAATGCTTGCTTTCTATGAGGTTCTCCATAGCAATTGTAGGTCTGCGCTACCTACTCTGGGAGTGCCACTGGCACAACGTATCGAGGTTGGGATGCTCTATGAGGCCTAAGATGCCTGCACGCAAATTTCAGGTTTTTCTATTTTTGGACTACATAATTTGGAGAAAAATGACCACCTTTTATCCGGACTGTGTTCCAGTGAAGTTCTTGAAAATCATATATGGCGTGACTCCAAATCTGTTTGATGTATAGAAATTCAGATTCATCAGGTAGAGTCATAGTTAGATGTATATCCTTTGGGAAGGGATGGAAAGCTGGTCTGCATGTGCTAGGCTATCAGTATTGTTGTAGCTGGAGGATAAGAGGAAGATATGATAAGGGGATCAGACTTCTTTGAGAAAACTGCTATAATTGCTTATAAATAGTTTTTACTCCTCTCTTCTCCATCAAAATCTTTTTTATATTCACTAGCATTATTTACGTGTAATTGCATGGATTGAATATTTTATTTAATTTTTTTATAAAATAATAATTTTTTCTTAATTTTTTATTTAGAGAATAGATGATTTTTTATTTGTTATTTAATTATTCTTATAATATTAGAATAAAATACATATTTTTACTAATTATATAAGTTATTTCATAAAAATTGTATAATTATTTTTACATCTTATGCCATTCTATTTTTCATTAAACAACATTAAGTTTTGATATTTTTAATTAATATTATAATTTTTCATGATCATTTTAGTTTTTTTAATAATAATATTTTTTCTCGTTTGTAATGATTTTTTATATATATTTTTATTTATTTATATGATATTTAAATAAAATACATATTTTGTTTCTTCATAAAAAGATTAAATAGCCTTTTTTTTGTACTTCATGTTAACATGTTGAATTTTTTTATAAATTATATTAGTATTTAAACTTTTAAATTCTCATAATTATTCTTCATAATTCTTTTATTTTTTAAAAAATAAATATTTATTTACTTTTTACCTTTTATCTAATCAATTTATTTCAATATAAAAAATATTATTTTTACTAATAGTAGAAATTGATTTCATGGAAACCACTTAATATTGTATTGTTATACTTTAGATTTTTATAAATTATAATGGTATTTAAAATATTTAATTAATATAATTATTTCTCAAAAGATTTTAATTTTTCTAAAATAGCAATGTCATTTTCTTTTTTCTTTATAGAGATTAGAAAGTTTATTCTTATATTCTATTACATTATATATACTTTGGGTAGAAAATTTATAACTTAAGTGGAAGAATTAGTAGTTACTTTTGAAATAAATTAGTAGTTAGTGGGGCGTTTAGTGCATTATTAATATTTTATATGTTACTTTTGGACATTGAAAATACTAAAATTAATTGTCTAAATTTTATATATAACTTTGGAATATTTAGAATATCAAACTAAAAATAATTCATCCAATCAAAGGGTATTTTTGACCATTAAAAAAAATAAAAACAAGTTTAAATTCTCATGATCTCTACACTTTTAGAATAGTATAGATAAAAAAATTTTTAGCTGCCTAAATAACAAAATTGCATATACAAAATGGAATTCGGTAAAGGAAAGTCCCGTCCTGTTCATGGATATAAAAAGATTAAAAAAGGTTTGTAATTAGAAAGAGAAAAGTAAAAATTATATATGAACAATTATAGCAATTATAACAATTATAGTAAAAGTTTGTAGTTGCCAAAAAAAAGTCTCCCCGTCTCAAAGTGCTTGTTACATTCTGCATTTTGATTTTCACACAAAATTTAAAAAATTAAAATTCAAAATAAAACATGTAGTTGACCTTTTTGTATTACAATAACTTTTACTTTTCATTAATGGGAATAAGTTTGAAATCAGAGTAATATTATTTCATTAGAAGAGTCAGAAAGAGGGTAAGACTGGAAAAAGTTAATAATTTTTTCTAAATATTCAAGTAATTTGAAAGGAAAAAAAAAGGTTAAAAGGTAGTAAGCATTCTGTTTTGCCAGTATAGATGGTAAGAAAAGTTTTACTGATGAACCATGTGAATCACATTTACTGTTGATAGTAAGGGTATTCTATTGCAACTTACGAACCAAAATCCCGAGTCCTTAACTCTTCCTTAACTATATTTCTGACGGAATAAAAAATTTAAACAAGTTTGTTATATCTAAAATCAAAATATTCTCTAATCTCATTAATTCTTCCAAATTTGTTCGACCGAAAATTTTATGATCTATGATAATGGGATATCGAGAAATATAGGAGCATTGAACTGTGATTGTTGATTACACATGATTTAGTGGATGAATGTACTTAAACTTTCAAAAATAAATAATTCAATAATGTCTAGCATTACAAAAGAACAAACTTGTTATACCACAGGGGTAGTATCTTTATAAAAGAGAGAGTGAAACTTTCTTTCTACTACTAATAATGGCGGTTACAAGTAGTGTCTTTCATTTTTTTTCTTCTTTTTCTTCTTTTGATTCAAAGGAAAATATCAAAAGAGTAAGGATATGAAATTCTAAATTCTCAAGTTGCAACTCTATTCCAATTGTAGTTCTACATATATTTTACCTCAAATGATAATGATGATTTTTATTATTATTGTTGTTTTTGTTTAAAGACGTCACAAAAGATTATTAGAACGCCAAAAGCTTCATGAGATATGCCAACAAATGTAATATCAACACATTTATTACCTTAGCCAGATTGTATAATTTAAATTAACAAGTACATCTCAAATATGTGCTAAATACAAAATACATTCATTCAAAATTTAATATTTGAATTTCTATTTTAAAATGCTCCAAAATGAATGTTTACTTTTCTAAATTAAACATATTAGTATTTAAACTTGCATAATTAATCCCCTTATCTTAAAATATATAATTCTACTAATATATAGGTTCTCTTGGTAACCTCACCAATTTGTTGAAGTAATGTAATAATATGTATATGGTAAAATTATCTCCCAAATTTTTGTGCTAAGCTAAATATTGATGTAAGCCTCAATGGTTCAACCATTGCGTATATGCATCCCTTGAGGATTCTTGTAATGAGCTTAATTTGTTAAATCTTTCATGTGAAAAAAAGGTAAATTATTCACGTACGTATTTGGTAAGAGTTGTAATCTTGGTGTAATGGGATTCAATAAGTAAGTTTGGCTTGGGGAAGCCATTCGGAAGCAAGTTACTAGAGAGAAGTGTAAATCACTCCACGAGAATTAGAAGAGCTTGTGAAGAGGAGATTTTGCTAAAGAGGGATGTTCCTCCTGTGTAAGATTGGTTTAATCAAATAATATGACTTTGAAAATAAAATTTTAATGGAGTTTGAGTAATACTTGCAAAAGGCTCGAGGCAATAGATGTAAATCTTAAAAAGATCGAACTACTAGTTATTTATCTGATCTATTTATGGTTTCTATTCTGTGAATTTGATCTCTTTATTTCTTATTAAATTCAGTACCATTATTGCTTGTTTGTGCCTTAAATCACCTGTTCAATATTGCAATTTATTGTTGGTATTGTTGTTTACTCCATTGTTTCAAAATATATGTCTTAATTCTATTTTATACGAGAATTAAAATTTTAGTAAATTTCACAGAAAATTTGATAGATGTCTAAAAATGAACTTAGTTGAAAATTATTTGTTAATGTTTCAAATTTAAAATTCAATAATATTAGGGATTGGTGAAATGGTTGCTTAGAAAACTAAAGTCGTGTTTGGTTCTTAGAATAGGAATTGGAATTGGAATTGCAATTTTATGGAATTAGAATTCTAATTGGTAAAATTGTGGAGTTGGTGGACATTCTGGTCATTTTGTACAAGGGATGCTTATTTGTGTGAGGATTTGAGCAAGAGTATATTTGTGGTCATTTTATACAAGGGATGCTTGTTAGTGTTTATAATGTGTAAGAGAAAGTGTGTGTATGTGTGTGAGAAAGAGTGTGTGTGTAAGCAAGCAAGCAAAAGGGAAAGAAAGAAAGAAAGTATGTGTGTGAGAGTATGTGTGAGAGAGAGTGCGTATATGTGTGTGTGTGTGTGAGAGAGAGAAAGAAACTATATTGGGTGCAGGAAACTAGTGTTTATAATGTGTGTGAGAGAGAATGTGTACAAGAGAGAGAGAGAGATATTTTGTGTGAGTACGTGAGAGAGAAAGTGTGTTGCATTTATTAAAGAGTGTGTGAGAGAGAGGAAGTATGTGCATGTGTGTGAAATTATTGTTTATAGCGTGTGTAAGCATGCATGTGTGTGTGTGCGAGAGAGAGGGAGAGAGAGAAGGCGTATGATTGTCTGAGAGAATATATAAGTCTCTCACAACTGCAATATCCACTTAATCATAATAATTGAAAAGTAAGGTAGAATATAAAGATTAAATATAATTTACCAATAAAAATGTAGTTTAGATATAAGAATTAGAATCATAAGTTCACCATCTTAAATCTTAGAGAAATCTAAGAGGTATGGCATTAAAAACATGTATTTGTATTCATATCTATATAGGTAGCTAAAAATGACAAGTGACAAGATATAAATAAAGATATGTATATGCATAAGCACAGATGCCATGGAAAGATTTGCAACCAGGTATATTTTCTTTTGTTGTGTTTGTATATGTATAGGTTGCCCTTTTAAGGCACAAGGAATAATCATATTTTTTCCTAAACAATGAAGTTTCTTGTAGAGATAATATGATTTTATTGGCAATAGAGATCAGACTTTTCTTACATGAGTTGAGAAGATTTTTGCACACTATAGTTTTGTGAATGATTTTAATTTGGGGCAAAAATGAGATTAAACTTTTAGAGCATTGTAGATGAAATTTGAGCTTGCATATTTTTCAAAATCCAACAAGACAAGAAGCACACGAAGTTGGATAAGAATTTGTACAAAAGTGACATTGGAAACTTGGGCAAATTTTTATTCCTATAATGGATGGCGTAAAACAAAACTATATTACTAATTTCATGTTCTTGGAACATTATATATATTTAAAAATTGAGGAAAATAATCCTGCAGAGGAAACATGAGATTAAACTTTTAGAGCATTGTAGATGAAATTTGAGCTTGCATATTTTTCAAAATCCAACAAGACAAGAAGCACACGAAGTTGGATAAGAATTTGTACAAAAGTGACATTGGAAACTTGGACAAATTTTTATTCCTATAATGGATGGCGTAAAACAAAACTATATTACTAATTTCATGTTCTTGGAACATTATATATATTTAAAAATTGAGGAAAATAATCCTGCAGAGGAAACAGAATGGTCATCTAAAAGCATGCAAAATACTTAGCTGGAAATGCATGAGGAAAGGAAAGAAAAAGGGGAATCTATCAATGCTTACAGTGACTAGGAGGAGAACGTAGTCAATAAAAATACTTTTATGAAATACACCAACACACATGGAACTTATTGAGCCTAACTTACATATTTGTCACTTGTTATGGATTTATCTACTATTGTTAGAGTGAAGTATGGCCTACCTTTGATAACCTATGTTATGGCTTTATCTACTATTATTTTGTGAACTATTATTTATGATGTAATAGCTTTGAAAATATTGTAAAACTCAATGTAATAGTTAATTGTATTGTAAAATTTATATCCTAGTACTATGGAAACAAAAGTCGAGCATTTTACTAGACTTAATATTGTGAGATAGGTAGGTATATTACTTACTTTCCGGTGGAACTTAGGGAGGTAGTCGGGGATGTTATAATGTATGTGAGAGACAATATGTTTTTAAGTGCATATGAAAGATAGAGAGAGAATATGTGTCCTGAATTGCAGTTCTTAACTTTTAGTATGAAATTGCATTTATGAAATTGAGAAAAATGGAAATAGAAAAAAATTTCAATTCTATAAAAAAAAATTAGAATCAAATGAAAGAATTCATTCAACTCTATTGCACCAAATACAACATAATAGTTTTTGGAAAATAAAAGCTTTTAAATAACTAGTTCAAGGCAAGGGTTAAGTTGAGAAAATCAATAAATAAAACTCTTTATATGATCAAATATTTTTAAACATGTCAAAAGGGTTGCAACTATTGTTAGAGCAATTGTTACTAACAATTAGCATAACATATGACTTTGTTAGTACCCTATTTAGTGCATGAAGTACACCGATAGTATACGTGATACACCATTAGTAATGCTACATTATATTGAGTACATAAACACTATAAGATGTGCTAAATACCAATACTATAGTGGTATAACACAAATATTATTAGTACACTTTATGTGTTATATTGTGTATTAATAGCATTGTATAATATACTATTCGATTACTGTGATACCCCAAATCCAGTAGCAAAAATCCAACACCTTTGTCCCTTGGTTTCTTTGTTAGTGCCACCCTTCTTTAGGCATCATATGGATAGCAGCTCACAAGGCGTTTGACCCGGTAGACTGCGACTGTAGCAATGATGTTTCAGTTTGGGTTGTGTCTGGGTTAGCCCAAGTGGAATTGGACTCTCCTCTAGAGACAATGCAATTGCAGGGGGGTTCGTATCCTACAATCTGATAACCCAAATGCACAGATTAAAGGAAGAAATTGGTTCTTTTCTTCTCCTGGCTACCAACGGTACAAAGTCATCGTTGCTTCATTAACGGATAACCGTCCCCCTCACAGCAAATTAATTTTAGCTAATTAACTTCTGGCTGCTTCCATAGGATGGAATTCAATTCCACCAACCACTACCTTTTGATACGAGGGCAGAGACAATACCTTCCAGTGCTCACAACTACGCAGGTCACACACCACTGGCCAAAGTGAGATGCACCACTTCCAGTGATGCCGACTCAGTAGGACCGCTCTTCCTTAAATCTGTGAGTTTATATTACATTATGCCCTCTGGGGCCTCCATTCTCTTTTAATTATCATATACTTTTTCTTTTCTAATAGCTTTGCAATAGGATTTGATTTTTCAGATTTAATTATGGGCAATGTTCCAACAACAGGACCATTGCATCTCATCGGAGCCTGAATTCGCTGCCAAACCGCTAGTGACAGAGACACTGGTACTTGTTTAGATTTTTTTTTTTTCAGTTACCCTATTTCTGTAACTACTCAAATTGGCATAGTAGTATTAATAGCTTATATGTGTTTCCTCTTTTGCATAGGTCAGTACAAAAGTAACTAGTCATTATAGAAACAGTAGGTATATTTTTAGAATATGGATTCTTAAATTGCTTTTTTTACTGCGTATGGTGACCGCATACTTATGACATTCTCGATTGGACACTGTGATTATTATGTTGCAATCTTGTTTTAGGGTTTACAGTTTAGCCCAAATTGTGGCCCCTTGTTTGTACAAATTTCTGGCCTTTTGGTTTTCTTAGTTTCCCCAGCCACTATTCCTTGCAACAACTACCATACACGAAGACAAGCATGAATATATTTAGCCTTTTGCTCAGACTTGTTATTGCATAACTAATGCATAATAATAATTCCCCAAACTAATAACGCCATACACTCTAACCCATAATGAGGTGTTTATCTTGCAATAATTTAGTTAGTAATAGAAACATTTTACACCCAACTATAGGGCATCCTGTTGCTGCAACATCAATTGGCACAATATTGATACATAGTACAGAACCCACCTCAAGAAATATTTGATCTGTGTTTTATAAAAAGAAACCCACTACTGTACTTAGGAATTTGATGCACCAGACTTGTGGAACACATGAAAATAAGCCTCAACTTTAGTACTACTGGAAACAATTTCTTTTTTTTTCTCAGAAGGAGATGAGGGCAATTAAAAGTGACGCTAAATCACAGCTTCACTAACGTGCAACAAAATCTTCATGCTCTTATGTGTTTTGTGAAGGAGGGGTTAAGGATTTAGTTTTCCTATGTACATTTTCGAGTGTTGGTTAATAGTTTAGTCTATGCCTTTCTTCATATAGTGTGGCTGTCCTCCGGAACCACTCTAGGCAACATAACTGGGAGGTTAATGCTAATGCATTTTTTGCTGATAAAATGTTTAACTTGTTGCAAGTAGCCTTTTTATTTTTGTGCTCAACTGTAACTCTTATTGAAACTACAGGAAACTGGATGTTCTTTATTCGTATGCCTCAGCAGTTTTATGTAATTATAGCCTAATTATATTTATTTTTTAACTGTGTAAATTTTGTATGTTCACTTGCGATCACAAAACCACACATTTTCCTTTGAATGTGTTCTCAGTGGAGACCATTTGCTTTCCTTCACCCTTACTTTTGGCCATGGAATTGTATTACAAAAAATTTTGTTTCATGTATATGAAACCCATGCTGAGGTAACCTATTTAGAAGTACGATGAACTATGTAATTATTTCTTTAATTCTGTGCTGCGTGGTTGCATGTAGCAGCAATAGGTAGTGGCCAAAACAGTCAGCAATGTCATCTTGCTGATTAGTCGTTATCTTTGGAGAATTTGTTTCTACAGATATGCACCCAATTGAAGGCGAAGAATGGTATGTGGGCCTTCGGAGGATTCACCACAAAGGGTTTCTCCCAACTAACGGATAGGTGGATAAATCAAACTCGCATCTCACATAATAGGGAACCCTCTTAGGGAAGTTTAGGCATCTACAAAAAGAGTATTCCACAATGAGATGGTTTTTGGAGAAACACACTTGTATTGAATGGGAATCGATGATGAGCACTGTCACCGACTATGACCAGCACTGGGAAGCAACGATCCAGGTTGTATAAATGCACATAACAACTATCTTTTTTGTAAAATGTTTAGAATTTTTAAAACTGTTATTATTAGTAAGATTGTTGCATTTGCAGTTAGTTCCTTCTATACTCGATAGAGGGAACAAAGTTTTGGGTGCTAGAATAGTTATTTCTATTATTTAACAATGCTTCTAAAATATTTTTGCTTCGTTACCTTTCACTTTCTGCTTGAACGGCTGAACCAATTTGTTTCGGAAGTGTTTGGACACTCCGGGTTAGGAGGAAAAACAACAACTTGACTTGAATTTCTAATCCAAGTCTATTTGCTCTTCTTTTGTTAGGTCAATGCTGACGCTGCAAAGTTTCTTTGGAAGAGCCTTCCAAACTACCCTCTAATGCGAGATGTCTTCTTCGACTCAGTGGCAAGGGGGTTCTTCCATGCAGGGTCCACCCATCAACACTGAAAAAAATCAACTAAAGTAACGAAATGATAATATACATCCCAAAAATTTCAATATCTAGCTTCGTTTTCATGATATTCCAGAAGCTGCTTTTGATTTGCCTCCCCACTTGTCTGGCTCTAAAAGAAAGGCTAGCAATGGTAGCGGTACAAATTGAAGCAAGAGCTAACCTTCATTCACCTTCGAGTTCAAGAATGACATTGCAGGAATTATTCGAGAGTGGAAACGAGTTAAGGAAATGACAGCTGTTGACCGCCAAACAAAGCTAGAAGCAAAGAGGCAAGGAAAAGATGTTGTGGACGCATGAGATATTCCCGCTTGTATGAAGGTTCTTAACAGTGACGATTTGAAGTACCTTAACTTTGAAGAGTATGATGCAGTCGTAAAAATTTTCACAACGAGGGGAGAGGCGTGGTGGAAAACTTAGATATCAATGCAAAAATGACAAGCGAAAATGGCACATCAAGCACCGGATCATGAACCGACCACCCAATGCCAAATAACTAAACAACAATTACTATATATATTTGGATACTAGTCTACTTAGGCCTTGCTACGAATTTTAGTTTCGATCTTGTAAAAAATATTACTTGTGCGGATGTACTTAATACAACCTTTGCTTTTCTAAGGAATCCATTTTCCAATAAAAATCTGTTTGTGAACCCTACCTTAGGGTGTCATTCACATGATCTATATAACCAATGCATACCTTGGTTATCATTGTCTCTTCGGGCCAATTTACCAAGACCGCACGCATAATGTCAATATTTCACTGCTATACTGTAACGGTGTTCAAGTACCAAATTCTGGTGTTTCTGTGGTAGTGGAAGGGGGCATGTGTGATGAGATTATATTTTAACCATTATTTAGAACTAATTTTTTAATTATTTAAGGGTTAATTAATAGAATTTTATGACTTTGACTAGTTTTGGTGAATTAAATGTTTATGTACTTGGTATTAATTAATTAAGATGATTTTATTTGTGAAATACAATTTAATTCACCAATTTTACTAATTATTGATGTAGGGTAAAATGGTAATTTTAAGAGAAGAAAAAATGAAAGGAGAATTGGTTTTAAAAAAAGAGAAAACAAAAATTCACCATGCCATTCAGTGAATAAAGTTGAGTTTGACAAGGATTGCAATTTGAAGAAGAAAAAAGTAGATTCCAAAATTGACTTTGAAATGAATAAGTATTTGGAATCTAAATTGGATTTGAATTCCAAAGAGACTCCTATATATGTATATGCCAAGTTCTCTGTGGAAAGAGGAAGGCTTTTGTGTTGTGTGGACCAATAGAAGAAAAAAGAAAAGAAAAGAAGAAGACAGAAGGACAAGAGAAGAAACAAGGAGGTTAACCGAGAGGGGCAGCAAGCTTGAAGATCAAAAGAGTTCCTCCAAATAGGCTCTTCTATTCTTCTATTTTCTTTCTTTATTTTTTTATTTTATGTTAATTAAATTTATGGCTTTGAATATTTGGACCATAAGTAGTTAAATCTTTCGTGACTAAGGCCCTCGATGAAGGCCGGAACTCTTATGGATTTAATTAATTTTAATTAAAGATTATTTATTTTATCTCAATTTTAGTTAATTATTATTATTGTTCTTAATGCTTGCAAATTTTTGACCAATTTTTGCATGCTTTTAAATTTATTCTAGTGGTTGAGAAATACTATATTAGATTGGATCGTAGTAATAACAATATATAATAAAACTGACTACAAATAGATTTAGTTTCTTTGTGTGGTTTCTAACGAGTAGGAAATGAAAGTTAGGGAATTCCATAGAGATGTTTGCAGTTTTGATAATTAAAATCACATAGAGATATGATTTATTTATTAATTAAAGTTCGGAGCTTTTCACCAAGAGATTGAGTCTAGCTTATAATTAGAAATTCTACTATTAACCAAGTCGATAATAAATTTAAAGCAATTAATTATTTTTCATAAGAGGAGTAAGCTGGATTTAGAGTGTCTTAGTCTATTCATTGCTATTGATTTTTAATTAATATAATTATTGATTATTATTATTATTATTATTATTACTACTTATTTTTATTAGTAATTAGTTTTTAAATAAAATCACATTTATTTCGGTTTAAGTTAGGTAATAAGTAAACGAATTCTGCAATTAGGTAGCAATCCTCATAGGGATGACTTATACTAACTACTTTATTACTTGTTTGACATTTATGCACTTGTAAATTTCATATCAATGTGTACACTGGTTTTGTAGGATTTTAAGAGTGTTTTGGGATTGAAGTAGGCACACAATTGGTGTGAACATGAAGAGAGGGTCAAAGAGGCCACTTTCAAGAAAAAGGAAGGGTGTAGTTGACATAGAAAACTAGGGTGATAGGGGATGTTGATTCTCTTCAATGAAAAATAAATAGTGGCTTGATGAAAGGCAACACGCCAACATGGTCGTAGAGCAATCTATTACCCCTGCACTTGACCAGGCCTTTCACATAACATGAACCTTTAAGTAGTTGGGGTGGCGGTGTATGTTAGGCATGAGTAGAGTATACTGCTTGGACCTTCTAAAGGAATTTTTTGTGAACATTACCGAAAAAGACAAGAAAACCAACACTGTCATTGAGACTGAGGTCAAGGGCAAAAAAAAAAAAAAATCATTCTTACTAGCGAGGCCAGGATTTTAGGGACCCGTTATGAGAGCAAATAGCCATAGACAGAAAGGCTCCTATGATCTGGAGTGGCGCTATCATTCAACGTACACTTCAATATTCTTTCGTCATAAATTACAATGTAACCAGTTAGGCCTAGGGCCAAGGGCATTAAACCTCACCACTAGATTATTTTATATTTAATTCATCATAATGTTGCTTCTAAGGGTAGTAATTTGCATGAAGCATGGTTGCTTGATATTTATATTCTGCACAAATTGCGTCACAAGGAGCGGATTCCTCTAGCACCCATCTTGATCACCCAAATGAGGGAGGTCATTATGAAGAATAAGTCCTTTGCTTTCCCTATTTTGGTTACGTAAATTATGAGGGCCTTTGATATGGACTTTGCCGGTGAAGAAGAAGCATGCACAATGACACAACATGTTATTGGAGAGGACACGTTAAGGAGTTGTGGTTATGGATACAAGGAAAACACGAAGAAGTGGGTTCCAAGCTACCAGATTAATGATGATGACATTACATGCACTACGGACTGGGCTTACTATATCTTCCACTGCAGCTTTTTCGGAGGAGGTTTGCCAAGCCCTAAATCATCTCGAGGCTAGGCTAACTTGGCAACAGGAACAAACATCCACACTGCTGAGGAGCTTCAATGCCTAAGAAGGAACAAGCTCTGGCAGCGCACAAGAGTGACAGTAGTGGAACTTGTTCCTACAATGATCCAGGTTCAGTCATGTTTGTTATTTGGTTATTTTGTCTTACAATATTTTGTTTTTTTTTGTGCACCAAATACGACAAGGTCATTGGTCAAATTAGGAGTTGTTGCTATTCTATTAACATATTTAAAACCGTGATTAAAATATGCCTATCAGCAACAAGTAGTGATATTTTCTATTTTGAAACTGTAGAAAATTAGCCCATACCATATGGGTAGGCAAAAGAGGACAACGGCAAGACAGGGTTGTTCCCCTGAACACCTGTTTTAGTTGAATAAGAAGTAATCTAGTGCACAACCAGCTTGAAGCATGGGTGAGCATAATTCAGATTGAAGAATTCGACAGACAATTTTGAGTTTCATAAGTAATTATAGCAAGAAAAGTTAATCCAACAATATTTATCTTATGATAAAGTAATCGTTCAGATAGAAGCACTTCTTACTAAGTACTCCATCCGTCCACAACTAAATGTCTCATTTTGGACTTGAGAATAAAATTTAGGAGTGTAAATTGATTATAAAAAATTACTATAATATTTTTATTAATCAAAGTGGTTAATGCGATGACCCATATATTAGTAGAATTTAAATTCCTTAAATCAAAAGAGTGAAAGAGGTTAGTGGTAGGGGGTCTTATGTTAGTTGAGCTTGTTTATCTTAAATTAAGAAGGTTATTAATTAAAGTTTAGATAAAATATATAACTATTTTACGAAAATAAATATTTAATTATGGGCATCTTTAAAAGGAAATATGTCAATTATGGATGAATATAGTAATAAATTATTTTGTCAAAAAAATATAAGTTTCAAATTTTAATTCACATTTTCGTCCCCTTACATATTAAAAAAGGGTTAAATACATTTACCCCTTAAGGTATAACCAAACTAGCAATTAATCCATGTCATTTGGTAGAACTACAAGTATCCCCTTATTTATATTAGTTGACTAACACCATTAATAAAATAATTAAAAAGACAAGAATAACCTTTTTATATAAATTAGAAAAACGAAAACCCTAACCCGTAAGCATGAAGCAACAACAATTAACCAAAGCAAATTTGCAGTTTGTTTTCTTCTCCAAAAACTACTTTGGTTCCGTTCCAACTTCCTATTTCTATCCATCCATGATGGATTGCTGAAGTAGGTGTCAACTGTCATGGCATGAGATGAGATTTGCAATTATTAAATCAAGGTCCTAGAATGTGTTAGGATATAAAGATGATGCTTTATATGAAACTTGAACAATTTTCCCAAAAATCATTATCTCATCCTTCAATTATGTTCTCTCCTTTGCCATTTAAGATTATATCTGCTTTTTCTTCGACTTGTGAAATCTTATTGATATTTCGTATGAGAAAATCAAGATAGTGAATGAGTTTTCAATATTTTCTCGTTATTCAACTTTCTAAATGGAATTCATCTGGGCATTTTTTTGGCCAACAGTTACTAAGAATTGCTGGTAAATGCTGAATTTCTATAGAACTCTAGAATTAAGCAACTTGAGAGTTCATGAAGCAACTAAAAATTTCGGCTTTTTGGTTCTAATATATGGTGGACTTTAAGCACTAGTTATCTAGAAGATCTCTTCCACAAACCAAAATCTGGTATATGGCATATTAAGGCGAAGCAATTCAATCAGATCCTTAGACTGACATGGATAACTCTTTATATTAGGGTGTATTTGGATAACGGCTGAACTTGAGGTTGGGACGGGTCAACCCAGCTCCAAGGTGGGCGTCCGTCTGGCATGGTTTGGATACCTGTTGTTGTGGTTTGCGGGTAAAAAATTCAGGTGATTTGGGTTTGCTCTAAAATCTTGCTCCATTTCTCTAGGATCACCCCAATTCGTGCAATTTTTGTCAGATAAATAGTGCTTTCTGTACATGAATGAAAAAAAGTAAGCAGTGGATAATTTTCTGTTGTTTGCTCCATTCCTAGCCATACATTATTATCTAAGAAAAATTTGAATGATGGTAATAAGCTCCTCACCACACTCATGTTCGGACCGGCCATATATCAACGTTTATTCTGAGAAAGCGAATAATTTTGAATAGGCTTTGTTAGCATTGATATTATTAATAATTTGGCCTACCCACAATGACTACAACAGTGCAAATTGCTTCACCAGTGCAAACGACAGTCAATGAATAATTACTGTTGATCCCTTAAACATGTAGTGGAACAATGTGGTCCTTTTCCCCTTCAGTCAAATACGTTGCTGCGCCATCTTGTAGCATAATTCTCCCACAAAGACATGGCAATGCTATCCTAAAAATTTGCCCAATCACGGAGATCAACTTCACTGTTTGTGTGATTTAGTTGGATTTGCGACTCCTCGGTCACAAATGCAAGGAGAATTTAACTCGTTGAGGAGGCTAAACAAATGGGGGACAGGAGAAAATACGGCGTCGGCAAATTTGAAATCCGCATGAGCTGCTTGTGGGAGCGAATGTCTTCGGCAGTGTGAAATGTCCATGTCCATGGATCAATATAAACTCTTATCTGAAGGCCCTAGTACAACTTTACTCCCACCCACCGAATCGTTAAATGTCATATCACTTGAACGAAGATATTTTTCTTACTTTGAAACCTCTTTTATTCGCATGGGCCAATAGGGTCACAGCTAACCCAAGACTGAAGAACGGGTTCACGGGCTATAACCCGTTTCAACCTCAAATCAAACTTGTCCAAATGCAATCTCATTCCCAAACCAAGTAATCCTGGAAGTCATCCGCTATCCAAGTAGACCCTTAGTGATGCAGGAGACAGAAATGATGGCATGATGAAAAAATCAAATTTGCATAGGTCAACATAATAGCTTGGGGCAATTGGCAAGCAACTAATATATGCAAGGTAGGGTCATGAGTTTGACTTTTGCTTGTGGTACCATGTTGAGAGTGTTTGGACCAAATCTTCCCCAAACAAGAGTCAGATTCTGTTGGCGCAACTCAACTAAACAATGAATGAGCTTATGGTTTCTTGTGTACTCGATTTAGTATTGTTGTTGCAGAATTAAGAATTGGGTTCCTTTTATTGTGGACAATTGCTCTTAAGTCTCTCAGTTTGGTTTATTTATATTTTAAGTTAAAAATGTTCTATTAGTCAATTTAACAGAAACACCTAATTGATTAAGGGTATTTTGGGTACTGAATTTGGTGTATTAGAAACTTCCGTTTACTTCTGAACTGACTAAGGTGGTAGTGGTTCTTTGATCAGTGGAGAAAATTATAGTTTTACTAAACATAAAAGGGCTATTTGTAATCTAAACAAATCTCAAGGGAGGTAAATTAATTAACCCAAAAAAAGAGCAATTTATCTTTTTTACAGAAAAATAAACAAAGGAAAAGAATCGCATAGACCAAATTAGCCCTAAAGGATGTCATAGCATGAAGGTAGATATTGGTCTTATTAGAGAAAATTTTTAAGCAAAAAAACATATTAGAGTAAATTTTTAGGCACAAAAGCCTATGATCAGCTTTTTTCACTTTGGTAAGTCTAACGACAAAAGTTTCACTAAAATTCTTTCAAACAATGTCAATAATATTTTTTGTAATATTTTTAATTATATTATTTAATCTTTTAAAATTTATGATTTATTTTATTTAATTTAAAATATATGAACAAAAATTTTTATAATTAAGAGTTTTATAAAAAATATAATACAAAAGTGTTACAAGAATTCAAACCCCAAAAGTTGTTCATCTACCAAATGAAAAGCTTGTCCCAAATTTTCTCTCTTATGGATTTATGAAGTGTGTCCCACTTGTGACTAAATTTATGATGTATTTAAATTGTAACTCAATTTAAATATTTATGCTGAATTTATTTAAATTGTATCTCCCAGTCAAACACACAAATTAGACTTCTCTTCTTGTCGTACAAAAAATTTACTTTTACAGAACCCAAGATAAAATCTCTCTCAATCAAATACAATTCAAATACTCTACTTTTTTTATATATAACAAAATTGTCATGAATCTCACATTTTCTTTCATAGAAGTCAAAAACTGTATACTCCGATAATTAACTAGTAAATTCTGCAAGTAAAGCCGAAGAGTATCGACGAACACACACTCCAATAATTTCTCCCTTCGACTCATATAGTGAATATTGAATGTCACAGAAGCCAAACTGAAGCAAAAAGGACTGGATTTAAACTTTTTTGGATTGCGACAATAATTCAAAAAACGCAAACATATCCCTCTGTATAAAGAAATCAACTCAAACACGTAATTCTATGGATGATGCTGTCGACATTTCCCAAACCGGAGCAAGCTTACACTGCTTTATTTATGTGACAGATTTCTTTATTTTACTGCTGTACAGATTTGGATTCCCAAAAGAGAAAGCAACTTTAGAATTCATGTTTGTGAAAGTCATTTAGGATGCATGGTGAAAAGAAAGCCTGCTTGGTGAATCAATTCTAATTATATGTTCTTCCTCGGCACCAGACTCATCACTCGACTCATCCTGTGCCACATTCTCTTTTGAACCTGAGTCCTGCGGTGGAGCTCTCCTTTCTTGAACTTCAAGTTTTCTTCGGATCGTGGAAGCACCTTCAGATTTGACAGAAACAAGAGGCCGTCCATAATTTGAAGGAACTCGTGGGTATGAGTGACTGTGAGATGGCTTCTGTTTACCAATCCTGGGAAGACTTCGGGGACGCCAACCAGCACTGTTTATCTGATATAAGGCAGGGAACATGCAGCACGTCAAAAATATCAGCCAAAAGTTCATTTAAACGTTCAGATGGTGAGCTTCTGATTCCAAAGGACACCATTGATGGACTCAAGTTTCCCACTTCAAAAGGAGAAATATAAAATGATTCCCATATTTATTGTTACTTTTAAATCCCAAATGTGTATATTCTTTTAAAGTAATGATTTTTTCCACAGGAAATGGCAGTGAGTATAGGCATAATAACAAGCAAACCCAGTATAACCAACACAAACAACAAACATTCCGGTCTATTTACTCTTGGATATAGATTGTCCAATACTGATACTATGCAACCGATTTTAATGATTATTAGGAATCTTCTTGCAAGAACCTTCTGTTGATTAAATCGGAAATGCAGGCATTATAGGCAAGATTTAGTTCAATAATAATAAAGCATGGTTTATTAATTATAGGAACTAAACATGCTAAGGTAAACAAATTTAACTCACCATGCTGCCGTAGATGCTCAGCTGCATTGCTCGAGCAGATAAGTTGTTCTCTAGTTCATTAGTCTTTTCCACATCATTATGATGCTGTCTTGCTTTAAAGAAATGTTCAGGCCAACTCATTAGCCCCCCAGGATCTCTAGTAAGAGGTCCAGAGGCATGATCAATGGAATGAGATATCAATGAAGATGACCTTCTCTGAAGAGTTTTACCCGCTTCAAAACCAGCAATATCCAAAATGATCACTCTTGCCCTTGTCTCAACTTGATACCCTGAAGCTTGGTGAGAAAAACTGGCAATTCTGGCACCTAGTTTTTTAATGAAAATAATATTATTAGTCAAGAATTTATACATTCTCTTGTCTTCATCACCTGATAAACTTCTACCAGCCTGAAGCAATCAAATGTCTAGCTCATATCATTTAGACCAAATTGCAATGTTCACATCTCCATCAGATTGGACCTACCGATCACCTAGCTAAAAATCACTATGATCAATTTGAGTGTCTGATTATATAAAATTCTCATCATTCTTTCGTACATTTAGCCATCCCAAACAGCATTCCATAATTAAGAAAAAATAACAAAATACGTCAACCACCGAAGTGATACCTAGTTAACTTTCTTAAAGGAGTCAGCAGAAGTTATCATTTGCAATAGAAAAAATGAATTCCACCTAGATTTAAACCAACCCCCCCCACAAACAAAAAAGAGGAATAAAACACACAGACACACATACACACCTTTGGGGCAACAGTTCATAAGCAAAAATTTTCATTCTTAATAGCTTTATAACTTTCAGATGAATTCTTGATATGAGAAAAGATAAGTCCCCATAGAAGCCAAAATGTCGTTATTTTCTAAAATAAGATGAAAATTAAATAATATCATTGGACAAAACACAAGTGAATAGAGCAGATCACCAACCATTAAAGCTGTTTCTATGAGCAAACACCAATGACTATTTTTATTGTCACTAAGAAGTCTTGTTCTCCAAAGAACATAAGGCTTTTCATGAACAACTCATGTTTCACTAGTTATTAGGCTCATCCAGGTTGAATTATATACTTACCGCTGGAAACTTCCAAGGGGGGAAAAAGCAGGAAAATATGGAAATCAGCCCTATTTGCGTATTTTGGACCATATGTAGAGAAAGGAACTGACAGGCTTTTTAAGTGAAGGTTGTTTCCATATGGTGGTTTGAGCTTTGTTTAATACTGATGAATTGGAAAGAGAATTTTGCCCATCTTTTTCCTTTTGGGAGGGGAGGGGGGAGGGGCAGAGGAGGAGGATATAGTTAGCTTTCTATCTGTAAGAAGTAAGAGTGTAAAGGAAGCTTGCCCTCATTTGCAGTGTGTGTGGTATTAATGAAATACTTTCAGCTATCACCAGAATAGAAATGACCACACCCTTAAACATTAACAACAAAGCACTAAAATCTCTTTCGAATAAGTGGAATATCACTGTCTGATTGGACCATCCCCTATCACTGTCTTTCAATAGAGAAGTCACCAACTCAGGACATAACTGTCTAAAATTTTGTATATAAACTTATTTCCTCAGTTTTCAGGTCCTCTCTGCTGAAGAAAGTATAAACCAGGCAAACATGACTGAGTGGGAAAATCTTAGAAATCAGCAGTAAATGCAGGACACAATGCAAACATAAGCACAATAAACCATCGTTCAAAGTATCTCGACTACCACCACATTGCCTTGTCATAGAAAGTTTTTCCCATGTGCAAAGCAAATCCTGTTGTTCAATTTTTGTTAATCTAATCTATCTATCTATACTATTATAAAAGTATGGATAGGGGTCATGGGGATTTAAAGTTTATGTGTTTCTTTCTTTTTTGAATGGTCTAAAATACCCTCGAATTTAACTAGCCACTATTATATTATTTAGTTAATTAATTAATAACTATAAAAAATTAAATAAGAGTTATTTGGAAGTTACATTAGTTAAAGAGTTACGAATAAAAAAAAATAACAGTTATACATAAAAATTTAATAGAAAGCTTTGTACTATTAACCAATAAGTATATTAACTACCACTTAAGTTACATATTTTGTAACCCTAAAAGATAATGTAATGGGATATAAAAATGCACATCTGACCTCCATAAAATAACTAATATCAAGAGCAACTAATAGTAAAATAACATCATAAAAAATCTAACATAAAAAATGTTCTTATTATAAAAGCACGAATAGGGGACATGGGATGTAAACTTTATGTCATAAAAGGATGGATAGGGATCATGGATATTTAAACTTTATGTGTTTCTTCCTTTTTTAGATAGTCTAAAATACTTCATATTATTTTGTTAATTAATTAACAACTATACAAAATTAAGTAAGTGTTATTTGGGAGTTACATTAGTTAAAGAATCACAAATAAAAAAATAACAATTGTATATAAAAAATTAATTGAAAACTTTATAACTGCTAAACAATAATTATATTAACTACTCCACTAAACTTACATATCTTTTATCCCTAAAATATAATATAATAGATATAAAAATAGACATATAACCTCCATAAAGTAACTAATATCAAGAGCAAATAACAATAAAAAATATTATAAAAAGATCTAACATGAAAAATGCCCTTTAACCTCTCTAGCATTATAAAAATAAGATAAAGGAAAAAAAGAATACTATTACTTTATAAAAAAATAAAATAATCACAAGAAATAATTATGCTCATTAAGATAGAAATCCATATATAATTAATGAAAAGGTTATTATAACAATAAATAAAATATGAAAATATTTTTATAATACTATTATATTGGTTAGTTAGTTAATTAATTATTTATTATATATTTAATTATTGAAAGATTAGTAAGAGCCATTTGGGAGTTACATTAGTTAAAGACTAATACTCTTACTCTTCTTTTTTTTTTTTTTGGAGGAAATGAAGAGTACTATATTAGTTTATTGTTATTATTGTCTTTGTCGTTGTTATTATTATTATTATTATCATTATTATTAAAAATTTAAATCATAAGTGCTTTATGGGAGTTACATGAGTTAAAGATGAGCAAATAAAAAATAACAATGGTACATAAAGAATTAATAGAAAAATCCTTGATTAGGTCTTAACAACTAAGTAATAATATTTGAACTTCAATTTTTTTTTTAATTCAAAAGCATAATACAGTGAAAGATATAAATGGATCATATAACTTTTATAGAATAGATTATATAATTAATACTATTATTGAAATATTATATAAATAAAAACATTAAGAGTAAATTAATGTACTTTAGGCTTAGTTTGGTTCGCAAGGGGGAGGAGAGGGGGAAGGGGAGAGGGAATGGGAGGGGAAGAGGCACCTTTTACTTTCTCTAAGGGAGGTATTTGTATTTACTTTAGTTTTGTTTGGTATGAGGGGAAAGGAAGTAAATTAGAAATATTTTTCCTTATTTGGTTGTACAAAAAATGGAGGGGGGGGGGAGGAGGATATTTTACTATGTTTACAAATTTACCCTCCCCTTAAATTCTCTAATTATGATAAAAGTGAAAGTTGAAGGCATAATGGTCTTTCATGCCTAGTTTGGTTGGGATGAAAAGAGAGGAAAAAGGAAGGGGAAAGTAAAAGAGGAAGTAAATAGGCGTTTTACTTCATTTGGTTGGAAGGGGAGAAGGGAGGAGAGTAAATGTAGAGGGGGAGCTCATCAGCAATTCCAATCCTTCCACTTTTAGAAGGATTGGCAGGTATTTGATTTTTAAAAGCCTAGTTTGGTTGGGATGAAAAGAGAGAGGAAAAAGGAAGGGGAAAGTAAAAGAGGAAGTAAATAGGCGTTTTACTTCATTTGGTTGGAAGGGGAGAAGGAAGGAGAGTAGATGTAGAGGGGGAGCTCATCAGCAATTCCAATCCTTCCACTTTTGGAAGGATTGGGAGGTATTTGATTTTGATTTTTAAAAAACCATTATATCCTCATTTTCACTTTATCATAATTAGAGAATTTAAAGGGAGGGCAAATTTGTAAACACAGCAAAATATCCTCCCTTCCCCTTCCATTTTTTGTACAACCAAACAAGGGAGAGTACTTCTAAATTACTTCACTTCTCCTCATACCAAACAAAATGAAAGTAAATACAAATACCTCCTATAAGGGAAGTAAAAAGTGCCTCTTCCCCTCCCCTGCCCCTTGCGAACCAAAATGAGCCTTAAAAACCACATACCTCCCAATCCTTCCCAAAATGGAAGGATTGGAATTGCTGATGTGGAGGGGAAGCTCTCCCCCTCCACATTTATTCTCCTTCCTTCTCCCCTTCCAACCAAACGAAGTAAAACACCCATTCACTTCCTCTTTTACTTCCCCTTCCCTTTTCCTCTCTCTTTTCCTCCCAACGAAACTAGGCCTTAACCTCTACCTTTGCAAGAACAAGAAGAAGGAGAAAGAAAAAACATTGTTATTTTACAATAAAAGAAACATAAGGAATAATTATGATTGACTAAAACTCAAATGCAAATACAAATAATGAAAAATAAAAAATATAATAGCACGAAAATAAAAATAAAATTATTGGGATTTTATTAAAAATCAAATAAATACGAGAAATAATTATATTGAATAAAAATCTATTTTGAAACGTTTAACACGTGCAAATATTGCACAAGCTTTGTGCTAGTAATATTATAATGCATCTACCAAGGTACCAATACATAAACTTTTCGTGACTGATACTTTCTCAAGCTATTAATTGCTTTATCACAGAACATTTCACTGCCATCATATTATCCCGTCCCCGCAGCAATCTAGTTTATTCATATTCAAAGCATCCACAATAACTGCATATGCATTTTCAATACATCCAACAGACTACACAACCCAAAATGATTATTACACTCTTCAAAATAGTTCTATGCACAGAGTCAAAAACCAAATATTTTAATTTAATCAGCTGAATGCAGCAGCAACAAATTAGCATATCAGCTTGTCCACATTTGCTAACAGAATAGCATATCTAGTCTTCTGGACGTTAAGGCACAAGATAGCATATAAACATATCTACATTAAATAAAATACCAGGAAAAGCCTATACATACCTGATGTTTCTGACTTTCGGAAGCTTTGATCCCCATATAAAGGTAATAGTGCTGCTGGAGAGGTGAGCAATTCCTGAAAACCTTGGGCTTTCACAAATCCCTCCAACAGAAACCCAATTGAATGTTGAGGTATTTCAAAAGTCTCCCCTCTAATATATATATTCATTGTTGACCTTTCTGCGACAAGACCTCTGAGATCTTGCATTGTCATCTTCTCAAAAGTTTGAGGAAGCAAGACTTTGGAAAGGACTATCACACTTTCCTGGAGAAAATAGAATGCATATGTGATTCATTATTCAGATAGATAAAGGAAATATAATTATTTTACTACTTAATAGAGAGAATCAGACATGAAAATGTATATAACATAAGAATACGTCCCCTAATAGCATATGTCCAAGATGCATGTACTATTTGCAACTATGGTTTTGGAGATCCCTTATATTATTATCTGTCTTGTACTCATTAAACTGAGGTGCAGAAGAAGCTGGAAACTAAAAAGAAGATATGAACATCATACCCGCCAAAAGAAATCTTCTACAGCAGCATCAGATCTGACTGCAGCAAGTATCTTCTCAGCTTCAATGAAAAAGCAGAGAACTACAGAATCTGAGGTAATGTCGCAGATATATGGCTTTCCTATAAGCACTTCATACAAGCCCAAAGTACTCCCATGTGTAAATGTTGGATGCAACAAATGCTTATTTTTTATGCATGCACTTGTCCACTGCCAGAAATAAAATCTTACATTCAATATCACATTATTTCAAATGAAAAAACTGCATGTCAATCTGCAGATTATGAAGATTAACCATTACCTTCACCACTCCATTTGAGATAAGCCAGACACCATTTGGTTTTGATCCCTCCTTGTAAAGTGTTGTATCACGTAGTTTCATTGTTTCTTTGGTGGAATCAACAAGTTTATCTCTCACTGTTGGAGGAAGTGCTCCCAACAAAGGGTTTGCACTAATTAAGTCGCGTATTTTTGGAATTTTTACTAATGGAGGATTCCTTAGGAGTTTTTTCAAGTCTCTCTGAAAGACATTGATGATATCCAATATCAACTTGAAGTACAGAATTTAAATCGAGACAACAATTAATAACAAAACATGCATACCTGGACAGCATCATGAAGGTGAACCATTTCTTTTTCTTCTAGCAAACCAATCTTCTCAAGATTGTGGACATAATTGACCAAGTGATTAAGTACAGAATGGGTCACTTGTCTAGTTTTTACAACACGCAGAACCTGAAAGCGTAAGTGTGTTAAAATCAAAACTAGAAAACATCCATAGGAGACCAATCATGAATTATCTATGGAAAGCAAAAGGTAAAGTTGCTTTCAAAATTATGAGGCAGAACGTGAACAAGGGGTATGATGCAGATACTATCAGAAAAAAGAGGGAAAAGAAAAAAAGAGATGTGGGCACTAAGCCAACAACTTTAATTACAGATGAACAGAACTCCAGCATCTCTCCTCCGCTTCCCCACAAAAAGGAGAAAAAAAAAAAGAGAAGGAAAAATGAACACAAAAAAGATAAATAAAATAAAACAGAAAAGGAGATTCAAAGGGGTAATGAAAAGCAAAGTTATCACCCAAAGATACCAAGGGGCCTCATATTGGTGAAATACTCTGAGATTCTTCAGTCAATTAAGGAAATACAAACCTGAGGAAATGAAACACGGACTTCTTCCAAAAATTTTCTTGCTTCTTCTCCTTCTTCCTCACTTTCCTTAATTACAAGAGATGCAATTTCACTGTCTCCTGAAGCAATAAATGATATTTAAGAAACTGAATAAAGTGATCCTTTTAGCGAAAGGATGTTATCAATTCAGAAATAAGACTAGGGCTGTAGTTATGAAAACATAATATGGCCCTAACTACAAGCCTATCCATCTAAAGCATATAATACACCTCTGGAAAGCTCAATCATTTGACTCAATGCTATAGGTCTCCAGGAAGAAGGCAAATATCACAAAGTGGTGGAGTGTAGAATGCCAGATTTTGTTTCCTGACACAGAAAGAACATGAAAACTGAAAGAAGAACAAAGAGAAGCATCCAATTGAGGGGTGATCCTTGCATTATGATTTTAGACATGTTATTGAAGAAAATAAAAGCTAAGTCGTTGATCCTTATTCTGGTAAAGGAGCTGTACATTTGTGTGGTTTAGTGCAACTGATTTGGGAAGATGACCGACAGCAGAGGTCCTGAATGCATCCTTGGTTTTTGAACCACTATAAATTGCTATGTCCATGGTCTTCTTTCTCTCTATTTCTTTGTTTTTCCATCTCTTGTTTTTAATCATTTATCATCTCTTCATTTGAATATTAATGGTTTTGATTAAGTAAATAACTTCCAAAACCAAAGCAATTGTTGTCCCTTCAGGGGCGAGGATTAAATTGTTGGTGTAGTTGTAGAATCTATTGACTAATTTAAGTACATTGGTGCAGGATATGCTTGTTTCTTTGAATTGATTATAGCATTAGATTTTCACACCCATCAAGTGCTCCCTATGTATATTAGCTCTGCAATACTATTAGATTGATCCCTTAGAGCCACTTGTTCAATTCCATTCTAACATTTCTAAAGAAAAAAGGAAATTATGCAATAATATCTTCAATCATAATACAGCAGGCAAAGCTTTCACAAAACACCAGGGGAAGACCCTTTTAAGCTTTTACTTAGAAAATGAACAAGGAAATGAAAAGCTAAAAGCAGTGGGGAGTGAAAAGGATATTCTTTCCTCTCTAACACGATATGCATGATATAAGTGTCAGATATCTAAAAGAACATGCTCGAACCTAAGAAAATTATATCATGCCTAACTGGTCCATTGGTTTGAAAAGTTGCTTGTGCAAGATCAAAAAATTTACTTTTGGGAAGCAAAGATGCAAACAGTTACAGGTACTTCCTGAACCTAAAGAATAGGGTAGAAGAATAAAGAAAACAGGGCAAATCAACCAAACACCATAACAGATAATCTAAAGATAAACACCATAACAGATAATCTAAAGATAAACACCATAACAGATAATCTAAAGATAAACACCATAATAGATAATCTAAAGATATGGAAAGCAGTAAAGTTCATCTTCTAAGACCATTATGAAATTCTTACCTATAAAGTCATTTAACTGCTGTCTCGCGATTCTATGGGCACGAAGGAAAGCAGCACAAATATAGCAAGCGGATTCTAATCTCTCAACAGTGAAATATGTGACTAGCTTTTGGGGAACTGCACTTCTTTGCAGGAACATATAGTAATTGGGAATGGTAACATAAGATTGTAACACTCTCCAATCACATAAAGCCTCATGAGATACCAAATCAAGTGCTTCATCCACAGATTGCATCAGCAAATTAGCAGTATTTCGGCTGATCCTTCCCTCATCAAGCATCTCCCAGTAAGCGGACTGAACACCTGGAATAGAAGATATGGATATACAGATCTCAAGCTAAAAGGAGAAATCAGTTTTCAGAGTACTCATACCCCCAGAATGCAAATAGAAAAATAAATCTAATGCAGCTTTGTTCTTAAACAAGTGCCCGAAGCATTATTCTCCTTTAAAATATTGATCACATAGGCTAGAGCTTCTCTCTTTAGATAAATTTCTACAGGATTTCTTCTGTCTCAAAAGCTACTGCCTTACATTCCTTTTTACTCTGCCACCAAAAGAAAAAAAAAACAGAAAGGGAAAAAAGGTCCAAGGTCCACTTTCCTTGAAAATTCAAGCTCAAAAAAGCTCATTTCTTCTCAATTATTTTGTACATGAGAAAAGACAGTGGCCATCCATTCAGAAAGTTATTCAGATGACTTGAGCAAGTTTCACAAGCGAAAGTTAAATTAAATAAGTTTACGCAAATCAAATATAAAGCTATTTCTTACAGATTTCCAGATTAAAGAGAATATATGCTGAAAGATTAGAAAATCGACAAGAACTTTCTTTTGTGGACCTAGAATATACTGTTTAAAGATTTCACTGGGCAGTAAAGCATACAAACAGAGAAATGGGTCCTGGAAAATAGCAAGAACAACATCATGTTTTGAAGCCCATAAGTTCACAGATGTCACTTAAAAAGGAAAATTGATCAGTACACTTGATAATCAAGAAAATGATGACAGAAAAAGAAGAAAACCCACTAATCAGGTGTACCAATCTAATAAAATATCAAGCTGCTTACCATTTAAAAACCGTACCCGTATATCTGTTAAATTCATGTGGTCTACTTGAATATCATCTCCAGATGAAGTATGAGGGTGCACTCGATCACCCTCCACATCTTTTAAGCATGAAATATATCTTTTAACAGTGGTCCAATCAGCAGGTCCCAGTTCTTCATCCTCACCAAGGTCACCAAATGCCTCTAGTGCTTTGTTCAACATTTCAAATTTTGTGAACTGTAATATGCGCTTCTGCCATCACATCAGCAGGAAATCAGAAATGATTGACATTGAGAAAATATACAAGTAAATTGCCAATATGCATGGAGAAATGAAAAATAACAAGAACTTCTACTAAGATGCCTAAAGTCATTACCCTTTTAATTAACAATATAAAACCTGAAAATCAATGCTCTGACACCATGGCTTGCAAGTGAAATCATAAGCATAATTTTGAAATTAAAAGTTCAAAGAACGTAATGCATTATCCAGTGAAAAAAGTATGTGTTTCATTCTACTGTTTATTGTATTTCCCTTCTATCAGGGGCAGGACAGGTTGAACCTATTAAAGCAAATCCCCATTTTCTACTTGAGTCAAATGGACTTGATTTCGGACAAATATGCAATGAGGGTATAAATATCTAAGAGTGAAACTTTGAGATATTTTTTCAGACCTATTGCCAATACTTAGCAGTAATGAAAATTTTGTATCCGTTTTTTTCTCCAACCAAAGTGAGCAAGCCATAGAAAAGCAGAGAGTTTGGCCTGTGAGGAAGGAAAAGAGAGAGAGAGAAAGAAAGGAAGCACAAAAGAATCCTTAAGTGCTAGTTGAGAGTCAAAGAATATACTTTGCATTGAAAATACTTGGAAAATGTGCGAGATATAGCCCAAAAACCAGAACCAGAAATAACATTGACTGGTGTAGGCTTTACAGCTTTTAGCCAAGGCAAAGAATTATTCCCATTTGGTGCACTTATAAGTAATCTATAAAAATGAAGAAAATGGGATTGATGTTGCTTTGTTCCTTGCATGATGTGCATGCACCTTTCACCTTTTGTCATCCCTCTTTACATTTTTCACACACCCCCCCCCCCCAAATCTTCTCTCCCCTATAATTTGATGAGTTAATATCAAAATTTATCAAGCATATAGTTATTTGCTTCACTAAACCCATAGTATTAAGTTAGTGATGCATAGAATGAACAATAAAGAATCCAGCGGTCAAAAAGAGTGCACCTTCGGTGCTGATAGCTTATCCATATTTAAAAAATGCAAAACAAACTGCGTTGTCGATCCATTTACGATAAGTGTAAGAAACACAATTCCACCAGTGAAGAAGAGAAACTGCAAAAGCAAGAGAGAGCATCAAAATGCAGAAGTAGTAAAAGTAATCACATGACTATATAAGTGATCAATATTTCACAGAGTGAAAAGATAGATTCAGATTAGATACCAGAGTTCCAGTGTCAGAATCGATATAAGGGGAATTATCACTGGAGCGCTGAAACATCAAGGATCAAGACTTTTAGAAGTAAAACAAAGCAATATTACAAACTTTGCAATAAAATCTCATAGGAGGAACCAGCAATATTAGATACTATAGATGTGTAAATTAGTTACAGTTTTCATTTTAGAACTCAGAATGGTCAAAACATCCAAAGAAGAATCATTTCTATTGGTTAGTAAGGAACAAAATTGTTTTATTTTCTCTTGCTTTAGTAGGAAGGTTGGTTCTGAAAAGACACTTGTACTCTTGATTAAAAAAGGACTAACTTCAGAAAATAGGAAATTTCTAAATAATAGATAACCAGTCATTGATTTAGAACTTTTCTTGCTTTATCCACACAACAATATCAAAGCAAGAGTACACCGCTGATATTCCTGAAAAAGTGGAAGAATGAATTGTCACACATGATGAAAGAAAAGATGAGGCCTGTGCCATCTGACTTGGTTAAAAGTTGCATATCTCATGAGAAAAGAGCCCAAAAAGGGTAAAAAGACAAGAAAGACAAGACCAGAGAAATACAAAACTAAAGTACAATAATGAAGTTGAACTTGCCTTAACTGACAGTGAAAGTGACAATGCCACAGCCCCTCGGAGACCCGACCACACAAGAATAATAGCTTCTTTCCAATCAATGCCATAGCCAAAATAACGGAGAAATGGAAACAATACTCCAACAACCACAACTCGTGAGAGTTGAACAAAGACATAGAGGAGGAATAGATAACCCCATGAATGTTCTGAGACATAACCAAGACGTGTTAGCAAATTTGTAAGTACAGAGTGCCTTTTTCAAAAGAAATTTCTATGATTAAAGGAAGCAGGAAATCTACAAAGTTCCTTTCTGAAAAACTCTCTGCGTGGTGTCTCCTTTAGTACTTGAAAAAGATTCCTTTTAGTGTTTTTTTCTTTTCCTTTTTTTTTGGGGGGGTGTTGGGATGTGGTGTTTGAATTTCAGAACATTGAAAGTATCTTCTAATTATTGGGTTAACAGTGACAAATGGATTAGCATAAAAATTCTGTGGGGAAACCAACTCAGAGGACAACAGGAAAAATAGCAAAAGAAAAGAGGTCCAAAGTTTTTCTAGCTTCTACTTTTGAGTGCAGAAAGCACAACAGCATAGGAACTTGCTTAAAATATTTAACCGTTGACTCTTAATGTCAGATTTGAGTGTTGTACTTGTATGAAGCGTGCAAAAAGGGCTAGAATTTCAACATTCTCAAATTGTTGTGATTTTATCTTCTCTTGTAATAAAAATAGAGGGTGAAAGCAACCAAGTAAAAGAACAAGATAAATGAAGTAAACAAACTAAAATATGAAATGACAGAAGAACAAATCATAGTGAATTTACCATGTGTCTTGAGTATACTTTCATTACTGAGAATGCCTTCAGCTATGACAACTCCACTTTAAAGACAAAGAGAAAACAGATTAGATCCAGATTAATGGTTTTGTTAGAAGGGGATAATTGAGATTAAGTGGTCAAGTAACAAACTTCAGATTACACATGAGCTTTGGAGTTGTAAACAAGGTTGAATCACAAGATGAGATATCTCAAAACCACACCATGAGGGATTTCACTACATAAAACTCACCAATTTCTAGCACCATAAGGCAAAATAATGGTAAGAAATTGGTAACCTATAACTCATCACTTATTACTTTACAAAAGTACTACTAGACTTTTTTCAGGAAAATATCGTCAGCATACTGTAGAGTAAGAAAACTTAAGTTGAAGGAAAGGAAACAAGTATTTCTGATATCCTAATTTGTGGAATGATGAAGCACAATGGCCAAACTAAAATGAGAGACTTTACAAATAACTAAAGTGCAGAAGGTGCCAGATAAAGTTTCCAATTATCGTTTTGAATAAAGATTAAAAGAGGATGACGAGAAATGCAAGCCAGGAAGTGGGGCAAAAGTAGCATTTTGACATTTTCAAAAGTTAAACTAGTGTCCTGCAATGCATATCTCTCGTTTTATCATGGAGAAGAGGAGACAACATTTATCAAGTAAGAATGCTACATAGTTCCTAGCTTAACAAGAATATCAAGATATTAGCAATATAAGCAGCGACAACCAAGCCAATCAACACAAGGATTACTAACATAGTCCCTTACCTTAATATGAAAATCAATGTATTCGCAATATAAGCAACCATTTCCCTGAAACAAATTTAGCAGGAAAAAGAAAATCTAATCTTAGGGTTGATCCAAACAAGAAATATGCACGTATCAAGTAAAGAAATGTAACATATGCAGCCAATGATGAGAGAAATATGAAAAATGAAATCAAATGCATATGTAATTCAAGTTAAAAACAAAGTTCAATTGACTTCGGAATACTTAAAGGTCAGCAGCAATTTGTATGTTCACCCTTTTCTCGGGTTGGATGACAAAAGTACAACAGGCTGTGATTGTCCATCAGTAAAAGTTATCCTCCACTTTTTTCTTTCTCATTTCTCTTTCTTTTTTCCTTTTCAGCGGGGAAGGGTTTTGGAGGCACCTTTGAAGAAAGAAGAAAACTTACAACTCTTTAAGTACGGGTTGGAACTCCAAACCAATTCTGGAAGAAACATTAGCAACCTAGGATCTAACTGCCTAAAGAATACACAACTACATAAAACAAAAGTTTCCTTTACATACAATACTATGGCCTTTTTAATTCCAAACTAACTTGAAAAAATACTACCAATTGCTCTAGCCTATTTTTATGATCTTTCCAGTTTGGTTGTGATTAAATGACTTAAACTGGAGACTGCTTCATCCTTCTTGCCTCCTTGTGTCCTCTAAAAAATGTTGCTTTCTGATTATGACATAATAAAGAACGTAAAAGTCGAGAAGATTTTTTTTTTTTTTTTTGGGGGGATGAATATATAAGTCTATACAAATGTTTATTATTAGGTTCAGATTGTAAAAGAAGAGAGGGGCAAACAAACACCATACTCTTTAAAACACTAGATAAGAGACTACTCCTAGAGCTACCATAAGTAGAATTGAGGATAGACAATTTACCAGAAGTGATGCAAGCTTTCTTGACTCTCACCCTTAAACGCAGTCTTAGCAACAGCAGAGTAGAACCTGTCAAAGGAATCATGTCAAGAAACAGTTTCTCCAAGTACCAGAGACGTTCTGAAACTCATCTATGCAAACTTACATTCCCAAAGTCATCACTGTCAAAACACCAGAAATATCAGCCCCTTGTTGAGCCTGTAACATGCTAATTGCAATTAGACTTCTCGTAGAACAGAAAAAGAAACTGAATCAAACAAGACAATTTCCATGTACTACTAGATATTAGCCAACTGCAGAAGGGAAAAGGAAAACCAAGACAGGCATAAATGATACATACTTCTGCACTCTTAGAAACCGAAGACTAGAAATAAGTTCAAGGGTAACAGAAATGGTGGCCAGTGAAGATGAAACCTTGAAAGAGCTCCACAATTGTAAGCACAGCACTTCTTGTTTTGTATTTGACTTAGAAGTACACTGCAATAACCTTTTCCAGCCAGAGGGACATATCCTAACAACAACTTACCCCAAACTCCAACTAGATGTAGGAGTGCATGAGTCCTCCGAACTAACAAAAGGATACCATGCCTGACCATAAAGGCTCCCTTTCAATTCTTTGAAGCCTATTTACAGCCACAATTAATTTGTTAAACAAGACATCCAAGCAACAAATATGGTTGAAAGACCAGAAAGTTACAAATTATGCAACTACAGAAAGAAATTGGAACCTTTCATTCTTTATATGGTATCTGTATTTCTTAGGATCTAGACCTGAAGTTATATCATGAAGGCTCCAAAAAAATGTTGTTGAAGGAGGACAAGAATAGACATAATTATAGGATATATTGAAATAGAATACGCAGGCTGTCCCTCAGATCAGCAATCTACTTCTAGATATGTGTTAGGTGGTTTTGTCTATTGGAAAAGTAAAAAGAAAATTGTGGTTGGTCAATCTAGATTTGAGGCAGAGTATAGAACAATAGCTCTTATAACAGGCGAATTAATTTGAAGGAAGCATCTCCTACAAAATTGAAGTTCTGCGAGTCCTAATCAATGTCGGTTTACATGTGATAATCAAGCTTTCTTTGAATTGCTTCAAATCCAGTCTCATGTAGAACCAAACACATAAAAGTTGCCATTCATTATATAAGTCTAAGACATACTTACATCGTTTGTCGGTTCAAATGATCACCATATAAATCCTTACTAAGTCTCCTCAAAGTCCCTGAGTTGGTTATGTCTTTGACAAGCTAGGAGCTTATGACTCAAAAGCTCAGGCCTAAGTAGCAGCTTTAGATGCTGCAGATATTAATGCGATGGTTAGCTATTGTCTGATATTGCACAATACTATATTTTTGGATCCAAGAGCATCTTTCTTATACTCTGTTTCAAAATATAGGGCTTTTCGGCCTTGTTTCTCCTTGGCAAAATATTAGGCCATTTACGCATTTCAAAGAGTATTTATTACATACTTTCCAATGGAAAAATAGCCTATTTGGTCCCTGAAGTTTGGGCTTCGTCATTGTTTGGTCCCACAAGTTTTTTTCCAACCTTTATAGGCCCTAAATATTTTACGCGCTGCCAAAGTAGTCCAGCCACTGCTCTCTTTAGTGAATGTCCCTAAATATTTCTATGAGGGCACAATTGTCCAAACAATATAAAAAAATTAAAAAAAATAGACTATTTTCTGTGATGAGCTGCTATTTGCGACAAAATGGACTATTTTTTAAAGTCTTTTAACATTCATTGGATAAATATGCCCTCACAAAAATGCCATGTGCTGAGGAGGTGATGGCAGGACCATTTTGAAACACATAAAATGTTTAGGGACCTTAAAGGTTGAAAAAAAACTTGTACAACCAAACGATGATGAGGCCCTAATTTTAGGGACCAAATTGGCCATTTTCCCTTTCCCAATTCTACCCACCTCTTTATCTCATTTTATTGCTCTTTCTCTCTTTCCCTCTCTCTCTCTCTCTCTTCCTATTGATTGAGGGTATAACAGGTACTTTGCTTCAAAAGTTTCCTTATTTTCAAGATCCTTAATTCTTGAGCAATAGGCCAAAAGGCATTATGTTATGAAATGAAGGGAGTATATATATAAGATGTCCAAGAGATTACAAAGCGCACTTCCATAGAATCTCTCTTTCTCTCTACTCAACATTTCTCAAAAAGATTTGAAAGACGTCCTACGATTTAACTAAGTCCAGGTCTAGCATTTACAAAGATTTAAAGTGTGTCATTGGATGAAATGTAGAGACAACATTGCCTTAAGGTTTACAAATATAGACCACCTCTCTAGAGAATCACCCTTAAACAGTCCTAAAAGGCTTCCAATAAGTCACTTTGTTGAAAGAAGAAATTTTATGAATGAAGAGAAGAAATAAAAGAAAAGGAAGTAAGACATCCTCAAGAAAGTAGACAGAAACTACATCGATGCAGCCACTCACACTCTTTGTAGATTTATCAATGCTATGTCCTCAAGAACAGCAGATACTCTTGCCTAAGGTGATGATAGAAACTCTCTCTGTCAAAGTAGCTGAAATAGGCATATACAGATCTTTAGAATCTTGCACTATCCCTGTTGCAGAAGAAATTGCAAAGAAAGCATATTGCCGGACAATACACTTAGTTTTTCCTAGACCACAATTTTACAACCATATTAGGACAGACCCACTTCTAATTTTCCTTATTACCCTCTAGCCCACTCTAAAAGATGCAACTTCTATCAATCTTGACACTGAAGGCACCTGAATGGAACCAGTACCAGAATTGCAGTACTAAAAACCTAGGCTAAAATTTGATGTGGAGTTGAAATGCATGGAGGATCTGGTTGAGGGAAAGTAGGCAGAAATATGATCAAGCAGCAGCAAACTGACATGTGAGCATAAAGAATTAAATGGATTGGTGCTGACAGAATAAACAACATTTCATGGAATCACCAACTTTCCTCTTTAATTTCTCTGTTCTCTGGCTAATGCTGTAGTCTTTTCTATTTTCTATTTTCTCTCTTGATTTTCATGGGATAAAATAAGTCTAAATATAGCTTCTCCACTTCCAGAAATTTAAAATATAAAGGTCCAAAATACAGAATTCGCAGCATAAAAGTATACTCCAGAACTTGCTGCTAAAGCTAGGTTAGATACAAACCGTGAAGTATGCAACATAGCTGACAGCCACTGTCAGTGTAATCTCAATCACTGTGTCATTGAAGATAAACCCCAGCCACAGAACCGATACAATTCCAAAAGCCAGACCAGTTGCCACCCTGGATAAAGTAAAGAGAATTGTAAGACAATATAATTTTCCAGTGTCATCTATCAAAATTGAAAAGCACATACGCCCCAAGAGAAACTTGTGCTAAAAATTTGATAACAGCCCCCCAGTTAAAGCTCCAGCCAGAAACCATCCGGAGAAACAGCTGAAACACCACAATGGCGGTCCTGAAATCAGAAAGAACTCCATCAAAGAAGAGAAAGGACAATAGAAAAAGTAAAGATAACTTCCATAATACAAAGAAAGCAAGAAAGGAAGAGGCCATATGTTCAAATACAAGCTTCACCACTAACCTGCTAGAAGAAAGAAATTTGACAATAACAGACAAAAGTTTAAACCTAGGAGGAAGGTACATACCCATCATTCATCAATGATTCTCCTTCTATTATGGTACTCAATTTTTTGCTTGCACCAAGCTCCTTCAAAAGGGCTACCACCGCCACAGGATCAGTAGCACTAAGGAGGCCCCCAAGTAATAATGATGTTTTCCAGCTCCAGTTATATGGAAAGGCAAGCTGCAATTTACTATTAGACTAGAAAGAATATGCACAATATAGCTACAGCAGATTGAATAGTGGACTTGAACGAACCTTCAAAACTGAGCCCAGACAAAAGGTAGAAATGATTACACCAGGCCCAGCAAGGAGGAACATTTGTACCATACACCTCTGCATAAAGATATTGAATGCAATTGTAACTAAAAACTAGAGAAAGTAATGATAGAACATAATTATCTGATTGCAAAATCACTGGCAAGTTTTGTCAGAAATGAACCAAAGCATGTTGATCCTAGGACTCCTGAAAGGTATGACCTCTAGAAGACTTATATAGTCCAAAGAAATGAAGACGAGATTAACTTCACAACATCTGCTCGGGTATATTAAACACAAACGAGGAAACATCAGTAACATATCAATTTGACAAGGCAATAATATAGGACTATAAGAAATGAGAATGACAAAATAAAATGACCTGGACGGATGACAACATTAAATGACTGAAGAAACAAATAAATCATTTTTATATGAAAGATATTTTTCACTTTAGTTCCTCATTGGACCTACACTGAATGATCTAAAAAATTAATTTCTAGTAGTTGGTAGTATAGGTACACAGTTGACTTCTTAAAACATGCCAAATATTTGGAGCAGAAAGTCTTTTACATTTCCCATGGGACAGATGCATTTTGATACTTATGGGTACCAAAGCAATTCTTGAGAAAACTATGTTGTTTAACGATCCTAACCTGCTACCATCACAAACTAAGAAGCTATCTGATGATACAAGAAGGTATCATGAAATTATAAAATATAGAATTCTGATCCCATAATGTACTCCATAAAAATCCACCTTGGTTAGGGCTATAAATGAATCAAGCTTTTCATGAACAATTTGCAAAAATCTCGGTCAAAGTTTTGTTTGAGCTTGGCGCCAAGCTTGTTGCTAAACAAGTCAAGCTCAGGCCAGATAAAGCTCTGGTCAAAGTTCATTTGAAGCTTGGCTCGTGAACTTGAACTCGAGCTCAAATAAATAAATACATATTTATATATTTTATTAATTAAACATGTGTCTACTTATATGGTAGTTTACACACGTATAAGTACCTGAATATGATTGAAAAACAAAAAAGAATCTATATATCCATGTATAGATATTTTGTATGGATGCTAATGTTTAATTCTATATTTTTTTTAATCTATTATGTATTTGCATAGAGAAAATCTTATATTGCACTATTAAAAATTATATTTTAAAATTCTCTAAATAGTTTTTAGGTAACATACTAATGTGAACTAAATAATAAATTGTCTACTCCTAAATTCAAGGAGCTAGGTATTAGATTGCGCTCAACTAGAAAAAATATTGGTTAAACTAATTATTTGTTGGATATTGCATCCTCATCCTTTGCTATCGTAAATTTAGAAATATAGTACCATGTTGCTTTGTAATTTAGTTTTATAATTTCAAAACATTATGTTGCTCAATTTCGAGCTTGAGCTTAGCTCAAGAAAGCTTAAGTATTAGTCAAGTTTTCTCCAGTCGAGCCTGAGCCCTTCTAAAAGTGTGTTGGACCGAGTTAGTGAGTAAAAGGTTTTGTTCATACAAGCCTTGGCATATTTCAAACAAGCTCGAACTTAATAAGCTAAAACTTGACTTGACTCAACTTGTTTACACCCCTAACCTTGATTATATTGGAAACTTCCAATATGGATGTCCATCCCATTTTATTGGATCTATATTGACAAGGAAGAGATTGCAACTACCTGAAATTCATTTAAATGGACGTAAGGGTGTGTTATTGAGTATATGCAGTCATCAAGGTATCAAAATCACCAACCCCCCGCCCCCCCCCCCACCCCCCCCAAAACATTAGAATACAAAAAGCATCATCAAAAGTGTACTTTTTTCTGTTTTTCATTTTTCTTCTAATTCTACCTCGATATCTTATTCTTCTTCAGCTTTGTTCTTCCTTATTTTTCTGCATTTCCTAACCACCGTCAGGCATAGCCTTTCTACCTTATTACTTCTATAACATGATAATAGATAGCTTTACTAAGTACCGTGGATCTTTCTGTGTAAAGTAAATTAAGTTAATAAGCTGGGAAATAAATCATGTATCACACAGAACAATGTAACACCAGGAGAAACAAAAATAGAATGTAGATGGAATTTCTTAAATGTGATTCCCCATCAGCAGTTCGTTCTCTATCTTTTCTACAACCTTGACAACAGCTACAAGATGGAAAATACCTCTTATTATAGATACAAAAGGGGAAAGAATAGGAACTAGATTTCAAACACTTCCCCATCAATGGAAGAACTCTACACCCAAGAAGAGATTCAACATAGATATTGCGCTATAACATCAACTACTCCTTGTTGACAAATGTCGTAAGGAAAGTATAATTGTAGAAGTAATTCACTTAAAATCAGGTTATATGGCTGACAATTTCCAAGAGCCATTTCTATCAGGAGTAAAATGTTATCAAACCTGTGCAATTATTTTTGAACTTTGACATTCTTTACAATGCTTGAATATTGATCCTAGCCTAGAATATTAAGCTCTTCATTGAATGTTCCAAACTGAAACAGTGAAGAATTTCCTAAGGAAAGGCAACAAAGCTTGACGAAAGTATTCAGGAAATTTTGATAAACAAATATCATATTGCAAAGCCTAGAAGTAAAATGTAAACCACTGCAATGCATTTTTGCACTAAGTTATTGCCATCCATTTCTTAGCTAAATTACTCAGTACATTTAAGGAGGATGGTAAAGTATGAAAGCAGCTAAGAAAGAGAAAACTCTACCTAAAGCAGCAATAATCAGGTATTAACCACAATTTCCAAAGAAAAAAAACACTGAAAACAATTTAAAGAGAGAGAGAGAGAGAGCATGAACTAAATATGGGATGTAAAAAGACCTTTATCTGGTGCACTTCCATAGAAAATGAGCTCTCGAAAAGAAGAGCCGGAAGGAACACAGCTAAAAGAAGGTCAGGATCAATATTTGCCCCTACACAAAAACACATATTAATCATTTGGACACCAAATATTCAAAGTAGAAGGAACATCATGGATAAGAAACATGTTAAACTTTTCTAGATGAATATCAAAAAATACATAACTGCAAAATGCTAGAAAAAACTTACAAAGACGAATTCCATCTCCGATCTTCCCTAGTTGATGACTTGTCCCATATTCTACATAGCAAACCATCAAAAAAAAAATCTACAATCAGTTAAGTGATAGCAAAGAGCAACTCAACCTACTGTATTTTCACAATGAACATTCGCCATGATCACGAATTCTCAGCAAAATAACAGATACAGCTACAATATCTTTTATCAGAAACAAAGTAAATTAATTGTGTCTCTGAATAAATCAGATTTACCAGCCCCACCTATAACTCTATAAAACATTTGTGGCTATCCATCTCCCCAATCATTGAATAAATCATTAATGAAATGCTTTTATCAATATAATGGGCAAGTGGTCCAGCATGCCACATAGCCATGCTTATCTATTCATTGTCAAGCCGAAAATAAAAAAACAACCAGTTAACAAAGCAAGCATACAAAAGCCAAATACATTTGAGCTTCAGCAAAACATAACTTAAATCCGCATTTCATTTAGGACAGCAAAAGTATCAATCCCCTTAGACTGACTAACCCCAGGATCCATAAACTGGATTTCTTTTCAGGCTTGTCACATATGCTTTCAACCTAAATCTGAACATCAAACTAGATCAGCACAAGAGTTTAATAAGCAATGTGTTTATCTAATAGCTCAGCATTTGGAGTAGCTGGCTCATAGTTCAAGAGGTCAAGGGCTCAACTAGAGAAAGAGAGGCTAACAAGCATTCTTGAGCTTTAAAAATTTGATTTCAATTTTTCTTACAATAAATCCTATTAGTAGACAGAGTCAAGTCAATTGTGATAGGATACTTCCATCAAAAGAAGTATTGTGCTTTGATGCATGGTCACTAATCAATCCACCCCAAGAATTTGAAGTATTTTTTTAATCTGAATATGTTGAAAACATAATGTAATACTCCATATGGAATCAACAGCCTCACCTTGGTCCATGGTCACTAATCAATCTCCAATTTGATTGCCTTAATTTGTTGATATTTCATGTTAAAATGCTTATATTATACTACGTTTCTTCGAACTTGATGCTTCAAATACTGTAATCAACTGATTACCATACAAAAGCTGCTAAAACATCTTCTTGGGCCCATGAAGGGCTTGTAAATCTAGATATCATCTAAAAAAAATGATTATATAAGACGTAATTTCAAACTTTATACTAATAAAGAGGATTATAAAAATATAATCAACCTAATACAGAATTAATAATGGTCTCAAGATCCAGACATTTGATAAATAACCTTCCAATAACACAACAAAAAGGGTGACAATTACACTGCCGAGTGCTATATTTAACACCACCCATTTCTCTCTCTCATAGCAAAAGAAATAAAGCCTTAGCTTAAGTTATAGACCACTGTAAAACTCATTTGGCGATGGAAATATCTGGTGTGCCATCACCTTTTCTCTACTCCAACAATAGAAAGCATCTTTCTCTCAGGAAATAAAATACAATTATTTTTCTTACCATCTCTGGCAACCCCATCTTCATCAAAAGAAAGCCTTCTTCATTTGGAATGCTAATCCAAATAGCAGTACTCACAAGGTAGATTAAACAAACAAGTATGTAAAACTTCCATGTCAGCATTTATGTTGGTCCTTTTGTTTGACTCAACTTTGGGGATCATAGATTTTTTTTACTGTTTGGTCTTGCAGATGGGGTAAAATCTGTTTTCTTTTAAGATTTTTTCAAATTCAGTGAATAAATAGATTCGTTTTTTAAGAAAATTGAGCATTTATAATAAAATTTTAAAAACTTTTCCCTAAGACTGAGCACTTACATGATTTTCTGAGAAAATTTGGAAACAGGTAGACAAAAATATACATTTCACATGGTGACACAGAAATAAATAAACTTTCAAGGCATAGAATGAGAGTAATTAAAACTGCCAAAATTGAGAAAGAGATTTAAGTTCCAAGTTCCAAAGTATGCATTTAAATGAGACAAAATTAAGATTATTTGAGTACAAGCTAGCAGAAAGGAGAAAATAATTTCTTGGAACCAAGGGGCTGGGGAAGCATATCGACGGGAAGCAAGAACAAAAATGTTGAGAAGACAGTAGTATAGAAAGTAAAAGTTCTAAGGAGAATTTTTCCTGAGTTTCTCCTCCTCCATTATGTAGCAGGGTCATTTCTACTAAATAAACATCTTGTCATGTTCATAATTTAGAGAATTTCTTTTTTAAACTGTATTTTTTTAATTCCTATTTTGATGAATATGTCCACTTATGATTTAAGAAATTTGACATATTTATAAGATGCGCCAAGCTAAAATCACTCTGCTATGTCTATGTTCCTTTTGGGTACCCCAAGCACAGTTGATCCTTACACACCATCAGCTCATGTTGGAATATCAACAGTATCCTATTACGATCACAATTGAGAAGTACTCGAAAAACTTATTCTCAGACCTCATCCCATTGCTTAAGCTTCTCTCAATTAGCTTCTGAATACTATCAAAATTCAAACTGAAGCCGTTTCGGAACTACATGTAATATATCACTTATCGCCAAAAACCACAAAAAGAACATAGAGATCGCATATTGAACAAGCACGTTCTATGCTCGCTAAATATCGCTGGAGAAACTTGTAAAACCCGTTAGTTTGCTCAACTCAGTCTAAACATTGGATACAACTAATTCCGTATAAATTCAAGTAAAAGAGTATCAACGAATCAAAAGATCATAAAGCAGCAGAAATTCAAGCAGTGATAAGAAGAAGTAAGAAACCTAAGGATCCAAGGCCAATGCCGATAACGAGCAAAGCAACAGTATAAGGTACTCTGGTGCCTCTAAGCGCATGCCTACATGCAATGCCCAACACCAAACTAATCCCAACGAAGATTACAGCATTCGTTGGTTCCGAAGACCAAGACGACTCCGGTGGTGCTTGTGCTGGCTTCTCCTCCAACACTCTAAATGGCAGCAGCTCCTCCGCCGTGAACACTGACGTCATTTCTCGATCTCCAAATTCACCAACTTCCTTTATGCAAACGCCCGGCGGGAAACTGTGAAGCGGGAGAGAGAGAGAGAGAGAATTCAAGAAGTGCTCAAATTGAATGTTTTAACTGCAAATGTCGCTTAGAGTGCAAAACTTGAAGAGCAATTGTTTGTTTCTTAGTGATTATTTATTATTATTTATGTGTGATGTGTTTTAGTACTTAGAATTAAAAAAGGGAATAAAAGATAGAAAATTACTGACACGTCATGGAAGAGAACAGAGATTAGGGAGCTAGAGTGAGTTGGCAAGTTGGATGGAGGATGCCATGTGAGAAGCTGACAGTTTGTCGCGCTACTTATTATATATATATATGTCAAAAAGGGTCAAGGTCTCCGGACTGATTATTTAACTCTTAATATGAATAAATTTAGATTTATTTTTTAAATTCATTTAAATGTGGGATAAATTGGCATGCGCCATTAAACCTAAATGTTGGAGCAAGTCAAATCTTTTTTTGCATCCATATATTAAGAACGTTATAGGAAAAATATATATAGCAATATTGGCAACAAAGTTGCCTCAGTTACATATTCTAATTATACATATAAGTAAGGTTAATTAATTTTATTTTATTTTAAATATCTTTCCTATATAAATTTATCTATATTAAAATATATATATATATAATTATTATTTTTATTTTAAAAATATTCTTAGTTGATCAAAAAAATTTTATCATATATATAAGTATATAAATCTATTATTGTAATAAAAATTTTTGATCAACTAAGAATATTTTTATTTTAAAAATATTCTTAGTTGATCAAAAAATTTTATTACAATAATAGATTTATATACTTATATATATGATAGAAAGGAAAAGAGAGTCAAAAAAATTTTAAAAAACATAAGACCAAAAAAAAAAAGGCTAGGCCCAGGAGTTTAATAGGGCTTCATATGGATTAGAGATTTTTCAACCCGCTCCGCCCTGTTAAGGGTAGCCTATCACGATCGGCCCAACCTGTTTGATAATACTATCTGTATTCTAATAAACTGAGTAATTTTTTAAAATTGTTGTAAAATTCTAACGCAATAGACACAAAACTAATTATAAAATAACAATGGACAAGATTTTGAACTATATCAAAAGAGAGAAATAGAAAACACAAGAAATATAAAAATTAAAATTTTATTAAGAGCTTTTCAAAATGCATCTACACTCTTACAAATTCTTATTTATAGAATTAGAACCTCTCATTACAGGTCATTAGTAATCTCTTCTATAACTTACATAATTTATTTCCCATAATTTTTTCCATCACAGTTCTCTAAGATAATAAAGGTAAAGGAAATAGTGGTCTATAAAGAATAAATATTACAACTTTAGTTATAACCCATAACCTTTCATGTTTTATAACTTAGATGAATTATGTCAAGACTATTATTGTCACCATCACAAGGAGTTAAATTTTGAAAAGTAAAATTTACTTCAAAGCATTCTCCCTGCTTCTTAATCGGTGCTTGGTAAAACTCAACAATGTGTGATGAGATTATATTTTAGGCATTATTTAAAAGTAATTTTTTACTTATTTAAGGATTAATTGATAGAATTTTATGACTTTCACGAATTTTGGTAAATTAAATGTTATGTATTTAGTTTAGATTAATTAAGATAATTTTATTTATACAGTAAATTTTAATTCACTAATTTTACTAATTATTGATGTAAGGACAAAATGATAATTTGAAAAGAAGAAAAGATGAAGGGAGAATTGATTAGGGAAAAAAAGAGAAAACAAAAACTCACCACGTCATTGGGTGAATAAAGTTGAGTTTGACAAGGATTGTAATTTGAAAAAGAAAAATGACGATTATAAAATTAACTTTGACTTGAACAAGGATTTAGAATCCAAATTGGATTTGAATTCCCAAGAGACTCCTATATGTGTACGTGCCAAGTTCTTTGCCTCAAAGGGGAGTTTATGGATTTAATTAATTTTAATTAAAATTTATTTTTATCTCGATTTTGGTTAATTATTATTATAATTCTTAATGTTTACAATTTTCTGTCTAATTTTTGCATGCCTTTATATTCATTCTAGTGGCTAAAAAGTACTAGGTTACATTGAATCGTGGTAATAACAATACATCGTAAAATTGACTAGAGGTAAATTCGATTTCTTTGTGTAGTTTTTAACGAGTAAGAAACAAAAGTTAAGAAATTTCATAGAGGTGTTTGCAGCTTTAGTAATTTCACGTAGAAATGCAATTGGTTTGTTAATTAAAGTTAGGAGCTTTTCACCAAGAAATTGAGTCTAAACTATAATTGGGAATTCTATCATTAACCAAGACAAGAATTAATTTAAAAAAATTAATTATTTATCATAAAAAGAGTAAGCTGGATTTGAAGGGTTAGTCCATTCATTGCCATTTATTTTTAATTAATATAATTATTGATTTTTGTTTTTATTATTATTATTAGTTATTTTTATTAGTAATTAGTTTTTAAATAAAATCACATTTATTTTGATTTAAGTTAGGTTATAAGGAAAAGAATTGTAAGCTAGGTAGCAATTCTTATGGGACGACTTTAACTCAATACTTTATTACTTATTTGACATTTGTGCACTTGCAAATTTCACACCAAATTTTTAATCAATGCAGTTGTGTCATTCTTCTTATTCGATGCTTGGAAAAGCTTGACAGTGTGCTCTACTATACGAAAGTACGGGACCATGACCTTGTATACAGCATCGATAACATTTATTTGCACTATCTTTTGGATTCACTTATTTCTCTTTTCCTTTCTCATTGTTCTTCACCCACTTTTGGTTATTTTTTTTATTTTTCGTGCTTGATGCTCTATTTTGATTGCCATGGTTATATGGATTGTTTCTACCACAATCGTGTTCATATCTACGGCCTCGACCACGACTTCTTCCAAGCTCATAACTATGAGTTATAATTGAATTCACTTCAGAGAGTGGAGTAGAACATATTGATCAAGCTTTATAATTTTTTATTAATAGCTCATTATTTTGTTCAGCTATAAGAAATTAACTTAGCATATTTCTTAAGACCCTTCTCTCAATATTGTTACTGCAGGACAATATTCGAGGCATGAAAAATAAATAATATTTTCTCTAACATATCAACATCAATAATATTTTCTCTGAATAATTTTTATTAATAAGTAATTTTAAACATTGTGAAATTATATATTTAATATCTTGTAGCCGTAAGTGCATCCAATCATACTGTGTTTTTAGTAGAATCACTACAACAAAAGAGCAAATTTGAAACCCAAGAAACAAGTCTTGTAACCGTAAGTGCATCCAAACATATATTATTTATGGTAGAATCACTACAAGAAAAAAGAAAATTTGAAACCTAAAAAATCAATTTCAATATATTATAATTATTTCTTAAATAATAGATGATCTAATATTTTAAAACAATCTTATTTATAATAAAAATTAGAGAAATAAAATATTAAGATGCAACTTATTATCTTATATTTTAACATATTATTTTGAAACCAACCATGTAAATTTGAAACCACTTTGAATCTATATATAATGCAACTTTTATTTTTTTTATATCCCTAAACTAACAAAATGAAAAAATAATCTAAATTTTTTAATAAATTTCATTTTCAATGAAACATTACTATTGATTCATTTCTACTTTTTATTTGGTTATAAACTCATATTATTAACTTATTAAGTGTGTTTACCAATTAATTAAAAATTTATAATTGTATTTATATAGATAAAACATACTATCATTATATATAATTATTGTTTTACATACTTGTATATTTATAAGAGTGTTAATTATAGATCACTTATAAGATATTAGATAATATTTATATAATAATTAAAATAAGTATAGATCAACATATATCTTATACATAGGTGGTGCAAAAAAAATACATTATATAACTGTTTACTGAACTATATATATGAATAATCAAAATATATATACATATATTTATTACAATAATTTGTTTAAATCCAGTGTAGGATGCCACATCATAAATCTTAATTATAATCTACAAATCTTAATATTAAATATTAGATTTGAAGCCGATTTTGGATTGACAACCATATTGAAACCAAGTTAGAGTTTTGCAAACTAATTAGAAATTGATTTTCTTTTAAAATTAATTTGAGATCTAATTTTGAAATTAAAAAAAATTAATTACAAACATATTTGAAATTGATTATAAAATTTATCAAAAAATTTAAAAATTTTTAATTTAGAAATCGATTACGTTATCTACAAAAATAAATAAATAAATAAATAAATAAATATATATATATATATATATTATAATCAATTAAAAATTAATTTTCTTTGAAACTAAATAGAAGCAGATTTTTTAAACCCATTTGAATCGGTTTCTAATTAGTAAGAAACAGACTATAAATTTCATCAAAAAATAAAAATATTTAATTTAGAAACCGATTCATTCTTCAATAAAAAAATATAGGTTTAATTTTGAAACCGTTTAGAAATCAATTTTCTTTGCAAATAAAAACATATTAGAATTTGATTTTTTAAACCGATTTGAATCGGTTTATAATTAGAAAATATTTTAAAACCAAAAAATCAATCAAAATATAAAAAATATTTGATTTAGAAACTGATTCCTTTTTTCATAAAAAAATAAAAAAATATAATTTTAAAATTAATGGATATTACAATTTTGATTGTAACTCCTAACCTTTATATTGTATACCCTCAAACATGGATTAATGCTTGGGATAATGTATATTCACATAATTTATATATTCATAACACTTTCCCTTGGATTCAATTACATAAAGAATCTGCCTTATTAGAATCTTACTAGATAAAAATTCAATAGGAAAAAACTCTAGTGAAGAAAAAAGAGTACACTATTCTTTATATTATTATTATTCCCCCACATGAGATAATCTTTTGAGATTTTTTAATTGATGCTTTCCAACTAAATGTTGCTATCGGTAAGGTCTTAGTAAATATATTTGCCAAATCATCAAATAATTGAATTTGTTTCATATCAATATCAAATCTCTTCTAGAGTTCATGAGTAAAAAAAAACTCATGAAAATATACTTTATCGTATCTCTTTTGATCTATTCCAAACTTTTTTATCATCCAACAATAAAGTTGAAATTTTTTCTTAGAGCATATATGTTTATCTCAAATATAATAAAATATTAATATGATTACACATATTCTCAATCAACATCATGAATCTCTATTTCTTCAATATAAGTCGAAGATGCGACTGTTAAAATCAACACATATCTATAAATGACATAGTTGGTGTAGATCATATAGATAACTTATACCTTATATATCTATCTCAATAGGAGTTGAATTTTCTCAATTTTCTAGATAAATTATCTCAAGGAGATATAAAAGGGCAAATTTAATGTCATCTCAAAATTCATTGGATAGAGAAGAACTATAGCAGATACCTACTTGCACGTAGATAAATGTATTAATGTACTAAATTACAGAGTTATGGTACTTCAAAATCAAAGAGTTCTTCAATATCCTTTGAAAGATATAAAGGATCTTTACCACTATATAATCCAATAACCATTGATGTGCTATGTACATTTGAAGCATCTTCAAGATGTTCAGTCAAAACAAAATGTTGATTTTTTGAAACTTTGATAACAGTACTTGCTTTTATAAATTTTTCAAGAAGAATATCTTGATCATTAAATTATTTTCTCTTTTGAAGATTTTATTTTCAAAATGAAGAGATCAATCGCGATTCAAGAATGCATCAAAATCATATATGGCTATAGAATTCATATATTTGTCCTCTTAGGGCATCTATCCAAATAAGAATATCTATAACTAGAATATCATGTTGACTAACTCTACAGAAGTCAGTAAAATAATCGATTTGTAATTTTTTGTAAATAAATAATATTTTAAACTTTTAGTTCATTAATGCTTCTACATAAATCAAGACAATGAAAGTCATAAATGATATCCTTTTTTTTTATTGATGATATTCTCCTCTTAATATGGATAACACCATTTCAGTCAACAAATTAAGCAATAAGGATATTTTCTGACAGATAAACACACATAGCAAGTATAGCTACGTATAAATTTACTCATATATGGACATACTTGATCATTCTTTCAATAAGAATTCACTAAGACAATCTCATTATATTCTATATGATCAATCCACTTATCTGCTTCAAGCATATCGAGTCTATCATAGACTTTAAATATAAGTACCATTATCAAATGTTAACAAAGATAAACAAATATTAAGTGCTATCATCCATTATTATATCTATCACTAGAAATATATTTTTTTTGTAATCAGTGCTAGATCTTACGAAGAATCATACGCTATAAGTTATGGTAAATATTCACTTTTATAGTTCATATTTTATTAGGAAATACCCATTGCTATATCTTTGGAATTACACTTCAGATGCATAATTCCTGCTAGGAATACATGAACAATTCAAGTGTACTTGTGACTACTTCAAATTTTTCATATTTCTGATGCGAACTTTATCATTTCGAATCTATAGACTTCGATTCAAAAAACCTCATTACGAATCAATATATTATGGGTGTTAATAACGTTGACGTCATATACTTGTGCAGTTCCAATAGTTTCCAATTATGTTGAGATCCCATTATTGTCACAGTTTTCAGGTACCTAAATTTTTTCAAAAAATAATATATCAATCATGTTTAAAAAAATTCTATTGGAATTTACATCTCCCCTACTTAACATATATGACCATCTTAAGTCTCTGCTCATTTCATAATGTGAGGAGTTTATATTTTTGTAATTGACTTATCTACCATGTTCCCATTGTGCTTCAAATTTATTGGTAGTGGTAGATTTTCTTTCAGAGATATCAAATATAATAGGAGCACTCTTTACCGTTGTTGGTTAGTTAAGCTATAAAATTTATCTTTTGAACTTCTGGTTCAAGGTATCTTCTCTAAGAATCAAAATAGAAGATCAAGATGAGACACAAACTAATATATTAATCCGGCCTCATATTTTCTCCTCTTTATGTTAGGATAACATATTCAAAAATAACAAAATACGAATCTCTTCAATCCCAACATATTAAATAATCTCTTTGAGGAACCATTTTATTACCTTATGGTGGAGCAATATATCTAGCACATTTCAAAATCTTAGATAGAAAATATTTAGTTTTTGTCCACAAACCAACTACGAAATAAGTACTAATATATCACAGTCATGAACATTCTATAAAATGTTCAACATTTTTCTCAATAAAACTAATATTATAAGGACAAATTGTTTCATTGGGAGAATGTAAAATATGAGCTCATTATCAATAAATTGCAAACTACATGTTGCAACAATCAACGATATATATATATATATATATATATATATATATACAAATAGCAAATAGAAATTTGTCATATTAGGAAACTTCTAGTTCCATAATATTTTTGCAAATTCTTAATAATTCTTGTATTTTAATAATTCGAGAAGACCAATCAGTCATACCAACTAATAACTTATTCAAAATTAATAAACTTCAAATTTACTTAATGTTGCATCTCAATTTCATAATTCTATGCAATATAAACTAGAAGAGAGTAATGGTAGTATTTAGAATTGACATTTATTCTAGGTCATAATAGTAATGCATGGGTCTCAAAAGTTCAAAAGTTTTCACGAGACTATATGGAGAATGATACATTACAAAAATTGACCATTATGGTGAAGATTCAATAACTCTTTTAAAGCTTTTAATCAATTAACTCTTCTAGAGTTCTTTGGACATATATTTCAAATTTATCCAAATGAACTACCATTATTGTTTATACAAATTCTATCTTTACCATTCTTGAACCAGAACAAAATAAATAATATAGAAGTACTAGAATATAAATAAATAGCATGAAAGCTTTCCAATAATAATCACAAAATGATAGAAAAGAGAAAAGAAATAATTCAATAGTTTGGAAAAATTTTATCAACATTCGCAATGCTAAAAAATTTCTCTAGATATTCAACAGAATTAGCTATACTCACTTGTGCCATATCAATATCATCGATACAAGCATCATTACTATCAGTAGCATTTTAGAGAAGTAAAGTAATATTTTGCTTTCCTTTTAAATCTATATTTAATAAAGATTTACAACATGTTTGATGTACTATAAGTACCTGAAAAAAATCCTCTCATATCGCATCTATAACATGTTGAAATTATTACTTCTCTTTTTTCCCTTCTCATTATTTTCTCAATTTTGGTGAGGATCTATATACTGAGAATTTAATAAGTCATTCTTACAACATAAGAACAAACTGCATTTCTACTATAATTATGGTCGCAACCAAAATCTCTTTCATAAATAAATTATATTCTAAAAACATTCATTTAAGGGAATGACATAAAATCAGTTTGTCGAGCATCAATATATTTTATCAATGACTCATTTAGTCTCAAAAGATATAAATTTTAAAATACTTTTGAAATTTTTTTTCTAGATATTGCTTCTACAGAAGCATGTTGGAGGTATAAGAAACGAAAAATATTTTCTATATCATATCACTAGTATATTTCTCGTTACACTTTGATTGAGGAAAAATTCTAAATGTGATAAAATTTTGCATACTGATAAGTATAAACTCTTATAGCCACACTTATAACAAATCATAACTAACTTTTATATAACGACCATCTTCTAGTGGTTGTATATTTCCTTCAAAATTTGCTAGCAGTTAAGTAGCATTGATGCTTTGTATTTCTTAAAGGGTGCCTTTAGAATCTACTATAGCCAAATTGATCTTAGTATCATCTATATAAGAAAGATGGTTTCCTTTCAAAAAGTCAAAGATCTAAGTTTTGAGGTTTCATCGTGAAAATTCAAAGCTAATTAAGAGCAAACGACCTTTTTTACATGCTAAAAAGTCCAGTGGTAGAATTTCGTGCTTCTTGCCTTTATATAAAACTCAAAGATTCAGCGGTAGAGTCTCGTCCTGATAACGTGTTATAAAATTTGATCGCATAGACAAAAAAAATAATTATAAAATAAAAATAAAGAAGACTTTGAACTATAGCAAAAGACAGAAAGAGAGAATACAAGAAATGTAGAAAGTAGAATTTTATTGAGAGCTTTTCACAATCCATCTACTTCCAAGCTACTCCATATGACCCTATTTATATAGTTGGAGGTGACCTTTCCTATCATATGTTATTAGTAAGCTTATGTATAACTTACATAATATATTTTGGATCATCTCTATATTTTCTAAGATAATCGAGATAATGGGGATAGTAGTCTATAATTAATGGATATTATAATTTTGGTTATAACTCTTAACCTTTCATATCACATAACCTCAAACATAGGTTAATACTTGGGATAATAGATATCCAGTGATGTATTCATAACATATTGGTTGGAGCTTCCTTATCTACTTATTTTTTGAACCAACCAAACTTGGGATATATTAACACATGAGCCACCAGTGAAGGAAAATGAGTAATCGACCTGATTGTTGTGAAATTAATATTATTATGGATGTCCATTATCGTAGTTATAAAGATACTCTAACTATCCAGAAGATAGATGGTAGAGTTCTATCATATCTTTGATTAGTGATAGGATTTGTCTTCTGATTACCCTATACCTATTCTGATTTGGATGTACCCTTGAACCCTATAAATAGGGCTCTAGACTGAGGTGTTGTATTCACTCATTCATTGATTGATTTACTCTCTGAAAATTAATAAAGATCTCTTGTTCTTTATCTCTATTTTCTTTCTATAGTTTTCTCCTATTCTCTACATTATAATTTCTTTATTAAACTCTCTACATTAGTATTACTATTTTGCTGTGCCGACAACGACTGCTCGTCAACAAATTCATAACACGTTATCAGCACGAGTCTCTACCACCGAAGTTGAGAGTTTAATCAAGAGAAAAAGAGGTATTTTTTCTATCTATGAATTCTCATGGCAAACTTTTCAAAACTCGTTTTTTTTTTCTCTTGATATTTATAGAAAGAATTATATGCCATAGACATTAGATGCTCAAATTTATTGAGATATAATGGGTCTGGAAGACACCATCTTAAAATCGTATAAAAGCCATGATTTTTCACCACCATAATTTTTATGAGGATCTAAAGGCGGAATATCTTATTGTGAAAGATTCATTTTTTTTATGGAATGATCTAAAAGAAAGATTTGACTATCAGAAGATAGTCATTCTATTAAAAACACAGTTTACTTTAAATTTGTGAGTGAATGCATTAGAACCAATGGTTATGGCCCTGGAAGAGGCCGTAGTCATGGTTGAAGCCGTCAACATAGACGCGGATATGGTAAGAATAATCCATATAATCATGGCGACTAGAATATATATATGCATCTGGATATTGTAGGTCCTGAAGACACCATTTAAGAAATACAAAGCATCAAAGCCACTTAATTACTAGCAAATTTTGAATGAAATATACAATTACCAGAAGATGTTTGTTATATAAATGTTAGTTATGATTTGTTGTAAGTGTGCCTATAATATTTTGTCTATCAATATGCAAACATTTTATTGCTTTTAGAATTTCTCCTCAATTAAAGTTATAAGGAGAAATATCACTTGTAATGTGATGGATAAAAGAATTTTCCTTTCTCATATATCTAACATGCTCCTGAAGTAGCAATATTGAGAAGAAGTTTTTCAAAAGGATTTTGAATTTATATCTTCTGAAACTAAATGAGTCATAGATAAAATATTTTGACGATCGATCAAATATGTTTATGACATTCCCTGAAGTGAATGACATTAGAAATTATAATGTATTTATATACGAAATTTTGGTCGCAGCTAGTAGAAATATATTTTGTTCTCATACTATAAGAATGACTCATTAAATCCCCAGTGAATGGATACTCACCAGAAGTGAGAAAATAATGAGAAGGAAAAAGGGAAAGTAATAATTCTAACATGTTATTGATGTAATATGAAAGTTTGTCACGTACCTGTAGTACGTAAAGGATGTTATGAATCTCTATTAATTATTGATAATTCTATTAATCTAGCCAGTTCTTTTAAATATCCAGAAAGAGTTTTTAGCATTTTGAATGTTAATAAAAAATTTTAAATTATCGAATTGATACTTTTCTATGTTATTTTAGTTTATTTTGGATCAAGAATGGTGAAGATACAATTTGTCTAAACAATATTTGTTGTTTTTGGACAAAATTTAAAATATATGTTCAAAGTATAAATGTTAGTGCAAGGTTCCTGAAGAACTAATTAATCAAATAACTCTAGAAGAGTTAATTGCTTAAAAGCTCTAGAAGAGCTACCAAATCTTCACCTAATGGGCAATTGTTGTAATATATCATTCTATGTATAGTCTCGTAAAGCTTTTTGAGCTTTGATTATATTATCAGTATATCGAGACATTGGATGAATGAACTTTTGAGGCATATGCATTACTATTATGACATAAAATATACGTCATTTATAGATACCACTATTTATCTCTCCTGATTTATATTGCATAGAATTATGAATTTGAGATGCAATATTGAGTAAACTTCAAGTTTACTGATAAATAATTTATTAGTTGGCATGACTGGTTGGACCATCCCGGATCATTAAAATACGAATTATGATTATGAATTTATTATGGAACCAGAAGTTTCCTAATATGATGAATTTATATGTGCTACTTGTTTTATTTAAAAGTTGCCAGTATTACTTGGGGTTGAATGTGTTATTTTGGGATGAATATGGAGAAATTATTAGTTGATGCGTCAACAAATAGTCGTATGTATATTGTTGTTTTTGCAACCTGTAGTTTGCACAATTTATTGATAATGAGCTCATGTTTTAACATTCTCCCAAAGACATAATTTGTCCTAATAATACTGATTGTATTGAGATAAATATTGAACATCCTGTAGAATGTTCATAACTATAATATATTAGCACTTATTTCATATTTTGCCAACACATTGTAATTCTCCTCATAATAGTTGGTTTGTGGTCAGAAACTAAATATTTCCCATCCTAAATTTAGAAATGCACTATGTATGTTGCACCACCACAAAAGGTAATGAGATGGGGTTCTCAAAGAGATTATTAAATATGTTGGGAACAAATCTCAAGGGAGAGATTCGTATTTTGTTAATTTTGAATATGTTGCCCCAACATAAAGAGGAGAAAGCATGAGGCTGGATAAAGATATTAGTATGTGTCTTATTTTGATCTTCTATTTTGATCCTCATAGAAGATACCTTGAACTGAAGTTCAAAGGATAATTTATATAGCCGGTATATTAATTAACCAACATCCAAAGAAAGAATGCTCCAAAGCATTAATGAACTGGAAGTTCAAAATATTATTTATTTGCATAAAATTGCATATTGATTGTTTGTCTGACTCCGGTAGAGTTAGTCAATATAACATTCTACTTATAGATATTCTTATTTGGATAAATGTCCCAGCAGGACAAATATATAAATTTTATAGTCATATGATTTTGATACATGCCTGAAGCGTGATTGATTTCTTGATTTTGAAAATAAAATCCTCAAAAGAGAAAATGATTTGATGATCAAGATATTTTTCCTGAAGAATTTAGAGAAGCAAGTATTATTATCAATATTTTGAAAAGTCAATATTTTATTTTGATTGAACATCCTGAAGATGTTTAATATGGGCATAGCAAATCAATTGTTATTGGGTTATTATATGCGAGATCCTTTATATCTATTGAAGGATATTGAAGAACTCTTTGGTCCTGAAGTACCATAACTCTGCAATTTAGAGCATGAATACACTTGTCCACGTGCAAATAGATATCTATTATAGTTCTTCTCTACCCAATGAATTTTGAGACGGCATTATATTTGCCTTTTGATATCTCCTTAAGAGAGTTTATCTTGAATATTGAGAAAATCCAACTCCTGTTGAGATGGATATGTAAGGTATAAATTACCTATATGATCTACATAAACCATGCATTTATAAGCATGTGTTGATTATAACAGCCACATCTTCAACTTATGTTGAAGAAATAAAAATTCATGATGTTGGTTGAGAATATATGTGATAATGATTAATATATTCGAGATAAATCTATATCCTCTAAAAAGGAATTCCAACTATATTGTTGGATGATAATAAAGTTTGGAATATATCTAAGGAGATATGATAAAGTATATTTTTAATCACGATCTCCAGAAGAGATGTGATATTGATGTGCAATTAATTTGATCATTTGATTATTTGACAAATCTATTCACTAAGACTTTAATGATAGCAACATTTGATTGGAAAGTATCGGTTAAGAAACCTTAGAGGATTATCTTATCAGGGGGAGTAAATATGGCATAAAGAGTAGTGTACTCTTTTTCCTTCACTAGAGTTTTTCCCACTGGGTTTTTTATCTAGTAAGGTTTTAACGAGGCATACTCTTATGCAATGGACATCCAAGGGGGAGTGTTATGAAATTAATATTATTATGGATGTCCATTATCAGAGTTATAAAGATACTCCAACTATCCAGAAGATAGATGGTAGAGTTCTATCATATCTTTGATTAGTGATAGGATTTGTCTTCTGATTACCCTATACCTATTCTTATTTGGATGTACCCTTGAACCCTATAAATAGGGCTCTAGACTGAGGTGTTGTATTCACTCATTCATTCATTGATTTACTCTCTGAGAATTAATAAAGATCTCTTGTTCTTTATCTCTATTTTCTCTCTATAGTTTTTTCCTATTCTCTACATTATAATTTCTTTATTAAACTCTTTACATTAGTATTACTATTTTGCTGTGCCGACAATGACTGCGCGTCAACAAATTCATAACACCGACAACATTATGGTTTTGTTTATTGAGATTTTAAAATGTAAATCCACTTTGATTCCCAAAACCTTCCCATGTATAAATAATGGTTTTGTTTTCTCCAAGTTGATGAACTTCATTGAATTATAAAGAGAAAGGTAGTAAACAAAATTAAGGGTCCTTAGAGAAGACATCCAGTTATCATGTCTTCTTTTTTGGCTCCTTAGAGATCTTTTATCAGACAAAAACCTATGGCATTCTACTTTCCTATAAGAAGAAAAGTTGAACTTGTATTCTCAAAATGCCTCTCCAGTGATTCTTGCTTCATTTAATTTCATTTTAATCTCTACGTCTACCTATTCACATGGAAGAGTGGTTTATCACTAATCCAAGTAATTTATACTCATGTAAACCACCAACTAGCTATATTCTAAATTTTTGCCATTGAACTATTGATTGCAGTAATTTCTTTAGCTAAGAAATGTATCAAATGAATAGATCTTTCATGTATATATAAAGCAATCATGGCTTTCAAACTATGCATATGTATGAATGAATCTAAGAGATAATATTAGGTAATTAGTGGTATACAAAAGTTAGAAAGTCCACTGTTTAATGTTAGTGTTGAATTCATTGGATGTAGAATTGGTTAGATATTCATAAAATGCATATAATTATTACATCTATTAATAGTTAAATAAATCTTATTTGACCAAACCTAAGGTAATGAATTCTTGATATGAGTTAATGTAGGCACATTAATCATATATTTATAAATTTAGAAAATGCAATTGGCATCATGAGAGTTGAAATAAGTCTAAAGTTGTCCACATGTCACATGCTCGTGATTCCGGCTAGACTTTAATATATATTATAAAAATTATATATTAAAAATTATAAAACTTAAGTCATATATATATATATATATATATATATATATATATATATATATATATATATATAAATTATTCATCTAAGAAAATTTAGCCTCGATATATAGACTCACAAAATAAATATTTATGGAAACTCAAAATCTAATAGAGAAAGAAAATTAAATAAAATCAAGAGTAATATTCTGAGAGTTTAGTTCTCTTCAACAAACTAACTAATATGGACATTCATATATTTTATTAATTATTTCATAACACTCCCTTGAATGTTTATAACATAAAGAATATGACTCATTAAAAGCTTATTAGAGAAAGAAAAACCCTGAGACAAAAAAATCTAGTGAAGGAAAAGAGTATAGTATCCTTTGTCTTTTTATTATCCCTATATAGAACATCATTAAACCAATGCATTCAAAATCTCAATTCTCAAATGTTGCAATCATTACGTCTTAGTGGATAAATCTTTAGGATTATCACTTTTAATTGAAACTATTGCACATCAATTTCATTCTTTTTATTGAAAATGTTTTATCCTATCTCTTTCAATTTATCCTCAAAATTCATTTCAATCCAACAATTTGGTTGGAATCTTTGTCATAGAGAATAAATATCTCATATAAAATCAACCATTAATTTTAATCACACACATTTCAACCAACCACATAAATTACTATTTCTTCAATACAAATTGAAGAGTGGTTGCTATAATAGATATTGAATCACTATGTATGCATAACTTATGTGGATCAAATAAAAGCCAACACCTTGAATATCCATCTCAATAGGAGTTTGATTTTTCTCAATAATTTGAGACAAATTATCCATGGAGATAGCAAAGGACAAGTATAATGTCATTCTAAAGCCATTGAATTATAGAATACTCAAAAGAATATATCTACTTTTGTACACCACTTGTGTAGAAATATGATACTTTAGGACTAAATAGTCTTCGTTATCCTCTTATATACATAGAAGATCTTCATCAATAACAAAAAACTAAATGACTATTGGAATATGTAGTGATGTACAATATGTTTATAAATCAAGACTTGAAACCCTTGATCATAATCCTTACTTCAATGCTCACTTGCCTTTAAAAACTCTTTGGGAGTAACAATTTGATCTATTAATCCTCTTTCTTTTGAGAATCTTTATCTTAAAACCTAGAATCGCAATGCTTCAGGCATGCTTTAGAATCATTAGTTATGGAACTCATATTTTGTTTTATTAGGACATCTATCAGATAGGAACATCTATTAATAGAATATTCAATTGATAACTCTTCTAGAGTTAGCAAAAATATCAAATAATTGATTTGAAACACTTTACAAAACAATAATCTATTAAACTTCTAGTTCACTAGTGTGTACATGGATTAAAATGCTTTAATGATGATATTACCACATGATATCTTTATTTTCTTGTTGTTAATTTTCTCCTCTTAATTTGGAGAATGCTAATAATAGAAGAGAATCATTTAAGACAAGTATAATCAAGTTTATAAAAATTTCATAGACGTATTCAATCTTTCAATATCATACTTTTAATAAGCATTCACTAAGACAATGATGTTTGGTTCTTCAGCAACAATTCATTTATATGCTTCAAGCATATTAAATCCTTTAGGAACTTTATATACATGTCAAATATTTCATGCGCTACTTAACAATTCAAAAGTATTTACATCCACTACTAGAATAATTTGTTTCTTCATAATATATTTCAAGTCTTTTACAAAGAATCTTATATCACGAGGAATGACAAATATTTATTTCATAGTTCCCATTGTATTTTCAAACAAAGATCAATTGCTATCCTTATAGGATTACATTTCAAGTGTATAAATCCTTTTCAGAATATACGTACACTTCATGTGTACTTGTCAATTGTCTAGATCTTTCATAATTTTCATGTGAACTCTATATTTTATTTGGATCAATATCCCCAGATTTTGAATCTTTAGTCTGTAGACTTTTCATTCAAGATTCTCTTTTTAATTCACAATATTTTGCATATAAGTATCATTGCACCGATGCTTATTAATTCTATTAATGACGCAATTATTGGGATCTTATAATTTATCACAACTTTCAAGTATATAAATTTCTTTTGAAAATAATAATAAAATCATATTTAGGAAAATTATGCTATAGTTTTCATCTTCTCGACTTAACTATGACCATCTTAATTATTTACTTCTCTTCATATGTAAAGGATTTATTACCATTGAAATTGATTAATCTATCACGCTTTTCTTGTGTCTCAAACTTATAGTGGTAGTTTACCATTCAGGGATATCAAACATAATAAGAGTATTTATCTTAATATTTAGTCTATATAATTCCTACCTATTCATTCTTTGAACTTCTGGTTCAAACTATCTTGAGGATAAAAAATGAGACACAAATAACTAAATTATTTTTCCAACTATATCTTTTCTCCTCTTTTAAGTACCCATCTCAATATTTCATGGTGGAGTAATATATAGAGCACATTCAACTTTTAGATGAAAAAATATTTAGTTTTTGACAATACATCTAAGAACCGAATAGGAGAATGATAATATTATATTGGCAAAATACAAGCAAATGTTTCGTACAAAATAATTCATATCAATCAATTTAAGATACTTATGGATCTATAAGACCATTTATGAATGTATTCTGTAGGATATTCAAGTATTTAGTAGACATAAAATACAACCTATATTATTAGGACAAAGTTGTATATAGGAGAATCTTAAATATAAGCTTATTATGGAAGAATTGCAAAACAAGTCAACAATATATGTGACTATGTTGTCGATGCATCAACTATTCATCTAAAAAACACATTCAACCTCAAATTTTTATAGGTGATGTCAATTTACCTTAAAAACATGTAGCACAAAAGAATTCATTGAATTAGGAAATATAAAGAATATTTTATAAGTTCATAATGGAAACTTCCTAGTTTATTAATTCCGAATAGTCTAACAGTCATGCCAACTAATAACATTTTTTTTAAACAATATAAACTTCAGGTTTACCCAATAATGCATTTAAATAGCAAATATTTTGACATAATATAAGTTCAAAGAGAGAAATTTTAGTTTTTGTAATTTAAATTTCTTTCATAGAAACAATACTAATAATACATAAAGATCAAATTTTCTTTCATCCACTATCTCAATATTAATCTTAAAGAAGATCTATAAAACTTTAAACAATATTTCATGAGATTTGTGAAGATTAATGCATTAATTAATTGATTTGTAACTTTTCAAGTCAACTATCTATCGAAAGTTTTTAATCAGTTAGCTCTTCTGAAGTTTGGCATTACCTTATACTATCAATTTTTGTTTCTCACATAACTGACATGACATATTTAATCTTTGTCATTCTCGAATACAAAATGAACCTAAGTAACATGATGATACTATAATATATAATATAAAACTACAATTTCAAATACAAAAAAATATGCCAAGTTATTTCCTATGAATATTCAAAGAAGTTAGCTACGTTTACACATATCATATCAATGTTAACTATCATCAATTGAGTAGCATAATCGACTATTAGTAGCATATTATTGGAAAGTAAAATTTATCTCAATACTTTTATTTCTTTTCCTAACGGATACTTAATAGAGATATAAAATTATTTGATGTACAATAGGTATATAACAAACTTCTTTCATATTGCATTGATAATATTTATTAGCATAAAATGTTGAAATTGTATTTTCTCCTTTTTGTTCTCACTATTTTCTCAACTTCTGGTGATAATCTATACTTTAAGAATTTAATGAGTCATTGTTGTCGTTTTTGTGATTATAAAAATTATCTATATCATAATTGTGGTTATGACCAAAATTTGTTTAACAAATAAATATAATTATAATCGTATTTGCAGAAGCATATTCGATACATAAGAAAGGAAAGAATATATTCTCTACATAATCTTTATTGAGAAAGAATTCTAAACATAATCTTTATGTTAAAATTACATTAAAAGCATTAAATTTGGATTAAAAAATCTCATCTTGAAATTTTAAATTATAGTAAATTCTAATTCAAAGTAAAATAAAGATGGTAGATATAATATATTTATGAAGAGAAAAGTATGATAATTTATGATAATGACAAAAGTGGAATATACTTGCTATGCTTATCAAACCCCTCAAATATTATTCTCTTTATTTTATGCCAAGTAAAATTGGAACATTGTATAGGGGAGTATCTTTCTTTCTTTTATTTTTCTATTTTGTATTTGAGAACTGTAGAAAGGCAACATTTTTACTGAATTCAACATCCTTTTTATTAAATGGAAAACTCTTTTTTTTCCCCTTAAACTTCTCCTTTCATAATCTTCCAAGGGAGCGTGCTCCATGGAGCTCACACTGCATGCCCAGATTATTTTTGTAATTACTTTAACTTGTTCGGATTCCAAATTTTATCATAAAAAGGAAAAAAGTTACTATTTTCTGAATTATTATTCTATTTATGATTTAAAATTAAGAAAATTTATACTATATATGAAAAGAAAAAAAAGATACGTTGACGACAAATGGCAAACAAGATCTAAATTTATATTGACTAATGATGACAAAATAATTTCTGTAGTGTTTTTAATTACTTTGATAATAAAGACAAGATTTATTATGAAGCCATGAGTTGTTGGAGTATATATACGTATAGATTTTTTTCTTTTTACTTTTTTCCTGTAATTCTAATTCTTTTACATACTAAAAGGGAATTGTTTAATAATGGTTTGAATATGTAACATAAAAATTATGAAAAATAATGGTAATTTACTAATAGATTTGAAACTTTGTAGCCATTTGCATATCCAATCGAAAAAGTTTTTAGTAAATAATTATCTTTTGATGACTGTATCTTTTTTAAAAAATTATTTTTAAAAATAATTAATTTTTTCACGGATATTTAGCCATCTCTATAAAAGTAAATTTGTCTTGGACCTTCTATCTCCATTTTTGGCTCTTTCTTATCCCTTTTTTCATTTTCATTTTCTTCTTCTTTCTTCTTCCTTCCCAGCTTATCATCCTTGCTGACAAATTAATCTTCAAGTTATTCAATCTTGAGCTGCCTCAGTCATGTCTGAGGAGTTCACTTTATACCCTTCTCATCCCCACCCAGGAAATAGGGAGGCCTAGAACTCGTCTAGGAACTACGAACCAATAGTCTAATTGGGTCTGGCTTTGTCCAATACTAAACCATCTCCTCTTCAGCCTATTTTCGCTTAAAAATTCCCGTTTAGTATATACCGTTTTTTTTTTTTACTATATATAATAAAAAATAATTATTTTTAATTTTTTTCTTCTCAACTGTAAATTTAACGAATAACACATCAAATCGACTAATAATGAGTAGCGAGTCTATAAAGAATTCTCTCAATTTTGAGATAAAATGAAAAATGTAAGGAGTTCCGCCACTTGGTGTTGAACTCATCCCAACCTCAAAAGTTTTTGAAAAGTTACCTTTGTAATGTCGATTTGTATGATGTTTATATGCAAAAAAAAAAAAAAATTAATGCTATTTGAGGAACTAACCTTATTTTTTCTCAAATTCGAAGTAGTTTTATGTAGATTTGAGTTTGGTGTTTGAAATGTTTGAGAGAATATTCCTTATCCTTCTGAAACCTTAGTTCTTTAGTTTCCTAAACTTAAGTCTAAAGTATTAAATGCTTCCGGTACTTACCTCCATCCATGCCATTTGAATTTTTGACCGCTTCTATTCCGGGTATCGGTTTCAAATAAAAATATATTTTGACCTATTTTTACATAAATTAGGAAAGAATAAAATAAAAGACATTTTTATTATATCTTTAATTCTATTAATATAATATAGAATGAAAAAATTATATTTATGGTGAAAGTAACTTTAGAAAAATAATTTTTAAAATTTATAAAAAATTAAAAATTTTTAAAAAGAGAGAAAAGAATTAAAAAGCCTTATATTTCTAAAATGGAGGGAGAATCAAACATTTATTCACATACAGGACCTACTTCGATCCAGTTTCTAACATAAATTTTCTAAAAAATTTGTGTTTATTTAATTTTGAACTTAATGAAATTAAACTCAAATGTAAGTGCCCATAAGGCTTTGCTTGGGTAATAAGAGTTGAGGCCTCTCAACTAGAGGTTGAGAGTTTGATTCCTAGTATAGGATTTCTCTGCTTTTATTAGGTATATTTTCTTCTTTTATAGGGTTTGTTTTCTCCCCTTTCAGCTATATTTCCTCCTTTTAATAGGGTTTGTTTTCTCCCCTTTCAGCTATATTTCCTCCTTTTAATAGGGTTTGCTTTCTCTTTTAATAGAACTTGTAGCTCTGTGTTTTATGATATTTGTTATGTGTAATCTTTATTACGTGTACTAAAAAAAACTCATATGTAACTTCAAAACTTCAATTACTATATATTAATTGGAGTTTTATCAACAAAATCCTTCAAATTGGCTTTCACATTGATTAAAAACTAATTTTTGGTACGACATGTAACAACATGATAATAATAAGATAATAATAAGATATATAGAAGATGAAACCGAGAATCAAAGACTCATTTGAAGATCTGATCATTTGAAATTGCCCTTAACAATCTTGATTAAAGTTTGATGAAGTTTGCTCCCTTCGGAGCATCACTAGACTCTAGGAAGCTCCAAAAGGAGCTTTGTCCAAGCCTTGCTGAAACTGCAATTGGAGCTTAACTAATATCTAACAAAGTTCCATCTGGTCTATTTGCTATAGATTTTTATTTTTAATTATATATATATATATATATATATATATATATATATATATATTATTCTACTTATAAGTTCTATTATTCAAATTAAGAGTGTAAGTATTTTCTATCTGATTATACTTATGAATTTATTATTATAAAATTATTACAGGTTGAAGAGTTGGAAAATAATCTAACTAAAGACTTAAGATTTGTCAGAGAAACCCTTCAGATCTAATTTTAATTTAATGTTTTGAATAAGAGATCGGAGAGAGAATAGGGATGAGAGAAATAACTATATTTCTACAAGGAGTCAAAACAAAAATATGATGATTGTGCCTATAAAAAATTCTTTGCACTTATAAAAAAATATTTAATTATAAAAAAAATATTATAATATTTTTATTAATCAAAGAGATTTCACTAGCAAAAACACTTTGTGCTATGCACAGGTACATAGTATTTTAAAAAAAAGAAATAATAGTTATTTTGGCCAACTAAGATTTAAATTATATGATAATTATAATTTGTATGATTTAGAGTCTAATTACTGCATTGAATATTTTCTTAAAAATCTTCATTTTAAATGGACTTATAGTGTTACTAAAAGATTCCAAACTTCGAAAACGATCATATACACTCCGATACTAAAAAAAGAAAAAAGAACCATATACACAATTTTAAAGTTTTCATAGCTTGGAGAAAAGGAACAACAACTTCCAAGTATCCTTCTCAAGATCTCTCAAATAAATAAAAAATAAAACAAAGATCATATTCAATAGTGACAATTTACAATGATACCTTTAAAAAATTTTCAAACTAATTAAAAACTCAAAATTTCATAAAAAATGATTGAGGTCTTGAAAGCTTTGAAATTCATACATGTATAGATATGCCCTTGGAGCAGTATCATTTGTCCACATAATAAAATGTAATAAGAGATTATGAGGTGCTTATTATCATTAAGCAGACATGGCATAATCATAATTATATTGCTAAACCTTTTCTATTCTAGATAAACATAAATTTCCTTTTCAATTAATGAGCTTCTAAAGTCTAGAGCTTTTTCTCTCCAAAAGTTGCTTCTATCTTAACACAAAGCTTATTCACTAAGCAAAACGTATACTTAATATAGAATTAACAATATATACACTATCAGATTATACGACCACATATCTTAAATATCCATTATCATAAAAGCAGTATGTGTCTTGCTTATGCAAGACGAATTTTACTCTAACAATATAAAAAAAATAGATTAAAATTCTTTAATATTATAGCAAAACTTTGTTCCTACGAAGTATCCCACAAGACTAAGAGAATTGGACAACACAACAATGGCAACAAAGCTCTCCTTGTCCTCTTCTTCTATCGATTCAAATCTTCTCTAAGTGTATCAAAGGAATGAACCACATAAATAATTTTTGGTGATTCCCCCAGCATCATTAGTGTTCGGTGGCATTGTATATAGAAACAATAATATGAGAAAATTAGAAAAAGATAGAAGAACCATGTTTCGAAAAGAAAAAACACTAAAATAAATTCATAAAGAAATCAGGCTTTGAAAATATGTTATCACCTTAGATAATGATGAAAAATAAAGAGGCTTCAATTATTCCTTGCAAAAAGAAAACTACACATGAAAAAGGAAAAAACACAGATGCAAAGGAAATAGATGGATGTTTACCTTATATTATGATGAAAAAGGAAGAGACTTTAATTACCCAAACCCAGTAAAACTAAAACTATACATGGAAAAAAAATACACACATACACACACAATGCAAAGAAAATAGATGAATGTTGTTACCTGTATTTCAATAAAAAAACATTACCTATATTTCAATCAATGTACAAAGGGGAGGTTTAATGTGACTTCAACTACAAAACTAATATTGGGGATAATGAGTAAGTGACCACAATTTTTAATGGTATTTTCAATTAACCCATTAAGTTAAATAATGGACAATTTCAGTTAAGTTATATTAATTGATTACTTAACAAATGCATTGAAAGCTGATGTATCCAAATGATTTTCCATTTCTTAGACTTTTTTCTTTTTTTTGTAAATAAAAGAAAATAAAAAGTTAAACAAAGTCCTGACATTGAGGTTTAAATGAAAGTTTATATATCCCATTGCAAATTCTGTAGTGGTTATTTTTTTCTCTTAATAACTGGATAATTATTTTGATTCAAGGTTTTACTCGATCTAGACAATTTGCATATGTAAAATTATGAAAGTAAACCTATTACTCAAAGAAGCCATATTCAATGATAATGTTCAATATCCTTCTCTAAAAAACCATATTGTTTTTCATTCTTTAGAAATATTTTTTTCTCATCCTTTACCTTTTGCCTATTTTCTCTTTTGATAGTTTCCAATTTGAGAGCAACTCAATTTCTAGACTAACCAGTGTGCCCATAATTCGGTAGCAAACCAACACTGGATGCTAAAGCTATTTAATGATCATGAAATGAGCTTGAAGCTTTAAATACCAAGAAACCTATTTAATTGGTTCTTTCTACAAATTTTTATTTTTTTTAAAAAAGTTCATCCCTTTTAAATCTGAATGCGCACATAATTTGAGGAGCACAAAATGAAAATGTATTAAATGATCGAGGAACTAAATGAGAAAGAAATATATAAAAATAAAAGAAAATTTCAAAAGTCAGTGAATAAAAGCTAGGGGAGTTTAATTTAATTTCAACTATAAAACTAATATAAGGGATAATGAAAAAGTGGATAAGTAATGAGAAGTCAAAAAATAGTTTTTAATTAATTTATTTAATAAAAAATCTACTGAACCAATCAAAAAATTTTTAAACTAATTAAAAAACTCAAAATTTCATAAAATAGAATTGAAGTCTCCAAAGCTTTGGAGTAAGAGAGAGAGAGAAAAAGTATTTTGATAATATATATATATATATATATATATATATATATATATATATATATATATATATATATATACTAGTATAAAAGCCCGTGCTATGCACGGGTGTAAAATTTTAAAATAAAAAATAATTATTATAAATAAAATGATAGTTATAATACTAAAGAGTATTCTATGCATAGTTTATTTTATTTTTTACGATTAAAAATATTGTGAAAAAAGTAAAATTTATATTTTTAATATTTATATTACATTATATGAGCTATTAATTTTCCCCTTTCCCTGGCAATGTATAGATATGGACAAAGTTCCACAAGATCTGGCGGAAGATGATAGCATGTTCCGATGAAGTTTCAAGTAATTTCCAAACTTGCATCCATACAATGTTATTTCTTTTTTTCTTTTTGCTTTTTTCAAGTTTTTTTTAAAAAATAAATAACTTACAAAATAAAAGATATTAATATTTTATATTAAAAATCTCAAAGAAATATTTTTCCAAAATTAAAAAATTCTCAAACCATTGTTCAAAGTTTTTCTAAAAAAATAGTGTTTTTGATCTACCACAAAGAAACTATAGTGTTTTTATACTTATTATACTTTACAAAAACCATTTGATGAAAAGACCAAAACAAGAAAAAGCTCCAAAACCATCAACCATTACATTTCGAGTCCAATATACTGCAAAGTCATGCACGTTCTGATTCATAATGTTTTAATAGGCAGTTGACACTTTTGTCCTTAAATTTTAGCATATAAAGGATCAAATTAGAGTAATAGATATCAATGGCTAAATAGATATATATTTCTAAAGTCATCCTCTCAAAAAAAAAAAGAAAAAAAAGAAAAAGCTTTGTAATCAAAACTAAGTTGTTGAAATATATGAACCTTCAAAACCTGCCAAATAAACAAAAACTTATTAATTTTCTATTAAAGAACTGAAAATATAGATTAGTGTATATAATCCAATCAAAACAAAAAAAATAAAAGGCATGAAAGATGTAGAAAGAGTAAACATGAATGAGGTAAAAATAAAATTTAAAAATAAAAGAAGCCGAGAAAAAAGGAGAAAATGCATAAATATATATGAAAGTCATGAACAAATTCCAAACTTCTTGATGATCAGAAAATTTAAATAGTTCCAAAATTTTATATATTGTTCTCAAAAGAAGTTACATGGAATAATATTGAAGAAGAAAAATATAAATTAAAAAATTAAAAAAATGCATATCTCTTATTTTGTAGGATCCATTTGAAGAAGCTTCTAAGATATGTTTCTGTGATGCCTCCAAAACTGGAAAACTCAATTTATAGTATTATAATAAACTAAAAATATAGTAAAACTAAAAATATACGGTTCTGTATGCAAGTAGTGGAAAGTTATTAGAAGTTTAATTTAAAATTAAAAGATTTGTTCAATGTAAGCTAAAATTTTTTATCATTTTACCCTAAAAAAATCTTTTAGCCAATAACAAGTTTTCTAACTAATAACAAAAATAATCAACATAACTTAGGGGACTTAATGAGAGGAGTGGTTAAGGATTAGGAGTACACAAATTAGGATATTTAGTGGTGGAATTGGGGCTAGGAATTGGGTTTTAAATTTAGAAATTTAAATTATAACCAATAATAATTTTTTTATCTAGTAAAAAATTAAAATTTTAAAAAATAAGAATGAAGATTCCAAGGCTTTTAGAGGAGGAGGAGAGAGTAAAAGCTTTTTAGAAATATATATTTATGTATAGATAGATTTACAAATTTATATGGTTAAAAATGAAGAAGAAAAAAGAAAGAATCAATCCAGTTACAAACTTACGGTTTTTTTTCAAAGAAAAAAAGTTTTTTTCTATTACAAATGGGATGTAAATTTTCAAGTGAAATAGTAAAATGCCCTTTAGCCTCTGTATGTAGATGAGTGAAGAAGATCTAAGGTGAAAATAACTCTCATGATAATGAGTTCTTATTCTATTTATGTTTGAAAAAAAATAAATTTAATTTTGACTAATTCTAATAATGGAAAAGTGGTTGGAGATGTGATAAAAAGTTTGAAAGTTTTAAAATTTAAAAGTTATAATATGAATTTAGATAAATTTAAAAGTCTAAAATCTCTTGGACAATAAAAAGTTTTCTAAATAATTAAAAAATTTAAAATTTTTAGAAAATGAGAATGGAAGCAGAAAGCTTTTATAGGAGGAGAGAGAATAAAAGTATTTTGAAATATATATCTACTAGCCAAAAAACCCGTGCTGTGTACGATAATATATATATATTTTTAAATACAACTCTTGTAGTAACGTATCTAGTAAAATAAAAAATCAATTCTAAAGAAGCTTCAAACTTTTTTTAATTAATAAATTAAATTATCAAATTACTAAATTATTACAACCGATCTAATAATTAATTAATTAAATAAAATTTGATATTCAGTATGAAAGTTTTAATAAATGCTATTGACAATTTTGTCAATCGAATAAAAAAATAAATATTATGATAAGTAATACATAGTAGGGAGGCATAAACATGTTATTCAAAGATAATTTCACAAATGAATATGTTATATTGTGATTCTCTTTTGTAGATGAAAACATTTTTCACACCAATCGACATGTAAAACAAACATTATCTGTGATAAATCTTTACAATTTTGACATCATGTAGTGCTCGAACCATCAATGTAAACGCACGATCTTTGTATGAATTGATATGTTTATGAAAATTTTTTAATCCATTCTCATGATACACAAATATTATATTTTAGAGTTGAATCTATAAAATTAAAAATATCTGAACAATCATATAACTTTTTGATGTGCTCAAAAAAATTTGTCAGAAGTATGAATATACCAATACATGTCTTTGCATTTTATTTAGATGATCAACTGAACACCTTAGTACAAAGTCTGCATGCCTATCTTTGAGAGTAATATTCATTTCTGCACTATAATCTTTTATGATCATATTAACAATCTAAATAATGTTTAATCTCGTCAACAATTCAATATCGTTGTTGGTTATTGTTTACTATATTGACATTTATCTCAAGAAGAACATGTGCTTTATCAAATCCTTTGGTCATATACTTGTACAAATATTTGACGATACTCTTAAATTTATGTGAGCATCCATCAATACTAACAAATCTCAAATATGATGAATAACCCACCTATTATCGAAAGTAAAACAATTTATTGTAACTCTTTTACTTAAATTATTTTGGTGTCTTACATACCCATCATTTTCTATTGTTGTAGTATCACAAATTTTTTTTGAGTAGTGCATTGAACATTTACTATTTACCATACATGGAGCATTTGGGAAAGTATTACCACAGGGTCCATGGAACATGCATCTTATGATGATCTTATAAGCATGGATATTAAAATTTTTATTTCTAATTATAATTATTGAAATATATTTAATAAAAAATTAACAACTAATTGCATTATAAATTTAATAAAACTCTTATTTTTAATTACATAGCCAATAAACTATGAAACAAATTTATGTGTTTAATGGAAAAAAATCCATTTAGGAGTGATCATGGGTAACAATAGGAATAAGTAATAAATATCCTCCAAAAGTGTCATCACTGTTTTATAAAGTGCATTGTCAATATCGAGACTTTTTTGGTAGAGTTTTAGTAGATCGTACTTGTGTTGATTTTAGAGTGAAGTAAATTTTGGTTGGAATATTTGCTTTCCTACCCAACTATTATAGTCCATATATTCAACCCATAAACATGCATGGCTTATAATTTAATCACAAAAAGGGATTATTGATTCTTATTAAAAAGAAAAAGAAAAAAGAGTGGGTGATTATTGAATGCAAAAAAATAGATATAGAGCACCAATGGAAAGCACCATGGAGATAGTTGAAAAAAGAAAATGATAGGTATGTGGTAAAACAAAAATGGAAAGAAGATGATTATATATACTATATTTTAGTAAAATATTATGTCTATTTCATAGTTTACAATTTTTAATATCTTATCAAGTTATGATTTGAAGTATTTCAAAATAAAACAGACTAAGAACAAATGTTGAGTTTTTCAAAGAAAACAAATCAGAAGCATATTCAAAGGCTCGGATCCAATTGAATTCAGATTAAGGATTTTATTTTTTTAAAAAAAAGAAGCACTAACTAATGGTATCTCTTGAAACCAATTAAGACGTTAAGCAATAATGAAGTTCAAAGGCTTGAAACCAATTGAATTCATATTAAGGATTTTTTTTTTCGAAAAAATAGTACTAACTAATTGTATTTCTCGAAACCAATTAAGAGGTTAAACAATAATGAAGTATGTTTGAGGACAAAAAAGCATTAATAGAAAATGGAGAAATCATCTCTTAAATCTCTTAAATATTTTTTTATTTTTCTTCAGAGATAATTTGATAAGTGTATCATACAAATAAAAATGAAAACTTGCCATACTATAATTTGATGAACATGTAAGGACACTCCAAAATTGGGATTATTTAACTCAAAAGTTAAAAAACTTTTGCCTTGTGTGCCATTGTAGAAAACAGACAAATAATAACCATCAAATCTAATAATTCTTCCTTCTAACCTTGCGTTCTCCTAGCTAGCTTGCCCTTGTATTCTCTCATAGTTCTCACGTGTTTGTATTTGATATAAAAACCCAAGCACATATGTATCCAAAGTAATATAGGTTTACTTATAAAAAATTAAACATTACATTAGAATCAAACTTGGTGGAAATAAATGGAGTACTATATTTGTCAAATTCATGGAGTTTCCTTATAGACTACATAGATTAGGAAATAACTATAGGATTGATATCGTAGAATAGGAAGAGTTTTTCATTTTACATATTGGCTTATCCTGTAAAGCCGTAGTCTAATTTCTTTGACTTGAAAATTCTGTAGAGCAATTTCTTGAAGTAATCAAATTTAAAACATTCTTCTTATCGTTGAAGTATTTTAGGTTATTTCCTTGGAAATTAAAGGAAAGAAATCTTTGTATGGGAACCTCGGATCACCTGTTCCAATTCACATCTATGTATACGAAGCTTACATTCTCACAAAAAAAAGATAAAAACGAAAAAGTCAAATAAAATATTTTCCATAATATGGTTCAAAACTGTACCTCTTATTATCGTGCATTTTTTTCTATCAAAGAAGCTAATCTATATTACGTGTAAGATTCTCCAAAGGTCTTAAATTTGTGAACAGAGGCAATTATGAGATTATGTTATATTCTCATAAAATCTTTCTCACACATCATCGAAGGAAAAAAATCAAATAAAAATTATGTCAAACAAACAAAAATATAAAAAAAGCATACATATGAAGAGAAGAAGAAAATAATATGCAGAAGAGAATGATGATGATGTGCACTATGTGTAGAAGAAATGGACAGACATTAGATATTTAGATTTAATAAATTTAGTTTAAATTAAAAAATAGGTTAAACAAAAATTATAAATATAAAGATCATATTTGTTGACAACTACTGAATAGTTAAAGTTTTAGTTTTACATAATTTAATTTTTTTAAAAAATATAAAATTCAAAATTCGAGTTAATATATAAGTAGTTTAAAATGATCCCAACCAATTAAAAATTTTAAGTAAATTGAATAATTAAAATTTTCTACTTTTACAAAGTAACTCAATATACGAAATTCAATTTCATCAAAAAAACATGGAATTTGAAATTCAAATTAATATATAAGTAGTTTAAAATTATTTTAATAGATTAAAAATGGTTCTAACCAATAAAAATTTTTAAAGTAATAATTAAAGTCTCATACTTTTACAACGTAACTTAATATACGAAATTCAAAATTAAAAATTATAAGAAATTCAAGTTTAAAGTTACTTTAATAGATTGAAAATGATCATAACCAATCAAATTTTGAAGAATAATTAAAAAGTAAAAATTATAAGAAATTAGAATAATTCAAAATTCAAGTTAATATTTAAGTAGTTTAAAATTATTTTAATAAATTGAAAATAGTTCTAACCAATCAAAAATTTTAAAGTAATAATTAAAGTCTCATACTTTTACAAAGTTACTTAATATGCAAAATTCAAAATTGAAATTAATGTATAAGTTAGTTTAAAGTTACTTTAATAGATTGAAAATGATCCTAACCAATCAAAATTTGAAGATTAATTAAAAGAAAAAAATATAAGAAATTAGAATAATTTAAAATTCAAGTTAATATATAAGTAGTTTAAAATTATTTTAGTAGATTGAAAATGGTTCTAACCAATCAAAAATTTTTGAAGTAATAATTAAAGTCTCATACTTTTACAAAGTAATTTAATATAAAGAATTATAAATTAAAATTAATGTATAATTTAGTTTTAAATTATTTTAATATATTAAAATTGATCATAACCAATCAAAATTTTGAACACTAATTAAAATAGTAAAAACTCTAAGAAATTATGATAATTTAAAATTCAAGTTATTATATAGGTAGTTTAAAACTATTTTAATAGATTAAAAATAATTCTAACAAATCAAAAAATTTTAAAGTAATAATTAAGGTCTCTTACTTTTACGATTTCAAAATTAAATTAATTTATAAGTTAGTTTAAAAATGATTCTAACTAATAAAAATTTTTTAAAGTAGTAATTAAACTCTCTTATTTTCATAAATTAATTTAATATAGATACTTTAAAATTAAAATTAAATACATAAGTTAAGAATTTAGCTTTAAGGAATTTAGTTTAAATTAAGAGATTGGATAAACAAAAATGATAAAGATAAGTAGTTTAAAGTTATCCTAATAGATTGAAAATAATCTTAACTAATCAAAATTTTGAAGACTAATTAAAAAAATAAAAACTCTAAAAAATTAGAATGAGAGGTTTGAAGTGATAAGAAAGAAAGGGTTACATTTCTATAATATATATATATACACTAGCGTAAAAGCCCGTGCTATACACATGTATTAATTTTTTTATTTTTAATAATAATTATTAAAATGTATTTTAAAAAAAATTATAATTATGAAGCAAATTTATATGTGTAATAAAAAAAATTATTCACTTAGAAGTAATTGTAAGTAATAGTAGGGAGAAGTTGTAAAAGTAACTATACATACCTATTATTATGTATATTTGAAAATAATAATAAACTCTCAACTGTATTTCTTTTTAATTCTAAATAAATAAAGAATAATAAAATTGAGTAAGAAATGCTCCAAACCTACCTGCATGAAAGATGATATTTTAGTATTTTATATTGAAAACCTCAAAAAAGGTTTTTTTTCAAAATAAAAAAATTCTGAGATCATTGCTCAAATTTTTCTAAAAAAATAGTATGCTTTATCCACCAGAAAAAAATCATAGTGTTATAATACTTATCATATTTTAAAAAAATTATTTTTTCTTTTAATCCACTTGATGAAAAGACCAAAAAAGAAAAAACCTAAAAAAACTATCAGCCATTACAATTCATGTCCAATATACTGTAAAGTCATGCATATTCTAATGCATAATATTTTAATAGTTAAACACTTTTTTCTTAATTTTTAGCATAGTAAGGATGAAATTAAAGTAATAGATACTAAGTACTAAATAGATAAATATTTCTAAAATCAATTTCTCAAAGAACGAAAAAAAGAAAAAGTTTTGTGATAAAAACGAAGTTGATGGAATATAAGAATCTTTAAAACTTGTCAAAAAAATAAAAACTTATTAATTTTTTACTAAAAGAACTGAAAATATACCTTAGTGTACATAATTCAATTAAAACAAAAAAAAAACATGAAAGATGTAGAAAGAGAAAACATGAATAAGATTAATATGAATAACACAAATTAGGAGATTTAATAGAGGAAGTAAGGTTAATAATTGGAATTTTTAAATTTAAAAATTTAAATTCTAATCAATAATAACTTTTCTATTTAGTTAAAAAATTTAAATTTTAAAAAGTAAGAATGAATACTCCAAGGCTTTTAGGAGAAGAGAAAGAGTAAAAGTATTATATATATATATATATATATATATATATATATATATATATATTATTTTAGAAAGATAAGTATTCAATTTCAAATATATTTTTTAAAAAATACGCAGGTCGAACTGAATGAGTGAAAATGAAGAAACTCCTTTATTTTTGTAGCTTTTTCGTATGCAAGCAGACTTGACATTTGACCAAATTTCTTTATTTTGTCTCAATCAGTTGGAGATGTATCCAACGCATATGACAAATCTCTACAATATTTTTAAATTCCCTGGATGCTGCCATACCGATATTATAAGCTTGGACTTCTCCAAGTAGGGGAAAAGATAACTTATTTAAATTACAGATGGACTATCAGAGGATCTTAATGATGGACTTTACCAGATGTGTATCATTATTATCCCTATAGTATAATCTTATAATGCGTGCTTGAGTGACCCTTTTTGTAGCAACTTTGAAAAATAGCAGTGGAAGGCCGTGGGATTGAGGGAAAGGGCAGTCCAAATCTTCTATAATATCTTTGTGAGGATTTTTTTTAGTTACATTCTTATAATAAAATTTTTTATTTTTAAATTTTAAATATTAAAAAATAAAATTCTTTAAATTTTTAAAAATTTCATAATGAAATTGTTGTAGAAAGAATGTCACAAACGATCATAAAGAAGGAGCCTAACCACTAGAAATGAAGGGTGCAACTACTCAAAGAGAGACAGCAAGGGTATCAATTTTTAATTTTTTTTAATGATTTAAAAGTTTTATTCCGTGTAATGATTTAAAAGTTTTATTCCGTGTAAATAGGGTAAGAGATACAAACAAAGAACTTTTAGGATCAAGCAGAAAAAAGTAATTCTGATTGCAAGTAATTTATTCACGAGAGACTCCATTCCATCCAAACTTTAGAGAGAAAGGGGGAGACAGAAAAAAGTAATTTTGATTTCAAGTAATTCACTCACAGGAGACTCCATTCCATCCAACCTCTGATAGGGTTTTCAGACGACACTGCAAGAAAGGGGGAGAGAGAGAGAGATGAGTCACGAATGAAGGAACGGTGACATCATGGATCTCATTTTTATCTGAAAAGTTGGATTTGGGTAGAGTCCAAAATACTTTTGATCTCCAAAATATTTCTAATCTCTCTCAACTATTATTAGATCAAAAGATTCTGAGTTAATAGTTATAGTAGTGGTTCCACACATTCTGAGAAAAGCGACCATGAGCATAGTACCTGAATCGATTGAACTAACCCTTCCATTATTAATTCAACAGTTGAAAGTTTACATTTGGTTGAATAATTATTTATAATATATTTAAATAATTATTTATGATGTAATAAATAATTATTTAAGTTATATATGAGCTCTCAATCGTTAGATCAAGATCTGACGATTGATGATTCATTCAATACATGCTAAACAATCTTTCATCAGCACCCGTAACCAAATTAACAAAATGACTAACAATCTTCGAAGTATATTTACTAATTTTTTATGTTTGTATGTGATGCATTATAATCAAAACTAATTAAAAAAAATAAATCTTCCAATGCAAAGCGTAAGTTGGTGTAAAAAAAAAGGAAAAAAATACTTATTCAAAAAAAGTATTTTTTATAAGAACTGTAAAGAAGCACGTTACATTTGTTGTTTAAGTTGAAAAAAACGTTTTACATTCTTGATGATTTTATAAGTATGTTGCTCTTGTGAGTTGAGTAATAATCGATCATGGGCACCAGGGCAGACGCATGATTGAAAATTTGCGGGTAGGAATCTAATATATTATATCATTTGTGTTTCAAAGGCACATATTAATACAAATTAAGTATAGCATATATGATAGTTTAAATTTCTAATTCTCTTATAATTTTCTCATTTTTTGTAGAGTAATAAATTTCATAAGATTTGTGATAAACTTGAACTACTAGTATACTTAATCTAAATTAATATGTGACCCTAGGGTACAAGCAAGAAAAACCCAATTAAAATATACATTGTTGTGGTTTCAAGTCACAAAAATCATCTATACGTGAATTTGCTCTAAATTTTTCATCAATTTCTTTTCCGATATATATTACTAGTAAATATTTAAAAAAAATCATTTTCCATCTTGTTAGAATCTAGTATTGACTATCTTCATCTTTGAGAATGATTGCTTTGTTATTGCTATAGAAGCTGGAGAATTGAGAATAAGAGTCACCGCCCTAGAATTTCCTTATCTTACCAACTATGAGACAAATCAGATAAAGTAAATATTTTTTAAAATTTGAAAGTTCGACCATATGGTGAAAATGCTCTATATTTCACCCATGTATCATATCACTATTAGTAAAGTCTTATAGATAAAATAGCAAGATTAAATGGAAATTGTAATCAATTTAAGTGTTGGTAATGCAGAATTAAAGTAAAAGCGTCACTCAATATATTTGGAGAATAACATTATAAAACTAAGGAAAAGAGAAGATAAAATATAGAGAGAAAGTAGAACTCAAGAATCAAGACTAATATATATATATATATATATATATATATATATATATATATATATATATATATATATATATATATAATTAATGTCATCATATGGCCCTATATATAGGCTCATAATACAAGAGTTTATGAAAACTCAAGATCTAATAGGGAAAAGAAATCAAATCTGATTATATGAGTCATATTTTGGGAGTTTAGTTCTCTTTAGAAAACTGACTAATATGAACATTCACATATTATTTCATAACACTCTCCCTTGGATGTCCATAATATAAAGAATATTTATCGTTAAAATCTTACTAGATAAAAACTTAGAGGAAAAAAAACTCTAGTGAAGGAAAAAAAGTGCATTATTCTTTATGTCATTAGTACTCCTGTTGATAAGAAAATCTTTTGAGATTTCTCAACCAATACTTTCCAATTAAATGTTACTATTAGTAAGGTCTTATTGAATAGATTTATCAAATAATCAAATGATCAAAATCATTGCACATTAATATCACATCTTTTTTGGAGCTTGTGAGTAAAAATATAATTTATCATATCTCCTTAGATATATTCCAAACTTTATTATCATCCAACAGTATAGTTAGAATTCCTTCTTAGAGGATATAGATTTATCTCAAATACAATAATCATGGTCATACTTATTCTCGACCAATATCATGAATTTCTATTTCTTCAACATGAATTGAAGATGTAGTTGTGATAATCAAGACATGCCTATGAATACATGGTTTATGTGGATCATATAGGTAACTTATACCTTGCATATCTATCCCAACAGGAGTTGAATTTTTTCAATATTCGAGATAAACTATCTCAAGGAGATATCAAAAGGCAAGCTTAATGCCATCTCATAATTCATTGGGTACAGAAGAACTAAATAGATATCTACTTGCATGTAAACACGTGTATTCATGCACTCAATTGCAGAATTATGGTGCTTCAAGATCAAATAGTTATTCACTATATTTTAATAGATATAAAGGATTTCACTATAATAACCCAATGACCATTGACGTGCTATGTCCATGTGAAACATCTTCAGGATGTTCAATCAAAACAAAATGTTAACTTTTCAAAACGTTGATCACAATACTTGCTCCTCTAAATTCTTTAAGAAAAATATCTTAATCATTAAATCATTTTCTCTTTTGAGAATTTTATTTTCAAAATCAAGAGATCAATCACTCATCAGGCATATATCAAAATCATATGACTATAGAATTCATATATTTGTCCTGCTGAGACTTTTATCCAAATAAGAATATTTATAGCTAAAATATCAAATTGACTAACTCTACAGAAGTCAGTCAAATAATCAATTTGTAATTTTATACAAATAAACAATATTTTGAACTTACAATTCATTAATGCTTGTGCATAGATCAAGATATTGAAAGACATAAATGATATTCTTTTCAATTGATGGTTTTCTCCCCTAATGTGGAGAATACTATGCCAATCAATAGATTGTACAATGAGGACATCTTCTGATAAAGAAATACATATAGCAAGTACAACTACATATAGAATTTCTACATATATGGATATACTTAATCATTCCTTCAATAAGAATTCACTAAGACAATCTTATTATGTTCTAAACGAACAATAATATACTTTAAGCATAACGAGTCTATCAGAGATTTCAAATATAAGTACTATTATCAAATGATAACAAAGATAAATACACATTAATTGTTATCATGTACTATTATATCTAAGGGTGTTCATTCGGTTTTTCGATTCGGTTTCGGTGGGATAATTCGGTTTTCGGTTCGGTTTTTTTGAAATTTCACAAAACTGAACCGAACCAATTTTTTTAAGAACCCGAACCGAACCCAACCTTCGGTTTGGTTAAAAACTGAATTTTTTTAAAAAAGAAGAAAAGAACGCATTTCGGTAATGCATTCTTGAGGTAGTTTTATTAAAAAATAATAATTTTAATTAAAGAACGCATTATCAAAATGCGTTTATATATAATTTTTTAAAAAATTTAGTTTTTCGGTTTGAGAATAAAAATAAAAAACTGAACCGAATTTCATTGTAAATAAAAAAATCAAACCGAACCGAAGCGAAAATTCAAAAAATCGAAGTTCGGTTTTTCGGATTACACCAAATAATGAACACCCCTAATTATATCCACCATAGGAAAAAAAATTTCTTCGTTATCAACACCAGGTCTTACGAAGAATCATACGCCATAACTTGTGACAAATACTCACTTTTGTAGTTCACATTTTATAAGAAAATATTAATTGCTATCTCTTTAGGATTATACTTCAGGTGCATAATTCCTGCTGGGAATGCATGTACACTTCAAGTGTACTTGTGAATAGTTTAAACTTTTCATATTTCTCATGTAAACTTTATCATTTCGAGTCTGTAGGCCTCGATTTGGAAATTCTCATTCTGAATCAATATATTATGGGCATTAATATCGTTGACGTCATATATTTGTGCGGTTCAGTAGCTCCTAATCATGTTGAGATCTCATCATTTGTCACAGTTTTCAGGTACTTGAATTTCTTCTGAAAATAATTTATCAATCATGCTTGGGAAAAAAATTCTGCTGGAATTTAAATATCTTCGACTTAACATATATGACCATCTTAAGTCTTTGCTCCAGTGAGGAGTTTGTATCCTTGGAATCGACTTATCTACCACATTTCAGTTGTGTCTCAAATTTATTTGTAGTGATATATTATCCTTCAGAGATATCAAATATAATAGGAGCATTCTTTGTTGGATATTGGTCAATTAATACACCTGGCAATATAAATTATCGTTTGAACTTCTGGTTCAATGTATCTTCTATAAGGATTAAAATAGAAGATCAAGATGAGACATAAACTAATATTTTTATCTGACCTCATGTTTTCTCCTCTTTGTGTTGGGACAACATATTCAAAATTAATAAAATATGAATCTCTCCCTTGAGATTCGCTCCCAACATATTTGATAATCTCTTTGAGAACCCAACTCATTACCTTTGTGGTGGAGCAACATACATAGTGCATCTCTAAATTTAGGATGAAAAATATTTGATTTCTGACCACAAACCAACTATTATGAGGAGAATCAAAATGCATTGACAAAATACAAAATAAATGCTAATATATCACAGTCATGGACATTCTACAGAATGTTCAATATTTATCTCAATACAACCAGTATTATTAGGACAAATTATATCTTTGGGAGAATGTTAAAATATGAGCTCATTATCAATGAATTGTGCAAACTACAGGTTGCAAAAATAACAATATACATACAACTATTTGTTGATGTATCAACTAATAATTTCTCCATATCATCCCAAAATAACATATTCAGCCCTAAGTAATACTAGTAGCTTGTAAATAAAACAAGCAGCACATATAAATTCTTCATATTAGGAAATTTCTAGTTCCATAATAAATTCATAATCATTCTTCATAATTTAATAATCCAGGATGGTCCAACCGTCATGCCAACTAATAAATTATTAGTAAACTTCAGATTTACTCAATATTGCATCTCAATTTTATAATTCTATACAATATAAATCAGGAGAGATGAATAGTAGTATCTATAATTGACATATACTTATGTCATAATGGTAATGTATATGCCTCAAAATTTTATTCATCAAATGTCTCGATATACTGATAATATAATCAAGACTCAAAAGTTTTACGAGACTATATAGAGAATTATGTATTACAACAATTGACTATTATGTGAAGATCTGGTAGTTCTTCTGAAGTTTTTAATCAATTAACTCTTCTAGAGTTATTGATCAATTAATTCTTCAGAAACCTTGCACTACTATTTATACTTTGGTTTAAATTTTGTTCAAATAAATTACAAATATTGTTTAGAAAAATTGTATCTTCACCATTCTTGATCCAAAATAAACTAAGATAATATATAAATACTAGAATATAAATTTATAGTATTAAAACTTTTCAATAATAATCACAAAATGATAAAATAGAAAAGTAGCAATTCGATAATTTAAAATTTTGATTGACATTCAAAATGCTAAAAAATCTTTTTAGATATTCAAAAGAATTGGTTACATTCACATGTACCATATCAATATTATCGACACAAGCATCATTACTATCAGTAGCATAATTTGGGAAAGTAAATCAATATTAATAATTAATAGAGATTTAAAACATGCTTGACGTACTACAGTACGTGACAAATTTTCATATTGCATCAATAATATATTAGAATTATTACTTCTCCTTTTTTTTTGCTCATTATTTTCTCACTTCTGGTGAGTATCTATTTACTGGTAATTTAATTAGTCATTCTTATAATATAATAACAAAGTATATTTCTATTAGCCGCGACCAAAATCTCTTTCATAAATACATCATAAGTTTGAATGATATTCATTTCCGAGAATGACATAAAATCAATTGGTTGGGCGTTAAAATGTTTTATTAATGACTCGTTTAGTTTCAGAAGATATAAATATAAAATACATCTGAAATTTTTTTTCTAGATATTGCTACTATAGGAGCATATTAGAGATATGAGAAAGGATAAATCTTTTATTCATCATATTACTAGTAATATTTCTCCTTATAACATTTATTTGAGAAGAAATTCTAAATGCAATAAAATTTTTGCATACTGATAGACATAAAATATTTTAGGCACACTTATAACAAATCATCACTAGCATTTATATACCAATCATCTTCTGGTGATTTTATATTTCATTCACAATTTGCTAGTAAACAATTGGCTTTGATACTTTGTATTTTTTAGATGGTGTCTTCAAGACCAACAATATCTAGATGCAGATTTTCTGATCGCATGATTATATCGATTATTCTTACTATATCTGCGTTTATGTCCTCGACTTCAACCATGACTACGACCTCTTCCAAGGTCATAACCATTAGTTCTAATGTATTCACTTACAGATTTAAAGTAAACTGTGCTTTTGATAGAATGACCATCTTCTGGTGGTCAAATCTTTCTTTTAGATCCTTCTACAAAATAAGTGGAGCTTTCACGATAAGATATTCCGCCTTTAGATTCTCATGGAAATAATGGTGGAAAAAAATCATGGCTTTTATGTGATTCTGAGATGATGATGCATTATTTTCAACAAGACGTCTACCAGACCCATTACATTTCGATAAATTTGAGCATCTAGTGTCTATGACATATGGTTCTTTCTATAAATATCAAGAGTAAAAAAATGAGTTTTGAAAGGTTTGCCATGATAATTTAAAGATAGAAAAGATATCTCTTTTTTCTCTCGATTAAGCTTTCAACTTCGGTGGTAGAGACTCGTGCTTTCTTGACTTTATGTAAAACTTCAAAGATGTAATAGTAGAGTCTCGTGCTGATAACGTGTTATGAATTTAAGTGTTGGTAACGCAGAAGTAAAGCAAAAGCGTCACTCAATATGTTTGGAGAATAACAATATAAAACTAAGGAAAAGAGAAAATAAAATATAGAGAGAGGAAGTAGAACTCAAGAATCAACACTAATATGTATAGGCTCATAATACAAGAGTTTATGGAAATCCAAGATCTAATAGGAAAAGGAAATCAAATCTGATTAGGAGTCATATTTTGGGAGTTTAGTTCTCTTCAAGAACTAACTAATATGAACATCCACATATTGATTATTTCATAACAAAAATAGCATTTATTTTTTTTAAAAATAAAATAGGAGGATAGAATAGAAATAGCACAAAAAGAAAAGAGTTGCCATTTTGTAAGGGGCAATATGTCTAAAAAAAAAAAAGTCAAAAAATACCTTCTTTTGCAATCCTTCTTTTTAGGATTCAAACATATGTTTCTTTTGCTAGGTGGGGAGGTTTGTTTTGACAATAAAAATGTGCATTTTTTTGTTTTCTTGTTAATATATGGTAATAATAGTAATGATAAAGTTTGTATACATATCACCCACTTAGTTGTTATAAATAACAAGGTTAACCTTGGATTAATACTCATTATATATATATATATATCTATATACGCACCATTACAATTCTCATATTATCAATATAACTAAAATATTATTTTTGAAAGAAAAACGGGGAAAGGGGCCTCGAACTAAAGTCTAGGTCTGCCTATGATAGACACATAATACTCTTTTCATCTAAAATTGAATATTCATATTTTTATTTTACTTTGTCCAAAAATAAAAAGAAAATTTAAACTCCACTAACATATATGTTCTACCACTAACTTCTTTTACTAAAAAGAGATACTATTGTAAATCATTTATGGTCAAATTTCTTTCTCTAATTTGTGTCCTAAGTCAAAAGTGGACATTAATTTTAGATGGGGGAGTAATAATTAATATTCAAATTATTCTATTTATTATTTAGTATATCTAATTTTATCTGATACTCCCTCCATTCCAAATTACTTGTCAAAAAACTAAGTTTCACACAAATTAAGGAAATGATTAGTTGGTTTGATTTATTGAATCAAATGACCAGAAAACTATCTTGAAACTTTGACCGTAGTTAATGTTGTGGTTTTTGAATTAATAAATACAAGGAAAAAAAGTGAATAAATGCTGCCTTAAATTCATGAAATGAGGAGTAATTTGATGAAAAAAAAGCTAATTTTTTGATAATTAATTTAAGATGGAGGGAGTATGATAAGCCAAGAATTAATTAACATGAAGCCTTTACAAGGTGCTAAATAAGAATAGGGCCATGCCAGTACTTTCATTGACGAGCCAAGGCACTTGCTCTTTTTTTTTAAAACACTCCTTTTTGAATCGAGAGGTCCCAAGCTCGGTATTTATCGGGCCTAATATTCATATAATTCTCCAACAACATTTCCCTTTGTACTAAAGTAGGATTTTAAAAAAAGTAGCTACTTTGACCAAAGAGTTATCACCAGTAAAATTTTAGTACCAAGATTGGAACTACTTACCTGACGCACATTATTATTTTATGAGAATCCAATCATCCACTGGGAATCGTTCCAAACAAAGCTTTTCATTTTTCATTTGGAAGTGTGATATTTGAAAAAAATAGTTTGAAGAATATATTACTAGCTATTTGTTGTTCTTTTTTTGAAGTAATTTTCCAAATAAAAATGACACCATTGAAATTAGAACCCACTTTTGGTATACTTTGCAAGAACACCGCTCATTGTGCCCTTCTTTATGGACTGGCTATGGAATTTAAGAATCCTTCATAATTCTGAGAAAATTCTTGGATGCTTCAGTTCTAAGGTCTTACTTGAGAACAGCAAAGAGGAAGGAGCCACTTCTGATGAGTGGTTTGAGATTGACATGAGATGGGTGAAGTTAGAAGATGAACATTGTTTGGACATTGTGTTGCTTGAAAACTCCTACAAAAGGCAATCAAAAGAGAGGATTTATCTCAAGAATCCTCCGATGCTTAAGTTAGTATTGGATGACAAAAGATTGAATTATATTATGGATAATCACAAGTATTTATAGGGAAGCAAATTTGAAAGATTTAGATAACTAAATCCTTATTAAGAAGTACCTTACTCATTTCCTAATCCAAGCGGGAATGAGTTTGTTTGCTAGGCCTTCATTTTGATGGCATGACATAAATGGGTATCTGAGTTGTATAAACAAGCCTAACTGCATTAGGTGATACTGATAAATTTTATATTTAAGATTTTCTATCATCAACTTTGCTATAGTGAAATTATTTGTGAAAGAATATATGATTTAAAATAAAAAATTTACATCAGATTCTGAAATGAAATCTACCCAAAGTACACCGTTGCATATAGTTACGTTGTTGTACATGCTTACTCTTAGAACAATGATTTATAGAGGCAACATGAGAATACAAGAACTCCTGCTAAGATCTTGTTTCATTTATAAGCATATGTATGGGAGAATGATTCGGAGCTTCTAATCCCTTCATTTTATAATATTAGCTTAATTTACTTTTTTTACACAGATTAAAGATTCCCTAAAATCTGTAAAATTTAAAATAAAAAGACTCATGTGTCCTTTTTTATCCAAAAAACGCAATAAGACATCTTCTTGAAGATTAGGATAGTAGGAGTTAAAAGAAGGATAAAACTAGAAAAAAACCTATTAAATTTTCATTGATATTATAAATAGAGCAAATATTATGAGATAAATACAAAGTGCAAATGCAGCAAATATTTTGGGAGATGGAGAGAGCATATTTAAGGTACATAAGGAGTTGTTTACAACCCGTTTAGCTGGGGGAGCTGATCTATCCAAACATATTCTTAAGATGATCAAGACAATTGAATGTCCTGAAGCACTATATTTTAAGATTGATGTAAGACTTCAGTTAGACTTGATTTTTTAGTCCTTGCTTGAATAGTTCTTAGAGTTTAATGTGAATTTCCACATAAACAATATTGAGGTTCCTCATTTGGAATTTCATAATCTGATCATCAGATCTGAAAAAGGCTAATGGGGGAAAGGTTATGAAGATTGCACTTCATTATACCTTCTTTTAGAAACAAGAAGAAAGAGAAACCTCTGAAGTCCTCCGTAAAACCTAAAGGAAGATTTTCCAAGAAGAAGAAAGAGAAGTCCAATGGTACAAGAAATTGTTCCCATTATGGAGAGGAAAGACATAGAGAAGGTATTGTCCTAAGTTCCTTTAGTCTAAGAAGGACAAAGGGAAGGAAAGGAGAAAGTATGACTACTAACTGCTTCCTCCATAATCTGTTATATTAGCCATAACTCTAGCACTTGACTCTTGATACTGGTGCATCTTCTAGTATTTGTTTGTGCATCTATAGGATTCGATTATGATGCTTACGCTTCTTTTTTTTTCAGATGTACTGAATGGCTCTAATTGACGGATTGGTATCTTTTTAATCCAATAGTTAGGGCTATGTGTTAGAGAATAATTACAAAAAATAATTATTCACAATATATTATCAATAATTGTTAATTTCAGAAAATTATTCACAAAGAATAATTATTCACTATTTGTAAAATGAATGAATAATTATTTACTATGTAAGCTCTTCCAACCATTAAATCAACAAAATACTAATCCGATTGCTACAAAATTGTTTAACACATGCTAACAAAAAGGGATGTCAGCATCTTAACATTGGCGGCATCTATGTCGGAACTAAGTGAGTGCAAAGTTTTCTCAAAGGATGAAATAAGCCTAAGAATAGAAAATTGAGAAAGTATTGTTGTCACAGGCATAGGTCTACTCCCTTGGTTTTATCTAGTGGATTTGTTTTAAAGCTAAACAATGTTCATGTTTGCCAATGTAATCTACTGACGTTAGTTTTATTTTAGTTTTGATAGAATATAGATATGAAATTTTCGATCATAGACAGATTTATAAACCATATTTTGTTAATGAATGTGTTAGTATGGCATACATGAGAATTGGACTTCATTACTTAACTAAGAACATAGGTTTGGCGGAAAGAAACCTCTATTGCTTCTGGTTCATAACATAGCTGCCACTGAGATTGCTAATAATGTACAACACGATGATCAAACTAAGCATACTGGACCTGATGATATGAAAGCAAGCAGGCAAACAAGATCACCAAAGATAAAGTCAAGATCGAAAAAGTTCAATGAAGCTTTGGAAGGGGTAATGAAGGATATTTGGATTGCTAAAGCTTCATTAGACAAATCAAAATGACCATAAAACGCAAAGATATCCAAGAATATCTTAATTTTCATGCAACTGCGAGAGGAGACTGAAGGAATAGCTTTAAAAGCTAAAACACCCCCAAAATGAACTGAATGTCAGGAGAAGACCGGCTTAGTTCTTGTTTCAATCCAAGAAATAGAAGTTTCAGGTTCATGTCCAGGACAGAAACTATATAAAATACAACCTAGATTTTGGTATAATAAAGGTTTCTTACCTTAAGAGAGCGCATTAGTTTGTTGATATGATAACTTGTATATCATTCCTAGTGCTCATTTTATGCATCACTATCAAGTTGGAAATGTGCAATATCTATGTACCAACTTGAGGGAGAGAGTTCCATTTAAATTAAGGAAAACCAATGTATGTAAAAAAAATTAAATATGTAGATGATCTTTAGCTTATTTTATGGATTGTAGGATCAATATAATTGCTGGATCTTCAAAATTCTTGTAAATCTTTTCTTTCTTCCTTTGTTCCAGACTTATATAAGTATTCTATATCAATAGAGTAAGATGCACATTTTTCCAGCAATTTTATCAATATGTTTGACCGTAAACAATACACTTTCCATAATTAGTTTCAGAATGCAAGATAATATTTCTTACTTTTATATACTGCTCAGGTATAATCAAGCCAGTATCAAAACTCATATAAGCTTGGCGCGCAGTTACTGGGAACCGACAAGATATATGAAGTCTCCTGTGTTTATTTTGATAATTCATGTGAAAATTTTCATTTCAAAAATACTTGTAAAAAATTTCTACTTTTGTTGTTCGAAATACTTGTCAATATCATAAACCAATAGCGTATATATTCCTCTCATCCCAACTTCAGTCTCAATTGTTGGAAATAGTGCATCTATTACTTGTAAGCATTAAAATAATGAAATATGTTACTTAGGTCATTGAGGGTCTTAACCATTTTGGCCATGTTTTTGTAAAATGATACTAAATTGGCCAGGTTTTAGATTGGGTATTCGTGTCTGCCATAATGCCTTTGGGGAAGGTGTTATTGTGTGGATATAACACCTTTTGGGAAGGTGCCATTTCTAAAATTTGGCAATGGTGAAAAGGTTCAAAGCAATAATGCCATTGATTTAGCATTATTATTTTTGCAAATAACACCAAACCGAATGGTGTTATATCCTTTATAATTCCATTCCAATAGGCATTATTCGCCAGGAACCCTTTCCCTCCTGAACCCGATGGCACAACTCAACAGCAAAGACTACGCTAGAGTACCAAAGGTGAAGTAGCGGCGTAGACCACCTATGGAGGAGCGACGCGGTAGCGACTGTCGAAGGCAACTGATGAGGTTGGGTCTTCTCCTCTCCTCTTTTTTTTCCTTTCTTTTCTTCTCTTCTGTTTCTGGTTGTCCTTGGTGATATTTTTTTTTCTTATTGTCTTATTTTTTGGATCGATTATACATGATCTTTTATTATTATTATTTTTTGGTTTAAGTTTTGATCGATTGTGCATGTTCTGTTTCTTTTTTGAAAATTTAAGTAAGTCTTGTGTATATTATCTGTGGAAGGTTGCTTTGAATTTTCTTTCTTCTTCATATAATATTTTTTCATTATTCTTTATCTTTTATTTTTACTAGAAAATTTGTCTCTTGGCTTATATATTGTTTATTATTTTTGGTAAAATCTTGGTTGGCATAAGTTGAGCTTTTTATTTTTGTTGTGTTATTTAACCTTTTATTCTGTTGAGATAAATTGTTAGTTGAATTTTGATATGCTCTACAAATGATAGAAGAAAATATTTGTATACATGATTGAAAAAAGACCACTCATTTGGAAAAACAATCATGAAAATACAAAAACTCCAAATACTCGCTTTGAATGTAAAAAGCAAAACGTAAAGCTAAGCATTAAATCTAATCCTTAAACCCTAAAGCTCGAAACCTAAAACACTAAATCTAAACCCTAACGCTAACCCCTAACCATAAACCCTAAATTTTAATCTTTAAATCTCGGCCCTAAACCGTAAAGCTTAACCCTAAATCTGACTAAGACTATAATTTGTAAAACTAACCTTAATGTTCAGAATTGTAGATGGATGCAAGTAGAGTACCCACAGATATTTATCCCAGGCTATTAGACTCGAATTTGCTAACTAGATAGTCAGAGCACCAGTCAACGCTGACTTGGGAGGGGTATAAGGAGACTTTAGAAGGATCTATGAGAGTACAATGTTTTGATAACATATTTTATAATTCATATATCAGAGCTCAAATTAGAGTTCATGAGTTGATAGATAAAACCTAATTTGGAGCATTGTCTTGAGTCAGGTTTAGATCTATTGACCATGCACTTATCATGACATTGGAAGAGCGGTGGCGTCTAATGATCCACACTTTTCACTTGATGTGTGGCGAGGTCACTCTTATGATACAAGATATAGTGATCTTGTGGGGACTGCCTATCGATGGTCAACCTATTATTGGACCTCTATATACCTACTCAAAATTTGAGTGAATTGAGATCATCGAGAGACTTCTCGAATTTAGACTCACAGTAGTCGACCTCACGTGACACAAACTGTAGAAGGAACTGCTAGGGGCACCTACTATGAGACACCTTGATAGTCATCCCTTGAAATATGATTGCATGTGATTGGCTTGTAGGCTACTGCTTATATTTTTGGGGGTCATTTTGAAAGATTTAAGAGGGGGTGAATTAGGTCTTTAGCTAATTTTAAAATCTTTTCATGTTTAAAAACTTTTTTTAAAAAGACTTAACCTCAAAAAATAAATGAAACTTTGATAAAGAGTAATTGAAAGATTAATAGCACTTTAATGACAGTAATAAATGCCAACAACTTTCAAAGGGAATAGAGTGAGATCAATAAATAGAAACTTAAAGCAAAGAAACCAAAGAACACAACCAATTTATAGTGCTCAATTTCTTCAAAATTTACATCCACTACCTTGAGCCCACATTCAAGAATTTCAACCAAATCCACTATAATCTCAATCCACACAAATACACAAGAGGTTCATCCAGAAGAGTTTTACTCCACAACCTCTTTTTCAAATCAATGATCAAGGTTCACCCTTTACCAAAAAGGTTTTATGCCTTTTGGACAACCTTGAATGAACAAATAGATGAGAAGATAAGGAAAGAATTTACCAACAACTTTGGCGGATAGATACAAATGCTATCACCACTTCACTTTTGCTTTTGGAATCTTGGATAACCACATGTGGTATAAGACAAAAAAAAAAGAATTTTTGATGTTCTAAAGATATTGGAGTATATAGCTTCCCAAAGTATGCAAAAAGTTCTTAATAACTTGAAGTTTATGGCTTTATAAGGTTTAAAATTCAATTGTAACGTTTATATAATAGCTAATAATAACTAGCAACAGTGCAATTTGGTCAGCTGAATTTGGACCTCTACATCCGAATTGGTCTTCTAAATTTATCTGGAAATTCAGCAGCTAATACACAGTTCAGGACGTCTAAATTGGGTCTAAAATTTTCCAAATTTTGTCAAATCATTTGAAATTTATTCGCAACAAGTTTGAAATCATTTTGAACTAAAAGATAAGTTATTAAAAAGCTTGCTAAGCTATTATCAAACACTTGGTAATTCAAGAATGATCAAAATCTTTTAGAGCTCATAAACAAGTTAGAAAAAGTTTTGTGCGACCACATGTATTGCATAGATTCCAAATGCAAGGAATGTAAGGTTTAAAAGATATACCTATTAAACAAAAGTAAACCTACACTAAAGCGTCTTCAAAGCTTTCAACTTCTTGGGAATACTCTTCATTCTTCAACCACATGAACTCATTTGAGTTGTCCTTAACACTTTAGCTCCAAGGCAATGAGACCACTTAGCTTCCTTAACCAAAAATCCTATCACATAATTAACATACAAGTTAGAGTTCATCATTATTTGTCATTAATCAAAACTCTAAAATTTGCCCTTAGGACTAACATATTTATTCTCTAATCACTCAAACAATAGGATACCATTACAGTATCTCTGCTTCTTGGAGGATTTGGATATTGTAGATTCATATAGTTGGGGTAGCAGAGTTTTGATGTACTCATATTGATGCCTATGTGATGCCTCTTTAGAGGATGCACATGAGATATAGGGGTTATGTCACCCTTGTCCTCCACATATTGCTTATGGGTGTTGTTTGACGTGAGCTTGTTGCAAATGGATGTGCCATTCACTTACAAGGATCAATTTGATTCCAAGTCTGCACATGAGGTGCATTTACCTGCTCCATTATTTCTCATTCATTTTATTTAAATTTTTATTATTAAGATTAATCTATACATTATTTTACTATATTTGGGGATTTGCATTTGTAGTTTATCTGTTTACCTTATATTGTCAAAACATTCCCGGTTGATGATGTTTGGTGAGTAGAGGTTTTAATAGTTTGTTTTGAGATAGTGGAGTGGCATTTACCCAATCGAGTTATGAGGTAGTTCGACATGAAACATGTTATACCTTCTGCATGTGACTCACATAAGGATTTACATTGCTATGACACACATTGCATTTTTTTTGTGCTACTACCATTCTATGCATGATCCTTGATTATTCTTTGGGAGCTTTGTAGAGATTGTATCATTGGTAGGGTACTGACGATGCATGCTCATTTCGCTAAGCTAGACTACATGGAGTAATATTGTACATGCATGCGTGTGCTAATCGGGAATCCAATACATTGGCAGAAGGTCAGAAAGGGATACCATACTACTGGCACCACTTCTATGATATTAGTGATATTATATTCATTAATCATGTTTTAAATCATCCTATGTTGTATTGATTATTTTAATCCATTTTATCTTATTTTTTTACAAAGATAAATACTCTAGTAGCGCATCTCTATTGTGAAAGATGCTATGTCCTTTGCACCTCCATAGAGCTAGAGCTCTTTTTAGCACATTATAGAGATATGTGGTAGGGGTTTGACAGTAGTTGAAGACATTATTAGATGTAGACTTACACAGTGTTGGTTAAATGCTATGATACCATATTCTTGATAACGTCCCCAAGATCGCATTCTTGAGCATAGAGCCAGTGGCGTTAGATGAGATACCAGGCATCGAATAGAGAGTAGATACCCGAGACAGCTAATAGCCTCACCACCAGATAAGCAACCACCCACACATTTTCCAATCGATGATTTGCTTGCTTAGGATTATAATCTTCCATTTGCCAGTAGATCGGAGAGCGTTTTTCTTGACGCTAGTTTGACCTTTGAGACGCCTTCTTAGGATTATCACCCGCAGCCACCAGACCGTAGCTTGGATATTATGAGGCTTTTGAGTACTATCGGTTAGTTAGAGGACAAAAAGAATTATGGAAAGTATCTTGTCATTAGAATTTGATGAGATATTATTTGCCAGGAAGATCTTTATGGCATCAAGAAGTCTATTTAAGAAATTGTCATTATTTGAGCAAAACTCTATTATGGCAAGTAGAAGATATTTGGTATCTCTTAAATATCTTAGGATTTGGAGGATCTCTTGAAAATCTATCTACACCAAATATCAAAGAGATTATTATCCTACTTTCTGGAGATTTCTTACTATTTTCTTAGGATATCAATCTTGGAGAAGAAGAAGCTGAAGACTCTCGCAATTATAAAGAGAGTTTCAAGGCAAAGCAATTAAACTCTTGGGATGAACTCATGGATCAAATCTCAAAAGAATCTCTCGACATTCTTGTGAATTATTCTTGCAAATTCTAACGAGAGAATTTTAGGTGTCTTATGCAATATTCTTTAAAGAGTTATTCTTTGAACTTATGTTGTAGAAGCTATATCTTGAGAGAGTTCTGCATTACACTTTATTTTCTTGTTATACTATTCACGTATTAATGTGTTGTTTCTATTCAAGTGCTAAAAACTAAAGTTTAACAGACGTTGGAGTGACTTGACAAGGCTCTACTCAAACCACCTCACAGAGAAGAAGGGTGTTGTGACTGATCGAGGTCAGTTGAAAATAGTAAGTGCAAGTGTGATCTTGTCCCATCTTGTCAATGGGAGTTCAACACATCCTGTTAAGGAGAGTTCAACAAAAGCGAGCTATGACTGAATAATATTTCAACAATCGTGTAGGCAAGAGTTGTGATTGGTGTGTTTCGAATCGTGAAGGTAACACTGTGCTTGTTGGATTTTTGGTTGTTGAGGTAGCTTTGGCAAAAGCTGTTTTGCCAAGTCCACTAAATCACTAGAGGAGATTGAGAGCATGGTCCTGTATTTTGAAACATAAAGTTCAATGGATTGCTTTTCTGGGCATGGCCACGCAGACGTAGGCTGTTGAGCCGAACATCATTATCAATTTTGCTGTGTTAAAATTTATTTTCTATTTGTGTGTGTTGTGTTAAACAGTGCAGAATGGACTTCGACACACGAAGTTTGACAAAATGTGAAATAGTTGCATAAGCTTAACCATTCAAGTGGTATCAGAGCTGGTCACCAATTGTGTTGTTTGGCTATTCATTTAGCGGGTGAGATCATGAGAAAGTTGTTTGTGCAACTATGGCAAAAGAATTAGGATATATAACGAGGCCACCACTACTAGATGGTGCAAATTATGCTTATTAGAAAGCACGAATGATAATCTCAAGAATCCTGTGGATGAGAATGCATGAATTGTTGTTTAAAACAGATGGACTCTACCAACCCTCATGAATTATGAAGGTGTTGCTATTGAAAAACTCATAGAGGAATGGACAGATTTTGAGCGAATGATGAATGCAACAAATGCTAGGGCACTTAATGCAATCTTCACAACCGTTGATGCAGATCAATTCAATATAATCTCAACTTGCTAATCTGCAAAAGAAGCATGGGAGGTGTTGCAAACTATTTATGAAAGAACAAGCCATATCAGAATGTCAAAGTTTCAAATGTTGACCTCTCAATTTTGGTAATTGAGAATGATAGAAGACTAGACTATTCCTATCTTCAGCAGCAAATTAAGAAATATTACAAATCAAGCATTTTAACTTAGCGAGAAATATTCTGAAGAAAAACTAATGTAAAAGCCTTGAGATGTATCTTTGCCGCCAAGATTTGCTACTACTGAAGAGGTTAGAAATTTTAAAAACCTTTGAAATGTATCTCAACACTCAACATAAGGACAAAAGTGTTGCATTAAAAGCTAAAGGAAGCTCAGAGGCAACTCATATCAACTTTGACATTGACAACATTGCCTTGTTGGGAAAGAAGTTTTTATTAAGATGCTGAAGAAAGAACCAGAAAGTTCAACAAGGGCACCAGGAGAAAAGATGAACCTAGGAAGACTAGTGATGTAAAGGACTTCAACAGAAAAGGCAATAGCATCAACAACATTAAATGTTAGGAATGTGGAGGAGTTAGTCATACTCAAAATGAGTGTCCAAACAATTTGAAGAAGAACAAATCATACAATACGACATAGAGTGACGATGGAAAGAAGTCTAACAGCAGCAACAACAAAGATGAAGATAAAGCAAATTATATGAGCAAACTTGTTGCATTCCATTCAAGTGCAGAATTGCAGTCTGACAAAAGCGAAACCGATGATGAGGATTTCGAAACTGATGATGATGAAATTTCCTATGAGAAATTAAGAAGTGAATATGAGATGATGTGTACAAAATGACTGGAAATTGTTAAGATCAACAGGAGGTTGAAGGAGGAAAATCAGAAACTGCAAAAATAGAATAATTTACTACAACAAGAACGTGACCAACTTCACTAGTAGGTACAATATCATGCCAAATCACTGCAACTCAATAGTGACAAACTTGAGGAAGCAAAATGATACATCAAAAGGCTAAATTCAGGAAAGATGAAACTTGATGAAATACTATCCATTGGCAAACCATCTGGAGATTTGACAAGACTAGGCTAGAATAATAGCAGCTATGCTTTAACAAGCAAGATTGTACCAGAAAGAAAGATGACTCTTGTAGACAAAAAGTGATTCATCAGAAAACCTAAAAAGCCCCATATTATATTTGACTATTGCTCTCTTGTAGGACACACTTAGGATATCTGTTTGAGACTTGTTAAGGATTTAAAGAAAGAGCGCAAACTTGTCAAAACAGAGCTCAACGAGAGAAGGTAGACGATCTGACAAAGGAGAATTTGGGTCAAAAAGATGGATCTCAAAGGATATGTTGTACATTTATCATTCACGACATGTATGAATGATATATAGTATCTTAATAGTGGTTTTTCTTGACATGTGACAAGTCAGAAATCTTGTTGAACTATAAAGCTTGTGAAGAAGGTAATGTTACCTCTAGTGATGGCTCAAAGAATAAAGTAGTTAGTGAAAGACCTAAGAAGGGGGTAAATTAGGTCTTTGGCTAATTTTCGAAAACTATTTCCTTTTTATGAACTTAGTTTGGAAAGATTATATTCACTTGTTTCAATGAGAGAATAATGAACTCAATGACAAAGCAATAAACAATTTAAGAGCAATGAACACAATCAATTTATAGCGGTTCGATCTCTTCAAGATCTACATCCACTACCTTGAGTCTACACTCAAGGATTTCAACCAATCTACTATATGCTCAAATTCAATCAATTACACAAGAGGCTCACCACACAAAGGTTTTACTCCAACAACCTCTTTTGCAATGCTACAAACAAGGTTCACCCTACCACAAGGATTTATATTTAAAAACAACCTTGAATCAATATTTCAAGGATCACCCTTACCCAAAGGATATTATGTTACAAGATAACCTTGTATTAAGCAAGTAGATAACAAGATTAAATAGAGAATGAATGAGATATTACCATTGCTTGGTAGACGATTACACAAATTAGCACCACTTCACCTTGTTGTCTTTGGAATCTTGAAAGATAACATGTAAGCACAAGACAAAAGAGAGCTTTGATGTTTTAAATGATTTTAGAATGTTAGGATTTCTCAAGTATTAAAAAATTACAAAAAATATGAAGTTTACAACTTTTATAGATTTTGAAAATCGGTTTTAATAGTCATAAAACGGCTAGTAACGACTAGTTTCTAAGGAGTTCGGACGGTCGAACTCGATTCTCTCCGTCTGAACTGTCGTCCGAACATTACTGTGACATGCTGTCAGGAAAAGTTCGGACGATCAAACTTTGCCTCTTGCATCCGAACGTACGTCCGAATTTCTCTGGAAAAACAGTAGTCATGTTCATAGTTTGGACGTTCGAACTTGTGTCCGAACTGTTCAAACTTTGTCAAAACATTTGAAAATCAACCTCAATAAGTTTGAAATCATTTTGTACTAAGAGATAAGTCATTTAAAATCTTTTGAACTCAAAGACCGTTACTAAAGCACTTGATCATTCAAAGCTTACTCAAAACCATTTAAGATTCAAAAACAATACTTGGTAATTAAAAGTTTATTCAAACCCATTTAAGATTCAAAAGCAACACTTCGTAATTAAAAGTTTATTAAAAGCCATTTAATATTCAAAAACAACACTTTTGTGCTCTCTTATGCATTCAATAGATTCCAAGATAAACAAGTGTAGGGTTTACAAGAGTATATCTATTAAGCAAGTGTAAACCTACACTAGAGTCTTTAAAGCCTTCAATTCATAGGACATGCTCTATATTCTTGATCCTTGAGCATACTTGAGTTTTCTTTAGCACTTTTAGCTCCAAGGCCAAACTACATGATTTGCCCTTAGGGCTAACAGTTAGAATTGGAACTCTAACTATTAAAGGTATGCCTGCACATAAAGATGTTCTATATGTAGAAGGATGAAAGGTAATTAGATAAGTATAAACTAATTATGTGATAATAATCTATATGTTAACTTCAACAAATACAAGTATTTTGTTGTGGATGACTCCAACAGGCTGGTTCTTACTAGAGTTAGAACATCAGAAAACTACTACAAATTGCTAAAATCAAATGATCAACAGTGTATGGCTTCTCAGGATGATGAAGTTGATCCTTGCATCAAAAGTTGAGTCACATAAATCTCATTCTGTTGAAAAGGTTGAGCTCAATAGAAGCAGTAAGATGCATACCTAAGCTTCTCAAAATCACAAAAAAGAATATGTGGCCTATATCAAAGTGGAAAGCAGAAAAGTTCTTCTAAAAAGGAAACAATAGAGATCAACACTTCTAGAGCATTAGAGCTTATACACATGGATCTTTTTGGTCCAACTCAAATTGAAAGTGTTGGAGGTAAATGATATGTATTGATGTGTTTTGATGACTTCTCCATGTATACTTGGATTGACTTTTTGAGACAAAAATCTAGAGCCTTTGATTCATTTTGAAAGTTGTGCTTAAAGCTACATACTCAGAAGAGTTCAACAGTATACAAACTACGAAGTAATCCTGGTAGGGAGTTTGACAACCAACAATTTAAAAAATTTTGTGTCCCTTATGATATTCAATAGGAATTCTTTGCACCAAAGACATCTTAACAGAATAGTGTAGTTGAGAGGAAGAACATAACTATTCAAGAAATGATTATGTTGAACTCCAAAGAAATATCTCAAAGATGGTGGGCAGAAATTGTTAACAGTGCAATACATGTAATCAACAGGGCATATCTAATGCCTTATACTACTAAGACTACCTATGAAATTTGGACAAGACGTAAGCCAAACTTGACATATTTTCATATTTTTATATTTTTGGCAGTAAGAGTCACATTCTCAATAACTGGGAACATTTGGCAAGTTTGATTCAAGAAGTAATGAAGAAGTATTTCTTGGCTTCTATAACAACAGTAGAGCCTATCGTGTGTTCAGCAAGAAAAGTGAAATTGTAATGGAGACTATCAATGTTGTTGAGGATGCTACTGCAACAAAGGACGTTGAGGCTGCCACAGCACATGAAGAGAAAACTAATCCTGTCAACCTGCTGGAGTCTGTCAATATGGAGATCAACACAAAGTCAGAGGAGCTGACAGATACTACAACAGATTCAGAAATGATAGAAGAGGCAATTCAACACAGAAAGCCATCTTCAAGAATTAAAAAGAATCATCCTACAGATTTGATCATTGGAGGCTTGGATGACTCAAAAGAAACTAGAGGAAAGTAAAAATAAAGGAGATGGTGATGTTTGCTTGTTACACTTCAACATTGGAGCCAAAGAACGTCAAAGAAGTCTTGACAGACAAATTTTGGATAGTAACTATACAATATGAACTTCAACAATTCGAGCACAATGATGTGTGGGAACTTATTTCATGTCCAGATGGCATCAATATTATTGGCACAAAGTGGATATTCTGCAACGAAACTAATGAACATTGAAATGTAACACGCAACAAAGCGAGATTTGTTGCACAAGGATACACAGAAGTTGAAGGAGTGGACTTTTACAAAACATTCACCTCTATAGCATGACTAGAATCTATCAGACTATTGTTGGCAGTCACATGTTCAAAGAGATTCACAGTTCAGCAGAGGAATGTCAAAAGTACGTTCTTGAATGGATTGTTGCTAGAAGAGATACATGTTGAATAACCAAACGGTTTTGTTGATCTAGATCATCTCAATCATTTGTACAAGTCAAAGAAAGTATTTTATGGACTTCAACAAGCACCAAGGTCATGGTACGAGAGATTGACAAATTTTCTATTGACAAGAGGTTACAATAAAAGAGATGTTGATAAGACTATGTTCATTAAATGGCTGAACACACATGTTATGGTGGCGTAAATTTATGTTAATGATATTGTGTTTGGCTCGATCTCAACAAACTCACAGAGAAGTCTGTTGAACTCATGCAAATAGAATTTGAGATAAGTACAGTAGGTGAACTTACCTTCTTTCGTGGTTTGTAGGTTAAGCAATTAAAAGACGGAATCTTTATCTCACAAACCAAGTATGTATTTAACTTGGTTAAAATTTCAATATGGAAGATTCAATGCCTTTCAGAACGCCTATTGGTGTTAATCAGAAGTTGACAAAGGATGACACAAGCCAACTTGTTGATCAACATATGTACAAGAGTATCATTGGCAGCTTGTTATACTTGACAGCAAGTAGGCCAGATATAGCTCATAGTGTTGGAGTATGCGCAAGGTATCAATCAGTACCGAAAGAGTCAAAGTTTTCAAACGTATTTTTAAGTATGTCAATCACATGAAGGAATATGATATCTACTTCAGCAAAGGCTAAAACACTCATCTTATTGGCTATAGTAAAGTTGATTGGGCTAGTAATTGTGATGATAGAAAGAATACTTTTGGAGGATATTTTTATCTTGGTAATAATCGTGTGTCATGGTACAATAAAAAGGAGCATTCAATCTCTTTGTCAGCAGTAGAAGCAGAATATATTGCAGCTGGCAACTATTATTCTCAGCTGTGTGGATGAAGCAAATGATAAATGACTATGGATTGACTCAAAAGGAGCTGGTGATGTATTGTGACAATACAAGTGCTATAGATATCTCAAAAAATCCAGTTCAACACTGCAAAACAAAGCATATTGACACACGACATCACTTTATTAGAGAGCTTGTTGAACAAAAGACTGTTGTTATTAAATATGTTGCAACACAAAAGCAAATGATAGATATCTTGAAAACCTCTTGATGCTTCAAGATTTTGTGGAATTAAGAAGTGCATTGGGATTAAAAGCAGTTTCATGTATTTTTCTATAAATATTTATTTCAATTTTTTGCATTTATCACTTTTCAAAAAATTTTAAAAATTTACAAAACTAGACAGGAGTTTGACAACTTATCAGGAATGTTATGAAAGACAATTTGGGAACCGTAAAAGACAGGCACTTATGTTGAAGACTTAAGTTCTGATCATTATCAGAAGCAAAAATCGTTTTCACTCGGGGTGTTCAAAACCCGAAAGTATATTCATCAACTCATCTTCTTCGTGCTCTTTGTCACTCATTGCAAAAAGCTCATTGTCAGCCATACTTTCATTCTTGAAGTCTGAGTTCAATAGAACCGACAACACTACAACAACGGAAGAAAGCATCGGCGTGTCAACAAAATCATCATCATAGTGAAGTCTAACAGCTGTGCCTAGGTTTCAACAAATGAGAGACAAATGTCAGGTAGTAATCCTCATTCTAACAGTTGTGCCTAGGCTTGATAATTCAAGGTCATCATCCTTGAATCACGTTCATCAAATTCTTCAATCTTCTTTTGCTTTCTTGTGATTCCATCAACTTTCAACTTCATAGGCATGTATGGACATTTCCCAACAATATTTTACAAATCAAAGTTAATCGAACAAATGTAAATCTTAATACGAGATTTTCAAAATGTATAATTTGTTCTATTAAAAAAGTAGAGGTCAGTTTATTGAAGATCCTTCCAAATAAGGGAGGTCTAAAATATTAGCCATAAGACCTTAACTTCTAGGTTGTTAAACCACAAAGAGAAGCCTTTGCTCTGATACCAATTGAAAAAGCTAAGAGGGGGTGAATTAAGTTTTTGGCTAATTTTTGAAAACTTTTCTTTAACAAAATCTCCTTTAAAAGTTCACAACCTCCAAGTGCTTATAAGTTTAGAATAGTGTGATTGAGGAAAAAATAGTAGTCAATGAAATAGCAATTAAGATTAACAATCACAACTAACACAAGGCAATAAAGATAGCACATAAAAGTGAAAGCAATAAATAAGAAGAGAAGAACAAAATAATTTATAGTAGTTCGATCTCTTCAAAATCTACATCTACCACCTTGAGTCTACACTCAAGGATTTCAACCAATCCACTAAATGCTTAAGTCAAACAATTATACAAGAGGCTCACCCTCAAAGGGTTTTACACCAATAATCTCTTTTTCAATTCAACAAACAAGGATCACCCTCACGATAAAAGGTTTTATGTCACAAGACAAGCTTGAACAATTAAATCAAGGCTCACCCTCACCAAAAGGGTTTTATGCCTGATGAAAATCTAGATTAAACAAAGTAAAGATAAGGATAGAAATTACCAAACAAGAGAGTAGATATTCAACAAATCTAGCACCACTTCACTTTTACTTTTAGAATCCTTGGATAATCACATGAAGCACATGAAGCACATGAACAATGAAAGCTTTCCTTTGATCTTTGATGTTCTCAAGATAATAGCATGTAAGTTCATCAATCTTACTTAAAATCTAAGTTTCTAACCTTTTATATAACTCAAAAATTCAAATATAACGTTCAAAAAATGACTAGTAACAGTAAAATTCAGTTTTTGAACTTTGACCTCTGCATATGAATTGGTCATCCGAACTTTTCCGTTTATTAGTGCTCAGGAAAAGTTCGATCGTCCAAATTTGCATCTGAACTAGAGTCCAAACTTTTCAACAAGTTTGAAATCATTTTGGACTAAAAGAAAAGTCATTTAAAAGCTTTTGAACTATAAGTCATTATCAAATACTTTGTTTTTCAAAGAATAAAAAAAAAACTTTTATGCTCATTAACAATGTTTAGACTAGATCAAAATAGTTTGAGCTTCAATATGCAATTCATAGATTCCAAATTCAAGGAGTGTAGGATATACAAGATATACCTAGCAAGCAAAAACAAACCTACATCTAGAGTGTCTTCATTCTTTAACCATTTCTTGGACATACTCTTCATTCTTTAACCATTTGAGTACATTTGAGGTGTTCTTTTCACATTAGCTCCAAGGCAACGAGATCACTTTAATTTTCAATCTAAACCTATCACACAACAGTTATTCAAGTTAGCCTATTTCAATATTTGTCATAATGAAAACTATATGATTTGCCATTAGGGCTTACAGATGGCAATAATCATGTTCATCCTCTTGCATTTGCAATTTTTTATGATGAGTCTTCAATAAGATGGAACTGTTTCCTTAGTTAGCTTTGTGAATTTATGGTCAAGGATCATCCCATTTGTTTGATTTCTTATTGTTGTGTTTTATTTCTATGCCCTTATACTCAATTTTATTACAATCTCTAACAATTTGCACAAAAACACTAGGCAAGTGCATCTTCGTTATGAGTAGTATAATGGCAAGTAAATTCAAATGTCGTATCCACGGGGGTGGTTAAAAACCATTACTCACTTTCTACTCTATTGTTTAGCTTATCCAAATTTCTTGTGAAAATGGTTGAAATTACTACTAGGAATAGAAGTCTAACTTAGCTAATTAAACAAACTTAACTAATTTTTGTTTGCAAGAGAGAATTCAATTGAGAAAATAATACTTGGATGGTTAATCCTCCTAGAATTACCTATGTGATAGAAATGTCGCTTGGTTGATAAATTTCACTTCTTATGTTTGATGAAATTCCAATGATAGAACTCACTCTATCTCTAGATGAAAGTTCTCTACTCTTAGATTAATTAGTTGAAATCTCTTTCTAACCAATTTAATCCAAGAATGCATTAAGGTTTGTGAATTCCAATTAGATTTCTCTAATTATCAAGAAGATGTTGAGGTTTCTATCTCTAGTCACCTAAATCATCCCCATTGTTTGTGTATGGTCTATTTCACCATTCCTTTCTCAATTCCAAGTGAAAATTTACAGATTATGAATCAATTTTTAACCCAAACAGTTTAATCAATCAAACCCACAAAACAATCCAAAAATTCCAGATTTTGAATCAATTATCCACCAAACCAATTCAATCAATCAAACCCGCAAACAATCCACAAGAAATTTGAGCTCAATCAACCAAGGGAAACAATTCATTCACATAAGTAAAATCTAGGGTTCATACCCATCCAAGTATTCAAAAGTTTAGTTCATCAACATATTACAAATAAAAGAACATAAAACAACAAAGAAAGAGGGAGAATTGCTCATTTTCATGGTTGAAATCTCCTCTCTTCTTCAAGGTTGAAGTTCTTCACGATTTTTGTTGAGAAATTTGCAGCATTTTTCCTGAATCTTCAAGGTGGATGTTCTCCTTCTTCAAGGATTCAATCTTCTCTCTTGATTTCTCTTGCAAAGATGAAGATTTGGGATGGGATTTGAGTGAGTTTTTTGTAGGTTTTTGCTGTTTTCTGTCCACTCCAGACGTCCCTCTTGTTTCTGCCCTAAAGGGGTATTGAAATCTGCCTCAAAAAAGAGAGAAAAGTATCGTCAGATCAACACAAACGGTGCCACTTAGATCACACCAAACGGCGCCGCTTGCCCCAATTTTGGTGCAAGTTTCTGCTGCCCTTCTGTGACACTGTTTTGAATTCTAGGTGAATTTAGAGCACTATATCAGTTGATCTAGGTCTTGATGTCTTCATAAAAGTTGTAGCTCAGGATCGTGTCTTTCCACAGATATTTGAATCACCTCAAGTGGGCATCTAGAACTCAAGATATGATTATTCGACCGAACTGTGTCAAAAATGGAACCCAATGCAGAACAGGTGAATTTGCAGCATTAGTAGGGTAGGCAAATGAACTCTGATTCACACAAATTTTACCACTCTGCAAACTTCAGAATGTCATCTATAATACCACTTTTGCATTTGAAATCTTCATGGAGGTCAAAATCCCACTTGAAATATTTCTACCAGGCTGTTTTCCTCTGCATTTCTCTATTTTTTTCTTCATTGTGTAAACTCTCTTTGTTTGCTTGAACCCACAACTTGTCTGTCATCACCATCTTTGTCAACACATAAATTTAACATCAATCATGACAAAATTCACAAAAATAACAATGAAAACATATATACATCTTGAAGGCATCAAGAAATGTAAGAAGCCTTCTCAATAATAGACAAATGTATAACAATATTTTTTTTCTTCTTTTTCTCATTTTTTTCTTTTTTTTTTTCCGATTGAGGTGTAATCCAATTCCCAATCATATAAGGTCATCTCACCACTCTTTCCCCCCTCTCTCTTTTTTTTTTAAAGCCTATTTTTCGTATCATCTTCTATTCCACCCATTGTTCAAATTTCCACAATACACTTTGCTATCTTAAGGGTAAAAAAATGAATTTAGCTCTTGCAAAGATGGGTTAAATATAAAGAGTAGAGTTTAAAATTTGAAAGAAGGAAAAATTTAGAATATAGATTGGAAAATTTACGCACGAAGGCTTCAAGAACGGGTACTACGGATAAAATAAAGAGCGGTGGCTAGAAAGGCTCTCGGGACAAAGAAGGCCTATTACCATCATTTCGAGATCAATCTAAGGTTACTTACTCATTTCGCCTCAAGGCAAGTGAATGCGGGTTCTAGGGTAAAAGTTATGTTGAATTCTAAGGCCAATAACACAAGATTCAATTCCATAATCATCACAACAAAAGCAAAGTGGAATGTGCTTAAACGATGAATTCCATAAAAGCAAGGAATACAAAGGGTGCTTACTTAATCTAAGTTTAAGATACTAGTTATGACCTTTAGAATGCTTGTATAACTACTCTTTGAGAAGAGATTAAACATGCAAGTCTTAAAATACCTTGAAAATTCTAAAAATAAAAACAGGAGCATTCAACGAAAATCATAAAAATAACCTATACTACTAAAGCCAACTCCCCCACACTTAAGACAACATTATCTGCAATGTTGGGAGAGAGAAAAACAAAAGACTGCATAAATAGAAATATATGGCATAAACTATAGAAGAACGCCATACCAAACCACCAAACACAAAAACGGTGAAAAACATAAATGTTTGGTACGTGAAGGCTGGGTGAAATCATATGAGCAGCAAGCTACATCTTTATATATTTCACAGCCAAAGGAAATGAAAGAAAACAGAAAAAAATAAATAAATAAATAAAATGACATAAGTAAAACGAAAGTAGAAAAACATAGCATGAAAATAAATAAATAAATAAAAGGTTAAAAGAAAATGGAAAAGAAATAACTCCCTATCGGTCATATACTGCCGGTGCCACCACTCGACCCGGGGCCAGCTCCTAGAAAAAGTTGTCGCCAAAGCCTGGTGAGATACGCTTCCTGTCGTTGCATTGTGTGCATAAGTTGCTCTTGATTCTGAAGGAGCGTTGCTTGTGATTCAGCGAGGTCGGCGTATTGTTGGCCCAAAAGTTGCTGTTGTTCGAGGATTTGTTGTTGGCCTCGATGGAGTTCGTCGAGCTGTTCTTGGCGAGTATGGTCTGCCATAGAAAGGCGGCCCAATTGAATCTGAATTTCAGCAAATGTTGTGCGCATGTCGGCTTGAAAATATGCGGTGGATGATGAGGCGATGTTAGGATGAGGTCGGTGGACACTTTCTGGATCTATATGCATGCCGACCGTAGGATGATGCCTTGCCGAAGTTCAGCGTCAGATCTCGTGATCCATTCATGCCTCTCATCGTCATATTGGTAGCCGCATTTTTGTAGTGTTCTTGTGGTGAGCACCTCAGAAGCCGATGTGGAAAGGGCAACCTCTCCGTGAAAATTCACGTTAAAGAGTCGGAGAATCTGTGTGATAAGAAGAGGAAAAACAAATGCTTTCGTGGTAAAACTGGATGCAACCACCTCATTCATTTGTGTTAGTAAAATGGAAGCTAATGGAATAGGTGATCGAGTAAGCAGTTTGTGGGTAATATAAATGTCCGAGCATCGAACCTCATTTAACCCACTCGCCCTAGGCAGAACATTAAAACCAAGTAAATAGACCACTAAACGAAGCCTAGGGGAAAGGGTATTGGCATTAAAACCATAACTTGTACCCATTCTGCTATATGTTAAATGTAATGCTCGCCAAGCTGTTTTAAAATCCCACTCCCGGTCCGAGAGTACCTCTTTTTTTTTATTGTCTATCCGAACCCAATTCCCTTCATCAGGAATGTGAAGAAGTTCAGCGAGAAGGGGATAGGTGACGACAATTGATTGACCCTTAACCTGAGTATTAAGCACCTTGCCAAATTTGTCAAATTTATCCCTAATATTGGCATAAAATTCTTTGACAAGGACAGGATAGTAAGTATCGGAGAGGTTAAGGATAGGCCTCCATCCTATGGCTTGGAATAAACCAGAAATATTAAATAGCTCATTCACCTCAGGGGAAATGGTATGCTCAATGATCATGGAGTTTTGTTGACGTGAATCGTACCATTACCGATGTTGATCATCGGTGAAACACGTAGGATGGAGGTAGGAAATATTAGATGGGGGTACTTGGGGTGGTGGTGAGGATGGGCCGGCTCCAGAAGAGGAGGCCACATCCCTTGTGCGTTTAGGCTTTTTGGGTTGGGCAGTGCTTTTTTTCGGCATTCTTTCTTTTCCAAAATTAACCCTTAAAGAGAAATTAGGCTACCTATGTGAAAATACAAATGCCACAAATAACTTGACAAGAATACACACAAAAATGAAAATTACAAATTAGCTAAACAAGAGAGAAAGAAAAAAAATTTATCACTAAAAATTTTAGACAAATGTGAATTAACTAGTAACTATATTAAGTAATAAAATTAAATAAACTAACTATGAAATTAATAAAAATAAGTCTATATTACTAATGGAATGCAAAGTAGTAAAGAATATCACAAATTTAACAATTAAGTTTCATTGTGGCATTTCATCCAACACATGGTAGGCATAAAGGAAAACAAGAGATAACCAACAACATTAGAGAAGAATTGCAAGCCAACAACAAACAAATGCACCACAATCATAAATTACTAAAGCATTTAACCCAAAGAAAAAAAAATAAATAAAGATTGCAGGAGAAAAGGTTAAAGCGACAAACTAATGGAGTGCTTGAAAGTTCTTGTGCCTCAAAGTTGAGTCAAGAAGAAGAATCTTCAAAAATTAGAACTGGGAGGATGAATTGAGGTGAAAGAAAAATGTGGGAAGGTTGGAATTTCTTGAACAAAGAAAATGGAAAGAGAGAACCGAGAGAGGGGGGAAGGAAGAAGAGAGAAAAGACAGGAAGAAGAGCAGGTTTCGGTTGTGGGTTTTTTTTTAATAGTGAAGAGTAAACCGGCGCCGTTTTAATCCAATTCTGAAACTGGATTGAAAAGGTTTTTTTTTTTTTGGTGGGTGAACAGTGAAAGGCGCCGCCTGGAACGCACCAAGACGCGCCGTTTCAATCTACTTCTGAAACTGGATCAGAACGTCACTGTTTTTTAATGCACAGTAAAACGGTGCCATTTTACTCCATGCAGAACTGGAATTGCGTCTACAATGACTCGGCACCGTTTGATTCAGTCCAAACGGCGCCGTTTTGAATTTTTTTTTTTTTTACATATTTAGCCACAACATTTAACAAAAAATAATTAACTATAAACTAAAATAAAACACACCAAATAGCACATTATAAAGCTCTTCACAATTTAAGAGAACTAAAATTTTTAAACTCAAAATCACATTAAGTAAAATTATGTACAATTAACTAAATAAACATAAAAGATCACTTATCTTTTGGATCATGGAGGATTAAAGTTACTTTTTCAAGTTCTCTGGGATCTCCTCCATGATAATGTTTGAGACGATGGCCATTAACCTTGAAAATTCCCTTATCCGGATGTGCAACTTCTACTACCCCATAAGGGTAAACTTTGTGGACCACGAATGGTCCGGACCATCGTGACTTGAGCTTTCCAGGAAAGAGCTTCAACCGAGAGTTAAATAATGGCACTTGATCTTCCTCCTTAAATTCCCTATTTGAAAATATGTGTTTGTCATGCCGTTGCTTCACTTTTTCCTTGTAGATTCGTGAGTTCTCATAGGCATCTCTCCTCCACTCATCAAGTTCATTAATTTGGAGTATTCTGGTTTTCCCTGCAAGATCATGATCAAAATTAATCAACTTAATTGCCCAATATACTTTATGCTCAACCTCAACCGGTAAATGACAAGACTTCCCATAGACTAATCTATATGGAGTAAACCTGATGGGGGTCTTGTATGCAGTCCTATATGCCCACAAAGTATCATCAAGCTTAACACTCCAATCCTTCCTAGTATGTTCAACAATCTTTTCCAAAATTCTTTTGATTTCTCTATTAACCACTTCCACTTGGCCACTAGTTTGAGGGTGATAAAGGTTTGCCATTTTGTGTGTAACACCAAATCGAAGCAAGACCTTCTCAAGTTGTTGGTTACAAAAATGAGTTACCCGATCACTAATTATGGCTCTAGGAATGCCAAAGCGAGTAAACAATTTTTTAAAAAATTTAACAACCACTCTAGCATCATTTGTTGGCAAAGCTTGGGCTTCCAACCATCTAGAGACATAATCAACTGCAACCAAGATGTATGCATTACCAAAAGAATTTGGAAAAGGACCCATGAAATCAATACCCCAACAATCAAAGACTTCACATACTTGAAATGAAGAGAGGGGCATTTCATGCCTCTTTGAGATATTATCTGTCCGTTGGCAATTGTCACAGTTTTCTACATACCTTTGGGCATCTCGAAACAAATTCGGCCAATAAAATCCCGACTCAAGTACCTTTCTTGCTGTCCCATTGGCTTGATAATGACCACCAGCCGGACCTTTATGGCAATGCTCTAATATGTTCATGTTCTCAGGGTAGGCTACACATCTCCTTATGATTTGATCTACACAAATACGGAACAAAAACGTATCTTCCCAAAGATAGTACTTTAATTCTGAAAAGAATTTCTTCTTTTGTTGAGAGGTTAAATTATTTGGTAAGATCCGACCCACAATATAATTAGCATAATCTGCAAACCAAGGAGTGTGATCACCATTACCCAGAACCAAGTATAACCTCTCATCAGGGAATGTGTCATTGATGTCTTCCTCATTCAATTGTTCCAAATGTGGATTCTCCAACCTTGATAGATGATCAGCGGCAAGATTCTCTGCTCCCATTTTATCTCTTATCTCCAAATCAAATTCCTGCAATAAAAGTACCCACCTAATTAGTCTAGGCTTTGCATCATTTTTTTTGAGAAGATATTTGAGTACCTAATGATCAGTATAAACAATGACTTTAGACAAAACAAGATAGGGGCGAAATTTATCAAAAGCAAAAACTATGGCAAGAAGCTCCTTCTCGGTTGTGGTGTAGTTTTCTTGTGATTCCGTCATGGTCTTGCTCGCATAGTATATCGGTTGAAAATGCCTTTCTCCCCTTTGTCCAAGCACTGCCCCTACTACAAAATCACTTGCATCACACATTAGTTCAAAGGGAATGGACCAATCGGGGGCCACCAATATGGGAGAGTCAATCAACTTTTGTTTCAACAAAGAGAAAGTAATTAAGCATGTATCATCAAACACAAAGGGCGCATCTTTTTCAAGCAAATTTGTAAGAGGTTTAGCAATTTTATAAAAATCTTTTATAAACCTTCTATAGAACCCTGCATGACCAAAAAAACTTCTAATTGCCTTTACCGAAGTAGGTGGTGGCAATTTTTCTATGGTTTCTACCTTGGCTCTATCAACCTCGATGCCCCTGCTAGAGATCTTATCCCCCAATACAATGCCTTCTTTAACCATAAAATGACATTTCTCCCAATTCAAAACCAAATTGGTTACTTCACATCTTTGTAAAACTTTTTCAAGATTTTTCAAACAAAACTCAAAAGAATCACCAAAAACAGAGAAGTCATCCATAAAAACCTCCATAATATCCTCCACTAAACCCTCAAAAATAGCTAACATGCATCTTTAAAAAGTTGCATGAGTGTTACATAAACCAAAAGGCATGCGACGGTAAGCAAAAGTACCATAAGGACAGGTAAATGTAGTTTTCTCTTGATCTTCCGGGGCTATTGGAATTTAAAAGTACCCCGAAAAGCCATCAAGAAAACAGTAATACCTATGACCGGCAAGTCCCTCAAGCATTTGATCAATGAAAGGCAGTGGAAAGTGATACTTCTGAGTGGCATCATTAAGCTTCCGATAATCTATACACACTCTCCAGCTGGTCACGGTCCTCATGGTAATCAACTCGTTTTTCTCATTAGGCACGACGGTCATCCCTCCATTCTTGGGAACTACTTGCACAGGACTCACCCACGGACTATCCGAGATAGGATATATGAGACCGGTATCAAGAAGTTTGATTACCTCTGCTTTGACCACTTCCTTCATGTTTGGGTTTAGCCTTCTTTGGGGTTGTACCACCAGTTTGAAGTCTTCTTCCATCAATATTTTGTGGGTGCAAAATGAAGGGCTAATACCATTGATGTCGGATATCTTCCATGCCATTTCCTTTGTATGCTTCTTTAACACCTTTATGAGCTATTCTTTCTGTTCTTCTTGCAAATCGGTTGCAATGATCACCGGGAGTTTAGAATTATCTGCAAGAAAAACATATTCCAAATGATCCGGTAGTTTTTTCAACTCTAGCTCCGGGGGTTCTTCAATGGAGGACTTCATTCCACCCCCTTTTTCCTTCTCAATTTTTTCGAACTCCACCCCTTCGGTTGTGATTGGAGATGACTCCATATGTGCTATGACTTCACCATTCTCATGACACTCCTTCTTTGCTTCTTCATCTTGCAACAAGGATACCTCTAAATGATCATCATTCAATAATCCCTGCACATGGTTGGAGACAATGTCATCAATAATATCTATACTAAAACAAGAATCATCATGATCAAGAGAATATTTCATAGCCTCAGGAACTTTAAAAATAACTCCTCTTCCCCTACCCTAAGGGTTAACTTCCCTTCACATACATCTATATTGGCCTTAGCGGTAGCTAGAAAAGGTCTTCCTAAAATCAAAGGCACCTTCACATCCTCACTCATGTAAAGTATCACAAAATCAACAGGGAATATGAATTTATCAACTTTCACAAGTACATCCTCAATAATTCCCCTAGGATATTTCACCGATCTATCGGCCAATTGAATGCTCATTCTAGTTGGTTTAGGTTCACCCAATCCCAACTTTTTAAACATCTCATATGGCAACATACTAGTACCCAAATCTACTAATGCCCTACCAATTGACAAACTACCAATAGTACAAGGGATAGTAAAACTCCCTGGATCCTTTAGCTTTTGCGGTAGCTTGTTCTTGTTTTGAAGAATGGCTGAACACTCCTCATTCAATGTCACCATTGAGAACTCCTCCAGCTTTCTTTTCTTGGAAAGGATCTCCTTTAGGAATTTAGCATATCTTGGCATCTGCAAAAGAGCTTCAACAAATGGTAAGTTGATATGCAATTGCTTAAAAAGTTCAAGAAACTTACCAAATTATTCATCCTTTTTCTCTTGTTGAAGTCTGCCAGGATATGGAATCTTTGGCCTATATTCTTGAGTTTCCTTATTCTTGTGTTTCTTTCTTCTCAACCCTTTCTTCATCCTCAATATACACTGGCACATCTTTATTCCCTTCTTCCTTTTCTTGCGTCTTTTGCTTCGAAATCTCCAATTCCTTTTCACTTCTCAAGGTAATAGCTTTAGCATGTTCCCTTGGATTCGGCTCGGTGTTGCTTGGGAGAGTTCCAGCTTACCTTTCGGAAAAAAGCTTTGCCAGTTGGCCTAATTGATTTTTCAAGTTGTGAATGGAAGCCTGTTGGTTCCTCAGGGATGCTTCTTGATGTTGGAACCGGGTTTCGGTAGTTTCAATGAACTTTGTGATCAAGGCTTCAAGGCTAGGCTTCACCAGTTGTTGGAGAGATGGAGGTGGTTGATGTTGATAAGGAAGAGATGTTTGGGGTCTAGGATTTGATGAAACTTGGAAGCCAGGAGGATGAAACGGTCTTTGTTGTCCTTGGTTGCTCCATGAGAAGTTTGGATGATTCCGCCACCCCGGATTATAGGTATTACTATAAGGATTGTTGGGTTGCCTTCCTCCTCCAAGGAAATCCACATGCTCTGTTGATGATGCATCAGAAGTTCCCATGGTTTGGCACTCATGGTTTGGATGACTACCTCCACAAAAATCACAAGCCATCATCACTTGAGAGGTTTGAGGTGACAAACTCAAGCTCTCAATATTCTTGTTTAAGGCATCGAATTTTGCCTCTAAAGTCGTCATCATGTCTACATTATGCATTCCACTAGGTTTGGTTTTTGGCCTTGGATTCCCCCATTGGTAGTTGTTCATGGCGATGTTTTCAATGAGGTCTTGTAACTCTTCCGGTGTCTTCAAACTAGTGGTACCTCCCGAAGAAGCATCAATGAGTTGCTTGGAAGGGAAATTTAATCCACTATGGAATGTTTGCATTTGAAGCCCCAAATCTAGACCATGATGTGGACATTTCCTCAATAGCTCCTTCCATCTCTCCCAAGAATCGTATAAGCTCTCACTCTCCATTTGTTGGAAAGAAAAAATATCATTTCTTAGCTTTGCAGTCCTTGCCGGAGGGAAATATCTAGCGAGGAACTTCTCGGCAAGATTGTTCCATGTAGTGATGGAACCCGGTGGAAGTGATTTCAACCATGACTTGGCTCGGTCTCTCAATGAAAATGGAAATAATCGAAGACAGATGGCATCTTCGGAAAGTATCACATATCTCCAAGAAGTTGGAAATATGAGCATTTGGGTCTTCGTCCGGCAAACCATCAAATTGCACTAATTGTTGAACCATTTGAATGATATTTGGCTTGATTTCAAAATTGTTGGCTTCAACTCTTGGCCGAGGAATGCTTGACTCCGCTCCTAACAAAGAAGGTCGTGCATAGTCTCCCATTGTCCTTGGCCTTGCATTTCCGTCATGTGCCATAGTGTTCTCAATTTGAGGATTCTCACCTTCAACTTTAATTCCTTCAAGTATCACCTCTAGGTTTATACCCATTGGATCCCAATAAAAAATCTGCTCAACTTCGGAATTAAGTTAATTCAATTCTCCCGAATTACTTGAGGTCATAAACCAAAAGAATTCACATCTTCACCACAAATAAAGTAAAATTTTAGCTTAAAGAACACTTACTTAAAATAGAACAAAAACAGAGAAACATAAGCTAAGAACTCCAATTCACTAATGACTTACAAAATTACAAACAAGACAACAAATACTAACACGAGCAATAGGTATTATAACCACAAATAAGTAAAATGACTAAATCAATAGATTTCAAGCTTTCCTAATATTAACCAAATTTCTCCCCCGCAACAGCGCCAAAAAATTTTTGTGTTTTATTTTTATGCCCTTATACTCTATTTTATTACAATCTCTAACAATTTGCACACAAACACTAGGCAAGTGCACCTATCGTTATAAGTAGTACAATGGCAAGTAAATTCAAATGTCGTATCCACGGGGGTGGTTAAATACCATTACTCACTTTCTACTCTATTAGTTTAGCATATCAAAATTGCTTGTGAAAATGGTTGAAATTACTACTAGGAATAGAAGTCTAACTTAGCTAATTAAACAAACTTAACTAATTTTTGTTTGCAAGAGAGAATTCAATTGAGAAAACAATACTTGGATGGTTAATCCCCCTAGAATTACCTATGTGATTGAAATGTCTCTTGGTTGATAAATTTCACTTCTTATGTTTGATGAAATTCCAATGATAGAACTCACTCCATCTCTAGTTGAAAGTTCTCTACTCTTAGATTAATTAGTTGAAATCTCTTTCTAACCAATTTAATCCAAGAATGCATTAAGGTTTGTGAATTCCAATTAAATTTCTCTAATTATCAAGAAGATGTTGAGGATTCTATCTCTAGTCACCTAAATCATCCCAATTGTTTGTGTATGGTCTATTTCACCCTTCCTTTCTCAATTCCAAGTGAAATTTTCCGGATTATGAATCAATTTTTAACCCAAACAGTTTAATCAATCAAACCCACAAAACAATCCAAAAATTCCAGATTTTGAATCAATTATCCACCAAATCAATTCAATCAATCAAACCCACAAACAATCCACAAGAAATTTGAGCTCAATCAACCAAGGGAAACAATTCATTCACATAAGTAAAATCTAGGGTTCATACCCATCCAAGTATTCAAAAGTTTAGTTCATCAACATATTACAAATCAAAGAACATAAAACAACAAAGAAAGAGGGAGAATTGCTCATTTTCACGGTTGAAATCTCCTCTCTTCTTCAAGGTTGAAGTTCTTCATGATTTTTGTTGAGAAAGTTGCAGCTTTTTCCATGAATCTTCAAGGTGGATTTTCTCCTTCTTCAAGGATTCAATCTTCTCTCTTGATTTCTCTTGCAAAGATGAAGATTTGAGATGGGATTTGAGTAAGTTTTTGGTAGGTTTTTTCTGTTTTCTGTCCACTCCAACCGTCCCTCTTGTTTCTGCCCTAAAGAGGTATTGAAATCTGCCCCAAAAGAGAGAGAAAAGTAGCTTAAAAGCAGCTTCAGATCGACACAAACGGCGCCGCTTAGATCACACCAAACGGCGCCGTTTGCCCCCAGTTTTGGTGCAAGTTTCTGCTGTCCGACTGTGACACTGTTTTGAATTATAGGTGAATTTAGAGCATATATAAGCTGATCTTGGTCTTGATGTCTTCATAAATGTTGTAGTTCAGGATCGTAGCTTTCCACAGATATTTGAATCACCTCAATTGGGCATCTAGAACTCAAGATATGATCACTCGACCGAACTGTGTCAAAAATGGAACCCAATGCAGAACAGGTGACTTTGCAGCATAAGTAGGGTAGGCAAATGAACTCCGATTCACACCAATTTTACCATTCTGAAAACTTCAGAATGTCCTCTATAATACCACTTTTGCATTTGAAATCTTCATGGAGGTAAAAATCCCACTTGAAATATGCCTTCCAGGCTGTTTTCCTCTGCATTTCTCTATTTTTTTCTTCATTGTGTAAACTCTCTTTGTTTGCTTCATTTAATTCCAAATCTTTAATAATATCACCTAAAGCAAATAAGAGATAAAGGGAGTATAAATGGTGATTAAAACACCAAAATTTAACATAAAATCAAACTCAAAATGATAATTATATAGAGCACAAATATGGAATATCACTTATTAATACAAGGGTGCTTAAATTCAACTGGCTAACAACAGTAGTGGAACTACCCTATGCCTATCACAGATTTTGCCTATGCCAGATAATGGGTCAACTTCAATTTAAAATTCAAAAACAAAGAGCTATAAAACTTGATATGGTAGACGGGAATTGTGACTAATGTTTTAATGTTTCAACAATTGATGAATGAAATTAAAAGAAGGTGCCAAGAGGCATTCAATTTGCTAAATGCTATTCTATTAGAGAAATAGACAATGATGCATGATGGTGTTTACAAACATAGAATCATGACTACCAATTGATCACAGTCATTGAACAGCGTCTCGAAGAAATTATGAACTTTACCATTAAAAGGCTTTTATAGATATGGTGTTCAACAAGATAGTCAATTACTTCAACAAAGCAAATGTGGAGATTGTTTTTAACAAGATAGTTGAGTACTTCAACCACCACAAGGAAGAAGCACGCAAAGGTAGGCACCTGTTTCCCAAAAAAGATTTGGGATAAGTTTTGGCAAATAAAAGAAAATCTTGAGCAGATAAGGTGGTCCAATATCTCAAATTAGACAGGAATATATAATGTTTAGTCACCTATATGAGGTAATAGCAAAGGTAACCACAATACACATGTGGGGCATAACCTGCATGTGTGAAAAGTAGCGTATTTATGAGCTACCTTGTTTGCACGCATTGGCTGTTTGTGGGAATAAGGGATGGAATGGTGCAAAATTGGTATTTAATATCTACTCTAAGAAATCTTACAAAAAGACCTACGAGCCAATATTTTTTTCAATGCCCAACAAAATTTGTGGCAAGAAGTACCGTTTCATATGACCTTTTATCTTCTAAACATGACAAATAGTCAAGGTTGGTTGTGAACTACGAGGTATCGCAGTGACATGGATTATTATAACCCAGACTCTTTTTCAAGATACAGTAACTTCTATATACATTGTCATAATCGAAAAAATTGTGGCCTAATTGACTCTACATGGCTCAATAACTCTTAGTTTTGTTTGTATTAGTTGTATTCCTATATTATATTGTACGGCTGCTACCTTGTCTAATAAAATAAATAAACTTTGATGTTTTATGACACACTTGCATTTGTTTAGTTTTTTAACGGAAAGTTCAAGCAGTATTTAGTAACTTAAAATAAAATTAAAATCTTGAATACCAAAGTTAGAAAAAATAACTATGAAAATATTCATAGTAAACTATGGTGAACAATGGATAAAAGGATAAAAAATAATTTTGCGAAGAAAATGATTCAAAGTAGACAAAGACTTTATAAAATATTTGGCTTCTGAAGTATAATGATAGTTTGAGGACAAGACTCAAATATTAGCAAATGATTGTTTGATGGAAGTCAAGAAAAATTGAGCGGGTGAAGTTTTAGCAAAGATAAAATGCCTTTTGAATTAACATTATACAGATGTATAATGCTTTTCCAGTTAGCGTTATACACCTACTGTTGACTTTGGCTAAACTTAAATCCCACATCGGATGTTTGGGATTTAAGGGGGAGTTTGGGAGTTATAAATAAACTCCTCCTCCCCCTATTAGATCCATCCCAAACTTTGTATTCTTCTCCTACTATAAATAAAAGCAAGCTGCTTGAGTGGTGCTCGGAGACTAGGCAAATTTTGCCGAACTCCGTTATCAAATTTTTTTGGGTGTGTTCTTTCCTTATCTCTTTTTATTCCGCATTTATTTATTATTGTTGTTTCTTTCCGATTATAATATTCAATATTATTTGTCGGGTATATTTGTAGTGTTTTGTATTTTTCAATTCACTAGAAGTTTATTTTAGAGGGAATTATTACCCGAAATTCCCAACAAGTGGTATTAGAGCCGAAGGTTCGTCCTTGGCTTGTTTGTAGCAGGGGATTGTAGCTTTAATTATCTAGGAAAATTTTGTCTAAGGAGGTTGGTATTTAAACGGTCCACTTGTGACCCTCCAATCTTTCCTGGAAATTTTCTTGGAATAATTTTTGGTACAATACTCAGTATTTTTTTTGAAATATTGAATACTATATTTTAGTTTTGTAATGGCATATATTAGAAATGTAGTACCTGAGACATCAGTTTCCTCTTCATCATGGTCGAGGATTCCGATGCCCAATTTGAAATTGGCAGTAGAAATATTTGACGGTACTGGCCATTTCGGTATGTGGCAAGGGGAAGTTTTGGACTCCCTTTTCCAGCAGGGTCTTGACATTGCCATTGCAGAAAATAAACCGGAAGATGTTGAAGATAAGGATTGGAATATCATGAATCGGTTGGTGTGCAGAACAATTCAATCGTGCCTGTCCAGGGAGCAGAAGTATGCTTTCAAAAATGAGACTTCTGCATACAAATTATGGAAGGCGTTGGAGGACAAATTTCTAAAGAAGAGTGGTCAGAATAAGCTCCTTATGAAGAAAAGGCTGTTCGGATTTGATTACCGACCAGGTACAACTATGAATGAACACATCATTATGTTTAATCAATTAGTAGCAGACTTGTTAAATTTAGATGTGAAATTTGGGGATGAAGATTTGGCTTTGATGTTGTTATCATCTCTTCCCGATGAATTTGAACATTTGGAAACTACGTTACTTCATGGGAAAGAAAATGTGTCGTTAGATGCTGTTTGTTCTGCTTTGTATAGTCATGAATTGAGAAAGTAGGATAAGATGAAAACCAAATCAACGACGTCAGAAGAAGCATTAGTGGCAAGAGGTCGTCAGCAAAGCCAATCAAAGGAGAGGAGAGAAAGGTCTAAGTCAAAAGGTCGAGCTGCTGCCAAAGATGAGTGTGCTTTCTGTCATGAGAAAAGACACTGGAAGAAAGACTGTCCAAAGCTGAAGAAGAAAGGGAAGACTCCGCAAGATGCAAATGTTGCTGAATGCAAAAGTGATGCAGAATCAGATATCTCTTTAGTGGTTTTGCCTTTAGCATCATCACATCCAGATGGGTGGATATTAAATTCAGGTTGCACCTATCATATGTGTCCTATTCGGGAGTGGTTCTTTGAATTTCAGGAACTCGATGGTGGAGTTGTTTACATGGGCAATGATAATCCATGTAAGACAACCGGGATAGGGTCAATCAAGATGAAGAATCATGATGGAACTATCAGAATTTTGCGGGATGTGCGGTATGTGCCAAAGTTGAAGAAGAATCTAATCTCATTGGGGGCTTTAGAATCAAAAGGCCTAGTTGTGACGATACGAGATGGAGTTCTTAAAGCAACTTCAGGTGCACTGGTGATGTTGAAAGGCATAAGGAAGAATAATCTGTATTACTACCAAGGTAGTATAGTGGTGGGGACAATAGTAGCAGCAACTTCAAGTAGCAAGAAGGATGCAAATGGGTTTTTGCAAAGAAAGAAGGATTTCCTGATAAAGATGAGATTCACTACAAGGCAAGGTTGGTGGCTAAAGGCTACGCTCAGAAGGAGAGAATTGATTATAATGAGGTATTTTCTCCAGTTGTTAAACATTCCTCTATTAGAATTTTGTTGGCTTTGGTAGCGCAGTTGAATTTGGAGCTAGCTCAACTTGATGTGAAGACCGCGTTCCTGCACGGTGATTTGAAGGAGGAAATCTATGTGACTCAGCCAGATGGATATAAGGTTGTTGGTAAGGAGAATTGGGTTTGTAAACTAAATAAATCATTGTACGGATTGAAACAATCTCCGAGGCAATGGTACAAGCGATTTGACAAGTTTATGAAGGGTCAGAAGTATACAAGGAGCAAATACGATCATTGTGTGTATTTGCGCAGGCTTCAAGATGGTTCCTACATCTACTTACTCTTATATGTTGATGATATGCTAATAGCAGCAAAGAGCCAAGTTGAGATTAACAGATTGAAGGCTCAGTTGAGTAAGGAGTTCGAGATGAAGGATTTGTGGGAAGCCAAGAAGATTCTCGGCATGGAGATAAACAGGGACAGAGAAAGAGGCAAGCTTTGGCTGACACAGAAGCAATATTTGAAGAAGGTATTACAACGTTTTGGTATGCATGAAAATACAAAACTCGTAAAGTACCCCCACTTGCTCCTCATTTGAAACTTAATAGCTGCTATCTCCAACAATGATGAAGAGCGGGAATACATGGCGAGAGTCCCGTATGCAAATGCAATTGACATGCTTGATGTATGCAATGGTGTGGGACGAGACCGAGATATTTCACAAGTCATTAGTGTTGTTAGCGTGTACATGCATGATCCAGGCAAGGGTCATTGGCTAGCTGTGAAATGGATTCTACGGTATCTTCAAAATACTGCAGATGTTGGATTGGAATTTGAGAGGGATGAATCACTTGGTCATTGTGTAGTTGGATATTGTGATTCTGACAGGTGATTTGGGTAAGCAACGATCTATAACTGGTTATTTTTTCACTTTAGCAAAAGCGCCGGTGAGTTTGAAGTCTACCTTGCAGTCAACGGTGGCTTTGTCTACAACAGATGCAGAGTATATGGCGATTACAGAGGCTGTGAAGGAAGCAATTTGGCTTCATGGGTTGCTTAAAGACTTGGGAGTTGGTCAGAAACAACTTGAGGTTTATTCTGACAGTCAGAGTGCTATTCATTTAGCAAAGAATCAAGTCTTTCATGCACGAACGAAGCACATTGATGCTCGCTATCATTTTGTACGGGAAATTCTCGAAGAAGAGGAGATCCTTTTCCGGAAGATTCATACTACGGAGAATCCTGCAGATATGTTGACCAAGGTGGTTACAAGGGCCAAGTTTGAACATTGTTTAGACTTTGTTAATATCTTGCACGTTTGAGATAGCGCCTCACGGCGCAAAATTTGGAAGCACCATGAGGACTGTTTTTATTTTTTGTTTGATTGAGAAGCTGTGTATTTGGTAGGATTAGAAGTTAAGCCAAGGTGGAGATTTGTTGACTTTGGCTAAACTTAAATCCCACATCGGATGTTTGTGATTTAAGGGGGAGTTTGGGAGTTATAAATAAACTCCTCCTCCCCCTATTAGATCCATCCCAAACTTTGTATTCTTCTCCCACTATAAATAAAAGCAGGCTGCTTGAGTAGTGCTCGGAGACTAGGCAAATTTTGCCGAACTCCGTTATCAAATTTTTCCGGGTGTGTTCTTTCCTTATCTCTTTTTATTCCGCGTTTATTTGTTATTGTTGTTTCTTTCCGATTATAGTATTTAATATTATTTGTCAGGTATATTTGTAGTGTTTTGTATTTTTCAATTCACTAAAAGTTTATTTTAGAGAGAATTATTACCCGAAATTCCCACCACCTACCAATTCAAAAAATGTTATAAAGGAACCAAAACTGACTTCGTGCATCAAAAGCACGAATAAAAAAGCATCGAAAGCAAAATAGAAATGTTTTAACAATAGACAGTTTACAACATTGACTTTCATTTTATAATTTCTCACTATTCATTTCAATTGCAATTTTTGGAACGTAGAGAAAGAAAGATTAAGAACATATCAGAAACAAAAAAGGATAAATTTATATTAAAAAATAAAAATCTCTTCGCACCCATAATATTTCAAATGGAACGAACAAAATCAGGCCCCTTTGAATCCTATATCCTCTCCACCAACGAATGAGAGAAGAATGAAAAAATGTCATCAGTTTCATTTGCAAAAATGTCCTTATACTTCAATACAAACTCAGTATCCTTTCTTTTATCCTCTTGTCCTACGTTTAATATTTTTGTATTGAGTTCCAAATTCCTGATGCTTCTTTATTACTCCTTGTCTAATAAATATAGATCAAACAGAATCCATCTTAGCTATTTAATCATCAAACACCAATCAGCGTTTTGTTCAGGAAATTAAGCTGCAAAACAGAAAATGAAAGAGATAGAGAGGGAGGGAGGATTGACGAGGTAGAAGATGCACCTCCATGGTGAAAGAGCCTTCAAAAATAAGTACAAGCAGAAATATGGCTAATGTTGGCCCCTGGGAATTTTTATGCAGTTATAAATAATTTCCCAAATGAGATACTACAATACGCAGATACAATCACGTAAACAAATGCTTCATAGGTGACAAATGAAAAGGTCCCCAGAAATGGAAACTTGTACATGCGAATGCCATTCCCTAGCTTCCCAAAATGAATAGCACCAGCATATTCTGCATTTGCATAATATGAGATATTAGTATCAGGCAGAGGAGACAATGATCGAGAGGAGAAAATGAAAGATGAGGTTCTTGCACATTTCATCCAATTTTGTGGAATAACTAAGCTGAAAGAAGAACAAAAAGAAGAAAGGTAAGAGAAAATTTATGCATACACCTAGCATGAGTGACAAAATTCAGCTTCATTGTTTCAAATACAAAATGAAAAAGTGATTCTATATTTTATATAATTGAAAGGCTTCACGGATATTTCTTAAGTAAGTTTTAAGAACTTTTCCATGATGGTGGCTATTAAGTAAAGCTCAAGAAACTGCCTAAGCAGTCCTAACCTTTAAAGCATCAGACAATACACTAATAATAATTTTATCCAGTGTTAACTCAAATTAAGTCATAGTGATACGATCTTAAAATAGATTATTCTAATTGGGAAAAGAACCGGAATAAAAAAGGAAAAACAAGAACCTTTTTCTTAACCTTCTCGAATCCCTTGAGGGCTGGACCACTCACAAAAACCAAACGAGATGCAAAGTCAACACATTGAGAAAATGAAAGGTACAGGGCTTGTGAATACAAAAACAACATGACACGGCAGAATTAGTTGCCAGGCAATATTTTGTCCCAGTCTTTGCCAAGAACCAATGCTATGCGTGTTTATAAAGATTCAAGCAATATATTTGTTTTTGGACAAAGAAAGAATCCCAATATAAAAATCTTAGAAGCTAATCAATGATGCAATTGCTTGTTAATGAATTCTCATCACTTATATTATGCTCGTGTTCATGATACAACAAGCATTGCTGGATACTTCGTTAAAGAGTATTTCTTTATTCTATGCTTCATTGTCAGAGAATTCAATTGGAGGAAGCTATAATGGTACATTTCCGGGCTTATAAATAACTTGAGAAATTTCTTTCCAATTATGATGAGTTCATATACCTGATTCTGACCGAAATGAAGGTAGACAATGCCGTGTAAAGCATGCTCTTCAATGCATGAATAACAGCAAAGCTTCATGAAACAAATGCCATGTAATTACTTTGAGAAGATAAAAAATTATATTATTTTTCCAGATTTCCCCAGTGTAACTAAGGAGGCACTAACTTTAATATAATATACATAATTTCAATTTCGATGATGGAGTTGGGTTTCGTCTAGGCCCCAGTTAACAATTCACATCTAAACAAAAGCGAGGTCCAGCCAAGCCCGGTAAATAGACTTAATAATATTTGGATTACGATTCAAAGTAACGTATCTTTCAACATGGATTTAGTTAACTAAATCCTTCAAATTTGTACTATAAATACTTTTGATTATCGTTTTGAGTAAGTCATTCTATTTTTTCTTATCCGACTTAAGTATCAAAGAATTTTGGGGTTAGATCCCCGTTTTGTGAGCATCTTTCAGGAAGTGTGGATCAACGTGTTGCTCAAGTAAGGTTCAACCTCTAACAATTGGAGCCCACTATGGTCAAACTTCGCTCAGCTCTCTTTTTTTACTATTTTTATGAATTCTTTTATTCTCAATCTCTCTACCGGCACCGTACTCTCTTTTGTGTTTATCATCGCCGGACGCGCCAGGAAGGCAGGAGTTTCCATTTCTACAGCAAACAATCATGGCTCTCAAGGACATATGGGTGCCTTTGTTATAACTGTTGGGGTGCCAGCACCTCCAATCACATTGGAGCAATTACATGCGCTACAAGATTGGATTAATTCTATCAACTCTTTGTATCATCCAAGGGTTCAAACTCCTGAGCCAGCAATAGACCTTGTAGCTTCTATGTCATAGAGAAACCAATGACAGGAATAAAGGGAATACTCTAGCCCAAGAAATTTTGGGAGATCCTCCGACACTCGATGCCTCCTTATCAGATCCCTCTAGTTCCCAAGTGTGATAAGTGCACGCGGTTATGATAGAAGTCATGAACAAGGCGCGTCAAGGGAATTTCAAAATTTGGAATTTCATTCAACACAACCCTTTGTGCTAGGATTTCCAACATGCCACTTTGAATGTTCATTTTTATAATCTCAAATTTGACAAATACGATGGCACTAGGGACCCTAGGGAATATCCAGAAAAATTTATGTCCCTAATGCTACAACGAGATGCTTCTGACGTAGCTTCATGCCGGATGTTCTGAGTTCCTAAAAAGCACAAGCTTTGCACCAGTTCTCTTCGTTAAAGACAAGGAGTATCACCACTTTCCACCAACTCAGAGAATGTTTCCTGAAACATTTTTCTGCCAATATTGCTCCCATAAAACTATCAACAATCTCCGGCAGAAAGCTAATGACTCAGTTACTGATTATATGGCCTATTTTAGCCAGAAGGCTTTGTATGTTCGTGATTTTCCTGACACTCTCTATATCAAGCCATATGTCCACGGTTTATGTACACAACCACTAGTACACAAGCTCACGCTAAGCAACCCATAGATGATCGCAGAGCTTCACAACCGGGTATGGCACTTTAGTAGAGGAGATGAGATCAGAAGGAAAAAGAAGGAACTTGATCAGGAGCAGGAGGAGAATGAGCAAGGAAAGAAAAACGACAATAGGAAGGGGTGAAAACGGTAGGGAAAAACAGGCGATAAAATGCCCGGGCATCCGAGCAACACTAGGGTCTACACCGAGATGTCAACCCATGTCCACAGGAGCATACCCTGTTTGCATACCTATCAAACGAAAATCTTGTAGCAGGTGGAATCCTTTTGGTATCCTAAGGAAGCCGTCAAGAATGATCACCCCATCTTATAAGAGGAGTCAAAAACACTATTGCTTGCTTCGTAAGGATCAAGAATGTGACACAGAAGTTTTTCTTATCTAAAACGGGAAATTGAAGATGCCATCTGACGAGGACATCTCAGGGATTTCATCTCAACGTCCGTAGATTGACACGAAAGGACGCTCACTAAAATAGGTGCACTGACAGACCTAAAGTCCGAAGCTCGAATTATTAACATGGTTGATATGCCACCAGTCAAGCGGCAAAAAACATTGGATGATCAACCCCTGGTGATCTCTTTGGAGGTGGCTAACTGGACATTACGGCGAATCCTTGTAGACACTAGAAGCTCAATTAACATCTTATTTAAAAGTACTTTTGACAAAATAGGGTTGCCCGAAGACAAACTTTCCTTGGAAGAAGTGCCCTTGTATGGATTCATTGAGAAAAGTATAAATACACTGGATCGATTGACCTGCCGGTGCGCATCAAAAATATAGTTATGATAGTAAAATTTCTAGTAGCTTTACTACTTCTGCCTACATGTTGTTAGGACAACCATCGTTAAATAAATTCAACACCCACATAACCATTGTTGACTTAACCCTAGAAATTCCCACAAGAAAAGGATGTTACGTCCTCAAGGGGGAGGAAAACGAAGCCCAGGAATGTTATTTAGCCGACTTCGGGATTCTAAAGATAGGGAATATGAGTTACAAGCAACTGAGGATAGCAGGTAAATGGCTTGAACGGTACCTAGTAGAGAATTTGAGCAATCTTGTATCGATTCCACTCAACCCGATTGACGAATAAGACTCATGAGAGAGCTACTCGAAGGAATGCGCCAACAAATCTAAGAGGACTTAATCCAGTGTCGTGATGTTTTCGCTTGGGAGAATGCGACCTTAGGACAGTTTCCCACACAATCGCGGAGCATCACCTAGGGATTAAACCCAACTCCCAGCCAATATTCTTGAAAAAGGGAGCGTTCACCAAAAAAAGACAAGAAGTCATCAGACAGGAGGTAAATAGGCTATTAAATGATGGCATTATCAAACCAATACATTTTCCTACTTGGTTGGCAAACCTGATGGTGCTCCCAAAAGCCACAGGAGGATACGTATGTGTATAGATTTCACGAACCTAAACAAGGCCATCCTGAAATAGCCATATCCTCTTCCCATTATTGACCAACTGGTTGACGCGACCGTTGAGCATTAGGTGCTATGTTTCCTGGATGCCTATAAATGATATCACCAAATACTGATGCCCGAAGAAGATATGGACAAAGCATTCTTTGTAACTGACAATGAAATCTATTGATATACCCAGATACCGTTCGATTGAAAAATGCCGAAGCTGACTTTCATGAAATGGTCAGCAAAGTCTTCACTAAGCAGATTAGACGAAATATGGTGGTTTACATTTATGGCATCATCATCATGTCAAACAGAGATGCTCAAGAAACACTCACGACTTAAAGACACAAAGGCATGAAGCTAAATTCACAAAAATGTACCTTTGGGATCCAGTCAAGTAAGTTTTGGGATATTTAATGGCCTATCGAGGGATTGAGGCAAATCCCGAAAAGATACAGGCGCTCATAAGCATGGACCTCCCCATACCATAAAAGATATCCAACAGTTAACAGGTAGAATAGTTGCAGTTAGCCAGTTCTTGGCCAAAGCTAGAGAAAAAGAAAGCCTTTTTTACCACATATTAAGCAATGAAGGGAAGTTTGAGTGCACACAGGACTATCAGTAGGTATTTGACCATTTAAAGTAGTATTTGGGACAGCCTATGCTATTAGTGGCTTCTCAAGATAGAGACGCTTTATGTCTATATTTGGCTATTTCTGACATGGCAGTTAGCTCAATATTATGTGCACTCTGAGAAAGAGTCATGAAACTAATATATTATGTTAGTAACATTTCGCATGGAGCAGAAGAAATGTATTCCACCTTAGAAAAATATATACTAGCCATTGTTAGCGCTGCTCGCAAATTGCGTACCTATTTCAAGAGCCACCCTATTCAGGTGTTGACTAATGCCCCAATCAGGCATGTTATGCATAAACCTGATATGTCTAGTAGAATGGTATAATGAACCTCAGAGCTAAGTGAATACCACATCGACTGTGCCCCAAGAAAAACTATCTAGGGACAAGCGCAGATTTCTTGGTAGAATGCACAGCGCAAGTAGATGGTGGAGAAAATAAAATTAAGACTTCTTAGCCAAACTCGGATGATTGTTGGATCTTGTATGTGGATGGTTTTGTTTCTTCTCATATGGGTTGGGCAGGAGTTGTCCCCGATGGTAAGAAATTTGCTTACGCCCTCAAATATCACATAGAAGTTAGCAATAATTTAGCAGAATATGAAGCTTTCATAACAGGAATTAGGCTTGCTCAACAACTAACTGTTACAAACTTAGTCATCTGAAGAGATTCGAAAATAGCTTTTGGGCAGATTACAGGATTATATGAAGCTCAGGAGGATAATATGTGAAAATATCTATGTTCGGGACCTAATCAATAGATTCCAATTTATAAAATTCAAAAAAATTGGAAGGAGACAGAATGTAAAAACCAATATCCTTTCCAAACTCATTGATGGAGAACCTATAGCTGGAATATAGGTTGAACCATTGAAGAAGAAAAGTATCGATGAAGAGATTATAAGTACTCACTAGGACTATCAGCTGGGTCGAGCTAGACCAAGCCTGGCCTTATTCGCCTCGAAATTTAAAGGTCGAGCTTTTTTTGGGTTAGGGCCGAGTCAGGCCCAAGCTAATTTTGAGCTCGAACATATTTTCTGGCAAAGCTTGGGCTTTTATAAACTGACCCCACTATAAGCGCGGCCTGAGTTTCTATATATAATTATAATTATTATATATTAATTATCGATATAATAGTAATAGTTTATGTACAGTAAAATACTATAAATTTAACTATATATATTAAAATTTTTTATTTATTTGTATAAATAGTTTTGTTTATGCATCATCTTTTAAAAATTTGGTATATGAAATTTTTATTTCAAACTTTATAGTTATAATTTATAAAATCGATAAGTATATGTATGTTAGAAAAGGTTTTCCTCATGTTTTTCAAAAGGAGGGAGCGAAGACCTGAAAGATTTATGATTCTACGTAGTTATATGTTTCTTTTTTTCTTAAGAAAATAATTTTAATTTTATATATTTATCTAAATATTATGATCACGATAAATTAACTTCTTCTTATTATAAATATATTGGCACTTATGCTTATACTTATTGATATAAATATTATTTTTCTTTGTACTAGATATAAATCAATCTTATTACCTATAATGGCTATTAAAGTATATATTGCTATTATATTTGTTATAGTAAGTTTCTATCTTTGTATGTTATTATATTAATAGATACTATTAAGTTCTTTTCTTTAATAATTTTAATTGATATATCAAAACAATATTAATGAGTTTTATTTTTTACCACATAAAAATTCTTGTAATTTTTTTATAATTATAATTGTTGTTGATAAAACTTTTTCGTAGGAAAGATGATATGACAACTAATGATTTGATTATTTATAAAAACATATACTTTATATATTTATACGCAAACACGCATCTATATTTTTCTTTCAAATTTCGATTTGGAGAAAATTTAGTTTTTCATCTCCAAGTTAAACCTCAATTCAGTTTCAATTTGGACTAAGCCAAAAAAGAAAAATCCAAATTTTCTCTAAAGTAATATTCACTACAAGAATTTTTCATTTTTGCGACGGACTATTCCGTCGCAAATCCGTAGCAAATTATAGATTGCGATGGATTTGCGACGAAATAGTTCGTCGCAAAACTAGAAGTTGCAAATTTGCGACGGATACCATTTCCGTCGCAAATTTGCGACGGAAATTGTTATCCGTCGCAAATTTGCGACTAATTTGCGACGGATATATCCGTAGCAAATTTGCGACCGATACTTTCCGTCGCAAATTTGCGACGACCATATTCCGTCGCGGATTTGCGACGAATTATTTTCATCGCAACTTTGCGACGGCAAATATCCGTTGCTAATTTGCGACGAAAATATTCCGTCGCAAATTAGCGACGGATAGTTTCCGTCGCAGATTTGCGACGGATATGTTCCGTAGCAAATCTGCGACGGAATATTTGCCGTCGCCAAATTGCGACGGAACATATCCGTCGCAAATTTGCGACGGAATATATCCGTCGCAAATCTGCGACGGATAGATTCCGTCGCAACTCAATTTATTATTTAATTTTAAATTAAATATTTTAAAATTTTTAAGTGATAATTTTTAATAATTTTTAAATAATTATTCTTAAAAAATAAGCATAATCAATAAAATAATTAAAAATAAAATATTAAATTAAAATAAATATAATGAATCCGTTAAATGTCAATATTGTATGTGTACAACATTGAAAAAAATGAAACAAAATCTATGTAAGTATAGAAATATGCTCGGACTCCGCTCCACGTGTGTCATCCTCACTCGGTAAAGACATCGGACCGGGTAAAGATGGAGAAGGAGTACGATCACTCATCCCAATTGAACGTGACCTACGTGGAGGCATCTGAAAAAGAAGAAAATTTTCATTAGCTATGTAATCATTAGTAACATGTAAAATATAAATACAATAAATTGTTAAAAATAAATAAGTGACGTAGTATATGTAAAGAAATGCATACATACAATAAATTATTCACTATTTTCGTCCTCACTCGGATCATCTTCTGATTCCCATTCACTTGTGATTTCGCATCTGAAAAAGAATAAACTTTTCGTTAGCTATGTAATCATTAGTAATATGTACAAAATAATATAAATTAAATTTTAAAAATAAATAAGTGACGTAATATATTTAAGAAAATGCATACATACAATAAATTATTCACTATTTTCGTACACACTAAATGTCATCTTCACCACGTACACTAAATGTCATCGATTCATCTACATCTTCTTGGTATGGTCTCTCGAATAACAGGGTGTATCGATGACATGACGCACCTTCGATCACGAAACTTAAAAAGACAGATTATAAAAAAACACTAACAAAAATTTGTCTCTAAAAATACGAAAAATATTAAAAAAATAGAAATAGTGAAAAAAATCATACAACTTTTAAATTTATAGAAAAAATTGTAACCACTCAAAAAATAGAAAAAAACAATAAAATAGAAAATTTTGTCACAACGATTAAAATTAAAAACAAAAAACCGAAAAAAACAATAAAAATCCGAAAAACTATAAAAATCGGGAAAAAAATTCGCAAAGATTCTACTCGTAAAATGGACTTTTTCCGGGCACAAGGCCACCACAATCAATCTCCACATCCAAATTAAATTCTCCCAATCATTAGATCCACGTAAATATACCCAAAATTTATAACATTGCCTCAAAATTTTTATAAGCATCTTCACAAAATTTAAAAAAAAAAACATCAAAACCAATCTCAATTAAAAAATATGTGCCAATAAGACAGCTTAAAATTGGAAGCACCTCAAAAAACGAAAAAAAAATAATAAAACAGAAAAAAATTTTTCACAACGATTAAAATAGAAAATAAAAAATCAAAAAAAATCGAAAAAGCTCTAAAAATCGAGAAAAAGATCATCTCTAGAATTCAATAAATATCACAAAAAAATTCACTTGTAATCGAAAATTACACAAAAACAGCTTCCCAAAAAAAATAAAAAATTTAAAAACCTGAATAACTAAATAAACCAAAAACAGAAAAAATGCAAGATTAAAAACGAAAAAACAAGAACAAAAAAATTAGGAAAAAAACAACAACGATTAAAACGTAAAATAAAAAAATCAGAAAATCCCTAAAATCGAAAAAAAAACTCAAATTCATAATGCAAGAAATATGAGAAACGAAACTGAACAAAAAAAAATCGTCAAGCGAGATGAACAAAAAAAATTAAACCAGTAAAAGGAGTAAACCATGGGGTCGATCGACAGAGCTCGTTGCGCCACGCAGCAGAACGGGACAGGGCGGCAGAACAAAGTGGAGCGCTGCGCGGCAGCGAGTGGGCGGCAGAGGCGCGCCGGGCAGAGCGCGCCCGACAGAGGCGCGCGAGTGTTGAGAGGCAGGGCGCATGCGTTGAGCGGCAAGCGCGCCGGCTCGCGGCAGGGCGAGCTCGCTGCGCCGCAGCGAGAACGGACGGCGGGCGAGAACAGCGGGCGTTGCGCGGCAGTGGAGCCCGGCAGAGGCGCCGGGGGCAGCGCCGCCGGGCGAGAGCGCGGTCAGCAGAGACGCAGCATTGAGAGGGATGGGAGCCTCCATTAACGCAATCCTTATTTCCTTCAACTAAATCTAATTTAAGTAACAAAGAAGAAAAACCAACCAAGTGGAATGGGAGCTCGGATGTCGATGTAAAGGTTAAATTTTGACGATTATAAACCCCCGAACCTCCGAAATTGATCCAAGAAGCATTGCGTATTTCTAACCGGATAACCACAAGAGTGGGTTCTACTTTGCATACCTGTAATTGATGATGATATGTAGGTCGAGGGTGCTATCCGAGCCAAATGAGCCTCAAACTCGCTCAGTATCAAAAAATTCCAACTCGCTCCGTCTACAAAAATCCAAGTGAAGACCAATAGGCCATCACGGCGACTCACGACTGCCACACGCCCATCGCCTCGCCCTCGCGCCCGGCTTGGCGGCAGGGTGGCTTCGGCATAGCGAACGGCAGCGGGCGCTGCATGGCGAGGTGCGGCACGGCGGGCAGTGGCGATGGCGCGTGGCCGGTTTTGGACAGAGACCGAGAGTAGGGAGTGAATGGAGGCTGAAATGAATTAGAGAGGGAAAGGAGCATGGCTCGAGTGGGAAATAATTTAGAGACAGAGCGTGAAAGCATTTGCGCGGGGTTGAAAAAAATTCAAATGTCGCCGCAAAATCTGTCGCCATATTGCGACACATTTGCGACGGATTTGCGACTAAATTTATTTTCTAATGTGTTTCTTTTCTTTCTTCCACTCCTCCAATAAGTTTATGGTTAAAATTTTCTTAATAATTAATATTTATGATATATATTCATTTTAATTATCATATATCGTGTGCTAATATATTTATTAACCTCACCAACATTATATATTGTAGAACATTATTACATATTATAAATTAGTCATACATAAAGCTTTAACTATTAGTATTATACATATATGTAATATACCTTTATATGTTTTGTATCATGTGTCATTATAGTCAATAGATATGTTACATCAAAATAAATTACAAAATACATATTCGTATGTGTCTTTATATAAATATTATTAAATATAGAATGCCAATATTTCATAATACATATTACAAGCATACTATATTTATGAATACTAAATTAAATACTTCATTTATGACCACCGTAAGATATGACGCACAAAAAACACACGAGGATGCAAGAATAGGGGAGAAAAAATTAATACGTCGCAAATCCGTCGCAAATCCGTCGTAAATAAAATTCCCTCGCAAATCCGTAGCTAATTTGCGACGGATTTGCGACGGTGATTATTTTTTTATTTATTTTTAAAATTCCATCGCAAAGCCGTCGCAAATCTGCGACGGATTTGCGACGACATTTTATTTAAATATTTTTTTATTTCTATTTGAAAATTTCATCGCAAATCCGTTGCAAATCCGTCGCAGATCGGCGATGAATTTGCGACGGCATTTATGTAAATATTTATTATTTTTATTTTTAAAATCCGTCGCAAATCCGTCGCAGATTTGCGACGGATTTGCGACGGCATTTATGTAAATATTTTTTAATTTCTATTTTTAAATTCCGTCGCAAATCCGTTGCTGATCGGCGACGGATTTGCTACGGAATTTATGTAAATATTTTTTTATTCCTATTTTAAAATTCCGTCGCAAATCCGTCGCAGATCCGCGGCGGATCTGCGACGAAATTTATGTAAATATTTTGTTATTCTCATTTTTAAATTTCGTCGCAAATCCGTCGCGGATCCGCGACGGATTTGCTACAGAATTTATGTAAATATTTTTTTATTCCCATTTTTAGAATCCGTCGCAAATCCGTAGCTGATCGGCGACGGATTTGCTACGGAATTTATGTAAATATTTTTTAATTCCCATTTTTAAATTCCGTCGCAAATCCGTCGCAGATCTGCTACGGAATTTAAATATACGAAAAAAAAATAGATAAATAATATCCGTCGCAAATCCGTCGCAGATCTGCGACGGACTTAAAATATATTAATTAAAAAATACATGCATAAATTCCGTCGCAAATTAAGCCACTTATTTCGCCCGTAGCTGTTTTGTCGCAAATTCGTCGCATATTTGCGACGCAAATTTCCGTCGCAATTTGCCGTCGCAAAATTTAATTTTTTTTGTAGTGATTAAGTATAATTGAAGGTTAACAAAATTAGTTAGATCTTAATTAAGGTTATTTTAAAATTTAAAATATTTAATTTTTTATATTTTTACAAACATTATTTAAAAACTAATAACTCAAACTAAATTATATTTTATTTAAGATTATAATCAATGTTAGAGTATAATCAATATTATTTTGAAATTTAAAATTATTAATATTTTATTTAAGATTATAATCAATGTTAGAGTATAATCAATGTTATTTTGAAATTTAAAATTATTAATTTCATATATTTGGTTTTCTCCAAACCAAAATATTTCAGTTTGGAGAAAATTCAGTTTGAAGATAAATTAGGTTGGTTTAGTTTTGAAAAAAATCGATTTTCCTCCACATAGTGAAACTGAATTATCTCCAAATTGAACCAATAAACGCCCCTATCCCTAGGAAACCCGATTCCCTTTGTTCAAAATCTTCTGGGGCCTTTTCCAAAATCTTTAGAGGCAAGGAGTTGCCTGGTGGTTGCCATCGACTATTTCACAAAATGGATAGAAGTTCGAGCCTTGGCCTCTATTACGAAATGAAAAGTAGAAGAATTCTTTTGAGAAGAAATCATTACTCGTTTTGAGGTCCTATACATCTTGGTAACCAACAATGGAAACAATTTGACTCAAATGAATTTAGAGAGTTCTACGTCAAGCTACACATAGAACAGAGGTTTGCATCAATGGCATACCCGTAACGATTAGGCAAACAAAGGTAACTAATCGACCCATTCTCCAAGGAATAAAAAACAAATGGATCAGGCTAAAGGGCGGTGATACGATGAGTTGCAAACATATTGTGGTCCTATCGAACGAGCCCCCTAAAAGCCACAAAGAATCACCATTTAACTTGTGCTTTGGTTCAGAGGCTGTGATACCATTAGAAATAGGGCTTCCGTCCGAAAGGCAGGAGGTGTTCCATGAAGAAACCAACAACCAACTATTGGGAGAAACTTTAACATTAATCGAAGAAACAAGAACTTGAGCTACATGATCAGAGGAACAACATAAACGATTAGTCGTACGATACTACAATGCCCAAGTTACGCCCCAAACAATCCAGGAAGTTGACCTTGTACTACGTAAAAACTAAGTAAGTTGGCTAGATCCTAATCGAAAGTTAGACGCAGCTTGGAAAGGGCCTTATGTGGTGACAAAAGCACTCGAAATGGCTCATTTACGAAAGTTTTACCCGTAAGATTTTTTAGTCTACACAAACTTACGAGTTTTGTTTTTACTATAGTTCCAAGCACAGTATAGTCAAAAGCCAAGAGAGGATTGAATGTCATGCTTATTCTACAAAGAAAAATTTACATTATCATTCAAAAAAAAATTGATAGACGTATTAGAAGTCATCAAGAGAACCATCATTGACTACAGAACTCTTGGTATTCGAGAAGTACACCGACTCTCCCAGCAGAAATTCTAGGTACTCTGACCTAGCTTCCTAAACAAGGACGACATAAGGGAAATATAATTTCAAGACCTTTCAAGCATGGGGATAAAAGATCAAGAGGAAGGCATCATAACCCTTGCTTTTTCCATCTATTTTCATGGACAGATAAAAGGCGGAATGGTTATCAAATTCCACAATTGGAGTATGGTCAAGTAAAGACGCATACACTTGAGTGGCCAACAGGTGCCGTTCGAGCTTCTCACCAAAGGAACCACAAGATGGCAGATAGACTCTAGCTACAACTTCAACTTCAACACTTCGCAACCTTTTCTGACACCGCCATAAATGGACCCCAAAAAAGGGTCCTTTGTCCTCATATATTCCTCCAATCGGGGGTGAAAGGTGTATGGGAAGATGGGAAGAGAAGTCATGCTATACAATGAGGAACTAGCAAACAGAAAAAGAACCATTTAAAAGAAGTCGCCAAAAGATGAAAAGGCACAAGTTATAAATGAACCACAAGAAAAGAAGAATGAATATCAATTTATGAAGAGATAGAACTGGTAATCAAGCAACTTAAACATCGCAATGATGAGGCTACAAAGTGCAAAGGGCAAAAAGCTAAATCCTACCCAGAGTGGTGATAAAAAAAAAAGTTCCTACGAGCTGATAAAAAATGCAGAGTGTAAAAGGCTAAACCTCGCCCAGAGTGGCTTTAACGAAAAAAGTGCCTACAAGCCAATAAAAACACATAGGGCAAAGCGATAAAAACTGCCCGAAGTAGCATCAAGAAGTGCTCATAAGCCAAAAAGACAATAATGAGTACTCAAAATAATAAAACAAGACCAGTCTATAAGTACTAAGTCAAATAAATTGTGCGAAAAACAAAAGTCTAACCATGATATGGTTCAGTAGGTTACAGAGACTGGGCCATAAAAGTTGTCCAACAGAAAATAAAAGTCTAGCACTAAAAAGTCTGCTAGCAAAAAGCATAACAAAGATAGGTTGGCAGCTTCAGAAGAGAAAGCCAGAGTAGAAGCAAACAGAATAGGAGCATCAGTAGAGGTAGACGACCAGGGAAATATAGGCTCAGTTATCTCGAGAGAATACAACTTTTTTATATCCTTAGGTAACTCAAAATCTGGATATTTTTCTTTCACTAGATTCACAACCCGAGTAGTAGTGATTTGTGCAAGTGAACTAACCTACTTATACAAGAGTTCTCCCATATCCTAGCTTTTCACAAAAGACTTCTAGATCAAAAAAAGGTAAAGTACACCTTGTAACTCCTTCACGGTACTTTTCGACGCCTCTAAGGCATCATGGGATTTCTCAAGATTATCTTTTCAGGATTCCAACTCCCCACGAAGTTCTTCAATCTGTTGTTTAGTAGCTCTCCTCACAACGTGAGCTTCGTCAGCTTTCCTCTTCAACTCTTGCAATTTATTGGGAAAGCTGGGTAAGTTGTGTTTGAAGTACTTCGCTCGCTTCACTGATCGTTTGGATACGCTTCCATAACTCCCGATTAAAAACAGCCACTTGAATAGTGCAGACACAATAGTTCTCAAAAGCCTCCAAATTACTGCAATGGATTGTCATCTCACTATCCTGTTGGGAAATCAGCCCTTCAACAGCTTTCAAGGATTGATTAAAGTAACACATTCACCAATTCATGTCTAACCCCTAAGACGGGGCAAATATAAGAAGTAGCGTAAGTTACTTCACCCTCAAGAAGAGGCATTGGGCCTATCGGGTACTTCTTGTATACCCAATAACTCGACCCTTCAGGAACCGACCCTTTCACTATCGACTGCTCTTCTGTACCAGAGTCAGGATCTCGAAGCTTGCCAAATAGTCGAGTCGACGGACGAGACAGTGAACCTCCCAAAGGGGCTTTTCTCTTTTGGGATCATCTAGTAATCAAGGGCATATCATCCTTCTCATCCTCTTGATTGCTTTCTATAAACAAAGGATGCCTAACCACTGGAAAAATATATACAACATACATCAAGAAGATGAGAAGAAACAAAAACAATGCCCCTCTACAGAAGTCTTACCCATAAGATGATTCTCATCTTCAGAAGAAATTTCCCAGCTCCCTGCAAGCATAGTTCTTCCACGACCTTAAAGGGACAAGGTGATATTTTACAAAATTCTAGTACCTGCAAACAAACATCCAAGCAGATATTTGTAAGCCTTCATACTCCCGAAAGAAAAAGTATGACAAGAATAGAGAAAAATAAGACTAACATAGCCTTTCTAAGTCAAATTGATCTGAGAAAAATAGGCCACCAGCTTTCAGGACACTCTCTGTCCAGCCTTCACCGATCCTTTGCTGTATACTTGGTTAGAACCGATACAGATGAATGGTTGACTTAAGAATCTTTTACTACTAGGTTAGATAGATTCTCTCACTGATTCCACACTATAATTCGCTCAAGAGAGGAAGGACAGACAAAGACAAAGAACTTTTTCCATCCATGTATTAATGAGGGAATTTTTTAGATGTTTCCTAGAATTTTTTCTTCGATTAAACATAAAGAATCCAAGACTACAAGGAACTGGGTTACAAAATTTCCTAAACAAGTCTATGTTTGTCGAGACACCTAAGGACTGGCACACTAAGATAAACCCTATTACCAGTTTAATCACATTAGGAGCAAGTTGCACCGAAGACAAAGACCAAAATTTTAAAATATTTGACAACAGAGCTGGAAATGGGAGACTCAACCCTTTGTTTAAATAGTTCATATATAGGCAAAAGTAGCCCCGAGAAGGAGAACATGCTCTATCTGAATCTGCAGGTTTGATCAACTCATAGGCCACAAGAGAAATACGATACCTAGAGTAAGCTACAAAGATGTGCTTGTCCGAAGTCATTGGTCGAATGCTTTGGACTAAGGGTATGGTTCCCAAACCATTTTCTAGGGGTCCAAAATATGCAAATTTGGCTACTGAAGACAAATGTGAGGGTGAGCAATTGGCAAGAACGTAAGGAAAGGTAATTGTGAAATTTCCTAAAACTTTTTAAATATCCACTTTCCATAGAAGAAATGACTATGGAAGAAAAGTTACCTGCGTTGGATGGCTGGGGATTCAACGAAGTACCAGATGCCATGGGTACTATTTAAAGTTATCATTGTGAAAGGAGAAAGAGAGGGATGAAGGATTTCTAGGTCAACCAAACATTCCTAGCAATCGCTTGAAGCAACAACGCTGATGTTGACAAGAAAATAAACCAAAAAGGGCGATTCACTATTTCTTATAAAGATTTCAATTATTGCCTCAAAAGATGTGCTTCAAAAGAAGGGCCGGGAACAAATACCAATCGAAAAGATGTGACAATTCTCGTACTCGCTTGCAGGGGACAGATGATTGAGTTGGGCTTCATCTAAGGCCCAATTAACAATCCATATCTAAACAATAGTGAGGCCTTGTAAATAGGCCTAATAATCTTGGATTAAGATTCAAAGTAAGGTACCTTCCAAAATGAATTTAGTTACCCAGATCCTTCAAGTTTGCAACTTATAAATACTTATGATTAGAGGATTTTTGGGATAAGATCCCCGCTTTGTGATCTTGTTTCAGGAATGTGTGGATCAACATGTTGTGCAAGTAAGACATTCGACATATAACCAATTGTCTTCTTAAAACTAGTCAACTATTTCCAAAATAAGAGACTATCAAAAAGTCTTGAACACAATAAAAATAGAATACAATTACCCATGGCAAGCAAAAGACCTATTACTAAAATGACAAAAAAGAGTTTAATTATGCTCTTCTTTCTCTTCATATGGCAAATGTTTCATTTGCCTGGAGTAGAAGTCGATCCAAAAGGGGGAGAAAAGGACACATCTTCTCCAAATAGAAAAAGAAAATGACAATAAGCTGCTAAATTTTCAATTGATCAAACGTCAAAGTCATAGATTCTAGAAGTGCCTCGCAAAAGATGTCATTAGTTCTTGATGCTTTATATATTTCCACATTATTTTGTATTCTAAGATTCAAATAAAAAAAGTTTAAGTTGCATGTCCATCACAAGATCCTCTAACACTAACAGCTTCATGAAATGATGTTAGCTCTCCACTGTGAATACCGTATCTACTAAAACAACCAATGAAGATCACCAGGCTCTACCTCCATCGTAATGAAAGCTTAGATTAAAATCTCCCTGTCCCCATTGACCTTTGTAGTCAAAGTTATCATCAAGACCAGCTGATGTAATCTGCCAACCTCTACCTTTGCGTCGTCTTGACATTGTGTTTGACTAGCGAGAGATGGGATAACAACTCTTGATGAAAAGATTGGCTTCACTCGTCATCAGTTGAGAAACTCTATCACACTCATCTTTGACATAGAAGCAGTTGAAAGATACCATAATCTCATAGGCTCATGTTCATTTAACAAATACATTCACCTTTTGTCCAACAAAATTAATTCATTATTAATAGCTATGAATGTTGTCTTCAAAATTATGGTGAACTTAGGTGATTAATATGTTGGCATTTATGTTTTGTTTAGTACATAATAATTCTCCCTCCAATCACACCCCCTCCCAAACCTCTGTCTCTGTGAGATTGAAAAAATTGTACATATACTATCTTTAAAAATGTATCTTACACTATTGTCTAAGAATTGAAAGATTTGGAGTATGCTTGAGTGAATTGTCTATTTATACCAAAATTTTGGAAACTTTCAAAGAAAAAAGAGTTTAATATTACTAAACTACTTTCACATTTGAGATAAATTTTACTTTGTCCTGTAATGTTATTTTTGTATCATTTACCTCTTCTGTTAAAGTCAAATCAGTAACTTCATTTAAATTAATTAATAATTTATAATTTTCATTCCTACCTTTAAATTTGATTGATTTGAAAAAAAAATAGTATCACTAAACCCCCTTAATATTTGGAATCATTTTTCACTTTTACCTTATAGTGTTATTTTTGTATCAACAAACCATATCTATAAATTCAACTCAACAATTTTATTTATAAAAAATTTAATAAGATAATTTTTTAATGCCTAAAATAAATTCAAAATCAATCCAAGACGGGATTGAGAGCATAAGACTGATGAGAAATAAAGTGGCATAAGTAGTGAACGGAACTTATAAATGAAAATTTACTACTCAAAAAACTCTCACTTATAAATGAACTTGTAAGTGTATTTAATTTCTTACAAGACACTCTAACACAAGTAGCTCTTACTCTCTTTTTTCTCTCCCATTTGCTTACTCAATAGAGCACTTCACTCTTTCTTATTTTGGCTTCATCACAACTAGTCTATTTATAGATTTGGTTCACCAACTTTGGTCATGTCGGTTGGCAAATTCTAGGTTTGTCTTGCATCTTCAAGAGAATTCTAATTGGTGTTTGCTTCTCAAGAAAGGTTCAAAATTTGATGCTCCAATTTCAACTGCTCCAAGCTTCTTGATCATTCCAATTTCGGGCTACTCAAAAAAATGTCAAAATTTGCTACTCCAAGTTTGGCTGCTCCAAGCTTCTTGATCGTTCCAGTTTCGGCTGCTCCAAATTCTTGATCATTCCAAAGTAGTCAATGTCTTTTTCAACAAAGATTACATTGAGTGCATACCATAGGTGTTCATTAGTTGGTTTCAATTGAAAATGAAACTAAATCAGATTATATTTCTGTTTTTGATAAAATTTTGGTTTGATTTGGTTAGGTTTACAAACTTAATATAATTTCAAATCTAGTTTTTTTTTTAATTTATTGAAATTGAAGTAAACCTAAAATATCTTTAAAATTGTTGAAATTTTAGTTTGGTTTAAAATTGAACCAAAATAAGGAATTTTATTGAATAAAACATAAAAAATATTTTTAAAAATAAATAAATAAGAATGTTGATTTACAGCTGAACTAAATTAATTTATTTTGGTTTAATTTCAATGAAAATTTGATTTAGTTCAATTTTCATGAAAAGTTTACAAAATCGAATCAAAACTAAAATTGCAAATAAAAAAAATAATGAATAAACATAATAGTGATGGAGTCAAGATAAAGTAGGCATTGGTTGAGAATGGACATTAATTGGAGTTGGAGATAACAAACTTCACTAAGAAAGAAGAGAAGAGAAGAGAAAAGAAATTTCAGAATTGATCATGTGAAATAAGATATGTTAGACTTTTTTATAAAAAATAAAGGATAATTGCTTCATTTGATCTCTTTGTTAAGATTAATAATCAAAGTTAACTATTTATATGCTAAGTGGATACAAAAATAATGTTAAAGGAAAAAGTGAAACTTTTTCAAACTTGGCAATAATAATATTAATGACTGTTACATTTGACTAACGATTTATGTGGCAAAGTAATACAAAAATAATATTATAAAGTAAATTGAAAATAATCCTAAACGTTAATGTGATTTTGTAATATTAACCAAAAGAAAATTACTGAAGCATACCATGCATTTTACTGTGCAAAGACATGAACGACTTACATACTTTAGGGCAAGGGCTCTAAATTCAAATTGAAAAACCTAAACTAGAGAAGTTGATCAACGCTTTTGGGAGATAATAGACGATTTCTTTTCGAAAATGTTGGGAGATAATAGTTGAGACTAACTCAAGAGAAGAGACTAACTCAAGGGTATCAACGTGGAAGTTAAATCCATAATCTAAAACATATCTCAAGAGGTTTTGCAAATTTAGTTAAGAGCATCGTCATCCAACAATACAAGGTCAACTTAGATCTACTAATGAGAAACAAAAGAAGATGCGTCTTTCATGGGGTAAAGTAAGCATGACCAAGTTATTGTAACAACTTGCAAAACCTTATTCAATGTTCTTCACTAAAAGTATGTTAGGATAGGAGGAGGAAGTAAGTAGGGAGGGAAAGTAAATGTATGTGTATTTGAGTAAAAACATTTATTTGGTTGGAGCGTTAGAGGGAAGGGAAGTAAATGTGGAGGGGAAAGGCTATCTCTTCACGTCAGCAAAACCAATCCCTCCAAAAATGGAGGGGTTGAAAAGTATTTGGTGAAAATGACCAAATCCTCATTAGAGTTTTTAGCAAATTCAAAATAATAAATATATGTAATGGATAAAATGGTAAAATTATTGCAATACATTCCATTTTTTGCTCTAACCAAATAAGAGACAGTATTTATAATTTACGTCTATTCTATCCATACCAAACAAAATTAAAGTAAATACATTTACTTCTCTAAATGAAGTAAATTGTGCCACTCCCACTCTCCTTCCTCCTCCCCCTCCCCTCCGCTAACCAAACAAAGCCTAAAGCTTATTTTGTGGCTTTGTCCTCTCTATATTCTCATCTCTAAAATCACATTCTCGTCCAAGCCTTTAAACCCTTCATCCACAAATATTTCAAAAGTTGATGATCAATGTGATTTGTATTGTAACTCTCACCATTTAATAACCCTTCAATATCCTAAGGAGCTTTTACCAGCCTCATTTTCTTCCCTTTGGACTACTAAACTTTCTTTAAATATGATTGCATTTAGTAGCTTCCTCATTATCCAAAAAGTTACGTATCATTTTTAGTAATATTAGAAAAAACTAAATTTTAAAATTTCAGTTTCAAATTAATTTCTAAAAAAATTAAAATCTCGGTTTCTAAATTAAAAAATATATTTTAAAATATCGGTTTCAATTTATTTTCTTAAAAAATTAAAATTATTTTAAACATGGTTTTAAATTGGTTTCTATATCAAAAAATTATATTTTAATAAATTGGTTTCAATTTGATTTCTACAAGTAAAAAAAAATTAAATATTATTTTAAAAAGAGGTTTCTAATTGGTTTCTAAAAATATAACAAAAAACTTATTTTCTTATCTTTTCGGTTTCAAATCAGTTTCTATGTCAAAAATAAAAAATATATTCGGTTTCAAATCAGTTTCTAAGTTGAAAAATTAAAAATAATTGTCCGTTTCAAATCGGTTTCTAATAAATTTTGAAATGATTTAATTATTATCCGACCCGATTTCAAATCAGTTTCAAAACGATTTTCAAGTTTAAATGTTGCGGTTTCTAATCGGTTTATAGGTCGGTTCTTTTTCTTTTCTTTTTTTTTTTTTTTTTTGTGATGGAGTTAGCTGTTGAATCAAATTCGGGTCCCGACCACCCAAATAGAAACTGACTTTTTCAGTTTCAAATTTCGATTTAGAAGCTAATTTGAAATTGAATTTGCGGTTTCAAATTGCATGTTTTCTTGTAGTGAGATCAATCGCGCTCAAGCATGCATCAAAATCATATGGCTATAGAATTCATATATTTGTTATGTTGGGACATCTATCCAAATAAGAATATTTATAACTAGAATATCATATTGACTAACTCTATAGAAGTCAATCAAATAATTGATTTGTAATTTTATGCAAATAAACAATATTTTGAACTTCTAGTTCATTAATTATTGTGCATAAATTAAGATAATGAAAATCATAAATGATATCATTTTTTCAATTGATGATATTCTCTCCCTAATGTGGAGAATACTATTTCAATCAACAAATTAAACAACAAGGATATCTTCTAACAGAGAAACACATATATCAAGTATAGCTACTCTGAGATTTACTCATGCATGGACATACTTGATCATTCTTTCAGTAATAATTCACTAAGACAATCTTATTATGTTCTACAAGAATAATCCACTTATATGCTTCAAGCATATCGAGTCCATCAGAAACTTTAAATATAAGTACCATTATCAAATGATAACAAAGATAAAAGCATACTAAGCGTCATCATACACTATTATGTTCATTACTAGAAATATATTTTTTTGTAATCAATGTCAAGTCTTACGAAGAATCATATGTCATAAGTCATGGCAAATATTCACTTTTATAGTTCGCATTCTATAAGCAAATATTCATTACTATCTCTTTGGGAGTACACTTCAGGTGTATAATTCATGCTAGGAATACATGTACACTTCAAGTATACTTGTCATTAGTTCAAACTCTTCATATTTCTCATACAAACTTAATCATTTCGAGTTTACAAATTTCGATTCAAAAATCCTCAATCTGAATCAATATTTTATGCACATTAATAATGTTGACGTCATATACTTGTGCGGTTCCTGTAGTTTCCAATTATGTTGAGGCATTATCATTGTCACAGTTTTCAGAAAACTAAATATTTCAAGAAATAATCTATTAGTTATGTTCAGAAAAAATTTTGCTAGAATTTACATCTCCTCGACTTAACATATATGATCATCTTAAGTCTCTACTCTTTTCATAATGTGAGGAGTTTGTATTCTTGAAACTGACTTATCTATCATGTTCCAATTGTGTCGCAAATTTATTGGCAGTGATAGATTATCCTTCAAGGACATTAAATATAATAGGAGCATTCTTTGTCGGATGTTGGTCAGTTAAGATACCTGACTATATAAATTATCCTTTGAACTTCTGGTTTAAGGTACTTTCCATGAAGATCAAAATAGAAGATCAAGATGAGACACAAACTAATATCTTTATCCGTCCTCATATTTTTTTCGCTTTATATTTAGACAACATATTCAAAATTAATAAAATATGAATCTCCCCCTTTAGATTCAATCCCAACATATTAGATAATATTTTTGAGGACCCATCTTATTACATTGTGGTAGAGCAATATACATAGCACATTTTTAAATCTTAGATGAGAAATATTAGTTTCTAACCATAAACCAACTACTATAAAAAAAAACTTATAATGTGTTGGCAAGATACAAATAAGTACTAATACATCACAACCATGAACATTCTGCAGAATGTTCAACATTTATCTCAATATGACCAATATTATTAGGACAAATTGTGTTGTTTGGAGAATGTAAAATATGAGCTCATTATCAATGAATTGCAAACTACATGTTGCAAAAATCAACGATATATATACTGCTATTTTGTGGATGCATCAACTAATAATTTCTCCATATTCATCCCAAAATAACACATTCAACTCCAAGTAATACTAGTAACATTCAAATAATGCAAAACAAATAGCAAATTGAAATTTGTCATATTAGGAAACTTGAAGTTCCATAATATTTCTACAAATTCCTAATCATTCTTTGTATTTTAATGATGCGGGATGGTCCAACCAGTCATGCCAATTAATTAATTATTTAAATTAGTAAACTTCAAGTTTACTTAATATTGGATCTCAATTTTATAAATTATATGCAATATAAACTAGAAGAGAGTAGTGGTAGTATTTAGAATTGACATTTATTTTAGGTCATAATAGTAATGCATAGATCTCAAAAGTCCATTCATCCAATGTCTCAGTATAATGAGAGCATCATCAATGCTCAAACGTTTTCATGAGATTATACAGAGAATGATACATTACAAAAAGTGACCATTATGATGAAGATTTTGTAGCTCTTCTAGAGTTTTTAATCAATTAACTCTTTTAGAATTCTTGATTAACTAGTTCCTCAAGAACTTCGTACTGCCATTATACTTTGGGTATATATTTCAAATTTGTCCAAATGAAATACTAATATTATTTAGACAAATTCTATCTTTACCATTCTTGAACAAAAACAAACTAAATAATATAGAAGTACTAGAATATAAATATATAGCATGAAAACTTTTCAATAATAGTAACAAAATGATAGAAAATAGAAAAAAAATAATTCAATAGTTCAGGAAAATTTGATCAACATTAGCAAAGCTAAAAACCTCTCTCCGGATATTCAAAAGAATTAGCTATAGTCACATGTGCCATAACAATATTATCGATACAAGTATCATTATTATCAGTGGCATAATTTAGAAAAGTAAAGCAATATTTTTTTTCTTTTTAAATCAATACTTAATAGATATTCACAACTTGTTTGATGTACTACAGGTACATGACAAAAATCCTCTCTTATCATATCTAAAACATGTTAAAATTATTATTTCTCCTTTTTACTTTATCATTATTTTCTTACTTCTGGTGAGTATCTATATTCTGAGAATTTAATGAATCATTCTTACAATATAAGAACATAGTGTATTTCTTCTATGATTATGGCCGCAACTAAAATCCGTTTCAAAAATAAAGTATATATTCTAATGACATTTCACTTCAGTGAATGACATAAAATCAGTTGGTCGGGCGTCAAAATGTTTTATCAATGACTCATTTAGTCTCAAAATATATAAATTTTAAAATACTTTTGAAAAATATTTCCTCAATATTGCTTCTACAGGAGTATGTTTGAGGTGTAAGAAAGGGAAAATATTTTCTATATCATATTACTAGTATATTTCTTATTACAACTTTGATTGAGGAGAAATTCTAAATGCGATAAAATTTTGCATACTTATAAATATAAAATCTTATAGTCACGCTTATAAAAAATCATATCTAGCTTTTATATAACAACCATCTTATAGTGGTTGTATATTTCCTTCAACATTTTCTAGCAGTCAGTGGCTTTGGAGTTTTGTATTTCTTAAACTGGTGTCTTCAAGACCCATTATAGACAGATAGATCTTAGCATCATGTATATAAAAAAATAATTTCCTTTCAAAAGTCAAAGATCGAATTTTTGAGGTTTGCTGTGAAAATTCAAAGTTAAGTAAGAAAAATACCTTTTTTGCTTGATTATAATATTCAAAAATTCAGTTGCAGAGTTTCGTACTTTTTGCCTTCATATAAACCTCAAAGAATTAGTGGTAAAGTTTCGTGCTGATAACATATTGTAAAATTTGGTTAATAGACAAAAAACTAATTATAAAATGACAATCAAGAAGAATTTGAACTATAACAAAAGAAAGAAAGAGAGAACCCAAGAAATGTAGAAGTTAGAATTTTATTGAGAGCTTTTCACAATTCATCTTTTTTCAAGCAACTCCATATGACTCTATTTATAGAGTTAGAGGTGCATTTTTCTATCATAGGTCATTAGTAGGCTTCTCTATAACTTACATAATATATTTTTCATGATCTCTATGTTCTCTAAAATAATTGAGGTAATAAAAATAGTAATCTATAAAAGATGGATGTTACAACTTTAGTTGTAACTGTAACATCTTGTCCTTTAAACATTTTATTTATGTTTATTGTGTGATAAAATACATAATTTTGACATCAGTAAATTAAGTTTGAAATATTTTAAATATTTTCAAAAAAAAGAGATGGATAAATCCTCAAGTGACAAGTGTCACTTGAGGGGATATTTCCCCAACTTCTCAAGTCGGTAACCGACTCCAAGGATATATATATATTCTTTGTTTGCCTTTTTGTTGCCACCTTTTTCATTTTCTTTCCCTCCTTCATTTCTCTCTTTTTTTCTTTGGTTGCTCTCAAGAATTCTCAATCTTTTTTCTTCTTGGCTTAATTCCTCTTGGTCCATTAAGGCAATAATTATATTATTTTCTTTTGTTTGATTTCCTTATTTGTTTATAATTTATTTCACCTAATAGTATAAATTATTTATTTAGTAGAATTATTGATTTTAGTATAACCTTATAGTATAAATTGTTTATTTGGTAGAAATTGTTCATTTTAGTATGAATTGTTATAATATAAAACAAATCTATATGTTTTAGAATTTGAAATAAATTTGATATTTGTAAAATTTGTGATACTTAATATTTGAAAATTTTTGATATTTGTGATATTTGTGAAATTTTATTAAATATATGGATATTTGAATAGAGTTGATATTTATGAAATTTGTGATATTTGATATTTGAGAAAATTTAAGAAAACTTGATATTTATGATGTTTATGAGATTTTATTAACTACACCATATATGTGAAGATATAACAAATAAAATAAATAAATATTATTTTATTAGTTTGCTATAATAAATAATTATTTTAGTATGATTTATATAAAAAATAATAGATAAATAAAATATTAAGATATTTGTATTAATTTATTATTTTATTATGATTTATATATATATATATATATATATATATATAGATACATACTTAAATAAATAACATATTTGATTATATTTTGACTTTAAATATATAGATATATTTTTGTAGGTCATCCGATGATTGTGTGTTTTATTTAGATATAGATTTATGCATAGAGTAGTCTAAAAAAGATCACTGGATAAATTAGAATTTATCATTTTAGAGATTTTGACTAAGGTTAAGTCATTTGAATTTGTAGAAAATTCACACATCTCCCTAGCCAATGAGTAGCTTATATATACATGCACACACACACACACACACACACACACACACACACACACACACATATATATATATATATATATAACAATCATGTGAGTTTACAAATTCTAAACTCACTATATTTTTAGTGTTTTCAAAATTTACTATTCGCAAGTGAAAAATATATTATTTTGAAGATTTCTTTTGCTACTTGTTTTAAATTGGAGAGGGTCTCCACGAGAATTACTTTAGCTACTTATTTTAAATTAGAGAGATTCTCCACAATGTGTTTTTACTTGTGCATTAGAAATATTTTGGAGCTGTGCTCCAGATAGGTATTTATTTGATTGCAAATATTTTATTGTGTATTTTTGAAAAGTCGTGTGCATTTTCATGGTATATTTGAAAAACTTGTATTTACATATTTGGACTAGCGGACGATTGTTATTTTGATAAGATATAATTTAAATATGATGTGGTTGAATATGATATGAGTCTGAAACGTCAGTGGATTGCACCGTACATGGCTAGTCCCTCATACTAGAGCCTCTTCTGCTGGCGTGGAATGCACAAACTGTGTATTTTGGATCCACTTGAAAAGAAACTAGTATGTCAGGGAGGACGTGGCCCAACTAGTACTGCGTTTATCTATTTGCGATCACCTAATAGAGAGCCAGGAAGAGCTCAATATTAAGATTGATCACCAGGGTTGGACTGGTAATTGCCCCAGGTCCATAGCCTAGTTTTTGTCTGCGAAGGCATGAAGTAGTCTGTGAAATCGAACGTTCATCCTAGTGTATGGCTAGTACTAACTATGAGATGCTAGGATTTAAGTCTTGATGACCCTGTTGTTAGCTCTAGTAATTCTTCCGTTGATCTAGAATATGAATATTTGTCATGTCTAAGAAATTTTAGTTTGAGAAGCTATGCTTATGTGCGATGCGAACACTAAGTATAGAGACCTAAAACCCAACAGCAAACTTCCACAAATGCCTAAGGATGTGTGAAAAAGGCTTCAAAAACCCTTTAACCCGTTGGATATATGACCCAAGAACCAAATGTATAAACAGAAACCTTAAACCCATTATCAATAAAGATAAAAACCTAAGGTATAATTCAAAGGAATGAATGCCACAAGTTAAATAACTTGATAAGTTTAAGAAGTTCTTTCAAGAACCGAAGAGAGAATGTATTCTCACAAAAATATCAATGACATTATGTTCATATTTTTTTAAAATTTCTAAAAAGATCCTATATAAATAAACATCGCAAAACCCTAACCTAATTGGTTTTGGATTTGGAGTAAGTGGCTGAAACACAAGTCCTTAATGGGCTTGGATTTACAACTATTTTTAGCTAATTAAATCTAACTAATGATTAAAATAAAAGAATAAATATGGGCTTTAATAATTAAAAGTTCTTAGCCCAAACAAACTTAAAACTAATTAAAAGACTTCTAAAATTTAGGAAATTTCATCCAAGCCTTAGGCTGAATTTGTGAGCCCATCAATTTGCTATCTTGGACATCAATTTGGCTGCCTAATGGACTCCAAAGTAGTTGGACAGCTTTCTTATAATAAATTAATGATTGTTGATCTATCTTGTACATAATATAGCCTTGAAAAACTCATTTGTTATTGGACTAGTGGACATCTTCAATGGATCTTGATCACTTAAGTTTGGCACCTCTTCATTCTCGTCATCCCTCTTTCCTCGAAAAGATTTGTCCTCAAATCTAGTCCTACATCATCAGAGCACATAATAAGCTCAAAAGAAACAAATGCCAAAAAAAAAATCGGCATAATAAGCGCATGTATGGGAAGGGACGTACATAATTGGATCCAAGCAATATGCAACCTTTTGAGCAAAGAATCTCATATAAAAACACATATCAAGGGAATAGTTTGCATGCTTTTCAAACAAGGCTCTTCACAGTATTGCAACAAAAGTAACTTATACAAAAGTTCTGTTCCCTTCATCGCATAAGCCATCTCATTAAAATAGAAGGAACAAATTGATTCAAGAAATGGGTCTTTAAATGGTAAATGGAACAAAAATTTCCTTCAAGCACATGCATAAATTTAAATTCGTGAAGTATGCAAGTAGCAAATCCCAACATATCGATCCAATGGCAAACTTCATAAGTTCTTAGCATTTTAAACACCTCTTTGAAGGGTAAATGGTGTTTCCAAAGCCTTCCACAACAAAAATCTCCATTATCAAGCAAGGAATAAGTATTAGTTAGAACATGCAAAATGTAGTTCTTTAACATTCCCGCCACACTTTTCCCAAAATCACACAAAGTTATTTGTCCAAAAATTTGCAATTATTCTAAACTACAAGGTATCTCAAGATATGAAATAGGTATGTGACCATTATGAAGCAACACAGTTTTTCAACAAGAAATCATGCATATTTCCTAGAAATCTCTCAATATCAAAATTTCTACACTTATTTATCACATGATCATCTTCAACTAATGAGGCATATGTAGAGCTATTAAAATCAAGAGAACTTCTATGATCATTCAAGCACTTTTGCAAATGATTCCTATAAACAAAAGAAACACCATTTAAGCAAGTAAAATCAAGAGTCATAAGACAAGTCACAAGATAATAGCAAGCAGGTAAGAACAATTTATCTTCCTTAAAGAAAAATTCAAAGCATGGACTATGAAAATAAGGATAGAAACCTATTGGTTGTTTTATGATTTTCATGCCAAGCTTTCCTTCTATCTTCTTACTTGAAGCTCAAAATCCTGCACAAATGAATAAACATTAGGCAAAAAATGAGTTAGTTTGTTAGAAAATAAGCTCAACTCTTCACTTGAAAGTGAGTTCATAAGTGGCTTTAGAATGAAAGCACTATCACACTCTCTTTCTTTTTCAAATTCACTCATGCTCTTTTCATCTCTCTCCTCTAGAATCTTCAAGCTCAAGTTTTCTCTTGTGCACTCTTTTTCTTTTCCCTCATAGTCACTCTCATTTTGATGAAGCTCATACTCTCTACACTCCTTTCTTTCAAGCTCATAGTCCCTCTTTTCTTTTGTTCTCTCAACACCCTCACTTTTCGTAACCAAAGTAGGACTAACCTCTTGTTTGCAATTATCCACTTCACTAGCTTCACATTCAACTTCTTCATCCTCTTTGATGGTTCTTCAATAACTTCATTGTCCTTTTGAGGTTCAAAAGTTTTCACCTTGCTTTCCTTTGCAAGTGGCATAGTAGATCTACTCTCACTCTTGTTCTTCTTTCTTTGCTCTATTCTCTTTAAATATTCAAAATGCTTGACTCCAAAATCCAACTTCATCACTTCCTTTAACTCACCCCATGACTTAATGGATTTTTCCCCCTTCTTCTTTCTAGATTCCTTATGCATATCTCACCATGTAATGGCAAAGTGAGTAAAAGATCCCACAACTAACCTTAGCTTTTCCTCCTCCGTCAAGTTGTAACATATAAAGACTAAATCCACACTCCTTTCCCATTCCAAGTAGGGTTTTGGTTTGAATTTCCCTTCAAAACAAGGTAAGTGCAACTTGCAATAGCTAGCACTACTCTTTCCCTTTCCATAAGCCTCATAACCCTTCCATTCTTCTCTACCATTTCCATTCTTTCCTTCATGATGATTTTTCCTTCTACCTCTACCATCATAAATCCCACTATACGTAGTATTCCTCATTCGTTCATCGTGCCTTGAACCCTTAGTATTCCTCATTCCTTCATCGTGCCTTGAACCCTCAGAACACTTTTTCTCATGTTTAACTCGTGTAGCTCTCCTTGCAACTCGTGGTACATTAGGAGCTACAATGGGATTTCTTTTTGGTTGGCCTCTCCGCATGCTCGCTAAGATTTGCTCGTGGCCATTCAGTTGATATTTAATGTCCTCCATTGCCGTATGTAGCCTTCGGGAATTCTTGTTGCATGGCCTGCATGAAAAAAGACTCCTGTGCACTAGAAGAACTTTCCAAGTGTTCCTTGGAAGCCATTATGTATGCTGCAACTTTAAAGATTAGTAGAAAATAATCCTCACTTTCTCTCGTGCATTTCTCTATTTTAGGCTTTTTCTTATAATGATCTAACACTCAACTTTTTACCACTCAACAAACTCTCTTTTAGTTCTTTGAGAACTAATCAATCAAATCAAGTAGTCAAGTTTGTAGTAATTCAACAATCGAATAGTGTAAATCAAATTATGGAGGTCAAAGAAAGTGAAAGTAACTAAATTACTAGAAAGAAATAAGAATTTAGTCAATTAGAGCTCCTACTTACTAAAAAAGAATGAAAAAAATCAGAATAGGAAACAACATTTTTTTTTTTTGTTTTCTAAAAGGAATGAGGAAGAAATCAGAATAGGAAACAACCTTTTTTTGCTTTCCTAAAAGGAATTAGGAAGAAATTAGAATAGAAAATAACCTTTTTTTATTTCTTAAAAGGAATTAAGAAGAAATCAGAATAGGAAATAGCTTTTTTTTTTTTTTTGCTTTTCTAAAAAGAATTAGGAAACTCTAGGAGAATCTTTAGAAGTGGTGCTCAATCTTTATGACTTTAGGAATCTTCCTTCCTTTTCTTCTCCAACTGACCTTCTTTCTTTGGTCTTTTTTTTTTTTTGGTATTTTTTTGGACGAATTTTTTTTCTCTTTTTTTGGATGATTTTTTTCCTTTTTTTTTTGGACGATTTTTTTTTTTTTTTGTAACTCACAAAGGGCACAACTTGACACCAAGAACACAAACAAAAAATAGAACTTTTGAGAAGGTAGGCTTACTAGAGAGAGACATGGACAACAACAAGATCGACAATAAAAATCAAAGAAAGCAAAACGAAAGATAGTAAAAACCTGATTCACAGCTCTGATACCAAGATGATGGCATTCGAGTAGATAGAAATTTGGGGAGCATAAAGATGAAAATTCCACCATTCCAAGGGAAGAGTGATCCCGATTTATATCTTAAGTGGGAACGAAAGGTGGAGATGGTGTTCGAGTGCCATAACTATTCAGAGAAGAAAAAGGTAAAAATAGCTGCTGTTGAATTCACTGACTATGCACTCATTTGGTGGGATCAATTGTTAATTAATAGGCGTAGAAACAGAGAAAGGTCTATCTCTACTTGGGAAGAAATAAAAGCAATCATGAGGAAGAGGTTTATCCCTAACTATTACTTCAAAGATTTACATAGAAAATTGCAGGGATTAACTCAAGGGTCTAAAAGCGTGGAGGAATACCTCAAGGACATGGAGATTGCAATGATTAGGGCTGATGTCGAGGAAGAAAGAGAAGCTACTATGGCCAGATTTTTGAATGGCCTCAACCAAGAAATTGCAGACATAGTAGAGCTTCACCATTATGTGGAATTGGAGGACATGGTACATATGGCTATTAAGGTGGAAAGACAACTCAAGCAGAAGGGATTTTCAAGAGCTGGTGTTGGTCTGAAATTTGGGGCTGGTTCAAGCTCCTCCTCATATTGGAAGAACAATTGGAGTCGAAAGGAAGAAAATGCAGCTTCTAAAACAAAGGAAGATGTTCAAGCAAAGGGAGTCACCTCTAATCAAGATAAAGGTACCAATTCTCAAACCCACAGACAAAGAGATCTAAAATGCTTTAAGTGTTTGGAAACAGGTCACAAATTCTCTCAATGTCCAAATAAAAGAGCCATGGTGATTAGGGATGATGGCGACATTGTAATTGAGGGAAATAGAGATGAGGAGATGCCACCTCTAATGGAGGAAAGTGAAGAAGAGGAAAGAAGAGAGGAAGAATGTGGAGCTGTTGGAGATGCTTTAGTGGCTAGAAGATCATTAAACTTGCAAGCTAAGGAGGATGACAATGAGGTACAAAGGGAAACTATCTTCCATGCTCGATGTCATGTCCTTGACAAAGTTTGTAATGTTATAATTGATAGTGGGAGTTGTACAAATGTGGCTAGTACTTTGTTGGTAAACAAATTGCAGCTACCAACTCTTAAGCATTCTCAACCCTACAAGCTGCAATGGTTGAATGATAGTAGAGAAGTAAAGGTCAAGTGAATGAGTCCCAAAAACAAGTGAATGAGGATCAAAAAAGGATCCAAGAATACTATGAAAAAGAGGCTGTTGAGAGAAAAAAAGGAGAGAAAATTGAAAAATATTCAAAAGAAAAATAGAGGCCAGGAGATAAAAAAGAGAAGGGAGAAGAGAGTGAAAAAAAAAAGAGAAGAAGTTGAGTATTTTTGCGAGTGCAAAAGAGACTGTGCGCAAGAGCTGAGTTTAGGGCATCATTTGTACATAGTTTGGTGCAAGGAAGTTTTTATTGCTACTGTTGTGTTTTATTTCTATGCCTTTATACTAAATTTTTATCACAATCCTCAACAATTTGTACACAAACACAAGGCAAGTGCACCTATCGTTATGAGTAGTACAATGGCAAGTAAATTCAATATCGTATCCACGGGGATGGTTAAATATCATTACTCACTTTCTATTCTATTGTTTAGCCTATCAAATTTGTTTGTGAAAATGATTGAAATTACTACTAGGAATAGAAGTCTAGCTTAGCTAATTAAACTAACTTAACAAATTTTTGTTTGCAAGAGAGAATTCAATTGAGAAAACAATACTTGGATGGTTAATCCCCCTAGAATTACCTATGTGATAGAAATGTCCCTTGGTTGATAAATTTCACTTCTTATGTTTGATGAAATTCCAATGATAGAACTCACTCTATCTCTAGATGAAAGTTCTCTACTCTTAGATTAATTAGTTGAAATCTCTTTCTAACCAATTCAACCCAAGAATGCATTAAGAATATTGAATTTCCAATTAGATTTCTCTAATTATCAAGAAGATGTTTAGGTTTCTATCTCTAGTCACCTAAATTATCCCCATTGTTTGTGTATGGTCTATTTCACCCTTCCTTTCTCAATTCCAAGTGAAAATTTCCAGATTTTGAATCAATTGTCAATCACTCTTCATTTCTCAATTCCAAGTGAACAAAAATTCCAGATTATGCATCCATAATCCACTCAATCAATTCAACCATTCAAACCCACAAACAATCCACAAGAAATTCGAATTCAATCAACCAAGGAAACAATTCATTCACATAGGCAAAATCTAGGGTTCATACCCATCCAAGTATTCAAAATTTTAGTTCATCAACATATTACAATTCAAAGAATATAAACCAACAAAGAAAGAGTAAGAATTGCTCATTTTCATGGTGTAAAATCTTCTCTTCTTCAAGGTTGAAATTCGTCACTGTAGCATGGAGAAAATTGCAGCTTTTTCCATGAATCTTCAAGGTGGATGTTCTCCTTCTTCAAAGATTCAATCTTCTCTCTTGATTTCTCTTGCAAAGATGAAGAATTGGGATGGGATTTGAGTGAGTTTTGATGAGTTTTTGCTGTTTTCTGTCCACTCTCTCGGCTCCTCTTATTTCTGCCCTAAAGGGGTATTGAAATCTGCCCCAAAAGAGAGAGAAATGCAGCTTAAAAGCAGCTTCAGATCGGCACAAACGGCGCCGCTTATATCACACCAAAAGGCGCAGCTTGTCCCCAGTTTTGGTACAAGTTTCTGCTGCCCGATTGTGACACTGTTTTGACTTCTAGGTGAATTCAGACCCCCAAATCGGCTGATCTAGGTCTTGATGTCTTCATGAAAGTTGTATATCAGGATCGTATCTATCCACAGAGATTTGAATCACATCAATTGGGCATCTAGAACGCAAGATATGATCATTATACCAAACTATGTCAAAAATAGAACCCAATGCAGAATAGGTGACTATGCAGCATAATTAGGTTAGGCAAATGAACTCCGATTGACACAAATTTTTACCATTCTGAAATCTTCAGAATGTCCTCTATAATTGTCTAGAATACTACTTTTGCATTTGAAATCTTCATAGAGGTCAAAATCCAACTTGAAATATGTCTACCAGTCTGTTTTTCTTCTGCATTTCTCTATTGATCTTCATTGTGTAAATTTCCCTTATTTGCTTCATTTAATTCCAAATCTTCAATAATCTCACCTAAAGCAAATAAGAGATAAAGGGAGTATAAATGGTGATTAAAACACCAAAATTTAACATAAAATCAAGCTCAAAATGATAATTATATGAAGCACAAATATAGAATATCAAACTCCCCCACACTTAGACATTGCTTGTCCTCAAGCAATACTACAAAACAATTAAGAAATTTGAACAATAATCCACAAGAAATAACGAGTGTTTTGAAGTATTACAAAGGAATGCAAAACAGAGAAAGCATTACTTCTTGAGAAATCTTGAGCAATCCACACAATCAATCTAAAAGTCATCCTAAGTATCCATCACAAAGATTAAACAATCACCCCCTTGTCTTATAATGCAAGCAAGAATTCGTGTGTGTTATGTTTCCAACTAATACAAATGCTCAAAAATTATAAGAGTGAATTTCATGTTATTGGCCAAGGAATTCTCATCAAGAAAGCATAATACCCTATAAGCCCGACATTTACAAAACCTCTCCACTAATACGGTAACCAAAATTTAATCTCGATTAGGTAGGACTTTCATGCTTGTAATATTAGGCTCAGGGAAAGTTTAGGGTGCCAAACGAAGGTAAGGAATTCAAGATCAAAGAAATGAGAGCTAAAGAAAAAGGAATGAGATATAAAACAAACGCAATAACCCTTATTAGCTACAAGGAATATCACCATTCCCCTACATTCAACCACAAACTCTCATTCTCTACCAAATCCCTTCACTTTGGATTCAACCACTTGCACATATTAAGCTTCAACCCACAATCTTTCCATCATCACCCATCTTTATCAACTCATAAATTTAACCTCAATCATGACAAAATTTAGAATAATAATAATGAAAACATATATACATCTTGAAGGCATCAAGAAATGTAAGAAGCCTTCTCAATAATAGACAAATATATAACAATTTTTTTTTCTTTTTTTTTTCTTCTTTTTTTTTTCTTTCGATTGAGGTGTAATCCAATTCCCAATCATATAAAATCATCTCACCACTCTTTTCTTTTTTTTTTTTTTAAAGCCTATTTTTCCTATCATCTTCCATTCCACCCATTGTTCCAATTTCCACAATACTCTTTGCTAACTTAAGGGTAAAAATGCATTTAGCTCTCGCAAAGAAGGGTTAAATATAAAGAGTAGAGTTTTAAATTTTGAAACAAGGAAAAATCTAGAATATAGATTGGAAAGTTTATGCACAAAGGCTTCAAGAAATGGTACTACGGATAAAATAAAGAGCGGTGGCTAGAAAGGCTCAATCGGGATAAAGAAGGCCTATTACCATCATTTCGAGATCAAACTAAGGTTACTTACTCATTTCGCCTCAAGGCAAGTGAATGCGGGTTCTAGGGTAAAAGTTATGTTGAATTCTAAGGCCAATAGCACAAGATTCAATTCCATAATTATCACAACAAAAGCAAAGTGGAATGTGCTTAAACGATGAATTCCATACATGCAAGGAATACAAGGGGGTGCTTACTTAATCCAAGTTTAAGGTACTAGTCATGACCTTTAGAATGCTTGTATAACTACTCTTTGAGAAAAGATTAAACATGCAATTCTTGAAGTACCTTGAAGATTCCAAAAATAAAAACAAGTAAATTCAACAAACAAAAAAAAAATCATGAAAATAGCCTATACTACTAAAGACACTAAACTCCCCCACACTTAAGACAACATTGTCCTCAATGTTGGGAGAGAGATAAACAAAAGACTGCATAAATAGAAATATATGACATAAACTACAGAAGAACACCACACCAAACCACCAAACACAAAACGGTAAAAAACAATGGCTGCTACGTACGTGAAGGCTGGGCGAGCCCATATGAGCAGCAAGCTGCACCTTCTACATACTTCATAGCAAAAGGAAATAAAAGAAAATTGGAAATAATGACATAATAAAAACTGAATAAAAAAAATGCATGAAAATAAATAAATAAAAGGTCAAAAATAGAAAAGAAAGAACTCCCCTGCGTTCATAGCCTGCCAGTTCCATCACTCGAGCTGGGGACAGCCTTGGAAAAAGTTGCCGCCAAATCCCGGTGAGATAGGCTTTATGGGTAGGATAGTGGTTTTATTTGACATGCTTTCTTTTCCAAAATCAATCGTTAAGAGAAACTAAGCTACCAATGTGAAAACAAAAATGCCACAAATAACGTTAAAAGTAATTAAAAAAATGAAAAATTGCAAATTGCTAAATAAGAAAAATAATTATCACTAAATTTTAAAACAAAGGCTAATTAACTCTTAAACATGCTAAGTAACAAAATTAAATAAACTAACCACTAAATTAAAGAAAGTCTATCGTAAGCTAATGGAGTGCAAAGTAATAAAGAAAATCACAAATTTAACAAGTTTTATTGTAGCATTTCATCAAACACATGGTAGGTATAGAAGAAAGCAAGAAAGAACCAACAAAAATGGGGAAGAAGAAGAAAAAAAAAAATAAAAAAAAAATTAAAAATAAATTAAAAATAAATATGAACAGTACCTAGTGAACAGTACCCGGCGCCGCTTGGAGCACACCAAGCGGCGCCGTTTTGCCCCCAGAATGCTACAGTAAACACGATGAACAGTATTTTTTTTTTTTTTTTTTGCCAAACTCAACTACAAATTCAATAACAAAATTTAGCAAAATAATTGATTACAAACATAAAAATCACACCAAACAACACATTATAAAACTCTTCACAATTCAAGGCAATTAAAATTTTCAAACTCAAAACCACATTAAAGACAATTATGTACAAGTAAAGGAGAGCAAAGATGGTGAAAATCACTTACCCCCTGGGTCATAGGAGTGTGGAGACAATCTTCTCTTCTTTCTAATTCCAACATAATAAAGTTTAAGTCTAAGTTTACTTACCATTAATGTCCTATTTTTTGGATGATAGCTTTTCACAACTTCATATGGGAGTGTTTTACTTACCAAAAATGGAGAAGTCCATTTAGACTTAAACTTACTCGTGAACCATTGATAGTCATTCCATAAAACTTGATCTCCCGACTTGAGAACTTGATTTTGGTCATGCCTCCTTTGGGGTTGCACCATTGGTTTGAAGTCTTCTTCCATTAATGTTTTGTGGGTGTAAAATGAATGACTAATACCATTGATTATTGGGAGTTTTGGATTGTCCACAAGGAAAGCATAAGCCAAGTGACTCGGTGTCTTCTTCAATTTTAACTCCGGGAGGATCTTCAATGAAGGAGTTCATTCTACTTTTCTTTTCCATTTCAATCTTTTCAAACTCCGTCTCTTTGATGATAAATGGCGATGACTCCACATGTAGTATGATTTCATCAATCTCACATCGCCCCTTCTTTGCTTCTTCACCTTGAACTATGGCAATCTCCAAAGGTTCTTCATCGTTTCTCTTTTGTCCTTCCTTCTTTTCAATTCCTTCTTGTTCATCTTCAACATGCACTTTCTCATTCATCTTCCCTCCTCCTATTTCCCGCACGTTAGGGTCGTGAGACATTCAATTCCATCCCACTCCTCAAACTAGTAGTTTCAGTCCCGCTCCCTAGAATTTGGCTCGGTATTGTTTGCGGGAGTCTCAACTTGTCTTTCCGAAACTAGCTTCACCAAGTTTTGAAGGGTGGCCTCTTGATTCTTTAAGGATGCTTCCATTCTTTGGTTAAGGGCCTTTTGAGTTTGAACTTGAGTTTCGATGATTCGCTATGAACTTTGTCATCAACTCTTCAAGGCTAGATTTCACCGATTGTTGAGGAGGTGGAGGAGGTTGGTATTCGTAAGGAAGGAATTATTGGGGTTGGGAACATGATGAAGTTTGGAAATAGAGAGAATGCGTTTGTGTTTGGGGCCCTTGATTGCTCCATGAGAAGTTTGGATTATTGTGCCATCCCGGATTATAAGTATTGTTGTATGAATTGTGGGATTGCTTGCTTTCTCCAAGATAGTTCCCTTGCTCCATTGACCATGCATTGGAAGTTCCCATGGCTTGACACTCATAGGTTGGATAACTACCTCCACAAAAGTCATAAGACATCATCAATTGAGAGGGTTGTGGTGATAAATCATAATCCAAAAAAACTCATTTCTTAACTATAAATACAACAAAAATTCAACACAAAAAATGCTCACTAAAAATTCAAACTAAGGTTTTCTCACTAAAACAGGGCAAACACACAAAAACAGAAGCTAAACACTTCAATTCACCAATAATTAACAAAATTACAATCAACAAAATGAATACTCATACTAGCAACACTTATTATACAAACTAACAAGTAAAATGACTAAATCAATAGAGTTCAAGCTTTCCTAACATTAACCGAATTCCCCGGCAACGGTGCCAAAAACTTGTTGTGTTTTATTTCTATGCCTTTATACTAAATTTTTATCACAATCCTTAACAATTTGCACACAAATACAAGGCAAGTGCACCTATCGTTATGAGTAGTACAATGGCAAGTAAATTCAATATCGTATCCACGGGGATGGTTAAATATCATTACTCACTTTCTATTCTATTGTTTAGCCTATCAAATTTGTTTGTGAAAATGATTGAAATTACTACTAGGAATAGAAGTCTAGCTTAGCTAATTAAACTAACTTAACAAATTTTTGTTTGCAAGAGAGAATTCAATTGAGAAAACAATACCTGGATGGTTAATCCCCCTAGAATTACCTATGTGATAGAAATGTCCCTTGGTTGATAAATTTCACTTCTTATGTTTGATGAAATTCCAATGATAGAACTCACTCTATCTCTAGATGAAAGTTCTCTACTCTTGGATTAATTAGTTGAAATCTCTTTCTAACCAATTCAACCCAAGAATGCATTAAGAATATTGAATTTCCAATTAGATTTCTCTAATTATCAAGAAGATGTTTAGGTTTCTATCTCTAGTCACCTAAATTATCCCCATTGTTTGTGTATGGTCTATTTCACCCTTCCTTTCTCAATTCCAAGTGAAAATTTCCAGATTTTGAATCAATTGTCAATCACTCTTCATTTCTCAATTCCAAGTGAACAAAAATTCCAGATTATGCATCCATAATCCACTCAATCAATTCAACCATTCAAACCCACAAACAATCCACAAGAAATTCGAATTCAATCAACCAAGGAAACAATTCATTCACATAGGCAAAATCTAGGGTTCATACCCATCCAAGTATTCAAAATTTTAGTTCATCAACATATTACAATTCAAAGAATATAAACCAACAAAGAAAGAGTAAGAATTGCTCATTTTCATGGTGTAAAATCTTCTCTTCTTCAAGGTTGAAATTCGTCACTGTAGCATGGAGAAAATTGCAGCTTTTTCCATGAATCTTCAAGGTGGATGTTCTCCTTCTTCAAAGATTCAATCTTCGCTCTTGATTTCTCTTGCAAAGATGAAGAATTGGGATGGGATTTGAGTGAGTTTTGATGAGTTTTTGCTGTTTTCTGTCCACTCTCTCGGCTCCTCTTATTTCTGCCCTAAAGGGGTATTGAAATCTTACCCAAAAGAGAGAGCAATGCAGCTTAAAAGCAGCTTCAGATCGGCACAAACGGTGCCGCTTATATCACACCAAACGGCGCCGCTTGTCCCCAGTTTTGGTGCAAGTTTCTGCTGCCCGACTGTGACACTGTTTTTATTTCTAAGTGAATTCAAACCCCCAAATCGGCTGATCTAAGTCTTGATGTCTTCATGAAAGTTGTAGATCAGGATCGTATCTATTAACATAGATTTGAATCACATCAATTGGGCATCTATAACGCAAGATATGATCATTATACCAAACTGTGTCAAAAATAGAACCCAATGCAGAATAGGTGACTTTGAAGCATAATTAGGTTAGGCAAATGAACTCCGATTAACACAAATTTTACCATTCTGAAATCTTCAGAATGTCCTCTATAATTGTATAGAATACTACTTTTGCATTTGAAATCTTCATAGAGGTCAAAATCCAACTTGAAATATGTCTACCAGTCTGTTTTTCCTCTGCATTTCTCTATTGATCTTCATTGTGTAAATTTTCCTTATTTGCTTCATTTAATTCTAAATCTTCAATAATCTCACCTAAAGCAAATAAGAGAGAAAGGGAGTATAAATGGTGATTAAAACACCAAAATTTAACATAAAATCAGCTCAAAATGATAATTATATGAAGCACAAATATAGAATATCAGCTACTATTAATGAAACTAACTCTTTTCTGCCTAGCATTGTTTGTACTCTTTTGCAGGAATTCTCTGATGTATTTTCAAAAGAACTACCAAAAGGATTACCACCTTTGAGAGGAATTGAACATCAAATAGATCTCATTCCGGGAGCACCAATTCCAAACAAACCAGCTTATAGATGCAATCCGGAAGAAACGAAAGAGATACAAAGACAAGTTGATGAACTTTTGGAGAAAGGCCTTGCAAGAGAAAGTATGAGTCCAAGTGCTGTCCCAGTCATTCTAGTACCTAAGAAGGACGATTCGTGGAGAATGTGTGTGGACTGTAAAGCCATTAATAAGATCACGGTAAAGTATCGCTTTCCTATACCTAGGTTAGACGATATGCTTGATGAGCTACATGGGGCAAGTTTATTCTCCAAAATTGACCTAAAATCTAGATATCATCAAATAAGAATTTGTGAAAGAGATGAATGGAAGACTGCATTCAAAACTAAACATGGTTTGTATGAATGGTTAGTAATGCCTTTTGGTCTAACTAATGCACCAAGTACTTTCATGTGTTTAATGAACTATGTTTTACGTCCTTTCATTGGAAAATTTATCGTTGTTTATTTTGATGACATCTTAATCTATAGTCAAAATTTGGATGAATATATTTGCCATTTAAGGGCTGTTTTAGTGGTACTTAGAAGGGAGAAATTATATGCTAACTTACAAAAGTGTGCATTCTGCACTAATGAGGTAAATTTTCTTAGTTATATTGTCAATGCTAATGGCATACAAGTTGATTAAGTGAAGGTAAAGGCGATAAGAGAATGGCCGCAACCTGCCAATGTTAGTGAGGTAAGAAGTTTTTATGGATTAACTAACTTTTATAGAACATTCATTAAAAACTCCTCTACAATTGCTGCACCTTTGACTGAATGCATTAAGAAGAATGTAGGTTTTAAGTGGGGAAAAGAGCAAGACGATGCTTTTAATGAATTGAAAGAAAAGTTGTGTTCTGCTCCTTTACTTGCATTACCTAATTTCACTAAAACTTTTGAGATTGAATGTAATACTAGTGGAATAGGTATAGGTGCTATACTTATGCAAGAAGGAAAGCCAATAGCTTATTTTAGTGAAAAACTAAATGGGGCTGCTCTAAAGTATCCAACTTATGATAAGGAGTTATATGCCTTAATTAGATCATTGGAAACTTGGCAACATTATCTAAGGCCAAAAGAATTTGTTGTTCATACTGATCATGAAAGTTTGAAGTTCTTGAGGGGACAAACAAAGCTCAATCGACATCATGCAAGATGGGTTGAATTTATTTAGTCCTTTCCTTATTTGATCAAGTATAAATGTGGTAAGGATAATATTGTTGCTGATGCTTTATCTCGAAGGTATGTTCTTATTGCTAAGTTAGATTCCAATTTACTTGGTTTTGAACATATTAAAGAATTGTATGTGGGTGATCATGATTTTGCTAACATATATGGCGTATGTGAGCATTCATCATTTGGAAAGTTTTATAGGCATGAGGGATATTTGTTTAGAGAGAATAAGCTATGCATACCTCAAACATACATAAGAGAACTTTTAGTAGGAGAATTACATGGGGTGGTTTGACGGGACATTTTGGCATTAAGAAGACTTTAGATGTATTGAGGGAACATTTTTTCTGGCCACATATGAAACGAGATGTTGAAAGGCTATGTAATAAGTGTATTACTTGCAAACAAGCTAAATCTAGAGTTATGCCACATGGTTTGTACTCACCATTACCTATTCCTTACGAACCTTGGACTGATATTTCCATGGATTTTGTTCTAGGATTACCTAGATCAAAAAGTGGGAAGGATTCTGTTTTTGTTGTTGTTGACAGGTTTTCCAAAATGGCACATTTTATACCTTGCAAGAAAACTGACAATGCCTCTTATGTCGCTAATTTATTTTTCAACGAAGTTGTGAGGCTACACGACATACCTAAGAGTATTGTAGGTGATAGAGATGTTAAGTTCTTTAGCTACTTTTAAAAAACTTTGTGGGGTAAGTTGGGAACAAAACTACTATTCTCTACAACTTGTCACCCTCAAACTGATGCCCAAACTGAAGTAGTAAATCGAACTTTAACTACTTTATTGCGTGCCATTATTCAAAGGAATTTGAAGAATTGGGTAGAAAGTCTACCTCATATGGAGTTTGCATACAATAGGAGTGTACATTCAGCCACTAATTACTTATCTTTGAAGATTGTTTATGGTTTGAATCCATTAACTCCCCTAGATTTGAAGCCTTTGCCAATTGAGGAACGAGCTAGCTTGGATGGTAAGAAGAAAGCTGAAGTTATTCGTTCTTTGCATGAAAAAGTGAGGTTGCAAATTGAACGAAGGACCAAGCAATATGCTGACCAACACAATAAAGGGCGAAAGCAAGTGTTACTTGAACCTGGTAATTGGGTTTGGGTTCATATGAGGAAAGAAAGATTTTCTCAACAAAGGAAGTCCAAGTTGCATCCAAGGGCAGATGAACCGTTTCAAGTGATTGAAAAGATTAACGACAATGCTTACAAAATTGATCTTCCCAGTGAGTATGGTAATGTTAGTGCTACATTTAACATTTCTGACTTATCCCTCTTTGATGTAGGAGCTGATTCGAGGACGAATCCTCTCGAAGAGAGAGGGAATGATGAGAATCAAGAAGCGTCGAGATCAAGTGATCAAGACCCATTAAAGATTTCCGCTGGCCCAATCACAAGAGCTAAGGCTAAGAGGATGAAAGAGACCTTGAGTGCATTGCTTGAAAGCATAAGGAATAAACAACCAAAGAATGATGATCTTTCAAGGGCGTATATTGCGCAAGGAGGATCAATAATGGTGAATTTATTACATTCAAGCTGTCCAACCCCTTTGGACTCCATTGGGCAGTCAAATTGATGTCCAAGATAGCAATTTGATGGGCTCAAAAATTCAGCCTAAAGGCTGGACGAAATTTTCTTATTTTTAGGAGTCTTTTAATTAGTTTTTCAATTTGTTTGGGATAAGAACATTTAATTATTAATGTCCATATCTATTGTTTTATTTTTTATTCCTTAGTAGAATTTAATTAGCTACAAATCCAAGCCCGTTAAGGGCTTGTGTTTCAGCCACTTACTCCAAATCCAAAACTAATTAGGTTAGGGTTTTAAAATATCTATTTATATAGGATTTTTTTAAGAAGATGAAGATGATGTCATTAATATTTTTGTGAGAATACATTCTATCTTTGGTTCTTGAAAGAACTTCTTGAATTATCAAGTTATTCAATTTGTGGCGTTCAGTCATTTGAATTATACCTTAAGTTCTTATCTTTATTGATAATGGGTTTAAGGTTTCTGTTTATACCTTTGGTTCTTGGGTCATATATCCAACGAGTTAAGGGTTTTTGAAGCCTTTTTCACACATCCTTGGACATTTGTGAAAATTTGCTGTTGGGTTTCAGGTTTCTATACCTAGGGTTCGCATCAATGTGTCTTGATTCCCTCAGACTTTCCAGCTAAGTCCAAAACCTTATCATGAGTTTTGTGCATTATTTTGAATCAAGAAAATTTATATGAATATAAAATTCCTTTGAACTACTGTGTATACGCATCTACCCTCATATTTTAAAAATCTTATATTTTTGAAACACACTATCACACACGTGAACTCACTAAACTTTTCAGCTCACACATATTTTTAATGCTTCTTTCCAGATGACTTAAGCCATGGATCAGAGTAGTGATTCTTTGATTCGCTTCAGAGTTTGCTCGTGGAGAGGCCCATATATGTGTTTGATCAGTTCGTACCTTTTCTGTTACCTCTCGACAGATAGAGAGAAAAGTATATTGTACAATTATCTATAAATGAAGGTTAAATATGGATAATATAAGATACAGGATCTACTTATGTATTGATGTATTTTCATCGATATTTTCTATAATTATATTATATCTTAATATATGTATATTTTTTTCTTTTCTTTTTCTCCGAACGCGATTCGTGTTTGAACACATCAGTGCCAAGAGGTATGCTGGAACCTTACTCAACCGCATTAGAACCTAACGAAAGAGTTGGGGGTATCACAATAACTCCTACTTTTCATTCCATAACCTTAAATATAGATTAATACTTTGGATAATAGATATCCACATAATTTATATATTCTTAACAAAAGTTTATTTTATTTTATTTTCAATTCAAAAGGACTAAATAAGAAGTCTCTATTTTTTATAATTGACTAAATAAAAAGTCAGAATTTGATGCAGAGGAATGTGAATGGCTTTGTTTATTCATCAAAAAGGGGGGAAAATGACTTTCTTTGAAATTTCCTAATTTCTTGCTGCGCGTCTTCAAAGCGTAATACATTCCAGACGTAAACCAGAATTCTCAAATTCTCCCAAACAACCCGTAAAGTCTTTCCTTCTTTTCCGACCTCCGCCGTAGACAATGGTTCCACCACCGCCGTCGCCGCCTCTCTCCTCCCAAAACTCCCAATACATTCAACAATTCCTCAGCAGCGTACTGTCCCAGCGTGGTCCCTCAGCCTTACCTTATAGCGAAGACGTTAAGTGGCTGATTCGCCAACACCTCGTCTCTCTCTCCGATGCTTACCCTTCTCTTCAGCCCAAAACTGCCACCTTCATTCACAACGACGGCCGCTCCGTCAACCTCCTCCAAGCCGACGGTACTGTTCCGATGGTCTACCATGATGTTACTTACAACATTCCGATTATCATCTGGCTCATGGAATCTTATCCTCGCCACGCGCCTTTAGTCTTCGTCAACCCTACAAAGGATATGGTCATCAAACGCCATCACCCGTTTGTGAATCCTTCTGGCGTTGTTTCCATCCCTTACTTGCAAAATTGGGTTTATCCGAGCTCCAATTTAGTGGATTTAGCTAGGAATTTGTCTCATTTTTTTGGCCGTGATCCGCCCCTTTATTCCCAACGCCGCCCTAACCCTAGCCCCAGTCCCAGTCCGTCTCCTAGTATTAGTCCTTCTCCTAGTATTAATAACTCCATGAGCAATATTAGTTCCCTGGGTCCTGGGGCTGCGGCAGTGGCGGCCGGTGGGCCAAGACCGGCCATTCCTCCACGGATGACGTATCCGCCATCTCCTTACAGTAGTAATACGGCTACTACTGGAGGGAGGATAATGGAGGATCCTAGTGAGGTGTATAAGAGGAATGCTGTAAATAAATTGGTGGAAATTTTGCATAGTGATATAGTAGGATTAAGGAAGACGAGAGAGGCAGAAATGGAAGGTTTATTTAGTGCCCAAGGAGTACTAAGGCAGCGAGAGGAAGAGTTGGGGAAGGGGTTAAAGGAAATGCAGGATGAAAAGGAAGGTTTGGAGCAACAATTGCAGATGGTTTTGATGAACACAGATATCTTGGAAGGATGGTTGAGGGAGAATGAGGAGAAATTGGGGAAGCTGGGTGGTAATGTGGATGTCGATCAGGCTTTTGAGCCATGTGATGGGTTATCAAAGCAAATGTTGGACTGTACCGCTTCCGATTTGGCGATTGAGGATGTGATATATGCCTTGGATAAGGCGGTGCAGGAAGGAGCCATTCCGTTTGATCAGTACCTAAGGAATGTAAGGTTGTTGTCGCGCGAGCAGTATTTTCACCGTGCCACAGCATCTAAAGTTAGGGCTGTTCAAATGCAAGCTCAGGTTGCTAGTATGGCTTCAAGGGCATCACAATATGGCATGTGATGGAGTTGTATCCTGGGTTATTTGGTTCTGTATGGAGCTGATGGGAGAATAATATAATTTGTTGAAGGTCAGTTTCATGTGAGATATTTGTTGATACGGTTGTTTTCTTCTAGTGATAATGCATAAGCAAATGTATTAATTTCATTCTAACTAGTTATAGATGAATTTTGTAATTTATGCTCAGTTGTTTGAGTTCTATCTATAATGTTATAGGGTTGGGTGCTTTTTCCAATTCTATTCAGTGTTTGATTTGGTTCTCATTTTTGTAAAGAACAAATACCAAGAGACCGGAATAAGTCTCCTGCTCCAACCTTCTGTCTAAATGCTTGCTACTATTCTATTCTTTTACATAGATGAAAGTAATAAGTGAAAGATACCTTGTTTCTATGTTGATCCTCGTAGAGTTAATGTTTTTATAGTTCATCAATTATCTTTTAGGTTTTGTGGTTTATCCTTAGTCTGTTCTAGCAATGATTAAGTTAAACCTGTTGTGTAGCTGCATTTACATGAGTATTTGGACTGGATTTCATTCCAAAACTCAGTGCTAAATTTTCACTTGGGACTCACATCTTTTTTCACGAACAATTTCCTTTTTCAAAAGCTAAAACAAAAATTTTCAAATGAAAATTCACAGTTAACTTGGATTGGCATTCTTTTTGGGGAAAAAGAATCCTATTTTTTGTAAAAATCAATTCTGCATCTCACATTATCTCTCACAACAATCAACTCAAAAAAAAAAAAAAAAAAAAAAAGCCGGTCCAAGTAGACCCTCAACTTTTTGTGACAGTACTAACGTTAGCATGGCAAGTTTGTGGATTACTACTTTCTTTAGTTGATAGTTTATCACATTATTTGGTAAAAAGCTGAAATTATGAACCTCTTATTTCTAGAATTATTGACTGTATTGTAAGAAACATCAAGTTGCAGTATTATCCATGATAAATCTAATTATAATAGATGATCCTTTCCTCACAATAAACTAAAAGATTATGGTGCCTTTCCACTTTTATGTTTTGCTAATCTTTTCTATCTATTGTAATGGCTACAATGTCCTGTAAGTATTGTGGGTTTCCAAGGTGAGAAGCTTTTCTAATTATGTTTCTTGCTTCTTTGCTCATTTTCAATAACTTGATTGAATTTGTGGTCCTTCTATGACATTATAACATTGTTATGGTATACACTGATTGATACTGTCTCAGGCCTCCTCCAAACATATTATGTTGCGCTTAGAGGTAGTCACAATAAAAAGTGTTATCAGCATTCATGCAGCTGGTTGAATATTCTGATGCTTTGCTTTTGTACTTTGATCACTGATAAAACCTTGCAGTATACCATGTTGACAAAAAAATAGAGAATTCAATAAATAAAGAAACAAGTTAAAAGAAAGAAAATTATAGAAACATGGACCAGGCATAGGACAGTTAACTAGTTATTGTTTTAAGATATTGAAGGATGCTAAAAGCCAAATGAGTTTTAAGTGGATTTCTTAGCTTTTAGTGATAAGTTATTCACCAAAATGCATGAAGCCACAGTAGCAGTGAGCGTTTGTAATGGGTAGCGGAATGGTAGTTTAATGAGGATTTTGTTGACTAGTACAGATATCTTTACTAATCGTTTTCTGCATGATTCCTGAAAGAAATCGATGTCCTGGTTACTTCTTTCACTGCTCTATTTGTTTCGAAAATTATCAAGTTTTTTATGATTTTATGTGTCATACATAGGAGCTATATATTTCTCACTTTTCTGATTCTTGACTCATCCGCTTGTTGAATTGCATCGTAGACGTTCAGTTAACCAATTTCTATCATTTCTTCTATGCTTAAAAGATTTAGTAAACTTGAATCCTAATGTTTATATTGGAAAAAGACATACTAGTTCAGACTGATTAGCAAGACTGTTCCCTTCAGAAGTCATTGCTTGAACACTCTTGATGTTATTGTTTTTGTTGGTGTTAATTGAGGATTCAAGGCTTATATGTTTGGGACTACTATTGTCCTATTGTTTCCTTGGTTGAGATTAATAACAATTTACTCACTGGGAGGAGTGGGATAAGTCCTTGCTTGCTGGTGTGAAAATTTTCTTTCCATCTGTAGTTCTAAAGGTTGTGATATCTGATGTACTCTTAATATTTTCCTTTAGGACCACATGCCTACTACATGTCAGATTTTCAGGGTTGAGATAGAAATGATGTAAAAACAATAAGTAAAACCAAGCAGCAGGTTATCTGTATTAGGTTATCTTTGAGCCAATCTCATCTCCTTTGAACTCCATTAGATATTGGATTTGTGTATGTTACCTATTACTGTAAAGAAAGCTACATGTGATGGACATTACATGGATTTGAAAATTTTATAATTTTTTCTTCTGCCTATTGGCTTTTTCTGGGTACTGGTTCTGGATATTAGGTGTAGTTGGGTGCTCTTTCTGTTGTTTTCTTAAATTAAATAATTTTTTACTTAACCTGGTTTCTTGTTATGGCAATAAAATAGTTCTTAAAGCTCAAATGTTAAACCAGAATGTCATATATCAATGAAAAGGTATAAGTTGGCTGATTTTGTTGTATTTAAGTGAGTATTCAACTTATAAGAGAGAGTAGGGAAGTAAAGTGATTGAGTAGATCCAATCAAGAGGTTACATTGAATGGTGTGGGAATCTAGCAGTACCCTATCAAGTTGGATAAGGAGTTCCAGAGGTGAAACTTGTATGCTGTTGAACCTACTTATGAGGGAAATTACAATTTCTGGATGGTGATTTTGGAGCCAGGATTATGACTTTGATTTGCTTAGATGAATTTAGAGATTTAGAGTGGTCACCCTCCTTTTCCTTCTTTCTTTAATCCCGTAGAGTCAGTGAATGTATATGAAGGTTGGAGGTTCTGGTGGTTGGCTGAAGATTTTGGGATGGGTTGTTGGGATAGTTGTTTCTTTTCTTTTTGATTTTTTTGATTGTCATGTTTAGTTCAGGTATTCAGCTGTGAATAACTGAATTCTGAAGTAGTAAGGCAGACTACCAGGGGATATCTGATGTGTGATTGAATCTGGGATATCAAGCACCAATCTGACGTTCAATGAATGTTCCAAAAATTGTTTCCGCAATCTGCCTCTTGTAAAAACTTTTTGTGTATAAGAGCTCTTTTAGCTGCGCTGAGAGGCAGAAAGATTCCATTTGGAGACAGTTAAGTTGGATGGCACATTTCTTACAGGTTTTTGCTTTATTGTTCAGTAGCTAGAAAGTTTGATGGGAGAATATCATGGAAAATTGTCACTCTGGATCTCATTGTGACAGATGCAGAGAGTGGTTATGTTTCTTATGATCCATTTTACTGATTGCAATTATTTTGCATTATTAGATGCTAAACTATTTGACAAGCTCCCAGAAAAAAGATTGCCGTTGGCAGTACCCTAATTCTTGCGGAAATTCAAGTCCACTACTGTTGTCTGCTTTCGTTAGCAGTTCTTCCTCTGCATCCCAGCTCCCAGAAGTTTGGGGATTTTGGATGGTGTGTGCCCTTTTCCTCCCTGTCTCATAGAGAAAGTAATCTAAGACAACTTTCATCCATTCAAATTGGTGGTATAATCTTTGAACTTGTTATTCTTTTCCTGGGATCAGAAATTGATGTCAAATGTTCCTCATTTTCATTTTGTTTTTTTGCCTCTGAAAAGTTTAAGCACTTGCTGCATTAAATGTTGTAAATTATTACCACATGTTTCTATAATAGGATTAGATCTGCTTCTTCTGCTTAAGCAGCGTGCTCCTAACAATTATCTGCTGGGATTCAACTTCTGTGTACAAGTTCCACTTTCACTTTGGCTTTCATAAAAGATGTTCTCAGGAGCTAGCTAGCAAGTGAAAATAATTGTCCTCTTTATCAGTTTGTTTCTGTAGAAAGCCTGAGGGAGAAATTTCTGGTATCTCCCTTCTAGTGCTCAGATGTCAATAGGATGCGATTATAATTGCTCATTTATCTTTGCCATCGACTATTGAGATTGTTAGCAGAGTTAGTTCAATTATCTTCCTGTGATTATGCATCAATGTGTATGTGGGCTGGTTTTCTTTTGAGAATCTTGAATGAAAAAAGTGAATTGGTTTGTGAGAAGAAAGGTGAGATACAAAGTAAGTGGATAAAGTGCATTGGTTTTTATCCGAAAACAAGTCCAAATGCCACTTTCATTCATGGACGGTGATAAGATCCATATGCATACGTACATCCGTCAACCTCTATGTATATATGCGTGCTTTCCCCTTAAAAGTCTTATGATGTGATGCGTAACTTTTTTTTTTTTTTTTTGGAGAAAGCAAGAGAATTCATTAAGATAGATAATAGATATCGCTAGCTATTACCTAATACATAATATATTAGGCAACATCATTACTCGGAAAAAAAAACAAGCTAAGGGTAGGAAACAACCTTAATATCATTGTGCTAAACGGGCAAAATGTGCACTGGTGGGTGATATAACAACTTCTTATCCTCTGCCATCTTCCTTGCATCTGGGGATAATCTATCTGCTAGCTGATTTTCTTCCTAATGTATGTGCATTGAAGTCCAATGCGGAATTTGGGCTAGAAGGCGCCTGTAATCTGCTATGATTTGTGAGTATTTTGGATTGGTATTTTTTTTCTAGTAGCATCTTTGCTACTTTTGAATTGGAGTTTTTTTTTTTTTTTGGTCTGAAAGGGAAATTTGTATTAATAATCAAAAATTAGTACAGAGTCAGAAAGTTCGAGACCCTCAACCTCCAATAGGTGTAGAGCAGTGGGTCTCTAACTTTCTACTAGTTCTAACAGTTACAACAGATTCTAATTCACTTGCTCTAGCTAATATATCTCTAATAATTATATACAAATGAGGGATGGTTGTTCCGTCTAAGGAGTGAATCCTTGCATTATGCCAAAACCATATCCTGTTAACTGTTTCTCGGAATATGATTTTCCATTCCACTCCAGCATTTTGACCAAAATCTTTTTGGAGGTTCTCATCTACCCAATGAGATGGATTACGTTCTGCTAGGAATTGTTGCCACTTTGTTGTCCTCACCAAGCTTTTCCAGATTTCCCTACACCATGGGCAATCTCTAATGGCATGCATGGGTGTCTCAATCTCTTTGTTACAAAAGCAACATAATGGACTAAATTGGTTAATTCTATTGTGCACTGTGCTTGCTGTTTTCAATTTGTTGTGTTTCAACATCCATATCGTGATGTTCAATCTGAGGGGTCCTTTCAATCTCCACAACCTTTCCCATTGAGAGTCCTGTCCAGGTTTAATATCCTTTGCATCATCTTGTACACCTGCTTTACCTTGAATGTCTTGCTTCCAGTTCGATCCCAATTATGTACATTGGCATTGATGAGCTGCTTTAAAGCAGAGGCTCCATGGATGATGCTTTTCCATACATGAGATATATTGTTCCTCCATGTTTTTTCTACTAGTGGGGATCCATATTTAAGCCACAACATTTGAGCCCATAGTTGATTTGGCTGATTGATCATTCTCCAAGCCAACTTTGCTAACAGTACCTTATTCATTTGTCTCAGGTTCTTGAATCCCAAGCCGCCTTTAGTCTTCTCTCTCTGCAGATAGTCTCCCAAGCCATTGTGTGAATTTTCCTTTTGTGATCCTCCTCACCCCAAAAGAACTTGCGGTTCATTCTGTCGACTTCGTCAATTATGGCCAAAGGTAGTTTAGTGGACTGCATGGCGTAGTATAGTGTGGCAGAAGTAACAGATTGGATCAAAATGCACTTGGCTCCTTGGGATAAAACTTTCCTTTTCCAGCCACTTAGCTTCTTCCTAATCTTTGAGTTTAGGAAAGAGTATAGAGCTGGAGATGCTCTACCATGGATGATTGGCATACCTAGGTACTTGCCAAGGTCTTCTGTTGCCGGAATATCAAACTTGGAGCTAAGAGAATTTCTGAGGCCTTCAGGTGTATTCCTGCTGACATAGAGTTTAGATTTGTGGGCGTTGACTTTTTGGCCACTGAACGAGCAAAGCTCCTGCATAATGTTGGCCATCGTGGTTGCTTGAATTAGAGAGGCCTCCCCGAACAAAATGAGGTCGTCTGCAAAGAAGATATGGGAGATTTCTGGTCCATTCCTAGAGGCTTTAATTCCTTTCCAGTCCTTGTTGTCCACTGCTCTTCTAATGTTCTGACTGAGTATTTCCATACATAAAACAAAGAGGTAGGGGGAGAGAGGGTCCCCTTGCCTCAAACCCCTTTTGGGTTCAAAAGATTTGAGCATATTTCCGTTCCAAAGAAGAGTGAGCTTAGCAGATTCAACACAGAACATTATCAAGTTTACCAATTTCTGGTCGAAGCAGATTTCTTTCAATACTGATCGCAAGAAAATCCAGGAAATCCTATCATATGCTTTCTCCAAGTCTATCTTGATAGCCATATTGCCTTTTCTGCCAGTTTTTCGTTTCATGCTGTGAATGATTTCTTGTATCACCACCATATTATCAGATATTTGTCTACTCGGCACAAAGCTAGTCTGATTTTCTCCCACAAGTTGGTTCATGAGGGGTTTTAACCGATTGGCTAATACCTTGGTGATGATTTTTGTAACTACATTACATAAAGCAATTGGTCTAAAGTGACTCATTGTCTCCGGTCCGTCTTGTTTTGGAATCAGGGTTATCAATGATTCATTCATTTCTGATGGAAATTTCCCTGTCTCAAAGGCTTTCTTCACAAAGTTCACTACCGAGTCACCCACTATATCCCAATATTTTTGATAGAAGCAAGGTGGGAAACCATCTGGACCAGGGGCTTTCGTACCTCCCATCTGAAAAAGTGTCATCTTGACTTCAACTGCAGAGACTGGTTTGTTCAGAATTCTTTTGTTGAGTGGCTGTAGGTGTGGAAAATTGAGCATTACTGGGTGTGTAGCTTGTACAGGCTCGGCCGAGTATAGGTCGATGTAGAACTCTCTTGCATTCTCTGCCAGTAGGTCTGGGTCATCAATCCAATCATTGTTCCCATTTTTCAGTCTGTAAATTTTATTTCTTCTGCACTGAATAATTGTAGTACTGTAGAAGAATTTGGTATTTTGTTTTCCCTCGGCTAACCATTTGACCCTGGACTTCTGGTGCCAGAAAGCTTCTTCCTGTCTAAGGATTTCGTTATATTCCAGTAAAAGTTTTGATTCCAGATTCCTCAAAAACTGGGAATGTTTATCCGCTAGCTTTCTTTGAATACCCCGGATTCGAGCCAAGCATCTTTTCTTGCGATGGAAGATGTTTCCAAAAACTTCTTTATTTCAGCGACAAACCCTATATGTCAATCTCCTAATCTTCTCCATAAATGTTCCATCAGATTCTTCCCATGTTGCTTTCAAGAAATCTTTGAAATTTTCATGTTCCATCCATGCAGAAAGGAATCTGAATGGCCTGACTTTTTGTTGATTTTCCATACTGTCCCGGCTGCTCACTAGGATCGGATGATGGTCCGAGTGTGTGCAGGGAAGATGCTCCACTTTGGCCTGATAAAATTTCTGATTCCAGCGGTTGTTGCACAGCCCTCTATCTAGTCTTTCCATGATGTTAGCATCACCTGATCTAGAATTACTCCATGTGAAGGGCGGTCCAGAAAAGCCTAGGTCCACAAGTTCATAATCTTCTATTAAGCTGCCAAAGGAACAAACACTTTTATCTCGCCTAAATGAGCCTCCCAGTTTATTAACTTGATCCACAATCTGGTTAAAGTCACCCAAGAGGAGCCAAGGTACCTTAATGCAGTTCCCTAGCTTCCGAATATATTGCCAAAGTTCCTCGCGGTAGTCCATTAGAGGTGAAGCGTAAATTGCCGAGAGAACCCAATTGACGAAACATCCATCTTTTATTGCCATAGTAATAATTTGGTCACTGATCAAAAGAGCTTCCATGTCTACCTCTGTTTTGTGCCAAAAACACCAAATTCCACCTGCAAATCCTTTGGCTTCCGCCACAACAAAATCATCAAAATTTCCAAGTTTAGCAATTCGCTTAGCTCGCAAACTGGGTACTCTTGTTTCCACAATGATAAGAATATCCGGTCTGTGGCTATGCAATAAGTCAGTCAAGTGCCTGAAGAATTTAGAGGATCCTGCTCCTCTACAGTTCCAACTCATGATCCGCATAAAATAAATTAAATTAAAATTCCATGGAATCCTGATTAATCAGGATAGTCCTGTCTGGTTCTACAGATGCTTTACTGGGAGAATGACTTATAGAGGTGGAAGTGATCATTTCTGCTGGATGTTGTTTAGACTCTTGGTCAGCATCTTCAACGGGGACCTTTGGTGTGTCCGGCGGATGATCTTTGATGTTATGCGGTAAATACCCTTGAGCTTCAGGTTTCTGAGAGTCCTTTTTTTCTTCCATCTTTGTTCCAGAGAATTCTTGAATTATTGGCGAGGTATTCTGGGAATCAAATTGGAAAATATCTGATGGGTTTCCTGATTGTGATTTTTCTCGACCTAGGAAGGTAGAAGATGAGCCAGGGTAAATTTGGGCTCCTTGGGTTTCCTTGAAGGGTTGTTGGTTGGTTTGAGTTTTGCTTTTGGATTGCAGAGGTGATTTGAGTTTTAGGCCAGAGGTAGATTTATGTCCGACAACGATCCCAGGCTGATTCTTTTTTGGAGTGGGTTTGGGTAGTGGGGTCGGACCTGGAATAGCTTGAAGAAGATTTCTTAGCTGGTTAACTTCAATGTTTTCATCCTCTTGGGGGGCATCAGAACCCAAAATGCTAAAGCGAGAACCTGACGTAGTCTCCCCTACAACCACTTTTGACTTCCCCTTCATAGCACGTGAGGTAGGATCTTTCCCTATCACATTTTCAGTCATATATTTGGTGGGAGAAGAAATCGGTTCGGGTTCTACCGCTGCCTTGCTGTTTTCTGGTTTGTGTTGAGTTCTGATATTCGAATTCCGTCGACGGTTAGTGGAAGTTAGTATCCACGGGCCATAAGGGTGGGTCTCATTTGCAATTGGGGTTTCCTCCTCCATGCGGGTCCTCCCTGTAGTCTTGCTTGTGGAACTTTCATCAGAGTTTTCAGATTGTTTTTTAGGACAAAAATCTGCTCTGTGACCATATTAACCACAATCAAAACATACCAGGTGGAGGCCTTCATATTCCACAGTTTGCTCGTGGCCCCAAATGTTTATCATAGGAATTAATGGTTTCTTCAAGTCAACCGGGACGCAAATTCGGGCAAATCATCCTCTAACTGTGGCCATTGTAGTTTGATCAACTCGGATGGCTTTTCCCAGGAAATTTCCCACTCTAGTTAGGAGTTCTTCATTAAAGAATTCTATCGGTAGTTTTGGTAGTCTAACCCACACCATAGTTGAGGTAATTTCCTCCTGAGTTGGCCGAAAGTTAGGCCTCCACTTGCTCACGGTGAGGTAGTGGCCAAGTACAATCCAAGGGCCGCCTTCAAGGACATGGGCATAGTCATCCCTCGATCGAAATCTTACCAGGAAGAAGCCATTATCCAAATCCAGCATTTGAAAGCCATATTGCAACTTCCATAGGTCTTGCATTCTTTGGTTTAGAACTTTGAGGGAAATATTTCGGCCTAAAAGTTTTAGGACCAAAGCTCTGCGCCAAGGCTTTCCCCATTGCTGACATTCCTCAGCGGTCACAGGAATAGTAGGCCAGCATGCTGAATGTTCCAAATCCGAAGGAAGGGGGTCCGGTAGCCAAGTTGACGCATCATCATCTCCTTCATATGAGCTGCAATAAAAAGCTGTTCTTATAGCTAGAAGTTCAGCCAGCCCACTACCGCTAGTTTGATCACTAAAAATACCACCTACTCCTCCGGGCCCAGGATTTTCTTTAACGGAACCATCAGTATTAAGGGAAGCAGATGGAGGTGGATTCCATCTAATAAAAATCTAATGTGTAATTTGCTGAGATGAGCTTCTACTAGTGTGAGAGATGATTTACATGAGCTTCTACTAGTGTCAAAAACTAACATTTCTTTTTGTCCATTTTACTTGTCAAATTGTGATTCAACAATTTTTTAACAAATTTCAAGTTTACTCACTGAAAGACCCAAGAATTAACATTTGTTATAGCGTCGTCCGGATGGTCAACTGCCTATCATTGCAATTTAAAGGGAAAGAAAGACTCATAATTAAAAAAGTAGTAAAAGGCGGATCGACTTACAATCCGGTGATCCAAATAAACCCTAACGTATAACATCTCATCCGCATCCAGCATCCAATAAAGACGAGGCTGGTTGAGAATAACCTCGGCAGCGACAAGTGTATATATTAATTCAGTGACTATTAACCACAAAAAGGTGTATATTATTAGCAAAACCATATTTCGAATAACTCACTTTGTATTACTGAACAATGATAGGACACAATAGGGTACAAGACCTTAGGCACACAGAACGAGATAGAAGGAGATTTCAAGCCAATGATATATTCTACAAAGACAATCAGCTTTCCGCCATCTGTACTCCAAGTTCCATTCTGATGCAATCAATTCCATCTTCAAGTATTTCACCAGATCAATTACTTTGATTCTCCCCCCACAGATTGTCCCAACCCCCACTAGCAGGAGCCTTAGGTCCCTCGATAAGGTTTTGATTTCCATGAGCATCCTTTGGACCTGGAAGACCATGAGGGCTGGGGAAGTTAACTTGCTTGGGTTTTGTCCGAATTCCTATAAGTCTAAGCACAAATCTCGCAAGCTCGCCATACAATAATCCAGAGCGATCACAGAGCTGCAAAATAGAACCAGAGCGAGAGATTACAAGAAAAATATACCAGTGAGATCTTGGCTATAACAAAAGTCCATATCTACAATCTTCTAATCAAACGCCCAATACTATGATGTTGGTTTTCTTCCACAGCACCAGAATAGGAAAATAAAAGACAATAATAAAAGCCAATGGAATACCTGGAGAAGAGCAGTCATAAACATATGGAATGCTTGGGTATTCTGGTCTATTAAGATGGCAACTCGACCAAAGAACATTACAACACCTTGCATCTGCAAATGTTACCATCATAAGGTTTATATGCAATAAAGTTCACAATGTCCATTCAAACTGCAGAGATTTATGTTGCACACAAGGGGAAAATCTTAATCAGCAGTATCATTAGCTCACTTCTGCAATGTAAAAGAGGGAAAACCAGAAAACAAAAGAAAGAGCTGTTTACTGCAGTTATCTTATTCCTGTCCCAACAGAAAAATAGAAGAAAAGCAAAGTAGCATGGTTGCACTTCCTACACAGTGCAACAACCATCTAACCGTAAAATCAAATAGGAACAAGCACCCCCAGAAGGCTTCACAAATAAGGCCAGGAGTTTTCCCCCTCTTTTTGGGGATCAAAAAGCATATGCACTCCTATCAGGAATACTAGAAATTAAATCCAATCCTCAGTTGACAGTCCATTGGAGCTTGGAATCCAAGTGACATCTGACCTTGACAAATTCTTGGAAACTGGTTCTGGTTACTCTGGAAGAAGCTTCTGATAAGAAGAACCTGACTCACATGTTACTATGAAAAAGCATATTTGGCCACTGAAGAGGAAGGCATTTCCTTGGAAGATGCAGTATGGAGATATTGGAGAAAAATAACTAGGACTCCCAGCAAATACTCATTACAAATCTAGATAAGAAAAATGATATTCAGATTTGAAGGAATAACTGGTGACACAATGGTCTATTGAAGCATTAATATTCTTTTCAAATAGCAGAAAATGATGCAGTAGAAGTCGCAGTTTCAGATAGTCAGTTATATGCTTCAGCAATTGTACAACAAAACAGGAGAAACTTGGAAGATTATATAGAGAGAGATACTTTTGGAATTTTGGTGAAATAACTTTTCCCTAGATAATCAGAAGAGGGAAATTATGTGCTTACCAAATAGGTTGTTTCCCTAGAGAAATAGAGGAGGTGACCATTATGTGCTTGCAGAAATTGGTCTTTATCCCTAATGCACAAGGTCATTTCACCTTGTTTCATAAATGGTGTGGCCTTGACATCTCTCTAATGCAAGGAGATATGCCACTCTCTCTGATAATCAGAATGTGACCAAGATCAAACCCAGGGCCTAGAAAATGGTCTGGTAAGGATAATTGTTTGCCAATCTAGGATCTTTTCTCAAATTACTGAAATAACCAAGTTTTCAAGTAATTAAAGAATCATTTGATTGAATTTCTATATCAGTTATTATTGTTAGTCTGGCCAAAAGTTGAAAATTTAAATTCTTTTGAACTTGAAATATCCACATGCTTTCAAGTATTTCTGGAGTGTTATGCAGAACATCACAAGAAGCTGATCCAATGTGTAACTCAATAGCCTAGTTTCTATATCTAAAAACTTGGTCAATACACACAGAGAGAGACCCCGGGGGGCAGGGGGGTGTGTTGCGGGGAGAAGGATCTTGGCTTACCACACGCATTAGAGAAACCCAAAAACCTGGGGGTGAAGATGGAGCACCAAAAGGGCTGTCTGGATCTGGCTGACCATATGGGCTTCCCATTACCGTACCATAACCACTCATGGGTCCTCCAAAAGCACCATTATACATTCCCCCACCATACATGCCACCTCCATAAAGTCCACCATAGCCTCCCCGGTTGTACATGTTTCCATACAATCCACCACCATAAGACCCATTCGACCCTCCAAGTCCACCATATGAACCATACGTTCCAGACCCATAACAAGTATTGTAGTTCAGGCCAGAACCATAACCTGAATGTGACAAATAAATCAAGCAAGTTGCACTAGATATTTAAGTCTAAATGGATTAGGAAAATGGAGTAAAGTGTTGTTTACATTTTGGCATAAATAATACAAATACAGATCATACTCCAATTATAAAAAGTGTTATTATTCCACTAAAATGCCCATAAGAGGTATTCCCTTCTAGGAAACACAAAATTGCTCTTATCATCTTCCTTTTACCAAGACATTCAACAACAAACATTAGAAAAACCCAAGGGTCTAATAATTTCTCAGATATTGCTTACTCTATGTTAAGAGACATAATTTCCCATGTACTACAGGATACTTTTGAAGTCATAAAAAATCCACAGGGAAATGCAAAATCTGTATGTGGACCAACTGCTTAACAAAGCTTGGAAATAATATCTTGATAAGCATTAGAATGTAAAACTAAATTACAAAAAAAGCTCAATTCCTGGACAACATTTATTATAAACTTTATAAAAGGGAGAAATTAGATACATGAATTTCACGCCAGAAAAAGGTGCCCAAGAATTTATTACAGTATCTAGAGCAAATAGTACTGCCCAGTTTTCCATGTTGACACATATTTGAAAATTGTAATAACTATAATCTTCATCCAATTTTATGATTCCTCATGAATCTAAGGACACATCTCCAAACCACTATATGTATGAATCACATCCTACTTCCAATAATATATTGTTTCTTTTACATTTCAAGCTCATCTCTTCCATCCACATGCTTATAAAATATGACAATCATCTTTTTGGTGTATCTGATCAAGTAAAAGCAAAGGCCAATCAGTTAGCTATGTATATGGAATCAGCAAATGCTTCTAAACCAAAACAGAAGACAAAAGAAGCTTGCAGTAAAATTTACATGCAAAAGACACACGGAGCTTATTAGTAAAAGAATTTTCATTGTACCATAAAGTAAAAGAGGATCCTACCTCCATAACTGCTACCATTTGTCTGCTGCTCCCAAGGCCTGGTAGGCATAGGCCTCCAAACAGTGTTTCCATTCACAGTTGTACTCCTATTGGCAGCTGAAACAATTTCACCAGGTTTTGCTGTTCCAGAAGACCCTACAACTTCACTTGTGCTACCTGCTGATGGGGGCTTGAACGGTGCTGGGCCAGAAGAGGTTCCAGCTCGTTCCCAAGGCTTTGGAGAGGGGTTACTAGCTGCAGTGAGCAGTCAATGAAAATTAAGCACGCAAATGGATTATCAGTATATGCAGAAAAATATGCACAGAAATCAATTAATCGTACAAGCACAGAGACATATAAATCCAAAAAAGAAAACCACAACAATTTAAGTTAAATAACCTGGCACAAACCTTTAGCTTTACACCATAATGAATTAGCAGAAATTATCAAAACAGGAAATAAGATAAAAAGCCATAATTATGGCCATCCAATTAGTAACGTACTCATCCTTAAATTACAACATCATCGTAATCAGAGAAGAAGGTAAACACACATACACATAAACATCCTTTTGATACAAAGAACAACAAGAATCATTTCAACAAGCTAAACAGGAAAACCCTTAAGAGTAGCATCAATTCAAAACTCAGTATATACGGTAATCCAGCCTTCTATCTATTAAAGAGAAAGAAAAGTATTTAGGCAGCCTTATATCCAAAATGCAGAAGTTGCATTTACGTCAAGATCACTTTCTCTTTTATCCCCAAAAAGTAAAAGAGGAACACTGCAAAATCCTGACTGCACAATTTCTGAGGAATTCACATTTCCAGTTTAAACTTCTAACCACCGTTCTGTCTGACAATCTTATCTCCTTTTCTTCTTTATTTCCCATTGTGCCACACAAGCCTCTCACCCTTTCACTTCCTTTATTACTGATACATTTTTTAATCTTCCACTTACATATACGGGTATTTTATAATCATATATATCAGAATGTATCAATCAAACCTTACTGCATGGGACAAAGAAGAGACCATGCCAAATGCAGGCGACTAAATCATACAACAGCAGACAAAATGGGACCCGAAGCTAAAAGCAGTCCAGCCATACAAACCTGATGGTTGAGAATTGTTCTCCATTGCATAAAAAGAGAGCTAACTTGTGACTATAACACAGGGGAACAGAAAATAGATGGAGGAACAGGAAGGTAATTCCAGGTTTTCTTTGATTGTGTAGAAGTTTATCCGTCTTTTCACTTTTTCCTCCAGCGAAATACCCTAGAAATCATCTTCACTTTCTTTACAGATTCGATAATGATTTTTGAGCAGTCTCTGAGTAATTATGAAACACGGGCTGCATGGGGTCTTAGGATGCTTAGTTTCATCCACTTAAGCCACTTAGCTCTGATCTTTTAATCCTTCCACTGGCAAACAACGGAAAATGAATGTCAACCAAAAACGTATTAAATAAAAAATCTCGAGAATAATGCAAGTCATTACATGAGCTCTCCTCTAAAAACGAATGCAAAATTAAAATGACTAATTGCTGTAACGTTCTTCTAATTCAATAAATAATTACTATCCAAACAATTAATAGTCTGTAAAAATAAAGCCCAAACCAACTTCTGCTGGGTAATCCTGTACAACTTTGTCACACTGCATACCATGCTTTTGCCCAAAATCCAAGTTCTGTTTTCAATAATTGTTCAAGGAGTGCACTTTTGTAGTTAAAGCAAAAAGATTAAGAATATTGAATACCAATGAAAATGCAATGCATCTATTTCCGTTACCTAGCATCCTACTGGTTCGCTGGAATCAAAATATTTAAAATTGAGTTTATATTGATCCTAAAGGTATAAGGATCGAGACTTGATACCAATAAGCCACATGATCATGTTAGGGACGAAAAAGATTTCTCAGCAAATATACGAAAAAACAGAAATGCTTTAGTGAAATGATAGGCACAGATGCTTCAACATTGCAAGGGGCACACAGAATAAAAACTTGATATCTCTTCAACCATCTGATCTAAAAAAAATTACAAGTTGCCTAATGTTTCGTACTTCTGTGACATGCATCAGTTTATTTAGATCCATGTTAATCTCTTAAAGAGTTCTTGAGGCACTTCATCCTTTAACAGCCAAACAAAATTACGTCCAACTTCAAATTTTAATCCCTTGCATAAAAAATCGGAGCTAAAACCCCAGGATACTAAGGAACTACCAACATCTAAAAAAACAATAGCCAATAAGACCATTGACTTTGAATTAGCAAGGGCTTGGACGGCATGTCTTAGCCAAAAGACACCGATTTCCCAGTTTTGCGAAGAAGCTTTATAATTTTAAGAGAGCGTTTAATTATTGAATAAATCATGGAGATTCTAATTGATATAACACAGCTATCTAATGCTAAAGTATCCAAAGATGGGACACAAAAAGTGAAAAGTTTAGCTCTAGAATGATTAAAAGGCTTGGTTTTCCTCGAATTAACCCAATTCAGTTGCCATTTCTTCGGGAAATGAGGATTCGAATTTCTTTGCACCCTCTACATACAAATTAAATATCTAAAATTAAAAGACAAATAAAACTATTCATTCGTGAAAATTAGAAATTTTGACGGAAAAAGACTATTGTAATCAGCTTGCCGTTTACCATGATTCATTCATTCGTTTTCACTTGAACAACACAATTTAACAGCATTCTTGGAAGCCATATTCCAAGTCCTAAACCTAGAACTTAAATTCCTTATTCCAATCTATCTTCTAAAAATACTCAACAAAAAACTGCAACAGCGCATTAAGAACAGGAGAAAATTGAAATAATTCAAATCAATTAACAGAGAAGAAATTAAAATTCACCTGGTAATCGAGACTGCCCCGAGTTGGGACCGCGGAGGGCAGAACGTTGTCACACGCATTGCATTGCAATTGGGCGAAGAATTTGGGTAAATTAATTAGGGCTATTTTGTTTTTCCAAGCAGACAACGACATCGTTTTCGTAGTCCTTCAGAGGTGGAAATCGTGCGCGAGAAGAACCATAGGAGTTTTTTTCTTTTTCTTTTTTATTTTGGAACAAAGAGAAGCAGAGAAGTAAAGAAATATAATAAAAAAGATGAAGCTAATGTTTTGAGGAAATGAGTTAATAAATTATTTTTAAAAATTAAATTGAATTTTTTTATTGATTAGTTGAGTCAAATAATAAAATTAGAGTTTTAGTTTTTATTTAAATGATAAATTAGTTATTTAAGTATTTTTTATTAAATTATTTAGACTTCAGTTAAAATTTATCCATATGGTATTCAATTGACAAATATTTCTAATTTTGGAGTACTAAAGTAATATTAACTCAAAAAAAGTAAAGGGTAAAAAATATTTGTCTCATTTTTCGGTGATTTAAATTGACCAGAGGAGTTATTTTGATCATTGATTAATAATTTTTAAAAAATGTGGTACTCAATTGACAGTATGTCTACTTTAGGTACTAAAGTGGAATAAAACTTATAATAAACTAATTTATGATATTTTTAGTGAATTTTGTGGTTAAGAAAGTTAAAGAAGAAAGCGGATAGCTGTGTTTTATAACTTTATTTGTGGACACAGGGATGAAGGCTGCAAACGAACAAAGTGTTGGCTCGTGAAAAAGTTCAAAAAAAGTTTAGTTCAGAGCTCGAATTAATTAAGGGTGCGATTAGATAAAGTTAGGATTTAAAATTTTTTATTTTAAATTTTGTAAAAGTAAATTATTTGAAAAGAAATAAGTGAGGCCAAAAATAAAAATTTTATATTGAATTTTACAATGAAATTTAATCCAAATACGCCTGAGTTTATGATTGAACGCGAATTTATTTGTTTAATAAACAAGTCAAGTTTTAATTTTCTAAATCTCCATTCAAAATTTAATTGAGAGACTTGATAAATAAATAAATGAAAAAATGCACTTTACTCCCTCCAAATATTTCTAAGAAGCACCTTACCTCTTAAACTTTGAATTGCTCTAATAGCCTTCTTCACTCTTTTAAAATTGCACCAATCAAAGTTAACGAGTATTCAATCTTATTTCAAAAGACAAAATCATGTACTGAATCTATCTATATATATATATATATATATATATATATATATATATATATATATTGAGGAAGAATCATAAAGAAATAAAGAAGTGACATGTGGACAATTTTAGATTTATTTGAATTCTCATCATGCCAAGTGGAATTATGTGCATTTATGAGGATATAGATTAATGTGCGTACATAAGCTCATAAAATTACTAATCATCTTAATTTTTGTGAAATTAAATAGATGATAAAGTAATGATTACTAATAAAATTAAAGCAATGGACTTTTACAATTTTTAATAACTATACATTAATTTTCATAAAATTCAATTCATTTTGAAATACATTGAATCTACTAATTATTTTAATATTTAATTATATGTAATTAATTGTAAAACCAATGAATCTATAAATAATATTAAATATTAAATAATGAACTTTAAAATTTTTAAATACTACTAATTATTATGAACTTATCTTATATATATATATATATATATATATATATATATATATATATATATATATATATATTACTATAACTCTTTATTCAGTTTATTTCTTAACTTAAGTATATAACTGAAACACACAACTCAATAACATCAGTAGTGTAATGACTTTATTCATAACTAATGGCGGAGTAACAAAAAATATAGATAAAATTAAAATATTGAGTCAAAAAAGGAATATAAAAAGATTTTGAATCTTACTTCAATGAATAGAATTTGAAAAGATTTATATCTAAAAAAGATTTTGAATCTTACTTCAATTAATAGAATTTGAAAAGATTTATATTTAAAATTTTAAATAAAATTTGATTTCATTAAAAAAAATTTAGTAAATAATTTCAATCATGAGTTACACTTTATCTTTTATTAATGTACAAGAAGTTCAAATATTTAAATATAATATTATTTATCAATTATTTTTTAAAAAAATTATATTATTTATTATTAAAAAAATAAATAGATAAACATCCGCGTACGCGCGAGTTTTAACCCTATTTATTAATAAAAGGCTACATATAATCCTCGTTTAAGAATTGGATTGGATAGTACCCAAAGCTTTTCACTTTCATTTTCTTAATCTCTCTCCTTTAATTTTTTTTACTCTTTGGCTTAAATAGTAAGAAAGAAAATAATAATATTAAAAATACATAATTAATGCTCTTTTGTTATTTTATTTATTTACTAATAAGGGTAAAATTGATATTCCAATATAATTTTAATTAAAATCACATATAATTTAAAATTGAGAAACGATTAAGGAAATTATTAGAGCAATTAAACATATACACGGTAAACTACATTTTTCAAAGGAAGTTTAACGGAGTGAAATCCATTCAACTCTTAAAGTGCTTTATAGATGATGATTTTACTAATGTATAATATTTTTTAGTAATTTTAATCTTTTATAAATATAATTTAAAGAAAAAAGTGGTGATGTGCCCTACTCGAGGGTAACATTGTAAATACATGGCCACCCCGCCCCAGTTGGTGGTTGCGCTAGCTTTTGGCGTAACTCAAAGCGTAACTCAATTTGGGATAGCTAACCCCTCCTTTTTTTTCTTTTTTCTTTTTTTCTCTATTTCTTTTTTAAATATAATAAAATTTTATTTTTAATAAATATTATCTTATTAATTTTTAAAAATTTTTGTTATTAATTTTTTAAAATTTTTTATTAGGATTTAAAATTATAATTCAATAATAATTATTCAAATTAAATAATTAAATAATTTAAAAATAAATAACTATTAAATAAATAAAAAATAAAATAAAATATAAATAAATCATAAATAAATCAAACGAAAATAAATAAAATAAAATAATAAATTAATTAAAATAAATAAGTGACTACATAAATAATAACGAATTATATTTAATTACATTAATTAGGACAAATATATAAGAAAATAAAAAATTACAAAAAATTAAATAAATTTTAATAATAAGTAAAACAAAGAATTATAGAAATTTTAAAACAGTTAAGTACCTAACGTAAACTAAAGTAAGAAGAAAGGTCTATTAAATAAAAGTAATAATATAATTTATAAATTTAAAATAAATAAATAAATAAAATAAAAATTTTAAAAATCGTTGGGAACCCAATATTCAGATTATTTGTGAGCGCCAATTACCTTTGGATGGTGCGCTAGAATATGGTAGGGGTGGATTATTTGGTTTAACACGAACAACCAACCGAAATGAACCAAAATTTCTATTTTGGTTTAGTTTTTTATTTTGTCAGTTTTGTTCAGTTCTTGATGGTAATGTGTATTTCGGTTCAGTGTGCGGTTTCAGAATTCAGACTAAAAATCAAATAAAAAAATTGAAAATTTTAAAAATATGCATATGAGCGCATTATCAAAATACTTTCAGATTATGATAACGCATAATTATAATGTGTTCATAGGCATTACATTCTTTTTTCTCTTTTTTTGAGATTTCAATTTGAAATCGAACCGAATCTGGTTTACTTTAGTTTGGTTCAATTTTAATGTAAAAATCAGTTCAGTTTTATTTTAAAAAAATAAAATTGAACCAAAAATTGAATAGTAATATTGAAAACTAGTTGCCTAACCCTATAATATTAATTTGGCATACCTCTAATTTGAGGCTTATAATGTGTTCATATGCATTACATTCTTCTTTCTCTTTTTTTTTTTTTGGAGATTTTAATTTGAAATTGAACTGAATTCAGTTTACTTTGGTTTGGTTTGGTTCGATTTTAATATAAAAATTGATTCGGTTTAATTAAAAAATAAAACTAAACTAAAAATCAAATAGTAATACTGAAAACTAGTTGCCCAGCCTTGGAATCTGGTGTGCCTCCAATTTGAGGTATACTAGATTTTGACGTGACACTATATTTGCTTATTTTTTTAAAAAAATAAATTAATATACTTTACTTCAATATCGATACAATTTAGATGCAATGAAGAATCTTGACAATCTATTAGATTTCACTATATAATAATTATTGCAAAATAAAGGAAATAAATATAACATAGTAAATTTATAGATTTTATATAGTGTTTGAAGGATAAAAATGTCAAAATTATTTTAAAATCGTCGTATCGTATACTTCATCCATTTCATAATAAATATCGTTGTAGAAATTTTTACACATATTAAGATAATAGTTAAATCGATTAGTTTACTCTTAATTAAATATACTCTCTCTCTTTATGAAAAATTATAATACAAGAAACTATCATATTTACTATATTAAATATTATTATTTTATTATGAGGATAAATAAGAAAAGAAAGTCAAATTTTTTTCTAATGACATATTTTGTAATAGAGTAAAATTTTTATAACGAGACTTATTAAAGAAGGGAATAAATAGTATTTATGATAAATAAATAAACTTTGAAAATTCCGAAATAAACTTTGAAAATTCCAGCGCTTTGTCGGCGCTTTGTCGTCAAGCAAGTCTACCGTCCAAAAACTACACTGGGGACTAGGGAGAACTCCACTCCCTTCTCCACATTCAAGAACTGGCCAAGCTTCATCAACAATTCCTCGCCTCCTTTTCTCCCTACACAACTTCTTGCTGATTGTTGACTCTGCGCTTGCTTCAGCTTGTAGAACTGATATTGAGGTGGTGCCCTCCAATTCTCATTCATCTTTCTGTTAGAATTCTTACCTTCAATGGTTATGTAATACTACTGAAAACAAAGAGTGAATTTTATTTGAGCCTTATGAAGCGTAATCAGATTCTGTTTTGATCACTTGTCAAATTTTCTTGGATGGTTTTTCTTGCTATTACCATAATCCTCTAACTTTGGTGCTTTGTGGTTCATTTCTAGACATTGGGAACAGAAGGATCATCATTTTCGTTTGAATATTCGTGACTCTTCTTTTCTCCTCCTTATATATTTTGATTGCTGCATGATTGAGTGATGACCTCCATGATTTTTTTTTCCTGCAAGAATAAGATGAATTCTCCCTTATAGATGATCTTACTAAAAATAGGAAAAACATACTTGATAACTTTTATGGCATTGGCCTCTGACGGGTCTAATTTGATGATTTCTCTAGACTTCGTTGAATTGAAGATCGAATGAAGATTGAATTACAGAAAATTAGTAGGTTCCTCTGTGTTTACTTTTCTGACTGAGTGCATTTGATGTTATAATTAATACCTTTGGAGCCGATTCTTTTTTCATGGGAAGATTTTAGGAATAAATAAGAATTCTAATGTTTGGAGAACTTTCCCTTTTCATTCTGTGAAAATAGTTATGAGCTGTTGATGGAAGGTTAATGGTCTGAGAATTATAGATATTTCATCCGTCTGAAATTATTTCTTGTAGCTAGTTGAGGGCATCTCATTCTTGGTTTACGGAATTTAGTTATGGAAAATGGTAGGTAAAAATGGAAAAGCATTTTAATTTGGAAGTAGTATTAGTTTTAGTACCAGATATTGTTGAACCTAAGTTTCAGCTTCTTTATATTCTTTCTCAATCCAATATTAAACTGCAACTTCAAAATGTCTCCACTGGATCATCGCCCTAATTTATTTATTTATTTAATGGGTTTATATGGTGATACACATTTTGTTGCTGTTATCCCTTTAATTGGACCACAGGCTATCAGATATCGCTAGAATTCAAACAGCTTTTCATTTTTTAATGGGAGCATGAAAACCACTTTGAAAGGGGGAAAAAAAAAGAAGATAACACTTGTATGGACAAGGAAGCATTTGTATCAAATTTTGACACCTAATTGACATTGCAAAATATCCTTCCTCAATTTAGTGAAAGGTCCAAAATTTGTCTCATTAGTTTAGTTGCCTGGAAAGGGAAAGTCGCAAGTTTCAAATGCCATTTATTTCATGCATGTGACTTTGGTTACTTAAAGTTTTGCATGACTTGAGATATTAAGTTATGATTAATGATGCAATTATTTTCCTTTTAATTTTGCTATAAGGTGGAAATCATTTGAATTTGAGCACTACTCTCTATCTAATTTCGTCAGCATTTATCTTTTCTTCTAAAAAGGAACAAAAGAATGACAGAGTTAATGGAAGCTCTTATCACTCTCATGTTGCTCACTGCCTTTAGCCAAGTGAGTTCAGATACCTTGAACCAAAAGTATGAAAAAGGAGATCCAGTACCAGTATATGTCAACAAGGTTGGACCATTCAACAATCCTAGGTATATCTTGCTCTGTGGTCAGCGTGGATCTTTATTCTGGCAGTACCTTTGAACTACTTTGGCATATGTGCTTTTTCTGTTTAGGTTTTTAATAAACCATTTATGAACAGATCTAAGCAAGGTTCTCATTTCCATATGTGCTTTCTCTGGTTTCTGATTTTGTTCTTCTATGTTGTGGAAACCAGAGAAAGTTTCAGGTGCAGGTGCTATTTACCATGTGTATCATTTGATTCCTTTTAATGTGCCACAAGAATGATTTGAGTGAACTAGATTTCTAACGTTTTGAGAATACAGGCTAGATTCTATTTTTATTCTTTGACGGTATATGTCACCTCCTACTCAAATTTCTTAACATAATGTTACATGTACGGTACATTTCTATTCCAAAATCTTCTTCATTGCCCCAAACTAGAATAACAAAATGATCGGAGAAGTTTTATTGCATCATCCTGCTTTCTTGGTTGTTTGAGCTGCAGATAGCAATACCTTTCTGATTCCTGGTTTTCCATTTCTTTTGTTGTCTGGTTCATTCCAGTGAGACTTACCCATATTACAGTCTCCCGTTCTGTCCACCAGGTGCTCTCCGTGATCAAATACTATTGTTTTCTTTCTATTTCTTTTACCCTAACTGGTGTGTTCAAATGTTTGCTTTTGGGTTGCAACATGGCAGAAAACCTAAAAGACAAGAAGGAATCCCTTGGTGAGCTACTTAATGGAGATCACCTTGTTTCGTCTCCATTTAAGTTTGACTTCTTGGTAGACAGGACATCTGCAGTGTTGTGTAGGAAAAATCTAACCAAGGAAGAAGTTTCTCGGTTTCAAACTGCTGTTGCACTGGATTACTATTTACAAATGTACTGTGATGACTTGCCAATATGGGGTTTTCATAGGGAAGGTTGATCGTAAGATGAAATCCAACCGTGATGAGAACAAATACTTCATATTTACTCACTTCCACTTTCAAGTTCATTTCAATGGGAATTATGTGATAGAAGTCCAACTTCGCACAGAACCCTCAAGTGTGGCTGAATTAACCTTGGAAAATGTTGTTGTGGAGTTCCTGTATGATGTAACATGGCAGAAAACGAATATACCATTTGAGAAGAGAATGGAAAAGTACTCAAAATCTGCATTTTTGCCACGTCATTTTTCAGTCCATCGGTCAGCAATCACAAACTCATTTTCGATAATGTTCTTCTTAATTGGTTGTCTAGCGGGGTTGTACATCTGTGTCCTTAGGAGAGACTTCAACAAGTAAGAAACTAAAACTAGCTGACCTGAATTAGCTAATCACTTTAACATCTAATGATTCTTCCATCTTTGTCTTCTAGTATTTACATTTGGCTACCTTTCTTGATAAGGAATGAAGGTGATGCGGAGTTGGCTGACAATCAAGAAGAGACCGGGTGGAAAATCCTTCACGGGGATGTGTTTCGGTATCCAGAGTACAAATCTTTGTTTGCTGCAGCTGTTGGTTCTGGAGCGCAATTATTCACAGTGTTAGTATTAGTAGAGACTCCCTTTTCCAAAGATTTTATATTTATATATAACTTTCTAGAGTTATGTTTATCTATTGATGAATATTATACAATTTGCAGTGCGGTATTCACTATAGCATTAGGCTTGTTTGGTATATTTTGTCCATACAATCGTGGAATTATGAAGGCTGCATTAGTAATTTCATATGCCATTACATGTGGCCTTGCTGGATTTACATCAGTTTCTTTCTATCATCAACTTGAAGGAAAAGAGTGGGTTAGTGTGGTGCTTTTGATCCTTGGTATGCTTTTCTATATTTGATTGCCTTTTAAGATATGTACTAAGGACTTTGTTTTCTTATTGGAACTGACAGGTGAGAAATCTGCTCCTAACTGGTTGTCTCTTCAGCTGTCCACTGTTTCTTACGTTTTGTTTGCTAAATACAATTGCAACATTTTATGGGACTACGGCAGCACTTCCTTTGGCCACAATCTTGATCGTTCTTCTTTTCTGGATATTCTTAGCTATGCTGTCGCTTTCATTTGGGGGAATATTGGGGAAAATGATGAATTCTAAGTTTGAAGCTCCTTGCCGCACCACAAAGTGCCCAAGAGATATTCCAACACTGCCTTGGTATAAAGGTGTTCTTCCTCAAATGACACTGGCAGGATTGTTACCTTATAGCGTTCTCTATATTGAGCTCTATTATATCCTTGTTAGTGTTTGGGGTCATCGGGTATACACGTTGTATGGTGTAATCTGTGTTGTGTTCGTTCTCCTTCTTATTGTTACGGCATTAGTGTCAGTTGGTTTGACATACTTGCAGCTTGCTGCGGAAAATCATAAGTGGTGGTGGAGGTCAGTAGTTTTTCTGTTAGATTTGAGTTTGTCTTCCTTCTTTTCCTTTTGCCTTCAATCAATATTTCCATAAGAAAATAAATGAAAAGCAAATGAGAGAGCTCTTATATTTTCTCCGAGATTTTCTTTTTCTTTTAGCATGTTCATGGTCTCTGTTATCAAGAAATAACTCTCAAAACTTGATCTTTTTGAAAAGAATTATATATCATACAACACTACTTGATCCTATTATTCATATGTGATATATATGTTTAACATCTACTATTTTGAACAAAGAAATGCGCTACTTGTGATTTCATTACCTCGCTGGACAATTTCTTTGCACAAGAGCGGACTGATTCCATTGCTTTATTTCATGCAGGTCCTTTCTTTGCGGTGGTTCAACAAGTTTCTATGTCTATGCGTATGGTTTCTACTACTACTTTCTGCTATCGGACATGAATGGTTTAATGCAAACATCGTTCTTCTTTGGCTACATGGCATGCATCTGCTTTGGTCTCTTTCTCATGTTAGGCACTATTGGTTTTGCGGCCTCATTACTTTTTGTTCGACATATATATAGTAATATAAAGAGTGACTAGTTGATGGAGGTTCTGTTAAAGTTCTGAAGCAATCTATCAACTCTTTCGTATTTAGAGAGAGTGGCTCAAGTGCTTGTAGAAGAGAAAGTAATTGCATGATCAGAACTATAGAGAACAAAAATGATGAAATTGGTATGCTATTTACGGCCCCCTAAACTGATATTTGCAGCCGCACTTTAATTTATTTTTAGAATTTTCATTCTTTTTAAAATTAAGGTAAATTTTAAAGACTGAGAGCTACCGGAGGCAAAATAAAACTGAGTAATAATTTTAAAATTAAATATTAATGATTTTTAAATAAAATTATAAAAAGAACTCTAAAAAATTGTTAATTTTTATATTCTAGTCAACTCCACAAACATTTTACAAGCGCTTTCAAGTACCATACCCAAATTTGGTATACAGGTCCCGAGGCAGTACATGGGGCTGCGTAAATCGGTCCGGTTATAGATAATATATATATTTTTAATTCGTACAAAATAAATTTTAGTAATTAAATTTTAATTTAATAATTAAAAATTTATATATTGTGAATAATTATTTATATCTAGTAAAATAATTATTTTATTAATAATTATTTAATTATAAAGTGAATAATTATTTAAACTTAAATAATTATTTATAATATATGAATTTTTAATTATTAGATCAAAATGTGACGATTGAGATCTATTTTATATGAATTTAAGCACTCTAACCGAGCTGCAAACAACGCCTGCGGAATTTTGGGAGTTGCCACTGCATCTTCCGTCCAGATCTCGAGCAGAGCCCCAAAACAAAGAAAAAAAGTGGTTTCAAATAGTAAATCTGGGGTTACAAATCGCAAGCGTGTGATGAAATCATATTTAAGTTTTGCCGGAACTGTGTATGAAATTTGGCAGGTTGATACGGTCCTGAAAATTCAAATGACTTTAGAATATTAAAATTACCATCATCAGACTTAAAAAGATTACCTTTAGGGGACTTTTAATACAGTTGAATAAAATAGAATAGCATGAATTTATCAAAATCACTTAGTGCTTGAGTGCATGGAAATATTATCTCCATTCCAATGTCTTCAAATGAAAAGCGAGAACGGCTTTTCCAGTATTTGGTAGAATCTGTTCCTGGATCTAATGGTATGAAACGTAATTGAATATGAGTCACATACTTGTATATGAAATTAGTTGTTTATATGTTAGGAAAGTGGTGTTATAAAGAAGAGAAATTAGAAATCTTTCTAAAGTTTCATCTTATTATTTTACTCCTTCAAATGTCAAATACATAGTAAATACATATTTATAGGCCTAAAAGAACATTTTAAAATACGACTTTCAAAATTATTCTTATGACTTATACCCATATAGTACTTTATCTATCAGGACTATAAATCTATATATATATATATTAAAGTTGAGGTTGAATCATTAGGAAGTGACATGTGGAATTTTACAAGCTTAGTTTTATCCTAATGATGCCAAGTAGCATTTTTAGTATTTATTACTTCATTGATAAATGTGTCCACATTAACTAATATCCATCATTAATCACCTCAACTATGGTGAAATTCAATTTATGAACTAATACATGAATTCAATAATCTCTCATTTATTTAGATTCAGGAGTTTTGTACATACAATGGATTCAACCTATTAATTGTTATGATTACATACCCTTCTACATAAAATGAATTCAATAGTATTAATTCAATATACAATTCTTAATTTTCCTAATATACAATTCTGAAGATAGACATTCATTTATTTTCCAGCATTAATGTATTCAGATACATTGCTGACATTCATTAGTAGATAAACACTAATCTAGAGTTGTTGTTCATGTATATATTGCTTAACAGAACTTAAAGCAATCTACTATTATCAATAGCTACTAAAATCTACCACATTACATAGCTAATAGACGTTTTTCACAAGGATTAGTTTGCTGTGTAAAGAGTGAATCACATATCTATTTACAGGGCATATGAAAAGGCTCAGACAAAATTAAATGAAGCACACTGATTGGTGGAACATTAGAGGTTCTGCCTGGATATATATCTGCAATTGATAAGGTAAATATCAGTATACAAGGAATTCTGATTTCTCTCCTAAAAAAACTGATACAACATGGGAAAAGGACAGATGCAGTATGTATTCTTGAATCAGTTGAATAAAGGAAAGCAGGATAAGAGAGTTTTGGTTCGTGTGGTCAGATTATGGAATACATACAACGCACAAAGACCTGAGGAAATGATGAGTATTGATTTCTTGATCTTGGATGAAAAGGTAAAGTAACATGTTATGTAATTTTTTATTGTTACTAATTACTGGATGATGTGTGTGTTGTGAACATCATTGAAAATAAATCCTTTATGTAATCTTATGTTTTCTGTAAGGTGAGGATGGATTGATGGATCATATTCTGGATGTTTTCCATATTGCTATGAATAAGGAAATCTTTATTTTCAGAAATTCTTAAATGATTTGTTATGGTAAATCTGATAAAATTCATGATTTGTCACTGAGATATATCAGGGATAATTCAAATTTGAAGAAGTCCAACAAACATTCATGTATGCTTGAATGTTTTGCTATTTGATCTAATCTTAGGTTTTCTGTAAGGTAATGGTGATTGATGGACTCTGAACATGAGAAAACTAAATTGACATGCCTTGGTTGCAGTTCTTGATAACTGATAATCAAAATCTGGAAAAACGAAATTTTCATCAAGCAATCCTTTTCATTCTAATGAAAACAAATAAAAGTATGAACTTATTGGCAAATAGTAGGCATTAAACTTCAATCGTGTGCCACTTCTTTTTTTGTTTTTAATTGCTCTTACTTAGGAGCGCATGAATCTCTTACCATTGTCATTGAAATAAAACAGCAGTAACTCAAATTCCAAAAATAGGAAAAAAGATACATGCATGTTGTAATGTTTAGCTATCTATTGTATTGAGCTGATTTTAAATTCTTATTATAGGATAACATGAAGCACTGCACTATTAGAAGCAAGTTTATTCCTGAATATCTTGATTCTATAGAAGAAGGGAACTTCTACTTAATGAAGAATTTCACTGTGCAAAATCCAAAGCCACTTTATCGAGTCATAGATGAAGATCTACAGATATTGATTGATGGAAGTACTTATATCGAAGAAGTCATCAAGGATATACCAGATATTCCTCGGCATAGATTCAAATTCAAAACATTTGATGATATTGAAAAATATGCTGGAGATTTAAGGGTTTTAGTAGGTAACATTTGTCTACTGTATGAAGTAATAGTAATGCTAATTGATTTAGGAATTTACTAATCAATTATTTTCTGGAAATGCAGATGTCATAGGAGTGATTTCTGGAATCTCACAGGTACAGGATCGAATAAGTAGAGGACACCATATCAGTTTACAATCAGTGACAATTCAAGATCATAGGTAAGTCACATATGACAAATTTAGACTTTAAAAGTAGGAAAAAAACTAATACATCAGAAAACCATTGAAAAAAATGTGTTTTGTAGGAGAAAAACATTGCGTGTGACTCTTTGGGGGAATTTAGCAAATGTGATTCAGCCATCTTCAGTTTTGCAAAGCGAGGAAGCACAAATCGTGGTTTTAACTTCAATGATTGTGAAAAAAGAAGACATGCAGGTGTCTATTGGAAGCAGTAGTGCGACCAGAATATATGTTAATTTGGACGATTATGAAGTATTCAACTTCCGCAAAATGTAAGTTCCAAAATATAAATATAGCCACAAAATAAGCTTTGTTCCCTTATCTTAAAAGAATCCAAATTTTCAGGTGTCAAGAAAATGAAGCTATGGAAAGAGCTGTTGAAATAAATATGCCATCTGTTGTGCTAACAAGACAAAATTATGAGGCAAATAAGAAGACAGTGGCAGAATTAAATGAAATGATTGAAAATGGAGATGAGATGGTACGTTTGAAGGCTTTATGCAGATAAATTAAGAGAATTAGTTTTCAGACCATCTACATTTCACCTTACTTAATCTAATATATGTGAAGTTGTAATAACCAATCTGCTTTTGTTGCAGGACAAAACATACTATGTATTTGTTGATATTCTAGAGATTGATACTTACAATGGTTGGCGATACAGCTGCTGTACAAAATGCAGGCGCAAACTAAGAGTTTTTGAGAGCAAACTAATGTGCGATGGCTGCATCCGTATGTGAAGAATTTCCCCGGGACAAGGTAAAGCAAAAATTAAATCCCGATTCCCTTTCAAACAATGGTATTATAAAGACTATGAGACATGGAAATTTACACCTTTAGAATTGTAGGTACCGTGTTGAGGTATTGGTTGGGGGACCATACCCAGTCGAGTAGGTTTGTTCTGTTTGATAAAGATGTGGAAAAATATGTCCAGATTCGAGTGCATACAACTTGCTGGAATTGTTGCGGAGGTATTGTCATAATTATAATTAAACTATCTGCTTTGTCATGCATTTCTATCATTAATTTACAACTATTTTTTTGTCGCAAAACAGGAAAAATATTGATGATCCTATTCCAGGACCACTGACAAAGTTGATAGGGACAAAAATAATATGCCAGGTGAAATTTAATGAAGCAGAGTCGAGGTACATTACGAGAGACATTTACGATGGAACCGTACATATGAGGTTTCGAGATAGTAGAAGAACGAGAATCAACTAGATAAGGTCGAGTGTTGCCATAATTTCAAAGCAATATTCAAACAATGTATCACAAGAAAACATCTCATGCAGGACCAACAAGTTTTAACAGAAAAAAGACAAATTGGAAGTGCATCTACAGGGAGAAGCGAAAGCAGTGATTCTTACACCCTGCATTGCAACGAGAGAAAAGAAGAAAGAGCAATCGTTTGAAAGAAGCAAAGAAAGCGAAGAAAAAAACAGCAAAAAAGAAGAAATTAGTTCCACCCAATTAGAAATGAATGTTATTTATACTACGGTCTCAGAGCATGTAATGGACAATATTACTTAATGTGTTTGTTTAACATAATTATAGAATCCAAACCATGTAGTTGTGAAATACATTAAGATGTTTTTTGCAAGTTTTTCCAGTTTAATGAAATCCTGATGCAATAAAATCACAACTCAAATTTGCGTATATAAGTTGTTATTTCCATTTCGGATAAATAACTAACACAATTTGATAATTTGCGTAATCATTACGATTAAGGAAGCAAAATACAAATTTGATACCGATTATCAAATATTTAGACCGAAAATGTGTCAAATAATTACTCATAACTACAACTATATATGTATTAATTAAAGGCTCATGACCAAACCAATTCTACAACCCAAAGACAATATACTATAAAACACCTAACAAAATATATGAAATTAACTTTTACATACAATTAATGGTCTTGAATTTATCTTAAATGTAATATGTAAATAACTAATGATTTAAATTTTGACAAAAGTTAATTTATGTTAAAATACATGAAACTACTAATTACCTATTGGATTAATCAAAAGATAAACTCTAATCCATTACATACTATACTAAAGTTATTCAATAAGTTTATGCAATTTATAAATTTGTATAAGTTATTATTAATATTGAAAACACAAATACATGAACTTAATAAAATCTCTTCATTATTTTAGATGTACAAAATACCAGTCATCTCAAATATCAATCCCAATCATTTAATTTTGAAAAAAATATCGAAAACAATTAAACATGACTTTGCCTATATATGTATTAATTATAGTCTCATGACTATTCAAATTATATTAGCCAAAGACAATGTACTATAAAACACCTAAGACATTACATTTAATTGTTTCAGATTTACAACACCTTAGCCATTTCAAATACCAATTGCAACCGTTTAATTTACAAAATATACCCAAACAATAACTCTTTACTTTGACAATATATCTATTAATTAAAGGCTCATGGCTATTCAAATTCTATTACCCAAAGACAATGTACTATATCAAGGGTCACTTAAATGACAACAAAAAACATAATGATTTAATTTGCTTTTAATACTTACATTCCTCACATTCATTAGTAGATACACACTAATCCACAGCTGCTGTTCATGTATATATAGCAAAACAGTACTTAATGCAATTTACTATTATCAATGGCTATTAAAATCTACCACAGTACATAGCTAATAGACGTTTTCCACAAGGATTGGTTAGCTGTGTAAGCAGGGAATCACATATCCGTTCAAAGGGGCATATGAAAAGGCTAAGATGAAATTAAATGAAGCACACTCGATTGGTGAAACATTAGAGGTTGAGACTGGATATGTATCTGCAAATGATAAGGTAAATATCAGTATACATGAAATTCTGACGACATATTAAAACTGGTTTGAAATAAAATTCCTATAAACTAAACTAAACATTAATTCATGGCTACTGATGGTTAAGATTCTATAGGCCAAAGACAGTGTACTATAAAACATCTAACAAATCATATCTTATTGCTTCAGTTGGTCAATAATTCGAACATTGGAGAAAATACTACAATGGAAGCGAGAGAAAGTACTCTCAGAAATCATCAACTACAAATACTTAAAAAAGGTGAGGTCAACATTATGCTTCAAATCTTTCTAATTTACATAAATATGCAGCTTTGGAAATCCTAATACATCAAAATACATCACTGCAGAACAAGCAAGGCAGAAGAGAAAAGACCGCATGAACATTATTCAGAAAAAAAAGATTAAAAAAAACCCAATTGCAGACTATACAGAAGATCAAAGAAGGATTGGTAATCATCTTTCATTTCCTGCATACATTGTTTGAGCTGTAATAATTCCAAATTAAATAATAAACATTACATTATATTTACAGAAAGCAAGAGAAAAAGAACAGCACGCATGTCAATTCTCAAAAATAAAAGACAGATACAAATATCAAAGAAACAATGTGAGTATTTCAGATCTGTCATATATATATTAGAATAAATGAATATTGTATAATCACAATTATTCTAAATAACTACTAATGGTAATTCTATAAACAGCATCAAGAAGAACAACCAATAACCAGAAACAGCAAAACAGAATCAAAGTTGCAGCTGCAGGTAATTTTTGACCTTTTTTTTACTGTTTTTCCCTCAGTAATAAATCGCACAAAAAAATGTGTACTTATGCATAGTTTTACTTTCCAGATCATTTCACTAACAGTGAATCTTACTACGGCCCTCACGGATATGAATGTAAATATTGCAGAAGCGGTTTTTTGGGATGAAGAAAAAGCGAAGAAACATTCTAATAAAAATTTATCCAAAATATAAAGCTGTGTTGTAAACGAGGGAAAAATTACATTACCAAAGCAATCAAAAACCCTCCCCGAACCACTAAACAGCTTACTAAGACCAAATGAATCCCAGGAATCATCTACATTTTTAGAAAACATTCGAGCATATAACTCGATGTTTTCTATGACATCAATGGGTGCAAGAGTAGACAATTCGATCAACAACAATACAGCACCTTATATTTACAGAATCAATGGTGCAAATTATCACAGGATTGGTTCATTGATTCCTATGAGAAATGACAAAGCACACTTCATTCAGCTTTACTTTCATGATACAAAAAATGAAGTGCAAAATAGAATTGAAGCTGTGAATCAAGGGAAACGAAACCAGAATTTGAAGCCAGTAATCATTCAGGAATTGATTTCTATGCTTAACAGACACAATGAATTGGTTAAAGTATTCAGAATGGCACATGACAAATTTAATTCTGGTGAGTTATGTGATTTTAAAATCAGGCTACACCACAGCAGAAGAGCTACTGAAAGACAATATGAAATGGCTTCAGCAAATGAAATAGCAGCTTTGGTAGTTGGAGATATTGACCAGCATACAAGAGAGAGAGATATTATAATTGAAATGAAATGTGGAAACCTCCAAAGAATCAGTTTCTTGCATCCTTCTTATATGGCTCTGCAATATCCATTATTGTTTCCCTATGGTGAAGATGGATACCATCTTAACATTCCATATGTCAGAAACAGAGGCGAAAAAAAAGCACTAAGCGAAAAGAATATAACAATGAGAGAATATTATGCATATTTAACACGATAGATAGAAGCAGAAGGAATGACGTTACTTCTTTCAGGCAGATTATTTCAACAATTTCTGGTTGATGCATATACTGCAATTGAACAGTCAAGACTGAAATGGATATCTGATAATCAAGGTTCTTTACGTACTGATTTATACAGAAATCTATATGATCTTTGTCAGAAACGAGGTGATAATGATTGCACAAAAATAGGCGGGAGAACAATATTGCCATCATCTTTTACAGGGTGGACCTCGATATATGGCTCAAAATTATCGGGGATGCTATGGCAATCTGCAGGGTTTTATGGCAATCAGATTTCTTTATGACATTTCTTGCTAACCCTAATTGGAGAGAAGTCCATGACATGCTTGCTGAAATACCAGCACAAAAACCAGATAACAGGCCAGATATTGTTGCTAGGGTTTTCAAAATGAAACTCGATGAGATGATTAATGACATTATAAAGCTGGAAATTTTTGGAAAAGTACAGGCAGGTATGTAATATACACTCATATGCATAGAATTAAATAATTATTTACATTTCACCAAAAAATTATATTATGAATGATATTGTTTCATAATTACAGATTGTATACACTGTTGAATTCCAAAAGCGTGGACTGCCACATTCTCATATTATTATCTGGTTGCATGAATCCTGTAAGAATCAAAGTACTGAAGACATTGATGAAATTATAAGCGCAGAAATACCCAGCAAAGAAAAAGATCCAATTGCATATAAAGCTGTTGCTAAGTTTATGATGCATGGACCATGTGAATTTGGATATGAAAAATCTCCTTGCATGGTAGAAGGTACAGTGTAGATTATTGTTATATGTGGAAATAAATGACTCAATATTTCTCAACCATTAATCTAACTAATTATCTAATTTAAATTTTCAGGAAGATGTTCTAAACACTTCCCAAAACAACTGCAGCAAATGACATCTGTTGATGAGAATGGATTCTTCATATACAAAAGAAGAGAGGCAACTGATTTCGTTGAAAAAAGTGGTATGCGGCTTGACAATCGTTTTGTTGTGCCATACAATCGGTATTTATTGGTCAAATTTCAAGGTCATATCAATATTGAGGCATGTAATAAATCAAGAGCTATTAAATATCTATTCAAGTATGTGAATAAAGGACCGAGATCGTATGACAGTGGTGCTTGAGCAGACTAATGTCATTAAAAAATGCTTGATCTTGATGAAAATATTGAGATAGATGAAATTAAAATGTTTTTGGATTGTAGATATATTTCAGCATGTGAGGCCCTGTTGGAGAATATTCGAATTTGATATTCATTTCGAAATTCCAGCGATTGAAAGATCGGGATACCATTTAGAAAATGAGCAAAATGTTATTTTCAATGACCACTCATCTACCACAGATTACTCAGAATGAACGGGTTAAAAAAACAATGTTCACTGAATGGATGCAGAAAAACACAGAAGATGCAGAGGCAAGAGAACTTACTTATGCAGAATTTCCTCAAAAGTATACATGGAAATCAAAAGAGAAAGAGTGGAAAAAAAGAAAAGCAAAAAAATCCATTGGTCGCATGACATTTGCTCATCCAATATCAGGAGAGAGATACTATATGAGAATGCTGTTGAACTATGTACATGGTGTCACTTCATATGCAGAAATCAGAACTTATAATGGCCAGTTATATCCTTCATTTAAAGCAGCATGCTATGCAAGAGGTCTTTTACAAGAAGATAAAGAATGGCATGACACTATAGATGAAGCTGCGCAATGGGCAACAGGATCTCAACTCAGAGATTTATTTGTAACAATACTGCTTTTTTGCAATTTGACAGATGTCAAAAATTTCTGGGAATCCAATTCAAAGAAACTTGGAGAGGATATTTTATACAAACAAAGGAAAATTCTGAAGTTTCCAAAGCTAACATTGTCAGATCAGCAAATGGAAACTTATACATTAATGGAGATAGAACGATTGCTGCTGCGTTATGGAATGTCATTAGAAGATTTTCCGGGAATGCCTATTTTAAATAGAGAAATTCTGAATGATATACAGAATCGGTCTATACTTGAAGAAGTATTGTATGATGTGGATATGTTACAAAAAGAACATAATGCCATGATCTTAAACTTGACTTCTGAGCAGAAAAATGTGTACGACAAAGTTCTAGAAGCTGTGAACAACAACAATGGTAAATTATTCTTTTTGTATGGTTATGGTGGTACAGGAAAGACATTCCTTTACAACACCATAATAAACAAACTTAGATCAGAGTCAAAAATTGTACTAGCAGTGGCATCTTCAGGTAACATTTTATCTACACATTAATTAATTGCATTCTTAATTACATAATAAATTCTGAGACCTAAAGAGAGAAAATTGCAGGTATTGCAGCATTACTGCTACCAGGTGGAAGAAACGACACTACGATCGATTCAAAATTCCGTTAATGACATCTGAAGAAACAACTTGCTCAATCAAAGCAAATTCTCAATTAGCTGAGTTAATTAAGAAGTCTGTATTAATAATATGGGATGAAGCTCCAATGAGTTCTAGATATGTCTTTGAAACAGTTGACAGAACTTTGAAAGACATATTGGATGATTCAGACAACTTCAACAAAGACAGACCTTTTGGTGGGAAAACAATATTATTAGGAGGGGACTTCCGACAAATCCTACCAGTAGTTCCAAAAGGTCGTCGAGCAGATATTGTGCATAGTTCATTGAACCAATCACCATTGTGGAAAAATTGTGAAGTTATGGTGCTTACACAAAACATGAGACTCATGACATAATACTTATTCCACAACCAAAGTGAGAAAGAAGCAATCATTGAATTTGCAAATTGGATCTTGAAAATAGGAAATGGCATTGAAGAAGCAAAATGCAGAGGAGATGAAACAGAAGCTACATGGATAAAAATCCCAGACAGATTTATTATTGAGCACAATGAAGATCCAATCAAGAGTATTTTTGATGCTACATATCCAAATTTCAATGACCAAATGGCAGATACTGCATACATTACAGATAGAGCAATTCTGACTCCTAGAAATGAAGTTGTTGACCAAATCAATGCTTATGCACTTCAACAAATACCAGAGAACCAGTCAGAATACATTAGTGCAGACAGGATTGATAAAGCATCAGCAAATATATATGGTGAACAAATACTTTATCCTGTAGAATTTCTAAACAGTCTCAAATTGCCAGGTATTCCAGATCATAAACTACAATTAAAAGTTGGAGTTCCTGTTATGCTTCTCAGAAACATCAATCCAACAAAAGGAATGTGCAATGGGACACGCCTGATCATTACACAAACAGAGGCAAGAGTTATTGAAGCAAAAATAATCTCCGGATCTCACATAGGTGAAAAAGGTGCAGCTACCAAGAATAGATTTGAGCTCAATGAGATGCAAAATTGCCATTTACATTCATAAGAAGGCAATTCCCAGTCAAAGTTTGCTATGCAATGACAATTAACAAAAGCCAAGGACAAACACTAGCACAGGTTGGCTTATTTTTTCCAAAACCTATTTTCAGTCATGGTCAATTATATGTGGCTCTTTCTAGACTAAAAGATCCACAAGGGTTAAAAGTTTTGATCCTTGAAGACGATCCAGCCTTCAGAAATTACACAAAGAATATTGTGTATGAAGAAATATTCTACAATCTAGCAACTGTAAGTTCCTTCCAATTACCTATGATTATTACAATATATATAATTTACAAACAATGTGTTTTTTTTAACAGCAATATCATATGAATCAGCAATGAGGGCACCACCTTTGACTCCATAAAACAAATGTCTTCCACAACAAAAATAACAACAGGTACTCTGAAAAATCATACACAAAGAATATTGTGTACGAAGAAATATTCTACAGTCTAGCAATTGCAAGATCCTTCCAATTACCTATGATTATTACAATATATATAATTTACAAACAACGTGTTTTTTTTTACAGCAATATCACATGAATTAGCAATGAGGGAAGCACCTTTGACTCCATAAAACAAATGTCTTGCAGATCAAAAACAACAACAGGTACTTTCAAAAATCATGATTTCAATTCAAGAAATTAAAGAAAACTACATAATAAATAATTTTTCCAAACAAAAAACATGACTACTTACATTCAAATTTTATTTCTCAAAAGCAATGTAGTATAAAACATCTAAAAAATTACATTTAATTATTTTAGCTGATCAATAATTCAGAACATTGCAGATGATTGCAGAAAAAGTAGTCCAGAAGACAAAACACCACTGTACAGAAGATCAAACAAGGATATATGAGGAAGTTATATTTCATGTAAAGACTATTCGTTTCATAATGAACAATATCAAATTCATTACCCAACATGATGTTGCAACATTTTTTTCAAGTTTTTCATCCCAGTCTAAATTCAATAAATACCATGTGTGAATCCCAATCAAGCATGAACACTTTAATACAATCTGAATTTCATTTTCAATTAATTCATTTTAATCTGCCACTGTCTTCTTATTTGCCTTATAAATTGTCCTGTAATCAACCATACACAATAGCTAATTAACATTCTCCAAAACATTAGCTCTGCTCAGTTATTCATTTAAAGGGAATATGAAAAGCCTAATAATCTACACGCCAATCTATCATATTTTCAGTAAATAAAAACATAGAGATTAGTTAATTTGTTTTTCAAACTTATGTCAACAATAAGAAACCCAAATTTTGGATTAATTATGTAATGTATGTATCTGCCAATGGAATTCATTCCCAGTTGTTTCCTTTTTGTTTTGCAGAAGCATAAAAAATGACAACGTCATTCTTAACTACTTAATTGTCTTTTGAGGCTTCATTTGTCAATGGTTTTCATTGAAAGTCAAAGTTTCCTATACTGTTTTTTAGCATTAAATAGTGATTACTTTTATTTCCTACCTAACTTAGTATGTTCAATTGTTTATTTTGATCGTATAGCAAGAAGCCAAGGAGTTCCCGATAAGTATTATTTCTTAAACTGATACAACATCGCTGAAGGACAGATGCAGTATGTATTCTTGAATCAGTTGAATAAAGGAGTATTTATTTCATGATTAATTACTGGATGATGCGTCTGTTATGAACGTGATTCAAAATCAATTCTTTATGTAATGTTAAGTTTTCTGAAAAGTGGTGATGTTGGACGGATTCTCAACATCAGCAATATTAATTTCATTTGAACAAATAACAACCTCCACCTAATCTTTATGAATAATTTAAAATTATACAAAACTTTAAACCCATTCAATCTATATCATTTTGAATTACATGTTAACTTTTCTAGAAAGTGGTGATGATGGACGGATCCTCAACATCAGCAATATTAATTTCATTTGAACAAATAACAACCTCCACCTAATCTTTATGAACAATTTAAAATTATACAAAACTTTAAATCTATTCAATCTATATAATTTTGAATTACACATCCTCACATTAACATCTGTTTTGATTAAACAAATTGAAATAAACGTAGCTTTTTGATAAGTTTGATTGTTAATTAGAATATTCAATTCCATACAATTCCAACATAAAAAGAAAACGGCAACATAACAATCACTCCTTAAATTTCAGAAACTTAAAACAAATCATAAAATTCAGACTATGACTGAAACAAAAGTAACATAGCATTTCATTCAAAATACAAGAAACATCCCTAGCACAATACTATTCCAGCATTGACTACTTCGCAGTGTTCGAACTTGAAACACCCTCAAAACGTGATCTCTTAACTTTCAAAGCAGATGAACCAGAAGATCTACGATATATGTCAACAATTTGCATTCCATCAGCAGCACTTGAAAAAACAGTAACAAATTTCTTATGATAATAGAGACAAATACTGTTTTCTGAATATCCAGCTAACTTCAAAGACTGCTTTCCATCATACTCTTTGAATAAATTAGGATGAATTCCCAAAACAGAGTGAGATTCCACTACTACAACTACTAAAGGTTCATAAAACTTCACAAAAGACTGCATCTTCCTCTCAGTCTCTCCAGCAGCTAAGAATTCCTCGCTCAAAATCAAAATACTTAAAGGGAATTCCATCTCTACATCATCAGCAACCCATGGATGAGTTTCACTCCACCAATTACTATTCAAATCTGGAGCAATATTAAGGGGAACAGAAGGAGGAATGAAAATTTCCAAAAACTCAGGAAATTCTGCAGAACCAGATCTTAAGACCATTCTCACCCTATCAGAACGTTTATCAGGAATACAGTAATGAGTCTTACCATCCCCGCAACTCACAGCGAGTTAAGCAAAACCCGACTCGAAATAAACGGATGAAACTCAGGCCTTCCTATTAATCGATACTTCTGACTGAAACTATGGTAAGAGTCCATTTTAACTGTGACAAACTAATACTCAAACATTGAAAACTACTACTATATATAAAATCATAAAAATAAGCCGTACCCAGAACAGGAAAAAAACAACTTATCTAATCACATAAATAAAATGAACCTAGACTACAAATTGCTTTTAAAATATATGAACACAATAAATGAGAACAACCTTTCAACTCTTACGCAGAATACAGGGAAAAAATCCCAATACATGAACACAATTAATGAAATAAACGTTTCAATCCTTCAAGAAACGTTTCAATTCTTCAAAATTACCACAAAGTGCTTTCCATTACAATACAAAGAACATACGAAAAAAAAAAGGTAACGTATTCAACAAAAAAATAAAAACAGTTACACGCTTAAAAAACCCAAAGTGCAAAAAACAACAATAAATTGAAAAGAAAAGAAATCTTCAAATAAACATACCTCAGAACAACGCATCTTCAAAATCAGAAGCTACACCTTCGAAACCCATATAAACTCAAGCAAAGAAACAACATTCTGGAATTTTCCAACAAGAACACCGACCCAAAAGAAAAATAAAAAACTTACAAAGACAGAAACCACAACTCTTCGTTCAACAAAATACAAAATGAAACTATTATAGTCAAATGTCCAGATTCAATGAATCTGGAACAATGGGCCTCCACCAAAGACAAGAGAAACAAAATAGAAGCCCAAACACAAATTAAAAAAAAGCCCACCAACTTCACGAAAAAACAATCAACCATTCCTACTCCTTCGAACATAAACACGCAAAACAAAATTACCATCTGCATCATCAAAATTCTCTTCCTACAAACCCTACCGAAAACAAAGTCAGCTCTTCGAAATATCTCCCACTCAAATCTTCTGCACACAAGACAGGTATGTAAAACAATCAATTCCAAAAAAAAACACATTCGTTTATCATCATCTATTCTATTATTTTAAAGAAATCACACCCTGCCAAAATTCAATACAATAATCCATAATCATATATACCATAATAATGTAATTGCAGCCACAACCACAACACAATCTTAGAAGAATTTCAGTTTTTTTAGAGAACTTAAATTCCATCCCTGATGATTATGTACTCTGTCCCGTCTCATCGCTATAATTTGCTCTCTCGCATTTCATCTATTAAATTCCATTCCTGTTGATTATGTATGTACTGCTCTGCATCTCATCGTTATAATTTGCTCTCTGCATTTCACCTACGCTTAAAACTTAAAAAATAGACCAAAGCAGTGCAAGATATAAATTCGGATAAGCATAATTCACTTAAAATATAGAAATTGCCCTGTTTTCTTAAATATAGCTTACATATAATTTCGGTACAATGTAGTGTTAAATGTCATAAACCGCAAATAATCAAAAAATAATTAGGTTTCTCCTATCTCTATGTATACGAGATATCATCGATCCTCAAATGATCATAGAATAAATATCTCACTACATTAATTCCACAATCTAATTAAAAACATTTTACCAAGTCTCATAATAATAACAATTTCATCATCAGTAACACGAGTGTCATAGTCTTTCTTATTTCAACCCAAAACGAAACTTAAATTCCATGATTTAACATAATGAAAACATGAATCCATGTAGCAAAAAGCAGAAGTGAAAAAAATGAGCATGAGTAGATAAAAAGAGAGACACATCAACTGCCACCATATGCTTCTATTTGGCTAGACCATGCTAAAGTTGATTTAGTCTTCCTTCAAGATAAACTTCTGAAATAGCAGTAAACATGGAGTTAAACAACAAATACAAATAATTATCAGCCTAAGATACTGTAATTCTATGAATATTACAAAATCAACTAAGACAAGTCAACTTACTTTAATAATTCCATAATTGATATAAGTCACACTTAATTGTATAATGAAACCAAAAGGAAAAGAGGCCAAGACAACAATAGAAAACTTATTTATTTCAATGATAGTTATCTGAAAACATAAATCATGTTGAAGATTCTGAAAACAGCATATTACTCCATAAAATGATTATACTTCATATATATATTCATCTAACTGAAATGGACAATAATTTTGAGTAATTCACTCTGCTTATATGATTCCACTACTGAACACAAATTACAAAATCTCCCAGAATGTCAATCTATGATCAGTATAGATTTCTGCTCCACATTCAAGATGACAATGACCTCATCTCAATGGTAATTATTCTTCTCAAACTACAATTTCATATATGTATTAAACAACCTCAACCAACTGTTGAAAATAACCATTGCTATACTTTCAGCCTCTTCCAGCATCATTCACAGAATACAGAAGCAACAAAATACCAAAAGCTTTTTTCCTCATCAACACAAGTGGAAACTACTGGGAAGTTATACTAATGAAAAAAAACAACAAATATTTCCTATATCATGGTTGGAAAAAATTCGTCCATGACAATGAAGTATCTAAAGGAGATTTCATAGCATTTGAAGCTTATGATGATGATGAAACTTACCACATCTACCATTATGGAGCAAACATGCTGGAAAAAAGAGTTCCATACAAACCAATGCACACCAGCTTCTGCTCAACAGAATCATTCTCTGAATCTCCTCTGCCACAACAAACAGAATTCCAAAGAATCAAGCAAACTCAAATGGAAACAAGCAAACCAAAAAGAAGAAGAAATGAAGCAGAACTTCTGGAAGACGAATTGACACCAAAAGAAAAAATAAAGCCAATGACAACTGCAGCAGCTATAGCAGCAAGAACAAGAGCACAAAGTTCTTCAAAAAACAAAGGGAAGCAACATGAAGTGCATTCACTCACAACAAAATCAGCTAAAGGAATACATATCAAAGACCATGAAGCAGCAGTGGACAAAAAGAAAGAAGACAGAAAAGGCAAAGCCAAAGAAAAACTGGAACAATCACCAACACAATCAATAGAATCAGAAAGTTGCAATGAAGACATCCCAACAATCATAATATGTGGAGTGCCAGCAGTCAGAGTCATACCTAGAGGAGTGACAGTAGCAGATGTCTGCAAAATGCTTAAAAAATAGAAATTTCACTAACTATTAGAATAGACATGGAAATCCCTTTAACTATTTTTATTATGAATGACTTCAAATGAAACTCATCCTTTGGTTTCATCCTAACATAACTATTTCTCTCATAGATTATTATTATTTGATGCATTGAATGAACTATTCTAATGATACCTCCTTTTGTAGCAGAATCAATATCTTTAATAATATTCATGACAACCAATTCACACAATAAACTTCAAATTATATTAATCCTATTATAAATATTTATAATATCTAATTTAGTAATTCCAAAACTACCTTATATAGATTTTCAATAAATTATAATACAACCTACTGAGATATGACATTTCAAAATTGTTAATTTGCATAATAATTATTTTTAATATTAACAAAATAATAATTAAACAAAAAAAAATAATTTCTATTAACATTGAATAAAATTAAAAAACAAAACAATTCTCAAAACACGCTACATTCCTCACATCAATCAAATAATGAGAAATTCAATACAAATGTAATAAAGGAAAAAATTCTTTAAAAAACAAAAAAAAAATTTTAAAAACCCGCGCAACGCGCGGGCACCATAACTAGTATATATCAATACTAAGAACACATAAACCGAGACTAGAAATATTAACCAACACTAAGAGCATACATTAAGTATAAGAAAAAATCAGTTTCTAGAAAATTTAAATTATCTCTAACGTTATTGTCAAATGTTTATTTTTTTTAAAGTAGTGCTTCTAAAAGAAGCAAAAATAAATACAAGATGGAAGATCAACTCATATTGCAGCAACTAATAAATTCATAAACAATAACAGTCAATTAAAAATCTAAAAGGGTGAATTAGACTTTTAAATAGTTTTTCAAAATTTCAAGTGTTGGAACACTGAATTTTATAAATAACCTCTCACATTTTGAGGAAAAGAGTTTGTCAATGATAATAAATGCTAATGGATAAAGAATAAGCTCAATCAATTATCCAATCCAAGTAGTCAACAATAAATAAGACAATGTTGTGAAAATTGAAAAATGATGATAATCCACATGGAACAAACTATTATAAAATAAAATAATAATAGACAAGACTTTAAAGTGTAAGAATAAGCTTAATCAATTATCCAATCCAAGTAGTCAACACTAAATAAGACTATGCTGTGAAAAATGATGATAATCCACATGGAACTAACTATTATAAAATAAGATAATAAAACAAGACTTTAAACTATAATAAAGTAGAGAGAAAACTCAAGAAAAATATAGAAAGAATTTAGAATTTTTTAAGAGTTTTTCATCATACTTTTACAAGCAACTTTATGGCCCTATTTATAGGATATAAGATAAGGGAGAGTAACTTACTTTTAACTTAATAGGGATAACAAAATGTCTTTTAATCCTTTCATATTTCATCACCTTAGATATATTATTTCTTGAAATAGTAGATATTCATAATAATTCACAAACACTCCTCCTTAGGCGTTTATTACATAAAGAATATGCCTCGTTAAAACCTTACTAGATAAAAAAGAAAAAACTCTAGCGAAGGAAAAATAGTACACTATTCTTTATGTTAAAAATTACTTTCCTTGATGAGATAATTCTACAAAATTTATTAATTGATACAATCCAATTTTAGTCAACAATTTCTCAAATGTTGTTGTTGGTAATGTCTCAGTGATAGTTTTGTCAAATTATCACCTGATTAAATTTGTTGTACATCAATATTATCTCTATTTTGGAGTTCACGAGTAAAAGAATCTTGGTGAAAATAATGCTCCACCTTATCTCCTTTGATATATTTTCAAACTTTATAATAATGTAATAATATAGTTGGAATTCTTTCTTAGAGGATATATGTTTATTTTGAATATAATAAAACATTAATCATAATCATACAAATTCTTAGCCAACTCCACAATTTTTTACTTCTTCAACGTAAGTTGAAGAAGTAGCTTCTATAAATTACACATTATCACCACGTCTATGCATGATATGATTTGTGCGAATTATATAAGTAACTCATATATTGTATATCCATCTCAATAAGAGTTAAATTTTTCTTAATAATTTGAGATAACTTATCTCAAGAAGATATAAAAGGACAAGTTTATTGTCATCTCAAAAATCATTGGTTAGGAAAGAATTAGAATAGATTTCCACTTACATATAGACAAGTATATTTACGCACTAACTGTACAAAGCTATGGTACTTCAACACCAAAAAATTATTCAATATCTCCCTACAAATACTGTGTAATAACTCAATAACCATTGATGTGTTATATCCATGCGAAACATCTTCAAAATGTTTAATTTATAAATCAAAATAAAATATTAATTTTTTAAAACCTTTAATACTTGCCTTTATAAATTCTTCTTTAGAAAGAATATCTTACTCATCAAATCATTCTTTCTTTTGAGGATTTTATTTTCAAAATCAAGAAATCAGCTATGCTTCAAACATGCTATGAAATTAATAGCCGTATAATTCATATATTTTTCCTACTGAGATATTTATTGAAATAGGAATATCTCTAACTAGAACATCATATTGAATAACTCTAGGTCAAACAATATATTTGCAATTCTATGCAAATGTATAATCTCTTGAATGTCTAATTTATCAATGCTTTTGTATGGATCAAGATAATAAAGTTCATAAATGATATCTTTTCAATTGATGATTTTTTTCTTCCTAACGTGGAGAATACTATGCCAATCAACAAATTGTGCAATAAGAATATCTTTTGATAGAGAAATATACATGACAAGTATAAGTTTTCGGACACATGGACATACTTGATCATTCTTACAATAAGAATTCACTAAGACAATGTTATTAGCTCTATAAGAACAATCTACTTCTATGCTTCAAGTATATCAAGTCCATTAGAGATTTCAAATATAAATGCTATTTTCAAATGACAACAATGAAAAACACATATTAAGTGCATCATGCGCTATTCATTATATCACTACCATAAATATATTTCTTCGAAATCAGTACCAAACTCTTATGAAGAATTTTATACCACAAGTCATGAAAAATACTCACGTTTATATTTCTTAATTTATAAACAAATATCCATTGCTATCTTTTTGGGTTTATACTTCAAGTGTATAATTCCTATTGGGAATGGACATACACTTCAAATGTAATTGTGAATTATTCGAACTTTCATATTTCTCATGCAAAATTTATATTATCATTTTGAGTCTACAAACTTTGATTTCAAAATCGTTATTTTGATTCAACATATTATGTGTATTAATATCATTGACATCTTGCACTTTTGCAGTTGAGATGTCATTATTATCGTAACTTTCAAGTACTTGAATTTTCTTTAGAAATAATACACAATTGTAGTAATGCATTGATCTTAAGACTTCATTTATCAGACGTCTCAATGTAATCTTCATTCTGAAGAATATATCTAAAATTCAACAATTTTCAATGAGATTATATTTAAGGAAATGCATTACATTTTTAGCATTTTGGCTTCAAATGAAGATATGTTGAATTAACTAGCTCTTCTGGAGCTATCATTATCATTTATACTCTAAACATTTATTTTAAACATGTCCAAGTGAAGCACTTTAGGTCAATTCAAATCTAATGACAAGAATGAACCAAAATTTTAATAATGTGCAAATTGAAAATAAAAAATAGATGAACTGGCAAGTCAGGGCTACTATCTTTTCAAAGTTCATCTAATATAGAGCCATAGAAGTCACACTCAAGTTTTGTAATACTCCAATTTGAAAAGGATTGGGGAAAATTTTTTACACTGTGATGCTATGATGCTAGGGGAAGACGGATTAGCATACAAGAAGGCAAAAAGGAGACAAGCCCCGTGCATGGATTGCACATGCATGATGAAAAGTTCTTTTGAGGAGATTTCTTTTGTGTTTATCTCCAAATGAATGGAGATTTGAGATCAGAGATAGAAATAGAGAATACAACAAAGACATCAACTTGTGCACAACATAGAGAATAAATTGGCAGTCAAATGTAAGAAATGTCAGTAGATGGAGGTGATGCAGATCATGAAGAAAATTGTGTTATGAACCTTGGAAGAAGTCACACTAGATTTGGAAATTTTTAATGATGTTCTCTCTCTAAAATATTTTGTACAAGCTCCTATATATTTATATAAATAAATCTATATATACATGTTTATATACACTAGCTTACTATTCACGCCAATAGCAACTAATCTAGCAAATTTGAATTGGATTATCTTTCCACCAGTTTAGCTACTAACTATTTCTCTGAACCAGGAACTCATACTTTCATACTTCAGCTCCTTTGACCATCTTTGCTTTTGTTGACTCTAGGATACAACCTTCCAATTTTGATGACTAACAAAATATATTTTAGGTACTCTAATGAGTATTTTTTGAGATGATTTCATAATATATCTTGAATGATCATAATCAAGCCGTACAAGTTCAAGAATCAAGCTATGTACATTTATGGATATATATTTTTAGATTCTTCTTGAGAATTGATTTGAGATAATATGTCCCAAATGTGTGCTTTAGTCAAAACCAAAATTTCCAGTCTTAAAAATATGTCGCAAAAGTTTTTATTCAAAAACTGCATCTGAAAATCTGTCAAGGAAAAGGCAAAATATTTCGGCTCTGGTCTTTATGTCAAGCTACTTTCAAAACTATCAAACTAGATTCATTTGTGTCAAGTTACGTTTTACTAGAATGCAGAATCTCGGGATGAGTCAGCATAACAGTGACTTATCACTGTTTACCTGAATACTCGTCAGTGCGTCTTTACAGCTAACCAGAATAACTTTTTCAACTTTACAGTTGGCTAGAATTACCTTTTTAAAAGTAGTCAAGCTTTATCTTTTTTGACTTACACCAATATGGTAAAAAGGTGTTTTAAACTAATTTTTGAGACAAAAGGAATAAGTTGACTTTTTGTGAAGGAATCAAGCTAGGACAACTGAAATTCAGATTTTCACCAATGGTTTACAAAAGGTTGATTTTTTTAAAAAAGAACTTTTTGACCTTTGAACAAAACTTGGCTAAAACATCATTTGACTGAATTATTTTTTATCTTTTCATAGGATATTGTATCTGCTATAAATATAACCTTTTGCACTCTTAAGACTTTAAGAGATGAATGTTTGTTTCTTAAACAAGTTTAGAGTTCGTCAAGCTGAGAGCAGAAAAGCTGAAATCTAAGAGAGAAACACTTTTGGGCAGCAAAGAGAAAAAGTGCAAAGCGTGAGCTGATATTGGAAGCAAGTGAAAGCTTGAATCTTTTCATTTCCGTCTTCACAGTTCACAAGTGCCAGTTGTAAACTTGTGCCACCAAGGTTGAGGAAGTTCTTGATGGAAAATAGTTACTAGATCTATTGAAAATCTAGGGATAGTTACTAGATCTATTGTAAAACTAGTAGAGATAGCTACTAGATCTATTTGTAGAACCATGTTACAACTTGAGAGTTTCTTTGGTGTAAGATAATTAGGGTTGTAAGGTTTGATGTATGCCGCTAAAGAAATTGAGTTAGATAATATACTTGAGATGGGATTCTCAAGAAGTGGATGTAGGCATGTTGTCAAACCACTATAAAAATACTTGTGTTTGTTTTCCTTTTTTCCTTACTTAGCTTTGACTATTTGTTTGGGTTATTGTTATTTACCTTCTTTTTTGCAAACACATCTTTTGAAAAAATGATCAAAGTCGAAGCATACTCTCAACACAATGGAAAGACATTATAAAACTGTTATTCAAACAATATCACAAAAACTGTCTTTCAAAGTCTCTATTAGCTTGATAATTTTCTGACGCTATTTTTGTACTACAATGATCAGTTTGGCTATTCACTTCTATGCATTCTCCAAAACAATGAAAAGTTGCATATCATGTCTAGCAAAATTCTCCTAAGACACTTAAGCTATTGTTACAATGAGTTAGCTCAACCCAAGAAAATTAGCTTGATAATTAGATTGGACTTCATCTTTTGTTTTATTAGCTAGCTAGTAACATTTCAACTTTCATATTTATAATTCTGCTTTAAATAGGTCAATATTTTTAAAAAAGTCCAATTCAGCCCCCTCTTGGACATTGTTGGGACTTACAATTGGTATCAAAGCTAGTCTTTTGTGAGCCAAAAGGTGTAACAGCCTAGAAAGGATCCATGGTTGGTATGTTCGGGGTTACTAATTATGGTTTACCAGAAGGATGTCCATTTCTCGTCCACCACTCTTTAGTGGTTTGAACTATTCCCACTGAAAAATTAGGATGAGAAATTTCATATAGTCCACAGATATTGAATGTTGGAAGGTCATTGTAAATGGTCATACTATTTCAACAAACATTGTTGAGGATGTCAAGACAGAATCTGAATAATTTGAAATTGAGTGGAGAAACATCCAATTTAATGCCAAAACTTTTAACATTTTTTACTGTGCACTTGATGTGAATGAATACAATAAAATTTTTGCCTATAAATCTACTGAAGAAGTGTGGGACAAACTTGAGGTTACCTATAAAGAAACCAATTAAGTTAAAGAGTAAAAAATCAACATATTGTGGAAAGACTATAAAATGTTCACTATGAGATAGATGAAACTGTTTCTCAAATGAGCACTAGATTTACTGACATTGTGAACTTACTGAAAGCTCTGAGCAAATAGCTAATTGAGGAAGAAATGGTTAAAAATATTCTCAGATCCCTTATTGGAAAATGGACAGCCAAAGTCACTGTTCTTTGTGAAGCTAAAGATTTAACTAGATATGGTTATGATGAACTAGTTTGTTCACTTTTGACACATGAAATGATAATGGCTTAGGGAAAAAGTTTCGCCAGTTAGAAAAATAAAAGAGGTGACATTGCCTTGAAAGCTTCATCCAATGACAATGAAACATCCAATGAAATGAAGGATGATAAGAAGGCTCTAATAGCTTGAAAATTCAGAAGATTCTACAAAAAAAAAATAAAAAAATGGTAAGAACCTCAAAAGAATGTTGAAGAAGAATCTTCCTCCAAAGCCAAAATCTCAGCCCAAAAAGGAAGGAACAAAAGTCATGTGCTATGAATTCAAGAAGCCTGGACACATCAGGCCAAACTATCCCAAGCTAAAGAAAAAGGGAAAGAAGGAGAAAAAGAAAGCGATGGTAGTTAGCACCTAGAGTGATAGTGATGATTCTAGCTTCTCAAGTGAAGAGGAAGAAGAAAGCATTGAAAAGGTAAATCTATGTCTGATGGCAGAAGAAGATGGTGAATGCAACAAAAGTAAGGACAAAAATGACAATCAACTTGACTAGACCAAAGATGAGGCATATTTTTTTTTACTCTATAGCTTATGAGGAACTTGAACTTTACAAAGAATACAAAAATCTCACAAAGAAATATGTGCAACTCAAGAAAGATTTCAAGTCATTTAAATCTAAAAAAAACGCTGCTACAGGCAAAATGTTCTGAGTCTAGCTTATTTGAAATTGCTCAAGCTAATTCTCCTAGTTCTTTTGAAAATATTTTTGGTTTGCTTCTTGGTCAAAATTGTAAGGAGTTAGATGAAGCGTTTTTTGAGCTAAAAAACTTGAGAAAAGAGGTTGTCTTTTCAAACGATTTAAATACTGAACTTTTGAAGGAAAAAGACATTTTACAAAAGAAAGTTGACAAAAGATTTGACAAAGTTTACAAAAGGAGAAGAGAATCTTGATTTGCTCCTTGGAAGTCAAAGATATTCAATCTAGATTAGGATATGATCCATCGTCTTCTCAAAGAAAATATGTATCTAATTTTGTGAAGGCAGCATTCTCTAGTCACTCATCTATAATCTGCTTTGCTTGTGGTCATGAAGAGCACAAAGCTAACTTGTGAATGAAGAAAGAGTCTCAAGAAAAAATGATCTGGGTGCCTAAAAGCTCTCAAGCTAATGCACCTCCTAACCAGAAAAGACCTAATTTAGTTTGGGTGCCTAAAATGAAATAATCTATTTTGTAGGTGTGCCTTAAGAGCAAGCTAATAAAAAACTGATGGCACATAGATAGTGGATGCTCTAGGCACATGACGGGTGATCAAAAGAAGACACCGTATGAGCTATGGAAAGGAGGAAAACCTAATATTGGATACTTTAGGATTGGATGCAAGTGCTTCATCTTAAATGACAAGAAGAACAACTTGAGAAAATTTGATGCAACGTCTGATAAAAGAATCTTCCTTGGATATTCAAATCAAAGCAAAGCCTACAGAATCTTCAACAGAAGGACACTTGTTATGGAAGAATTAATTCATGTTACCTTCAGTGAAACTAGCTCAACTATATCAAGTAAAGATAAACATGAGCTACTTGCTGATGAAAGTGGAAATGATCAAAATGAAAAGAATGAAGAAATCAACAATGAACCTTAAGAAGAAAGTGGTGAATAGAAAGATTTTGAATAGGAAATGAGTCAAGCTAATGATACTAGAGCTAATCTTGATGAAGAGCTAATTTCTTGAGCTAATTTGGAAAATCTACTCAAAGAATGGAGATATCATAAAGATCATGGTAGAGAAAATTTTTTGGCAGAACCCTCTGAAAAAATTCTCACAAGGCAACAACTTAGAAAAATGGTTGGAAATGTTGCCTTCGGCTCACAGATTGAGGCCCTTCGAATTTTGGCCTTCAGCATGGTCACTGTTTTTCCAGAGAAATTCGGACGAAGATTCGGACGCAGCAGGAAGAATTCAGTCGTCCGAAAAATTCGGACGCAGAATTCGGTCGTCCGAATTTCCTGAAAATAGCCGTTAACTAGCCATTTTATAGCTGTTAAAACTAATTTTCAAATTCTATAAAAGTTATAAACTTGAAATTTTTTGTAAGTTTTGATTTCTTGAGAACTCTAGGCATTCTAAAGCCTTTTACAAACATTTCTTAAGCAATTGATCAATCAAATAGACATCAAAGTGTGATGGTGCAAGTTTGTGTAAAAAATCTACCAACAAGTGGTAACATCTACACACTCTTATCTTTTTATCAAATTGTGTTTTTCTACTAGCTCTAGCAAGGTTATCTTGATAACATAAAACCCTTTAGAAAAGGGTGATTCTTGAAGTTGTGATTTAAGGTTGTTTAAGATATAAAACCATTGTGTGTGGTGAGCCTTGTTTGTAAAAGTTACTAGAAGAGGTTGTGAGTGTAAAACCATAGTGTGGTGAACCTCTCTTGTAATTTGTAAACCTGAGCATATAGTAGATTAGTTGAAATCCTTAAGTATAGGCTTAAGGTAGTGGACGTAGATCTTGAGGATCGAACCACTATAAATTGCTTGTGTTCTTTGATCTTACTTTCTTGTATTGTTGTGCTATAAATTGCTTCTAACTTGACTCATATAATCTGTTATTTGCTTAGACGTATAAAAGATTTTAATTTGCGAAAATTAGCCAAATACCTAATTCACCCCCCCTCTTAGGTATTTCAGTTTTTATTCAAAAACTACAATTGGAAATCTTTCAAGAAAAAGGCAAAATATTTCGGCTCTGGTCTTTATATTAAGTTACTTTTAAAACTATCAAGCTAGATTCATTTGTGTCAAGCTATTTTTTACCAGAATACAAAATCTCGAAGCGAGTCAACATGACAGTGACTTATCACTATTCAGCTGAGCTAGAATTACTTTTTTAACTTTACAGCTAGCTAGAATCGCTTTTTCAAAAGTAGTCAAACTTTATCTTTTTTGACTTACACCAATATGGCAAAAAAGTGTTTTAAACCAATTTTTGAGACAAAAGAAATAAGCTGATTTTCTGCGAAAGAATCAAGCTAGGATGATTAAAATTCAAATATTCATCTATGCTTTACAAAAAATTGATTTTTTTTAAAAAGAACTTTCTGACCTTTGAATAAAACTTGACTAAAGCACTATTTGATTGAATTATTTCTTTTATCTTTACATAGGATTGTATCTGCTATAAATATAACCTTTTGCACTCTTAAGACTTTAAGAGATGAAGTTGTGTTTCTTAAAGAAGTTGAGAGTTTGTGAAGCTGAGAGCAGAAAAGCTGAAATCTGAGAGAGAAACACTTTCGGGTAACAAAGAGAATAAGTGCAAAGCGTGAACTGATAGTGGAAGCAAGTGAAAGCTTTAATATTTTTTATTTTTGTCTCTTCACGGTTCACAAGTGCCGGTTGTAAAACTTGTGCCACCAAGGATGAGGAAGTTCTTAGATGGAAAATAGTTGCTAGATCTATTAAAAATTTAGGGATAGTTACTAGATATATTGTAAATTGCTAGATCTATTTGTAAAACTAGTGGGTACAACTTGAGAGTTTCTTTGGTGTAAGATACTTAGGGTTGTAAGGTTTGATCTCTACCGTTAAAGAGATTGAGTTAGAGAATATATTTGAGATGAGATTCTCAAGGCCTGGATGTAGGTATGTTGTTGAACTATTATAAATTGTATGTTGTCTACCCTTTAGCAATTAGCTAGGCTTTATAGTGTTCCACTGTCCCATCAACTTTTAGTTTGATCTTGCAAACATATTTGCAACCAATAGAAACCTTACCAACAAGTAAATCCACCAATTCCCAAGTATGGTTGTCAAGAATCCACCAAGATCACCATGCAACATGTTTAACAGCTTCCATATAGTATTTAGGTCCATAAATGAGACTAAGATCCAGTGTGTAGATTTTATGATGTGGTGCTACATGATCAAGACTATAAATAGATTGTAAAAAATGGGGAGTAGAAAAAAATGGATAGTAGGAATATCATAATAATAGTCATGCAAATAACAAGGTAGGTGACGAGAATGCAAAGATTGTCGAAGAGGAATAAAAGAATCAGAGAAAGAACTAGGTAGAAAAGAAAGAATAGAAGAGGAATCAGGGACCATGGAATTATGAGTAATAGGTAAAGGTAGAGATGAAGGAGAACAAGAAGAAGAAGAGGAATCATGAAAAGGAAAAACATGTTCAAAAGATTGAATATGACGTGAGACAAAAATATCATGAAATAGAAGATCAAGAAGAATAAACGCCTTAGTAGTATCGGAGGAACATGGATAAATGCATCGACAACTACGAGAATCAAACTTAGGGCAATTATGAGTAAGAGTAGCAGCAAAAGTAAGACGGCCAAAAGCACGAAGATGAGTATAGTTAGGAGTTGCATGATAAAGCAACTCATAAGGGGTTTTATTTTTCAGCAAAGGAGGAGGATAGATATTAATAAGATGAAAAATATGTAAAGCAACGTATCCCCAATACCCTGTTGGCATAACAAACTAGAACTTTAGAGCTCTAGTAACGTTAAGAATATATTGATGTTTTCTTTCAACTATCTCATTTTGTTGGGGGAGTCTCTATGCAAGTAGTTTGATGTATAATGCCTTTGAAAATATAAAATTTAGGCATAGAGAATTCAACGCTATTATCAGATCTAGCCACCTTATTTTTGGCTCCAAATTGAGTTAAAACAAAAGTATAGAAATATTGTAAACGTGGATGAGCTTGAGATTTAGAAGTAAGTAGAAACACCCAAGTAAAATGAGAATAATCATCCACTATAGTGAGAAAATATTGCTGGCCATGTACGATGGAACTCTTATAAGGCCCCCAAATATCCACATGGATCACGCCAAATCAACTAATCTAGCGAACTTGAACCGGATTATGCTTCTATCGGTTTAGCTGCTAACTATTTCTATGAACTGGGAACTCATGCTTTCACGCTTCAGCTCCTTCGACCATCTTTGCTTTCTTTAATTTCTTTTACACTGAAAACCTTGATTGATGCTACTCATCTACTAACTTCATCAAGAGAAGAAGTTTTGGTGGAGAAATCGATGAAGTCAAAGGAAGAAATGATTTGAAAGTACAATAATGTTGTGCATGAATCTTTCAATAAAGTATCATGCTTTGTGCATGTTGCTTTCCTTTGAGTTCTGTGAATTTTGTCTGCCATAATTTTGTTGTTGTTTTTTCTTTTAAATCTTGGAAATTCCTTTAAATTATTTAAGATTGTTAAGTTAGTATTATATATTAACTTGCTCAAAGTATAGTTTGTCTCATTTGTTCAACTGGAAGATTTTTATATGCAAAATCACTCTAACTTAAATTGTTATTTTAGTATCTAAGTTGATTGGCGTATTAACTAATTATTTAAAATAAACTATTTATTTTTATTGTTAGCCCTAAGGGCAAATCATGTAGTTATGATTAGTTTTGAATAATGGCAAACATTGATAAGGACTAACATGCTTGTATGTTGTGTGATAGGATTTGTGAATTAAGAAGTATGAAGTCTCATTGCCTTGAAGCCATAATGCAAGAACAACTCCAATATGTCAAAGTGATTGAAGATTGAAGAGTTTGTTCAAGATGATTGAAGGCTTTGAAAACATGAAGTGTAGGTTACATGTGCTTAATAGGTAAACTTTGTAAACCCTACACTCTTAAGCCTTGGAATCTATGAGTTGCAATTGAGAGCACAAAACTTGATTTGAAAAGTTTTAATGGTGTTGAATTTAACTTAATTATCAAGTTTTCATCAATGGTTTTTGCACTTAAAAGGTCTTTAATGACTTATCTTTTAGACTAGAAGGTTTTCCAACTTGTTTGAATTGATTTGAATATATTTTGACAAAGTTTAAGAAGTTCAGACGCAAAATTCGGATGCACATGGAAAAATTCAGTCGTCCGAATTTTTTCTGCATTGTGAACCGTAACGCTATTCACATGAACAGTAACGACTATTTTTCCAGAGAAATTCGGACGCACGTTCGGACGCACCTGAAAAAATTCGGTCGTCCGAATTTTAAACAATACTGTACAATGAATAGTACAACTATTTTTCTAGAGAAATTAAGACGCAAATTCGGACGTGGGACGAAAATTTGATCGATCAAATTTCTCCTGCATTGTGAACAGTATGGAACAATAATACTGTTCACCTGAACAGTAACGTCCAAAAAATTCGACCAAAAATTCGGTCGTCCGAATTTTCTGAAACTAGCCGTTTTATGACTGTTGAAGCCAATTTTTCAAATCTATAAAAGCCAAAAACTATAGATTTTTGAAAGAACTTTTGAACATTCAACATCCTTCAACCTCTAACTTTTTTTACATCAAAATTATTTGAAAACCTCTCAAATTGCCTTGTGCTCAAAGGTTGAAATTCAAGATTTCAAAGGCAAGAAGTGAAGTGGTGCTAGCAATTGTATTCATTCACCAAGAAGTGTTGGTAACATTGAAATTCTCTCTTTACATTTTTTGTTGTGATTGATACAAGGTTGTCAAGAGACTTAAAACCCTTGTGGAGGGTGAGCCATAGACTTGATTAATCAAGGTTGTTGTGTAAAACCCATTGGTGAGGGTGAGCCTTGGATTAGATTGGTCTAGGTTGTCTAGTGACATAAAACTCTTAGTGATAAGGGTGAACCTTATTTATTAGATTGAATAGAGGTTGTCGTGGTAAAACCCATTGAAGGGTGAGCCTCTTGTGTAATTGTTTGGATTAACCATTTAGTGAATTGGTTAAAATCCTTGAGTGTGGACTCAAGGTAGTAGATGTAAATCTTGGAGAGATCGAACCACTATAAATCGTGTGTTCATTTTCGTATAGCTTTACTTGTTTACATACTTGTATTATTATTATTAGTTCTTAGTTGTTGATTGATTGTTTGTAGTATTATTGTTTGATCCTCTTGTCTCAACTATCGAATCACATATAAACTTGAAGTTTATAAATTTAAAGAAGAGCTTTTATTAAGGCAAATGATTTGCAAAAAGGAAAAAGATTTTTGATAATTAGCTAAAGACCTAATTCACCCCCTCATAGGTCTTACATTTATAACTGCTTTAATTTAATACAGTAATAAAATAAACGTTTATGAGGCTTAGTACATAGGGAAACAATATTTATCGACGGTGAAGACCCAAATTGAAATCATTCAGGTGAAAGAAAAATTGAAGGAATCTATGAGTTGATTGAAAACAATATTTTATCCAGGAGAGTTTCAAAAACAATTGATGCACTTACATGCAGCCTTAAAGTTACACACAAATCTATAAAATCTACTCAGTAATGCATTATACTAGATTTTCTAACTATATCTCGTGTTTATGTATAATCTGAGATTAAAAATGATGAAGACCTTATAGTTTTATCTTAAATGCTGATAGCTACAAACCCCCCTATTGAATAAAAAAATGACAAGTATATTGGTAAAATTGGTAGACAAGTAGAGAGGAATTAAAAAACAAGGCTACAATCCTTTTAAAGCTCATCTATTATAGAGTTATAGAGGTAACTCGATTTTGTTATGGATGAATTTGAAAGGGATAGGAGCTGATTTACCAGTGTTATGATGCTTGAGATAACTTTTAAAAGGAACCAATAAGGAAAGAGGAAAAGGTAAACTAGAAGGTAAAAAGGAGATAAGCTCTAGATTTGAATTTTTGAATTGAGCATTATAAGAATTCTTTTTAAGAGGTTTGGTTGGTGCATATCTCCGCACAAATAGAGATTTGAAGACTGGTTGAAAGATAGAAACAGATGGTACAATAAAAGATAGCCAACCTTGTTCCCAATATGAAGAATAAATTGGTAGTTACATGCAAGAAATGTAAGGAGATGGAGAAGAAAATGGTCATGCAAGAAGTTTTGGTGGAAATTTTGATGAAGCCAAAGGAAGAAATAATACAAAAGTACCTACTTTAAATGTTTAATATGTATATTTGTTGTAATTTTTTAGCTAAATTGATAGCTTAATAATGTGCTTTCCCATTTACCTAAAATATGTAACAGAAAAGCAATACACTATATATTTTTTATTCTTTTGATTCTTTAAGCAACAAAAGGGAAAAAAAGAAAATTGTTGTATGGTTAGGTTTATGCAACTTTTTTGCGCTTTGTCAAACTTTGTGTTAAAATCAATTCTGCACAGTTTAACAAAATATAGACAAAAACATAAAGTTTGAAACAGCAAAATTGGTAAGCAGTTCGGCTCAACAGTCTACGTCTGAGGGGCCACGCTCAGAAAAATAGTTCACTAAACTTTATGTTTCAAAAGTATAAAAACACACTCTCAATCTCCTCTAGTGATTTCCCTAGTGGGCTTGGCAAAAACACCTTTTGCCCAAGATGTATCAACAGCCAGAAATCCAACAACCACAGTGTTACCTTCACGATTAGAAACACACCAACCACAACTCCTACCTTCACAATTGTTGAACTATCATCCAGACACTGCTTGCTTCTGCTGAACTCTTCTTAACAGGATTTGTCGAACTCCTTTCGACAGGATACGGTAAGATCCTACTTGCACTTATTGCTCTCAACTGATCTCGATCAGTAGCAACACCCTTCTGTTCTTTGAGATGATTTGATCAGAACCTTGTTAAGTGCGCTCCAGCGTCTGTTGAACTTCAGTTTCTATTACTTGAACAGAAACAACACAATTTACATGAACAGCATAACAAGAAGATAAATTGTGATGCCGAACTCTCCTAAAACATGAGTTCAAATAAATAACTCTCTTAAGAATATTGTATGAAAAGCAAAGGAGCCTCTCGTTAGAACAATGACATGAGAATTGCCGAGAGCTTCTTGAGAGTTCTTTCCAAAAATATTTCGTGAGTTGCAAAAGAGAAGTAACCGCAAGAGTTATGATCTTGGAGTGCTAATTTGGCTTTGCCGTGAAGCTCATATATATATATATATATATATATATATATATATATATATATATATATATATATATATATATATATATATGCAAGAGTTTTGAGCTTCCTTGTTCTCCAAGATTGTCATCCCTAAAATATAGAAAGAAATCTCAAGAATATAGAAAGACAATCTTTGATATTTGGTATAGATAGATTTTCATGGGAATCTCCAAATCTCAAGAATATCAAATATCTTCTTCTTTCCATAATGGAGTTTTGCTCAAATAATGACAACTTCCAAAGTAGACTCCTTTATGCCATAAAATTCTTCTTGGCAAATGCTATCTCATCAAATCCTAATATCAAGAGACTTTCCAAATTTGTTTAAAATCCTCCTTTGGAAATATTCCGTAACAAATGTTTATTGGAATTTCATTGGTTGATAGCTAGTGTTTGTCGATTATTTCTAATTTATTTTAAAACTAATCTAATTAACCTAACTATTCAAGCGTTGTTTGTGCACAAGTGGGGTGGTACTAGTCTTGCTTCATGCTTGCGTGAAACTTCCAGAGGGAAATTGTTTGTTATGCGCTAGTCTTATTTGTTTATTTGAACTTTTTTAATTTCCCAGTTTTTGAAACTTAAATTACCTCTTGTATATGTATGCTGGTTTTTTAGAAAGAAATATTATTTTAAACGGAAAGTAAAATTACAACACTAAGGAAGGTTTAAGGTATGATCTTAGGATTACCTTCCAAGAAGCAGGTAATGGGAAAAGAAAGTTTATTTTGGACATTTTTAAAAATGAAATAAACATTTAAGTCTGGACTCAAGAAATTTCTTTTCCTTTTTTAAGGGAACTTGTAAAATGAATATTGATTATAAGAACTATGCTATCTAATGCCAAAGCACATTACATGGGAAAATTCTAAGCTGCTGTAATAGTGCAACTTGTATAGAAAACATATCCTTGTGTTTTAAAATAATTTAAAAAGTTTCTCTTTTTATTATTTTACAATCCTAATCAATCTAGTAAATTAATAGTATATTTATCATTTCAATTCTAATTTTATTGTTAATCATATTAAACCTTGTATTAACTATTTAATCATCTTATTAAACAAGTTTAAAAGTTGTACAATATTATAAATTAGCAAAATTTGGATAACTAATCATTTAATAGTATTTTTTTCATATTGGAAGGAATATTACATGGTCGACTTTCTAAATTTTTGAAATTATATATTCTTCAACCATATATATCTCCTTTAATGCCATTGTTTTTTCCTCATCTGTCATTTGATGGCATGCTTAGTTATCCTTATTGTCTGTGGTACCCTCAAGTGGATCTATATAGTACTCATAATTGAATATGAATGAAGGAGTAAAAAAGTATATGCTTTATAGAAGTAGAGTAGCTTGAGTAATGGTTAATTGATCAAGAAACTGGTAAACATAGATAAGCTATCCATCAAAATGTTATGCTAGGCTTTAACATGCCTTTGTGATTCATCACTTATCCAACCAGACGGATTAGTTACTATAGAATTGGCCACAATGTCTGTCAAAGGAATACTCAAAATAGCATAAGCATAAGCATATAACTATTTTTGTATTATGCATTATATCCAAAAATATCCTTTTTTTAAAATTTTGTATACATAAACTGTTTTTGTTCAACACAATATGCCTTATTATCGATATTCTAAAAGGTGGTTACCAGTGGACAAATGTACGAATTTTACAAGTTACTAGCTTTTAAGAAGAAAATAATCAGATCACTTATATTTTCCTCAAAAGAAAAAAAAAAGCTATAAATTCCTCGAACTACTTTTAGTATAATGCATAATACGTAAATAGTTGGAGTGTATTTATAACTTTCTTCTGAAGATAATAAGTGATGATTATAGTATCCCTCAAAAGTTAGTCTCACCAGTGGAGAAATGCACGGATTTCGCACGTGACTAGTTTTTGAGGGCAAGATAATAACGTCTCTTATTTTTCTCAAAATATTTAGTTATAAATACCCTCTAATTATTTTTTAGTATAATGTGTAATACGGAAATAGTTTGAGAGTATTTATAGTATTTTTAGAAGAAAATAAGTTGTATGATTATATTGTCTCTAAAAAATTAGTCATATGTAACACACATAATTTTTTATTGGCAAACACACATATATCAAAGAATGTGAATGTGAATTGAAGTTACAATATAATTTTTTTATTTTCAATTGTCACTAGAACTTTGTAACTTGTTGGTTTTTTCACGTGAAATATTGTTTGGGTAATAACTTAGTTTAATTCTTTACAAAATAGAAATTCCTTGCTGTTGAAGTTGATTATATATATATATATATATATATATATATATATATATATATATATATATATATATTTGTTAACTGCAAATTATTCTAATCATATGTGGTGAGAGACATCATCAGAAAAAAAAAGAGAAAATATTAATTTTATGGCATTTGCAATAAACTACCTAGCATCTCATGTATTAAGTCTGGGGTTGTAGATTGCACCTTTAGTTTTGCCTATATTTTGTTGCTTTCTTCTTGGCCTTATTGTTTATTAGTGAGAGCCCAACATTTTTCAGTGCAAGAGGAGAAACAGGAAAAAGTACCTGTCATAAAGTTACTGAAGCATCGTAGTCGTCCAAAATTGGTGATGGTTATTGTATTAACGAGCCAAACTTTTCACCAACTGTTTGTGACACGTGAGTTCGAACCCAAAGTCGAATAAATAAATATATATACGTCTATAGAAATTTATACATATTTAAACATCTATATATAATTTCAAAAAAAAAAGTATTTGTGTTTATCTATATAAATATATTTTTATATACTAATTTTTTTAATGTCTAAATCTTTTATATAGTTGTATAGAGATAATCTTAATTTTAGTAACATACCAGTGCAAATTTAAAAAATAAATTTTGTACCCGTAAAATTTTTTATCAGTTTTAATCAGTTGTTAATATCATATTAAAATTTCATACTCTTAAAATCTAAGACCTAGATTATTATTAATTATAAAAAAATAATTAGTTGATTAAATTAATAAATGATTGTTATTGCATTCCTCTTTGTTAGTCTTCATGTTTTATTTTCTTTCTGATACGTTTGGCTAAGAAAATGTAAATTGAATCGAAAACTTTTTTGCTTGATCATTTATTGAATTCTTTTTCTCTTTTAAACTTTTATAATTTGAATTAAGTTAAAATTTATATTGTTATGCTATATCGAATGGTGATAATGCATTGATTTTTTTTTATTTTGTTCAAAATTTAAGCTTTTGAAATGGTAAATTTAAGCTATTGTGTCGCATTATAATTAGCAATTTAACTGTACTACAATTAATAATTTTAAATTTAGGATCAATTTACTATGTTATAGTCAGTAATTTATTTCTAATGAAATATAGTTGGAAACGCTATAATTAGAAGGTGACATAAAATGCAATAAGTAGTAAAATGTTAATTTTTAAATTTATTTCCCTATTATTTTAAAGATTAAGCTGTTAAATTTTACATTGGGGATCGAGGAAACTCAAACGTTAAGTTGAGCTTCCTCGCTCAAGCCCCTGTAGAAGTGAATGGAGCTGAGTTGGAGCATAAAAAATTTTATTCACGAGCTCCAGCTGAGCTCGTAGTATATTTCAAACAAGCTTTAGCTGGACTCAGCTTGACTCATTTGCACTCTTAATTATGACTTAAAAAGGTTAAGGTGATGACAAAAGTGTGCTTCAACTCGTGGGTTTAACAAGATGTTGATTCGACCGTTGGAGAACTGTTCTGCACATCCGGAAGAAAAGGCAGCCAATTTTTGGTATTCCGGGGTTGCGGGCTTTTTGGATATTAGATAACTCGAACTTAACGGCTTACAGAATCATCCATAGAATTGACGGATCAAGAAATCAAGCGAACATGTTCATTGGCACCAGGTTGCTTGCAATGCAGTCTTTGCCCTGTAGCTTTGCACGGTGTTTTTCTACTCTTTCAGCTGTTAACTTAAATCACATGATCAATGCCTTCATACGCGAAGACAACTTAAATGCTGCTCTCCAGCTGTTTGATAAAAATTCTCACTGTCTAAATACGGTTTCTTGGAATTCGATGATTAACGGGTATATTAGGTACAACTACTTGCGACAAGCAGAAGACTTGTTTGATAGAATGCCTCAAAGAGATGTTGTTTCATGGAACACTATGCTTTCTGGTTTTCGCAAGGCCAACCGGTTAGAAAAATCTCATCAATATTTTCTACAAATGAATAGACTTGGTGACAGGCCTAATGAACTTACTTTTGCAATCTTGATTAGCACATTCTTGGAGACGGAGTTCAGTGTCTTGACCCTTCAGCTTCACTGTCAAGTGATTTTCTGTGGACTAGATCTAAATGTTGTCCTTGGGTCTGCAATAATGAGGGGTTACATAGACTTGGGGGATAGAAAGAACTTTTGCCTGGTGTTTGATGAGATCTTAGTTAAAGATGTGGCACCCTGGAACGTGTTAATACTTGGTTATATGGAATTTGGGCTTGTCAGTGAAGCTCAAGAAGCTTTTAGTAGAATGCCCGTGAAGAATGCGGTCTCATGGAGTACTCTGATTAATGGGTATATTAAGAATAAAATGCTTCATCAAGCTCGATATACTTTGGATATCATGAATGGAAAGGATGTTGTCTCGTGGTCTGCTATGGTAAAAGGTTATGTGCAATGGGGACGCTTTGTTGAGGCTTTGGAGCTGTTTGTGCTTATGTTCAGTACAGGGGCCCGTCCAAATCATTTTACATTCTCAAGTGTGTTAGATGCTTGTGCAGGTTGTTCTTCTCTTCTCATGGGAAGTCAAGTTCACTCTTGTATCTCCAAGTTAGGTGTACCATTGGATGTTATATTATCAACTTCGCTTCTAGATATGTATGCCAAATGTGGGAGTATTGAGGCAGCATTTTATGTATTTCAGTCTATGACAGAAAAGAATTTGGTCTCATGGAATTCTATTATTGGTGGATATGCAAGGCATGGTCTTGCTGTAAGGGCATTAGAAGAGTTTGAGAGAATGATAAATGATTGTGTTAGACCTGATGAAGTCACATTTATCAATGTTTTGTCGGCCTGTAGGCATGGAGGACTGGTTGAAGAGGGTGAGATGATTTTTAACTCCATGGAGATGAAGTACGCCGTGAAACCAGAAATGGAGCATTATGCTTGTATGGTAGATTTATATGGAAAGGCAGGTAAGCTTGAAAAAGCAGAGAAGTTGATTAAAGGGATGCCTTTTGAGCCCGATGTCGTTGTATGGGGTGCATTGCTTGGGGCATGTGGTTTACATTCAAGTTTGGTGCTTGGTGAGGCTGCTGCCCATGGAATTTACAAGTTGGAAAAAGACCACCCTGCTGTGTATTCAATGCTATCCAAGATACAAGGTGAAAATGGTATGTGGAGCAGTGTAACTGAGGTGAAGAAGATGATAAAAAGTAAGCATGTCAAAAAGCAAAAGGCTGGCAGTTGGATTGAATCTTCCACATGAGCCTGTTGATTATGCGAACTATATGCTTCAAGAGCACTTTGACCGTGAGGATTTTCCTCTTGGCTGCATTCCATAGATGAATCTTTTGCAGCCTGATTTCAGGGTCTGCCTTGTAGCAGAGATTCTTTTCTTGAGTTAGTGATTAACTTCATTGTTGAGTTTGTTAATATCAAATGGAGAAAGAAAGCTAACCTCAAAAGTTGAGGCTGATAGCTGCTGGGGATTCTGGTGGATAAAATGTCCAAGCCGTGCTAGTCCAGATCTTTTACCCTACCATTTGTCTCATCCTTTGTTCCATTATCATCAAGCTACCACGTGGCAGCCTCTTTTTTCTGGGAAAAACATATATTGATCCAATAGAAAAAGAAGGAACCCTAAGGGGGTAAGGCAGCCTCTCTCTCTCTCTCTTTTTAAGAAGAAAATATTGGACCTATAAGAAAAGGAGGAGCCCTGAGGAAAGTGAGACACATGTTAGGCGTAGCTAGATGACAATGTGAAAGAGGATGAGAAAGAGAGTGGGACAGATGATGCTAAACCAAGCCTTTCACGCTTGACAGGTACATTTGTAGTTTTAAGTAGCCGCAAAGATTAAACAAACATAGGCATATGTATTCTCCCGGACTTTTTGTTGTGGAAAATTCATTGCTGGTGAACGAGAAATAAAGCAGAAGGGGACTGGGTGCCGGGTCAAGTTTGTGTACTATTTAGGGATTTCGATGGCAAGGTGATGTCAAGCTTGGCTAGATTTCCTATTCAATTGTTTCCATGTGTGTTCAATCTGCTCAATTTGTTTCAAGGGCAGATTGTCTATTCACTTGGGTAATAGGCATCTTGCTTTGCCTTTTTGGAAGTATCTTTGATTTGAGCTGGCAATTGAAGATTAAAAATTTATGCAAAATAGGACATGCTGAGCACTGGAGGCATGCCTTGGTGATCTAATACTTGAGCCGGCTAACCTTTGGAACGCGTTTTAATTTGCACAAGGTACCTTTGGTGCCTTGCTACTTGGCAATTGACTTTTTGCTTTGTAATATAAAATATGACCAAGTTGTGGTGTTTTTTTTTGCTTTCTATATATTCTTGCTTGATGAATCTGTCTTAGTTATATTTTTACGAGGAGAGGTCTCACAGCTTTCTATCAAATTGGGTAATATGAAGCATCTTTCATCTAGAAATTCCCTAATAGAGTATCTCGTGTCTTTGATTCTCAACAGGAGAAATTGCATTAGAGGAACAAAGCAGCAGGTGCAAATACACACTTCGGAGATGGAGTGTGCCTGTGATAGTTCTATGATCCTTTGGAGGTTCTCCAAATTCAGCTTTGATTTTATGGTTGGAGAACAGGTGCCCAATTATTAATAATTGGTTCTTTCTATGAGTTTGTGGTTTCAGAAGATCTGTCGTCACAGTCTTGTTTAGAAAAGATATGTCACACCAGCAGTAGAAGAGTTGTTATCTCAACTGTATGTTTTGCAAGTGATAAGGGATCAGCTTTCCAAAGGCTTGTGAAAGCTGTGGATAATTAAATATGTCAAGGATAGAATTGTCTACCTTGGTGAGGATAAATGTAGTCTACTCAGTTTTTGTTTTGATAAATCGTACCTCAAATATATATATGGCTAACAAGTTAGGAAAATCTTCATTCCGTAAGTTCGGTCCTCTAACAGGGGTTAGGTGTTTTTCAGAATCCCAATTCTTTTTGGGCTTCTCATGGATGTCACTCTTTGTCAGGTGATTGCTTCTCACCATCATTTACTCCAGCAACTTTTCTTTCCAGTTATGTTCCTCGAGCTTCTTTCAGTCCCATTCTTCTTCGCCTCGTTATTTAAGAACTAAGGATTGTATTACAATCTTTTTCTACCACTTCTTTCCTCGAGCTTCTTTCAGTCTCATTCTTCGCCTCGATATTTATGAACTAAAGATTGTTTTACAATCTTTTTGTACCACTTCTTCCATGCTTGTAAAATATCACGTGAGGAGAAGTTGTTCCCCTACTTTTTCCTGTGTATGTTTGCCACTTGCCTGAGCAGCTAATGACTGTTTCTATTCTTTTTTTTTTTTCCTTTTCATTTTCTGTGTTTCTTCTTTTTTTCATTTTCTTTCAATTTGCAGTATTTTATTATCCATTCTCCAAGAGTTGAAATTCAAATTCAATTTTGCAGTCTTCTTTTTTCTTTCTGCTGTATTTGTTTTCTCTGAGATTGTTGTTCATCATCACTTTGTTTACTGCTTTTATGGCATTAAGTGGGTGCTTTGATGTTTACTGCTTTGTTGTTCATCATCATCTTGATTACTGCTTTTATGGCATTAAGTGGGTGCTTTGAGCTACTCTCTCTGTTCCTTATTGTAGCTTGCACAGTTTTCTCCTTTGTGTGTCAAGCCTTTTTTAAACATTTTGAATCTCAAAGAATTGAGAGGTTAATGAATATTCTTTGTAGTTCTAGGTTTTTGTTTTTGGTTTTTATTTCCCTGCTATTGTTGGTGTTAAGAGAGTGATTTCAGCTATCGTTTTGCTTCTTTTTGCTGCTTATATAGTCTCTTCCTTCGTTCGTGAAGCCTTTTTTTTTTTTTTTAAACCTTTTCTCAACTTATGTTTTTTTTTCAATTTGAAGGATTCAAAGATAAAGGTGTTCGACAAACGTATATTGGGGTTTCCTTTCAGCTTTATTTTGCTGCGGTTCATTAATGGGTTGGTCTTTAGTTGGGTATCTTAATCTGATGACGTTGCTTGCAACTTTTTGTTATCATAAGCAAATGCAAATATGCTTTATGTTTAACTTTGCTAAAAAGAATGAGTATCTAATTGAGAAATGATTAGTTGTGTAAAAAGAGAGTTTCATAATCGCAATTCAACTATCAATATTTTCTTTTCTGTATAATAGAAAGAACTTCTCTGAAAGTTTTGAGGAAAAACAGGTGCTCATCAGCTTAGGTAATGTTGGAATGAAATAGATTTTGGGGTTAGTTTTTGTGTTCTGTTCTAGAAATTTTATTGGAGCAATTAACTGTGCCTTTTTGAAATTGAACTTGAATTTCATCTTTTAAATGTATTAATATGAGTGTCCCCCTTGTTATCATATAGAAATTTGCTTTATTGAACTGACTTGTCCTGGATATTCCTGGAAAGCCGGTCTTAACTGCTAAATTCCGAATACTGATTACATTCTGGTAACTTGCTTCATTCATTCAGTATTAGAGTTGATTGATGCTAATTTCCATTTTCCCAAGAAGTTGGAAAATTTGAGCTCCTGTTTAATAATTTCTGTGATACTATTCATTTTGAATTTTTTTTTTTAAATTGGCTAAATGAGATGCATGATAATGTGAAAGGATAAATTCTCAGGAGACGATAGGACAAAAAGAGGTTAATGGTTAAACTAATCTCATATTTTTCTGATGGTTAAAACTTTTCAAATACTCCCTCCGTCCAAAAATAAGTGCTCATTTTCTTATTCATTTTATATAGATAAGTGAACATTCAATTTTGGATGAGGGAATATGAGATTTTGATTGACAAACATATTGATCCTTCTCATACTTCTTGTGCACATTATGGCCTAATGAGAGTCTTAACAGCCCCCAAGTAGATGAATGTCTGCACCTGCTTCTGACACTTTTTTTCTGTTAGCGTAATTACTCTTTGGTTCTGTATGACCAACATTATGTTTCCTATCCTGTTAAGGCTGACAAGGAAGAAGCTAAGCTTCTCGAAATAAATATAAACATATTTGGACTAGGTTGCTTCACCTTTTATCCCAAATAAACCCCGGGGGAGAAATGAAGATTCTCATTTTGCAGCTAATTGGTTTCCTGTCTCTGCCTCCAGAAACATATAATGGATTTCTTTCATGACTCTGTGCGGCTATTTTTGCCTTCTAAAACTTTGAGATTTGTGGTTGCAGATGTTTTTGGATTGCATCTCATTAAGATAGCAAAACTCATCTCCCAAGAGCTCACGGGAATCATGATAAGAGCCCAAGAAAACGTATTTTTATGAGCCTATAAGTGGAAAACACATTTCATATAAACATGGAATAGAGAGTGGATAGAAGAGCTTTGCATTATGGACAACAATTTCTCAAATGAGAGGATGGAAAAAGCTACTGAAATTTGTAGCTTGCAGCATTGAAATGGTATGGCTTCAGAGGAACAACATCAAATTTAAGGAAAATCTGAACCATGGGAGGAAGTAACTAATCAGATTCCACAAACAGCTAGGAGATACGTACTAGGAAGCTGCTACAAGAAGAATTCATAACAAAATTCAACTAGGATTTTGATTTGATTTTTGGTTGAGTTTGAAAATTCGGTTTTGCAAATTGTTCATGAAAACCAAACCGATCCAAATTTTCATTGAAACCGAATCAAATCAAATTAGAATAAATTAATTCAGTTTCTGTTCAGACAATTTTTTTTTCTTTTTAAATAATTTTATGAATTATGTTGTAAAATTCTAATTTATTTAAGTTATTGTGAGTTATTTTCTGAACCGAAATTCTCTCCATTTTATATTTCAAATTTCCGGTTAGGTTTGGCTTCAAGAATTTAAGATAAAAAACTGAACTGAAACTATAATGAGTTTATAAGACTGAATTGAAAATCAAAAATATAATTTGCTAAGATACCATTTTGGGTTAGTATTGAATAATTTATGGCCCTGATTTCATCCACAGCCAAAATGCAGGTGGAGCCGCCCCCAATGGAGAAAACTAAACTTCAATGCCACATATATAGAGAGAAATGGCACAACTGCAAGCATAGGGCCTGACCAATAATGGAAATATCTTCGTAATTTGGCAGCAGAAGAGTAATTGGGTATACAACCACTGATTGTTGAAGGAGACTGTCAAAATGTAACACAAGGCTGTCAAGATACTCCCTTCGTTACAAAATATATATTTTATTTTATTTTTAGTTTATTTTAAAATATATATTTTATTTTTTTATATAAAGACTGTATTGATTATTTTATTTCTAACTTTATTCTTATCATTAATTAACTATTTAAGTGTTTTTATTTTCAACATCTATTAATTTTTTAACCGACTATTTAAAATATCAATCCTTAATGTTAAATTTAAATTTAACACACTAATTAATTATTTTTTAAAAAATAAATTTTAGATATTTATCAAAATTTTTTATAAAATTTATCAAAATTTTAATTATTGTGTAAATAAAAATTCATCATATATTTTGAAACAAAATGACTAACACAAAATGGAGAGATCAAGTATTTATGGGAAATTGAGAATAAAACGCAAATTTTGTTCTTGAGAAACAACATATCCAAAAAAATCATCTCAACTAAAATAGTACTATCGTTGTTCTTTTATAAAATAAATACGAGTTCTCGAAAGTTAAAAAAGGTATAAGTCTAATTTCTAACTGAAATTAAAATACGTTAAAATCGTTTCTGCAAGGAGAAGTCTCTTGCAGACACATTCCAAGAAAAAGAGCAAACAAATATTTTAAAAGACACCAAAAAGATTTCATGCATTTAGTTTAGAATCTTCTGCAAGATTCTTTGATTTAAAAATGGAAAATTGCATACTGAAATGCATGACTTTTCTACTTGCATAAATCAGTATTACTATATACAATCAAAAAACTCTTCATTTTCTAACTTATTTCTCTATCCTACCTCTTCTCTTTCTACAATTTCACTAAAATTAATGAGCAATGCATTAAATTAAATTATACAACACAATGAGCATAGAATCTACACCAGACTCTTTTGATTTTGAGATAAAAACTTAGAAAACTATAAACGTTTTATTGCTTTTCAAGTTCTGGGCTATTTCCGCCCAACTTGGTGGAACTTTACCTTAAGTTCTGCCAGGTTGGGAGGAACTATCCATAGGCTTCTGTCCAGTCTGGCAAAACCATTGCATTGTTTCACCATGACAGGCTAAACACTACAATAATCTCTACCCCTTTTAGGCAGAACACACCATACGGTTCTGCCCATCATGACGGAACTTTCCATAGGGTTTTGTCTTTTTGGGTGGAACCCTATGGACAGAGCCCAATTTATTTTTTTATTCATAGCTTATCAGTTTATTAAATGTAATTCATGAAGTGATAATGTGTAATTAGTATATTTTATTGAAAAGTAATTGTCAATAGTAATTAGAGTTATTTTGATCTCATAACTCAACATACTTTAGTAGATTGGAGCATTAATTTATGAGAATTTAATATACGTAGACATTTTATCATATGTTTTTAACATGCCTAAGTTGTCATAGTGATTATGCACGATAACCACAAGGCATTAGAAACATGCATTATTATGTCTATAAAGAGATTATGTTTTTAAGCATGTGATTTTTGTCTTCAAGTAACTATTACTAATATTTATTCAACAAAACTCATGATATGAATTGCAAGAATAGGGTTGCATGTTGAAATTCCATACTGCATTGTATAGGGATGATCAATGACCATCATCATTTGCTAATTCTTTTGAAGAATTTTTGGATCTTGATGGAGTTGATGGAAAAACCAATGGATTTGTAGAGGTTAGGTGCGAAAGGGGCAGGCCATATCAAAATTTTATTTTTGGATCTAGGGATGAGCCAACAAGAGAGACGGGGACATCAAACCCAAAGGAGAAGACAGGCCAAAAACCTAAGAGAACAAAGATGTGTAGTCACCCATTGATATTAATGGGTAGGGATTATGAAGGAGCATAGAATCTTGCGATGATATGCGAGAAACATATTTACGTGCTTAGAAAGTACGATCACGGTCATGCTTTAGCAATGAGTATGATTAAGTGTGAACTAAACATCACGAAATAGATAAGTAAATCTCACGTTAAATCGAAACATATAGTAAATCATTTGAAAAGGGAGAACCCGAACAGTATTGTCAGGTTCAAATTTTTGATTTTACCTTGCTTATACTGTTGTTATATTAATTTCTTTCAATTTTTGTTGATGTGAAATTTCTACTAACTTGCTTAATAACATAGAGCCAGGGGTGTGCATAATTCAAAGAATATTTATACACCAAACTTAACTGAATAATAATTCAGTTTTTGATTTGGAGATCACCAATTAAAATTCGAGTTCATTCGGGTTAGACTCTCTAAATAAATAAATTGTTTCAGGTTCGGCTTTGGGATTTCCCAAATTGAATTGAACTGAAACCGAATTTTTTTTTATAAAAAAAGACTCTAATACTATCGAGAGTTACCAGGTCCTTACTAATCATAGCAGCAGCTCCTCTCCTACTTCAGCTTCAGAAAAATTTTCACAGAATCAAAACTTCCGCTCCTTTGCCCCAACACCCAGACACCAACACGATTTCTTTGAGGAATAAAATTTGCAAGTTCAATAAGAAGATGAGAATATTTCCTTTTGCCTCATTTCTTGTTTCTCTTGTTTAATTCATCGATTTTGTTACTGCTTTAATTTCTGCAAGTTTTGTTACTGCTTTAATATCATTCTCAATGGAAAATCAATTCTAGTTTTTGGAATTGGATTATTTGCTTCTGTTTTTTCTTGAAACCTGCATTATTGCAACAAAGTTTTGCTTTATAACGCTCTTTCCTTTGGAACGGAACCATGAGTTACTTTGATTCCAAATCCTTGTTCCTTGTCATAGACATTGTAGAAATTATAGGCTTCATCGAAAGAGTCAAACTCTAGACCAATTCAGTTTATATCCGGAATAGAGTGGACAGATTCCATTTTGTACAAATTCACATCATTTACTTATGGTCATTTTTATGAGCTCACATTTCGAATTTCAAGTTTATTGTATGTGACTTGTAATCAACTGCTTCATGAACTTAGTGATGTTGCTAAGTTGTTGAGTACATGGCAAGGAAGAGATAATATTGAGTATTATGGCAGAAAAAATGAGAGAAAAGTATGATAAATATTAGGAAAGTCCAGTAAAGTTTAATTTTATTGTGTTTTATGTAGTTATTCTTAATCCTTAATTTAAGTATGATTATGTTAAGTCGGTGATTAAAAAAATGTATCCACATGATGTTCAACTTGATTTTGCAGGTAAGGTAAAAGAAGGGCTTTGTGCACTTTTTGAGGAGTACAAGAAGTCAAGTTCTTATCAAGAGCCTCATTCTCCTATATCTCTATTGCTATCATCTTCGAATGTCTCTTCTACTTCAGTTTCGAGTCAATATTCAAGAGACTCACGTGTCCCGCCATTGAAAAGATGTTCTTTGACTATTGATAGTAGGCGTAAGTATAATTTGCACAAGAAAGAAGGAGGGATTGATAATAACAATGAATTGGACAAGTATCTTGGAGAAGAGAGTGAAGAGGGGGAGGATGAGTTCGATATTTTGAAGTGGTGGAAATTAAATGCTCTAAAATTTTTCCATTCTTGCTAAACTAGCCCGTGATATATTGGTTGTTCCCGTTTCTATTTTTGCTTCTGAATCTACGTTTAGTATGGGAGATAGGATTCTTGATACATTTAGAAATTCATTAACTCCTAGGATGGTGCAATAGTTTATGTGTGCTAGAGATTGGCTACGGAATGAAGCATATTTAGTTATAGTTGAGGAAGATATCAATTTTCTTGAAAGAATGGACAACGGTAATTTTATTTTTTTGTTTAACCATTCAATTTTTTTTCTCATTTACTTACTTTTTAATTTGTTGTTTGACTTTTTTTTTCATGTCTTTATCAAAATTTGACAAGGATGTTCATGAATCAACAATTCTTGATCTTTGAAGATCAAAGCTTTTAAGCTAAGATTTCTATGAAAGATTAAAGCCATAAAGTTTAGCTTTTCGGTCTATATTGTCTAGTGAATTATTTTCTAATGCTTGTTATTTGGTATAATGAGTAGGCTGGACCAAATTTGAGGACAAGAGAATTGCTTATTTTTATGTAGTTGAATTTCTTGGCTTCCTGCACTACTATAATTTCTTATTTGGATGGTTACTCATTTTTGCAGGAATGTCTAGTTGGTCATCTTCTTAATAATGGTCAAATTGTAAGCCTACTTGAACTTTTACAAGAATGTCATGTGACAAAATGTAAGCCTACATCAACTTCTCATTCTTTTTGGAATAGTTGGAATGGCAGCTGACTTTGTATTCTTATTATTCTCTGATATTCTCAGATGATATAGCTCATTGTCTTCTTATTGCAATTGAAGAGTGGTGCAAATTGTCAATTGTTGAAGTCGAACTATATTTGTGAAGATTGTAGAGGGATTCCCTTTCAATTATAGTTTTGTTTAAATGTAGTTTTTTATGAGATTATTTAATTTTAGTTGTTGAATTAATTATATAATTCGATCATTGTTGTACTTATATAATTGTATTAGGTTTAATGAGGAGAATCCCAAAATTTTTAAAGACTTAATAGGTTAAAACTATGCTAGATTTCTTATTTATAACCATTTCAAAATTTCAATTTATTTTCATAAAATCGGTTTTATCCAAACGAAATAATTTGGTTTGAATGCTTATTAGGTTTGGTTTGGTTTTTAAAAAAAATTAAAAATTTGAATTTTTTCCAAATAACAAATCTGATTTTTCTCCAAACTGACCATATGAACACCCCTACATAGAGCAAAGATTGTGTAGAATGCTCGTTACAAGTTGAAACTGACTAGTATAGAATGTCGGATAGTGGTGCAATAACTTTTTAAATAATTCACTAGTTATAGATACATTTATTGGCACAGAGTAGAGTTGGGGACATATATTCTTAGTGATTATGTGTTTACGTTCCCATATTATTGTGCACTTGCTTTTTTTTTTTTTTATCATGAAGGTAAATGTATATTGATCAAAAATAGAGTGTACAAATACACCGAGCAAACTCGGGCACCCATACAACCATTACGGGATAACCTGCGATTACAAAGGAAAATGACAAGACACCAAGATCCTATTACATTATAGCCTAAGGCCAAAATCAAACTAGAAATCTAGATTTCTAGTTGATGTACAATCTGCTATTATTGAAAACAGGTACATGCAAGCAGCGTTATGTCAAACTTGCTTTGTCAAAAAATTCTGTGTCCATCCATTGCCACCTTTGCGTATGCTACTAGGCTCAACTCGGCTTGGGACGTCAGCTTGCTTTGCCTTGTGCTTGCTTCTTGTGACAATTTCAGTTGATCGGTTGGCTATTTTTTGGGTCAGCAACCCCTGTCTCAGGGAAACTTCTCCATTGTTGCCACCGGTCTTAACTTGCGACTGAGCAGAAGATCTGCCACCTTCAGTTTGGGAGGCCGAAGTGCTAGAGTTACAACCTGTACTGTGCCCTCCAGTGCAGTCTTGAACTCCAGTACCATTAGGAGCTACCGTTGCCTTCAGTAATTCAGTAGTCTGTTGTCTAGGCTGGGGAACCCGACTGGCCTCAGTAGGCTGTACAGCTGAAGGTTGTTTCATGGTTGTCCCTTTCAATTTTGACGCCTCTAGGCCCTTTTGTTTGTTTCTTACCCCACAATTGGCTGATAAGTGGCCAAAGGTAGAACAAGATGAACAAAACTTGGGCTCATGTTCAAATAAAATTTGCTGGTTACGGGTTTTCCCATTCGGGAATTGAACACATACTAATTGCTTTAATGGAACATAAGCATCAATTTCCACCAGCACTCTTACATAGAAAATGCGTTCCTTGGATGCTGTCATACTGTCAGTGGTCACCAGAACACCGATCATAAATACAATCTTACCTAGGGCTCTCGGATTCCAACACTCTAACGGCAGTCCAGGCAATTTCAACCAAACCGGTACCTGCTTGAGTGCTAAAAAATCGAACTCAAAGCAGTGTGGCAATGTTTTCAACAAGAGGGTATGTCCAAAGACAGAATAGGGTCCTCCATCTAATACCCGCTGTCTGTCCTCATCGGAGCCAAATTTGAAAACTAGCCATCCGCTTTGGTGGGGGAAATATTTGTACTTAACATTCCAAGTATCACAGAGTTTAAATAACGCTGTTTTACCTGGGAAGTGGCCAGCAAAGTAGCCCACGAGGTAGAAGCCCCATGCCTCTTTAATGTCATCAAAGTCTTCATCTTGAAGTATGAGTTGTTCAGGTTGGCCTTCAAAGTGAGGCAATGACTGTCCCAACGAATTATCCTTCAAGAGAGCGCTCCATAAAATCGTTGCTGTATGAGATACATCATCTGAACAAGAGGAAGAAGAGTCCTCGTGGCCAAGTGTTCTGGACTCAGTCTCGGAGCTTTGCTCTTCTTCATCACTGCCTTTTGGTATTTGTCCAGCCAGAGGAGCAAATGAATTCGGTTGACCCGAAAGTGTAGCAGCATCAGTGATGCACTTACCGGTGGGGGACTTGTGTGATTTAGCTTTCTTCTTTGCCATTTCAAATTTGAACAAAAGGCAAAAGAGAATCTGAAAAATAGTTAGTTTCCTACTCAATTTGTTGGGAACTTGCTGCCAACCGGGAAACGAACCTGCTGAATGGTTACTTTCCAGCCAACTAGCAATCAACAAAGGCCCACTAACCGAATTTGAAATTCAAATTTTGAATTTTACAAGAGGGGTAAACATAAACTGTTCACGTTTTCAAACTTGAACAAGATCAAAACACTAAGACAGACTGAACTTCTACAAACTCTGCCAAGAAAACGCAAGAACAAATTATTACAGATTCAAGGAAAAATTCAGGGATGGAATAAACTAACCACAATCTTGAACTCGGCTGCAAAAGAAGTTGGGAAAACCAGCTCTCTCGTGCCAGCAATTGTCCCAAGAAAAGTAGAAATCAGAGGGATGACCTTACCTCATCTGGTGCACTGCCCAAAAACAGCAAGGAGTCCCCGAAAGCAAACCAGAAACTGATGTTTCTGGATAAATATAACCGACTTGTTTGCCATAGAACAAGATGCAGTCAAAGGAATCTAAGAAAGATCACCATCTCAGCCAAGAAGGTAGAATGAAGAGGCAGCCCCTAAGTGGAAATTCCACAAAGTGGAGAGCATCTCTCTCTAACTTTTTTCATTTGTATTGATAATGGATATGATGAACACGTATGCTTTACTACTATGATGAGAAATATCTTATTTTAATTATTCGGTAATTTAATTCTGTACAGCTTAATGTAAGTCGTTATTATTATTGTGTTATTGTGTTATGTTTTCGAACTAATAATTCTTCATTTGTTTCTTTTATGTACAATATATATTGTACTTAAATTTTGTTGATGTTACACCAATAGGGCATAACTTTGTAGTGGATGAGTAATGAGCAGGGAGGCACTTACCAGTGGGTGTTTGAGTGTATTCAGACTATCTTTGGTAGAGATTACCCCTTATACACTATTGTGATAGACTGTGAGCGAGGTTTGATGCATGTCCTTCTTGATGTCTTCTCCAATTCTTATCATATATTGTGTGGGCATCACCTTATGAAAAATGTAAGGAAATGGTGCTTTAAGACATATGGTTATAAAATAACAGCTAAAAAGGTTTCAAAGGGAATGTAGAGAAAGTTAATTAACTCCCTTACAGAGGAAGAGTAAGTTAATTATGTTCATATGTTGACATTGTTGTCAAGATTCCTTAACTTATTGAGGTACTTGGACACTAGCTGGCTAGATTCACACCGTGAGGTTTATTAGGCTTGAACTGGGAAGATCTTACACTTCGGAACCAAGACGACCAATTGGGTCGAAAGCTTCCGTTCAGCTACGAAATCTTATCTCAAGGCATCTTCTGGTACCTTTAATACTATTTAGACTAAGGTACATTATATGATCGAGACCTAGATCATAAATATCAAGGGTATATTAGGGTAGTGTCAATTTGTCAACAAGTACAATATTCGTCTGTATGGCATCTTGGGGCTCATGTGCTATAGTGTCTCACATAAGGCTCTCTAGCTCATTTTGAATAAATGTGATAGTGTCAACAAGATTTGGATAGATATCTTCCTCCGTGGATATTGGTTACTGTACAATCATAGACTTCTTTGTTCCAACAAGATATTATTATACATGAGCACTGGACAGCCTTTTTGCTGGAGCATTTGCATTTCTTTTGGAGTGCTCTTGACATCACTATACCTACCTAGTAGTATTTTCATCAAGCTTCCCGTACCTTTATTATTATCAACGGGTAATCAAGGTTTTTGCCAAGCTGATGCTGAAGAGAAGTTAAGAGCAGCTAAGACAATTCGTGGTTCAGATGAGTCGGATGCTACTTCAAGAAAACAGTGAATTACAAGAGTTGGAGATATGGGCAACTAAAGGACGACCGAATAGGGACTTCACCAAGAGCGATAAGTCATATTGGGAGTATGTGCATGTCTCTTATAGTGCGTTTAAGCTTATTAGGTAGCAGTAGATACAGGGATGTACCGGGCATTCATCTAGCAATTCTCGAGGGCATAGCATATCCAAGGGCGGGGATCAGGTCGTCAAGGGGTGAATTTGGTTCCTTCATTGGAGGTTTGGATGTGGTAGCTCAAGACTTCCTATCTTTCCTTAGAGGAACCAATTTCATTCATTCATCGTACTTTTCACATGTGATTGGGTAGTAGTAGAGATGCTCATCTAGTAGCTTCTGAGGACCATAGGATCCAGGAGGTGGGGATCAGGGTCATTAGGGCATGGATTTGGTTCCTCCATTAGAGCTTCGAGATACAGGCAACTTGGGACTCCCCATATTCCCTTGGGAGGACTAGTTTCCTCCTTTTTGTCGTACCTTTCATATGTGACCAAGTAGACAATATAATAGATAGTTATCACAACCAATTATTACTCGACCTTTGTTTGTATAACTCATGGATAGTCATGGACATATCTCTAGCTGGACTTGCAGTCCAATTGTGCAGATTTCGTGAAAGTGATAGGATTGGGAAGGATTAGCAGTATGAATAGGATTGGGACAGTCACGAGATTTGGAAGGATTTTTTGTGGCCCACACACCAATAAGAAGATCTAATCTCTCGGTATGACCAACATCCTGGCTCGATAGCATCCGAGATCGAGCAAATTTGCTAACACCACTTGAGGGAAGATCTGAGGTCATTGCTAAGTGAGAATATCACCAATACCTAAGGATACAGAATGTGCTAGATTTCCAGTCCCGTTTGAAGCATGCCACAATAATCCCTATCAAGGTCTGCTAGATAAAGGCGCCGGTGCAGTTTGAATGAGATATTTGTCCTGAGGCTCCTCATGCTGCTCATCCTCCGGAACATCTATATCCTCACACAACAGCTCCTCAATAGGGTGAAATTATTTGTATCATCAACATAATCCTATAAATGTCTAATAGGCGTGATTGGGACTAGAAACTAATAGAAATACGATGGTCCAATAACTTCAGAGTAACTAACACACTTAGTGGAAGGGACAGTGCATAATACATAGTAACAAGTCAGTAATGAAGTGGATACACCAGAGGCCAAGGCTAAGGTAGATAAGGTGAGCAAATATCCAATACCCATGGCATAAGAGGCATCAACTACTGTGCAATATTAGATGGCCACACTGGTAGCGATGTTTAATTAGGGTCTACTAGTTGATATGCTCATCGTTTAGTTGAGGCGGTAATTGGATGTCAGTGGTGTAGTCAACTGCTACAGTCCTTCACTGCTCCAAATCATGTTTCGGATCTTGGTGCCTCTTGGATGGCTCAACCATCAAGAGTATACAAACAACTAAATTAGCATTTATCTATTTCAAAATAATTCTTAGAGTATTCTTCCAAATTAAAATACTTAGGTTGTTAGATAAACATATTTATTAAATTTATTTCAAAAATCCTTAATTGCATACCTAAACTATTTTATTATAGTATCGAGCAAAGTAATAAGTATCAGTGATTACATAAGTATAAATTCAAGTATAATAAAAATGGACAAATTTCAAATAAATAAACTACTTAATAAATCAACAAATTATTGTTAATAAATAAACATCTAATCTATTTTGAATTAAAATTTAATCCATTTAAATTTAATGTTAGTGGTTTTTAATCTATTTAACATATTTAAATTCTTAAAAATTATTACAAATAAATAGAAATATAATCTATTTTAAGTTAATATTTAATATATTTAAAAAATAATTTACCAAGTAATTAAATTATTCCAAATTAAAAACTTATTTTGCTGGATAAGCATATTTAAAAATTGTGCCTATTTAAGAAATTCTTAATCTCATACCTAAACTAGTTTATTACACAAATCAATAAACATTTAATCTATTTTTCATTAACATTTACTCCATGTAAATTATATTGTATTAACATTTTACTCTATTTAAATTTATTTATTGTAAATTATTACAAATAAATAATCTTTTAATTTGTATAAATTAAATTATATTAAAAAATTATCTAATTAACTTTTAATCTATTTAAAAATAATTTATTAATTAATTAGATTCCTTGAATCCAAAAAAAGACTAGGTTATTAAATGAACATCTCTAAAAACTAACCTTAGTTCACAATCTTAAAGGGATGCCTAAATTAGTTTATTATACAACCAAATAAAACAATAAGGAAAAGTGATTGATTAAGCATCATAGCTACAAATTCAAGTACAGTAAAAGTATGACTTAACTAAACAAAAAAAGGTACTTAAATACTCAAGGCCCCATTTAAATAAATAAATGACAATTAATTAAACAAAGCATAAACAATAAGAAAAAAAAAGATGACTTTTGCTGCCAAGAACAAAAATCACCACCGGTTTCCACATGTAGGGGCAAAAATTGGTGGCGACTTCTATCTCCGGTGGTGGAAATATTTGTTTGTAACATTTCTGTCGTTGCCTTTGAAGGTGGTGGCTAAAGTCTATGAACTTCCAATATTCTAGGTGCAAGGTTTTAGAATCTTTCGCCCCAAAGGGTTTCAAAAGATAAAAGAAGTTCATTCCTTGGCATGATGCCTCTATTTTTTTAAAAGTAATTAGAAAAAAAAAATATTTGAAGATAAATAAATTAGCATACCATCAGGAAATAATATTCTCATCATCTGATTAGGATTCTCTCTGTCCACAATTAAATGTTCATACTAGTATCTAAGCCCGTGCTATGCGCAAAATTACTTTAATTATTTTGTCAATTTATATGTAAATTTGATTGATGTTATTAAGAATTTTAAAATATAGTACTATATAACATGTATCATAACGAGGAATGAAGTTCGAAAATTTAAAATTATGTTAAGCATATCTTTGGTAAATAAAAAAATTTAAATGTTGTAAAATGTTTATAAATTCAGAAAATCTTGAAGTTATAAAATTTGCAAAGGTGTATTATGAAGCATGGGATGTAAAAGAGATGGAAACGAAATACAAAATTAGTATGTATTAAGATATTAGGTGTTATACAATAAAATAAATATTTTAAAAGAGAACATATCAAATATTAGAACAATATAGCATAATCATTGAACTAATTAACATGTTCCAATCATATTTTAAGTATTAATGCATTATAAGTAAACAACTTCACAATCCATCTTAAAGAAACAATTAACTACTTAACATGTTTGAACTATTTTATAGGAATAGTATGAGTACTAAATCAATTAAGTGATAGGTAGATGTAATTTGAAACCATCATTCTTAGTTCTTCCTTCTTGAAGATGATGCCCTTTGTTCATTGTTGTTTGTGATATGATTCTTTCAGTAACTCCTTAGTAGTTTACTAAGAATTTGGCACCATGATTGCAGATTTCCTCATCTTTTTAGCTCATTTCCTCATAGAAACTGCTCCTACTTGCAAATCGCAGATATCCCCATCCTTTTAGCTCATTCTCCCAAACGTTGTCATCTACAGGATGGAAAACATTAAGGGTGAAATGCTATATTATTATTTGTTCAAAAAGAATTTATGTCATCCACGCATTAATAAAAGTTGCCAATCATGAAGTCACAGACAAAATGTTATGTCACACGGCCAATATAAGATAATGACTTTACCCAAATTTTAGTATGCATGTAAGCCCACAAATTACAACCTCGTAGTTTGGGAAATGATCATACCGTTATTGCTTTCCAATCTATCATTTCATACCCCATCACCAGTATACATAGCATTCCAAATCATACATACCCCATCGACCTCGAATCTTTGACACAGCTAGAAAATCACCAGTATAAATCTGGGTTAATAGTTGTATGCCTTGGCTTTGGGCATTTTTCAAATGTGGCACCTATGTGATTCTTCAGAAAGGCAAGGTTAGCATTCTGCCCCCAAGCCGTATTAGCAAAGAGGGACAATACATCAACTATAGAAAGCAAGGTCCTCAGCATTCCTGATGGCATGAGAAAATAGAAATTCCATGCTGCTTTACCTGCATAGAGTTCAAAATATGAACCCTAGATTCTAGACAACCATATGTTAGGTACACAGACAGACAAAGACTGAAAAAGAGAAAATAGAAGCATGCATATTCCTCTTTACAAATAAGGTAAAATAACCCAAGACATTCAATAAATTTTTGTTGTAGTAGACCATCAAAGATGATGATGTGTATCCCATGTTTGAGAATGATCTATCATACTTTATATGTTCAATTGTGAACTTGTAGCTAGAAATATTTCTAAATTCTTTTCTTTCAGATAAGTCATCCATGAAAAGCTACTACTACCTGGAAACACTATTTTCCTTCATCATTCCCTTCAATCAATTTAAACACTATTCACCGATCAATTATCAATGTGATTGAAAACCTGCTTAAAATATGTGCAGACCATTGAATACATTGGTGAACAAAAGTAGCAAAGAAATGTCATCCAAATGTTTTCCCCCTAAAAAACCCATGAAGCTAATGATCTATTTTCCTCACATTTTGATAAGTCACTTCTTGTTGTATTCCACAAATCACGGAATTTGATGACTTCAGGATTTGATTTTCAGGAAGAAAAGAACATAAAGAAGAGAAGATATTTGATTTTCAAAATTTTAAATACATCCATTTTCATTGCATTCACTGTCATTTTTCTCATCCCTTCCCAGGGAACTAAATTTAAAATTCTCCTGATGGAAGGATCAATCTCTCACTCAGTGCATCAAGTTACCAGATTCAATTATCCAGAATGACAAAAAAAAAACATTTCATTTGATAGATAGGTACATCATATACGATTTTACCTATCTATCCATCACTAGAACTCAAAACGATAGAAAAATTTACAATTCAAAAAGAAGATGCGTCTACATCTTCTCCCGTTGCATAAAATAGGATTAGTAATCAATAAGCAGATCTAAATTAAAATAACCAGCTAAAGGAAAAAAGCACATCTAATGCAAATTCGGGTAAATAACAGGGAAACCGAAATGATCGCATCCTATAAGAACAATAAATCCCAACCTGAGACGTTTAGAGAATGAAACCATCAAGAATTCGCAAGAGTTTGGTATATCCTTACTTTTTTTCAAACAATGGTGACGCAGAAGGCACCAGCGAGAAAGAGATATTTGGTTTTGGGCCTCTGAGAGGAAATGAGGAACGAAAGAGAAGAATCTTCTCGGCTTCACAGGTCAAACTTTGAGGGCGTCAGTGCCTGCACATCACAAAATCAAAGACCAAAATCTATTGAAAAGAAATAGATTTCCGCCATACTCTTGCAATTTTATACTTACTCCATTGGCACCATCGTCCACGGCTTTCCATGCTCTGATTAAAGTTGCAATACTCCCTCCCACTTAGTTCTGATACTCTCGATTCAACCATGGTTGATCTACACATTTTTTACAACCTTCATAATCCTCAAGGGCAAGAAAACTTTTACGTTTTCATAAACCTTGGAAACTAAAAAAGCATAGCATTTAAAAAGACTTTCCCATTCTTTCAAACCTCTAAAGAGGTTAATGGTTGACATTCCTTTTTCTTTCACAATTCAACCCATTTCATTTTTCCTTTTTTTTACTTATAAGTCGTTTAATTTGATACAAATTGCACTTTATACACACATATAACTTTTTTGTCTAGCTATTAGAAAAGTTCATATATATAGACTATGAATCAAGATTGATACTTTTTCTATTAATTATAATTATGTTAAGATGACTATCTACTCATCTTCTTGATTTTATCTATTGGTATTAAATATAAATAGTTGAATGGAATGTATGAAATTCATACATTCATTTGTTCGTGTAGATAGATATATAAATTTAATAAACTAATTATATATATATATATATATATATATATATATATATATATATATATATATATATATATATATATATATATATATATATATATATATATATATATATATATATATATATATATATATATATTCTCAATAAATATTTACCATTAGAAGATCGACACTAATGAACTTTTTTCTTGAAAATTTAAATCGCTTTAATTTATGTATGTAATAAAATAACTATATATACATGTACTTATTTTATTGTAAAATTAATTACTGTCATTTATGTATTTAAATAATTATTTTAAATTTATATATTCATCTGTATACTTAATCACGAGATAGAGAACTATCTTTAATCAAGAGAAGAGATTAATACTTTTATTTATCATTAGAGTATCATTTAATAATTTTCTTGATTCTATACATTATTAATATAGATAGATTGAATGATCTTTCATAGAATAATTAATAAGATACATGCATTCATCTTATTTAATAGATACATGAATTTTATAAATAGATCAATTACATCAAAATTTATGGTATCTAATTATGTTATGAGTTTATGGAGACATTTAACCAATGTGTTCATTAATATTATCCACGCCACTTGACAAATTTAGGTTTTACCTTACCTATAATAGTCCACGTGTCAAATCTTCAAGCTTCCGGATCAACTTTAATATATATATATATATATATATATATATATATATATATAATTTTAATAATATTCACAATTGAATATCTATTTTTTTAAAATAGTTATATATTTTATCTAAATTTTTAAATTTAAGAGAAGTAAACTGCACTAACATAAGGATACCACCACTAACCTCTCTTACTTCTTTAATTTAAGGAATTTAGGTTTCACTAATATGTGAATCATACTATTAATCTCTTTAAGTAATAAAAATATGATAATAATTTTTCTATAGTCAAATTACTCTCCTTAATGTTATATTAAGTTAAAATTGAATATTTAATTGTGAATGAATAGAGTATATTTTTCTATACAAATTAAAAGTTAAAAGGTCATATTTAAAATAATTTATATTATATGTATTCTTTAACAAAGTTGATATGTATTCTCTTAGAAATTAAAATTAGTGTATAGCACATAAAATATAAATATACACATGTATACATGCGTGAGTTTTATATTGGGACAAGTGGAAAGGTTGGGACAAACGAGAACAAAGGAAACAGGCGGAGCTAACGCAGGGATACGTGGGCCGAGTGGACAGGGGGCATGGGTTGGGCTGGGGGCATCATTAACCCGTTCCTCTGCCTGTCCCCTGGTAATGGGTTTCCCTCCACTCCCGGCCCAAATATCTATCAAACTGGAGTCTATCTGGCCCAACTATGTCGGGCTGGATTCCTAATTTGACGGGGCCTATTGGAATCCATAAATGCGACGGCTAAGTAAGTTTTTTTTTTTTTTTAAAAAGGTTAATCCTGAAGATTTTGCTGGTAACGAATTTCCCACTCTCTTAAGTGTCCGTTGACTTCATGAAATTGTCGAAGCTCACAAATCCATTGATCAGTTTTTTAATTAAATTTTTTTTATTTTTTTACTTTCAACCTTATTTCTTTACTCACAAACAATTTATTTTTACAAATTTTAATAAATTTCAACTAAAAAAATTTCAATCAAAATTCACCTAAACTCTAAAAATGCCAACTCTTCTCCCAAGATGTTCATATTAAATCCCAAGAACCCATCAAAGATTCCCTGTGTGTGTGCTTTTGCTTCTGTAACTGCTGGAATTGAAGCAGAGTGGTGTTCCATATCCAGTTGATCTCTCTGCAAAGTAATGCTTACCGCCCATGTTTTAATGTTGAACTGAAAAAACAAATGCATGATTAGTTCTTGTTTGAGAATTGTTGACTTTGCTTTGATATATTGACATTTGCTAATTAGTACTCTCTGTTCCGCATTTGATATCAAGAACTGAGTTTTTAATGGGAAATGCTTGTTGGGTTAATACTTCAGTCAGCATTAGGCTTTTTCTTTACATCTTTCCTTTGAGGAATAGTTAGCCTTGAGGTGGGTGTTAATAACTTGTTTTGCTGAGATGATTTTATAACTTGCTCAATAAATTTATTGGCCAAGATTTAATGTTGAAATTTTGATGGTCTTTGTAGTGATAATCTTAATCTTAATTTGAGCTGAGCACTTTATTGGTTGATAGAAAGTAGTTCCTTTTTTTTTTCTTTTCTTTATTCCTTCACGAATCAATACAGGAGTGTTGACTAACAAGCAAGCTCATGCTTCGGCTTGAATAGAACAGATTGTGGAACAGTGATTCATGTGGCCATCCTCTGAAATATGGGCCGGGAATCAGGACTGGATGGGGTGAATGTTGTTGTCTGTGTTCTTGGTCTTGATTTGTGGTTATGGTTTGACACCACCTCAACATAAGAGTAAGTCATTAATAAAATAGAAAGAAAGGGAAGTTAAACTATCGAGTATTTGACACTTTGGCTCACTATAAGGTTCAGAAGATAGTTTTCTTAATGGACTAGAGTTAAGGGACTTTAGTATAATATGACTTTTCTTCTCCTTAAGTACTTTATGCAAAAGAGTAATGTCTATTTTTAGTATTCTCGCCTTATCTGATAGTTTTGGGTTTTTGGTTGGTTACTACTTCAATCAAACCTGCCCTTTTCACAATTCTTCTGGGATTCTGTCATTATGTGTCAGCTTAAGGCTATAGATTAACCTCCAGTGTTGGAGTGCTATGTTTAAAAAGCACTAACTGCTCAAGCAGATTCCAGATTTTGTTTCATTACTCAATGTGGCAATTAGGATTGCTCAATTATAGTCATAAGAAGTCTGCATGTTCTTCACAAGACTGTGTATCTGGGACAATGAAAAACCTGTTTTGATATTCAGGGAAATCAATTCTAATCATTTGGCTATGAAGTAATCGTTAGTTCAATAAAATTCATATTTCACAAATTTGTTATGAAAATCTAGAATTAGTGTGATGTTACTGGTGAAGAACATGTTTCTAGATTTTGTTAAATCAGAAAAAGGAAGTGTTCAGATAAGAAGCTCGTTTGACTTCTGGAAATACTTCAAGCTAGTGTACTATCTTGGCAGTCAGAAACCAGCTTTTCTGTTTCCGCAAAATGCTTAGATCAAACCAACTTTGCAACTTTTCTCATAAAATGTCCAGTATAACAAGTAGTAGTGGCTTATCTTATCTACTGATTCTATGAGATCACGAAGTCACATCTTGGAGGAGGACAGAAGTTATTATTTCTTTTTCACGTTCTTTTCCTATTTCACCCTGATTTCTCCCTTGATAAACCTTACTTGTTGGTACTATTTCTTCAGTATCATTGGGAGCCACTTTTGTCACCAAGGTGGAGTCTAATCTGAGTTGATTCATGTTTCCTTTTCTTGTCTTCTTCATCTACCCTTTCCCATATTTCTTCGATTTGTTTTCTGATTATTTCATTTTCTATGTGAGAATTCTTAGTTTCCTCTCACTCTTTTTGCTAGCACTATCTCTTGCTAAATTATCTTTACTAGGATTGTTCCTTGAACCACTACTTTGCACTACCATTCCACCTAAAACAAATAAGAAATAGATAAGTCAGCAATGGTTCCTTCAAATTTTTACTTTTTTTTGTGCGGATATTATGTCCATTAATGAACTTAGGTTCAGAAGAATGAAAGTAAAATACCAAGGTTGAATGCCAGTGTACTTACATATTGTCCTCGGATGAAGGTTTCTAATGGCCCAAGAGATTAAGTTGCAGATAAGTTGGATTCTTTCTTGTTGTATGGAAAATCAGCTTGTATCTGCCTCATACTATCATTTTGTTTTCCAATGTTGAAATCGTAATTCCTTGTTTCTTTTTCTTGGAGAAAACACAGTATAATGGCAGAGCTTGCAGAACTTATTGTTATAACTGTCATTTTGATGGGTAGTTTTGACCAAGTGAGATCAGATGCTCTCAACCACAAGTATGAAAAGGGTGATTCAGTCCCTCTGTATGCCAACAAGATTGGACCATTTCACAATCCTAGGTGATTATTGTTTATTGTGTATAGTTGTTCACAACAAATAAAGAACTATCACACAATTTCTTGCAGCTACTTTAGAATCTGTTAGGTAAATTGTCATATTAGTTTCTTTTAATTTTCCTTCCTAATATCTAGTTTTGGATGTATTTGCTTTCCGGCTTTTGGTTCAATCCAGCGAAACATATCCATATTACGATCTTCCATTCTGTGCACCAGGTTTTCTCCTTTCCTTGCGTCTATTTTTCTTTTCTTTGCATTCTTGTGCCTTTCAATTCCTATGTTTATACATTGCTCTTGAGTTTGAATGTAGCAGATTATCCAAAACAGAAAAAGGAATCTCTTGGTGAGCTATTGACTGGAGATCATCTTGTTACTGCTCCATATAAGCTTGACTTCTTGGTGAATAAATCATCCGAAGTTTTATGTAGGAAAAATCTGACAAAACATGAAGTTTCTCAGTTTCGAACTGCCATTGCACAGGACTACTATCTACAAATGTATTATGATGATTTACCCATATGGGCTTTCATTGGAATGATTGATCGTATGGGGGAATCCAATGCGGATGAGTATAGATATCTTTTATACAGACATCTTCACTTTGACATCTTTTACAATGGAAACTATGTGATAGAAATCAATGTTAGGAGTTCCAGTTCAAGTGTGGCTGAATTGACAATGGACAAGGTTGTAGATGTGGAGTTCTTGTACAGTGTAATGTGGAAAGAGATAGATGTCCCATTCGAGAAGAGAATGGATAAATACATTTCACCAGCTCAATTGCCTCATCATTTGCAAATCCATCAATTAGCAATTGTGAATTCATTTTGGACAATTCTGATCTTAATTGTTTGTCTGCTGGCACTATATATTCGAGTCCTGAAGAAAGACTTTTACAAGTAAGATATCCATGATGCTGTGAAATGTACATGATATTGAGGATCCACTTCTTCTATTGATTATTTCTCTTTCTTTCATCAAATGCTATCAATGTTCTTTCTTTTTGAAGTATTTTGTTTCTCTTCTCAATCTTGTAAAGGTATGGAAATGTTGAGGAGTTGGCTGACAATCAAGAAGAGACAGGATGGAAGATCCTCCATGGGGATGTGTTTCGGTACCCAAACTACAAGACTCTTTTTGCTGCAGCTATAGGTTGTGGAACCCAGTTACTGACAGTGTTAGTATTAACATTGTCCAAACTAATGGATTTGCTTTTCAAATAAAATAAATATCAAATGTATCTGTAACAACAGATTTCTCTGTATTTTGCAGTGTGGTGTCAATCCTAGTATTAGGCTTATTTGGTGTCTTTAGTCCTTATGATCGTGGAGTTATACAGCTTGCTTTAGTCATCACGTATGCAATTACATGTGGCCTTGCTGGATTTACTGCAGGTTCTTTCTATCATCAGCTTGAGGGAAATGAATGGGTTAGTGCTGCTTCCTTTTCAGTCCTCTGCTGCTTTAATTATACTTTTGAGTTCTAGTCTTTTTAAGCCCAAGGCCACAACTAACAAATGATTTCTTCTTCTAACTTGACAGGTGAGAAATTTATGCCTAACAGGGTGTCTCTTTTGTGGTCCATTATTTGTTGCGTTTGGTTTACTCAATGCCGTTGCTGGCATCTATGGGGCTACTGTTAACCTTCCTTTAGGCACATTTGTGGTGATTTTTCTTGTGTGGTTACTTTTGGGTTTGCCATTGCTTTTCTTGGGTGAATTGTACGGTAGGAGGACTGGTTCCAAGTTTCGTGCTCCTTGCCGCACCACAAAGTGTGCTAGAGAGATTCCCTTACTGCGTTGGTACCGAGGTGTTCTTCCTCAAATGGCATTGGCAGGATTTCTACCTTTTGGTGCTATTTACATTGAGCTCTATTACATCATGGCCAGCATTTGGGGTCATAGGATATACACATTGTATGGGATACTTTGTGTTGCCTTCGCACTCGTCATCATCACTACAGCTCTTGTTTCTGTTGGTTTGACTTACTTTCAGCTTGCTGCTGAAGATCATCGGTGGTGGTGGAGGTTAGTAGTTACCTTCCTTGATTCTTGAATTTGATGCTTTTAACTCCATCAAAAGGGAGAATTTTGCCATCAGGTTGCCCCTCCAAAGAGGAAAAGGGCAGCACAAGGAAAACTCTAAGCTTTTCCCTGAAACTAGATTTTCACTAGTGGAAGATCTGATGATTATAGATTTTGTTCAACAATCTGTAAGGCATTAAAAGAAAACTTGGAATGAAAAAGAATAGTGACAGTAAATAATCATATTGACCTTTAGACACCTTCAACTTGCACCTGGAAATTTTGTTATGGTAGTGAAGATGCCGTTTTTCTCAACAAAATAATCCGCCACTTCTTTTTCTTTCTACTTATTTTGATACATTCTTCGTGCTGGTATTTTAGAAAACTTTAATTCTACTTGGCATCTTTTTCCTTTATCCTTTCACATGTTCAATGAATTGACTTATCAGGGTCTTACTGCATGTTAGTCTATTTTCGCAAGAAGAGCAAGATGTGATCATGAACAGAAAAAAAAAAAAAGTTATTGCTATATCTTCTTAAAAATTTTAATTTCTTCGGAGGAATCCTTGCAGAGGACCTCTCTTTTGTTCCTCAAATACATATGTCAATCTTGAACATGTCGATTTGTTCATAAACCTTTTCACTTTTTGTTGAAGAAAGTGCAGACTGATGTTTTGCTTTTTCTTGCACAGGTCGTTTCTTTGTGGCGGTTCCACTGGTCTTTACCTCTTCGCTTATTCTTTCTTCTACTACTTTCAACGGTCGAACATGAATGGTTTCATGCAAACCTCATTCTTCTTTGTCTATATGGCGTGCTTCGGCTATGCCCTCTTTCTCCTTTTAGGCACAGTGGGCTTTCAAGCCTCGTTATTATTTGTTCGTTACATATACAGCAATATCAAATGCGACTAGTGACTGGTCGCTGCTTCTTTTTTGATGTCTTCTATCCGCATCATCAATCTGGGAATCATGAGTAGCAAAAGCTGTTCTGATGCTTGTTCGAGAACAAGGGAAGTCACAGACTCACGGATGAGAAAGTAATTTACTCAAGTTAGTTAACAGTACCATAATTTTGTAAGATTATTCATCAACACACTTGTCATCAGCTTTCAAGTGTAAAAGTAGCAAATAGCTGTGTCTCTAAGTTGAAAATGTACTTCTACATTAATTTTCTGGTATTTTGAGTACTTATTTCTCTATTGAAAAGTTGAAATAGCTCCAAGTTAATTACTTGATTGTAGAGTTATTTTTTCAACTGAATGTTCACGAATAAAACTTGTTCAAATTCATTCATGTTTGATTATTATTCTTTCATTTGATATTTGAGTTAAGCTTCAACGTTAACTATTATTTGTTTATTCATCTAATCAACGCGAATATGTTTGCAAACGAGTTCCAATGTCCACAAATACATATATAAATTTTTTATTTATATATTTATATAAAGTTTTCTAAAATTTATTTCATATTATATATTTTATATAATATTTTATTAATTTATTATTTTTATATTATTTTCTATATTTATTATATGCATTTTATTTTTTTTTACTTGGACTTGAATATCACTGGAGCTATTTCACTCACTCTCTATAACTTATACTTCTTTCTCCTCCAAAACCGTGAAACTTTTCAATACAGAATTTTTCTATGTTTTTGTTCCAAAATAGGTTAGATTGTCAAAATTTACTTGTATTTTATTAATTTTTCATTACAAAATATTCCTAAAATTTAATTTTGGCCGCTGATATACATCATCAAATTTAAACTATATAATACAATAAAAAAATTAAATATTACCAAAATATACAAAGCAAAAGAAAAAATAACAAACTAAAACATTAAAACATAATCATTTTTTTTCAGAAAAGAAAAGGCTACACATTTGCAGTCGTTTAATCACCGAACGATACCACCTTTGGCGCCCAGATATTTTCTTTGGGGTACTCAATGTTCACTTAACAGAAACACAGAGGAGAATTAATGTTCTTCTTTTTTTTTTTTTCTTGGTGACAGCGTAGAAGCATTTAAAATTCAAGTTTTGGTGGCGAATAGTCGGTCATCACATTTCTTTACAAATGATACTAAAAACTACGAATTTTGAATAAAAAAATGTAATCTTTTTAGAGAGAGCGGCAGAGAGTGGGGAGAAGGTACGAGAAGGAGAAGGTTTGAAAAAATGAGTATAAGTTCATTGTTGTTATACAAATTTTAAAAATAAAAATAGATGTCCCAATGTTTAGAAACCGAAACCACATCTTATCCCTTTATATTCTATCTTTAATGTAAGATAAAATTTTATCTTATGTTAATGTATTTGTGGATTCTTTGACTATAAATTAATCATAGAAGAAGAAATGACAACAATAAGAAGGAAATTCGGTTTCTATTATTCTCTCTTTTCTAGTTTTTTTCCATTATATCATTTATTTTTAATTTTTTCAAATATTACATCAAATTTTATAATACGTTATTAGTACGAGTCTCTATATTTTGCTATTAAAAAAAAAATTACATTGAGACAATAAATGACATGAATGCAAAATATATATGCATTACTGCAGTTATTTCAATTAAAAATATATGCTTGATAAACTATCATCTGTCTCATGTGGCCTAGACTATGCCAAAATTATGGCAATAGAAATGCATCATTTAGTAAACAAGAAGCTTACTGATCCATATAAATTTTTAATTTGGCATAATCGATTAGGTCATCTTGGATCCATTATGATGCGAAGAATTATTGAAAATATGTATCCACATGGCTATCCATTGAAGGACCACGAGATATTGGATTTGAATGAATTCACTTGTACTACTTGTTGTCAAGGAAAGTTGATAATTAAACCAGTAGTAACAAAAGTAGAAGTTGAATCTCCTATATTTTTTGAACAGATTCATTGTGATATCTGTAGACCTATTCATCCATCATATACATTATTTAGATTTTTTATGGTCTTAATTGATGCATTGACCTGATGGTGGCATGTGAGCCTATTATCAAATCACAATCTGGCATTTGCGAGACTACTTGTGCAAATCATTAGATAACAGGCATAGTTCCCAAATTATCCTATTAAATAATATTGGTAAATATTCTTCTCATTCTTTTGATGCTTATTGCATGTCAATTGGTATAAGTGTTGAACATCTTGTAGATAATGTTCTTACATAGAATGTTTTAGTTGAATCATTGACTAAATGACTACAATTGATTGCTAGACCCTTATTAACGAGAACATAACTTCCCGCATCTGCTTGGGGACATGTTATTTTGCATGCAATAGCACTTATATATATAACACCAATGAGTTATCATAAGTATTCTCATTCACAATTGACTTTTGGTTCTGAACTAAATATATCACATTTGAGAATATTTAGCTTTATAGTATATGTTCCTATTATTCCAAATCAGAATACTAGGTTCTCAAAGAAGATTGGGAATAAATATGGGATATGATTCTCCTTCCATCATCAAGTATCTTGAGCCATCAATAGGTGATGTCTTTAGTGCATGATTTACTGAATTTCATTTTAATGAAATAGTATTCTCTATATTCAGGAAAGAAAATCATCAACTGAAAAAAAACATTGCATGGGAAATATTATCATTGGGTCATCTTGATCCACACATAGGCATTAGTGAACTTGAAATTTGCAAGATAATATGTTTTTAAAGAATTACAAATTAGTTACCTGATGCTTTTGTAGACTCTAGAAGAGTTACAATATCGTATATTCTAACTATAGATGCTCCTATTCAGATAGATATCCTAACAGGACAAAGTGTAAGCTCTATAGCTATTGATTCTAAAATGTGTCTAAAGCATAGTTGAACTCTTGGTTCTCAATATAAAAATCCTCGAAATCCTGAAGTATTAGAACAAAAAGACTAAGAGATTACTGATTTTAATGTTTAGGATTCTGATAATAATATAAATATGGAGAATTCCATAAACTTTATTACTTGATAGATAGAATCAAATAAATAAGATTTATAATCACACTTTTTCATATAATGTAGTACTTAATATTTCAAGTGATAAAGAAATCTTGAACCAAGTTCAATTGAGGAATAATTTAACTGACAAAGAAATCTTGAACCAAGGTCAATTGAGGAATATCGGCATAAAATTGATTAGTTGCAATGGAAAGATGTGATTCAATCATAACTAACCCACTTACCAAACATGAGGTCTTTAGACCTATAGTTCGAACACCAGAAGGTCATGTAAAATTAGTTGGTTAGAAATGTATATTTCTACGAAAACAAAATGAACAAAATGAGGTCGTGATGTATAAAGGACGACTTGTAGTACGAGGCAATTTTTGCAAATATCTGGAGTTGATTATGAGGAGACATATTCTCTTGTTATTAATGCAATCATATTCTGATATCTTATAAATTTGATAATACAATGAAAAACTTGATATGCACCTTTTAGACGTAGTTAATTTATATGTCGAAATCTTGATAGTAAAACTTATATGAAAATTCCTGAAGAAGTTCACATACCTGAAGCATGTATATCAAGCACTTGAGAAAATTATTCCATTAAATTACAAAAATCCCTATATGGATTAAAGTAATCTCAAAAAATGTTGTATAATCGTCTCAATCAAAAAATGTAGTATAATCGTCTCTCACTAAATAAAAGGTTGCTAATAGTGACGAAAAAAATAATTTTTAATATTTAAATTAGCTATCCATCGCAAATTCTTTGTTAATTAGCGACGGATTTGTGAAGGAAAAAATAAGAATTAAAAAATTTATTTTTAATATTTAAATTAGCTATTTGTCGCTAATTAGCAACGGATTGTTTTATTGGTCAAAGTTATGTTTTTCCTCGCTAAACTGTTGCAAAGTTAGCAACGGACTTTGGCCTTTGCTAATCGCGTATTTTCTTGTAGTGTCTATTCATTGTATTCTGTGTTTTGTGGAGTTCAAACAAAAATCCAACAATTATGTTCAAGAATTGAAACATTGGGGTCATTGATACATTTAATTCTTTCTAGGTCTATGAATTTGATATTTTTTCCTTGTATGTACAGATTTGATCATTCCTTAGTTTGTTGCAGAGTTCAGTTCATTTATGTAATTAGATAAGGTTAATAATTTTATTAATTATGTGACTGTTTAATTTTAAATTTTTTTTGTTAAAAAGTCCTGTATAGTAGTAGTTTCGATTGTTTAAGAATCATTTTCGGTTAGCTTCAATTGAGTATTACTAGTGTAATCCAAAAGTATAGATTGATTGGGAAATATGAATTTCATCCTTTTATTTCTGAGTCAGTTATGTTAACTTTAATTGATTTATAAGATGGGAAGAGTCATTATGCAATTTTGATAAGCGTTCTGATAGGGTCAAAATGGTATTGAATTCTGGATCTCAGGAATTTTCTAGGTTTTTGGAGATTTTTATTCCTCTCTCTATTCCCTTGAATATGGCTGCAAAGTTGGATTGCAAAGTTGGGTTGCTGATGAAGTAGGAATGGAATTTCCTTTAAGTATTTTGATTTTGAGTGAGAGTTCTTAGCGGCTGGAGAGACAGAAAGAAAAATGCAGTCATTTGTGAAATTTTATGAACCTTTAGTTGTTGCAATAGTAGAATTTTGTGTGTTCATCCTAATTTGTTTAAGGAGTATGATGGGAAACAGAATTTGAAGCTTCCTGGTCATGCAAAAAATAATATATGTCTCTATTATAATAAAAAACATGTGGATGTTTTTTTCAGTGCAGGTGATGAAAAGCAAATTGTTGGTATATATTTTAGATCTGCTGAGATGTCTGCTTTGAAATTGAAGAGGTCATGGTTTGAGGTTTCTGCAAGTTCCAATATTGTGAAATAGTTTTAGACTAGCATAGGGTGGTTTAGGGTTGAAGCTTTTGTAATATGACATAAATGTTACGGTAGACTTGTTTGATAATAGGGGTGAATGTTCTATTCTGTTTTCTAGTTTTTTTTTTAAATGTTTGAATGTTATTTTTTGATTTACTCTATTTGGAATGGAAAATTAAATTTTTAATTTTTGTCGTTATTTTTCCCATGGCATCCAATATGGATTATGAATGTCGCATAAATCAACTGTAACAGTAGTTTATGAATATCTATAATTGTTGCTATTAACAAAAGCCATGGAAGAGATTGTTAGAAAAAGGGCATAGCCTCGGTCTTTGTCTGCTTTCCAATAGTCCATCCTCAATTGTTTATCTTAGTCCGTAAGAAGTACTGTTCAGAAGAAAAAAATATGCACAAAAGTAGAAAAACTCAAAATTTATTGTTTAGAATATGAGTAAAGGTCATATAAATGTAACAGAGAATCGAATAAGACATTTGAATACTATTGTTTTTATTGATTTGAAGAAGGGCACGAAATTATATGATTTTCAGATCATGTTTTGATTAAATAATTTAGGATGATGATTAAAAGTGGAATTATGTAATGAAATTCTGCCTTTCTTTACAGAATGGTTTTGCAAAGGTCACACAAATCTAACAAAAAATCGAAGAAGAGATTTGAATAGTAATTTTGCTTTTATGGTTTTAGGCAATTGAATTTCATTACTCTCGAATGATTTTTAAAAGAAGAGACAATTTAGCAATCCAATTATTTCAATAACATATAATGAAAGAAATTCACTAAAATGTTTCAATAACATTAAATCAAAGTAACATAATATGAGAATGCCAGTTAATTGTATGAGTTTGAGTTCATATTCTAGTTAAGTTATTTAGCATGATTATTGAAAATGCACTTGTGACATGAACTTCTCTGTTGTTTCTGATTGCTTTTAGGGGATTCAAGTTAATAACTTTTAAAATGACTTTACAAAGAAGAGGCAGTTTAGCGATTTGAATTCCATACAGATGCCACTATAATAGTTATTCAATGAATTTCTATAATTCTTGCAATTAACAGGATGATAGTCACAAAATATAGAGAAGGTTTAAATGTTGATTTTTTTAGAATTAAAGTAAAGGCCGCATAAATGTAACAGGAAAATGAAAGAAGAGGCTTTCTAGGAAATTGTATGATTTTATGTTCATATATTGATTGAGTAATTTACCATTGCATTTCAAAATAAACTTGTGTCACCAACTTCATATATTGATTTTTTTGTTTTTTATGGGTTTTAGGCAAATGAAGCTAATTTGTTTCTGGGTGACTTTCAATAGAAGAGGCAATTCAACTGAAGTGAAGAATTTTGGAGTCATTCTTTCAATCCAGGACATAAGTATTTTCAAGATATTTTGTGGTCTGCATGTTGGGAATATCAACTTACTATTATGCTATTACTTCGTTTGTTTTTAAGATGATTTTATGTAGTAAATTGTATTTGTTCAAAATATGAGCCTATTTCGAGTTGTATAACTGAACTACAATGCAACAAAATGTTAAAGATTAGAGAACATATTAAGTGCAATTCATATTTTAATATAATACATGTACAAACCATTTTAAGGTTGTATGCAACAATCATAATGAAGCTGCAACAAACCTATGTTAGAAGTAAAAATCTATTAATGATAGAAAACTAATTGAATTGAATGGGTTTTCACATATTTACACCCATTCAGTATGTTATTTCATTGGTAATTTTGCTATTTTGAAATTTGAAAATAAGTTATGAGTTGGTGGCTTCACTTCTATCATTTTTTAGATCCTAAGACCATCACATTGAAGACATTATCTTGTTTGTTGTTGAACAACATATAGTCATTCTTCTTGATTTCGAAAATCTTCAATGAATTGGTCCTATCCTTCATGCATTACAAAGCATGTTCTAACTCTTTGGACCAAAATTCTCCATGTGTTACCTTCTGTGCCCCTGAGTATCACCACTGGCGGCATGATGTTGTCCTTCATATTTGTATAAGCTCTTGGTATTTGCTATGATTATTATGCATGAAAAGGTTAATTCATTTCTACAAATGTAAATATATGTGAGTAGATTACAGAGTAAGAATTTTGAAACTTCTTCATGTGAAATAGTTTTACCATTGCCACAATGTTAATTTTTTTTTGTCATGCATTTGACAAATCTTCTTTGGAAATTTGCCATCTAAGATAGAAATTATAATGAGATAAGAAAAGCTTGTGGTGAATCATAGATCTTCGTTTCAGCTAAAAGATTGAATACTTACTGTTGTGTTGGCGAATAAAGCTTTTCTGATAAAATTTCTTCTGAAAATAGGAAAAACAAAATTTTTATGATAATGAATGAAAGTCTTTTTGGTCTTATATAGAGGAATGTTTTCCGTGATTAATTAAATCAATTTGGTTTCTTAAGTAGATAAGGTGATTTGAGAGAATTGTTGTATTCCTGAATTTATCATCTGTTTGTGCGTAGATAGATGATTCAAAGTATTTGGATATAGGCAGTTTAATGGTTGTAGTATTCGAGAAGGTATTTTAGTCTGTTTTCAATTGTTTATTAATTATGAAATGTTTGAAATTGTTCATTGATTCTTGTATCAATTGTATACTCTTTAATTAATTATTTTTTAAAGTTATTTATTTTTGCATAGAAATTTAATATAAATTGTACATCAATTATGTAAATTATATATGTTTGTCAATTCTACTTGAGACTTATTAATGTCTAGCAATGAGAAATGGTTACTTAGACAATAATTTCATAATTTTGTTTGGTGTATGATGTATAATTATCAGAATTACAGAACATTTTCTTAATTTTAAAAATTGGTTATCCAATCTTTGTTTTTTCCCTCCTTTAGCTATTTCCCCCAATCTGTACATGCCATTTTATTTTCCCATTCTTAAATTATTTTCCAATTTACATTAATGTGGTATTGTGTACTTCCATATGTTCCATCTGTTTCATAATCATTTTTACAAATTGGATTCTCTTCTTAAAAAGTGTGCTAGATTTGAAGAAAGTAGATACTTTTTTTTGTGTCGTTCTAACTTGAATGTCAGAATAGTCTATATTGGTGTTGATAAGCGTAATTGATCCAGGAATGTTGTTGTTCATTTAATTTATATATGAATGTTAATTTGTAGTGGAATATTTGTCATGTTTGATTGTCTGCTAAAATAGTATGTTAAACTGTATTTAATTGATGATTAAATTGGAGTATCGTATGTGTTTGATTGTGTCTAGCAACTATCCAAACCAAAACGCTGACCCAAACAACAAAATGTTATCTGCTTTCTTTGTTTGCCTTTATTTCTTTGCTTTCAAGTTACACTCACCATATCTCTAATTCTTGTTCATATTAATATAGAATAAATGAAATTTGTTAAAAATATAGTAAATCGAAGGAATATCATTTTAAGTTTTGGGACTAAACTCAACTCTCCCATTTTCAAATAAGACTTGGCCGATGCTATTAGTTAAGATGCTGTCAGTCCACATCAACATTTCCACTAGCACTGTCAAAGGGTCCGCCGGGCTGTTTGACAATGTATTTAGGCCGGCTTGGACAAGTTTGGTCTAAGCTTATTTAAATGCTGGCTTATTTAGTTCATTTCTTCGGTTGCGATTTTTTTTAGTGCTAAAATTAACTTTTAGATTTAATATTTTAAAAATTTTACTTTAGCTCAAATATTCAATATAATTAAACTATGTAAAGGTTTCAACCTTAAGTTAAAGATGTAATTTTTTAAATTTAAATTGAGAATTTAATGAAGTTTTGAGAAAAATATTCTTAGATGTTAGAAATATAATAGAAAACGGAAAGCATACATAATATTAGGGTTGATCAACTTAATTTCATGAATCAATCATTGTGTCATTTTAAATATTTTCTTTATATAAATTTATCTGAATTAAAAATTATATATATATAAATATTAGTAATTGATCAAATATCATTTTTATCTCAATTATAAATTTATATGATCTCACAATTGATAAACAAAAAAAAGAGATAAAAACAATATTAAAAATAATACTTTTTTAAAAAATATCTTGGCCTGCGAGCTGACCTGTTTAGCACACCGGTCTAGTAATGCGGATATTGGCTGATATAATCTCAATCCGCAAATAAACAGCCCAACCAATTTCGTTCCGTTTAAGGCTTGACCTGGGGCGGGCTGACCCATTTGACATCACTAATTTCTCCCCTCCATTAGGGTGTATTTAGCACAAAAATAATTAAATAAATAATAGAGAAATTGATCATGTCGATCCAAAAACTATTTTTATTTTTATTTCTTAATAAATTTTTTTCTCTTTTAATACCTATAAATAATTTATAAATTTATAAATATAATAATTTTTAAGTCATATAATCTATCAACTTAAGTTGTGCCTTGTGTATATGCTATCATCTTCAAAGGCAGTTTCTTACACTGGACAGCTACTACAAAGAATGAATGAAGGATTGGATGGGTTTTTAAAATTTGAAGGTCTGCTCCGTTTTGCCTAATATGAGTAGATTTGACATTTAAATTTAAAATGAAATAATATAAAAGGACGAAAATGCCCTTGAAGACAATGACACGTACATAAGTCATGCTTAAGTTGATGAATTTTGCGGCAATTTATAAAAATTGCCATAAGATAGGAAATTGTGTATGGGTCTCGAAAAATAAAATAAAATATTTTTGTTAAGAAAGTAAAAATAAAAATAGTTTATAAATATGAATAAGTAAATTTCTCTAAAAATAAAAAAATAATAAAAGATCTATTGCTGCGTGTAAGTCACGAGCTCAGAGCAAAGAACCAGGCATTCATGCACACGTTCTTCTAACTATGTTTCCACTCCACGCTATTCCCCATCTCGGAACCCATTGTGATGTTAGATTCACGTTCCTCTTTCTCAATCATTTCTTCTCTTCAATGAAGAAATCCATGAATCTGTTATGCGTTTTTACATTCCTTGCAATATCCCACTTTCCAAATCCAGTCGGATCGGATGCTTCTGATCATCGCTACAAGCCTGGAGACTTCGTCCCTCTCTATGCCAACAAGGTTGGCCCGTTTCACAATCCCAGGTATGAATTCGACGACGGAAACAGAAGCTTTGTGGTTTTAATCATGAGGTTCGAGAATAAAGTCTCGTGAGATTGTTTTGACTGTGTTGTTTGGTACAATTTTATTGCACAATTCATCTAAAGATCCTCAAATTTTCTGGGTTTGATTTATTTAGATGAATGGATCTTTTCGATGAAAGTTGGGTATGCGATTCGAATTCTGACGATAATTATGAAGGGTTTCTTTTTGATGTTTGATATTACTAATTAATTATTGATTTCTTCGTGTATTTCGCAGTGAAACCTACCGGTATTTCGACTTGCCTTTCTGTATGCCAGGTATTCTTCGATTAAGTGATGAATTTGACTCTTGATTTGTGATTCTTTGGTGGTTTATAGCTAGGGCTGCGGTGAAGTGAATTTCTTTTGAATTTGAATAAGTTATTAATTTATTTTCTCTATTTTATTAGTTTCATGCACAATGCATAGCCATAAAACCAGTATTTCGTGAAATGTTTGTATCCTTCCAAGACATCAATCTATATTTCGAGCAGTTTCAGTAGTAATATTGTCATTGGGATTTCATAGGCGATATGCAATAGTGAACAAGAATGAAGTTGCTTAATTGCTCTTAAAATCTGAAACATGCCCTTCACCCTTCATGCTGCTCTTCTGCCCCGAACATATTTTTTGGTAAATGAAACTGCGCTGATATTTGAATGTAGGAATCTTTTACTGCTTAGTTATTTTTCTTTTTGGCCAAGTGAATGTTTTATTGTTTAGTTAATACAATGGAATGGGGGCAAATGTTGACTTTTCTGTATGGATCAGAGTTAAAGCTGAGGTTTCTGCAATATCAATTGTTCTCCTTTCTAGCAGCGGGTTATTCTTTTTTCCCTGTGTAGTCAATGGAGGAATCAAACAAATTGCCAGAAAGGTGTTTGAGTTGAAAAGTAACTTTACTTGCCAGAATGCGGAATCTAAAGGAATAAGTTATCTTTCTCAGTGCTTAAAATTTATGAGAAGAAGCATTTTTAGTTTGACTAGATGGTGACCAGTTGAACTTCCTGGAATAATTTGGTACTGGTGCCTTATAGAGAAATACAAATTAAAAATTAAGGTTCACATATCAAGAAATTGAACTCTTGTGTAAACAAAAAGTCTCTCATCACCAGGGCAGCATAGACAGAACCTCATGATATATAAAGAAGTTGCAAATCACCGAAGTTGAGTTTGTTTTAGAATGATTCATGCATACTCTTCTTAATAATGAGATTGTAATTCTACACTAATCAAACTGTAATGTACATTTAAAAACTCGAACTCCCTCCTCTTGACTATCTTTCTCTCACTCTTGTCTCAGGGGTGTTTAGATTTCAGTTAAGTGTGACATTTAATATCTTGCACAGGTAAACTTCGAGTTACATGTCAAAGCTTTAAAAACAAAAAAAAATCATATTCAGCGCTAAAAGAAAAATTAAAAAAAAAAAGTCATGTTCAAATATAATTTGTGAATCGTTTTACATGATTTGTCACAAAACTGAAGGCATCTTATTATTTGTCACTGAATTTATTATTACATTTTTGAAGTCCATGAGATATCTAGTCAAAGCAACAAGTAATTGAAATCCTTAAGTTCTGAAACATGTTTTATTTCTCACCCTATGGGTTCCTGTGAAAGATCAAGTCTGGACTCCCAATGTTTTGAAAAGAGTACAGATGTAACAGATAGAGACTGACATGGGGCATCGCTTTGCATTTTTTTTCCTTTTTTATTCTGGAATAGCATATGCTAGTTGAATGCTTGGATTACGCCAGAGGTTGGGGTAAAATTCTCATCTTTGTCGTTTGGTAGATACATAATACTATCTCTTGAAGCAAAAGCAGATAAAGTCTGTTAGCTGGAGATCCTTTAAAATAACTTTATGTTCAACCATATAGAGCATGACATGATTTAACACCCGTTATGTTGTTGGTGGAATTTCTAATAAAATTGCAGATCATGTGAAAGAGAAGAAGGAAGCTTTAGGAGAGGTGCTGAATGGCGACCGACTTGTACTTGGTCCATATAGCCTAGACTTTTTGATGGACAAAGACTCTGATGTCCTCTGCAAAAGAAAGCTGACAAAGAAAGAAGTTGCTGTGTTTCGAAGAGCAGTGGAGAAGGATTATTATTTCCAGATGTATTATGATGACTTGCCCATTTGGGGCCTTATAGGAAGGGTGGACAGAGAAGGAAGAGCAGAAAATGACTACAAATATTACCTTTACAAACACATCCATTTCGATATTCTATACAATAAGGACAGAGTTATTGAGATAAATGTCCAGATGGATCCTCATTCAGTTTTAGACCTGACAGAGGATAAGGAAGTGGATGCTGAGTTCACATACAGCGTAAAATGGAAGGAAACTGATATTCCTTTTGAAAAGAGGATGGATAAATTCTCTCAAACTTCTTCTCTACCACATCACTTGGAGATTCACTGGTTCTCAATTATAAATTCTTGTGTAACAGTTCTCCTCTTAACTGGATTCCTAGCCACTATCCTCATGCGAATTCTTAAGAATGATTTCATCAAGTAAGTAACATCTTCATTTGGAATTTTAAAGTATGAAAGTAGGAGTTTTCTCTCAATCTACTAACCGATTGCAGGTACACGCATGATGAGGAATCCGTAGATGACCAAGAAGAAACAGGATGGAAATACATTCATGGTGATGTTTTTCGTTTCCCAAAGTACAAGTCACTGTTTGCTGCAGCACTTGGTTGTGGCACTCAGCTGTTTGCCCTGTAAGCTTTAAAATAATCCAATCTTGTCCTGAAATGAAGAAATTTTATGCAAGTTATTCATCAATAATAATTAACTTAGTAATTGTTTTATTAATGCAGTACTGTGTTTATATTTCTACTTGGACTTGTCGGAGTATTCTATCCGTATAACAGAGGAGCTCTATTCACTGCATTGCTGGTAATGTATGCTCTTACTTCTGGAATTGCGGGTTATACAGCAACCTCATTCTATTGTCAGCTAGAAGGAACCAATTGGGTATGTGCCATTGACTGCTTTTATTAACGTTTCTTCTGCATTGTCATTGTTACTCTAAATCTGAGTTAGCTATTTGTCTTGACAGGTGAGAAATGTGTTGTTGACAGGGTGTCTTTTCTGCGCACCTCTTTTTGTCACATTCTGCTTCCTCAATACCATTGCTATTGCTTATAGTTCAACTGCAGCTCTTCCTTTTGGAACAATTCTTGTAATAGTCCTCATATGGACATTAGTAACATCACCATTGCTTGTGTTTGGTGGAGTTGCTGGAAAGAGTAGCAGGACCGAGTTTCAAGCTCCTTGCCGCACCACAAAGTATCCCAGAGAGATCCCACAAATGCCATGGTACAGGAGTACCATCCCTCAGATGGCAATGGCTGGATTTTTGCCGTTCAGTGCCATTTATATTGAGCTGTATTACATATTTGCAAGCGTATGGGGTCACAAGATATATACAATCTACAGCATCCTATTCATTGTCTTCATCATTCTGCTGATCGTCACTGCTTTCATTACTGTGGCGTTGACATACTTTCAGCTTGCAGCTGAGGATCATGAATGGTGGTGGAGGTAAAAAAAATCTTTCACAGTTTTTTTTTCAGGCTTCCTTAACTGCTCTTTTGATACTTTTATGCTGTTTAAATCTCTCTAGAGCCCAGTATGGGTTACTGAACCAATTATTATTAGCACTGAGTTCACCTAATAGTTTCCTTTGGTTATGGGACATCTACTTGTATCTCTGTTCCTGTAACCTAGTCTTAATTTGAGGCAGGTACCTAGCATTGATAGTAATTATTTTTTCCTGTAGCTGCTGGAGGTTTTACTTAGTAGATGCTCATTTGGCCTTTAAGAAGACTCCTGAAAACTGTCATTTTCACAATGTTTCATGCATATAATTTCCGAGTTATTTTTACTCATTTATAAGAATTGATCGATCCTGCTCTTTCTACAAGTATACATTTAATGGTATATTTTTATCTGGGCCTGAGAGTCACCTAACATCTGAATATGTCTAATAAGATATCTTAATAACACCTAATTTTGGAAATAGTATGAGTTTTCTTGTAATATTGTTTTTTTTTCCCCAAATGTGAAAATTTCATTTTAATCTTTTGATTAGAAAGATACCATGCACTGCACTGGAGAAACCTGGTTCAGTATTCAATTGAGATGTTTCTTATCATGTCTTCATCATTGTTAAACTGCAACACAATGTAGAATCCTTGTCTTAGTCCTCTATATTCTCGATTGATACAATTCGTTTTTTAATATCTTTTGCTGAACTATTTCCATTAATATCCTAGTTTAGTCATCAAGAATCAGTTATTATTGTCCTCGGTAAAGAAATAACAACTATAACTTTGTAGAAGACCTGCGGTAGAAAATACAAACATGGAATGAAAGTTGAAGAAGAGATAATTTCTTCGCTTTGTGGAGAACATGGTATTCTAGATAATGGACAGAGAAAATATAGATTCATATTATTGATTATGTGTTTTAGGATGAACCTTTGGTTTATTTCAGCTGAGTTGCAGAAAAGATGATAACCAATGAAAAATCATTAGTTTTGAGGTAGCGGGCTAATATTCGGCTTGACTGTTAGACAGTTAAATTCTTGAATGATTGAAATGCTAAGGCACCTGTTTATCACTGCTTTCTTGCTTCACATCTCCACCCTGTGAATGTGCAGTCATGCATTATATGCTTAGTCTGTAGAAGATTTCTGTTCATCTTGCTCATTAGCTTCCCGACTTAAACTTGTGCGAATTGTGCACCTTTAGCTGAGCTCAGTGATTTTTCCCCCACAGGTCATTTCTTTGTGGTGGATCAACTGGCATCTTTATCTATGGTTACTGCCTATACTACTACTATGCAAGATCAGATATGTCTGGTCTCATGCAAACTGCATTTTTCTTCGGATATATGGCTTGCATCTGCTATGGTTTCTTTCTTATGCTGGGAGCCGTTGGTTTCCGCGCAGCCTTGCTCTTCGTCCGTCATATTTATAGGTCTATAAAGTGTGAATGAAGAGTTAGCAATCAAGAAATGGTTCACTTCTTTGCCTACCAATTGGTCCTGCAAGAGGGCTGTTTTCTGCAATTGAACTTTGGATTCATCCTGGTCAATTTGTTAGAAAATCCAGTTTTATTAAGGGCTGTTTTCTGCAATTGAACTTTGGATTCATCCTGGTCAATTTGTTAGAAAATCCAGTTTTATTAACTCTGTTGGTTGAGTTCGGGTTTGTGGAAACTTTTGCATATTTATGCTAGAAATTTTGGTTGGCAACAGATATTATGATACAGGTTTTTATTGTTACTGCTGGAATATGCCATGGTAGAATTTAATAGCATTTCAGGCTACTCTGCATTTTACTAGCACTATTCAACCATTTATATTCTTGTTTAATAGAACTTTTCAATTATGAAATTCTTTCTAATTTTTTGTGCAATTTTGAAGATTAACAAAGGGTTCACCCCTCCCCCCCCCCCCCCAAATCCCTCGCTTTCGCTCTCTTCGTCTCTCTTCTTCGTTTTCTCAATATTATGGAAGTCAAAGGGTGTATTTAGATTGTGTGAGAGAGATTTTGTCTTGGATTCCGTAAAATTAAATCTTTTATGAGAGAATTAGAACCTAATTGTGTATTTAGTTGGGAGAGATGCAATCTAAATATATCCTTAAAAACCTGATTAGAGTGCTGTTTATAAGTGATAGAATACCATCAATTTCCTACTTACTTTATTGCAAGTCTTTTAAGTCAATCAAATGGATAGTAGAAGATAAGATTCTTTTACTAACTAATGAAAATCATAAAAAGTATTTAACAGTAATTACAAAACTTCATTTTTAAAGTATAAACAGTTCTTTTTTTTCATATATTAATAGACGTGAATATGAGCAATTAACTTTAAAATGTTATAAATTTGTTGACGCGCAGTCGTTGTCGGCACAACAAAATAGTAATACTAATGTAGAGAGTTTAATAAAGAAATTATACTGTAGAGAATAGGAGAAAACTATAGAGAGAAAATAGAGAGAAAGAACAAGAGATCTTTATTAATTCTCTGAGAGTAAATCAATCAATGAATGAGTGTATACAATATCTCAGTCTAGAGCCCTATTTATAGGGTTCAGGGGTACATCCAAATCAGAATAGATATAGGGTAATCAGAAGACAAATTCTATCACTAATCAAAGATATGATAGAACTCTACCATCTATCTTCTGGATAGTTGGAGTATCTTTATAACTCTGATAATGGACATCCATAATAATATTAATTTCATAACACTCCCCCTTGGATGTCCATTGCATAAGAGTATGCCTCGTTAAAACCTTACTAGATAAAAAAACCCAGTGGGAAAAACTCTAGTGAAGGAAAAAGAGTACACTACTCTTTATGCCATATTTACTCCCCCTGATGAGATAATCCTTTAAGGTTTCTTAACCGCCGCATTCCAATTTTGTTCACCAATTTATCAAATGATGCGGCTGGTAATGCCTTAGTGAATAAATCTGTTAGATTGTCACATGATTGAATTTGTTGCACATCAATGTCACCACTCTTCAGGAGCTCATGAGTAAAGAAAAATTTTATCATATCTCCTTAGATATATTCCAAACTTTATTATCATCCAACAACATAGTTGGCATTCCTCCTTAGAGGATATAGATTTATCTCGAATACATTAATCATGATCAAATATATTCTCAACCAACATCATGAATTTTTATAAGTTGAAGATGTGGCTGTTATAATCAACACATTCTTATAAATGCATGATTTATGTGGATCATATAGGTAATGCATACCTTACATATTCATCTCAACAGGAGTTGAATTTTCTCAATATTCAAGATAAACTCTCTTAAGGAGATTCAAAAGCAAGTTTAATGCCGTCTCAAAATTTATTGGGTAGAGAAGAACTATAATAGATATCTACTTGCACGTGGACAAGTGTATTCATGCTCTAAATTGCAGAGTTATGGTACTTCAGGACCAAAGAGTTCTTCAATATCCTTTAATAGATATAAAGGATCTCACATATAATAACCCAATAACTATTGATGTGTTATGTCCATGTAAAACATCTTCAGGATGTTCAATCAAAACAAAATGTTGACTTTTAAAACTTTTGATCACAATACTTGCTTCTCTAAATTCTTCAGGAAAAATATTTTGATCATCAAATCCTTTTCTCTTTTGAGGATTATATTTTTAAAAACAAGAGATCAATCACGCTTCAGGCGTGTATCAAAATCATATAGTTATAGAATTCATATATCTGTCCTGCTGGGACATTTATCCAAATAAGAATATCTATAAGTATAATATTATATTGGCTAACTCTACAGGAGTCAGACAAACAATCATTATGCAATTTTATGCAAATAAATAATATTTTGAACTTCTAGTTCATTAATGCTTGTGCATAGATCAAGATAATAAAAGTTATAAATAATATCCTCTTTTAATTGATGATTTTCTCCCCCTAATATGGGAAACACTATGCCAATCAATAGATTGTACAATGAGGATATTTTCCAATAAAGAAATACATATAGCAAATATAGCTACATATAGAACTTCTTCATATATGGACATACTCAATCATTCTTTCAATAAAAATTCACTAAGACAATCTCATTATGTTCTACAGGAACAATTATATGCTTCAAGCATATTGAGTCTATCAGGGACTTCAAATATAAATACTATTATCAAATGATAACAAATATAAACACATATTAAGTGTCATCATTCACCATTATATCTACCACTAGAAGTATATTTCTTCGTTATCAGTGCCAGGTCTTACGAAGAATCATACGCCATAACTCATGGCAATATTCACTTTTGTGGTTCGCATTTTATAAGTAAATATTAATTGCTATCTCTTTGGATTACACTTCAAGTGTATAATTCCTGCTGGGAATACATGTACACTTTAAGTGTACTTGTGAATAGTTTAAACTTTTCATATTTCTCATGCGAACTTTATCATTTCGAGTCTGCAGACCTCGATTTGAAAATCCTCAATATATTATGCGCATTAATATCTTTAAATTCATATACTTGTGCGATTCCAATAATTCCCAATCATGTTGAGATCTCATCATTTATCACAATTTTCAGGTACCTGAATTTCTTCTGGAAATAATATATCAATGATGTTCAGAGAAAAATTCTGCTGGAATTTAAATCTCCTCAACTTAAACATATATGACCATTTTAAGCCTTTGCTCCAGTAAGGTGTTTGTATCTTTGGAACCGACTTATCTACCACATTTCAGTTGTGTCTCAAATTTATTTGTAGTGGTAGATTATCCTTCAGGGATATCAAATAGGAGCATTCTTTGCTGGATGTTGGTCAATTAATATACCTGGCTATATAAATTATCCTTTGAACTTCTGGTTCAAGGTATCTTCTATGAGGATCAAAATAGAAGATTAAGATGAGACACATACTAATATCTTTATCCAGCCTCATAATTTCTCCTCTTTATGTTGGGGCAATATATTCAAAATTAACAAAATACGAATCTCTCCATTGAGATTTGCTCCCAACATATTTAATAATCTCTTTGAGAACCCATCTTATTACCTTTGTAGTGGTGCAACATACATAGTGCATTTCTAAATTTAGGATGAGAAATATTTGGTTTCTGACCACAAACCAACAAATATGAGGAGAATTACAATGTGTTGGCAAAATACGAAATAAGTGCTAATATATCACAATCAGTATTATTAGGACAAATTATGTCTTTGGGAGAATGTTAAAACATGAGCTCATTAACAATAAATTGTGCAAACTACAGGTTGCAAAAACAACAATATATATATGACTATTTGTTGATGCATAAACTAATAATTTATCCATATTCATCCCAAAATAACACATTCAACCCTAAATAATACTGACAACTTTTTAAATAAACAAGTAGCAAATATAAATTCATCATATTAGGAAACTTCTGGTTCCATAATAAATTCATAATCATTCTTCGTATTTTAATGATCCGGGATGGTCTGACCGGTCATGCCAACTAATAAATTATTTATCAGTAAACTTCAAGTTTACTCAATATTGTATCTCAATTTTATAATTCTATGCAATATAAATCAGGAGAGATAAATAATGGTATCTATAATTGACGTATATTTCATATCATAATGGTAATGCATATGCCTCAAAAGTTCATTCATCCAATGTCTCTATATACTGATAATATAATCAAAGCTCAAAAAGCTTTACGAGACTATATAGAGAATGATATATTACAAAAATTGACCATTAGGTGAAGATTTAGTAGCTCTTCTAGAGCTTTTAAGCAATTAACTCTTCTAGAGTTATTTGATCAATTAGTTCTTCAAGAACCTTAGCATTACCATTTATACTTTGTACATATATTTTAAATGTTGTTGTCCAAATAAACAACAAATATTGTTTAGATAAATTGTATCTTCACCATTCTTGATCCAAAATAAACTAAAATAACATAGGAAAGTAGCAATTCGATAATTTAAAAAAACTCTTTCTGGATATTCAAAAGAACTGGCTAAATTCTGTGCCATATCGATATTATCAACACAAGCATCATCACTATCAGTAGCATAATTTAGGAAAGTAAATAATTATCAATAATTAATAGAGATTCATAACATGCTTGACGTACTACAGGTACGTGATAAACTTTCATATTGTATCAATAACATGTTAGAATTATTACTTTTCCTTTTTCCTTCTCATTATTTTCTCACTTCTGGTGAGTATCCATTCACTGGGGATTTAATGAGTCATTCTTATAGTATAAGAACAAAGTGTATTTCTACTAGCTGCGACCAAAATCTCGTCATTCACTTCAGGGAATGCCATAAACATATTTGATCGAGCGTCAAAATATTTTATCCATGACTCATTTAGTTTCAGAAGATATAAATTTAAAATACTTCTGAAAAATTTCTTCTCAATATTACTACTTCAGTAGCATGTTAGAGATATGAGAAAGGAAAATTCTTTTATCCATCACATTACTAGTGATATTTCTCCTTATAACTTTAATTGAGGAGAAATTCTAAATGCAATAAAAGTTTGCATACTGATAGACATACAATCTTTTAGGCTCATTTATAACAAATCATAACTAGCATTTATATAACAATCATCTTCTGGTGATTGTATGTTTTATTCACAATTTACTAGTAATCAAGTGGCTTTGATGCTTTGTATTTCTTAAATGGTGTCTTCAGGACCCACAATATCCAGATGCATATATTCTAGTCGCAATGATTATATGGATTATTCTTACCATATTCGCGTCTATGTTGACGGTTTCAACCATTACTACGACCTCTTCCAGGGCCATAACCATTGGTTCTAATGCATTCACTCACAAATTTAAAGTAATCTGTGTTTTTGATAGAATGACTATCTTCTGGTAGTCAAATCTTTCTTTTAGATCATTCCACAAAAAATTGGACCTTTCATAATAAGATATTCCGCCTTTAGATCCTCATGGAAATTATGGCGGAGAAAAATCATAGCTTTTATACGATTTTAAGATGGTGTCTGCCAGACCCATTATATCTCAATAAATTTGAGCATCTAATGTCTATCACATATAATTCTTTCTATAAATATCAAGAGTAAAAAAATTGAGTTTGGCAAGATTTGCCATGAGAATTCAAAGGTGGAAAAAATACCTCTTTTTATCTTGATTGATCTCTAAACTTCAGTGGCAGAGACTCGTGCTGATAACGTGTTATAAATTTGTTGACGCGCAGTCGTTGTCGGCACAACAAAATAGTAATACTAATGTAGAGAGTTTAATAAAGAAATTATAATGTAGAGAATAGGAGAAAACTATAGAGAGAAAATAGAGAGAAAGAACAAGAGATCTTTATTAATTCTCTGAGAGTAAATCAATCAATGAATGAGTGTATACAATATCTCAGTCTAGAGCCCTATTTATAGGGTTCAGGGGTACATCCAAATCAGAATAGATATAGGGTAATCAGAAGACAAATTCTATCACTAATCAAAGATATGATAGAACTCTACCATCTATCTTCTGGATAGTTGGAGTATCTTTATAACTCTGATAATGGACATCCATAATAATATTAATTTCATAACATAAAATCTATTATATGACCTAGACCGCTATATAGATAAGACTAATCTGGATTTGATTCAAAATTGCACACGATGAGTCTAGTTCCCACTAAAAAAAGTTTTGACTCAAAAATTTTTTCAAACAACTAAGAGTGAATGCTTAACAACACCTCCACAGTAGCAATCTACTTACAATCTATCTCTAGATATTGGGTTGGATTTGCCTATTTCACACATATCAAACAATTGGTAGGCTTGTCTACTCGAGTAGGAGCAACCAAAGATACCGAGGTCCAAAACTCCCAAGAAACGTTTGAGATGTGCTAAATGTAGTGACAAAATTACTAATTTATTAAAATTATAATTTATTTTTAACATTATCTTTCTTTCTTTATTCGTAAATTTTAAAAGATCTTCAAGTTACCCTTAGTATTTCCATAGACGAAAATATGGTCACACATAAATTTTTTGGGGCTAATTGATATTTTCCTGCAAAAAATCAGGAGATCACCTGAAATTAATCAAATAACTTTTTTTTGGTAGCCTTTTTCTTTTTATTAAAAAATTTATAAAAATGAGTGCCGCTGTGAATTTATTGGGCAAACACGTGCGCAAACGCTCGTGCGCCTAACAAATGGGTTACCGCGAATGATCCATAGCCCACTATATTTTATGGGCTGGATTTAGGGAAAATTCGGTTTCATTGAAAAAAAATTTTGAATTTTTTATTTTTTTCAAAATAAAACCAAACGTAATTTATCTTCAAATTAAATTTTTTTTCAAATCAAAATATTTCATTGGAGAAAAATCAGTTTGAAAAAAATTAAAATATTTAAATTTTACAATAACATTAATTATAATCTTCATTAAAATCTAATTTAATTTGATTTATTGGTCTTTAAATACTATTTGTGAAAATATACAAAAATTAAGTATTTTAAATTTTAAAATAACCTTAATTAAGAACTAACTTAATTAAGGTTATTAACTTTCAATTATAATTAATTATTAATTTAGAAAAAATTCAATTTTTTTTCGGTTTGGCTTGGTCCAAATCGAAATCGAACCGATTTTAATTTGTAGATGAAAAACTAAATGTTTTTCAAACCAAAAATTTGAAAAAATCAAACTGAAAAATAAATTAAATTTTAATTTGGTTCGATTTTTAAATTTTCTCCAAATAAAGTATACCCTTAATTACATAGCGGTAAATTATTTTATTTCATTAGTAATTTGTATTATTGTATTTAAAAAAACCTGGAATTGTTTATAGGTTAATCAAATGGTTTGCATTTAGTGAAAAAAAATATAAGTCAAATAAGCTATTTTCCCCTTTTTAATCTAATTCTATTCTTTTTGGCAAAAAATGACTTTATCGGTATTATCTGAGGATCTTATACTCAATAAAAGGTATTATCTAAGGAGTGCCATTCCCAAATCAATTCCCAATTATTCTATTAACTAGAATCTCCTCCCATGTCCCTTCTTTTTTTTTTTTTTAAATAATACTTCTTAAATTTACCAAAAAACAAATAAAAAAGACAATCGTTTTGCGTGTTTATGCATTTTTCAAATGTTCTGAAAAAGTCTTCCCGCTACGGTTGAAGCGAACATGTGCGAGACAATAATTATAAATTGCAATTACAAATTGGTGTTTCTTTATTTATTTATCGTCAAATAATATTCGAAAATTGTAGGTTTTAGGTAACAATTTTTCTTCGCAGATTAAACAAAGACTTGGCGAAGTCGTCTCTATCAAGTTGATGCTTTTGAATTTTCTTATTATTCCATAGTCCAAATTAGAATTCACGTCTCTATTTTGAAATGTCGAAAAATATATTTTTGCATTCTTAAAATAAAGTTATTTTTTCATGTATGCTTTTGCAGCTAACATCATTAATTTAAGCGGTATGAGGAGCTTCATACATAAATCTCATCACTAACCTCTTTAGTAATTGAAAGTAATGTGATAACTTGATTATGGCTAAATTCATCACTAATCTTTTATATTAAGTTAAACTAAGATATTTAACTTTAGCAATTGATTATGGCCACTTCTACCGTCTTTCTCTCATCCTCTTCTCATTCTCAAAAGGTTAACACGTCCTTACTTTTTCGAACTAAAGCTTGAAAAATTCTATTAACCAGAATCAAACATTACAGCAAAAATAAAGTGAGAATGAAGAGTTAGCAATCAAGAAAAGGTTTACTTCTTTGCCATCCGATTGGTCCTGCAAGAGGGTTGTTTTCTGCCATTGAAAATTGGATTCATCCTGATCAATTTGTTTGAGAATCCAATTTTATTAATTCTGTTGGTTGAGTTCGGGTCCGGATCATGTCTCGAACCGGGACTTGGATCCACACCCAAATTTGTTTACAAACTAATAATACTGTCAATACGGGCCAAAGCCCGTGGGTTGGCCCATGTAAGAGGGCTTGGGCTTAGTATGTCCAAACCCGCTTAAGAGGGCTAGTGCGGGTCGAACGCGGGCCAGTTTGTTTTTTTTTTAAAATTTTTTCCTCAAAACGATGTCGTTTTGATATTTTTTAAAATATTTAAATTTTTTTTTCAAAACACGTCGTTTTGATATTTTTTACAAAACGAAATCGTTTTGAAAACCCTGCAGACTGGCTATAGCGAGCTGACCCGTTTGACACTACTACAAACTAAGTGTTCTGAATCTAGTTTGTTTAGCCAATGAATTTATAATATTAAAATATTATCCAAACTCTACGGGCCGAACCGAATCTAGTTATACGCAATTAGAAGGATTTGTAGCATGGAGAAGATAATGGAACCATTGAAGTCAGTTGCATCTCTAGTTGGACTCTAGGAAGCGTCCAATAGAGAAAACAAACAGTTTTAATAGATAGACCTAAGAGAGAATGCATTACTCCTTTGTGATCAATAAGTTGTAGCATCATAAAAAGAATAATCTGCACCGTATCATCTTCTTTATCGTTTCCAGCTAACTTTCCAAGTAATTAGAAAGAATGCACAGATTGTTATGAAATTAATATTATTATGGATGTCCATTATCAGAATTATAAAGATACTCCAACTATCCAAAAGATAGATGGTAGAATTCTATCATATCTTTGATTAGTGATATGATTTGTCTTCTGATTACCCTATACCTATTCTGATTTGGATGTACCCCTGAACCCTATAAATAGGGCTCTAGACTGAGGTGTTGTATTCACTCATTCATTAATTGATTTACTCTCAAAGAATTAATAAAGATCTCTTGTTCTTTCTCTCTATTTTCTCTCTATAGTTTTTCCTATTCTCTACATTATAATTTCTTTATTAAGCTCTCTACATTAGTATTATTATTTTGCTGTGCCGACAACGACTGCGCGTCAACAAATTCATAACACGTTATCAGCACGAGTCTCTGCCACCGAAATTGAGAGTTTAATCAAGAGAAAAATAGGTATTTTTTTCTACCTTTGAATTCCCATGACAAACTTTTCAAAACTCCTTTTTTTTACTCTTGATATTTATAGAAAGAATTATATGTCATAGACATTAGATGCTCAAATTTATTGAGATATAATGGGTCTGGCAGACACCATCTTAAAATCGTATAAAAACCATGATTTTTTACCACCATAATTTCTATGAGGATCTAAAGGCGGAATATCTTATTGTGAAAGATCTATTTTTTTTATATGGAATGATCTAAAAGAAAGATTTGACTACCAGAAGATAGTCATTCTATCAAAAACACAATTTATTTTAAATTTGTGAGTGAATGCATTAGAACCAATGGTTATGGCCCTGGAAGAGGTCGTAATCATGGTCGAAGTCGTCGACATAGACGCGGATATGGTAAGAATAATTCATATAATCATGGCGATTAGAATATATGCATCTGGATATTATGGGTCCTGAAGACACCATTTAAGAAATATAAAGCATCAAAGCCACTTGATTACTAGCAAATTGTGAATGAAACATACAATCACCAGAAGATGATTGTTATATAAATGCTAGTTATGATTTGTTATAAGTGTGCCTAAAAGATTGTATGTCTATTAGTATGCAAAATTTTATTATATTTATAAATTCTCCTCAATTAAAGTTATAAGGAGAAATATTACTAGTAATGTGATGCATAAAAGATTTTCCTTTCTCATATTTCAAACATGCTCCTGTTGTAGCAATATCTACAAAAAAAAATTTCAAAAGTATTTTGAATTTATATCTTCTGAGACTAAATGAGTCCTGGATAAAATATTTTGACGCTCGACCAAATATTTTTATGCAATTCCTTGAAGTGAATGACATTAGAAATTATAATATATTTATGTACAAAATTTTGGTCGCGACTAGTAGAAAAACACTTTGTTCTTGTACTATAAAAATGACTTATTAAATTCCTAATGAATAGATACTCACCAGAAGTGAGAAAATAATGAGAAGGAAAATGGGAAAGTAATATTTCTAACATGTTATTGATGCAAAATAAAAATTTATCACGTACCTGTAGTACGTCAAGCATGTTATGAATCTCTATTAATTATTGATATTGCTTTACTTCCCTAAATCATACTACTGATAGTAATGATGCTTATATCGAAAATATTAATATGACATATGTGAACGTAGCTAATTCTTTTGAATACCCAGAAAGAGTTTTTAGCATTTTGAATGTCAATCAAAATTTTAAATTATCGAATTGCTACTTTCCTATGTTTTTTTAGTTTATTTTGGATCAAGAATGGTGAAGATACAATTTTTCTAAATAATATTTGTTGTTTATTTGGACAAAATTTAAAATACATGTTCAAAGTATATATGGTAATGTCAAGGTTCTTGAAGAACTAATTGATCAAATAACTCTAGAAGAGTTAATTGATTAAAAGCTCCAGAAGAGCTATCAGATCTTCACCTAATGGTCAATGATTGTAATACATCATTCTCCATATATAGTCTCATAAAACTGTTTGAGCATTGATTATATTATCAGTATATCAAAACATTGGATGAATGAAATTTTGAGACATATGTATTATCATTATGACAAGAAATATATGTCAATTATAGATACCACTATTTATCTCTCCTGAGTTATATTGCATAGAATTATAAATTTGAGATGCAATATTGAGTAAACTTGAAGTTTACTGATAAATAAATTATTAGTTGGCATGACCGGTTGGACCATCCCGGATCATTAAAATACGAAGAATGATTATGAATTTATTATGAAATCAGAAATTTCCTAATATGATGAATTTATATGTGTTACTTGTTTTATTTAAAAGTTGTCAGTATTACTTGGGGTTGAATATGTTATTTTGGGATAAATATGGAGAAATTATTAGTTGATGCATTAACAAATAGTCTTATGAATATTATTGTTTTTCCAACCTGTAGTTTGCACAATTCATTGATAATGAGCTCATGTTTTAAGATTCTCTCAAAGACATAATTTGTCCTAATAATACTGGTTGTATTGAGATAAATATTGAACATCCTGCAGAATGTTTACGACTGTGATATATTAGCACTTATTTCGTATTTTGCCAACACATTGTAATCCTCCTCATAGTAGTTGGTTTGTGGTCAGAAACAAAATATTTCCCATCTTAAATTTAGAGATGCACTATGTATGTTACTCCACCACAAAGGTAATGAGATGGGTTCTCAAAGAGATTATTAAATATGTTGGGAGCAAATCTCAATGGAGAGATCCGTATTTTGTTAATTTTGAATATGATGCCCCAACATAAAGAGGAGAAATCATGAGGCTGGATAAATATATTAGTACGTGTCTCATCTTGATCTTCTATTTTGATCCTCATAGAAGATACCTTGAACCAGAAGTTCAAAGGATAATTTATATAGCCAGGTATATTAATTAACCAACATCCAACAAAGAATGCTCCTATTTGATATCCCTGAAGGATAATCTACCACTACAAATAAATTTGAGACACAACTGAAATGTGGTAGATAAGTCGGTTCCAAAGATACAAACACCTTACAAAAATCATTGATATATTATTTCTAGAAGAAATTCAGGTACCTGAAAACTGTGATAAATGATGAGATCTCAATATGATTGGAAACTATTGGAACCGTACAAGTATATGACTTTAAGATATTAATGCGCATAATATATTGAGGATTTTCAAATCGAGGTCTGCAGACTCGAAATGATAAATTTCGCATGAGAAATATGAAAAGTTTAAACTATTCACAAGTACACTTGAAGTGTACATGTATTCCCAACAGGAATAATACACTTGAAGTGTAATCTCAAAGAGATAGTAATTAATATTTACTTATAAAATGCGAACCACAAAAGTGAATATTACCATGAGTTATGGCGTATGATTCTTCGTAAGATCTGGCACTGATAACGAAGAAATATATTTCTAGTGGTGGATATAATGGTGAATGATGACACTTAATATGTGTTTATATTTGTTATCATTTGATAATAGAGCTTATATTTGAAGTCCTTGATAGACTCAATATACTTGAAGCATATAATTGTTCCTGTAGAACATAATGAGATTGTCTTAGTGAATTTTTATTGAAAGAATGATTGAGTATGTCCATATATGAAGAAATTCTATATGTAGCTATACTTGCTATACGTATTTCTTTATTAGAAGATATCCTCATTGTACAATCAATTGATTGGCATAGAATTCCCCACATTAGGGGGAGAAAATCATCAATTAAAAGAGAATATTATTTATGACTTTTATTATCTTGATCTATGCACAAACATTAGTGAACTGGAAGTTCAAAATATTATTTATTTGTATAAAATTGCATATTGATTGTTTGTCTGACTCCGGTAGAGTTAGTCAATATAACATTCTACTTATAAATATTCTTATTTGGATAAATGTCCTAGTAGGACAAATATATGAATTCTATAGTCATATGATTTTGATACATGCCTGAAGCGTGATTGATCTCTTGATTTTGAAAATAAAATCCTCAAAAGAGATAATGATTTGATGATCAAGATATTTTTCCTGAAGAATTTAGAGGAGCAAATATTGTGATCAACATTTTGAAAAGTCAATATTTTATTTTGATTGAACATCCTGAAGATGTTTCACATGGACATAGCACATCAATAGTTATTGGGTTATTATATGTGAGATCCTTTATATCTATTGAAGGATATTGAAGAACTATTTGGTCTTGAAGTACTACAATTATACAATTAAGTGCATGAATACACTTGTCCACATACAAGTAGATATCTATCTAATTCTTCTCTACCCAATGAATTTTGAGACGGCATTATATTTGCCTTTTGATATCTCCTTAAGAGAGTTTATCTTGAATATTGAGAAAATCCAACTCCTGTTGAGATGGATATGTAAGGTATAAATTACCTATATGATCCACATAAACCATGCATTTATAAGTATGTGTTGATTATAACAGCCACATCTTCAACTCATGTTGAAGAAATAGAAATTCATAATGTTGGTTGAGAATATGTGTGATCATGATTAATATATTATGTATTCGAGATAAATCTATATCATCTAAGAATGAATTCTAACTGTATTGTTAGATGATAATAAAGTTTGGAATATATCTAAGGAGATATGATAAAATTTTTCTTTACTCATGAGCTCCTGAAGAGTTGTGACATTGATGTGCAACAAATTCGATCATGTGACAATCTGGCAAATTTATTCACTAAGGCATTACCAGCCGTATCATTTGAGAAATTAGTGAACAAAATTGGAATGCGGCGGTTAAGAAACCTTAAAGGATTATCTCATCAGGGGGAGTAAATATGGCATAAAGAGTAGTGTACTCTTTTTCCTTCACTAGAGTTTTTCTCACTGGGTTTTTTTATCTAGTAAAGTTTTAACGAGGCATACTCTTATGCAATGGACATCCAAGGGGGAGTGTTATGAAATTAATATTATTATGGATGTCCATTATCAGAGTTATAAAGATACTCCAACTATCCAGAAGATAGATGGTAGAGTTCTATCATATCTTTGATTAGTGATAGGATTTGTCTTCTGATTACCCTATACCTATTCTGATCTGGATGTACTCTAGAACCCTATAAATAGGGCTCTAGACTGAGGTGTTGTATTCACTCATTCATTAATTGATTTACTCTCAGAGCATTAATAAAGATCTCTTGTTCTTTCTCTCTATTTTCTCTCTATAGTTTTTCCTATTCTCTACATTATAATTTCTTTATTAAGCTCTCTACATTAGTATTATTATTTTGCTGTGCCGACAACGACTGCGCGTCAACAAATTCATAACACAGATTTTGTTATATACGAACCTCGATAGGTAATCTTAGACAAATTCAATTGTTTCCAAGTCTTCTTCTATGGAAAGAGTTGACATTCAGATAAACTTCCCAGCCAATATCGTTTCGCAAATGATCTGACCCAAGAAGGGGGGGAAAAATGGACAATGATTTCGCATGGTGCATGTTAAATACTATGTTTTCCTTCCACAGTTAAATATTAAAATTTTATTCTTGAAATTTTTAAAATTAAATGTTTACTTTTTAAGAATATTCATATATTGTTTTTGAATTTTTATTACTAATACTTTTTAAATTTAAAGAAGTTAAATTCGACTAGCACAATAATTTCGTTACTAATCTCTTGAGTTAAGGGGGGTTATGCTCCAATAAATCATGAATTTTGCAACTAACTTCTTTAATTAATAAAGATAATAAAGTAATTCATATATAATCAAATTATGTTCTTTAATTTTTGTATAAATTAAAATAGGACATTCGATATTATAGGTGAGAGTATTATCTTACAAGATATTCACACTGCTCGAAACATATAAAAATACATTCTCCAGTTCTATATAATCTGGAGAATCATTTCGAACTTTTCCTTGCACAGGAAAAGCATGGGTGTCAAAGGGCAACTCGAGTTCGACGTGATCGTCAGGAAGAGCGAAGTGGTGGCACCGGAGACGCCTCCAACGAAAGAATATCGGCTGCCGCAATCCAATCTCGATTTGCTCTTGCCTCATGTGGACGCAAGTTCCTTTTTCTGCTACAAGAAGCCGTTGGAGGAGAGCTGCACTTTTGACCATATGGTTGGGGTTCTTAAGAATCCCTGGAGCAAAACCTAGTGTCTTTCTATGTGCTCGCCGGAGTAATGGTTCAAAATGACGCCGGAGAGCCGGAGCTTTTCTGTAATCATCGCGGGGTAGATTTCACCGAAGCGTTTGCAGATGTAGAGCTAAAAGACCTTGACTTTTACAACCCTGATGAGAGTGTCGGCGGCAAGCTGGTACCGGCGAGAAAAAGAGGCATGCTTTCTGTCCAGGTGAGTCTGTCCGGCTTTGCATGGCTTTTTCTGAAATTTTTTCATTTTCGTAGGTTTATTTTTTTTTCTTTTCGTTCTTTTTTTGGCTGAATTTCATGCTTGTATGTTCATAATTGAATGCTGACACAGTAAATGTGAAGTTAAGTTAATTTTTTATAAAAAGTTCAAGTAGACCTATGATTAGAAATAGATTTAATTAGTTTGTGCTACTAATACCTAAAAAGGATGTATAATACTTACCAACCATGTTGTGAGGTTTTGTTGGAGTGGCAAAAGTTGAAACTTCCCAATACATTGGGAGTTTGATTCGTGAGGGCAATACGCTATTTGATAGTAGGAATTATTCCTCCTGTCTCATTTTATTTGACAGTGTTTGACCGGGTATGGAGTTTTTTATATAAAAGTTTAAATTGTATTATACAAATAATATAGTATAATAAAAAGTAATAAATATGTAGGCTAGCGAATACTTTATGTCAAACTTAAATATATAAAAGTAATACATAATGTGGTTAGTAATTGATTAATAGTATAAAATATATTAAAATATTTTCTTTTATAGAAAGTACCAATTATTTTGGAACGTCCCAATATAGTAAGATGGTCAAATGAAATAAGAAAGATGGAGTATAAATTTATGCTATATTTGGTTATAAATTATATAATTAAAAAAATTCCCAATCAGTGTAAAATCTAGTCATGCAAATTCCACCTGCGCGGAACTATTATAAAATGAAAAAAATAATAATAAATCTTCAAGGTTTTTGTTAGTTTTTATATTATGGTTGAAGTTGCCTATTTGCTATTTATTACGTTTTCCAGTTTTTTACAATTCAAAATATCAAAGATTAGATATATTCTAGGTGAATTTCTAGAGAGAGTGTGTGAATTCTTAAAAATGAAATGTAAATGCATTATGTATATTAAAACAATTATATATATTAATGGTATTTTTACAACCCTTTATTTTTCTTGCTTACTTAAAAGATCTTGCCCTTTCTAATTTTCTAATTACCTTTCGGAAGAGAAATTTAATTTTTTAAATTAGTGAATTATTGGATTTTCCTTTTTCTTTTTAATTTTCTTTATCTTTGTTTGTTTTTAATTTTAATTATAATATCATCTTAAAAGACAAGACTTCTCTTCCTTTAACTTTGTTAAAACTTCGGCCACAAGAGATTTTGTAATCTTTCTATATTTTTTCCTATAATAGTCAACTCTAACTTTAAAAAAAAAAGGAAAAAGAAAACCAAAATCAAACCAAAAACTAATCCAAATTCAAATGATTAAGACTTGAATGTAATTATACTTTGTAGGCCACAGAGCTCAGATGTGGAGGACTGGTACTGGGATGCACGTTTGATCATCGCGTGGTAGATGCATATTCCGCTTATATGTTTCTCGTCTCATGGGCGGAGACCGCTCAAGGGAAACCCCTTTCCCAGGTACCATCTTTCCGGCGATCGTTGCTTTCCCAGCGGCGTCCCGCCCATTATGATCCCTTGGTCGATCAGATGTATGTGCCCATCTCAACCCTCCCACCACCAACAAAGAACCCACAACCTGAACCTGACCAGGGGACTATAAGTCGTGTATACTATATCGAAGCTGAAGATATAATCCGCCTGAAGTCTTCGGCGAACATAGGAAAAAAAAATGCAGAAAACAAAAGAACTAAGCTTGAGGCTTTCAGTGGGTTTCTCTGGAAGACACTCGCTTCTAGTGTTGTTGAAAGCAATGACAAAATCTTCAGACTCGGTATTGTAGTCGACGGGAGGTCAAGACTAGCCGGCGAAGATGAAGAGCAAGCTAAGTTTATGGCATCATACTTTGGCAACGTTCTGTCTATTCCATTCGGAGAGAAGAAATGCAAGGAGCTCAAAGAGAAACCTTTGAGTTGGATGGCTAATAAAGTTCATGAGTTTCTCGAGAGCGGCGTGACCAAGGAACATTTTCTTGGGCTTATAGACTGGGTGGAGGCTCATCGTCCTCAGCCAGCCTTGGCTAAAATATACGCCACGAGGGTGAGAGAGGAAGGGCCGGCCGTCGTGGTTTCGTCGGGCCAACGGTTTCCGGAGGCCAAGATAGACTTCGGATGGGGTGTTTCGGCATTTTCATCGTACTATTTCCCATGGGGTGGGCAAACCGGATACGTTGTACCGATGCCGAGTCCGAGGGGCAAGGGAGACTGGATTGTTTACATGCATCTGCAAAAGGAGCAATTGGATTATATTGAAAGTTCTGATGCTGCTCATCTGTTCAAGCCCTTGACTTCCAGTTATCTTAACTTGATCTGAATTAATGTAATGGCACCCAATCTATGCATCAAGAAGTTCCGTCTAAAGGAGGATCTCCAGGAGAAGATTAAGGCTGCAGTCCAGGAGAGGATTAAGGCTGCAGTCTTGCAACAGATTGATTGAGATTGTTTAGGATATGACTGTTGTAATCAACCATGAATTATGATTTCCTTAGTTAGATTTCTTCCATAGTTAGGATTGCTGTATATCCTATATATTGAGTTCCCAGAATGGGTGAATAACACGGCTGGTTATTCTCTCTTATTGTCTGCCTTCTCTTGTCCAACTTGTCTCATTTTCTTACATGGTATCAAAGCCTTCATCCATGGCTGCCTCAAATTCATTCTCTAATTCTTTGCCTATTTCGTTTAACATCTCTCACCTTTTTCCTACACCTATGGAGCGTAATACCTATCTCTGCTGGCGCTCACAGTTTGAAGATATACTCGAAATTCATGATCTAAAGGATTTTGTTTCTTCCTCTCAATCAAAACCAAACATCAATCTCATCGATGGCAGTGAAAATCCAGCCTATATCAAATGGAAGAAGATTTGGATAAAAGCGACTGTCTCTACCTCTATCCAGTCACTTATTTTGTCCAACACCAATGCTCTTGAAGCATGGACACTACTAGAGAGGCATCTTTCTCCAATTTCTAAGATTCACATCAGAACACTTAGAGATCAGTTAAGATCTCTGAAGAGAGACTCAGACAAACAAGTGACAGACTTTCTTCTTCTTGCTAAATCCTTGGCAGATTCACTTGCTGCAGCCGGTGCACTACTTCCAGATGCTGATCTAATTGAGTATATTATAGATGGCTTAGGCCACGATTACAAGGAGTTTGTCACTTCACTTCACCTACGACAATCCACATCTTTTGATGAATTCTATGACCTGGTTATTCAAGAACATCTATTGAAAAGAATGTCAACTCTCTCTCTCACAAGTGGTGCTGCTCTTACCGCCAGTAGAACATTCAACCCCTCACATAATTGTGTTCGATCTAATTCGAATAATCGAGGAAGAGGTCGAGGTCGAGGCAGAGGAAAGGGGCGATTTTCAAATCAATTACAGTGGCAATCCTACTCCTCTGGTTCGCGACCATCTACAGACCAATGACCTCCTCTTCTTCCAACACCAAATTATCAACGTTTCTCTCCCATTGTTCGTGCTTCAGTTGATATCTCAGTTGCGTGTCAAATATGCAATAAATCTGGTCACACTGCACGAGGATACTCAGAACGTCAAAATCTTGCATTTGCTGCTGAATTTCACTCGTCGATGCATAATTCTTCTTCCGGCAATTTGGTTGATCCAAACTGGTGTCTTGACTCTGGAGCAACTCATCATATGACTCCCACCACTGCGCCACTCTCCCAAGCCCAACCTTACACAGGTACTAACACCATTATAGTTGGGAATGGATCACAATTGCAAATTACTCACACTGGTTCAGGTTCTATTCCTTCTCCTGTTCGCAATCTCTCCTTAAATGATGTATTGTGTGTACCGACCCTGAAGAAAAGTTTATTATCTATTCAACGTTTCTCGCATGATAATAACTGTTTTTTTGAGTTGGACTCACATGGTTTTTCTGGGAAGGACAAACAGACGGGACATCTCCTTCTCTGTGGCAGTAGTGCAGGAGGCTTATATCATTTAGGGAATCCAGCTTCCTCATCCATGTCTTCTTCGTATTATGGTGAAAGAACTAATCAGGATGTGTGGCATGCTCGTCTTGGTCACCCTTCACATGCAATTCTTCGTTTTTTACTAAATAAGTACCAATTACCCATTCGTGGTACAATTTCATTCAATAAAGTCTGCTCTATATGTCCCATGGGAAAATCCAGTCAACTTCCTTTTTCTTCTCGACAATATAAAGCTCATCAACCACTTGAACTAGTGCATCTTGATCTACGGGGTCCCTCACCCATTGCATCCAATAATGGTTATTGTTTTTATCTATCTATTGTTGATGATTGCACTCGTTATGTTTGGATGTATCCTCTAGTAAAGAAATTTGATACCTTTGCCGCATTTGTGAATTTTAAGAAAATGGTTGAAAATTTATTTTCTCATTCAATTAAATACATTCAAACTGATGGAGGTGGAGAATTCACTAGCAAAATTTTTACTGCTTTTTTGTGTGACTCTGGTATTTTTCATCGTCTTTCCTGTCCATATATACCTCAGCAAAATGGTGTTGTAGAGAGAAAACACCGTCATATTGTAAGCATGGGTTTATGTTTATTATCTCAAGCTAAATTACCCACTAAATTTTGGCTTGATGCATTTTCAACTGCTGTTTTTCTTATCAATAGACTCCCTATGGAGCAATTAAATTTTGTTTCACCATATCAGATGCTTACTGAGAAATTACCTCATTATCGGTTTCTAAAAACCTTTGGCTGCCTCTGTTTCCCACACTTGGTTCCATACAATTCACATAAATTGCAGTATAAATCAGCTAAGTGTGTGTTTTTAGGCTATGATAATTCTCACAAGGGTTATAGGTGCTTGGACTTAGTTACCGGAAAAATTTATATTTCCCGTCATGTAACTTTTGAGGAAACTATTTTTCCTTTTCAAGAACATGGTCAGCTTTCTTCCTCTCCTCATACTACACCTTCATCAAATTCTTCTCCACCAATTTCCTTAAATCCTCAGTCTAGTATAATGTTTGAAGAGAGTTCTTCATCAGCACCGCCGGTGATTCTAGAAGATAGCATCTCAAATTCTGCAACGGAATCCACCCCACATTCAACTTCGACTTCCACTCCACCGAACTCCCTACCCTTTACCCCTCCTCCAGCTCATTCCCCTTCCATTTCCTCTGAGTCTTCATCACCAGATTCCTCTCCTACTCCCAAGAAATTTCGGAGTATCAATGAACTTGTTTATGGGTCTTCTAGGCATCTTCTACCTACGGCTCTCACTGCTGACCTCTCTAATTCATTGTTTCTTGAGCCTACTTCTCATTTGCAGGCTTCCAAATTTCCTCATTGGCAAGCTGCTATGGAGGATGAATATACAGCGCTCTTGCGGAATCAAACTTGGACCTTGGTCCCACAACGGCGTCCATGAATATTGTCGGATGCAAGTGGGTTTTTAAGGTCAAGCGGCATGCCGACGGTTCCCTTGAAAGTCATAAAGCTCGCTTGGTGGCTAAAGGATTCCATCAACAGGAAGGCCTCGACTACACTGAAACATTTAGCCCGGTAGTTAAGCCATCGACTATTCGACTCATCCTTTCTCTTGCTGTTTCTCGTCACTGGCACCTTCAACAACTTGATGTTTAAAATGCCTTCCTCAATGGTATGATTCAGGAAGAAGTATATATGGAACAACCACCTGGTTTCGTTGATCCCCTCAAACCAAGGTATGTGTGTAAACTACATCGTGCCATTTATGGACTCAAGCAGGCTCCTCGAGCGTGGTACCAGCGTCTCAATGCCTTCTTATTAACCAAAGGCTTCTTTAATAGTCATTGTGATGCCTCCTTGTTCATCCGAAGAACTTCCCATACCTTGGTGGTACTTTTCTATGTTGATGATCCCATAGTGACTGGTGATAATCCTACTATTATTAATGGATTTATTGATGAATTATGTTCAATCTTTGATAGCCGCAAGTTAGGTGATCTTGGTTTTTTTCTCGGTATGGAGGTTACTCGCACTAAGAATGCTCTATTTCTTTGTCAATCCCGTTATGCTACTGATTTACTGCAAAAGTTCAACATGCTTGGTTGCAAGCCTTGTTCGACACCTACTGCACCCCATACACGACTTTCAACTCTTGCTGGTGATCTACTTTCCAATGCTACTGAGTTTCGTAGAATGGTTGGCGGGCTTCAATACTTAACTCTCACACGCCCTGATATTGCTTTTGCGGTGAATCAAGTATGTCAATTCTTGCACCAACCCCGCACAGTGCATCTCCAAGCTGTCAAACGCATCTATCGGTATATTAAAGGGACTATACAGCATGGTATTTCATTTTACCGCACTGATTCAGTCTCCCTTCACGCATTCTCCGATTCTGATTGGGCTAGAGACCCTGATGATCGTCGGTCTACTACTGGCTCTTGCATATTTTTTTGTCCTAATTTACTTACTTGGACAGCTAAGAAGCAATCGGCAGTCTCCCGATCAAGCACAGAAGCTGAATATCGTGCCCTTGCCACTACCGCTGCGGAACTGCGCTGGTTTTGTTATCTTCTTCGTGAGCTTGGCATCTCCCTTCGTTCTGTTCCACTCATTCAGTGTGACAATATTTCTGCCTTACATATGGCTGCTAATCCTATTTTTCATGCTCGCACCCGCCATATTGAGATTGATTATCATTTCCTTCGAGACTTGGTTGTTCGCGGTGCCATTTGTCTAAAATATGTACCCTCCGATGCCCAACTTGCAGATGTATTTACAAAATCCTTGTCTCGTGCTCGATTTTACACCCTCATATCCAAGCTTCAACTTCATTCTACACCGTTTCAATTGAGGGAGGGTAAAGGAGGATCTCCAGGAGAAGATTAAGGCTGCAGTCCATGAGAGGATTAAGGCTACAGTCTTGCAACAGATTGATTGAGATTGTTTAGGATATGACTGTTGTAATCAACCATGAATTATGATTTCCTTAGTTAGATTTCTTACATAGTTAGGATTGCTGTAAATCCTATATATTGAGTTCCCAGAATGGGTGAATAACACGGCTGGTTATTCTCTCTTATTGTCTGCCTTCTCTTGTCCAACTTGTCTCATTTTCTTACACCGTCGTTGTGTCTTTTGTTTCAATCAACAATTTGTAATTCATTTTTTCTTTATTTCTCTTAATGGTGCTGTTTGATATTTGGTTTGAAGACGCATATTTCGACTCTGATATGATATGCTTTCTTTATTCTGAACTAACTCCATCTATTTGGTGGCAGTTCCATCTCTATCGATTTAAGGAGTAATACACTGTTATTTATTAGTTAAATAATCAGAGTATTACTGAGATCCTAATACTTCTATTTTATAATATTTGAATTAGTAAAATTATAATTCTAAATATTAGTGTTTTCCATGGAAATGAAGAATCTTATATGTGACATTCACTTACCAAATAGAATATTAATATCTCCAACTCAATTATGAATTTATTCTGTGAAAACTAAATTGAATTTCTGTTTTGGAATATCTAGGAATACTTAGGGAAAGAAATGGGGCAGGTACGGTTGAAGCCCAAAGTCACCCGACAAAGCAAAGCTCTGCCCCGCCAGTCCGCATCCCCAGTCTATTTCTGTTTATAGGAATGAAATGGATCCTTGGGCTCGGCCCAATGGGGGTTGGTGATTCTCCAGCTTGGGCAATCTCCAAACGAGGAATCGGAGATAAAAATTCCACAGGCCAAACATGTAACTAGGGGTGAAAAAATAATAAAAAATATTTTTACATATATATAAGCTTATATATAAGCATATATATCTTTTAGTGTATGTTACTTATCTATTTATATATATGTATGTATATAAGAGGATATATTTATATATATGTGTAATTATATGTATGAATAACTGCACAAAGATACGGGAGTGTGCATTTGGTTTTTGGTTCAATTTTTAATTTTATAATTCAATTTTTTGTTTGGTTTTAGAGTTTCTTTTGAAACCAAACCGAGTTTATATTCTTCAAAAATTGAATTATTCAATCTAACATTGATTCGGTTTGGATTAATTCAAGTATTTTGGTGTTCTGTTTTGTAAGAAAAAAATTTTCATACACTTGGACACAGTATGCAATAACACAGAAATTAGAACTAAATTTAAAATATTATTAAACAAATAGTTTCATTTAGTTTCACACAATACAAGAATATAGAAATACACTACAATAGTTTCAAACTGTACTAGTACATCAAAGTACATTTGGTTGAAACAAAAATCTATTAATGTCTTAAACAAGGATACAACGCTACAATTTAATATTTAAAACCAAGTGCATTGAAACATAAAATTGGGAAGCCGAAAGAGAGATGTAATGGAAAGAGAAATATGTCCACTTATTGACAAACAAAACTCTAAGTGCCTAACCCATCCTAAACTTTAACCTAACCTTACTAAAAAATACTAACTATAGATAAAAAGTTGATTTTTGGTTTGGTTCGATTTCAAGAAATCATAGCCAAAAACCAAATTGAATTATAGAAAAATTTTGGATATCCAAACTAAATTAATTATATTTTTAAAATTTTAAATTATATTTGTAATTTTGGATGGTTTGGATTGGGTATTCCGTTTGATCCAAATAATGCAAACCCTACACACACACACACACACACAAATATTTGAATTTTTTTTTCAATTTTATCTAATTGTTAAATTTTTATGATTTTACTGTTTTGAATAGTCAAATTATTATTGCAGAGATTTTATTAATTTTTATGTTTTTCTATAAATTTATTCTGTATTTATCAGTTTTTTAATTTTTTTGCAGTGTTCTTTTAATTTATTTAATTGAGACTGGTTTTGATGTTTTTTTACTTTGGTGAAGATGTTTATAATATTTTTGAGGGGGTGTTATGAATATTGGATATATTTACGTGAATTTAATTTGTTGGAGAATTAAATTTGGCTGTGAGAATTGATTGTGGTAACCTTGTGCCTGGAAAACGTCCATTTTACAGTGGAGATGCTGTCGAAATATTTTTATCTTACTTAACACTTGTCTTAGTTTTCGACTGTATTTTAACAAGACATGCCAAATTCTTAAATTTTATTAGGAAAAAAATTTTAATTTTTTATGATATTAGTGTTTTTAATAGTCAAATTATTATTGCAGAGGTTGTGTTAATTTTTATGTTGTTTCATAAATTTATTCTGTTTTTATCTATTTTTTTCTTTTTTCTTATAATTTGGAAGTTTTCTTATTTTTTTATTTTTCTGTTTTCCCTTTTTTAACGTGTTTAATTTCCCTATTTTTAAAATTTGTGAAGATGTTTATAATATTTTTGAGGCGGTGTTATATTGAGCGGGTATATTTTTCAGATGCCTCTACGTAGATCACGTTCGATTGGGATGGGTGATCGTACTCATTCCCCGTCTTTACCCGAACCAATGTCTTTACCGAGCGAGGATGACACACGTGCAGCGGAGTTTGAGCATACGCCTTAGACCACAGCTTCTGCAGTACCCTCTGTGGCTGCTTCTACAGATGGGACTCAGACAGAGGAAGCTCGCATTCTGATAGCCCCGAGTGGCGACGAGTAAGTTTCCATTTACTATCGCAAGCATTTATCCGAATTTTTTGTTGAATAACTAACTGTTCCATTCATTTGTGTAATGGAACAGTTTCTTCCCAGCATAGGGGACGGTGCATTCGATAGTGGATACGTTTCACCGACATTTCACTGGACCGTATCCTAATTTTGAGGTGGTTCCCTTGGAGCTTCGGGACATGTGGTTCCAAATGTGGAGTGTAAGTAACAAATTAAAATATATATATATATATATATATATATATATATATATATATATATATATATATATATATATATATATATATATATATATATATATATATATGTGTGTGTGTGTGTGTGTGTGTGTGTGTGTGTGTGTGTATTTACATATAGTTTTAAATTTTGAATTTTTTTATGACTTTGCAGAGACGTTATCGATGGCTTCCAGAGCATGCTGATCAGATACGACGTATTTGGGACGATAAATGCACTCGTTGTCTATCTGATCAGCTATCAAAGGCTCCGTGTAAGGTGAAATGTCCACCGTGGATATCTCCTAAAATTTGGAGCCAACTCTGACAGGATCACTGTTTCCGCCGCTGCTAAGCGAAACAGAGCAGCCGCTCCTGCACCGACTCACACGGGAGGATGCATTTCCTTCAGCGAGCACGAGCGTCGGATGGTAATCATTATTTTTATCCTTATTATTTAATTCTAATATAATTACTAAATATTTATATTAATATATTTGTAGCGTAAGGAGCGCGGAGATGACTTCTATTTCACCGATATGTACGAGGTGACGCACACATATAAGAATGGCAGAAAAAGAGCACGTTTGTCAGTGAGAAATCACAACATACGTTGGTAAGTTTACAAATTATATTGCTCCGTATTTTATATTAATTGTTTTATTGTTAGACACCGTTATAAATTTATGATGTATACAATTTACAGGATAGCGTTAACGCTTTCAAAGAGCGCTATTCGCAAGTGGAGTCTCAGGATTCGGTGACTTCTCAGCATCCACCGGATGAGAAGTCCCTATTTGTGGAGATTGCTGGCGGTGCTTCAAAGAATCTAATTTTTGGATTCTGTTCTGAGACAGTTCACATGTGCCAGAGGTTATGTCAGTTCATGCCTCCCTCTGTTCCAACAGCTTGCTCGATTACATCGCATCCAGAGTACGTATCTCTTCACAGTCAGTTATAGAGAGAGAGGTCGATGCACAATTATTTTCAGCAACGCTTTGCTAGTTTGGACCAGTATTTGCGAGTAATGTCCGAGGCACTACATCTGTCTCCACTGCCTTCTCCACTTCCACCTCCTTTTCCGATACTAGATTCTGAAGAGCAGACAGACGGGGCTGATGAGGATTATACGATCGATCTGCCTGACGACCATCCTCCAACGACTGGCCCTCCAGATCCACCTCCGCCTCCTCCACCGTTTGCAGCGCCGCCTTCAATAGTTACATAGATTTTGTTTCATTTTTCCCAATGTTGTACACATAAAACATTTACATTTAACCGATTAATTATCTTTATTTAAATTTAATTTTTTTATTTTTAATTATTCTATTAATTATATTTATTTTTTAAAATAATTATTTAAAAATTATTGAAAACTATTATTTAAAAATTTTAAAATATTTAATTAATAATTAAAATTTCAGATTAAATTGTATTTTTAATTAATAATTATTTTTAATAATTAATAATTAAAAATAATTAATATTTAATAATCAAAAATGATTTGCGACGGATGCTGTCCGTCACAAATCTGCAACGGCTAATGTTCCGTCACAGATTTGCGACAAAAATTAACCGTCGCAAATCTGCGACGGCTGATTGCCGTCGCAAATTTGTGACTAATTATTTTCCGTTGCAAATCGGCGACGGCTATTGTTTTCGTCGCCAATATGTAGCGGATTCCGGTCCGTCGCAATTTGTGATTTTCTACGGATTCGTGACGGAATAGTCCATCGCAAAAAGTCAAATTTCTTGTAGTGTAAACTAACATATAGTTTATGTCAAATTTAGATGTATAAAAATAGTATATGGTGGGGAGATCTATTAATAGTATGTAATATTTAAAATTTTTATTTTATGAAAAGTGCCAAATATTTTAAAATATTTTAGTATGGTAAAAAAATCATTAGAAATAATGAATGCCCAATTCTTTTTGAACTTTTACTATCTTGGACTTTTTTTCTTTTTTTTTTGTTTTTTGGCAGGAGGAGAATAAGTATATATCTAATTTTACTGTTTGAAAGTGCTACAAAATATCCCTATGTATGGTAATTTGGAATTTTAAAAATAATTTAAAGATGAAAGAAACTTAAGAGCGAAAACGTTTTTTTCTTAAAAGTATTGAGGGCCAAAGTGGCTTATTATCAACTTCAAAAGGAAAAAATAAAAGGTTCACTGGCACGGGGCCGATCCAGGACTTTGGCCATAGATGGGGCGAAATCTATGTGAATCAATTTATATTATAAAGTCTATGAGAGTGAGACCTTTTTTTTTTTTTTTTTGCTTAGAATGGAATATCATATAATATAGTAGGGATTTCTCTCTCAAAGGATAAATCATAACTATCTTGGATATAATGAATCATTGATTTTTACCACACATATTATCGACTTACTTCATGGATAGCTATTAATTCAGCATGATTTAAAGATGTGCTTGTTATAGATTGTTTTGTAGATCAACATGATATAGCAGTATTACCATATGTAAATAAATAGCCTATTTGAGAACGTGCCTTATGAGAATCAGATAGATAACCAGCATCCGAATATCCAACCAATGTAGATTTTGATTCTTTTGAATAAAATAATCCGAGATCAGTTGTCCCTTGAAGATATCGAAGGACATGTTTGATACCATTCTAATATCATCGAATAGGAGAAGATCTATATCTTGCTAACAAATTTATTACAAAAGATACATCAGGACGTATATTATTTGCAAGATACATCAATGCTCCAATTGCACTAAGATATGGTACTTCAAGACCAAGTAATTTTTCATTATCTTTTCGTGGTTAGAATGGATCTTTAGAAACATCCAGTGACCGAACGACCATTAGAGTACTTAAAGGATATGCCTTGTCCATATAAACCATTTTCAGAACTTTTTCAATATATGTTGATTGATGAATAAGAATTTCAACTTCCAGATGTTCAATTTGTAAACCAAGACAAAACTTGGTCTTCCAAAATCCTTAATCTCAAATTCCTTTTTCAAATAATCTTGTGCTTTCACAAGCTCTTCAGAAGTCCCAATGAGATTAATATCATCATCATATATAGCAATTATCATGAAGCTTGATTCAGACTTTTTGACGAAAATATGTGGACAAATTGAATCATTTTCATATCCTACTTGCATCAAACTCTCACTAAGACGATTATACCACATTCTTCTAGATTGCTTCAATCCATAAAGGAATTTTTTCAATTTAATAAAATAATTTTCTCAAGTGCTCGATGTACATGCTTCAGGCACGTGAAATCCTTCAGGAATTTTTATGTAAATTTCACTATCAAGATTTCTATATAAATATGAAGTAACTATATCCAGAAGACGCATATCAAGTTTTTCAAGTACTGCCAGACTTATAAGATATCGAAACGTGATTGCATCAATTACAGGAGAATATTCTCTTCATAATCAATTCTAGGTATTTGTGAAAATCATTATGCTATAAGTCATACTTTATATCTCATGACTTTATTTTGTTCATTTCATTTTCGCATAAATACCCATTTATAACCAACTAATTTTACACCTTCAGGTGTTTGGACTATAGGTCCAAAACCTCACGTTTAATAAGTGAGTTTAGTTCCGATTGAATCGCATCTTTCAATTTAAACCAATTAGGTCTATGCCTACATTTCTCAACTGATTCTGGTTCAAGATCTTTTTTATCACTTAAAACATCAAGTGCTAATTATATACAAAAGTATGATCCTGAATCTTATTTATTCGACTATATCTTTCACCTGTAGCAAAAAAGTTTATGGAATTCTCCATATTTTTATTATTTCTAGAATCCTGAACATTACGATCAGTAATCTCTTGGTCTTTTTATTCTAACTCTTTAGGATGAATACTTTGATAATCTAATCCTATTCTCTTTCGAGGATTTTAATCTTTAGAACCAAGAGGTTGACCACGTTTCAGGCATATTTTAGAATTAATAGCTATAGAGCTTACATTTCGTCCTCCTGAGACATCTATTAAAACAGGAGCATCTATAGCTGGACGATACAATTTGGTAACTCTCTGGAGTCTACAAAATCATCAGACAACTGATTTGCAATTCTTCGCAAATGTATTATCTTTTGAACTTCAAGTTCACTAGTACTTGTACGTGGATTAAGATGACCCAATGATGATGTTTTAAATGTAATGTCTTTTTTTAACTGCTGATTTTCTCCTCCTAATATTGGCAACACTATTTCACTAAAATAACAATCAGTAAATCTTGCAATAAAGACATCACCTAATAATGGCTCAAGATACCTGATGGTGGAAGGAGAATCATATCCCACATATATCCCCAATTTTCTTTGAGGACCCATCTTGGGGTGCTGATTTGCAACAATTGGAACATATACTACGCAACCAAATATTCTCAGATGTGATATATTTGGTTCTGAACCAAAAATCAATTGCAAAGAAGAGTACTTATTATGATAACTCGTTGGCCTTATACGTAAAGTGTTGTTGCATGCAAAATAGCATATCCCCAAGTAGAAGAAGGGAGTTTTGTTCTCATTAATAAGGGTCTAGAAATCAACTATAACCGTTTAATTAACAATTCAGCTAAACTGTTTTGTGTATGAAGATAAGCTAAAGGATGTTCAACACTTATACCAATTGACATGCAATATGCATCAAAGGTATGAGAAGAATATTCACCAGCATTATCTAAATAGAGTTTCTTAATAGAATAATCTTGGAACTGTGCCCCAATCTAATGATTTACACAAGTCTCGCATACGCTAGGTTGCGAGTTGATAATAGGCACACATGCGACCATCGGGTTGATGCATCAATTAGAACCATAAAATATCTAAATGGTCAATATATATCACCATGAATCTATTTAAAAAATACTGGAGATTCAGCTCCTACTTTTGTTGGTGCTGGTTAAATTATCAATTTTCCTTGAGAATAAGCAGCACAACTAAATTCAATATCTTATGGCCTTTCAATAGATGACCATGTATATTTTCAATAATTCTCCGTATCATAATAGAACGAGGATGACCTAATTGGTCATGCCAAATAAAAAATTTATCTGGATCAGTAAACTTCTGGTTTAATAAATAATGAATTTCAATTGCTGTAATTTTGGCATAGTATAGGCTAGATGAGAGAGATGGTAGTTTTTCAAACACATATTTTTTACCTGAAACAACTATAGTAATATATAGATATTCTACATTCATTTCATTCATTGTTTTAATATGATATCCATTTCGGTGGATATCTCTACAACTCAATAAATTTCTCCGAAACTTTATGGAGAATAATGCATTATGAATGACTAGCATAGTTCCTTCAGGTAAAAATACCCAAGCTCTTCTAGAGCCTTCAATTAATTTTGCACCAGCATTTATAGTATGAACATTTGTCTCTCCCATTTTTAAATAAGAAAAAAATTTTATATTTAAGTATGGTGTGTGTTGTTTCGCTGTCAATGAGACACATATCTCCATCTCTAATTTTTAATTCAGAAGTGAGAATAAGAGCCATATAGCCTTTAATATAAATAAAACATTTAAATAATTTACCTTTTAAAGTAAAACAAAAGAAAGTAAGTTATTGATATTTATTGTTATATGAATACCACAAACTATTATTTATTGTAAAACTAGACATAATTAATAGATATTCATGAAAACTTTAAATGATGAAAATAAAAGGATCAAGTCTTTGGGACTTATCCATCACCAATTAGGTGATCAACCTTTTCCTCTGGATGTTCAAAGAAATCAGTCACATCCAAATGAGTCACATCAATAGGGATATCATCATCATAATCATTTTTAGTATGCTGGGAAGTAAAATTTGCCTCAATATTTTTATTTTTCTTCTTAAGGGATGCCTGATAAAGTTAATAAGGTGTTTGGCCATACGACAGATACGAGACTAGTGTTCTTGCATTCCGTATCGATAACATGCATCCTCATGATCTGGTGGATTGATTTCTTTTCCTTTTCTTTTCTCATTCCTTTTTATTTCGAGGAACTTTCCTAGTTACCATGAGAATAGAGAATATTTCTACCATGACCACATCTACTAACACTACCATGACCATGACCACGATCTCAACCTATTCCACAGCTGTAAGCCTTAGTCGCATTCACTTCAGAGAATGGAGTGGAGCCATTCGGTCGGGCTTCATAATGTTTTAATAATTCATTATTTTGTTCAGCCACAAGAAGACATCAAACATATCAGAATACTTCTGAAAGTCTTTCTCTCGATATTACTACTGCAGGAGCATATTCGAGGTATGAAATATGAAGAATATTTTTCCTAATTTGTCAATATCAGTAGTATTGTCTTCACATAATTTCAATTGAGAATTAATGCCAAACGTGGCTGAATTATACTCATTAATAGATTTAAAATCCTGGAGTAGCAAATGCAACCAATCATATCGTGTCCTTGGAAGGATGACCATCTTCAGGTGATCAAATCTTTCATTCAGATTATTCTACAAAATAGTGAATCTTTCACAGTAAGATATTTTACCTTCAAATCTTGTGAATATGATGGTGGAGAAAAATTATAACTTTGGCACGATCTTGATTTGATGTTGTATTATTTTCTTTAATAGTGTTTCTCAGATCCATTGCATTCAGATATATTTCAGCATCAAGTGTCCAAGATAAATAATTTTTTCCAGTAATATCAAGAGTTAAAAACTCAAATTTTGTAAGACTAGCCATGAAAATAAAACTTGTAAAATAAAAATTATTTTGACTTTATTAATTTAAAAATTTTAAGGTCTACTAATATTTAGATCCCCATAACTAACTTTTTTAACAAATAAAGATATTATCATAATTTAGTCATAGTTAACTTATTCGCTTTAAGTTATTTTTGTCAAATCAAAAAATATTTAGTTCTGAGAGGAAAAGGTATAGAAAATAATGGATATCTATCTATAAATAAAGAAAAATACAAAAGTAACAGATAAATATGGATGGAAGTAATTTAATTAACACGTGAGAGAGCGTGATTTATATAGTGGTCTTTGTTAATTGTGGCGGCTGTTTGGTGTGGGCCGTAATTTTTATTTGCTAGCGCTAAATTACTCTTTTTATCAATGCAAAAGTAACAGATGAAGAATATTATTTTCATATACTAATCAAGAATTATGTTCACATAATGACCTTTTAAGAAGATTATAAACTTTTTGGTGCCGGATCATGATCAAATCATCAAGTAGCTACTCTCCCCACTCGCGCTCCCTCCCGACCCAAAAAAGGATTAATGGCCTTATTCTTCTCTTTTCCCTTTCCATATTATCATTGTTTTATTCTTAAGAAATATGGAGGGTCTTACCATTTGGTCAATGCCAATAATTGATCAACCTACGACCGAGTGAATTCATCAAGGAGAGTACCAAGTGAAGTATCTGATGATCCACCATCTTCCAGTGCCATTCTGCCCTTCTCTTTCATCACTTTCACCTTCTCCCTCATCCCATTCTCTGGATCCATCAACTTCCTGATCCCATTTTCAATTTCTTCAGCTGTTATGATTGTGGGGTTTTTCGTCAAGAAATCCATTCTGTAGTCCATTTTGATCTCCACAGCCAAGTCCAAATCCTTTATCATCTGGAATGCATTTGCTTGTTGTTCTGCATATAAAGGCCATGCCGCCATCGGCACGCCGGCCCAAACACTTTCCAACGTAGAGTTCCACCCGCAGTGCGACACGAAGCCTCCCACCGCCCGGTGTGTCAGCACCGCCAGCTGAGGTGACCATCCGATCACTTTGCCGATGCCGGAAGTGCGCTGCAAGAACCCTTTTGGCAGGGCTTCTTCCAAGTTTTCATACTCACTTGGAAGTGATAACTTGTCCTTTGCTGGTGGCCGCCTCAGGGACCATAGGAACCGCTGCCCTCTGCGCTCTAGTGCAGAGGCAATTTCCTTAACTTGCTCCTCCTTGAAACTTCCCCCGCTTCCAAAGCAAAGGAAAACCACCGATGAAGTTGGTTGATTATCAAGCCAGCTGATAATCAACTCCTCTTCTGCATTACGGCCCTTGGAAGTAGCAGTAGCACCCTTCACATTGATTATTGGTCCGACTGAGTAAACCGGCGGGATGTTCTCATAGGCAGAAAGGGAGGTCAGTGCGTGGGACTCAAACTCTAGGAAGGTGTTTACTATGATTCCCTTAGTCTCTCTGAACCTCTTAGCCAAGTTCAGAAACCCGTTGGAGTCACCTGAATTGTCCAGAACAACAGAAGGTAACACTAGAGCTGGAACAGGATTCACATAACTTGGAACCGAAAGCTGAACATCAGAATCCTTAAACTCAGTGATATCTTGGTTCAGATCGTCTCTAAGACTCTGCAAATAAAACATCAGACCAAGAGAGGCAGCACCAGAAGTGAAGAAAACATAGGATGGGACTCCAAACTCGTTGGCCACATCAATCATGGGTGTGCAAAACATGTCTATGACAATTCCGGCAATTCTGGCTGTGCCAGATATGGCTATTTTTTGGACAGCATCTCGAACGTGTTTCTTCTGGGCATCGATGTACTGACATTGGAATGCGAGGGGGGAAGCATTATCTGCAGAAAACTCCTCCCGCGGAAGGTCCACAAACCGAAGACGTGAGATTGAGTCAATGGACAATAGCTCTTTATAGGACTTGGTATTGGTTTCACGAGGCAGTTTCATTACGAGGACAGTGACTGAAAGCCCTTCATTTCTGCTGACGAGAAGCTCAGCAAGGACCACTGCTGAAGCCAAGTGACCGATTCCCGCAGAAGGAATCAGAATAAGCTCGGCTTGGCTCATTGCTCTCACTTCGTTTCTAATCTAAACCTTTTTCTAGGTGTTGAGTGATGAAAAGGGTTAAGAATGCATAAAACTCTTTTATGGTATTTCTGCTTCGGTTAGAGATCTTATATAGAATTCGTATTCTTGGAGATCAAGAACAATGGACGTGACGTTATGGCTTTGCTGGCACCCGTCTCCCTCTTCAGTTTTTTAACGATATCCTACGTACTAGGCGGCTTCTCAAGTTCATTTTAGCTCAATTTTTTATTTTTTCATAGTACACTTCTTTTGATTTGTCGAATAAGATGACCCCTTGTCCCGAGAAACTGCATATACTGGATTAGCCGGTTCGGTTGCGGTGGTTTAGCTCAGCAAGGTCAGCACTTGCGTCCGAGTACAGTAGTACACACCAATCTATCAATCTAAATCTCCACCCGCATTAGCTGAATCTAAACGCAATTTTTATATGCAGTTTGTTTAAATTATATACTACAAAAAATATTTATTTTTTTAAATTTTCACTCTATTATTTTATAACTTTCTTAACTTATATATCTAAAAAAATCATATTTTTACTTAAAAAATATGTAGATTTAGTCACAACAAGACAATGAACAAATATTTTATGAAGGAATCTTTCGATTTTAAAGTAAAAAATCGTTAAATTCTCATTAAATTCATATTTGGATAAATTTTTTGAAATTTTAGCCACTAGCAAGTTGTGTCACCAAGTGACGAAACTTGACAACAAATTTCACTACAACTTGGCAAAAATTTGATACAAATTTAACTAAGTGTAGTTTCAAATTTTGCTAGATGGTGGTGATATTTGAATGAAAATTTTGCCACCAGATGGTGAAACTATCCACATATTTTTTCAAATTTTATAATTTTTTAAAATTTGTAATAATTACTTATTTAATTGTGTTGTTGTAGTTTTTATAATTTGTAATTATATTTAAGGTATATTACATATCGTAACTAATTTTGTTATTATTGTATTCATTTTTTGAAAAATATTACAAATACGATAACACACACCCAACAAGTACGATATATGCATTATAGGAACACCAAAGGGGTTGCAAGGTGAGATTGCATCGAGCGTTTTACAGGGATGACGAAGATCCGGCATCATCATCAGATTCATTTGAAGAATTTTTAGATCTTGACAAAGTCGAGGATCTAAGTCATTTTTTAAGCATGCCAAATATATTTTCGAGTAAAGAGGGGCTAGTAAAGTGGGCGAATGCGGCAGCATTACAGGTGAGGATCTTGTTGATAATTGGTCGTTTGAGAAAAGACGATGAAACAAGTAATGGATTTGTTGAGCTTAGGTGTGAGAGGGGCGGAGCATAAGGAAAATGTATTTCTGTTCCGAAGGATAAAGCAGCATTAGAGGCACGGACTAAAAAACGAAAGCTCAAGGAAATGAAAAAATGTCACTGTCCGCTAAAACTCATGGGTATAGAGTATTATAAGAGAGCGTAGAGTTTTGCGGTAATATGCAGCAAGCACAATCACAAGCTCAGAATTTGACACGGCCATTCACTCGCTACGCGAATGACAGAGCGAGAGTTGAAGATTACGAAGGAAATGAGTAAATGTCACGTTTAGCCCAAACATATATTAGATCATTTGAAACAAGAGAACCCGAGAATTGTTGTTAGGTATGTGTGCTGATAACACATATTTAATCCTTCATACTTGTACGTTTATATACGCACTATTAAATTTTTTAGAGAGTGTGGATAAAATATGTTTGTGTTGCTTGGTGGCACAGGGCGAAGACTGTGTATAATATTCGACACAAATAAAGAGTTATGAGCATGGAAGGTCAGACAGTGGTTCAACAACTTTTCAAATTGTTCACTGAACATGGATACATCAATTGGCACAGAGTTGAGCCAAGAGCTGAAATTTTTAGTGACTGTGTTTTTGCTCATCCAAATTTGACATTACTTACTTGTGCGTATCCATTTGTGTTCATAATAGATACGACATACAAGACTAACAGGTTTGTTATATTTTTATTTATTTTGTGTTGCATTGCAATTATACATAATATTCGTTAATTAAAAATATATATAAAATATTGCTCGCTTCAAGGGTGTTTAATAAATTAATTAAAATCGGTACAATATGTCATATTTGGAAATTGTTGGCGTGACCTCGACAAGTCGAAACTTTTTCATTGCCGATACCCGACAGGTCGAAACTTTTTCATTGCCGACACTTGGATGAGCACTGAGCAAGTGAACAATTACTAGTAGGTGTTGGAGTACGTTAAGGAGATATTCGACATAAATTGTCCCCCCAATGTTATCGTAACTGATCAGGAGCCCGGATTGATATAGGTCTTGCCTGATGCATTTTCTAATTCTTAGCACATGTTATGCCGTCGACACATTTAAAAAAATATTGAACATCGGTGCTATAAGGCTTGCGGTGATAAGGCGGTAGCCGAATAGTTTTTGAAAAGTATGTACAGAAGGTTGGTTGATCCCTTACAAATGAGGAGTTTCAGCTTAATTATTCAAATATGCGCTCATCATGGTCTACATTTGAGAAGCTGATGACGTACATATATGAGACATGGTAGGATGCACATCGAGAACAATTTGTTCAGGTTTGGACAGATCAGATCGTACACTTTGGGACTGAAATAACAAATCGTGTAGAGAGCTCCCATGCAACAACGAAGTTGTATTTGGGGACAACATCCAGTGCGTTAGACACGGTTTGGTCTAAGATTCATTCTATGATCAAGACTCAAATCTCCGAGATTAGCGCTACTCTAGAGTAGTGTTGGTATGTCGACAAGTACCACATCCACACGTATCCGATCTTGAATCCCTTATATTACAGAGTCATTCACAAAATGCTGCAAATCATTTTAAATGAGTGGAATAGTGTGAAAAAAATACGACATGATATCAATCATTGTCGATGCTGGTTGAGGAGTACTCATGGAATTCCTTGTGCTTGCAAAATAATTACACGTATTACCACAGGAGAACCTTTTTGCTGTTGACGATTTGCATCCATTTTGGAGAGCTCTTGACTTCTCTACGGCTGCTTCGCAGTATCTGCAACACTTTACAGCGCACCCTTATGGTGATCTGAGAGCGATTCAGAACTTCACAAAATTGATGATGAATAGGGGTCCCACTAAACGGTGACATTTTGCGGTGCAGAGAGTTAAATGTTATATCCAAAATACAGCAGTCTTCAAGAATCCCCCGCTCGGGTGACAAAGGGCCAACCGAAGAGAGAGACAACCAAAAGTGATAAGTCCTACTAGGATCACATATAAGTTTCAAGAAGTCCCTTCAAACACTTGTTTGGAAATAGCAGATCCTGAGACTGATCTTCGAGTGGGTTGAGAGGACGTAACTGGTCTAGAAGCCGAGGATCGAGGTCTAGCGAATTTTGGATGTAGAGATACAGAAACATGCATATTTACTTAGGATAATCAGTTTACTACCTTCATCGTTCCCAATATATATGATTGGGTTAACATTAGAGCAGATGAGAATTGTGGATTCTGAGCTGTCGCACACTTGAGGTATGAGGGAGAAGATGCTTAGTTCTGAGTTAGGTAGGAGCTATGGCGGGATGTTCATCGTAATTCATCACTGTACAATAGTATTATAGGCGGCTCACCAGAAATTATGACACTTTTGCACCAGCTCGAGCACTGGGACGTTCACCAGCCTATCTCTAGTGACCCGTGGCTCATATTACCAAGCATGAGTTGAGTTATCGCGACAACCTATAATGTAGCATTCAGTTGCTTATCCCGGTCACAATCGTAGACGTATCTACCTCTTGACTCGCAGGTTGAAATGGTAAATGCAATTAAGGTTATTGGCCTGTTAGAAGACGCCAATCATTTTGTTGCCGTAAGTAACTTCACGAATCATTGCATGCATTTTTTTAAGAGTAATGCATTTAAATTTTTTGTTGCTTATGCAGCTTCAGTTGGAGGATGGATTTTCAATGTCGGACGTGCATCCCTCATAGAATCGCTACAAACGGTACGCAGTTCTAGGATTGTACACCCCGTTATTTGAGAATATTGCACATTGGCAGTTCCTGGCGGAGACATCAAATCCTCCTGCAATATAATTGTCGATGAATAAATTAATTAGAAGTGCTGGAGTTTGTAAACAACAGCTTGTTACATATTTCATAAAAATTTATTGTAAAGCAACACATTCTATGGAGCGGCCAACTTAGACGATATTATAGTTATGAAATTTCAAAGCATACATAATACATAAAATAATTCACGTGCATACAAAGTAGCGAATCATTTTATAGGGAAAAAAAATATGGACTGCTCAAGTATCGGACGGGCCAGTGCCATCCGCCCCTCGTAAACAACGTTCATATTCGGCAAGTATTTGCACCATCTCCTGCAACGCGGCTTTTCCCTGTGCCTGCGTCATCTGCTGGACATTCGTAACACCTATTGCCATGTGATATAACATATCCCATCTCTGTAATGTACAAGAGGACGATTAAAAAAATTATTGTACAAATAAATCAATGTAGATTAAAAAATTACCACCGCATCAGTGATTGGTGCCGGTCTAGGACAGGACATCCTTAAGGGCAACATCTCCGGATTCTAAATTAATAGATGTGTATGTGCGAAGAACCAGGGGATATACTCCAGAGTAGAGGTTAACGGAGGAACTGCATGTGGCCCAACTTGCGTCCTACCGAGTATGTGGGATTTGGGTCAGGACCCTCATACCTAACGACATATCTCTGGTTGTTGGTAGGCTTGTAATCCTCTTTCGAAAATATTGTGGTCCTTGGAATCCCTTGGACTTGTCCAAACTGTCGTAAGACCTGATCAGGCATATACTACTCGACAATATCACAAAAGCATAGGCACTTGTAAAATGTTGATATCCAGTGCTCCTTAAGAAGATTACGTCGAAATAGAGTCCAACAAACCTGTCAATATTGATATTACCAATTAGTATTAAAGAAAACATAAAATGTTCATTTTAATGACGTAGTAATGTCATCTAATTGCAAGCGCATCATGCGAAGATTGTCAAATTTTTTCAGGATGCTCCGGCGCCACTGAAAGCTTAAAATGTAAGGGTGTGTCTCACACCAATTCGGAGACTACTGCGGCGCAAAGGCAGGAAAGTATAGATATATCCACTCTTCAAGCAGTGTTGTGGCTCCGCCAAGCTGTTTGCAGTCTACTCTGGAAGCTATCCCAAGCTGACCGTAAAGGTACGCAAGGCATCCCGCTCCCATTCGTTGTCCTTGATCTCCTCCACATTATTCAGAAACAGCCAGTATTGATAAGACATCCGATTCTTACCCTTGTCGTTGAATAAAGTAGCACTGATCAGGTACTTTAGGTACCCTCGAGCATAATTCTCAATGAATTGGGATCCGTTTGCGACGTAGTCCTTCAGGACGTTGAATCTCATCCCTCTGTTATCCAATTGACTACGTACATGTGCAACTGGTATGCCCAGGGTAAACGAAAAATCTTTAATAATATCCTTTCTACTCATTCATGCCGGAGGATTGTACATGTCATGGGAATGACAATTATATGTGCTACATATGGAGAGTGATAATCATCTCACCGAATAGCATGTGGAATGTATTAATATTCGACTGCCACCTCCAATGTGGCGAAATTTGTTGAATTCTGCCACAAGGTAACGAAATTCGTCCTCAAATTCTATCATGTTGTGACGGAATTTGTGGACGACTTGTACTCTATTAGGGTACAATTTAATGACAAATTGTATCCCACTGGAATAAAATTTCGTAACAAATTCTGCCAATCAATTTGGCAAAATTTGACATCTAATTGGCCGACTTCAAAATCGGTTATTTTAAGGACGATTTTGAATTTTTTATATGTAAATCGACATAAAATTATGAATAATTTGGTAAACTAATTTTTTTAACGAAAATTCTTTATTGTTGTTCATAAATTTGAATTTTTCTACTCAAATATTTTTAAAAATTTTTAAAAATTTTTAAAATTAATAAAAAATAATAAAAAAATTTCACATTACATATAATCTAATAAAATATTACATATAGTATCCTCAAACTAAATTCAGTGGGCAGAAGCTGACGCGGCCCATAGAAGGACATTCTTTTGTTGACCCACATGCTACTTCCTTTTGGAATAGGCTTGTAGGTTCATATTTCTTTTGCTCTTTTTTATTTTAAAATAAATAAATAAATAAATGAATGAATATAAATATAAATATATATATATATATATATATATATATATATATTATTTTATTTTTATTTTTAATTAATTATTTAAATATTTTATTTTTTTAACTAATTACACTAAATATTAATCTTTAATGTTAAATTTAAATTCGATACATTAATTAAGAATTTTTAAATAGAAAAATTTTAAATATCTATTAAATTTTTTTATAAAATTTATTAAAATTTAATTTATGTATAAAAAATAAAATATATTTTTAAAACGAAGAGAGTTTATATTTGGTATATATACTTTTTTTAGGATTGCCCAACGTGAGGAGAGTCACCGAGCTTGTCTTACTGGTATGGTCTCGCTTCTATTGGCATAGCCGAGGAATATGCCACTGGGTTGGTTGAGAAGCTTAGCTCATACCCTCCGGGATTCCTGGGTATGAGTTGCGCACATAGTTGATCGCTACAGGCCTCTCACGCACGGATTAGACACAGATAATATTTTTTAAAAAATATATTTAATAAATTTTTAATTATTAAATTTTAATTTAACGATTAAAAATTTTTATATCATAAATAATTATTTAAATTATTCATTTTATAATAAAATAATTATAATAAAATAATTATTTTATTATTAATAAATAATTATTTAATTTAAATAATTATTTATAATATATAAATTTTTAATTGTTAAATTAAAATTTAAAAAGTAAAATTTATTCAACACATTTTTTAAAAACAGTACTTTGTATTTAATCCAGACCGCTTTCGCACGGCTCATATCCTAGTGGCCAAGGATAGGAGAAGAAATGCCTTCTCCTGTCCCCTCTCTTCCAGGCATGCACGATTCTAAATGGTGGAGAAGTTTCTGAATTAGTGTAGATGTGACGTTGTTTTTCCTCATAAAATATGAGTCGTTGATGACAAATTCTTGCATGGGCAAGAATTAATTTGCACAGCAAACAAGAAGGTTCAATACAAATGAAATACTAAGGGTGAATTTGGATTGATATTCAAAAACATCTTAAATTTGAGAATTTCTATGAATTCGATAATAGATAATTCGACACAAATTATAAATTTGCCTAATTAAATGGGTTTTAAAGTTAGAACATCAAAATGGCAAATTGTTACCAAAGCATTTACATTACTATCATTTTATGTTGAAACCTTAAACTTTATATCAAATAAATTACTATATATTGTGTTGACACAAGTTACGTATATATCTCATGAAATACTCCCAAAAATTAGATTATCATTTATATCATACAGAACTCTTTTCCTTCTTTTGTATGTTATGATATGGAGGTGCTCTTGAATGGTTTTCCTTATTTCAAAATTCTCATTTTTCCTCCAAAAGTTAACCCTAAATTTCACTTTCTTTCACACAAAAACTAATGCATACATCATAAAAAAATAAAAAATTCAATAAAAAATAAAATGCAAAAATGCAGTACACTGCTCTATGGGCTACTTTTGTCTAATCTGCCTAATGGACTTCGCTTTCTACCCTGTTACCGTGGGGCTCGTAGCATGCCTTCTGGTCTCGTGCTATGGGATCGATACACCAAGCAAAGTTAATTTTGCTCCATAGGTACTTTATCTTAACCCCAGATAAACAGAAGGGAGGACCCCAATTGGAGCAATCCTTTCTAGGCTTAGCTATAGAAAGTATAGAGAAGTTTATCTAAACTTCTATACAAGAGGTCTGCTGTTGGAAATTGTATCTGGGCTAGAAATTAATTATTTCATCGTGTTGAAATATTAGTTTTATTTATTTTTATTTATTTTATAATATTTATTCTATTTATAATTTTAATAAAAATTTAATAAATATTGTTTATTTTTATTTCTTATTAACTACTGTATATATTCTATTTTTAAGAACCTAAAGCAGCATGAGTCATATATTCTATGGAATGCCGTTCTTCCCAAGGTTGTATGTCTTTTTTCAACCTATTCAAATCCAAAAATGCATAGATTCCAAAAACGCATCGTTTCTCCTTCAAAAATGACTTATCAGGTGGGAAACACATTAAATATTTACCTAAAGGATTAATTATAAAACACCCCCCTTAAATATTTACCTAAAGGATTAATTGTAAAACACCCCCTTGAAGTTAGGGGGGTCTGGCACCTTAGTGTCAGAAGTTAAAATATATGCAGTTTCTCCCCAATCGTCAAAGTCCGTTAGTTAGAGTTTGAAAAATTACATAATTATCCCTAAAATTACATATTACAAAACACCCCCTTGAAGTTGGAGATTGGGCAATTTAGTACCAAGAGTCAAAATATATGTAGTTTACCCCCAATGACTGTCAATCAAGAGTTAAACAAATTAGCAACCTTTAGTCCACAAAAGTTGAGGAGAGGAAAGATGGTCAAAGTGAGTGGCGGCGACTTATCTCACTCAAAAAGCTTTAGAAAGAGGAGAAAGAAGAGAGAATCAAATATTCATTAAGAAATTAAAATATATATATATATTAGAACCAAATCATTACCGAAGGTGAAAATTAGATACAATGAATTCTCTCTAAAACTACTCCAAGGGCCAAGTCCAAGGAGTTTCAAAATGGAGTATGAAAATAAGAATAAAGAAGACATAATATCTCAAATAAAGTAAGAGAATTAAAGTTAACATAAAAAATCAGATTTAGAAAAATTTACTAACTCTTAGATTTTTTTGTTTATTTTTAAGTCTAATTACGAAAATAGAAAAAAATTTAGGAAGGCATAATTTATTTTTGGGGTTCAAAATTCTTAATTTAGCATAGAAAAACAAAGTCTTTTAAAAATGTGCCGCAGCCCCCCCCCCTCTCCTCCAAAAAAAAAAAAAAACTGCCTCTGCTTTAGGTAGCTATATGGAGTAGTTTTAGAGAGAATTCACTGCATCTAATTTTCACCTTCGGTGATGATTTGGTTCTAATATATATATATATATATATTAATTTCTTAATGAATGTTTGATTCTCTCTTCTTTCTCCTCTTTCTAAAGCTTTTTGAGTGAGATAAGTCGCCGCCACTCACTTTGACCATCTTTCCTCTCCTCAACTTTTGTGGATTAACGGTTGCTAATTTGTTTAACTCTTGATTGACACTCGTTGGGGGTAAACTGTGTATATTTTGACTTTTGATACTAAATTGCCCAATCTCCAACTTCAAGGTGGTGTTTTGCAATATATAATTTTAGGGACAATTATGTAATTTTTCAAGCCCTAACTAACGGACTTTGACAATTGGGAGGTAAACTGCATATATTTTAACTTCTGACACTAAAGTGCCAGACCCCCCCCCCCCCCAACTTCAAGGGGGTGTTTTGCAATTAACCCTTACCTAAATCAATAGGTCCTTGAGCGGATCCCTCGTTAGCCCCAAGACATTGGTGTCTAACTAGAAAAGTAAATGTTTGAGCTTGAGAAGCTTCTGGATTAGTAGCTCCGTAAAACTCATTAGGATGAGTTGTATTATTGAACCAGACAAAACAACATGCAATGAAACGCAATGAAACCAATGATGGATAAAACCCATATAGCCTATACTATAAGATAAGCAAGCCTCTCAAGACCACAAAGTGCGAGCCCACGCTTAGGGCATAGTTAAGATATGCCAGATGCCACCAAGTTTGTAAATGGAACCTAACAATACATGTCCTCCGATTATATCTTCTAAATCGTCCACACTAACAATCCACCCTTCCCCTCCAAAGGGCGATTTTAGTAAATAACCAAATATGATACTCGGGCTAAGAGTTAAGTTAGTAATTTTTCTTACATCTTTCTTGCTCTTCCCGGAGCCCAAATATCATACACGTCACCAAAATAATACTAGAAGAAAAGCACCTAGACCTAACAAGATTAAGTGAATACCTAAAATTGTGGTCATTTTATTTCTATCTTTCCATACATAACCGAAGAATGGAAAAGATTCTTCAAGCGTCTCAGGACCAAGAAGCGCATGATAAATACCGCCAAAGCCCAAAACCGCAGAGGAAATTAAATGAAGTACTCCAGATACAAAATACGGAATGATGTCTCTAACTTTCCCCTAGGATCTACCCCTAACCTAAAGTAGCTAGGTAAGAAAGTAAAATTATACGCCCATGGTCTTTTCAATTGCTGGCTTTCAAGGAAGATATTAGAGTCGAGTTTGTTTCACCACTGTGGTCGAAAATCTATGAAAAATGTGCTATGAAAAAATTTATTATGTGTTTGTTTATCTTAGTACTAGTTATAGTATTTGTACTCTTTACTTATGTATTATTATCTGTTACCGTAGTTATTCAATTATTGTGTAACTTTTGTATCATGTTATCCCAATTCTTCAACTCTTCTCATTGGAGAAAGAGTTTGAAAATTGATTTGATTGTAAGAGCTTAGGCTATTTTTATATCAATGGATAACTTTCTCATTTACCAAAAAAAAAAAAAAGGTAAGAAAGTAAAATTAACCCTTGTTCATAAATAGGTTTCTCTAGTACGTAATGAGCCACTTCAAGTAGGTTCATTGCTCTAGGTAGAATACAATTAATTCAGCAGAGGCTACATGAGCTCCTAGTAGTTTAGCGAATAAATTGCTAAGTCGGGCATTTCCGGACCACCAAGAGAAACCGGTGGTTTCTTGGTCACGATCAGCTAAAGCTAAAGTTCCTTTAAAGTGCATTTCCACGTGATAGAACCTTCTCAGGGAATATAAGGTTTTCATGAATCTAATCTTGAGTTGCCATCCAAGGACGAGAACCTTCATTTAAGAGAATATTTATGGTGTAGAAAGTCTCAATTTTTTGATCATTCGTTACTTGAATTTCTTGAGAAACTACAAAAACAAAAGTCCCTATGTAACTAGTTATCCATAATATTAAATAAATCATTTTCTCTTTGAAAAATTTACCAACGGCAATAGTCATAGTTATCCTCCTATTCAACTACTTTGACCATTTTTTAGCATCTCATAACATTTTGGGACGTTCAAAGATTCGATCATTTCTGTATGATTTCTCTTGCAGTGCCACAGTCCAAGGGTTTTGAAGATAAAATCCCTTATTGGTCCATAAATTTGCCTAGATAAATTCTTGAACTTAATTCGATTATTCTCTTTTTACTAAGTATCTAACTATGAATTATCTTCTTATGACTCGTCAGTCAATAAGATAGATAAACAACTTTTGAAAGACTTGTTCAAGGAACAATCAATGCTATCTTCCTCTCTCACTCCTGATGGATCTTCAGATTGAGTCTCCTTGTTCGATTAATTAATATTATTATTAGATTCCTTTTTAAGAGACTGAGAAAAATAAAGATATTTGTAGAGTCTTCTAATTTCTATGTATAATAAATTATAGTATTTTACTAATTTTAATTTTCTTAGATTTCTAGGAACAAGAAAATTTAATTGAAAAGGGTGTAGGACACTAATTGTTTGGGAGAAAGCAGGCTAAAAAATAGATTCTCGAGAAAGTTCAATTAGTTTAAACAGAAGAAACAGTAAGAAAATTTGAAAGTAGCTCAAAGTCGTCAAAAGAGGGGAATTTACCCAATTTGGCCTTTTTTAAAAAAATATATTATAATAGACTGATTTTGAAGAGGGGAGTATTATAATGGACATAACGCCAAATAGAATGGCGTTATGTCCAACCATAAAAAATAGTGTTACAACTTTTAGTATAACGCCATGTCGAATGCCGTTATAAACTTGCTATAACGCCATTTGAAATAGCATTATAGTAATTTAACTTTTTATTTTTCCTTCCCAAACTCTTATTTGTTGCTTTTTGCTTTCTTCGATTTTTGTTGCCTTTTTCACATTAATTCTCCCTGTTCTTGCTTCTTCTTCCTTTGTCCAGATTTTCTTTTTTTTCTTATTTTATTTTGTTACTTAATCAGCTCTCCTTTCTTTTAATTTTTTGTATTTATTTTTTTTATTTTGTACATTGCATCTTGTTTTCTTGCGCTAATCTTTCGATAATTTTTTTAAGTAATTCGAGAATGAATAAATCTTTAATTTACTGAGAATTAATATTACTAAAATTAGAATGATATTCCTTTTATTGACTCTATTTTGTTTTTAATAATTTTAGTTGAACTGAGACAGTTTGAAAATAAATACAAAAATATAAATTTACTGAGAACTAAATCAAACATAAACTCCTTTAGATAGATTCGGTTTAGTTATCAGTAAATTTATATTTTTGTGTTTTTTTCCAACTATCTCAGTTCAACTAAAATTATTAAAAACAAAATAAAGTCAATAAAAGGGATATCATTCTAATTTTAGTAATATTAATTCTCAATAAATTAAAAACTTATTTATTCTCGAATTACTTAAAAAAATTATCGAAAGATTAGTGCAAGAAAACAAGATGCAGTGTATAAAATAAAAAAAATAACTACAAAAAATTAAAAGAAAGGAGAGCTGATTAAGTAACAAAATAAAATAAGAAAAAAAAAGAAAATCTGGACAAAGGAAGAAGAAGCAAGAACAGGGAGAATTAGTGTGAAAAAGGCAACAAAAATCGAAGAAAGCAAAAAATAACAAACAAGAGTTTGGGAAGGAAAAGCAAAAAGTTAAATTACTATAACGCCATTTCAAATAGAGTTATAGCAAAAATTGTAACACCATTTTTTATGATTAGACATAACGCCATCATTATACTACTTTTCTCACTAAAATCAGTCTATTATAATATATATTTTTTAAAAAGGGACTAAATTGGGTAAATTCCCTCAAAAGAGCTATACTAATCAGCATAAGGATTTGGAATTTCAAGAAGACGAGTTTTTCTTAAGATTAATCCAAGTAGAGGAGTTGTCAGGCAAGGGGGGGCGGCGAACTAAACCTTATGTATTTAGGACTTTTTCGGATCATGAAAAGAGTAGGCAATGTCGCGTATAAAATAGCCCTACAGAATTGTCAGGGATACTGGATACATGATGGCTTTCATGCATAATGTATTAAATTTTATGCAAAATTTATAAGTGTATAAATGTTAAATAAATAATAATATAGTGAGTATAAATCTCAATTAGGAGTGTTACTTAACTGTAAGTTTTTTTTTACTTATAATCCAACTTAAATAAAATAAAATTAATTTAATTTTAAAACTAATTACAAATAAAAGTAAAAGAAATTAATAATTATATTACTTAAAAATCAATGACAATAAATAGATAAAAATATTTTAAATTCAACTTACTCTTCTTATAAAAAATAATTATTTTTAGAATTAATCATTGACTTGGTTAATGGTAGAATTTTTAATTATAAACTAAACTCAATATCTTGATGAAAAACTGTTAATTTTAATTAATAAACCAATCGAATCTCTACATAATTTTAATTATCAAAGTCGCAAATATCTCTATAGAATTTTCTAACTTCTGTTTTCTACTCATTCGAAATTATACAAAGAAACTGAATCTATATCTAGCCAGTTTTACGGTATATTATTATTAACGTAATTTAATTTAATCTAATACTTCGCAACTACTAGAATAAATTTAAAAGTATGCAAAGATTGGTAAAAAAATTATAAGTAATAAGAACAATAATAACAATTAACTAAAATCGAGATAAATGAAACAATCTTTAATTGAAGTCAATCAAATCTATAAAAGTTTTAATCTTCATTAATGTCTTAGTATTCAAAGTATTAAAATTACTATAATCAAAATATTCAAAGTCATGAATTTAACTAATATAAAATAGTAAAAGAATAAAGAAAGCAAATGAATAGGAGAGCCTGATTTGAGCTTGCAATCAAATCCAAGCTTATCTTCTTCTCTCGGTCAACTCTTGCTTTCCCTTCGGCTCCTCTGTTTTATTTCTTTTTTTCGGTTGTTCTCCTCTCCCTGACGCAGAGAGCTTTTGTCTTTATATAAGTCTCTTGAAATTCCAATCCAATTTAGATTCAAAATCTTTGTTCAAGTCAAAGTAAATTTTAGACATGAAATTATTCATCTTGAAAACAACCTCAACGTCCCATATAAAAAAATGATCATCCATATGCATCAAGTTGAAGGATAAATAAATAAATAACCAAGAATAATAACAATGTTAATGCAACCTAATTGTAGAAATTAAAAAAAATATTTTTGAAACATACCACAACCAAGTTCTTGATTCAATATCTAGGCAATATTTACACTCAATAAACACCTTTATAGTTACAACCATATTCATATGGATTAAATATTCACACAACTTTAGGATTGTAATCTTACGCACTTTTTACTAATTGAGGTACTTTGGCTTCACTTAAATCATGTAGAACTTTAACGCTTATAACGTTAAGTTAGGGAATTGGCTAACAAACAAAAGATATAAGGAGACAAAAATAAATAGGAGGGTTTGTAAAGAAAAGTTGGCTCCAAATCATAACCATATACTCCAATTCTTTCCTTATTCTTTTTTTACAAAGAATCTCAATAACCAAACACATTCTCAAGTACATTTCTCATATATACATCAACTTTGGACATTTTACAACTATGACCTATAATAAACACTCTTACTTTTTTCTATTTTTTCCATTTTTTATATAAATTTTCTCTCTTTTTCGTTCTCAAAACAATAACACAAAGCAAGTTATGATTTCCCTTTTCAATACCCTCTCAATTTTTTTCCTTCTCTCAAAACCTTAACATCCCATTCCCAAGGAGCATAATAGACTTGAAATACAAATCAAGCTCCCTACAAGATTAAGGATTAAAATATTAATTATATTAAACAATGAAGTTTACTCATTAGGCACAAAAAGGTACTGGAGAAGACTTTAAGGGTAGGTTTGAAAGGCTCAAACTCTCCAAAGAACACCTATGACCATCGTTTTGAGGATAATTTATATATATTTTAAAAATATTATAAACTCAATACGGTATATTTACTCTCAAACTGTACAGGTACATAGAAATTTCACTGGGCTTCATAACTCATTATTCTCTCATCATATTTCAGGATTTTTATTGAATCGAGAGTATAGTTCTTATTCTATGTTGCACGTGACTATTGAGTCCCCTGCAGTAGCTAATATTGTGGAGGCATCTATCATTTGTAACCATTCTTGATCTGTCAATACATTGTAATATTTCAAATGGTTATTTATTTAATTAGTATATATAGAGAGAGATCTCAATTTTATGAAAATATTTATGTTTTTTATAAACGATTTTATATAATCTTTTATTATAGAACGACCGGTGCGCCTTATATTGTGTTTGATTGTTATTTATTTAGAAATTATTAGATTTACACTTGCGTCATATAGTGGTATTACAGGTTGTATTGCATCTTTGGAAAAGGAAAGTGATGATTCACTCCTAGGTAGGCTCTGCTCGAGAGTGGGTCGTTACAGGAACACTTTCGCCACATTAAAAGGACAGGACCACATTGACTTTACTCTAAAATTGAGGAATTTTGTGGGCCAGTGTGCCTTATGTTGTAGTTCAATATGTAAATGACAAGCTTTACCATAAATTAGTCTATAAGAGGTCATGCCAATAGGGGTTTTGAAGGAACTTCTATAAGCCCATAAAGTATTGTCAAGTTTTAAGGACCAATCTTTCCTAGAAGCACCAACAGTTTTTTCTAAAATTCTTTTTAGCTTTCTATTAGATATTTCAACTTGCCCACTACTCTGAGGATGATAAGGAGTAGCAATTTTATGATGCACACCATATTTTTGCAACAAATTTTCTAGTTTTTTATTATAAAAGTGAGTACCTTCATCACTAATCAATTCTCTAGGTGTTCCAAATCTAGAAAAGATATTTTTCTTTGCCACAACCCATTTAGATACATAATCAACAAAAACTAGAATGTATTTATTGTTACAAGAAGAAGGAAAAGGTCCCATAAAATCAATACCTCACACATCAAACAATTCAAATTCAAGGATACTATGTAGAGGCATCTCATTTTTCATAGAGATATTTCTACTTCTTTGGCATGCGCTACATCTTTTCGCATACTCAAAGGCATCTTTAAACAAAGAAGGCCAATAGAGACCACATTCAAGTACCTTTTGAGCTGTCCTATGGGCTCCAAAATGCCCTCCTACTTCCTTATCATGACAATGTGACAAACATCATTTCCTTCCCATTCAGGTATGCATCTTCTAATAACATTATCATCACATATTTTGAACAAGAAGTGATCTTCCCGAAAGAAATACCTAAGATCATGAGAAAGTCTTTTCCTCCACTGATGATTAAGTTCAGTGAGAATATACTTACCTACCAAATAATTGGCTATAGGAGCATACCATGGAAATTTTGAAGATGAAGTTGCCATGATTTCAAACAAATTTGAATCCAAAGCACTAGAATTAGAATTTTCAGATTTAAGATGAGAGCAACTAGAAATTGAACAACAAGTTTCATAAATTCTCATCAAATTTTCTACTTTGAATCATTAATATCCTCTTCATGATGTGAAATATCTCCATCATTCTTCAGTTGAAGCCATGACAAGTGATCTGTAACTACATTCTCGGATTCTTTTTCATCCTTGAAAGTAATATTGAATTCCTGAAGCAAAAGGGTCCATCTCATCAATCTTGTCTTGGTCTCCTTCTTCTCGATGAGGTATTCCAAGGCTACATGATTTTTATAGGCAGCTACCTTAGTACCTATCAAGTAAAGACGAAATTCATCAAATGCAAAAACCACAACCAATAATTCTTTTTCGGTAGTTGCATATATTGGACGGGGTTAAGCGTGTGGCTAGCATAATAAATAGATTGAAAATTTCTCTCCCTTATTTGTCCTAAACATGCACCAATCGCTACATCACTTGTATCACGCATGAGCTCAAAAGGTAATGACCAATCAGGAGCTATTAGAATTTGTGTTAAAATTAAGCTCTCTTTCAAGATATTAAAAGCATGTAAACAATTATCAGATAAATTAAATGGCACATCCTTCAATGAAAGAGTCGTTAGAGGTTTAGCAATTTCAGAGAAATTTTTAATGAAATGCTTATAAAACCCGACATGTCCTGAGAACCCTCTCAAAGTCTTGAGGTTTGATGGCGGTGGCAATTTAGAAATGACATCCACTTTTCCACTATCAATCTCAACGCCCTAATGAGAAACTTTATGACCTTGTACAATACTTTCTTGTACCATAAAGTGGCATTTCTTCCAATTCAAAACTAGGTTAGTTTCTTCACATCTTTGCAACAATTTATTAAGGTTAGATAAGCAACCATCAAAGGAATCTCCATAAACAGAAAAGTCATCCATAAATATTTCCACGCAATGCTCAACTAGGTCATGAAGTATTGCAGTCGAGCATCTTTGAAAGGTCCTTGCAGCATACCATAAACCAAAGTTCGTCCTTCTATATGCAAAAGTACAATAAGGACAACTAAAAGTAGTTTTTTCTTGATGGACAACTAAAAGTAGTTTTTTCTTGATCATTTGGTTCGACAGCAATTTTAAAATACCTAGTCTAACCATCAAGAAAACAATAAAAGGAACGACCACTCAATTTTTCAAGAATCCGATAAATAAAGGGGAGGGAAAATGATCTTTACGGGTGACACTATTCAATTTGCGATAATCAATACAAACCTGCCAACTCGTAATCAATCTAGTGGGAAGCAATTCGTTATTATCATTTTGAAATATTGTGAATCCATTATGAAAATAAGAACAACAACAACAACAATAATAATATTAATAATAATGAAGATGATGATATATGGTTGGAAAATATATGATATGCTATATTGATCAAGTATAATAAATAAGATGTTTACAATTTATGTATATGTGTGTGTAAATTACAGACATAAGATTCATCACATTATGTCTCATAGAATCTTAAGGTATGATATTAATAACACACACACACACACACACACACACACACACACACACACACACATATATATATATATATATATATATATATATATATATATATATATATATATATATATCTGTGTGTGTGTGTGTGTGTGTATAGGTAGCTTAAACTGACATAGGAATAGATACTAATGAAGAAATATACATACACACATGGATGCCAAAGGAAAACTTTCAGCCAGGCATGTTGTCTTTTGTTACATTACATATATGGATGGGCTGTTTCAGGCACAAAGAATAACCATTTTGTAGCTTAAAAATAAGGAGTCCTGCTAAGATATTTAGATTTATTTGCTTAAGTAATATGACGTTCCTTGCAAGAATGAACAGAGAAATCTACTCTCATGCACTTACCTCTACCGTTGACTGATTTGGAGGCAATTTAACTAGGGTTAAGAGAGGAATCTACAGGAGATAAGTTAACCTAAATCTTCCTAAACCTAACTAGACATCCTTAAGTCAAAAACCAAAGGGAAATGTATCACTTATTTCAATTTTCCATTCTCTATCCCGGCCAAATGCGAAGCACAGCTCATAGCAATCATGTTTCTCTCACTACAACAAAAATCGGCTTTAGCGAAGGAGCAATTGCTAGCGAGGGATTGCTCCATCGCTAAAAAGGTCGTCACTAATTGCGACAGAAACTCATTTCCCTTGCAATTAGCGACGGATTTGCATCCGAAATTAAAATTGGTCAAAGTCTTGGCTAGCCTAATAGCGACGGATTTTGCAGCAAATCAGCGACAGATGTCTTGAATTAAAAAAAAAAAAATTTATTGTATCGGCTGCTAATCCGTCGCAAATTAGCGACTGATTTTTAATACTAATTTTTTTCTAATACCTTCGTTGAAAAATCGGTCGCTAATCTATATTTAAATTTTTTATTTTAATTTACTTTTTCGTTGCTAATCCGTCGCTAATTAGTGACAGATTAGCAATGAATATTGAAATTGCAAAAATATTTAAATTTTAGTTTTTCATCACTAATCCGTCACTATTATTTTATAAAAATTAAAAAAACCGTCGCTAATGCATCGATATCTTTTTAAAAATTTAAAAACATTCGTCGCTAATCTGTCACTATCATCTTAAAATATCTGTTGCTATCGTCTTAAAAAATAAAAAAAAAATATCCGTCGCTAATTTTTTTTATTTTTTAAAAATTATATACAATTAACCTATAAAAATTCAAAAATTAAAACATTTTAAAATGAAAATATTCTACGTGAATAAATATCCAGAGAAAGTAATATTCTTACAAATACAATTAATAAATAAAATATCTGAAAAATATCAATTATCAAATAAAGTCATACATTTGCAAAATCAAAATCTAGTATATTAATTAGCCTGGACGGCACATTCCGGAGCTGGAGCTGAGGACGGTGGCGGTGGCGAATCCATGAGGCCCTGGGGGGGGAGGATGGTGATCCGGTGGATCAACTGTGTAGTCGTCATCATCTGTATTGTCATTGCCACCAAGCAACGTAGGCGGATGCAAATTCAAAGTCTGTGACAGAAATGATAAGTAATCTGTTATACTCTGTTGCACGTGACACAACTTCTCAACTTTCAGCAGCGTGTTTATCTCGTCATTCAACCTCTTTTATAACTGGATAACATCGTGAGACGAGGAAATAGGTATCCCCTCAAAACTAAAAGAATGATCCAACCTTCATCTGACCTTCGATCCCTCAGAGCCTAATCCAAAGACACGGTTCTTCTTGAAACCTTTCCCAACCTCAAGGAATAGTGACTTCTCGTCAGGTGGTTGATGAGAAGTCACAGAACGTTCCGACTCTGACTGAGAATAACACTCCTTAATTGCGTTAACATTATCCTGTAAAAATAAAAATAAAAAACATATAAATATTAACAATTACAATTTCTATTTTATAAGTGTAAGAGAAATTTAATTCGTACAAAAGTTTGTCGTGAACTTCTCATTGACAAACTCGCCCTGCTTTGACCCTTGTGAAGTTTTTTAAATAATTCAACGTAACGAAAGTCATCACCTTTTTCTTTCCATTATAATTACAACATCAAAGATACAAAATGTTAATTTTTATAGAAAGTATTTAAGAACAAGTTTAAAAAATGTAGACTAACGAAACGTACCATCCGATTCTTATGCTCCGTAAAAGTTATAGACCCCCCCCCCCCCCGTGTGAGATGTGCCACTAACAACAGCTCAATTCCGTTTAGCAGTAGAAGACACGCGTTGAAACCCCTCAGTTGTCCACTCCTGTCGCATATGGTCCAAAAATTCAGGTGAAATCTAATTTGGACATTTTTGCTTAGTGCGAGTGGTCAGAAAGCCGCTCACGACATTTCTTATTCCAAATCTCCTGTACATGATCATTATGCTCTGGGAGCCACCTAAAACGACTCTGCAAAATCATTAAATGAAAATACGTCTGTTACATAGTCACTATTACAATTATACTCACACCTATCTTACTAATATAAACACAATAAGATTTATATATTTTTATACTTACAGTCCATATATTCCTCACATCAACAGGAATATTTGCAAATTTGGCGTAAGGTACATTGTAATGTCATTGAAATATCATTGATATCTCTCTAATAGCATTCATCGATGGGGAGAAACTATTTCAACATAACGAAGGTTCAATCAACCATTACAAAATTTGATAAAGAAGCTTCTTAAATTAAATTGGAATGATGAAAAAAAAACTTTTAACGATGTTAAAATACCTAAGTTAGAGATAGCTTGAATGTTACACAAATCAAGTAATATTTAAAAATAAATAGTACTTACCTGTCACCATCAGGTGCAGTCAAAATTTGTGGATCTAAGATGTCTGCTTCGGGCGCAGATGCAGCTGTGGAAGGTCTAGATGTTGGCAGTCGTTGCTATCCCGACAAGTCTGGTGAGTGCATTGGTGGCAACCTGCATAACTGTGAACCTGGAATTGGAGATGGAGTACTATCATTCCCAGTCTAGTCTGCTCTGGTAGTCCTCTGCCAGTAGACATAATCTGGTTTACACATATAATAATAAAAAAGTTAGAGTCTACATCAATAAATATGAAATAAATCATTCATCAAATTGTAAAATATTAGCTCACGTTTGAAAGCAACTAATCATATTCATTTTCTTCATTATCTAATAAATCATCATCCATATCATCATCAGTAAGAGAATCTGTATCCTTGTTAACTTCTTCTACAACCACATCCACATTTTGTTGCGTTCTTGATTCTTCAATAGCTACTACTTCGCCTTTACCCGTTTCATTTGTAAGCCCACCAATCATCTCATCTTCAGTACAAATATTAACAACCATAGAATCGTCGGTCTCCTCTTGATATTGTCTATCTACTGTAGGTGCGTCAATTATGTGACGAGCCTTTAACTTGTAAACGGTTATCCAATCAGACTTGTTCTTCTTATAGCCTGGATAGAATGCATAATATATCTGACTGGCTTGCTGAGCTAACACAAATGGATCGTATTTTGGGTACTTCCTCCTGCAGTTAATGTCTACAATTCTAAACTATGGATGCACCTTCACTCCCCTATTAACAGTTGGATCAAACCAATCACATTTGAACAAGATAATCTTCTGACAAGGAGACCCAAGGGATTGCACCTCAATAATCTCCTTCAAGACTCCACAATAGTTTCCCGTATTTTCTTCTCCGCCTTTGACGCAAACTCTACTATTAACGTTTTTCTTTTCCATTTTGTAATCGTACGTGTGAAATCTAAAACCATTTATCAAGTACCCATGGAAAGACTTCACCCGCCTCGAAAGACCCTAAGTCAAACTTTTAAGATTTTTGTCACTCACATGATTGTCAGGATGGTTAACCTATAACAAAACTACATGTTAGCCAGATAATACGTACGTTAATTAAAAAATACTCCAAAAATAATATGTGCGGGGAACAATTACATAAGTTCTAAACCATGCCGGAAACTTGTCCTCTAATCTCCTGTCAACTTTCTGATCCGTTATATGTGGTGCAACAACTTGTAATTCGCCCTTGAATTTACTGTATAGTAATCATTCCGGCTTGAATTAGTCTACAAGCATTAGGTAATACGTAACTTATGTAATAGTAATATTATTATAACTGACCTAATAAACGGCTGCAGCTCCTCGCAATTGAGAAAGATATAAATCGTAGCTCCTTAAGTTCCTCTGATGTTAGATATCTGTTTTGAGTTTGTCCGATCACCATTCCTGAATTATTACATATTGACAAACTAGGGTTATGCAAGTTTGGTTCACTAATACCTTCATCGTTTCGAGCAATTTTTGTATATCTTGTCTGCACATGAGGCTCAAAATAATAGGAGAAAAATGTCGATGCCTCTTCAATTAAATAAACATTGCAAATAGATCCTTCAACCCTTGCTTTATTCTTAACCTTACTTTTCAAGCGATACAAGAACCTGAAATATTGGTAATACAGAAGAAATACATTATCTCACACGTCAACTAAAGCAATTGAGAACAAGTCATTGTGAAACAAATATTTATCTCTCCAATGGATACATCTACCGGTACTGAACATGGCCAGCAACCCTAGCTTCATAAGGCAAGTGGATCAAAAGGTGCTCCATCACGTCAAAGAAGCTTGGGGAAAAAACCTTTTCTAACGTACAAACCCGAATTGCAATGGTTTTCTCCCATTCTCTCATACAAGATACTGATAGTTTAGGAGAACACAAGTCACAGTAAAAAATACTCAGTCCCTTAGAATGTTCCATATTGGTGTTGGAAGAAATTCTCTCAACGCAATTGGAAGTAATCTCTCCATAAAAAACTGACAGTCATGAGATTTCATTCCTGATATCACGTTTATGTTATGTAAACACATCTTCCCAAATTAGAAGCATATCCATCAGGAAGTCGAACATCCTTAACCCACTCGAGAACAAGTCTCTTCTGTTCCGCTGACACTAATAACATATAACTCAGGCCTGTCACAATATATCTCAACATCACGGTGAGCTTTCACATTGTCTTTCAATTTACCTTTCACATCCATTACGGTGTTAAACACATTATCAAAGACATTTTTATCATCATGTATCACGTTTATGTTATGGCGAATCAGATTCGTTTTCCAATATTGCAAATCCCAGAAGATGCTTTTTTTAGCCCAATTGTGGTAGATACCTATGCCCACGTGTCTCCCAACTTCTACTGTAGTGTCCACTATCTTTGAAAAATTGCACACTCTTTGCCACATCTCATCTCTAGAAGCTCGCCTTATGGGTACGGAGGTCTCACGGTCCCTATATTTTCTGAATGACTTAATATCCTTCCGGTATGGGTGCTCAGAGGGCAAGAATCGCAGATGACAATCAAACCAAGATTGTTTCGCCCCATTTTGCAACTGAAACGATTTGGTTAGCTCCATACAATAAGGACATGCTAATCTTCCTGCTGTACTCCATCCACTTAGCATGCCATAAGCAAGGAAGTCGTTAATAGTCCAGAGAAGTGCTGCACGCATTTGAAAATTTTTTTCTTTGAAATGTCATATGTCGGGACTCCACTACACCATAACTGTAATAATTCATCTACCATAGGTTGTAGATAAACATCGATCTTATGTTTTGGATTCTTTGGCCCCGGGACAATTACCGTGAGAAACATTACTGGATCTTTCATGCAAATCCAAGGAGGCAAGCTGTAAGGAGTAACAATAATGGGCCAAGTAGAATATTGCTTTCCCAACATATCGAAAGGTGAAAACCCATCGGTGCATAGAGCAAGACGAACATTTATAATTTCTTTGGCAAATTCAGGATAAGTCCGATCGAAATGGTGCCAGGCTTCACACTCTCTTGGATGGCTCATTACTCCCGGCTCCAACTGGTTCTCTGCATGCCACCTCATATGTTCGGCAGTCGTTTTAGACGCAAATAATTTCTGGAGTCTTGGTGTCAGAGGAAGGTAATACATCTTTTGAAAGGAACATCTTTATGCTGTTTATTTTTGGCAATCTTCTTCTTTGGCATATATAGGGCATGACCACAAAACTTGCAATCTTTTCTGTCTACATCGACTTTCCAGTAAAGCATACAACTATTCGGACAAACATCTATCTTCTGAATGCCAAGTCCAGAGACCATCTTCTTCGTATGATATAAGTCATCTGGAAGCTTATTATTGCTTGGCAAGACCTATTTCATCAGCTGCATCACCTGATTAAAACACCGCTCTGAAATATTATTCTCATATTTAATGTTTAACAATCGAGAAACAACCGATAACAATGAGTGCGTTGTGGATCCCTCCCATATGGGAGATTCAGCCGCTTCCAACATATCATAAAATCTCTTCGCTTTAGCATTAGGTGGTTCCTCGAAATCACCTAATGTCGGAGGGTCTTTTAGAAAGTCTCCACCAACTGCATCAATTACCATCTGCTGCAGTTGATTAACTACGGCTAGCCCAACAGAGGTACTAGCTACTGTGGACGTAGGCTGCACCGGATTGGGATCCTCGTCATGACTTGTCCAGTAATAATAATCAGGGACAAAGCCGAACCTATACAAGTGCATCTCCACCTCATCCGGAGATAGGTGAGCTCTATTCTTACATTTTGCACATGGACATCTTAGCCATGACGTCCAACTTTTCGTCAAACAGTACGCAATAAAACCATTTACCCCTTGCTCGTATTCTAATGTAATTCCTTTGATCTATTGCACATGTCTCTTATATATCCAACTACGATCATCCATCTACATTAAGTAGTATTGCCTTAATAAATTTATTTAGTTTTCTACAATATTATCTTAAGTTCTCAATAGAGAAATTCTTAAGTAAAATTTGACAGTCTTCCCTAAAAAATAGACTTTTTCAGGTTCAAAGGCCACTCCAAATTCAACCCCATAACAACATCAAAAAAATTATAACACCACATATCTTTTCTACTATAAATTAGCTTGGAAAATACTTGATTGTTGTGTAAGCACAGCCTTTGGAATGGAAAACTAAATAATAATTTAATAACAATAATTGATGGCCATGTAAAGAAGGAGAAGTCAAAAGACGTGCCTTAAAATTATCTAAATTTCACTTGAAACTTCAAAAATATAAATAATATTCAGGCAGTACCAATTTAAACCGCTCTACTTGAATTTGCTGGATTACTCTTTTTTTCTTTTTCTTTTCCTTTTATTTTGGGCTAAATGGATAGCCATTCATTAATTAAAGAATGTTGGCCAATTATGTAGAGCAGTACGGTAAGGCAGCCACATGTTTAATTTCTGCCACTACAACTTAATCCCGAGACCAGCAGCGTCCAATTGGTATGAACTAATTATCTAAATTTCAATTGGAGAAAGTTTTTGTTGAGCCCAAGACAAAATGATCTCAGTTGGAAGAAACAGATACATTCCAATATGCTTTAACTATAAGTTCTAATCTTCAAAATGACTTAGCAGATCCTAAGAAATCATCATCCATCCAAGAAGATTTATGATACACACATAATATAGTCATCCATTTCTTAGTACGAAAACTCAAGCCTGAATCAATTAATGAAATCTAAACACTACTGCAAATTGTTTCTCAAATAATCTCCTGATTCCTTTTATCAGAGATATGACTGCACCAGAGTTAGCAATTGACGGATAAAGCGGGCGGCCTCAATTTGTCTCCCACTTTTGATCAACCACACCTGCACAAGAGTAGCAAGATGGAGAATTAAAAATACACAATCTCAGATTATGCCCAAGAACCATATGACAGACAAACCCCAGCGATGGAAAAAGCAATTGAGACAGAGGACTCCAACCCAAACCGAGAGTCAGACAAACCCCATTAACACTGAAACTGAATGGAATGCCAAAGCAAAGATTGAAACAAACTTTTTTATCACATTAGTGCATCCTGGAGAACTCAGACGATTGCCTTCCAATAAACCCATTAGCATATTTTTTCTTTTTCCTGATTAACGCAGCCAAACATAGTGCCTCCCAGTAAAATTCATGCCGGGTCAAAACAAAATGCGTAGAATAGTACGCAAATCTTAGATGCCCAGATTCTTCAACTCATTCAGAGCTTACCACAGAACCACCGGGACAGAAGAATCTGGGCAATGGAGCACTCGTTCCGCCGAAACAAAATGCCTAGAGTAGGGCAAAATCAAATGGAGAAGAAATTACTTCTTCGTTCCGTCGAAATTTAGCCTGAATCAGTCTGCTATCAACGAATTAAATTGCAAATGAGGGAGGGAAGGGTTTTTTTGGTTGAATGTTGCGGTGGTCTCACAGTGTTTCGTCTCTGCCCGAATGCTGGTAAGAAGATATATCACAATGCATTTCCAAACTATTCCCTTCCCGTAAAGCGCTAGCAGGAAAATCGATAACAACGCATTCAAATGATGCGTCGTCGAAATTCGCAGATTAAAAAAATTGATTTTTAATAGTAAAATTAGCTGTCCGTCGCTAATCTCTCGCTAATTTACGAGGGATTAGAGACGAAAAAATAGCGGATTAAAAAATAATTTTAAATATTAAAATTTAAATATTCGGTCACTAAAATTTAAAAATTTAAATTTAAATATTAAAATTTAAAAATGATTTTAATTAGCGACGCCAATTAAAAAACAGATAGAAAGTCACTATAAATTGTACTTTAATCCAACTGAATCTTTATTCCACGATTAATACAGAAGAAATCATGTCAGAAATTAGCAAGAATAATCTCTGAAAGATTATTAATAATTTGAGAAATTTACCCATGTAATATAAACATTTACTCTAAATAACTACAATTGCCAATAGAAAACATGGTACTTGAACCATAAAACAATGAATGCTATAAAAATTATAATATGTTACGTTAGATTAATACATCTTACGTGTAATACAACATATTTTCGCCTAACATAAAAATTATAATAGGGATTGGACAATTGCAACATTATTTATAATAATACTAAATTATTCCGTCGCTAATCCGTCGCTAATTAGCTACGGATTAGCGACAGAATAGGGATATGCTTATTACCTCATATAGTTAATGTAAAATTTAATTATTCCGTCGCTAATTAGCGACGGAATGGGGATATGAGAATTACAACATATATTTGAGTTAAAATTTTAATTATTCTGTCGCTAGTCCCTCACTAATTAGCGAGAGATTAGCAACGAATTAGTTGGAGAATTAAGAAAAATAGTTTTTAATATTAAAATTAGATTCCATCACTAATTCCCTATTAATTAGCGAGGGATTAGCGATGGAGAAATTGGTGGATTAAAAAAATTAGTTTCTAATATTAATATTAGCTATCTGTTGCTACTCTCTTGCTAATTAGCGAGGGATTAGCGACGAATAAATTGGTGGATTGGAGAAAATAATTTTTAGATGTTCAGTCGCTAATCCGTCGCTAATTAACGAGGGATTAGCGACGCCAATTAAAAAAACAGATAGAAAGTCACTATAAATTGTACTTTAATCCAATTGAATCTTTATTCCATGATTAACACAAAGGAAATCATGCCAGAAATTAGCAAGAATAATGTTTGAAGGATTATTAATAATTTGAGAAATTTGCCCAAGTAATATAAACATTTACTCTAAATAACTGCAATTGCGGATAGAAAACATGGTACTTGAACCATAAAATAATGAATGCTATAAAAATTATAATATGTTACGTTAAATTAATACATCTTACATGTAATACAACATATTTTCGCCTGACATAAAAATTATAATAGGGATTGGATAATTGCAACATCACTACAAGAAAAATTAAATTTTGCGACAGCAAATTGCAACGGAAATTTGCGTCGCAAATATGCGACGGATTTGCGACAAAACAGCTAGGGGCGAAATAAGTGGCTTAATTTGCGACGGAAATTATTTTTTAATTTAATTTTTAATTTCCGTCGCAAATCCATCACAGATCTGCGACGGATTTGTGACGGAATTTATGCATATATTTTTTAATTCCTATATTTAAATTCCGTCGCAAATCCGTCACAGATCTGCGACGGAATTTTTGCATATATTTTTTAATTCCTATATTTAAATTTCGTCGCAAATCCGTAGCAGATCTGCGACGGATTTGCGATGGAATTTAAATATAGGAATTAAAAAATATATGCATAAATTCCGTCGCAGATCTGCGACGGATATTAAAAATTAAATAAAAAATTAATTTCGGTCGCATATCCGTCTCAGTTCTGCGACGGATGTGCGACAGAAATAAAAAATTAAATTAAAAAAATAATTCCGTCGCCAATCCGTCGCAGATTTGCTACGGATTTGCGACGGATTAAATTTTACGATGGAATTGCAACAGATTTGCAACGGAATAATTTTTTTTCCTCCTATTCTTTCATCTTTATTTGTTTTTGGTGAGCCATACCTCACGGTGTTCATAAATGAAGTATTTAATTAAATATGTAATAGTATTTATATAAAGACACATACGAATATATATCTTGTAATTTATTTTGATGTAACATATATATAGACTATAATGACACATCATACCAAAACATATAAAGATATATTACATATATGTGTAACAGTAATAGTTAAAGCTTTAAGTATGACTAATTTATAATATGTAATAATGTTTCACAACATATAGTATTGATGAAGTATATAAAGTGTTGATGAAGTATATAAATACATATACTAGCACAATTTATATAATAACTAAAATGAGTATATGTCATAATTATTCATTATTCACAAATCCCAACCATAAACTTATTGGAGCAATGGAAGAGAAAGAAAAGAATTTGGTTGCAAATCCGTCGCAAAGCCGTTGCAAATTTGAGACGGATTTGCGACGGTCTTATTACCGTTAATAAATATAATTAGGAATAAATTCTGTCGAAAATCCGTCGCAAAAGTGCTACGGATTTGCGACCGCATTTGAAATTTAATAACCCGCGAAAGGAGCCGCCAAATTGAAAATAATTATGTTGCAAAATCGTTGATCTTTGCGACGATTTTGTGACGCATTTTTTGACCGTTAATAAAAAAAATAGAAAAAAAAGTCCGTCGCAAAGCTGTTGTAAATTTGCGACGGATTTGCAAACGTTTTTTTTACCGTTTAAAAAAATAATAATAAAATAATCCAACCGATTTCTTACCGTTTTAAAAAAAATAAAAAAATCCGTCGCAAAAAACTTCTCATTCTTCATTTTATCAACACTCAAAATTTCCCAAACATTCCCACTTTCCCACCAATCCCGTGCTTGCCAAGCCCCCCCTCACGCGCCGCTCGCCGGCCGCCCTCCCCCGCGCGCCCGCCTGCCGAGCCCCCCACGCCCGCCGCTCTGCCGAAGCCCCCACCCCGCGCCCGTGCCTGCCGAGCCCGAGGGCCCCCCTCCCACGCTGCAAATCCGTCGCAATTTATGATTTTCTACGGATTTGCGACGGAATAGTCCGTCGCAAAAATGAAAATTTCTTGTAGTTCATTATTTATACTAACACTAAATTATTCCGTCGCTAAATAGTTACGGATTAGAGACGGAATAGGAATATGATTATTTGATGTAAAATTTAATTATTCCATCGCTAATTAGCGACAGAATAGGGATATAAGAATCAGCGATGGATTAGTGACGGAGTAGTGATATGATAATTGCAATGTCTACTTGTATTATAATTTACCTATTCGGTCGCTAATCCCTCTCTAATTAGCGAGGGATTAGCGACGACATAATTTGCGGATTGAAAAATTTAGTTTTTAATATTACATTTGGCTGCCCGTCGCTAATCCCTCACAAACTAGTGAGGGATTAGCAACGAAAAAATTAGAGAATTAAAAAATTCATTTTTTAATATTAAAATTTTCTTCCGTTGCTAATCCATCGCTGATTAGCGAGGGATTAGCAACGAAACTCTTCGAGAATTAAGAAAAATAATTTTTAATATTTAAATTAGCTGTCTGTCGCTAATCTCTCACTAATTAGCGACGAAAAATTTCAGAATTAAAAAAAACTATTTTAATATTAAAATTATTCATCCGTCGTTAATTAGACAGGGATTAGTGACGGACAGAGAATTTGGTCAAAGATAGGCTTTTCGTTGCTAAACTGTTGCAAATTTAGTGACGGATTTGTTCCGTCGCTAATGTCTGTTTCTAAACGCATTTTTTCTTGTTGTGTCTCTAGACAGCTTTACTCTTTCTTTCTTTTGGCCCTCATAAACATATACTAGCACTTCCTCATTATTTCTATCAATTTCAGCAGTATAAGACGCTCCCTAGTGGCTAAAGAACCCATAACCAGAAGAATATCATTTGAAGTGAACATCAACCAACACTGGGAGGTTTAAGTCTTGACCTAGTTTATAACGTATGTTTTTGTTTTTAACTTTGATAAAGAAAACCTCTGATTTTAAGCACAATGATCATGATCTAACTATTTTTCATGTTATGAAGTAGATCAAGCCAAGAAATTGGCAGTATGATAAAGGTTTAGTTTAGGAATGAGCCATGCAACAAATCTGGACAGCTTGTGCTAGGAAATGCCATATTTGCTCTTGAAGCTTAAAACAAGTTGATTTAATATAAGATCTTGAAAATATAGTTTCTTAGGATCTTTTTCATGATATATTATAGTTTGATTTCACAGAATACATGGATCTATGAAGCCATATGCTTAAAACAGTCAACCTGAAATCTTTTAGACTTTCACTTGGTTTTTGAACGTAAGATCAATGTAAACGATTTTTATGAGCTATTTTAAATTACTATATTGATGATCTATACGTTTTGCATTTTATTTTATCATATGAGGTGGTGAACTTGAGAGAATCTCTTTGAATGTTACTTAAAGCTAATCTGGACAGATTAGTTGAAAGAGAAGAATATCCACATTATACCTACTGTTTTAGCCATTCTTATATAATTTGAGAAAATATGCTTCTATCTATCATTTAGAGGAGGATCGTAGGAGCAAAACAAAACTAGAATCATGAAATTTCGTTAAGAAACAAGGCAGATATGACTGTTTTACTAAAAGGTGTCAATTGGGGAAGTATGGCAAGGTAAAGAAGTTGGCCTCCAAATTGCTACGAGAAAATAATTAATTCTAACAAAATTTTGTTAGTATAATAAGTAAGTTGAACCATTGGGAAGTTATAAACTTCAGAACATTAAAGATTATTATTAAGTATATTTTCAAGATTAGATTAAGGGAAACCAACAATGAAAAACAATACACTAGTTAATGATTTCATAACGAATGTATCGTTGCACTTCAAAGAAATCATCATTTGTAGGATAATAGAGTGATACTCACTTGAATATTGTTTGACAGGCTGAAAAACAGGAATTTAAATATTACAAGTATCAGCCGCTCTACAGTTAAATTCCATTATTTCCGAAATAAAACTTGGTACAACAATTTTTTACAAGCATATTGGTATCATTTGCAAAGCATATTGGTATAGGAAACGTTTCTTGAATCATAAAATGCAATTCATGGTATCTTGATTCCGAAATTGATATTCATACAAAACTTGATATTTCCAGTGATTGGTACTAAAACTCTTTTGATGATTTCTTCTTCAATTTTACAAAGTTTTTGACCGGACTCTCCATCACAAGGGATACCAAAGAAAAAGCCTGTTATTTTATAATGATTGACACTAAAATTTTCTTGTATTGAATGATCCTTGTACCGAATGAATGGATGAGCTATTGACATTATCAAGTGCATAAAATGTACAAATTGTTATGAATACTCATTATTGTTCCCAACCATATGTGCATCCCAATATGGGAAAAGCGCTTCATTTGACTAGTCACCACTGAGAGACCCTCTTTAGCCTACTTGGGATAACTAATAGTTGTGAATTCTTGTTGGCCATCTTCATGGACAATACGACACAGCCGGGAAAGCATCGAGCTGATGGTCTTAGGTAGCCGGGAAAGCATCGAGCTGATGGTCTTAGGTAGCCGGGAAAGCATAGAGCTGATGGTCTTAGGTTGTCATACTTTGAGTGTATTGTCACTTACCTTGCAATTTTGAGTGTTTTGCTTGACTTACTATCCAGAGGAAGGTAGACATCCTACTCACTTCCCAATGGAACCTAGGGAGGTATTTGTCTATTTTAAGCTAACTACAAATACATGTTTATCGTATGTAAATTCATAAGTAATAATTTCTTACTACAAATTACTACAAAAACATTTCTCAAAGAATAATGATTCTGTTTCTAAGAGTTTATATTCTTTCTAAAATAATATCCTTTTGTGGACCTAGTGTTTGTTTAGTAATATATATTAACATAATAATAGCATTCTTAAAATATCATTTTGAATATTTAATTTTTGTAATGAAGGATATTATTATTTTAATATGTGGTCCTAAATAAGAACTATGCTCTCAAATTAACATTTTAGGAAGATTATAAACTTTTTGTGCAAGATTGTTATTGTCGAAAGAATGGTGTTACTAAAATAAATAGTTGGGATTTATTAGTTATAAATTGCTAAACAACAAGGATGTAGTTTTAATATGTTTAAAATAGAGAGATGAAGTTGCAGTTTAAACAAAATTAAAGGAAGAAATAATTAACACTTTTTAATATTGAAACTTCTTGTTTTGTGTGACCAAGAAAATAAGTATTTTTTTTTTTGTGGTGAAGAAGATAATTGCAGGAAAATTCATACGATTGCTTGGGAGGTTGTCTACAAAGATAAATCGAAAGGGGCATTGGGCATTAAGAACCTTAAGTTCATGAATGTTGCTTTCTTGGCTAAACTTGCATGGAGAATGCTCTCTAAGCCTAATCAACTATATATGGGCTACAGTCCTATGGTCCAAGTATGGTTCCCCAGTATTGGAGAGAAAATGGAATGGAAGTATCGCCCAGGACTGTCGTGGAATTCTGCTTGGAGCAGCTGCACTAAAACGGCTGGTTGGCCTATCTAACCATGGTTCAATGATGACAATGGTGCTAAACCTGAAGTGAAGAAAATTTGCAATTGCATTCAAGGGGAGAATGGAAGGGACTCCGAGGACGAATATTAGGTGGTAGAGCTACGAGACCAGGTGGTTAGTGAAACAATCTAAATGGCATGATTTCAAGACTGACTCCTGCAGTCTTCGTTGGTAAACCGTAATCTTTCCCAGAATTTTGGTAACTCTGACGACGACATACTCTGCTGCATTATTTCAGAAAAGCAATCCATACGATTTGTTTTTGGCGGAATCAACAGCTTCATCAAGAAGATTGGTGTGGTCACTCACTACTATTTCGGTTAATGACATCTTGTATACAGCAAGCGAGTTAATTGCAAATGTACTATAAGAAAACACGAAATTAGTAATAGACATATTCATCACTAATCTCTCTCTCTATTAGTGATAGATTAGCGATGGAAAGTTTTTTTGCTAAATAGTCGCTAATTGCGGTGACATCATTATTCCGTAGCAATCAGCAATAGATTTGCGATGAAAAAAAAAAAAAGGTTAAATGACTATATTCCGAATAATTTAGCGATGGATTTGCGACGGACGATAATATATTTAAATTTTAAAAATAAAAAATTATCATTAGTTCTATGCAAATTTGGTTTAGAAGTTATTTTTCAAGAAATTTTCATCACATAGCGACGGATTTGCTACGGACATAAATTATAATTCAAAAATAAATAGTAAAAAAAATATGTAAATTATTATTTAAAAAGTTTAAAATTAATGCGGATCGGGCTAACTAGACCCGATTTGGCCCAATGGACATAAATAATAATTTAAAAATAAATTAATAAAAGAAAATAAATAAATTATTTTTAAAAAAATTTAAAATGAAATTTTAAAAATAATGCGGATTGAGCTAACCCCGACCCGATTTGGACCTAGTCACCTGTGGCCAACGGAACGGGTTAACCCGATCCGATTTTATTGTCAACTATATAATCCTCATATATGTTTCATTTCGGTGGAAGCAAGATTCGAATCTGCGTTCCTTCAAAGTTGTAGGATGTCTTCCTCCACTAGGCTAAGTCACTTACTGTGTTTTTTATATTATAAATTTGTTATTATATACTATTATATTAATAATTTATTACATTATAATATAACTATACTATTATTACATCTGCTTTATAAATTAATATATTTTTTATTTTTTCAACTGCCATCACTAATTCTTAGCAAATTTACAACAGATTAACAACGAATATGAGTAAAACAGGTATATTTTAATTTTAAAATTATAAAGCCTTTTTCTAATCTATCATAAATTTGTAATAGATTAATGACGAAAATTAATAAATAGTTATTTGACGTTATAATAAATAATACTATAGATCTATAACGATATTTTTTTGAACTCTTCCAACATATCATAAACATTGGAATTGATGCTTTCTGTTGTACTAGACTACGCATTCACCATGAACTCATCAATGAGAGTTCCAAGCGAAGTATATGATGATCCATCCTCTTCCAGTGCCATTCTGCTCTTTTCTTTCATCACTTTCACCTTATCCCTCATCGCATTCTCTGGATCCATCAACTTCCTGATCCCTTCTTCAATTTCTTCAGCTGTCACAATTGTGGGATTTTGCATCAAGAAATCCCTTCTATAGTCCATTTTGATCTCCACAGCCAACTCCAAATCCTTTATCATCAGGAAAGCATTTGCTTGTTGTTCTGCATGCAAGGGCCATGCCGCCATTGGCACGCCGGTCCAAACACTTTCTAGCGTAGAGTTCCACCCGCAGTGCGACACGAAGCCTCCCACCGCCCGATGTGACAGCACTGCCAGCTGCGGTGACCATCCGATCACTTTGCCGATGCCGGAAGTGAGCTGCAAGAACCCTTCCGGCAGGGCTTCTTCCAAGTTTTCATACTCACTTGGAAGTGATAGCTTGTCCTTTGCTGGCGGCCGCCTCAGGGACCATAGGAACCGCTGCCCGCTGCGCTCTAGTGCAGAAGCAATTTCCTTGACTTGCTCCTCGTTGAAACATCCCTCGCTTCCAAAGCAAAGGAAAACCACCGATGAAGTTGGTTGATTATCAAGCCACCTGATAATCAACTCCTCTTCTTGATTACGGCCCTTGGAAGTAGCAGTAGCACCCTTCACATTGATTATTGGTCCGACTGAGTAAACTGGAGGGATGTTCTCATGGGCAGAAAGGGATGTCAATGCGTGGGACTCGAACTCTAGGAAGGTGTTAACTATGATTCCCTTAGTCTCTCTGAACCTCTTGGCCAAGCTCAGGAACCAACCTGACTTGTCCAGAGCAAGAGAAGGTAACACTTTCGCTGGAACTGGATTCATATAACTTGGAACCGAAAGCTGGGCATCGGAATCCTTAAACTCAGTGATATCTTGGTTCAGATCGTCTCTTAGACTCTGCAAATGAAACATCAGACCGAGCGAGGCAGCCCCAGAAGTGAAGAAAACATATGATGGGACTCCCAACTCGTTGGCCACATCAATCATGGGTGTGCAAAACATGTCTATGACAATTCCGGCAATTCTGGTTATGCCAGACGTGGCTATGTCTTCGACAGCATCTCGAACGTATTTCTTCTGGGCATCGATGAACTGAGATCGGAAGGTGACCTGGGAAGCATTGTCTGCAGAAAACTCCACCTCCGGAAGCTCCACAAACCGAAGACGTGAGATTGAGTAAATGGACAATAGCTCTTTATAGGACTTGCTATTGATTTCAAGAGGCAGTTTCATTATTAGGACAGTGACTGAAAGCCCTTCATTTCTGCTCACGAGAAGCTCTGCAAGGACCACCGTTGAAGCCAAGTGACCGATTCCCGCAGAAGGAATCAGAATAAGCTCTTGGCTCATTGCTTTCACTTTGTTTCTGATCTAAACCTTTTTCTGAGTAATGAAAGGGATAAGAATGCGTATAACTTTTTAATGGTATTTCAGTTGCAATTAGAGATCTTATATAGAATTGGAATTCCTGGGGATCAGGAAGAATGGACAAGACGTTATGGCTTTGCTGGCGCCCGTACGAGGTCGCATTTCAAGTTGATTTTAACTCAATTATTTATTCTTTTATATTAAGCTCACTTTTCTGATTACTCGAATTTCCACGCATGCATGATTCTGATTAGCAGAGAAGTATCTGAATTAGTGCAGACGCGTGGCGTTGTTTTTCCTCACAAAATATGAGTTGATGACAAATTCTTGCCCGGCAAGAATCTATTTGGACACCAAACAAGAAGTTTCAATGTAAAAGGACCACTAGATGGAGTAACTTCTTTAACTTCTTTTTTCATCTCACCTCTTATTTTCTCATTACTTTCTCTCTCTCCTCTCAATTCTCTCACTTGACTTTGCCTATTCTTCTTCAACCTCCTAACTAGAAATCTCTCAAGGAGGTGAACCAATCAAAATCTAATCAAACTGACTTGCATCTATCACAAGATGGCAAGATTGAACCCCTTTTTAAAATATTACATTGGAATGACCTTATTTGAATGGGGTGTTTAGCATTTGGGCATGACGCATTTTTATCATCATATGGCCCTATGTATAAGCTCATAATACAAGAGTTTATGAAAACTTAAAATCTAATAGGGAAATGAAATGAAATCTGATTATGAGTCATATTTTGAGAGTCGAGTTCTCTTTAGAAAATTGACTAATATGAACATCCACATATTATTTTATAAAACTCCCATTTGAATGTTCATAATATAAATAATATACCTCGTTAAAACCTTACTAGAAAAAAACTCAGTGGAAAAAAAACTTTAGTGAAAGAAAAAGAATACATTATTCTTTATGTCATTATTACTCCCCCAGAGAAGAAAATCTTTTAAGGTTTCTTAATCACCGCATTCCAATTTTGTTTACCAATTTCTCAAATATTGCAGCCGGTAATGCCTTAGTGAATAAATCTATCAGATTGTCACGTGATCGAATTTGTTGCGTATCAATATCACCACTCTTCAAGAGCTCATGAGTAAAGAAAAATTTTGGTGAAATATATTTTGTCTTATCTTCTTTAATATATCCTCCTTTTAGTTGAGCTATCACTACAAGAAAACAAGGAATTAGCGACGGAAACTTCCCTAGCTAAATAAAGAGTCGCTAATTGCGACGACATCATTTTTCATCGCTAATTAGCGACGGATTTGCGACGGAAAAATTTAGCGACGAAAAATAATATAATTAAATTTTAAAAATAAAAAATTAATCTTAATTCTACAAAATTTAATTTTAAAAATTATTTTTTTAAAATCATTGCAAATTCGTCGCTGAACATAAATTATAATTTAAAAATAAATAATAAACAAAAATATAAATTATTATTTAAAAATTTTTAAAATAAAATTTTAAAAATAGTGTGAATCGGGTTATCCTGACCCGATTTATTATTTAATTGATAATTAAATTTATTATTTAAAATTTTTGAAATTAAATTTTAAAAAATAATATGAATTGGGCTAACCCAACCAGATTGAGCCGGGTTAGCCCGATTCGGCTCCAATGAATCGGGTTAGCCAGATCCGAATTTAATTCCCTTAAATACTTTGTGTTGCTTGAAGAGAGATTCAAAACTTGGTTACCTGAAAGTTGGATGTTGTCTTCTTCCATTGGGCCAAGTCACTTCTTGTGTTTTATTTTATCATATAATATTTTTATATTATTAATTGTTGTTATTATATATTATTATATTAATAATAATCTATTATATATTATTATATTATTAAATAATATATTATAATATAATTATATTTATTATTACATCTAATTTATAAATTAATATAGATTTTTTTTAATTTTCTGTTACTATCCGTCGCAAATCCGGTAATTAGTGACGGAATAGTTTTTTTAAATATAAAAAATAATTTTTTAAAATTTCTTAATTTTTCCATCCCAAATTCGTCGCATAATTAGCAACGGCTAAAAATAAAATTTTTTAATCTCTCGCTAAAAATAAAAAAATAGCAACGGCTTTCTTAGTAAGAATAGAAAAAGTCTTTATAAATACTAATTTAGTATGGCTTCACTTATTTTATATCTTAATTTATTAAGCATTACTATTTTGAATTGATATTACTTATAGTCTAAAGTATCTAAATATATATTAGTTATTATTTCTTCTATTGATGTACATCTGTGTCTATTTATGCACATATATGCTACTTATATATGTATGTTATATTATACTTATGTTATATTTATAAATATTATCTTATATATATGAGTTATTAATATATTATACTACTAGAAATGCATGATTTATTACATGTGTATTACATAAGAATAATCCTACATAGTAATTGTTATATATTATTCAATATAATTTATTTTACTTCTATTCATATTCTTATGTCAAGTAGAAAAATAATACTACTAAACTAAATAAAAATAAAAAATATCTTAAATTAGAAAACACTATTCCGTCGCTAATTAGCAACGGATTAGCTACGGAACAAATTTAGAATTTTAAAAAATTATTTTTAATATTTAAATTATTTTTTTGTCGCTAATCCGTCGCTAATTAGCAACAAAAAAAATTAAAAATTTTTAAAAATTATTTTTAATATTTAAATTCTTTTTCTGTGGCTAATCCATCGCTAATTAGCAACGGATTAGCGACGAAAAAAATTAAGAATTTTTAAAAATTATTTTTATTATTTAAATTATTTTTCCGTCCCTAATCCGTTGTTACTTAGCAACGGATTAGCGAGGGAATAATTTCAGAATTTAAAAAAATTATTTTTAATATTTAAATTATTTTGCCGTCACTAATCCGTCGCTAATTAGCAACAGATTAGCCACGAAACAAATTGAGAATTTTAAAAAACTATTTTTAATATTTAAATTATTTTTCTGTCGCTAATCCGTCACTAATTAGCAACGGATTAGAGACGCACAAAAATTAAGAATTTTAAAAAATTATTTTCAATATTTAAATTATTTTTCCGTCGCTAATCTGTCGCTAATTAGCAACGGATTAGCCACGGAACAAATTGAGAATTTCAGAATGGTTAGATGAAGTAGCTACCATGGATTGTTATGCAGAACGCCATGAGATTGTAGTACCACTATCGGTAAATACATAACCAATCTGAAAACGTGCTCTATGTGAATCGGATAAGTATCTAGCATCCGCATAACAAATCAACTTCAAGTTGGTTTTATTTGAATAAAATAATCTGAGATCTATAGTACCTTGGAGATATCTAAGGACATGCTTAACACCATTCCAATGTTGTTTTGTGGAAGAAGAACTAAATGTTGCTAAATAATTTACAAAAAATGATATATCAAGTCTTGTATTATTAGCAAGATACATTAGTACACCAATCACACTAAGATAAGGTATTTTAGGACCAAGTACTTCTTCACCATTCTCCCAAGGTCAAAAAGGATCTTTATTCACATCTAGTGACTAACGACAATTGGAGTACTCAATGGATGTGCCTTGTCCATGTAAATCTTTTTAGAACTTTTGTTGTATATGTTGATTGGTGAATAAAACATTCATCTTCCAAATGGTCAATTTGTAGACCAAGGCAAAACTTAGTCCTTCCAAAATCTTTTATTTCAAACTCTTGTTTCAAATAATTCACCGTATCTTGAAGCTCTTCTGGAGTTCCAATAAGATTGATATCGTCAACATATATATTGAGTATCACAAATCCTGAAATATACTTCTTAATGAAAACACGTGGACATATTGTCCAGATGTGGAATCTTCTTTCTAGTTCTTCCGAACTATCTAGGCCCTTTCACCTGGCATGCTCAACTCCATCACATTATTTTTGTATCCCGCTTTTAATAAGTTTTCACTAAGACGGTTATACCACATGCGTCCAGACTGTTTTAAGCCATACAATGACTTTTGTAACTTAATGGAGTAATCTCCACGACAACTAAATTTACAAGCTGCATGTATGTTGAATTCTTTTAGAATTTTCATATAAATATCATTGTCCAGATTTCCGTACAAATAAGCAGTTATTACATCTATCAGACACATATTAAACTTTTTATTCACTGTTAGACTTACAAGGTATCGGAATGTCTCATCATAATCAATACCTTGTATTTATGAAAAGGCTTGTGCAACAAGTCATGCTTTATATCTCACTACCTCATTATTCTCATTTCGCTATCGTAGAAATATCCATTTATAGCCAATGGGCTTTACACCTTCAGGTGTTCGGACTACAGGTCCAAAAACTTCACGTTTTAAAAGCGAGTTCAATTCCGATTGAATCGCATCTTTCTATTTTGACAAATTATTCCTATGTCGACATTCTTCAGCTGATGTTAGTTCAAAATCCTCATTATCTTTCAAAACATCAAGTGTTACATTGTAAGCAAATGAGTTTTCTATAGTCATTTCTATTCTATTCCAACTTCTGCCGAAAGTTGTATAATTGATAAAAATCTTTGTATTATTTTCAAAATCTTGAACATTTTCATCAATTATTTCTTGGTCTCTTTTCTCAGATTCTTTAATATAATCACTTTGATCATTTGATCCTTATTTCTTATGAGAATTTCTATATTTTGAACCAATAGGCCCACCACGCTTCTGGGTTCAACCCGAATAGAAGCATCTATGGCTGCTAGATGCGATTTTGTTACTCTTGTAGAGTCGGCAAATACATCTGGCAATTGATTTGCTATCGTTTATAAATAAATTATCTTTTGAACTTCAAGTTCACTCACGCTTGTGCGCGGATCTAGATAATTCAAAGATGATGTCCAAACAAGCTCTTTTCCTTTTAGTTTGTTGTCTCCTCCTAACTTGGGAAATATAGACTCATCAAAATGACAATCAGTGAACCTTGTCGTAAATACATCTCTCGTAATAGGCTCAAGATACCTTATTATGGAGAGAGAGTCATATCCAACATATATCCCCAATCTCTTCTGGGGACTTATTTTAGTTCGCTGATTGGGTGTTATAGGAACATACACCGCACATCAAAAAATTCTCAAATGAGAAATATTTGGTTCAAAGTCAAAGGCTAATTGTAAAGGAGAAAATTCATGATAACTTGATTGCATAATACACACAAGTGTTGCAGCATGCAAAATTGCATGTCCCCAAGCTAATATAGGAAGATTTGTTCTCATTAAAAGTGGTCTATCAATTAATTGTATTCTCTTAATAAATGACTCTGCTAGACCATTTTGAGTGTGAACATGTGCTACAGGATGTTCAACAATAATGCCAATAGACATGCAGTAAGCATCAAAGGCTTGAGAACAATATTTAGCAGCATTAACTAAACGAATCCTTTTAATAGGGTGATCTAGAAATTGCGCTCTTAGGCGAATTATTTGGGAAAGTAATCTCACAAATGCCATGTTGCGAGTAGATAATAAACAAACATGCGACCATCGGGTCGATGAATCAATTAACACCATGAAATATCTAAACTACCCACATGGTGGGTGAATAGGCCCACATATATCACATGAATCCGTTCTAGAAATGTTAGAGACTCAACTCCCACTTTTGCTTAGGATGGTCTAATAACCAATTTTCCTTGAGAACAAGCAGCATATGAAAATTTATTTAATACCCTTTGATCTTTCAATGGGTGTCTATGTGTATTCTCAATTATTTTTTGCATCATAATTGCCTCTGGGTGACCCAAACGATCATGCCAAATGCTAAATGTAGCAAGATTAGTAAACTTCTAGTTTGCTAAATGATGCACTTCAATACTATTAATCTTTGCGTAATATAGGTCTGAAGAAAGAGATGGAAATCTCTCTAAGATAGATTTATTTTCCTCAATTGTTTCAACATGATATCCATTTCGGCGGATATCTTTAAAACTCAACAAGTTTCTTCTAGATTTCGAGAAAAATAATGCCATATTGATGGAATTATTGTGCCTCCAGGCAACAAAATACTAGCTCTTCCAGAGCCTTCAATCAGTTTTGCACTGCCATTTATAGTGTAAACATTTGTTTCTTTCATATTCAAACAAGAGAAATATCTCTCGCTTTTAAGTATAGTGTGTGTAGTACCACTATCAATGAGGCAAATATCCGCAGTGGTACTTTGAGAGTCATAATAAGGAATAAGAGCCATCTGAACGCATAAAAATATAAAGTTTAAAACTTAAATAAAGTTTTATTACAAAGGAAATTTGAAGTAGATCACTAAGGATTATTACAAAAGAAATATAACTAAACATGAACTAAACTAAAAATTAGAAAGAACATTGAATAGAACTCTCATTTATTTTGGACTCCATCACCAATCAAATGGTCAATTCTTCCTTCTGGATGCTCAAAAAAATCAACCACATCTAGATGAGTTACATCAACAATTGCATCATTAAGATTATTGTTATCACCATAATCGGGAATGGAATTTTGGGAAGTAAAGTTTGTTTTAGGACTTTTACCCTTGCAAATGGAGCAAGTGTTTTCTCTATAGGTCTAATTATCGTAGCTCCACTAATTTCTTAAAGCCTGCCTTCTTGAGTACCTTTAGTTTCCTAGTTCGATCACGATCTTGAAGCAGTGCTTCGTTAGCTTTTAGCTTTGACAATGGCGATTGTACAATACCAAAACTAAAAACTTCTATGATTTTTTTGCCATTTTCAAGTAGTTCTGTGATTAAAGGTTGGACGAAAACCAAAAGAGGAAAGCTTTTGCCTAATTCTTTCACAAATAAGGGCTCAAACATGGAAAAATATGCAAAAGGTGCAACATTTTCTTCAAGCTAGATGGCCGACTTTCTCTTTCTCTCAAAGCTTTCGGATGAGCTTTTATGGGGTTTCGGATATTTGATTACACATTTTGGTTCCCAAGCATTTTCTATCAACCATTCAGAAGATGACTACTGATGAAGAGTGAAGGAATTTCAAACTTATTTGTCGAGGGATTTTGAAACTTTTTCCCTCTTTTTCATTCTTGATATGCCCCTAAGCACCCTAATTGTTAGATCAAGGAGAAGCCCATCCAACAACTGAGATCACTACTCACAGCTGTGGAACAAAATGGCATTTAGCACCATAGTCGAACTACAGCTTTAATAGAGAAAAAAACTAGGTAGAACTAAGAAAGACGATCGTGGAGGAAAGTGCAAATGCAATAAAAACAGCTAAAAGATTGGTCCACTCAATTAAAACTAAGACATTTTTTAAGAAAATATTCTTTCTAATCTATCTAGTTAGGAAATTGCTATATACAGTTTTTAAATTGCCCAGTGTTATAAAATTTCATTTTAACCTTTTTCATTCTTTTTCTACCTCCATATTCTCTCAAGACTCTCAACCTCAAACAATTGAATGTGGGTAAATTAGCTTTGAGTCTCAGCAAAAAATATTGATTCTTGAAACTATATCCACTATTAATTGTTTTACTTAATTGATATAGTTACTCAATTAATAAATAAGCATATAAAATGTCAAATCAGATTTTCATAAAACAGTATCAAATTTTAAACCTGTACTAACTACTCCGTCTATTTCAAAATATATATCATACTTTTATTTTACACAAGAATTAAGATTTTTTTTAAAATTCTATAGAAAATTTTGATAAATTTCTATGATTGGTTAATTCTTCAAATTCTAATTTAACATTAAAGATTAGTATTTTAAGTGGTTTGTTGGAAAATTAATAGATTTTGGAAAGTAGAAGTATTTGAGTTGTTGATTGGAGACAAGAATAAAGTTGAAAAAAAAAATGACATATATTTTGAAACAAACTAAAAACGAAAGTAAGACATATATATTAAAATAGATGGAGTATATTATTGTAGTAATCAAACATTTTGCTAATTAATGTCTTCATTAAACTATTTATTGTTATAAATTTGAGTAACGTAGAATTAAAGTGAAAATAGCACTCAATATGTTTGGAGAATCGTAATATAAAACTAAAGAATAAAGAGAAGAGAGAACATAGAAAAAAAGTAGAACTCAAGAATTATGACTCATCAATGTTAGTAAAGTCATTATATGACCTTTATATATAGGCACACAATACAAAAGATTATGAAAATCCAATCCAAACTCTATTTAAAAACTAACTAATATAAACATCAATATATTATAAATTACTTCATAAAACTCCCACTTGGGTATTCAAAACATAAAGAATATGCTTCAGTAAAACCTTACCAAATAAAAAAAAACCTTCTGGGAAAAACCTTCTAATGAATGAAAAAGAGTACATTATCATTTATATTTTACTGCCTTTGTTTAGAACATCATTATACCAACGCATTAAGAATCTCAATTCTCAAATATTACAATTGGTATGTCTTAATGAATAAATCTTGAGGATATAACAACATCCCTATATATACATAACTTGTGTGGATCAAATGAATAACTAACACCTTGACTATCCATCTCAACAAGGGTTTAAGGTGAGATAAATTATTCATAGAAATATTGAAGAACAATTATAATATCATTCTAAAGTCATTGGATTATAGAAGACTAAAAAATAATCTAATTATGTGCCTAATTATATAAAAATATGGTACTTCAGGATCAATTAGTCTTTAATATGTCCTCTCATATATATAGAAGATCTTTATTAATATATAATGGCTATTAGAATATTTAATGACATGTAATGTGATATGTCCATATAGAATCTTTCTTGAATTGATGAACAAATTTCATCTTGTGGATATTCAAATTGTAAATCAAGACTTGAAGTTCTTGATTATAATTCTTACTTTCAACAACTACTTGCCTTTAGAAAGTCTTCTTGAGGAACAACTTAATATTTATTTGAAAAATCTTTATTTCAAAACTAAGATGTCGTAACACTTCAAACATGTATAGGAATCATTAGTCATGGAACTTATATTTTGTCCTCTTAGAACATTTTAAAAATAAAAATATTTATAAATTTTATAAATAGAATATTCAACTTAATAGCTCTTCAAGAGTTAGCAAAAGCATCAAACAATTGATTTGTAATATTTAATAAAATAATAATATATTGAACTTCTAGTTCACTAGTATGTGCATTGACTAAAATGCTTTACTGATGATATTCTTATATGATATCTTTCTTTTATTCTCAATTCTCCCCTAGGGAACACTGTTAATAGAAGATAATCAATTAAGGCAAGTATATTCAAGTCTAATACAGATTTTATGGACGTAGTCAATATTTCAACATCATACTTTTAACTAGCATTCACTAAGATAATGATGTTATGTTCTTAAAAATTAATTAATTTACATACTTCAGGCGTATCAAAATCCTTCATTTATTTTATATAAATACCAAGCGTTTCACACTACAAGAAATTTTCATTTTTACGACGGACTATTCCGTCGCAAATCCGTAGAAAATCATAAATTGCGACGGATTTGCGACGGAACAGTTCGTCGCAAAAATAGAAGTCGCAAATTTGCGACGAACGACGTTTCCGTCGCAAATTTGCGACGGAAGACATTTCCGTCGCAAATCTGCGACGGAAATATTCCGTCGTAAATTTGCGACGGAAGAATTCCGTCACTGATTTGCGATGAATTATATTTGTCGCAACTCAATTTATAATTTAATTTTGAATTAAATATTTTAAAATTTTTAAGTGATAATTTTCAATAATTTTTAAATAATTATTCTTAAAAACTAAGCATAATCAATAGAATAATTAAAAATAAAATATTAAATTAAAATAAATATAATAAATCCGTTAAATGTCAATATTTTATGTGTACAACAATGAAAAAAATGAAACAAAATCGATGTAACTATAGAAGGCGGTGCTGCAGACGGTGGAAGAGGCGGAGGCGGATCTGGAGGGCCAGTCGTTAGAGGATGGTCGTCAGGCGGATCGATCGTGTAATCCTCACTAGCCCCATCTGTCTGCTCTTCCGAATCTGGTATCGGAAATGGAGGTGGAGATGGAGAAGGCGGCGGAGGCAGATGTAGTGCCTCAGACATAACGCGCAAATACTGGTCCAAACTAGCAAAGCGTTGTTGAAAATAACCGCGCATCTGCAACTGACTCTGAAGAGATACGTACTCTGGATGCGATGTAATCGAGCAAGCTGTTGGTGCAGAGGGCGTCGTGGACTGACTTAACCTCCGTCGCATGTGAACTGCCTCGGAACCCAATCCAAAAATCCGATTCTTCGAAGCACCGCCAGTAACCTCCACAAATAGGGACTTCTCATCTGGTGGATGCTGAGAAGTCATCGAATCCTGAGACTCTACCTGCGAATAGCGCTCCTTCAAAGCGTTGACGCTATCCTGCAAATTGTGTACGTCATAAATTTTTAATGGTGTCAAACAGTAAAATAATTAATATGAAATACAGAGTAATATAATCTGTAAACTTACCAACGTATGTTGTGATTTCTCACTGACAAATGTGCCCTTTTTTGGGCCAATCTTATATCTGTGCGTCGCCTCGTACATATCGGTGAAGTGGAAGTCATCGCCACGCTCCTTACGCTACAAGTATATTAATATAAATACTTAGTAATTATATTAAAATTAAATAATAAGGATAAAAATAATGATTACCATCCGACGCTCGTGCTCGCTGAAAGAAATGCATCCACCCGTGTGAGTCGGTCCAGGCGCGGCTGCTCTGTTCCGTTTGGCAACGGCTGAAACACGCTTGAACTGTTCTGAACTCCAGTGATCCCGCCAGAGTTGGCTCCAAATGTCAGGAGATATCCACGGTGGACATTTCCCTTTACACCGAGCCTTTGAGAGCTGATCAGATAGACGACGAGTGCATTTGTCGTCCCAAATTCGTCGTATCTGATCAGCATGCTCTGAAAGCCATCGAAAATAAAATTCGTCGCAGATTTACGACTCATTTGCGATGAAATATAAATATAGAAATAAAAAAATATATGCATTAAGTCCGTCGCAGATCTGCGACAGATTTACGACGGAATTTAAATATACGAATAAAAAAATAGATACATAAATTCCGTCGCAAATCCGTCGCAGATCTGCGACGGATTTGCGACGGAATTTATGTATGCGACGGATTTGCGATGGAAATTAAATATTAAATTAAAAAATAATTTCCGTCGCAAATCCGTCGCAGATCTGCAACGGATTTGCGACGGAAATAATTCCGTCTCAAATTAAGCCACTTAGTTCGCCCCTAGCTGTTTTGTCGCAAATCCGTCGCATATTTGCGACGCAAATTTCCGTCGCAATTTGCCGTCGCAAAATTTAATTTTTCTTGTAGTGTCATATGTTGTTTAATTATGAAATACTTGCATCCACCATGCAAAAAACATTATTTCTTCGTAATTTATGTTAGGTCTTTTATAAAAAATCTAATTCCATAAATAATGGAAAATATTTATTTCATAATTTGCATTGTAATTTCAAACAAATATCAATTTCTATCTTTCTGAGATTATACTTTAAGTGTATAAATCTTTCTAGGATTATACGTACACTTCTAGTGTACTAGTTAATTGTCTGGACTTCTCATATCTTTCATGTGAACTCTATTTCTATTGTGATCAATATCTCTAAATTTTGAATCTTGAGTCTACAAAATTTTTATTCAAGATCCTTATCCTAATTCAAAATATTGTGCACAAGTATCATTGCGTCGATGTCTATAGAGATCTCATAGTTTATCATAACTTTCTGATACTTGAATTTCTTCTTTGAAATAATAAAATCATGTTTAAGAAAACTATGCTAGAATTTTCATTTTCTCGAATTAACTATGATCATCTTGATTCTTTGCTCATTTTCATATGTGATGATTTATTACTATTGCAACCGATTAATCTATCACATTTCCATTGTATTTAAAATTTATAGTTGTAGTTTGTCCTTAAGAGACATCAAATATAATAGGAGTATTTGGCTGAATTTTTAGTCAATATAATGTGTGACTATTCATGTTTTGAACTTGTAGTTAAAACTATCTTGAGGATCAAAATAAGACAAAATAACTAAATTCCTTTTTCGGTTATATCTTTACTACTCTTTTGAATACCTATCTCAAAACTGTGTGGTAGAATAATATATAGTGTACATTCAATTCTTAGATGGGAAAACAATTAGTTTCTGACAATAAATCCAAGAGCCAAAGAAGAGAAGTATAATATTATGTTGGAGAAATATGTACAAGTGTTACTACTACAAAATAATTCATATTAATCAATTTAACACATTTATTGTTCTGCAAGATTTTATACTATGAATATATTCTACAAGATGTTCAATTTCAATTGACATAAAATACTATATTTATTATTAGGACAAATTGTGTAAAGGAAAAATCTTAAATATGAGCTCATTATAGAAAAATTACAAAATAAGTCAACAATATATGCGACTAAGTTGTCAACGCATCTACTATTCATTCTAAAAATACATTCAATACTCAAAATTTTATAGGTAATATCAATTTGCCTTAAAAATAGGTAGCACAAAAGAATTCATTGGATTGACTACATTTATATATATAATATGAACATTGACTATCATCAATATTGAATAGTATAATCAACTATCAGTAGCATATGTTGAGAAGTAAAATTTATCTCAACACTTTTATCTTGCTTCTCAACTAATAGTTAATAGAGACGTAAAATTTATTTGATGTACAACTATTAAATTTGTTTGACATACAACAGGTACGTAACAAATTTCTTTCATATCGCATTGATAATATTTATTAGTATATGGTATTAAGATTGCATTTTCTCCTTTTCCTTCTCATTATTTTCTCAACTTCTAGAAAGAATATGTACTTTAAGAATTTAATGAGTTACTATTATCATCCTTATAATTTTAAGGATTATCTCTATCATAATTAAAGCTATGACTAGATTTTTTTTTAACAAATAAATATAAATTCTAATTGTATTTGCTTCAAAGAATAACGCATCAGCCTTCATAATATTTAATCAATGATTCATTCTTTTATTCAGCCTCAATAAGATATGAGGTCAATAATTTTGAAATTTTTTCTCGACATTGTCATTACATGAGCATATTTGTCACCTGACAAAGGAGAATATATTATTTACATAATTTCTATTGAGAAGGAATTTTAAACAAAATAAGATTTTGTATACTAATAGGTTTGAAATTTTGTAACCATAAGTATATCTAATCATAAGAGGCTTTTGGTAGACAACCATCTTTGATGGTTATACCTTTATTTTAGATTTACTTCAAAAATAAATAATTATTCCTTGATAAGATATGTGGCCTTTGGTGCTTCATAAAGATAAGAATGAAGGACAACCATTACTTTGACATGATTTTGATTCCATTCTATATTAGTTTTTTTAATGGTGTCTTCACGGCCCATTATATAAAGATAGATTTCAATGTTAATCTATGATAAATTTTTCTTATCATGATATCAGGAGTCACATGTTCAAATTTATTAATATTTGATGTAATAAATAAGAAAAGAAGGAATATTTTATCTTGAAAGCTTCAAAATGACTTTTTTCCTCAAAGAGAAGCTTCGAAGCTGTGCCTCACAGAATCTTACTTTATTAAATTTTCTCTCAGATAGCAAATCGTGCTGATAAAGTGTTATAATTTTGAGTGTTGGCAATGAAAAACTAAAATGAAGAATAACAATATAAATGTGAAAAAAAAAAGAAAAGAAGAGAGGATATAAAGAGAAAAAGTAGAACTCAAGAATCAAAACTCATCAATCTTATTAATTTTATCATAGAGTCTCTATATATAGGCGCATAATATAAGAGATTATGGGAACCTAAACTTTAATAGGGAAAGAAAATTAAATTTAACAAGGAGTAGTATTTTAAATGTTTAATTTTTTTCAGGAAACTAGTTAATATAAATATTCATATATTACGAATTATTTCATAGATTTACTTGCTAATTTTCCAATTATTCATTTACCCACATTGAGTATGTGCATTCTAACCACATATATCCGCTCGTGTTTACTTTTCTTCAAACGCCCAACAACCATTTTTATGTTTAGTGGAAAAAGGAAAAAGTCAATTCATTGAATCGGAGAAGCAAAGCCAAAGTTCGAGCATTTTGAAGAAAACCAAACATGCAAGAAGAGAAACGCCATAATAAGTCAATTAACTTTTTGGACCAAAGAAAGTTTCTAAATTATGCAGTCAATTAGACCCCCCAAAAAAAAAATGAAAACCAAGTTCCGCCCAGGTGGTCGGAATATATAAAAGGCTCCGGCAAAGCATGGCGGAACTTGTTCCCCATTTTCACAATTTTTGTTGGGTATATGTAGTCAACTTTCATGCATGTGCCACGAAAGTTGACTACGAAATCAGTAGAACTTCATGAAAGCAATTTAAAATGATTAAAATTTTAAAATTTTAAAATTTTGACAAGTTTTTATTTTGAAATTAAAGTTATTTGGTATCAATTTGTCACTTATTGCAGTTTAAAGTATGTTAGACTCTAAAATTTAAAACATTGTATATTTTTTAATGAAGTTTTAGAGAGAGAGTGAGCAGAAGTGACAGAGATAATGAGATAGAGATAGAGAGTTTTTTAAAATGAAAGATTTTAATATTATAAATAGTAAATTTTTTATGTTGCATGTAGTAATAGTGTACATTGGTTAAATGCATAACGAAGAATTAAAGAATATCTAAGCTTTACATTCTAAGAGTTCAGGCCTACTCCTTCAACAATTAAAGGCATGACGAGAAATTTAAAAGAATATCTAAGCTTTACCTTCTACACTGTTTTTGGCCACGAATGCTTGATAATCGAGATTTTTCAACATCGGAGCTCCATAGAATCCTTCAATGCCATAATTATTTTGTCCAAGAGTGGGGAATACGCAGAAAGGAAAGTGAAATTTTGCGAAAAGAAAGGGAGTGGAGATATTTTTTGCCCAGGCTTTTGGGATCCCTTACAAAAGAAGTTCATTTTCATAGGCAGTCGATGTGATATCCCAACTCCTGTACTAAATTTCATTGCGTTTAAGTAAGGGACTAACTTGCTTCTCTGAAATAGAACATACAAACACTTTATGAATACAAAAAAAAAGAAACAATGAAACAATGATTAGTCTAAAAAGACCATAGTTAAATTCAATTGAAAATAATGGTTATACCGGCAACATGTAAACAAGTTTGAATGAACTGAACTCTTAAGTTTCGAGTTCAACTCGTTTAAAATTCAAATAGCGTTCAAGTTTATTCATTTATAACTCGAATTTAATTTTATATTCACACTAGTTTTTTTGAGTGTTCGAAATATTTGCAAACATTCCATAAACAATAATTTTTTTAATGTTTTTATTATTTTATATAATATATAATATATACAAAACAATACAATATATATTATAAAATATATCATAATTTTATTATTTTTTATGCTGTTCGTGAATGATTCGAACAAGCTCGGGATGAGTTTATTTGTTTATTTGAGCTCGACTCGATTAGCAAATAAATGAACAAAAATCAAAGACAAATGACCTTGAACGAACTTTGTTTGTGAACAGTTTGGTTCGTTTACAATCCTGGCAACATGACTCTCCTTTTCATAAGTCGCTGCTACATTCAAAAGTTGATAAATATAATTTTTTAAAAAGGTTTATGTATATAAAGAGATAAAAATAAAATTTTTTAGTTAAGAAGAGAAAAAAATAGTTTAAGGACAAATATACCACATTTCTCATTATATTACAAAGGATAATATTAAAGTATAGTATACATTAGTACTATATATTGTATACTAATATGTGGTTTACTAAAAGGATTTAGTAAATTTTTATGCTAATATATGTATATTTATAACTTTATGTAAAAACATATACATATAGTCATATATTTCCTATAAAATAGTTTTCACAGAGAATATAATATTTCATGCTCCCATTTTGTTTCTGAATGTATTTTTAGACCACCCATGCACACGCGTAGAAATAATATATTTAGACTCCATTCGTACACCTTCACTCCTCACCGAACCAAATTAAATCTTTATTCCGAATTTTGAATTTTTTAGTTCACAAAGGATTCCATGTTGAAGGGAAATTGCAGTTCAAAAATCATAAATGAAAGCAAAACCTCAAATCTCAACATAAACCTAAAGCTATTTACTCGCAAGAATATATTCAAAACTCCATTTAAATTAAGGTCTAATTTCAAAGATGAGGTATACACTACAGATTACTTTAGAATAAGCAGAATTTCTCAAGAAATAACAAGGATGAAAAGGACTTAGATGAATTTAACTTATCTCAGCTTCAGGAGTAGTCGAACCGAAGAATAAGAAAAAAAGAAAGAAGAGAAAAGAGATGAAGAAAGAGTTTAAGGTGTATATGGTGGTGATGGTGATGTCGGTCGGTGGGGGTTGGAAGAGGTACTAGAAGGCGACTTCAGCTGAGATAGAAGTGGCCTGCTTAGTCAATTGCATGATTTTGCAGATAATGTTTCGGGGGGTCGTAGTTGTTGGTAGGTGGCTAACCAAGTAATGACGATAACTTGGTTAAGTTGGAACTGAAGTTTCACTCATCTTTATCTAAGTAATGTTCATAGATGTTGGAATCACTACGCAATCCCAGAAATGTCGGTACAATCATAGAGTGCTTAGCAGAGCCTGACCCAGGTTGAGGATATGGAGCCCATTGTTTGAAAAAAAATTATAACTATATAGTCTATTAAAAAAGTATACACGTAACACACATTTATAATACACAGGGACGTTTGTTATAGAGTCCAAACAACAAGAATATTTTGCCTATATTTTTTCATTTTTTTTTTAAAAAGCTAGTTTAGTTTGAAATATAATAATTTCTTTTAAAAGAAAGATATGTAAATAAAATATAACTTTTTATATATTTTAAAAAATATTTATTATGTATTTTTTAATTTTATCGATCTTTTTATTTTATTTATTACTCTCTCTCTCTCTCTATTTATTAAGTGTATAAAATATACTTTATCTCATAAATTTTTTTAATTTCGAGACTCTTAGTTCTTGTATATAACTCTAAAAATACTTATATTTTTAATTAAAAAAGTATATTACATAAGATAGTGTCTTCGATAGTTAATTTATTATTTAGTAAAATATAAAAAAAGAAAAAAGTTTCAAATTACTTTTTATTTTATTAAGTTTTATGATAATAAATTATAATATTTATTATCCAGATATACCTTGACATCTCAAATTACTTAAGTCTAGATAAAGAAAATATTATCTATAGTTGTTTGTGTAGTTTGTGATGTGTTGAGTCTCTCTCTCTCTCTATATATAGTGCATGTATTATATGCATGTATGTGTGTGTGTGAATGTGAATCTGTGACAAGCACATTTTACCCCCTATTTCTTTCTCCCTATTTGGCCCCCCAGATAATTTTACGTCCACCCCTGGTGCTTAGACTAGGATATTATCATGTACTGTAGTAATTTTGTACTCCAACCCTAACTTAGTTACAGCTGTAATAGTTCGCTAGATAGCCATAGAGGTTTTTACTAATTTTGGTCCTTTTTTCAAGAAAGGACAGTGAAATGAACTGGAAGATGGAAGGCATGGAGTAAAGTGGACATAACGCCGTAGAGGATGTCATTATATCGGATATAACGCCACTTACGATGGTGTTATAATAAGTTTTATTTGCACGGATTTCAGTGTTATAACGCCATATCTGATGGCGTTATACAGTAGGACTGATTCGTCCTTTACTGTATAACGCCATCTCAGTTGGCGTTATACATTCGTCCTTTAGTGTATAACGCTATTTGTGGTGGCGTTATACAGATGTATAACGCCATATCAGATGGCGTTATACACTAGGACGGATTCGTCCTCTAGTGCATAACGCCATCTCAGCTGGCGTTATACACTAGGACGAATGCGTCCTTCAGTGTATAACGCCATAGTGGATGGCGTTATACACCTGTATAACGCCAAATGCGATGGCGTTATATACTAGTATAACGCCATCTGTTCTGGCGTTATATGCGCCAATTATTTTCCGCCCTCCCCAACTCCCCTATATAAAGATCTGCGACGGAGCAATCTTGCAACCCGCTCATTCTCAATTATCTATTTTATAACATTCTTAGGAGAGAGCAATCTTGCAACCCACTCATTCTCAACTATCTATTTTATAATATTCTTAGAGCTGCAGTTTCGACACAATGTCTCTTTCAAATCCTATTAGAGTATTTTTATTTTGGGATAGTGAAATTTGAAACGATGATCGCGGAGCATTTTTTTCAGGAGCAACACAAAAAAGTTGGATCCTCAGAGGCAAAGTGTCCTACAATGAGTTAGTACAAAAGATATGTGGCATTAGAGACATGGACCCAACTTTGTGGCATATTCGTATGGTTCTACGCTGGCCATATTTTTCACCAGAATTCAATCAAGTTTTCTACAGTGCCATTAACCTGGATGATGAAGATCAAATGGATCTACTGTGGGACATCCAACCAGAGTTTGGTCGTGCTGGTCTGCACATTCTTGTAGATTTTCAACCGATCCAAGTTGAAGACCAAGAACACGGAGAAATCCCCACAAACACGGATAGAGTTATTGACGGGCATGAACCTGTTGATTGTCAGCCAACTCACACCATAAACGAATCACCGATGGGGATTCATACGACACATGTGTCAGAACTCGTGTCGTCCGAACCGATAATGTTATACGGAGCAGCTGTTGCTGATTCATTAGGTCCAACTTCCGACGTTGACGGTAATCCTGAGTCTGATATCCCAGTTGAAGTGGAGGCTGAGAGTTCAGGTGAGGATGAAGATCAGCCAATTCTCCAAGCACAGGCATTCGATCCATTTGTCACGTCATATGGTGCAACCGAAAACCCGGAGGCTGGATATAGCATCCCCATCGCAACAGATCGCCAAAGGTATGAATGCTTCCAAAATATAGGATCAGGAGCACAGCTAAATGATTGGACATGCGATGATGCGGTCCAACTAGATGATTGGAATGATTCAATACTGGAACTTAGACGAGGCATGCGATTTCGTAACAAAGAAGAAGCTATATATACAGTTCGGAAGTGGTCTATTCGGATGGGTCGTGAGTTCAAGGTTATGAGGAGTAAGTCGGACCAATGGATAGCGAGTTGCTCACATTCAACTGCAGAGAATATATGTTCGTGGTATATACGTATCATTAAAAAAGCTACTCATGGTATGTGGCAGGTAACTATATACAATGCAGAACATACTTGCTTGGTACAAGTGATGGATAACAATCACGGGAACATGTCAAGTCGCTACATCGGTAGACACATTACCCATCTTATAAAGGTTGACTCGGAAACACCTGTCAAACGCATTATTGAGGAGGTTCAGGTCCTATTCCATGCTGGATGCACTTACAAGAAAGGATGGTATGCCCGAAAAGCTGCAATCGAGATGTTATTTGGAGATTGGAACTCAACTTTTGCTCTTCTTCCACGGTACCTACAAGCAATAGAAGATAGTAACCCGGGCACTATTGTTCGTTGGCTGCACCATCATTCAAGCATCCCGACACGGTTAGTATTTAATTTTTTATTTTGGGCATTTGAACCTTCAATAACAGGTTTTAAGCACTGTCGGCCGGTTATCTCTGTTGATGGAACACATTTGAGAAGTGTCTATAAGGGAGTGCTGTTAATTGCAAGCGGATGGGATGCCAATAACCATGTTTACCCTCTAGCATTTGCGATAGTTGATGAGGAGTCTTCAGCAAGTTGGAATTGGTTCCTCAGTCTTCTCTGGGAACATGTGCTTCAGACCCATCCCATTTGCCTGATATCATATCGACACAAGGGTATTTTGAACTCCGTCAACCAACAGCAGCAATGGCAACCTCCTTATGCTCAGCACAGATTTTGCCTGCATCATGTTAGAGCAAATTTCAATTTAAAATTTAAGAACAGAGAGATTAAAAGCTTGATGTGGCAGGCAGAAACAGCTACCAAAGTTACGAAGTTCAATTATTTGATGAATGAAATTAAAAGAAGGCGAGTGGAGGCATTCAATTGGCTTGTCGCAATTCCCTTGGAGAAATGGACCATGGTACATGACGGTGGCTATCGGTACGGAATTATGACTACAAACTTATCAGAGTCGTTGAATAGTGTCTTGAAGAAGCCAAGGGTATTGCCACTGAAAGCTCTAGTCGAGATGATTTTTCATAAGATTGTTGAATACTTCAACCAACATAGGGAAGAGGCTCAAAGTGGTAGACACCCATTCCCCAGACGGATTTGGGATAAGTTCGCTGCGAATGAAAGAAAATCCAGAACACACAGAGTTGTGCAATATAATGCGCAAACAGGCCTGTACAACGTCCAGTCAGCACTAAGGGGCGATGGTAGAGGTAATCATGTTTACACAGTCCACATGGGAGAACAAACATGCAGCTGTGGAAAATGGCATATATACAGGCAACCTTGTTCGCATGCCCTGGCAGTTTGTAAAAAGAAAGGCTGGAACGGTGCAGAATTTGTATTGGGCATATACTCAAAGGAATCGTACAAGAAGACTTACAATTCTAGCTTCTACCCGGTCGCAAGCGAAGATTTGTGGCGAGATACACCATTTCACCTGTCTTTTTATCTCCCGAATATGAAGAACAACCGAGGCCGATTGAAATCGTTGAGGTTCCGTTCAGACATGGATTACCGTAACCCAGACTCTCCGCGGAGATGTAGTCACTGCCATCACCATGGACATAACCGAAGAAATTGTCCTGCTTCTGATCCGGCCAACGCAAGTACTAGTTAGTCTTGTCTTTGCAAATAATTTGCTACTACTGGGTTTAAATAAGATGTTATGCTTTTGTAATCGTGTATTGTTGCTAGTTTTAAAGAAAATGTTAAGTGGATGACATAAGTATGTACTGCTATTATGTCTCAAATAAGATGTTACGATTTCGTAATTAATTACGTACTCTTGCACAAAGTTATACGAACATTAATCACATATACTCAAAATTACATGAAAGTAAATTAGAAAACGTTGGTGTGATGGCTCTACTGCCATTCAGATAGTGTGTAAACGTTACGGCCAAAACGTATGCGCGTGGACTGTCGTAGCTGCACATCTGGCGTCAAGTCCTCTCCAAAAACCTCAGAAATGAACGTCTCATCGTCCGGAACATTCGCGTGCCAGACGGACTAGCAACATCGGTCATCGGATCTACGAAAAAGGGGTAATATTCTGCCGATGGCATCTCTAGCATAAGACTAGTGTCTGGAGGAGGATGCTCGGGAGCTGTGTCCTCAAAAAAAATAGCTTGGTCATCGGGAGGCACTACTTCGGCATCGGTGGGATAAGTACCCACCGCTGGGGCGTCAACTCCTGCAGCTGCAACTGGATGTCTTGGCTGTTGACGCTCGACGCGGCGCCGAGCGCCCCTTCGAATGCCAACGGCTCCACGCTCCGAAATCCGATCTCGAGGCCGTCGCCTAGAAGGTGGGATAGCAGTATCTGTTCCACAGTGTATAGACCCACATCCAAGGACATCTCCAACTGCAGCCAGGCCTCTTCCGCACAGATCAATGATACGCTGGAATGCAGACCGGGAATGAGGAGGAGCTGATGACATAGCATCGGCTGCCACAGTAATACACTGCTGCAGCGTCGCACCCTAATAACATTAGAAACATAAACTAATTAGTTATTTCTACAATTAAAACTTTTAATAATTAACTCAAAAATAAATCGAGGCAACTAATCAAAGCGTACAAGGACTGTAGAAGTAGAGCCAGTGGCGCCATACCCATCACCAACCATCCGGCGGTGCACGCGATTCCCGACTAATACTCGCGTCCGAGCATGATACCACTCTAAGTAGTCCGGCCTGGGGATACTGATTTGGCCTGCAGCCATACCGTCCACAACATAGTCTCTGCGATCGGCCCAAATACTGATCAATGACGCATGTGTTTACGCCAGTCACGTCCAACGGTGCCGCGCGTCTCATAACGATGTAGGTCCCGGTGAGTATCGCACGCATGCGTTAAACTGCTCTAATCCGAACTGCCTCATTACTCGATTGGGTAAATGCCACTCTATGATCTCAAAACAAACTAGTGGGACCTCAGCCCGCCAAATATCATCAGCCGGGAAAGATACGGCAGCATATGGCAACCACGTAAACTGCAAATAAAATACAAGCAACATGACCAATTAACTACTTAATCAATAAATCATAATAATAGAGTAATAAGTTATGCATATGACGACGAACCTGATGAACCGACATGGCATCTAGCTGATCCCGATACGTCAACAGCGCGTGCGTCGGCAATAGGCTTGTGTCGAATGGCAAGGACCAGCGGGAACCATAGGCTGCATACGGAGGGATAGGTACACAGGGGTGTAATCTAGCATGACGCAATAGTGGGATCCTCTCCCATGCCCACAACTGTACAAGGGTAACGGGTCCATGGATCTCCCGGGCATCACCGAGCGAGGCGTCACATAGGCACTGATACAATTATCCAAGAACTCCACTACCCCAAGAATATGACCCGGCAGTCTCCAGATCCTCTACAAGCCGCAGATAACGTAATGGTATCTGGTTATTCGAATGATCAGAGAATAAATGACCTCTCATGAGCATAAGCAGTAGCCCCCGCGCCAATCATAAACAATCATACTCTGATGGACATTCACCCACTGGTCTCATAATAAATACCTCAAGAGTTTCCTTCCGCATTTTGTGCCCTACAACGTCAGATGGCACAACCCTAAAACCAAGCAGTCTATCGATCATCTCAATCCATTCAGCTTTAGAATGCGTGTACGGAGGACCAATCACAGGATTACCATCGATCGGCAATCCCCATAATACTGCTACGTCCTGCAATGTAATAGTAGTCTCACCACACGTCAAATGAAAAGTGTGCGTCTCCGGACGCCAACGCTCGACCAACGCAGTGATTAGTGCGTGATCCACAGACCTGAACCCGACACAAGCAAGCCCTCCAAACCCTACTCTATCTATCAGCTCGTGAACTCTAATCGGCGCCGCGGCATATGCATCGTAGAAAATACGATCAAAGCGGCGTACTCTCAAAGGTTCCTCTAAAGTCTCCCTGTAGCCCTCCCATACCAATGCTGATCGATGCTCCGACTATCTAATCAGCAAACTCGAATCTATCGGGCCGGGGTGAGCAACTGCAGGAACTCTACTGGTATCCATCTACAAGTCTATCCATACAGTGTCCCTCAAATTGATAGGCCTCAATATTATCTAACTTTTAACTAAATAATTCTAAGTATTTTTGCTAGCGAAATTATACTTTTCATTTATTTACAGGCATATCATTATCTATTTAATAAATTAGTGTCAAATGAAATATATTGACATTATATAAAATAATAACTATATCTCATAATATTCTAATTAATAGTAACAAAAAAAATCTAATTATTCATTCCCTCACATTAATTAAAACACATAAACAACATAATTTTAATATATCACATGCTTTATATAATAATAAAAATAAATAATAAACAATAAATAATTTAGTAATGACTATTATACACAATATACTCAAACTTAACCTACTCAAACATAAAAAATTTAAAATTTGTAACACTACTCCAAAATAAATTAATAATTTATTCATTCCCTCACATTAATTAAAAAACATAAATAACATAATTTTAATATATCACATGCTTTATATAATAATAAAATTAAATAACAAAAAATAAATAATTTTGTAATTACTATTATACACAATATACTCAAAATTAACCTACTCAAACATAAAAAATTTAAATTTTATAACACTACTCCAAAATAAATTAATAATTTATTCATTCTCTCACATTAATTAAAAAACATAAACAACATGATTTTAATATATCACATGTTTTACATAATAATAAAAATAAATAATATAGTAATGACTATTATACACAATATACTCAAAATTAACCTACTCAATCATTAAAAATTTAAATTTATCCAAAATAAATCAAGTCCTCTCCAATCCATTCACCCTACACAAAAAACAAATACTCAAACACACATAAACAACCCGTCTCTAACATGCCAAAAAAAATGGTCAAACGCAAGCAACAGCCGACCAACAGAAAAAATAAGAAAAAAAAAAAAAGACAGCCGGCAAGGAACAAAGTCCAGCCGGCAAGATACAGGAAAACAATAAGACACTGCAGAAGCAAGAAAAGAAACGGTTACCTGCTGCTGCGGTGCCTCGCCGAAGAAGAAGAGCAGATTGCCGTGAAATTGGAGTGAAAATGACCGGTGGAGAAGAGTGGTTGAGGAGCCGGCGGAGAAGAAGAGTGAATTGCAGTGAAAGGGAAGTGACAATGACCGGGGGTGGTGAGTGGGTGAGGAATGAGTGGTTGGGGAGTGAAGAAGATGTCGGTGGAAACGAAGTATAACGCCATTTGGTTTGGCGTTATACGCTGCTATAACGCCAATCCACATGGCGTTATTAGCTATGGATATAACGCCATTTGGATTGGCGTTATAGGGGACATAACGCCAAACCAAATGGCGTTATGTCCACTTTACTACTCTCCCCCCAGCTCCTGGTCCATTTCACTATATTTTTTGAAAAAGATGTCTAAATTGGGTAAATCCCCTAGCCATAGCTAGTGAGCTGTGTGAAGTTGATGTATAAATACACTTTGTACATATTTTTTCTACGCTGAATAAGAAGAGTTTTTTCACTCCTCCAGTTTCTATCCAATATTTTACATGGCACGAGCATTTTTTTCTCTAGAGTCTTTTACTTCTAGGCTTTTTTACTTCTGCACTTTGACATGGCAAAAGAGTAAATACTAGCCTCTACTCTTCACCATGTGTATCAAGGTGAAAATATTATAGTAGGACTTGTTTCTCGCTCACTTCAGTCACATAACTATCATTCTTGGGAAAGAGCTATGAAGATGGCTCTAGTCTCCTAGAATAAACTTGCCTCCACTGATGGACCCTTCAACAGCCAGGAAATTATGACCCTCTCTATAAGATGGGTTCAATGCAATAGCATAGTTTGCACACGGATTTTGGAGTCTTTTGATGAGACCATTGGGCAAACTGTTAAGTTCATGGACTTTGTCGGTGAGATATGGGAAGATCTATATGGCCATTACTCTTCAAAGGAGATCAGATCAGGCTTTCTAATCTGGGTCAAAAATTTCATACCATCAAACAAAGAAATCTTGATGTAACAAACTATTACGCTAAATTGAAAATTTTGTGGGTCAATTCTTCGGCCCGTTCCAACTTGTATTTGTGACCCACGATATTCCTTTTATGGTTATAAAACCAAGAGAAACTACACTGCGTCTGATCGTGCTATTACTTTTCTGATGGGGTTGAATGCCAATTTTTCTCATGTTCGATCGCAAATTTGGTTAATAAGTCCTTTTTCTAGCATTAAGGAAATCTTTAATATGGTGGTTCAATGTGAGAGACAGGTTCTGTACACGGCACACCTGGTTCGGCTGAATTTCTTCTTCCTTCATCAGCGAGCAACGCCATTCCGCTACTGGTGTTGCAGGCATTTGCAACTAATGTCAACAGGTACCCGTCTTTACAGAAACGAACTCTCTTATGTACCTTTTGTGGTAAGCAGGGTCACACTCACAAGCACTAGTGTTACAAAAAGCATGTGTAACCCCCCAAAAGGCAAAGAGAAGGTAGTAGCAAATATCATCAGTTACCCGTCTCTGAGGCTGAGGGAACTGTTGGCAATTCCATGGCATCAATAATGCATGATCAGTTGGCCCAATTGACGACCTTGTTACAAGGATGGAACAACTCATCGGGCTCAAAGACTAGTACAGTTTATGTTCCAACTTCTGCTTCTAGAACCAATCATGATACTTTTGCTTTTATTACCATTCAGCCCGGAACCATTGGTAAGAACAATGGCGATTTTGCAGCTATATCTTTAATACTTAGATTATAAATTCAGGAGCTTCCAATCATTATTCTTGCTCTTTATCCTTTTTGATCAATCTATTCTGTTTTTAACACTATTATTTGTCTTCCTGATAGAACTGTGTTTCCAGTTACAAAGAAGAGAACAATACGGGTAACGCCATCTTAGACTCTACATGATGTTCTCTATGTTTCCTCCTTTCTTTTCGACTTGTTTTCCTTAAACCAATTGTTTCGGCAATCCATAGTTTTCGCTGTTCTTAAATCTGGTGTGTGCTTTCTTTAGGATTTGACTTGTTGGATGACTATTGGATTAGCTAGAGAGAGCGAGGGATTATTTCTGCTCCAACCGATTCATCCATCTTCTACATCATCTTTTCATTCCGCGGTGGCTGCTTCTGTTTCTGTTCACCATTGAAAACTTAATAAAAGCCTTTTATGGTATTATAGATTAGGCATTTTTCAAGTACCATAATAAACTCTTTTTACATTTAGATTCTTCTATTAAGTTTGTTGATCATTCTCTTTGTCTAGCATCATGTACGTGTAAATTGCACATAATTAATTTTTTATTTAACCTTTTATAAATTCATAAATTATTTTTATAGTAGTAAAGGATAAATTACATTTTATAATTTGTTTATGTATTCTGATAATATTTTGATACAATTCATACTTTTAATAAATATCTAAACTATTTTGCAACAGTTATATAGTGAATTTTTTTCCACCTTATGTGTGATTATATTTTGGACCTTTTATAGGTAATATTTGTATTTGAAATTTTTAATTAGCGTAATATTTTACCGTAATCATGTTAGTTTATTTTGTAAAATAATAATATACTATTTTTTTCAATGCTAGAGACTATGTATAATTTTCTTCACTCATGTAATTGTTTTCAAAATATTCATATAAGATTCATATTTTTCTAATTTTATAGAAACTATTTCATTGATGTTAAATGGTCATTCTTTTTAATCAAATTCTACTATGCTTTAGACTTTTTGTAATTTATATTGGTATTTAAAATTTTAAATTAAAAAATTTTATTCTCTTTCTCTCTCAGACACACACACACACACATAACAGTAGTAGTCTAAATCTACATTTTTACCTTTTATTTTATTATTTTGATGATATTCTAATTATATACATGTTTTTATTACTTATATTAAATAATTACATAGAGTTTATAAACTCTACTTTTTTTCATCTCAATAACTAATTTTTGGCAAATATCTAATATTATTAAGTGTAAATATTAATTATACAATGCACCATATGCATGCATCCAATTATAGGAGAAAAAACAGAGAAGTTAATTAATTTTTTATAATTATTTATGACAATAAGATCTTTCTCTTTAATACTATTTTTTAGTAACTTACCTCTCATTTTAATTCTTTAAGTTATCTTTGTTAAACATAACTTACAAATAATTTCTACAAATTAATTATTTCTATGTAACTCCTAAATAATTATTATTTAAATGTCAAAAACTATCAAAATGACAATAATGCATTTCAAAAAAATAAAAAATAATTTTATCAAAGGAAATTTTAGGGCATTCAGTAAAGAAAGAAACAAACAATTTGAAATCCATAAAGTAAGACTGGTAAAATATTTTTTTAAGGACATTTTAGGCAATTAAAAAAAACAATTTAGTTAAAATCCTCATAAACCCTATTGGAGAAATTCGGAGTGATATTTGATGTTTTTCATTATTATAGGACATGTTTAGCCACTTATATATGGTTTATTTATTGTTCTTTTTATAACAATCAAAGATAGATATTTTAAATTTTCTTTTAATGCATTAAGTAGTAATATATCAAAAAAATTATGATTCATTTTTATCACACTAAATATCAATCTTAATTTTTTTTATATGTAGTAATGTATTATCTACGCAATTATCTTCAATGTTATATTTTCTTGATAATTGTTATTTTTCTCTTCAACACTTAAAATTGTTTTTCTCTTTTTTCTAGTAATTCATTATTTGTCTCTTTAATGTATAGAGTTTTTCTTCTAGCAATTCATTTTTCTATTTAATTGAAAATATAAAAAATTAATGTTATTTGACAAAAAAGTACAATGGCATAAGATATGACCCAAGACTCCTATCCATACTTTTAATATAGTATAGACTTTTAAGGTTAAAAAATATGTAACTTAAGTGGTGGTTGTTAATATACTTATTGTTTAATAGTTACAAAACATTTTATTAATATTTTATGTGTAATTATTATTTTTTTATTTGTAATTCTTTAACTAATGTAACTCCCAAATAACTCTTACTTAATTTTTTATAATTATTAATTAATTAACTAAATTATATAATAGTGGCTAGTCAATTTTAAGGGTATTTTAGACTATCCAAAAAAAGAAAAAAACGTATAAAGTTTAAATTCTCATGACTCTATCTATACATTTATAATAGTATAGATATGGATAGATATAAATTTGTAGCTTGGTGCTCACTTATAAGAGAGACATTTCCCATCATATGTCTTGAGCAATCACTATCAAGGAACCACTTAGTGGCACTTGATCTTGGAGGGAAGTGGACCTACAATAAAGAAGAGGAAGTAACCTTTGGTACTCATATTTTCTTGGGTTTATGAGGATTAGTGATGATTCTTTTAATTCTCTAAATCGTTTTTACACCATTCTCTACTTTTCTTTTAACATGACATATAGTAGATTTGTGGCCATGTTTTTCACAATAAGTACAACATGTATTAGGCATTGAGATAGAAGTAGCTCTAACAAAGAAATCTTTATATTTAGGACCATTGCTTACATAATTGTAACCAAGACCATTTTTATCAAATGGGAATCTTTGGAATCCAGGAAGTTTGTCAAGATTGTCCTTTCCATCTGTAAATTTTTCAACACATAGAATAAGATCATCAACCTTCTTTCTCAAAATTTCATGATCAACAATTATTTCATCAAGAGAAGAATTCTTTGCACAAAGAGCTTTATTTTCAAGGGACAAGTTTTCTATGAAAACTTTTAAACTTCGTTTTCAATGGTCAAGCATTCAATAGAATCAAATAGCCTTTTGTTTTCACAAAATAATTTTGAATTATCATTAATAATTCATCAATCTTTCATCTCATTTCTTTTTTTTTTCTTAGAAAGATTTCTTAACTCACCATACATATCAACAAGTAGCTCACTAGGATCATCAATATCATTATCATAAGAAGTAGAGGTAGATGAAGTAGGTTGTACGTCATCTTCTATTGCCATGAAGCACACATTTGCTCTTTCTTCTTCATGAGCGATTTGAAGTAGCTTCCACATTTCATGAGCGGAATCACATTGCATCACTCTATTGGATTCATTAATGACCAATGCACAACAAAGAATGTACACATTTCATCACTCTATACCTTTTTATTTGATGAATAACCAAGAAATACACCTTCATCTGATTTTCTATCAAACTTTCCAGATTATCACTAGTATTTAAGATAAAACATTTGTATCCAAAAGCCTTAAAATAAACAATTGAAGGAGTTTTATCAAATAAGAGTTCAAAAGGTGTTTTTCTTATAAAGGGTCTTAATAAAACTCTATTCATTACATAGCAAGCAGTATTTACAGCTTCAGCCCAAAAATATTTTGGCAAAGAGTTTTCACATAACATCAATCTAGCCATCTATTGTAGGGTCCTATTTTTCCTTTCAACAACACCATTTTGTTGAGGAGTTTTGGTAGCTGAAAAATTATGAGTTATACCATACTCATCACAAAATCTTGTAAAGTCTTGATTACAAAACTCTTTTCCATTGTCACTTCTAATAGATATCAATTTATACTCAAGAGAGGTTTGAACCTTTTTGAAGAGTTTTGCAAATTCATGAAATGTTTCATCCTTTTGAGCTAAGAAAATCACCCAAGTAAATCTTGAAAAATCATCAACAATCACATAAGCATATCTTTTACCACTAAGACTAGTGGTCCTCATTTGTCCAAACAAGTCCATATGAACAAGTTCAAGAGGTTTTGAGGTAGAAACTATTTTCTTTGGTTTAAAAGATGTTTTAGATTGTTTTCCATATTGACAAGCATCACAAAGACGAGTTTTATCAAAATGTATTTTAGGTAATCCTCTAACTAGCTCTTGTGTGGAAAGTTTATTAAATAAATCTATACTCACATGACCTAATCTTCTATGCCACAAATATCCATCATTATCATGAATGGCAAGACATTTTATATCATTTGTGATAAGTTCGTCAAGATATAACACATAAACTTTTCCAACTCTATTAGCAACAAAGATGGTTTTACTACTTGCATTATTAAAAATAGTACAAGTATTACATTTAAATTCTACTTTACATCCATTGTCACATAGTTGACTAATGCTAAGTAAATTATACTTTAAACCATCAATAAGCAATATTTGTTTAATAAGAGGGAAGGAACTTTTACCAATGTTGCCTATTCCAAATATTTTTCCTTTCTTCTTATTACCAAATGTGACAAAGCCTTCACTTGTTGCTTGAAGCTCACTAACAAGAGAAGCATTTCCTGTCATGTGTCTTGAAGAACCACTGTCAAGAAACCATTTTGTGGCACTTGATCTTGCTGCAAAGCGAACCTACACCAAATTTGAGAAAGTGATTTTTGGTACCCATATTTTCTTGGATCCAAGGGGGTTAGTGAAAGTTCCTTTAACTTTTCAAACAGTCTTAACACCATTTTCTATTTTTCACTTTACATAACATTTAGATACTTTGTGTCCATACTCGCCACAATATGTACAACAAATATGAGACCTAGTATTAAAAGTTTCTTTAGCAAAGGAGTTTTTATATTTTGGAGCATAACTATCATGAGTGTAACCAAGACCATGTTTAACATATGAAGATCTTTGATAACCAAGTAATTTATTTAAATTTTCTCTTCCGTTTGTAAATTTTTCAATGCACAATGTAAGATCATTAACTTTCTTTTTCAAAATTTCATGATCATTAAGCATGATTTCAAGAGAATTAACTTTTGTGCAAAGCTCTTTATTTTCAAAAGATATATTTTGTATGGTTACATTTAAAACTTCTTTTTCAATGTTTAGGCAATTAATAGTCTCAAGAAATTTCCCATATTCAACACATAACTTTGAATTCTCAGTTAATAACTCATTGATTTTGAATTTCATTTCTTTATTCCTTTTAGAAGTATTTTTTAATTCTTCATACATTTATACAAGTAATTCACTAGAATCAACATCATCATCATAGAAATTAGAAATGGAAGGAGAAGATTGTACCTCATCATCAATTGCCATAAAGCATATGTCGGCCTTTCCTTCACAATCATCTTCACTTTCTTGTTGATCCTATGTTCCAGTCAGTCCTTTTCCTTTCTTGGCAGATTTCTTTTTGTTCTCATTATCTCTTTCCCTTTCCAAAACTTTGGGACAATCAGCAACAAGATGTTCTGTGCTCTTGCATTCAAAACATTGAGGTTTGAAGGATGAAGACTGTCCACTCTTCTTGGTTGGCTTTCTTCCTTTCTTGAGAAACTCTTTCTTGTAGAATCTTTTGAATTTCCTAACAGCTATGTCAATCTCCTCTTCTCCACTGTTTCCATCTTCTTCTTCACTTGATGATTTTTCTTGTTCACTCAAGTGATTTGAAATTTTGAGTACAACTCCTTTTCTTCCTTTTTCTTCATCTTCTTTGTCATTCAGTCTTTTCATCTGCATTTCATGTGTGAGCAGTGATCCAATAAGCTCTTCAAGCGGAAGAGTTTTTAAATCCTTTGATTCATCAATGGCAAGTGTCTTTGGTTGCCATGATTTTGGTAGAGCATCCAATATCTTCCTGTTTTGCTCTCCAATAGTATAGCTCTTTCCATAAGCTTTTAAGCCATTGAAAATGTTAGTAAACCTTGTAAACATATTACTAACATTCTCACTTGCTTCATGGTAAATAGCTCATAGTCTCTTACTAGCATGGCAAGCTTTGACTCTTTAACCTGGTTTGTACCTTCATGTGTTATTTGGAGTAATCTTCACATATCATGAGCAATGTCACAACCACTAACTTTATTATATTCAGTTGCATCTAATGCACAACTTAAGATGTTCATGGCCTGATAATTTAATGTCATTTTCTTTGAATCATGTTCATCAAATTTGTCAGTAGATTTTGGTTCTAATATTACTCCATCAACTCTTATTTTCATAGGAATATAAGGACCTTTTTTAATAATATTCCACACATCAAAATTGATAGAACAAATATATATCTTAACTCTAGATTTTTAAAAGGTATAGTTTGTTCCATCAAAAAAAGGTAGTCTATTTGTGGAAGACCCTTCTAGGTAAGGTAAGTTTGAGATATTAGCCATAAGATCTTTAACTTCTAGGTTGTAAAACCACACAAAGAAGTCCTAGCTCTAATACTAATTGAAAGACCTAAGAGGGGGTGAATTAGGTCTTTGGCTAATTTTCGCAAACAAATTCCTTTTACAATTCTAAGCAAGACCAGATTGTATGTGCTTTGTTAAATGAGAGAATAAGTTAATTAATAGCAAATCAGTAAAGCAGTATAAGATCAATGAACACAAGCAATTTAGAGTGGTTCGATCTGTTCAAGATCTACGTCCACTACCTTAAGCCTACACTTAAGGATTTCAAACAATCTACTATATGCTCAAGTTCAACAATTACATAAGAGGCTCACCACACAATGATTTTACATTCACAACCTCTTTTAGTAATTTTACAAACAAGGTTCACCCTACCAAAGGATTTTATATCTACAAACAATCTTGAGTCAATGTCTCAAGGATCACCCTTATCCAAAGGATTTTATGTTTTCAAAATAACCTTGCAAGAGCTAGTAGAAAACACAATTTAATAAAGAGAGGAGAATGTGTAAATGTTACCACTTGGTGGTAGATGATTACACAAATGTTGCACCTTCACACTTTGTTGTCTTTGGAATCTTGAATGATCAATTGAATGCACAAGACAAAAGAGAGCTTTAATATTTGCTAAAGGCTTGGGAATGTTTAGATTTCTTAAGGATCCAAAACTTACAAAAAAATCTAAAATTTATAACTTTTATAGAATTTCAAAATCAGTTTTAACAGCCATAAAACGGCTAGTAACGGTTAGTTTCAGAAAATTCGGAGGACCGAATTTTTCTTGTGCGTCCAAACTTATCGTCCGAATTTTACTATTGCACGTTTCTAGAAAAATTCGGACGACCGAATTTTTTCCATGCGTCCGAACTTTTGTCCGAATTTCTCTGGAAAAACAGTAACCATGCTGAAAACAAAAATTCGGACGACCAAATTTTTTTCATGTGTTCGAACTTGCGTCTGAATTTCTCTGGAAAAACAGTAACCATTTTTTGCTATAAAAATCGGACGACCGAATTTTTTAGAAGCACAATAGCCATTTTAAAGTTTGGTTTTTAAACTTTGTAAAATGATTTGAGAATTAACTTCAATAAGTTTGAAAACATTTTGTTCGTATAGATAAGTTTTTTAGACATATTTAAACTTAAGAACCATAATCAAATCTCTTTGGTCATGCAAAGTTTACTCAAAATCTTTTAAGATACAAAAACACATTTACTAACTAAAAGTTCATTAAAAGCCATTTAAGATTAAGAAAAATAATTTTATGCCCTCTTATGCATTTAATAGATTCCAAGACACACAAGTGTAGATTTTACAGAGAAATATACATATTTAGCATATGTGCCATACACTACAAGTCTTCAATGCCTTTTAATCATGTTTGAACAACCTTCTTCAAACTTCAATCACTTAGACTCATTGAGGTTGTTTTTGCACTTTGGCTTAAAGGCAACAAGACTTCATACTTCTTTAATCTACAAATCCTATCGCACAACATACAAGCATATTAGTCTTTATCAATATTTGTCATTAATCAAAAGTAATCATAACTACATGATTTGCCCTTAGGGCTAACAATAGCAAAGGTAAATTTTAATCTTAGACTTCCAAAAAGTATAATTTGAACCTTCAAACAATAGAGCTCTATTACTAGAGGCTCCTTCCATATAAGCCAAATTTGATGTATTAGCCATAAAATATTAACTTCTAGGTTCTTAGACCTTACAAAGAAGCCCTAGCTCTGATACCAATTGTAAGACCTAAGAGGGGGGTGAATTAGATCTTTGGTTGATTATCAAAATCTTTTTCCATTTTGCAAATCCTTTGCCTTAATAAAAGCTCTTAATCAAATTCACAAACTCCAAGTTTATATGTGATTTAATGGTTGAGACAAGATGATCAAACAATAAAACTACAGTCAATTAATCAACAACTAAGAACAAATAATAATAATACAAGTATGTAAACGAGTAAAGTTATAAAAAAATGAATGCACGATTTATAGTGGTTCAATCTTTCCAAGATCTACATCCCTTACTTTGAGTACACGCTCAAGGATTTCAACCAATTCACTAAATGCTCAAGTCAAGTAATTACACAAGAGACTCACCCTTCAATAGGTTTTACCACAATAACCTCTTTGTAAACAAACAAGGCTCACCCTTTATCACAAAGGATTTTATGTCACTAGACAACCTAGACCAATCTAATCCAAGCTCACCGTCACCAAAGGGTTTTACACAACAACTTTTATTAATCTAGTCAATGGCTCACCCTCTCAAGGGTTTTATGTCTCTTGACAATCTTGTATCAATCACAACAAGAATATAAAAATAGAGTTATGAATGCTACCAACACTTCTTGGTGGATAAATACAATTGCTAGCACCACTTCACCTCTTGCCTTTGGAATCTTGAATTTCAACCTTTGAGCACAAGGCAATTTGAGAGCTTTTCAAATGATTTTTAATGTAAAACAAGTTAGAGCTTGTAAGATTTCAAAAGTTCAAAGTTCTACATGAAAATCTGAAGTTTGGGGTTTAAATAGAGTTTAAAAATCAGCTCAAACATTCAAAAATAGCTAGTAGCAACTAGTAAGAATAAAATTTGGACGATCGAATTTGACCCTCTGCATCCGAATTTTTTTGGAAGTACTGTTTACCGAAATAGTGTATTATTCGCTATTACTTTTCAAAATTTGAACTACCGAATTTGGCCTTTTGCGTCCGAATTTACGTCTAAATTTTTCTGGGAAAACAGTAAGTTACTATTCACTAAAAAGTTTGGACGATCAAACTTTCATCGTGCATCCAAACTTGTATCCAAATTTTCTGAATTTTTTCAAAACATATTCAAATCAATTCAAACAAGTTGAAAAACATTCTATTAAAGACCTTTTAAGTGTAAAAACTATTAATAAAAACTTGGTAATTTAAATGAATTCAAAACCATTGTAAGTTCAAACACAATAAGTTTGACGACATTCTAGCATCAAGGATAAGTCAAGAAAGATCTCTTAAGTGCAAAAGCCGTTGATGAAAACTTGATAATTCAGGTACATTCAAAACCATTGAAACTTTTCAAATCAAGTTTTGTGCTCTCAAATGCAACTCATAGATTCCAAGTCTTAAGAGTGTAGGGTTTAAAAAGTTTAACTATTAAACACATATAACCTACACTTTATGTCTTCAAAGCCTTCAATCATCTTGAATAAACTCTTCAATCTTCAATCACTTTGACATATTTGAGTTGTTCTTGCATTGTAGCTTCAAGGCAATAAGACTAGCATTCTTCTCAATCCAAAAAATCTTATCACACAACATATAAGCATATTAGTTTTTATCAAGATCAATCAATATGATTTCCATAAGACATTGCACTTGTCAATGTTTGTCACTTATCAAAACAATATGGTTTGCCCATATGGCTTGCAATCTCCCATTTTTTTATGGTGACAAACTTTGATGCAAAATCTGATGGATTTAGAGAATTTAAACATTGAGAAGAATTCATGTCATATACTAATTGAAGATGATAGCAATTGAAAATTAATTTTACACATATTATAGTAAAATGACATAATCTTGGCTCAAAATAAGCCTATGGCCCAAACAATCTCCACGAAACCTCCATCCTTCAATCAAACTAGAAGATGTAGCATTTAAGAAAACATAAAAACACTTCTACGAGAGGTTTTAAAGGTTAGAGATCTTTTTCAAAGCTCTCCCTCAGCTTGTGCTTATTTTTCAAAAAACATTTGAACTGGGGACTATGTCCAAACTACAATAAATCCAACATAATGAATGTTTAAAGTGAAATAAATCTTTCCTAAGGTTGTTCAAACATATTAAAAGAGATTAAAACGTATTTGAGTCAATTTGAATAACAAAAGAGCACCTTTTGGCAACAAAATATGAATGCATCCGAATTTCAAGCCCAAACTTTAGACAAAGTCATCAAAAAATAGATTTTGCAATGTAAGTGCTTGTAATCAATCACACAATCATTAAGGCAAGATGATCAACTATAAAACACATTCATAATCATTTTAACCAACTATAAAACGCATTCACACATGCATTGCATAAATCAACTCAAGGCTTTCAAGATCATCATCCTCATAATACCAACATACCAATGAGCACATAATAATCATTTTGTAAGCCAACTATATGAGCACACATGAATAAGCCAATGTTCCACATTCATCATAGCCAACTATGTCAAAGTACATTTTGCATAACACTTCCAATTTCTCCCCATTGACATATACACGGATTTTCATAAAATTCACACATTTTCTATTCAATGCATGCATGAGCAATTCCACTACTATTCCACATTTTCACATTTTGTCATCACATTTCTTCTCCCCCTTTTGTCATCAATCAAAGTTGAGGTACGAATACTTGGACAACAAAAGTAAAACACTATTTAGTAACAAATATTTTGTCACCATTGATAAGAATTCTAAAATTTCGTCGCTAAAACTATACCTCAATAGCGACAAAACATTTTGTCACTAAATAGTGTATTTGCCGACAAAAATCAAAGCTCCATATTCACCTCTTCGAAACACAAAATTATTCTTAAATGTGGTTTTAAATTAGTAAAATTTTTTCCATTTGCTTTACTTGTTTGTGAATCGTAACATAATTTGTGAATTTGGTTTTTGTTTCCAAACAATAGAGCCCACATGGCCTATTTGTTTTTCGAGAGAATAGATTATATTTGAGAGAGAATTTATTGTCCAAATAGTTTCATCCTCAAGTAATTGGGATTTCAGACTACTTTGGCACACCAAAATAGTTCATGGATAAAAATACATGGAAAACAAATCCGAACATAAAGATGCTAAGATTCCAATGATGATAATAGATAGAATGTTATGAAATATTATAAGTGTCAATTATTTTAAGAGATAAGTCATCTAAGTTATAAAATATGAAAGTGTAAGCCCTAAGGGCAAATCATGTAATTTTGATTCATGACAAATATTGATGAGAACTAATATGTTTATATTGTGTGATAGGATTTGTGAAGAAAGAAGTTTGAAGTCTCATTGCCTTCAAGAGGAAGAGCACAGAACAACCTCATTAAGCTATGAGTCTTTTGAGGTGTATTCAAAAATAAACTCAAGGCATTGAAGACTTGAAGTGTAGAGTAGGTATGATGATAGGTAATATCTATGTGAACTCTACACTTGTATGTCTTGGAGTCTATTGAATGCATAAGAGAGCATAAAAATTGGTTTCTTAAGTTTAAAAAGACTTTTGAATGAATCTTTAGAAAATGTGGTTTTGTGTTCTAAAAGTTTTTAAGTAAACTTTAAATGATCAAATGAGTTTGATGATGGTTTTCAAACTTATATTTGTCTAAATAAGTTATCTATATATATCAAATGTATTTCAAATACTTGGAAGATTGGTTTCAAATGATTTTACAAAGTTTGAACACAATTCCATGAAATTCGGTCGTCCGAATTTGGTAGCAAAAATTTGCTACTGTTCTTCCAGAGAAATTCGGAAGAAGATTCGGACGCATGAAGAAAAATTTGGTCGTCTGAATTTTGGTCTTCAGCATGGTCACTGTTCTTCCAGAGAAATTCGGACGAAGATTCGGACGAAGCAAGAAGAATTCGGTCGTCCAAAAAATTCGGACGCAGAATTCGGTCGTCCGAATTTCCTGAAAATAGCCGTTAACTAGCCGTTTTATAGCTGTTTCAATTGATTTTCAAATTCTATAAAAGCTATAAACGTGCAATCTTTTGTAACTTCTTAATTTTTGAATATTCTAAGCTTTCAAAAGTCTATTACAAACATTTCTGAAGCTCTCTTATGTCTTGTGCATTAAATTGATCAATTCAAAGACATCAAAGTGTGAAGGTGCAACTTTGTGTAAATTCTACCAACAAGTGGTAACATCTACACACTCTTCTTTACTTATTCAATTGTATTGATCTACTAGCTCTAGCAAGGTTATCTTGATAACATAAAACCCTTTAGATAAGGGTGATCCTTGAAGTTGTGATTCAAGGTTTTTGAGATATAAAACCATAGGTTGGTGAGCCTTGTTTGTAAAAATTACTAGAAGAGGTTGTATGTGTAAAACCAAAGTGTGGTGAACCTCTCCTGTAATCTGTGAACTTGAGCACATAGTAGAGTTATTGAAATCCTTAAGTGTATACTTAAGGTAGTGGAGAGTAGATCTTGAGGATCGAACCACTATAAATTGTTTGTGTTCATTTGTTTACATTTCTTATACTTTGCTTTGCCATAAACTGTTTTTTTCTCTTATTCACTTAATCGCAATAGGTCTACTCATTTATAAAGTTTGAATTTACGAAAATTAGCCAAATACCTAATTCACTCCCCCCCCTTAGGTATTTCAATTGGTATCGGAGCTAGAACTTCTTTGTGCGGTTTTACAACCTAGAAGACAAAGATCCTATGGCTAATATGTCAAATCTACCTTACCTAGAAGGATCTTCTACAAACAGGGACCTCCATTGTTTGATGGAACAAATTATACATTTTGGAAGTCTAGAGTTAAAATATATATTTGTTCTATTAATTTTGATTTATGGAACATAATTGAGAAAGGTCCCTATGTCCCAATGAAAATGAGAGCAGATGGAGTAACTCCTCGAACCCAAATCTACTCGATGAATTTGATGAGCATGATTCAAGGAAAATGACTCTAAATTATCAAGCCATGAATATATTGAGTCGTGCTCTAGATGTTACTCGAATATAATAGAGTTAGTGGGTGTGATTCTGCACATGATATGTGGAGATTACTTCAAATTACACATGAAGGTACTAATCAAGTTAAAGAATCTAAACTTGCTATGCTTATTAGAGATTATGAATTGTTTACTATGAAACAAGGCAAAAATATTAGTGATATGTTTACAAGGTTTACTAATATTTCCAATGGCTTGAAAGCTTATGGTAAAGGCTATACTATGGGAGAGCAAAACAGAAAGATCTTGGATGCTCTACCAAAATCTTGGCAGCCAAAGACACTAGCTATTGAGGAGTCCGAAGATCTAAAAACTCTTCCTCTTGAAGAACTTATTGGATCGCTACTTACTCATGAAATGAAGATGAAGAGGTTGAATGATAAGGAAGATGAGGAAAAGGGGGAGAAAGGAGTAGTGCTAAATGCCTCAAACAACTTGAGTGAACAAGAACAATCTTCAAGTGAAGAAGAAGGAGGAAACAGTGGAGAAGAAGAAATTGCAATGGCAGTGAAGAAGTTCAAGAGATTCTACAAAAAAGGAATTTCTCGGGAAAGGAAGAAAACCAGTCAAGAAGAGTGGGACGATCTTCATCATATAAACCTCAATGCTTTGAATGCAAAAAGTACTGAGCATCTTATTGCTGATTGTCCCAGAGTGTTGGAAAGGGAAAGAGAAAGCAAAAACAGAAAGAAATCGCCAAGAAAGGAAAAGGACTAGCTGGAACATGGGATCAACAGGGAAAGTGAGGATGAAAGTGAAGGAAAGGCCAACATATGCTTCATGGCCATTGATGATGAGGTACAATCTTCTCCCTCTATTTCAAATTTGTGTGATGATGATATTGATTCTAGTGATTTAATTCTAGAATTGTATGAAGAAGCTGAAAAAAGGCTTCAAGAAGAAATAAAGAAATAAAATCCAAAATTAGTGATCTTTCAAATGAAAATTCAAAAATTATGTCTTGAAAATGATAGACTTCTTGAGACCATAAATTCTCTTACCATTGAAAAGGAAGTTTTGAACACTACCATACAAGATGTATCTTTTGAAAACAAAAAGCTGTGTTCAAAAATTATTTCTCTTGAATCAATGCTAAAAGATCATGAGGTTTTAAAAAGGAAAGTAAATGATCTTACTTTATGCATTGAGAAATTTACAAATGGAAGAAACAATTTAAATAAATTACTTGGGTATCAAAGATCCTCATTTGTAAAGCATGGTCTAGGTTTTACACATGATTGCCTTCATTCAAAACCAAAAGAGACATTTGTTAAAGAATCTTCTCATTATAGGTCTCATACTTGCTGTACATATTGTGGTAAGCATGGACACAAAGTGTCTAAGTGCATTATAAAAAGAAAGATAGAAACTGGAGTAAAGATTATATGGAAAGTTAAAGGAACTGTCACTAACCCTCTTGAACCCAAGAAGATATGGGTACCAAAAATCACTTTTTCCAATTTGGTATAGGTACAATTTGCTTCAAGATCAAGTGCCACAAAATGGTTTCTTGATAGTGGCTGTTCAAGGCACATGACTGGAAATGCATCACTTGTTAGTGAGCTACAAGTGAAGGCTTTGTCACTTTTGAAGAAGAAAGGGAAAATACTTGGAATAGGTAACATTGGTAAAGGTTCATTCCCTCTTATCAAACAAGTTTTACTTATTGATGGTTTAAAATATAATTTACTTAGCATTAGCCAATTATGTGATAATGGTTGCAAAGTAGAGTTTAAATGTGATACTTGTACTATTCTTGATAATGCAAGCAATAAAACTATCTTTGTAGCTAAAAGAGTAAGTAATGTATATGTATTATATCTTGATGAGCTTATTACTAATGACATTAAATGTCTTGCAATACATGACAATGATGGATTTTTATGGCATAGAAGATTAGGACATGTGAGCATGGATTTATTGAACAAACTTTCTACTCAAGAACTAGTTAGAGGATTACCAAAAATGCATTTTGACAAAACTCGGATTTGTGATGCTTGTCAATATGGAAAACAATCAAAAACATCTTTCAAACCAAAGAAAATGGTGTCTACCTCAAAGCCTCTTGAACTAGTTCACATGGACTTATTTGGACCTATGAGGACTACTAGTCTTGGTGGTAAAAGATATGCTTATGTGATTGTTGATGATTTTTCCAGATTTACATGGGTAATATTTTTATCACAAAAAAGATGAAACATTTTATGAATTTTCAAAACTTTTTAAGAAGGTTCAAATTTCTCTTAATTGCAATCTAATATCTATTAGAAGTGATAATGGAAGAGAGTTTTGCAATCAAGATTTTACAAAATTTTGTGATGAGTATGGTATCACTCATAATTTTTTCAGCAGATCAAAACACCTCAACAAAATGGAGTTGTTGAGAGGAAAAAACAGAACATTACAAGAAATGGCTAGATCAATGCTTTGTGAAAACTCTTTACCTAAATACTTTTGGGCTGAAGCTGTAAATACAACATTCTATGTAATGAATAGAGTTTTACTAAGACCTTTTATAAGAAAAACACCTTTTGAACTTCTATTTGATAAAACTCCATCAATTGTCTATTTTAAAGTATTTGGTTGTAAATGCTTTATTTTAAATACTAGTGACAATCTTGGTAAGTTTGACAGAAATCTGATGAAGGGTTAATTCTAGGGCTATTCATCTAATAAAAAGGCTTATAGAGTCTATAATAAAAGGACATTATGTGTTGAAGAAACTATTCATGTAACTTTTGATGAATCTAATATTTATCTTCAAAGAAGAAATGAAGATGATACAGGTTCGTCAATGGTTGAAAATCAAACTCAACACCAAGTACCTACATTGGAAGATCATGCTAAAGAAGAAGAAATAATGGAGCAAGAACATGATGGTCAATCAAGCAATAATCAAGAGCTTCCAAAGGATCTCACATATGCAAGAAGTCATCCTAAAGAGCAAATCATTGGTGAAGTCTCTCAAGGAGTTAAAACAAGACGGTACTTTATTAATAATTTTGCACTTTTATCTCATATTGAACATAAAAATATTGATGATGCATTGTGTGATAATTTCTGGATTATTGCTATGGAAGAAGAGTTAAATCGGTTTGAGAGAAATAAAGTTTGGACTCTTGTTCCTAGACCTCATGATCATTCTGTTATTGGTACAAAATGGATATTTAGAAATAAGTTAAATGAACTAGGAGAAGTAGTTAGAAATAAAGCTAGACTTGTTGCTCAAGGCTTCAATCAAGAAGAAGATATTGATTATGATGAAACTTTTGCTCCAGTGGCCAGATTAGAGTCTATCAGAATACTCTTGGCATTTGCTTGTTTTAAAGACTTTAAACTATTTCAAATGGATGTCAAAAGTGCTTTTCTAAATGGTTTTATTGAAGAAGAAGTTTATGTAGAACAACCTCCTGGATTTATTCATGAAAAATTTCCAAATCATGTTTTTAAATTAACTAAAGCTCTATATGGACTGAAACAAGCTCCAAGATCTTGGTATGAAAGATTAAGTGGTTTTCTTCTCTCAAAAGGTTTTACTAAAAGAAAAGTAGACACAACTCTTTTTATTAAAACATCTTCTAAAACTGATATTTTGCTTGTACAAATCTATGTTGATGATATCATTTTTGGTTCTACTAATACTTCTCTTTGTGAAGAGTTTGCTAAAACTATGCAAAATGAATTTGAGATGAGCATGATGGGAGAACTAAGTTTCTTCCTTGGACTACAAATTAAGCAAACCAAGGATGGAGTCTTCATCAACCAAACAAAATATACTAAGGAGCTATTGAAAAGGTTTGGAATGGACCAAGCAAAAGGAATAAGTACTCCAATGAGTTCATCAACTAAACTTGACAAAGATGAGAAAGGTAAAAGTATTGATGAGAAATTATATAGAGGTATGATAGGAAGTTTACTCTATCTCACAGACTAGTAGACCAGATATTATGTTTGTCTGTATGCTTGTGTGCTAGATTCCAATCTTGTCCTAAAGAATCTCATCTAATTTCTGTTAAACGAATTTTTCGTTACTTGATTGATACTCATGATTATGGCATTTGGTTTTCGAAAACTTCATCTTTTGAACTTATTGGATATTCGATCGCGGATTATGCTTTGGGTTGTAAAGTTGAACGTAAAAGCACAAGTGGGCATTGTAAATTTCTTGGTAGTTGTCTTGTATCTTGGTTTAGTAAAAAGCAAGCTTGTGTGTCATTATCCACTGCAGAAGCTGAATACATAGCTGCAGGAAGTTGTTGTGCACAATTGTTATGGATGCAGCATACTTTACTTGATTATGGTCTTAAATTCAATTGTGTGCCCATATTATGTGATAATACTAGTGCCATTAACTTGAGCATAAATCCTATTCAACATTTTAGGACTAAGCATATAGAGATAAAACATCATTTCATTCGTGACCATGTGATTAAGAAAGATATATGCTTAGAATATATAAATACAAATGATCAAATTGCTGACATATTTACAAAGCCTTTGGCTGAGGAAAGGTTCAATCACCTAAGAAGACTCTTAGGAATTTCAAGATTCAACGACTAATGTGTTTATTGAAGTCATGATGAATGAAGGAAATTTTTGATTCAAAATTCGGATGCACTGCAGAAGATTCGGTCGACCGAATTTTCTGAGTGTCAAGAAACAGAGACTTTTGATCAAGAATTGGACGCTGAGTCAGAAAATTCGGTCGACCGAATTTTCCGAACCGAAAGAAATGAAACTTTCGCTCGAAAAATTCGGACGCAGACTGCAAAAATTGGTCGACTCGAATTTTACTGGACGAGACTCTTTAAATAAAAGTGAAACAATCTCTTCAACACTACTACTTCCGAATTTCACATCCTTTTTAAAAACCTCTCATACCCATTCACATCCGAATCAAAATCCCTTCAAAATCCCACACTCTCATCCCGATTTTCCTTCAATTTTAAACTTCTAAGCCCTAATTTCATACAGAAAACAAATCCTTCTCAAGAGAAAACATCATGATGAGAACAAAGAAGCCCAATGTTGAGAAAGGAAAAGGAAAGGCTAAGGAAGGAGATGGAGACCCAATCCTCAATCAACCAAGAAAGATTCACATTCCTCAAACACAATCTGGAGTTGACAGGGTTTATCTCTATTAAATCTACTCATGAATTTGATGAATGGAATAAGAATAGTAGAAAAATCATTCCCTGGATATAAGGTGGATATTGATAAGTCAGTCAAATATGGATATTGTCCTATCTCATTTCAATGATATTGGTTGGAGTAGTTTGCTCTTCATTGATGAAGAATTTTATCCCACTTTGATATATGAATTCTATGCAAATTTGAAAGAGGATAGAATTGAGATGATAGGGGATAATGTGATACAATGGTATTCATCTAGAGTATCACAAATGGACATTGAATTCAATGAAGGATTGATAAATAGAATTTGTGGAGTAGGTGATGAGGGGAGCTAGATATTATTCAGCATCCATGCATTGCTATGATCGTGAACTCTTCACACATGTTAGATTTGAAGATGCATTTACAAATGGAAGAGAGTTTAGGGCCATAAAGGAAAGGGAAATTAAGAATTTGGATGCTAGAGGTAGAGTTTTTACATCACATGGTGACCACAATGATTGTTCCTAATTTTGGACACAAGTCATCGATTGGAAATATGCATATGGTAATCATGTTAGCCCTCGCATGAGAATAGAAGAATGAATTTTGGGTATATAGCCTTGAAACATATGATTGCAGCCAGAAAAACAGTAACCAAGGCATTCCCATTTGGAAGGTTATTAACCAGAATCTTCAAGCATTTTAAGATCAAACTTCCTGGAAGAGGGCAAGCTTTTAAGAGTGGTGAAATTTATACAAATGAAACTCTTAAGAGAATGCAATTAGTTCATGATGAGGATAATGTATGGAGGACAAAAGAGAAACTCCTCCGAAAAGGATAGAAAGAGAGAAAATTATAGAAAGTGAAGAGGAAGAAGAAGAAGAGGATGAAGAGGAAACCCTTGCTAGGGAAATGAAAACAAAAAAGAAAACATGACACCTCAAGTGAGGGGGAGCAACCTCCAACAAAAAGGAGATTATTTGAAGAAGAAACTGGAATTAGGTCTAGTAGTAAAGAAGTATCTAGAGGGGACACCATTATAGCCAAAACATTCCAAGAAGCCTTGAACAATCATGTCAAGGAAATGGAGAAAATGTATAAGTTCTTTGAGTCATTTGCTCCAATGGTTCTTGGAAAATTGGATGGACTGGAAAACAGAGTAAAACACATTGAAGATATCCTTATGAGAAATACTCAAAGTGGTGAAGGAACCTCTAAGCCTCAAGATGGAAAGGAGGAGGAAAGAAATAGAGAAGCAGAGAAAGAAGATAATCAAGATAGCAGTAATGAAGAGGATGATCAGGGTGGAAATGATAAGATCACAGCAGGAAGAAAAAAGAACACGAAACAGAGCTCATGAAGATCTACCAATGGCAGGAAGCCAAGTAGCTCAAGCTGCAATTGTATCTCCAGCAACAATCTCTTTCAGTCAAGGAAGAGTCAAGCACTTGGCAGTCAAGAAAGGAGTGAGCCGAGCCTCCCCATCAACCTCATCATCACAAGACTAAGCCTTCTCTTCTAATCTCTTTACTGTATTTTGTTCAGTTTTCTAAGCATTTTGTTGCATTTTCTATTCTGAACTTGTTAAATATTTTGCTGTTTTTTATGTAATAGTGAAGCTCAATGATGAAATCCTAGTGATGAGAGCTTCTTTTATATGCTAACTTGAACATCTCATTTTCATTGATCCCTTTAAATTTTTTTATGATGACAAAAAGGGGAGAAAAATATGATGCAATACATGTGAAACCTTAGTCATTATGTGAACCCATTCTTTAATCAAATTCGGATGCAAGGTTTTAAGATTGGATGCATTCATATTTATCGTCAAAATTTTTTTTTTCTGTTTATCCAAATTGGTTCCAATCTGTCTTACTCTACTCCATTATGTTTGAACAACAGTATGAAACCTTTATATCATTTCAAACCTTCAATTATATTGAATCTGTTGCAGTTTGGACATGAGTTCAAAAATTCGGATGCATGTGATTCAAATTCGGACGCATGTGATTCAAAATTCGGATGCATACCAAAAAGTGCTCATTTGTTGTTCAAATTGATTCAAATATGTTTTAATCTCTTCTAATATGTTTGAACAACCTTAGGAAATCTTTTTACAAAATTTGGAGCTTTCATTTATCCTATTTTAAAGTTTGGACTTGATATGTCAAAATTCGGATGCATAATATCCCTAGTCTAAATTGGTTGAAAAAGAGCACAATCTAAGGGGGAGCTTTGATAAGCTTTTAACAACCTTATAACCTCACTTAGAAGTTTTCTAAAATGATTAAATGCTATATCTTCTATCCTAGTTTTTATTGTTGGAAGGAAGGAGGCAAAAGGAGATTGGTTGGGTCATAGGCTCATAATGAGCCTTTTGCATGTCAATGTGCTAAATTGGTTAATTTCTATCATTGACATCAATACTTCTCTGTGCTAATCTGTTTAAATCCATCACATATTGCATCAAAGTTTGTCATCATCAAAAGGGGGAGATTGTAAGCCCTAAGGGCAAATCATGTAATTTTGATTCATGACAAATATTGATGAGAACTAATATGTTTATATTGTGTGATAGGATTTGTGAAGAAAGAAGTTTGAAGTCTCATTACCTTCAAGAGGAAGAGCAAAGAACAACCTCATTAAGCTATGAGTCTTTTGAGGTGTATTCAAAGATAAACTCAAGGCATTGAAGACTTGAAGTGTAGAGTAGGTATGATGATAGGTAATATCTATGTGAACTCTACACTTGTATGTCTTGGAGTCTATTGAATGCATAAGAGAGCATAAAAATTGGTTTCTTAAGTTTAAAAAGACTTTTGAATGAATCTTTAGAAAATGTGGTTTTGTGTTCTAAAAGTTTTTAAGTAAACTTTAAATGATCAAATGAGTTTGATGATGGTTTTCAAACTTATATTTGTCTAAATAAGTTATCTATATATATCAAATGTATTTCAAATACTTGGAAGATTGGTTTCAAATGATTTTACAAAGTTTGAACACAATTCCATGAAATTCGGTCGTCCGAATTTGGTAGCAAAAATTTGCTACTGTTCTTCCAGAGAAATTCGGAAGAAGATTCGGACGCATGAAGAAAAATTCGGTCGTCCGAATTTTGGTCTTCAGCATGGTCACTGTTCTTCCAGAGAAATTCGGACGAAGATTCGGACGAAGCAGGAAGAATTCGGTCGTTCAAAAAATTCGGACGCAGAATTCGGTCGTCCGAATTTCCTGAAAGTAGCCGTTAACTAGCCGTTTTATAGCTGTTTCAACTGATTTTCAAATTCTATAAAAGCTATAAACGTGCAATCTTTTGTAACTTCTTAATTTTTGAATATTCTAAGCTTTCAAAAGTCTATTACAAACATTTCTCAAGCTCTCTTATGTCTTGTGCATTAAATTGATCAATCCAAAGACATCAAAGTGTGAAGGTGCAACTTTGTGTAAATTCTACCAACAAGTGGTAACATCTACACACTCTTCTTTACTTATTCAATTGTATTGATCTACTAGCTCTAGCAAGGTTATCTTGATAACATAAAACCCTTTAGATAAGGGTGATCCTTGAAGTTGTGATTCAAGGTTGTTTGAGATATAAAACCATAGGTTGGTGAGCCTTGTTTGTAAAAATTACTAGAAGAGGTTGTATGTGTAAAACCAAAGTGTGGTGAACCTCTCCTGTAATCTGTGAACTTGAGCACATAGTAGAATTATTGAAATCCTTAAGTGTATACTTAAGGTAGTGGAGGTAGATCTTGAGGATCGAACCAATATAAATTGTTTGTGTTCATTTGTTTACATTTCTTATACTGCTTTGCCATAAACTGTTTTTTCTCTTATTCACTTAATCTGCAATAGGTCTACTCATTTATAAAGTTTGAATTTGCGAAAATTAGCCAAATACCTAATTCACCCCCCCTCTTAGGTATTTCAGAAAGGTTAGAGGTTACAACTAAATTTTTAAAATTCATTATTTACAGACCACTATCCTCATTCCTCCATTACTGTAGAGAACATAATAGATAATGGGAGGTATGTTATAGAAAAAGGTTACTAATTACCTATGATGGGAAGGGTAGCTTCAAACTCTATAAATAGGAGTTTTGTAAGTGTGTGGATATATTGTGAAAAGTTTCCACTAAAATTCTATTTTTTATATTTTTTGTGTTCATTCTTTCTCTCTTTCGCTATAGTTCAAAGTCTTTTTTCGTTGTTATTTTATAATTAGTTTTAAGTCTATTGAAACTGAATTTTATAATATGTTATTAGCATGAGTCTCTATCACTGGAGTTTTAAAGTTTATTCAAAACAAAAAAAGAGGTATTTTTCTATTTTTGAATTTCAATAGAAAACATTGCAAAACTCAAAATTTTGGCTCTTGATATATATGAAAAGAACTATATGTCATGGAAACTAGATGCTCAAATTCATCTAGATACAATAAGTCTTCCAAACACTGTTATAGAAAATAATGCTCATCACTGCAAAATCAAGCAAAAATCAAGAGAAGGATTTTAAGAAATATGTTGAGTTAATTTCTCGCCTTCTTGTGGTCGGGCAAAACAATGAGCTATTAAAGAAAAATCATAAAACTTGAATAATAAGTTCTACTCCACCTCCTGAAGTGAGTGCAATTAGAACTCATGTTTATGGCCATGGAAGAGGTCATAGTCAAGGTTGTGGACATGGATGCGGCTGTGATAGAAATTATCTATATAATCATGACAATCAGCATAGAGCATCATATGCTTTAATAAAAATCACTAGAAATGGGCCAAAAACAATGAGAAGAAAAAAGGAAAAAAGTGGATCTAAAAGATCATGAAGATAAATGCAATCGATACGGTATGCAAGGTCATTAGTCTCATACATGTTGTACGACAAAGCACCTTATTGAGTTTTACCAATCATCAATTAAGAAGAATGGCAAAAGTCATGAAGTAAATTTTGTTTTCTAAAATTCAACTACCTATGATGGTGATGATAATAGTCTTGATGATGTCATTGTTGATGTAACTCACCTGGATGTAGTCGACTTCTTTAAGCATCCAGAAGGAAATATTGACCATTTGATTAGTGATAGAAGAGTCCAAAAGAAGTCAAAGTTTTGTTCAATGTTCTTTTTAGTTTTTTCCTAGTTAAGTTTTATATTTCGTTATATTTTCTTTGTAATAATGTTATTTATTTATTTCAAATTTCCTTTGTAACAGAAATTTATTTATTTAAGCATTTAAATTTATTTAAGTGTTCAGATTTCTCTTATTCTTTATTATGAATCTAAAAGTGCCACTGAGGATATTTACCTTATTGATAGTGGAACTATATACACTTTACTGAAAAGTGAGAGATATTTCTCTTGTTTGAATATGAAAGAAACAAATGTTTGTACTATAAATGGTAGTGCAAAATTGATTGAAGGCTCGTGAAGAGATAGTATTTTACTGCCTGAGCGCACAATAATTGCCATCAATAAGGCATTATTTTCCTCAAAATCTCAAAGAAACTTATTGAGTTTTAATAATATCCACCGAAATACAGATCATATTGGAACATGGAATGAAAAGAACTTTGAGTATCTCTGTATTACTCAATGTGTCTCAGGAAAAAAATCTGAAAGACCTAAGAGGGGGTGAATTAGGTCTTTGGCTAATTTTAGAAAAATCTTTTTCTTTTACAAATTTAACTAGACAAGATTATGTGTACTTGTATCAATTAGAGAATATATAAATCAATATCAAAGTAATAAACAATTTAAGATCAATAAACACAAGCAATTTATAGTGGTTCGATCTCTTCAAGATCTACGTCCACTTCCTTGAGTCTTCACTCAAGGATTTCAATCAATCTACTATATGCTCAAGTTCAAGAATTACATAAGAGGCTCACCACACAATGGTTTTACACTCACAACCTCTTTTGCAATTCCACAAACAAGGTTCACCCTACCAAAGGATTTTATATCTACAAACAATCTTGAATCAATGTCTCAAGGATCACCCTTCTAAAGGATCTTATGTTTACAAGAAAACCTTGTAATGAGCTAGTAGAAAACACAATTAAATAAAGAAAGGAGAATGAATAAGATGTTGTCACTTTCTTTGTAGATAATTACACAATGTAGTACCTTTTCACTTTGACGCTTTGGAATCTTGAATGATCAATTGAAAGCACAAGACAAAAGAGAGTTTTGATATTTGCTAAAGAGTGGAATGTTAAGATTTCTCAGAGATTCAAAACTTACAAAAATTTTTGAGTTTATAGCCTTTATAGATTTCAAAAATCAGTTCTAACAGATATAAAACGGCTAGTAACGGCTAGTTTCAAAAAAGTTCAGACGTCCGAACTTTCTCCTATGCATCCGAACTTTCGTCCGAACTTTACTGTGCCAAGTTGTCTGGAAAAGTTCGGATGTTTGAACTTTTCCTTATGCGTCCGAACATTCGTCCGAATTTCTCTAGAAAAACAGTAACCATGCTATCAGAGAAAGTTTGGACGTCCGAACTTTATTCCATACATGCGAACTTGCGTCCGAATTTCTCTGGAAGCACAGTAACTATTTTCAAAGTTTGGACGTCCGAACTTGCGTCCAAACTGATCAAACTTTGTCAAATCATTTGAAAATCAACCTTAATAACATTGAAAACATTTTGTATAAATAGGTAAGTCATTTAAACATTTTCAAACTCAAAAACCGTTACTAAAACACTTTGATCATATAAAGTTTACTCAAGATCATTTGAGATTCAAAAGCACACTTGTTATTCAAAAGTTCATTCAAAAGTTCATTCAAATTCATTTAAGATTCAAAACAAGTTTTTGTTGCTCTCTTATGCATTCAATAGAGTCCAAGACACACAAGTGTAGGGTTTACAAAAGAATATACCTATTGAGCATATACGACCTACACTTTAAGTCTTCAAAGTCTTCAATCATCTTGAACAAATTCTTCAATCTTCAATCACTTTGACTCTTTGAAGTTATTCTTGCATTTTGGCTTTAAGTCAACAAGACTTCATACTTCTTCAATCCAACAATCCTATCAAACAATTGACACGAGGATTAGTCCACATCAATGTTTGTTATTATTCAAAACTAAATTAAAGCTTCATGATTTTCCCTTAGAGCTAACAAAATCGATCTTAGAAAAATTACCATCTTTTTCTTTCGACCTATATTACGTAAAAATTAATATTACAGAAGTGCATCATTTAGTAAACTTCATATTTTATTTTGTATTTGGTATGACCGCTTAAGTCATCTAGGATCAATTATGATGCAAAAAATAATTGAGAATATACATGGTCACTCATTGAAAAGTCAAACAACGTTGAATAAGTATTCATGCGGTACTTGTTTTCAAGAAAATTTGATTATTAGACTATCACAAATAAAAGTAGGAGTTGAATCTCCCTTATTTCTAGAACAGATTCATGGTGATATATGTGAACCTATTTACCCACCATGTGAGCAATTTTGATATTTTACGGTATTAATTGATATATCGACCCTATGGTCGCATGCTTGTTTATTATCAACTTGTAGCCTGATTTTTACAAGATTAATTACTCAAATAATTTGCTAGAGAGTGCAATTTATAGATTATCCCATTAAAAGGATCCATCTAGATAATGCTATTGAATATTGATATCATGTCTTTGATGCTTACTGCATATCTATTGGCATTACTATTGAACATCTTGTAGTACATATTCATACCCAAAATAGTTTAGCTAAGTCATTTATTAAGAGATTACAATTAATTGCTAGACTACTTTTAATGAGAACAAATCTCCCTATATTAGTTTAGGGACATACAATTTTGCATGCTGCAATACTTCTGCGTATTAGGCCATTGAGTTATCATAAATATTTTTCTTTGCAATTAGTCTTTGGCTTTGAACCAAATATTTCTCATTTGACGATTTTTTAGATATGCAGTATATGTTTCTATAACACCCAATAAGCAAACAAAAATAGGTCTCTAGAGGAGACTAGGATATATGTTAGTTATTATTCTCCGTCTATAGTAAGGTGTCTTGAACCTGTGACAAGAGATGTATTTATAGCAAGATTCATTGACTGCCATTTTGATGAGTTTGTTTAGAAAAGATCATTAAATCATCTTGATCCACCCATAAACAAGAGTTAACAAGAAGTTCAAAAGATAATTCATTTATAAAAGATAGCAAATCAATTGTCTACAACAGTAACAAAATCGCATTTACCAGTTATAGATGCTCCTATTCAGGTGAAGTCCCATAAGTGCAAACACCTATAGCTATTGAATCAAAATCATGCCAGAAGAATGGTTCACCTCTTGGTTAAAAAATAGAAATCCTCTAAAGAAAAAAGGATCAAATGATCAAGGTGATCGTATTGAAGAATCTGAGAAAAATGACCAAGAGACAATCGATTAAAAGATCGAAGATTCTGAAAATAATACAAAGATTTTCATCAATTATATAACTTCTAGTAGAAGTTGGAATTGAATGGAAATGATTGTTGATAAATCATTTGCTTACAATGTAGGACTTGATGTTTCAAAAGATAATGAGAATCTTGAACTAACTTTAGTTGAAGAATGTAGCATAGAGATGATTAGTCAAAATGGAAATATGTGATTCAACCAGAATTAAACTTGCTTTTGAAATGTTAAGTTTTTGGACTTGTAGTTCAAACGCCTGAAGGTGTTAAGTCCATTGGCTATAAATGGATATTTGTGCAAAAGTGAACTGAGAATAATGAAGTCATGAGATATAAAGCACGACTTGTTGCACAAGATTTTTTACAAAGACCAAGTATCGATTATGATGAGACATATTCACCTATAGTGGATGCAATTGTATTCCAATACCTTGTGAGTCTGATAATAAATAAAAAAATTAACATGTGTCTGATAGATGCAGTGAATGCATATCTATATGAGAATCTTGATAATGACATTAATATGAAAATCCTAGTAGAATTCAACATGCCGACATAATGTAAATCTCGCTGCCATGGAGGTTATTCTATTAAGTTACAAAAGTTATTGTATGGCTTAAAGCAATAGGAACGCATGTGGTATAACCATCTTAGTGAAAGTTTATTGAAAGAAGGATAAAAAAATAATTCAATATGTTCATGTGTCTTCATTAAGAAATATATTTTGGGGTTTTTGATACTCAAAATATATGTTGATGATATAAATCTTATTGGAACTCCAAAAGAGCTCTAAGATGCAGTGAATTAATTGAAACAAGAATTTGAGATAAAAGATTTTGGAAGACCAAGTTCTGTCTTGGTCTATAAATTGATCATGTGAAAGATGGAAGTTTTATTCACTAATCAACATGTACAGTGAAAGTTCTAAAATGATTCTGCATTGATAATGCATATCCATTGAGTACTCCTATAGTTGTTCGATCACTAGATGTGAATAAAGATGTCTTTAGACTTCGGGAAGATGGTGTAATTGGTGCACTGATGCATCTTGCTAATAACAGAATACTTGATATATCATTTTCTATGAATTTATTTGTAAGATACAATTCTTCACATTAGAATGGTGTTAATCATGTCCTTAGATATCTTCAAGGTGTTCTGTGAAATAATTCATGGTAGTCACTTTATCTAATTATTTTGAAATTATAATCATTCACCAGGCAAATAAAAATTGTGTATGGTTGAGATTTATGATCTACTATATTCAAGAGAATTGTCAATTATCCTCTAGGAGTAGAATTTTAATTTATATATATGAGGATAATGCAACTTGTATAACTCAATTAAAAGGATTATATATTGAAAGAGATAGGACAGAGCATATCTCACCAAAATATTTCTTTGCTCATGAACTCCAAAAGAGTGGTGATATTGATTTGCAACAAATTCGATCATGTGATAATCTATCAGATCCATTCACTAAGACATTATTGGCCAAAGCATTTGAGAAATTGGTGAACAAAATTATAATGCGATGGTTATGGAATCTTAAAGGATTATCTCTTCAAGGGGAGTAGTAATAACATAAAGAGTAGTATATCTTTTTCATTCACTAGAGTTTTTGCCGCTAGGTTTTTTATCTAGTAAGATTTTAATGAGGCATACTCTTTATGTATTGGACATCCAAAGAGGAGTATTATAAAGTATTATGAATATCCATTGTTTCAAAAGATAATTCATCTAAATTATAGAATATGAAAGATTAAGGATTAAAACTAAAGTTGTACTTCCTCTTTCCTATTTCATTTGACAGTGTTTGACTGGGCACGAAGATTTATGCAAAAGTTAAAACTGTATTATAAAAGTAATATAGTGTAATAAAAAATAAAAAATATATGGGTACTTTATATCAAATCTAAATATATAAAATTAATATATAGTGGGGTTAGTAGTTAATTGATAGTATAAAATATATGAAAATTTTTCCTTTTATGAAAAGTGTTAATTATTTTGAGGTATCCCAATATAGTAAGAAGGTCAAATGAAATGTGATTGATAGAGTAATATTTATTCTTTATAGAACATTATCCCCATTACATCTATTATCTTAGAAAACATGGAGATTGTGGGAAGTAGTTATGTAAGCTGTAGAGTAGACTACAAAAAACCTGTAATGGGAAGGGTTACTTCTAACTCCATAAATATGAGCATATAAGTGTGGATATATTGTAAAAAATTTTCAATAAATTTTTTTTTGCTATATTTCTTATATTCTCTCTTTCTCTCTTTTGTTATAGTTCAAAATCTTCTTCATTATTATTTTATAGTTCATTTTGACTCTATTGTGATTGAATTTTATAATATGAAAAAAATTATTGAAACGTAAATAATTAACTGTACGAAAAACATTTTCAAAACTTTTTTGACTGGTTGCCAAAACAGATCCACATAGTCATCTACTTGAAAAAAAAAATTAGTTCATGATTACTAATACTAATTCAGTGTTTTGTGTTGCAAAAACATATTAGTGAGTAGGTGTTGCTTTTTTTTTTCTTTAGTTTTCTCTATGAAACAGGGCATAAGATTATGTGTCCTACTTTTTGTTCCATCCCTTATTGTCTCATTTATAAAATAATCCTGCATATATCATTTTCTTCTTAGGATTCCTTCTTTCTCTATAGATTCTATACTTTTTTAAAAAAAAATTGATATGTAATAATTTAATAATAATAAAATAAATAATGAAACACAAAATGGGACAGTGAATCCGAACTGGAAGGAGACGTCTGTTGTTGTGTTCCTTGTGTGAATGCATGGACAAATTAGGGTTGTCAATCAGGTTCAGTGAGCGAGGCTTTGCCAAGCTTGAGCTCAACTCGATTTTGTTGTGGCTGAAAAATATGAGTCCGAGCACGGCTCGCTAGGGCTCCAACTCGGGGCGGCCTTTGCTGATTTTTTTTTTTTTGCATAAATGTATTTAATATTTTTGTTTTCGCTCAACAAAAATTTGTTTGATTTTTCTAAATAATTGAGACTATAGTTTTTAAAAAATTAAAATTATATTTAAATTTTAATATTTGTTAATTAAAAATAAAACCAAAAATTTAATTAATGATATTATTAGTATATATAAAATTAATAATAATATATTTTAATAGAATATAATAATATTAGTATTGTATAAAATATATATACATATATACATACAATCATCTGCGTGTCCTACATCATCCTACGTGTCCGCAACGCAGGAGCCATCGGATAATAATATGGTGTGGTCAGAGCCGTCGATTTCATCGAAGGCCAAGGATATGGTGCGTATCTTGGCATGCGAGCGTACATTCCCGGCACCCACGGCATAAGTGGTGCGAACTGTGATGAATCGACACTCCGTGTGACGTCCGCAGTAGTCATTGGGATGTCACTAGTGTTACGCTTCACCACACCGACTCGCTATCTCGCAGACACCGTAAAACGCTGCTAACCATGTAATCGATCGCTACGGTCACAACAGGTCCTAGGTCCAGCAATGTATCTCGTCTTCATTGAGAATGATCAGTCATCTATAATATATAAACAAATGTCATTATTATGCAACTCGCACAAAAAATTTATATAGAATAGTTGCAAAACCTTATATAATAAAAACATTACTATTAACATATACAACAAACTAAATATAGATGTTCAATAAAGAGTATTTTAATATTGCTTAATACTAATTTTTCTAAGAAAATAATCAAATTATTGTAAAATAAATCTTTTATCTTATAAAATTCTTTGCAATTTATTTAAATAATTAAATAATAAAAAATAATTAATTAAATTACTCCTAAATAAATAATAATAATTAAATGAAAATATAAATAAATAGGAGAAATAAATAAATAAATTGAATCAATGGAATAAATTAAGTAAATCAAATAACTAATTACATAAATAATAAAAATATTGAAATTTGATTAATTTAATTAGGAAAAATATATGTGGAATTTGTTATAAGCATCACCTCATGTTGAATTTCAAAATTTAATTATTTTTTTAATTAATATATAATTTTATATATAAATGGGATTATTAATAATATAATAATTGATGAAAACTATAATAAAAAATTTTGTAATAATAAATATTAATGAAATATTCATAAACCTAAATATAAATTAATGATGCTAAATAAGATATCATAATATAACGCATAATCAATAAATTCACCGATTACTCTAAGCGTCCTATAAAGTAAAATAAACTCAATTACAATTAAATTTGTAAACATATAATAACTAAAATAATATGTACAGTTTATCAGTTATTGTGACATGATAATGATATTCGACAGTTAATTTTTATTACTTATGCAAATTATATAATCTATGTGTCGTATAAATTTAAATAAACACGTAATGACGAATTTTTTAAAAAATAAAATTTTATTCCACCACAAGGTAACAGAATTCATCCACAAATTCTACCACATTATAGAGGAATTTGTGGACGACTTGTACCCTACTGGGGGTACAATTTCACAATAAATTTTGTCACTCAATTTGGCATCTAAATTACCGACTTCAAAATTGATCATTTTAAAATTGATTTTAAAGTTTTTATAAGTAAATCGATATAAAATTATGAATAATTTAATAAACTAATATTTTTTTACAAAAATTCTTTATCGTTATTCATAAATCTTAATTTTTCTACTTGAATAAAAAAAATAAAAAAATAAAAAAAATTTACACTACATATAAACAAAACGCGATTTCTATATACAGTTTTTTTTTGGACTATATGTAGTGTTACAAATTTTCATTTTCAAACCTCTCTCTCTCCCTCCTCCTCCAACAACTCTCTCTAACATTTCTTTAAAAAGTCCACACTTTTCATGCAAAAACACCCAAATTTTATCGCAATATAGCAATGAGCAAAGATTTTACGAAGGATTCTCTCGAGTTTGAGGTAAAAATCTATTACATTGTCTTTAAATTCGTATTTTCTTAGTTTGTTGAATTTTTGGCACAGTTTTCGCCACTGAGTGGCGGAAATGTCCGTCGAGTTTTGCCACAAAGTGGCGAAATTCTTGGATTAATACCGTGAAGAACTGGCGAAATTCATTGAAGAATTTCGCCAGAATCTGGCGAAATTCATCATACTTTCGCCAGATTTTTATGATATAGTTTCAATCTTGTTTAATTTTTTTGTGATAACTACGTAGTTAGTTGTATTGTTGTATAATTTTATACTCGATAATTATATCATATGTTAAGTTACACATCGTAGATAGCTTTATTGTTACGGTTCTTGATGCCTTAAAAATAACCAAGAGTCACGTAATGTAGTAACTGACATTGGACTAGTGTGTTTTATGTACTGCAGGAAAACCGGAAAGGCTGGAAGGTAAGATTTCATCGAGCACTTTACAGAGACGGTGAAGGCCCCTCATCGTCATCAGATTCGTTTGAAGAATTTTTTGATCTTGACCAAATGGAAGATTTAAGTCGCTTTTTAGGCACGCAAGATATATTTTCAAGTAAAGAGGAGTTAGTAAAGTGGGCGAAGGCGGCAGCATTACAGGTGAGGACGTTGTTGATAATTGCTCGGTCGCGAAAAGGTGACGGAACGGGTAACGGCTTTGTCGAGCTTAGATGTGAGAGGGGCGGAGCGTACAGAAAATTCATTACTGTTCAGAAGGATGGAGCAGAACCGGAGGTCCAGACGAAGTCACGAAAGCCGAAGGGTACTAAAAAGTGTCACTGTCCGTTAAAACTCATAGGCCGGGAGCATAACGAGGGGGCGTGGAGTCTGGCCGTAATATGCGGCAAACACAATCACGAGCTCGGGATCTGACATGGGCATTCCCTCCCCGCTCGCATGACAGAGCGGGAGATGAAAATCACGGAGGAAATGAGCAAATGTCACGTTCAGCCTAAACATATGCTGGATCATTTGAAACGGGAGAATCCAAAAACCGTTGTTAGGTATGTTTACATGTAACAAATATATTATATTCATTACTTGAGGAGTTATACACTACTGTTTAATTTTGTAAATGTGTCGTCAATATTGATTTGGCTTTCGTTTTGCCGCAGAGCGAAGACAGTGTATAATGCCCGACACAAATTAAGAGTTGCGAGTATGGAAGGACGGACAGTTGTGCAATAACTTTTCAAGCTGTTCACTGATCATGGATATATCCACTGGCACAGAGTGGAGCCGGGAGCCGAAATCCTCAGTGATTGTGTTTTTTCTCATCCAGATTCAACATTACTTGCTCGTGCGTACCCTTTTGTGCTGATAATGGACACGACGTACAAGACTAACCGGTTTGTTACATTACAATTCTTCGTAATTTTCTTTTGCACTGCAGTTACACATAACGTTCTGTAATTTAAACAAATGGAAGAGACTGTTCGCTTATACGTTTTTTCTGATTAATTGTAATAGGTACAATATGCCGTATTTGGAGATCGTAGGGGTAACCCCGACAGGGCGCAACTTCCTCATTGCCGGCGCTTGGATCAGTATTGAGCAAGCAGATAGCTACAGATGGGTGCTGGAGTGCGTGAAACAGATATTTGACATAAATTGTCCTCCAAACGCGATCGTAACTGATCGGGAGCCTGGGTTGATGCAAGCGTTGCATGATACATTTCCCACTTCTGAGCACCTGTTATGTCGCCGACACATTTCGAAGAACGTGGAAGCCAGATGCTACAAGGCTTGTGGGGATAAGGTTATTGCCGAACGCTTTTCCAAAAGCACGTGGAGACGTTTGGTTGATTCCAGTACCGACGAGGAGTTTCAGATGCGCTATTCGAATATGCGCTCGTCATGGTCCACCTTCGGTAAGTTGATGAGTTACATAGATAAGACTTGGTTGGACCCGCATCGGGAACAGTTTGTACGGGTTTGGACAGGACAGATCATGCACTTTGGGACTGAGATGACCAATCGCGCGGAGGGCGCCCATTCAGCGACGAAATCGTACCTTGGGACGGCGTCCGGCGTGTTCGATACGGTATGGTCAAAAGTACATTCGATAATCGAGTCTCAGATATCGGAGATTAGAGAAAGTCTTGAACAGTGCCGTTACGTGGATAAGTACCACCTCAGCACGTACCCGATCCTGAATCCGCTGTGTTACAAAGTGTCTCACAAAGCAATACAGATCATACTGAACGAGTGGGACCGGGTCAAAAAGATTCGTCATGATACAAGTCTTTGTGGATATTGGGTGCGGACCTCCCACGGGCTTCCCTGCGCTTGCGAGATACTGCCGCGTATGACCACGGGCCAGCCGTTTGTTGTTGACGACCTGCATTCGTTTTGGAGAGCACTGGTGCGACCGGAGCTGGCGACGTCATCGGGGGCCAAGGATACGGCACATATCCCGGTATAGGCGCGTACATCCTGGGAATCCACGGCATATGTGGGGCGAACTACGTCGAATCAATACCTCGTGTGACGTCAGCCGTTGTGACGGGGATGTCGCTTGTACTGCTCCTCGCCGCACTCACTCTCTGTCTGGCAGATGCAGTAATAGGATGATGACCGTGCAATCGACCGCTGCGGTCTGAAACTGGTCCCAAATCTTGCGATACACCGCGTCGGCGCTGAGAAGGATCCGTCATCTGCAACGCTTATTTAACAAAAATTACTGTCGGTGATAATTAAATTAAACAATAATCAATCCAGGTAAATAAATAAACATATTTAAACTAATATTAATTAATATTAAATTAAGATAAATTAAATTATTAAAACTACGATAAATTAAATGAAACCTATCACGTCGACTGTAATAAAATAAGCAACTTAAATATTTTCGCCCGTTCCTCGCGGAATTCCACGCCATAATTCCGCCAAATCCTGGTAGAATTATGGCCGGAATTCCGCCATGGAATTCATGCCTGGAATTCCGCCAGAATTCCAGCCTGGAATTCCGCCAAAAAATTGGCGGAATTTGACGGTAAATTCCGCCAGATTTCTGGCGGAATTTATCATCAAATTGTACCAAAAACGGGTACAACTCACCAGTTACTGGCGAAATTTTCTGTTGGAGTTCCGCCAATTGCTGGCGGAATTCGCTGACGAATTCCGCCACTCAGTTGGCGGAACTCCTGCAGCAACATTGCAACATCAAAATCGGCCGTTTTTTGGCCGATTTTGATGTTCTTTTAACATAAAACGATGTAAATTAATGAATAGTTCGAAAAACTAACATTTTTTCGCTGAAATTCGATGTCGTTTTTCGTAGATCTGAATTTTTCTCACCAAATGCTTCAGAGGATTTTGAATATTTTTCGAAATTCAAATAAAATTATGAAAATTTTTCGCACTACATATAATCCAAAAATGAACTACATAGTAGTGGCCCTATAAAAAATACTACATATAATATGTCCTTAAAAAATGTGCTACAGTAACGTTTAGCACCACTCACATTTTCTCTCTCCCATAATTGTTCACCCCACGGTTTCCCATCCAAGCCAAAAATCATTGGTCTACTTTCTTTGCCAGCATATTGGAACTTTTATACAAATATCCATCTTTCTGGTTCTTATCCTCCACACCAGTTCGTAGTCTTCATCCGAAAACCTATTAGATATTTTTAACCATCATGGCGGCAGACGGAGCAGAGCCAACATGGCCGGAGCTCCTCGGAAGCAACAACTGGAAAGGCCTCTTAGAACCCTTAAACCTCACTCTCCGCCGCCTGATTCTCCGTTGCGGTGATTTCTGTCAAGCTACCTATGATGCCTTCAACAACGACACCAACTCCAGATACACCGGCAGCAGCAGGTACGGCAAGAAATCTTTCTTGGACAAGGTTATGCTGGAATCAGCATCTGATTTCCAAGTCTACGGTTTCCTCTACGCCACCGCTCGCGTAGGCGTCCCTGAAGCATTTCTCCTCCATTCCCATTCTCGGGAATCATGGGACCGTGAGTCGAATTGGATTGGCTATATTGCTGTCACTACTGATGAAGTCAGTCGAACTCTTGGCCGGCGCGAAATCTATGTTGCGTGGCGTGGCACTACGAGAGATTACGAGTGGATTGATGTGTTCAGTGCCAGGCCAGAGTCTGTTAGGCAGCTGCTGAACCCCAAATCTTGGAGCGTTGCGAAGAAAAGGGGCGAAAATGGTAGCAGCAGCGACAGCGATGAAGATGAAAATGCCCCCAAAGTTATGTATGGTTGGCTTACAATATACATTTCTGAGGACCCCAAATCTCCTTTCACAAAAGCAAGTGCAAGAACTCAGCTGCTGACAAAAATCAACAAGTTAAGGGAGCAATATAAAGGTGAGAACTTGAGCATAACCTTAACAGGTCATAGTCTTGGGGCAAGCCTTGCAATACTCTCTGCTTTTGATCTTGCTGAAAATGGGGTTACTGATATTCCAGTCACGGCAATAGTCTTTGGCAGCCCACAAGTTGGGAATAAGGCTTTCGGTGACAGATTCAAGCAATTCCCAAATCTCAAAGTCTTGCATGTTAAGAACAAAATTGATGTTATCCCACTTTATCCAAGTCCCTTGCTGGGATTCACCAATATTGGTGTTGAAATTGAGATTGATACAAGAAAATCTCCAAGCTTGAAGGACTCACCGAACCCAAGTGACTGGCACAATTTGCAGGCCATGCTACACATTGTTGCGGGTTGGAATGGAGAAGATGGGGAATTTGAGTTGAAAGTGAAGAGGAGTTTGGCTCTGGTGAACAAATCTTGTGCATTCTTGAAGGAGGAATGTTTTATTCCAGAGTCATGGTGGGTTGAGAAGAATAAAGGAATGGTGATTGATAAGAATGGAGAATGGATTTTGGCGCCATCTTCAGACGAGGACTCACCAGTGCCTGAGACTGATTGATTCAAGATCAAGAATTGCTTGCAGTAGAGATTTGGGGAATCTGATGACTTTTTTTGACGTTATCTCTTTGAGAGGATACGTAAATCTGTTGGATAGTTAAGGTCTTCGCACTATGAAATGCCTAGTTATAGATTAAGGCCATTCAGAATGTTCTGCGCCACACATCTTTCCTTTTGGTTTGCTTTAAAAAGCTCAATCATGTTTCTCCCAAAAATGAAAATAAATAAATAAAAGGCCGATCGTGTTTCTCTACTCATCATTTTAGTAGTGAAATCAGTTTAGTGTCTAAAAATTGCATCAAAACGACGCAAATTTCTTATGTAACAAAATTAGATTTTATTTAAAATTTTCTTTTTTTGTCATTCTTTCTCTTACAACACAAAATTACGTCTAAATTGAATAAATTTTAATATTTTACAACAAAAATGAGCCAAAACTTGTTAAATTGTCAATCTTTAACTTATTATTTTATCATTTTCACTTAAAAAATATTTCAAAAGTGGTTAGATTTAACTAATTTTTCATGAAAAAGCCATTTTGCATAAAAGAAAATGGCCTCCTACTAGGAGTGCGTTAAAAAGGATAGGAGCAACAGGGGCACTGGGTAGCTTGTGCAGATGGGCCAGTCAGCTGGCCCATTTGTTTGATTTTTGTGGGGCCAACCCTAAAATGAAGTTTACGAAGGAAATTTTGACACGGATGGAAAGTGGGGTCAAATGAAAGGAGTAATTTTGTACACAAAAAACATTAATATCATCCTATTAGGGACATTGTTAAACGTAAATTTTTTTACTATATATAATGTAAAAATTTTTTATTTTTTTATTTTAATTTCGAAGAGTTTTTAGTTTTCTTTAAAGTATTTAGATAGAAAAACTCAGATCTATGAACAACGATAAAGAATGTTCACATAAAAAGTTTAGTTTATCAAACTACTCATCATTTGATACCGTTTTACATTAAAAAACTTCAAAATCGACCTTAAAATGGTCGATTTTGAAATCGGCCAAATTATTGTTCAAGTCGGCAAACTAAGTGGCAGAATTTAACGATGAATTCCGCTTGCAGTTGGCGGAATTATCCAGCAAATTCCGCCAACTGCTGGCAGAATTTGCTGGATAATTGTACCCAAATTTTTTTAAGGAATTGTACTCAATTTGGGTACAATTAGCCAAATAATTCCACCACGTTTTGGCAGAATTATACAAGGAATTCTGCCAAAATGTGGCGGAATTCTTTAGCGAACTGTTGCCAAATTTTGGCAGAATTCCTCCAAGGAATTGTCCCAAATTTCGGCGTAATTCCTTGGAGGAATTCCACCAATTATTGGCGGATTTCATGGAGAGAATTCAACCAATTATTGGCGGAAATTGGCGGAATTCTTTCCATGAAATTCGCCAATTATGCCACAATGCAGTGAAATTTCTTGTAAATTTTTGTACTATGTGACGGAATTTTTTTATTTATTCAATAAATTTTAAATTAATTTTATGTATAGTTGTGCTAATTAAGTTAATTATACCTTAATATTTTCATTATTTACGAAATTAAGTATTTCATTTGCCTATTCCGTCGATCGTTGATATATGTTTACTTATTTAAATTAGTTATTGATAATTTAATTTAATTGCTATTGATTTATATCTAATTTAAATTAAGAGAATTTATCTTATGACCTAAGGTCAATATATATAAATTTTCAGTACGAGTTGTATAATAAAAATATTTGTTCAATACGTGTTGCAGATGGTGGATCCTTCTCGGCGACGGCGCGATGCATCACTAGATTTGGGACCAGCTGACCGTAACAGTCGATTGCATAGTCGACATCCTATTACGGCGTCTGCTAGGCAGCGAGTGGATGTGGTGAAGCGCGGCACTAGTGATATCCCCGTGAGTACTGCGGACGTCATGCGAAGCATTGATTCGTCGCAATTCGTTCTACATATGCCGTGGGTGCCGAAAATGTACGTGCCTATGCCTGGATACGTACCTTATCCTTGGCTCCCGATGACGTTACCGGCTCCGATTGCACCAGACTATTATTCGGGGGTACCCACGTACGCACCGCAGACCCGTAGTGGCCACGTTGACGATGCAGGGCCAGCATACTACTATCTGCCATCGGTCCCTGTTACACCATACAGACATCCGAAGAATTACGACGATGGATCAGGCACTGCGGAAGATGTACAGGATGCGGATGAACTCGCCACTGATGCGGATTATGATATGGATGCCGGTGCGGATATACAGGAGCCGGTAGCTGATGCAGTGCTCTAGTTGGTGCAAAAGGGACAAAACCTCTCTCAAGCTGCCTACAATTTCTTTGTACAGTGATGAATTATAGTGGACCTCTCGCCATAGCTCCTGCCTTACCTGAAACCAAGCATTCTCACCCCCGTACCTCAAATGTGCAATAGCTCAGAATTTGTAGTCATGAATATAGGGAACGATAAAGGACGAAAACTGACTACCCGAAGGAAATATGGCAGTCTCTGTGTCACCACATCCAGAGGCACTTGTGGATGAACTGAAACCGCAACTGCTTGACCTCAAGCCCCTGCCTCGTGACCTGTTGCGCCCAAGGGACCCGCTTGAAGATCTGCCCCAGGACCTGCTACTCCTGTAGGAACGCTTGAAGGTACTTCTACAAATTTGAATGTACTCCCAGTGGGACTTATCCCTCTTGGATGAGTCTCTTTTCGATCGGCCTTTTGTCACTCTGCTTGGGGGCTCCTGAAGTCCTGAGAACTCGGCATATAACATCTGAGACATCTGAACTTCAAAATATCGCCGCTCAGCTGGACCCCTCTTAATCATCAACTTTTCAAAGTCCCGAATAGTTCGCATATCATCAAAAGGGTTCGGCTGAGGATCGGATGCAGATACTGCGAAGCAGCCGTGGAGAAGTCAAGCGCACTCCAAAATGGATGCAAATCGTCAACAACAAATGGCTGGTCTGTTGTTATACGCGGCAGTATTTCACAGCCACACGGAAGTCCGTGAGAGCTCCTAACCCAATATCAGCAAAGACTGACATCGTAGCGAATCTTTTTAACGCGATCCTACTCGTTTAATATAATTTGTAAGGTTTTGTGGGTCACTTTGTAACACAGGGGACTGAGGATCAGGTGCGTGCTGAGGTGGTACTTATCGACATAACGGCACTGCTCAAGAGATTCCCTAATCTCAGCGATCTGTGCCTCAATCATAGAATGAACTTTTGACCAGATCGTGTCAAATATTCCGGGCGCCGTCCCTAGGTATGATTTTGTCACTGCAGTGGAGCTCTCAACCTGATTTGTCATTTCCGTCCCAAAGTGCATGATCTGCCCTGTCCAAACCCGAACAATCTGTTCTCGATGCGAGTCCAACCAAGTCTCATCTATGTAACTCATCAGCTTCCCGAAAGTTGACCATGATGAGCGCAAATCTCACTTAAAAATACTGTCATACTGTTTTGCTCTGCATTTTTCTGCTTTATTCGTCGTGTAAAATTTTCTTGTTTGCTTTATTCTATTCCAAATCTTCAATAAACTCACTTAAAGCAAAGAAGAGATAAAGGGAGTGTAAATGGTGTTCCAAAATTTAACAGAAATTTAAGCTCATAATGATCATTACATGAAGCACAAATATGAAATATCAAACTCCACCACATGTAGACATTGATTGTCCCCAAGCAATACTATAAAACAACTAAGAAAATTGAATAATAACCACAAGAAATAAAAGGTGTTTTGAAGCATTTCAAAGGAAGGCAAAATTGAGAGAGCATTACTTCTTGAGAAATCTTGAGCATGTCTACACAATCAATCTAAAAGTCATCCCAAATACCCATCACAAAGATTAAACAATCATCCCCTTGTCTTATAAAACAAGTAAGAATTTGTGTGTGTGTATTCCCAACCAATGTAAATGCTCAACAATTATAAGAGGGGAATGTCATATTATTGGCCAAGGAATTCTCATTAAAAAAACATAATGTCCCATAATCCTGGCATTCACAAAACCTCTCCACTAATACGATAACCAAAATTTAATTTCGATTAGGTAGGACTTTCAAGCTTATAACTTTAGGCTCAGGGAAAGCTTAAGGTGCCAAACGAAAGGTAAGGAATTCAAAGTCAAAGAATTGAAAGCTAAAAAGAAAGGAATGAGGCATAAAACAAAACTAATAACCCTTTTAATCTCAAAGAATATCACCATTCTCATACATCTAATCACAAACTCCCATTCTTAGCAAAATCGCCTCACCTTAAATTCAACAAACTTGCACAAATCATAGTTCAACCCACAGCTTTTCCATCATCACCCATCTATGTCAACTCACAAGTTTATACCTGAATCATGACAAAATTTACAATAATAACAATGAAAACAATGAATGCATCAAGAAATGTGACAAGCCTTCAAAGCAATAAACATACACATTTTTTTTTGTTTTTTTGTTTTTTTTATTGAGGTATATTTCAATTCCCGATCATATAAAGAAATTTCATCTCGCCCCTCTTTTTTTTTTTTTATAACTCAACCCATAAAGCCATTTTTCCTATCATCTTCCCTTTCACCCTTATTCCAATTTCCACGATATTCTTTGCCGACCTAAGGGTAGAAGAATGCATTTATCTCTCACAAAGAATGGTTAAATATAAATAGTGGAGTTTACAATTTAAAAGAAAGAAAAATCAAGAATGTAGATTGGACAATTTATGCACAAAGGCTTCAAGACGGTACTGTGGATAAAATAAAGAGCAGTGGCTAAAAAGGCTCTATCGGGACAAACAATGCCTATTACCATCATTTCAATATCAAACTAAGGTTACTTACTCATTTCGCCTCAAGGAAAATGAATACGGGTTCTAGGACAAAACTTTTATTGAATTCTAAGGCCAATAACATAAGATTCAATTCTATAATCATCAGAACAAAAGCAAAAGGGAATGTGCTTAAAAGATGACTTCCATACAAGCAAATAATACAAGGGGTGCTTACTTAATCTAAGTTTAAAGTACTACTTATGATCTTTAGAATGCTTTTATAACTATCTCCAAGAAAAGGTTAAATATGCAATTCTAGAAATATCTTGAAGATTCCAAAAATAAAAAAAATCAAATTCTACAAAAATTATGAAAAAAGCCTATATTACTAAAGATAACACCCCCACACTTAAGGTAACATTGCCCCCAATGTTGGGAGAAATAAACACAAAAGACTACATAAATAGAAATATAAAGAGAAAAATGTGAACTGAAGAGGAAAATATAGACACAAAATAAGGAAAAAAATAATTAGTAAAAAATTAGAAAGAGAGGACTCCCTTGGTTATTTGCTCAAACACTGCCTGCTCTTCCACTCGATCTCAGACCGGCTCATGGAAAAGGTTGGCCCATTTTCTGTAATTGTTTTTTACATATAAAACATTAAATCATCTAACAACTGAATCTAACAAAATGAAAACTTAAAAAAAATTACTGCAAGCAACACAAACAACGCAATAACTCTACACTAAACAATGAAACACAAAAACGGGTAACAACATGGTTGTTTCGTACGTGAAGATTGGGTGAACCCTATGAGCAGCAAGTTGCACCTTCTACATACTACACAGCAAAAAGAAACTAAAGAAAGCTGGAAACAATGACATAATTAAAAGTCAAGGCTCAAAACAAAATTAAACAAAATTATGTACAAATAAAAAAGAGCAAAGATGGTAAAAATCACTTATCTCTCCAGGTCATAGGAGTATGGAGACAAACTTCTTTTCTTTCTAAATCTAACATGATAAAGTTTAAGTCTATGTTTGCTTACCACTAATATCCCTTTTTTTGGATGATAGCCTTCCATAACTTCATATGGAAGTATTTGGCTTACCGAGAATAAGGAAGTCCATTTAGACTTAAACTTACTCGTGAACCATTGAGAGTCATTCAATAACACTTGATCTCCTGGCTTAAAAACTTGATTTTGGTCATGCCTCCTTTGGGGTTGCACCACTGGTTTGAAGCCTTCTTCCATTAATATTCTATAAGTGTAAAATTAAGGACTAAAATCTTGAGTATTGGGAGTTTTGGATTGTCCACAAGGAAAGCATAATCCAAGTGATCTGGTAGCTTCTTCAATTCCAATTCCAGAGGATCTTCAATGAAGGACTTCATTCTACTTCTCTTTTCCTTTTCAAAATTTTCAAACTCTATCGCTTTGATGTTGATTGACGATGATTCCACATGTGCTATGATTTTATCAATCTCACATCGCCCCTTCATCGCTTCTTCACCTTGAACTAAGATGATCTCCAAAGGTTTTTCATCATTTTTCTTCTGCCCTTCATTCTTTTCAATTCCTTCTTGTTCATCTTCAACATGTAGTTTCTCACCCATCTTTCCTTCTTTTTTTCTTGTGCGTTAGGCTTTGGGACCTTCAATTCCGTCCCAACTTGTCTTTCTGAAACCAGCTTCACCAAGTTGTGAAGGGAGGCATCTTGGTTCTTTAAGGATGCTTCAATTCTTTGGCTGTGCTTTTTGAGTTTGAACTTGGGTTTCGGTATCCGCTATGAACTTTGTCATCAATTCTTCAAGGCTAGATTTCACTGATTGTTGAGGAGGTGGAGAAGGTTGGTATTGGTAAGGAAGAAGTACTTGGGGTCGGGAACTTGATGAAGTTTGGAAGCTGGGAAAATGTATTGGTCTTTGTTACCCTTGCTTGCTCCATGAGAAGTTCAGATGATTGTGCCCCCCTGGATTATAAGTATTGTTGTACGAATTGTAGGGTTGCTTCCCTTCTCCAAGATAGTCCACATGCTCTGTTGACCATGCATTGAAAGTTTCCATGGTTTGGCACTCATGGGTTGGATGACCACCTCCCCAAAAGTCATAAGCCATCATCACTTAGAAGGGTTGAGGTGACAAATCATGAACGAAAAAGCTCATTCCTTAAGTACAAATACAAACAAAAGCTCATCCCCAACAATGGCACCAAAAACTTGTTGTTGTGTTTTTCATACCCTTATACTCAATTCTATCTCAATCTTCAACAATTTGCATACAAACACAAGGTAAGTGCACCTATCGTTATGATTAGTACAATGGCAAGTAAATTTAAATGTAGCATCCACGGGGGTGGTCGTATCCATTGTTTAGCCTATGAAATTTACTTGTGGAGATAATAGAAATAATTACTAAGAATAAAAATCTAACTTATCCAATAAAATTCAATTTATCTAAAATTTAATTTTCAAGAGAAAATTTCAATTGACAAAGTAATACTTGAATGGAAAATCCCCCTAGAATTACCAATATGATAGAGAAGTCCCTTGGTTAATGAATTCCCCTTCTTAAGTTTGATGAAATTCCTCAGTTAGAACCCACTCTACCTCTAGATGAAAGTCCTCTACTCTTAGATTAATTATTTAAAATCTCTTTATAACCAATTTAACCCAAGAATGCATTAAGATTTGTGAAGTTCCAGTTATATTTCTCTAATCATCAAGAAAGTATTGAGATTTCTATCTCTAGTCACCTAAATCACTCTCATTATTTGTATCATGGTTTCACCCTTCCGTTCTCAATTCCAAGTGAAAAATCCTGATTATGAATCAATTTAAGCAATCAAATCCACAAACAATCCGTAAGAATCGGAATTCAATCAACCAAGAGAACTAATCATTCACATTGATAATAACTAGTGTTCATAACCATCCAAGCATTCTAGAATTTAGCTCATCAATATATTACAATCAAATAACTTAAAGCAACAAAGAAAGAGGAAGAATTGCTCATTTTCATGGTTCAAATCTTCTCTTCTTCAAGGCTTGAAGTTTTCCAACTTGGTTGCCAAGAGTTGTGTTCTTGAGCTTGAATCTTCAAGATTGATTGCTTCTTCTTCAAATATTTGATCTTCTCTCTTGATTTCTATTGCAAAGATTTGAGGATTTTGGATGGGGTTTTCTCTCAAACCTACCCTATTTTGGCCTCCTCCAAGAACCCTAGTCGTCCCTCTTGAAAACCCATAAGGTTCTATATATAGTTCTCCCAAAAAATGAGAGAAAAATTGCAAAAATCTGGTTCTACTCGACCCAAACAGCGTCGTTTGCTCCCAGTTTTGCTACAGTGTTCTGCTGCATGACTGTGACAGTGGTTTTGATTTCTAGATGCATTTGGAGCATGAAATCAGATGATTTTGATCTTCATGTCTTCTAAAAGTTGTAGATCATGATCTTATCCTTCTAAATATCTTTGCATCACTGAAATTGGACATATATAACTCAAGATATGGTCATTCTACCAAAATGTATCAAAACTGGGACCAAATCCAAGACTGCTGAATTTGCACTAGCCAAAAGAAGTCTAGAAGATTATGAAAACTTCAGAATATCCTCTATAATTGTCTAGAAGACCACTTTTGAATTTTAAACCTTTAAAGAAGCTAAAATCTCACTTGAAAATACTCTGTCATGCTGTTTTACTCTTTATTTTTCTGATTTCTTCATTGTGTAAAATCTTCTTCTTTACTTCGTTCTATTCTAAATCTTCAACAAACTCACCTAAAGCAAAGAAGAGATAAAGGAAGTATAAATGGTGATTGAAACACTAAAATTTAACAGAAATTTAAACTCAAAATGATCATTATATGAAGCATAAATATGAAATATCAAGTATCACAAGTTGATTTTTTATATTAATAATGCACTACTCAGTAGAATTTGTGATGTTGAGAATATTGGGTTTAGGCATTATTCTTCAGAGGAACATTGTTTTATAAGTGAGTTATACTCACATGAAAGGGTTAAGAATGCCTATACAAATGGTAGAAGCCTCAAGATTATAAAGGAATGAGAGATAAAAGCTTTTGATGCTAATGGAAGATTTTTGCAACAAATGTTTACTACCTTGATTGCACCATTCTTTGGGCACAAATCTTCTGTTGATAATATGCATGTTGTAATTATGTTTGCCATAAGGGAAGAAAATTGAATTTTGCTTGTATAGTATTAAAGCATATGATGGCAGCTAGAAGAACTAAGCATAAAGCATTGTTATATAGAAAGTTATTAACAAGAATCTTCAAGCACTTACTACATGCTGCAGTTTTCCTTATGAAGAGTAAAGAAGTCTACACAAATGACTCACTCAAAAGAATGCAGTTGACATTTGAAGAAGACTGAGTATGGAAGACAAAAGAAAAAAAAAAAAGAAACTCCATTGAAAGCTGAAGATAAGAATGAGGAAGAAGAATGTGAAGAAGAAGAAGAATCCGAAGAGAATAAAAAAAGAAACTCAAGCCCAGAAAAGAAAGTCCAAGAGAAGCTATGAGTCACCAATTGAGGGGGAGCAACCCCCACAAAAAGAAGACTATTTGAAGAGGTACCTTTTAATGAAGGAAAAGAAGTTAAAGGTGATAATCCCACTAGAAGTGATACCATAATTGCCAAAGTGTTTCAAGAGACATTGAACAACCGTGTAAAGGAAACGGAGAAGATGTACAAATTATTCAAGTCCTTTGCTCCAATGATTCTTGGCAAATTTGATGCTTTAGAAACTAGAGTCAAGAATACGGAAGAAGACTTGAGAAAGATTTCTCAAGTGGTTTTAAATGGTGCAAGTTCCTCTAAAACCAAAGAAGAAGAAAAGAAAGAAAATGAGAAAGAGAACAATGACGAGGAAAATGAAGAATATCAAGAAGATAATATAGATGGAGATATTAGCAATAAGGATAATAGTAATGACAGTGAAAATGGAGATGGATATCAATTTGTTGTTATAGAAGAAGACAACGATAAAGGAGAAGGCATTGAAGCACCACAAGAGGAAGAAGAGCATGAGAATGAAGAGTAAAGAGGTGACGCCCAAAAGGACAAGCAAGAAGAATGAGGTGAAGAGAGTTTAACAAAGTCAACACAGATAACAAATCCATCACCAATTTCTTTCAGCCAAGGGAGGAGGAAAATGTGGTTCAAAGGAAGAAGAATCAAAGATCCTCTTGATTGGTAACTGTTAGCCCTAAGGGCAAATCACGTAGTTTTGATTAATGACAAATATTGATAAGGACTAATATGCTTGTATGTTGTGTGATAGGTTTTATGAACTAAGAAGTATGAAGTCTCATTGCCTTGAAGCTAAAATGCAAGAACAACTCCAATATGTCAAAGTGATTGAAGATTGAAGAGTTTGTTCAAGATGATTGAAGGCTTTGAAGACATGAAATGTAGGTTGCATGTGCTTAATAGGTAAACTTTGTAAACCCTACACTCTTAAGCCTTGTAATCTATGAGTTGCAATTGAGAGCACAAAACTTGATTTAAATGGTTTCAATGGTTTTGAACTTATCTAAATTATCAAGTTTTCATACATGATTTTTGCACTTAAAAGGTCTTTAATGACTTATCTTTTAGTCTAGAAGATTTTCCAACTTGTTAGAATTGATTTGAACATGTTTTGACAAAGTTTGAAAAATTCGGATGCAAGATTCGGACGCAGCATGAAAAATTCGGTCGTCCGAATTCTCTTGCATGGTGAACAGTAATACTATTCACATGAACAGTGACCGACTATTTTTCCAGAGAAATTCGGACGCAAATTCGGACGAAGCTGGAAAAATTCGGTCGTTCGAATTTTCTAGCATTGTAAACAGTAATACTATTCACATAAACAGTGACACTATTTATGTGAACACTATTTTTCCAGAGAAATTCGGAAGAAGATTCGGACGCAGTTGGAAAAATTCGGTCGTCCGAATTTTCCCCCGCATAGTAAACAGTAGTGAACACTAAGTGAACAGTGCGTTCGAAAATTTTCGACCAAAAATTCGGTCGACCGAATTTTCTGAAACTAGCCGTTACTAGCCGTTTTGTGGCCGTTTTAACTGATTTTCAAATTCTATAAAGGCTAGAAACTCTAGATTTTTGAAAGAACTTTTGAACATTCAAAATCCTTAAAGCTCTAACTTGTTTTACATCAAAATTATATCAAAAGCTCTCAAATTGCCTTGTGCTCAAAGATTGAAATTCAAGATTCCAAAGGCAAGAAGTGAAGTGGTGCTAGCAATTGTATTCATCCACCAAGAAGTGTTGGTAACATTCAAATTCTCTCTTTACATTTTTGTTGTGATTGATACAAGGTTGTCAAGAGACTTAAAACCCTTGTGGAGGGTGAGCCATAGACTAGATTAATCAAGATTGTTGTGTAAAACCCATTGGTGAGGGTGAGCCTTGGATTAGATTGGTCTAGGTTGTCTAGTGACATAAAACTCTTAGTAATAAGAGTGAACCTTGTTTATTATATTGAAAAGAGGTTTTTGTGGTAAAACCCATTGAAGGGTGAACCTCTTGTGTAATTGCTTGGATTAAGCATATAGTGAATTGATTGAAATCCTTGAGTCTTGAGTGTGGACTCAAGGTAGTGGATGTAGATCTTGGAGAGATCGAACCACTATAAATCGTGTGTTCTTTTCTTTATAGCTTTACTTGTTTTACATACTTGTGTTATTATTATTGTTTATAATTGTTGATTGATTGGTTGTGGTCTTATAGTTTAATAATCTTGTCTTAACCATCAAATCACATATAAACTTGAAGTTTGTGAATTTAAAGAAGAGCTTTTATTAAGGCAAAGGATTTGCAAAAAGGGAAAAGATTTTCGATAATTAGCCAAAGACCTAATTCACCCCCCCTCTCAGTAACTTTTCAAAAGCTGAGCTACACGAGCAAGGAGTCGGCAAATGAAAGGCCCCTCCATATAGAGATCAAGGAAGAAATGGCCATCACAACAAACAAATTTGGAGTGAAAACTATGAAGCGCATCCAAGACTAAGCCTTTCTATCACTAAACTCTATGTTAATGCTTATTTTAGTTTGTCTTGATGCACATGTTATGCTTTAACATTGAAATTTGCTTATGCCTTTCATTATAATATTTTTCTAATCATTATATCAAGCTCACTGTGTGAAATCCTTGTGATAAGAGCTTCTTTTGTTTCACTTTTGTTGTCGTAGTACTCTTACCCTATCTTTGATTGATGACAAAAGGGGGAGAAGAAATATCATGTGAAAATGTGGAATAGCAATGGAATTGCTCATGCATACGTTGAACAAAAAACGTGTAAATTTTATGAAAATTCATGCATATGTCAAGGGGGAGAAAAAGGAAGTGTTATGCAAAATGTACTTCTATATCTTCGACATAGTTGGCTATGATGAATGTGGCATATTGGCTTATTGATGTGTGCTCTATAGTTGGTTTATGAAATGGTTATTTTGAGCTCATTGGCATTTTGGTATTATGAGGATGATGATCTTGAAAGCCTTGAGTTGTTTAATGCAATGGGTGTGATTATGAACGTGTTTTATAGTTGATGATCATGCCTTAATGATTGTGTGATTGATTATAAGCACTTATATTGTAAGATCTATTTTTTGATTGACTTTGCCTAAATTTGGACTTGAAATTCAGATGAAAGACCAAAATTCGGATGCATAGACTAAAATTCAGATACATATTCTGAAATTTGGATACATGTCCTAAAATTCGGATGCATCCATATTTTGTTGTAAAATGTACTCTTTTGTTATTCAAATTGATTCAAATCTGTATCAATCTCTTCTAATATATTTGAACAACCTTAGGAAAGCTTCATTTTACTTTAAACATTCATAATGTTGGGATTTATTGCAATTTGGACTCATAGTCCACAGTTTAAATGCTTTCCAAAAAATTAGCACAATCTAAGGGAGAGCTTTGAAAACTATTTCTAACCTTTAAAACCTCTCTTACAAGTAATTTTATGTTTGCTTAAATGCTATATCTTCTAGTTTGATGGAAGGAAGGAGGTTTATAGAGGTTAGTTGGGCCATAGACTCATTTTGAGCCATGTTTATGTCATTATGCTATATTGTGTTTAAAATTGATTTTCAATTGATATTTTTTGTTCTTTTTCAATTGGTATCATCCTCAACTAGTTTATGACATAAAAACTTCTCTGTGCATTTTGCATTAATGTTTGTCATTATCAAAAAGAGGGATATTGTTAGTCCTAAGGGCAAATCATGTTGTTTTAAATAATGGCAGACATTGATCATTGCAAAGTCCTAAGTGAATAATGTTGATTACTTTGATATGGACTAATATGTTTGATTGTTGTGTGATAGAATTTTTGGAGTGAAAAGAATACAAGTCTCATTGCCTTGAATCTAAAATGCATGAACAACTCAAGAATGCCAAAGTGATTGAAGATTGAAGAGTTTGTTCAAGATGATTGAAGGCTTTGAAGATATGAAGTGTAGGTTATATATGCTTAATAGGTAAACTTTGTAAACCCTACACTCTTAAATCTTGGAATCTATGAGTTTCATTTGAGACCACAAAACTTGATTTGAAAGGTTTCAATGGTTTTGAACTTACCTAAATTATCAAGTTTTCATCAACGGTTTTTCACTTAAAAGGTTTTTAATGACTTATCTTTGAGGTTAGAATGTTTTCTAACCTGTTTGAATTGATTTGAATATGTTTTGACAAAGTTTGAAAAATTCGGATGCAAGTTTAGATGTAGGATAAAAATTCAGTCGTCCGAATTTTTTCTACATAGTGAACAGTAACTACTGTTTCTCCCAAGAAATTCGGACACAGAGGGAAAAATTCGATCATCCGAATTTAAACAGTGAATGGTAAACAGTAACACTGTTTGGTGAATAGTGAATTTTTGAAAAATTCAGATGCATGAGTCCAAATTTGGTCGACTGAATTTTACTGTTACTAGCCTTTTTTGAACGTTTGAGCTTATTTTTAAACCCTATAAAAACCAAAAACTTCAAATTTTTGTGGAGATCTTTAATCTCTTGAAATCTAAGAAGTTCCAAATTGCTTTACATCAAAATTATTTGAAAAGGTCTCAAATTGGCTTGTGCTCAAAGGTTAAAATTTAAGATTCCAAAGGCAAGAGGTGAAGTGGTGCTAACATTGTAATTATCCACCAAGAAGTGTTGATAATATTCAAAAACTCTATCTTTACATTCTTGTTGTAATTGATTCAAGGTTGTCAAGAGACATAAAACCCTTGTGAAGGGTTAGCCATTGACTAGATTGATCAAGGTTGTTGTGTGACATAAAACCTTTTGGTGAGGGTGAGCCTTTGGTTAGATTGATTAGGGTTGGCTAGTGACATAAAATCCTTTAGTGAGGGCGAGCCTTTGATTAGATTGGGCTAGGTTGTCTAGTGCTATAAAACCCTTTGTGATAAGGGTGAGCCTTATTTATTGGATTAAAAGAGGTGGTTGTGGTAAAACCCATTGAAGGGTGAGCCTCTTATGTAATTTCTTGACTTGAGCATTTAGTAAATTGGTTAAAATTCTTGAGTATAGACTCAAGGTAGTGGATATAGATCTTGGAGAGGTTGAACAACTATAAATCGCGTGTTCATTTCTTTATAGCATTACTTGTTTACATACTTGTGTTATTATTATTTTTTCTTAGTCGTTGATTGATTTTTTGTGATTTTAATATTTGATCATCTTTCTTAACCATTAAATCCCATATAAACTTGGAGTGTGTAAATTTGAAGAAGAGCTTTTATTAAGGCAAAGGATTTGCAAAACAGGAAAAGATTTTGATAATTAGCCAAAGACCTAATTTACCCCTCCTCTTAGGTCTTTCAACATCGACCTGATAGTTGCATGTTTATTTGTTATCAACTCCTACCCTAACGTTTCAAGATTCCTTGCCCAAATAATTTGTCTAAGAGCGTAATTTCCAAATCATCCCATTAAAAGGATATGTTATACATCCAAATATTATTGAACATCGCATAGCACATGTTCGCATTTAAAATGGTTTAGTTGATTCAGTTATTGAGAGATTATAATTAATTGCTATTCTGCTTTTAATAAGAACAAATCTCTCTATATCAATTTGGGGACATGAAATTTTGCATGCAACAACATTTGTGTATATTGGGCATTCGATTTATCATAAATTTTCTCCTTTACAATTAGTCTTTGATTTTGAACCTAATATCTCTCATTTGAAAATTTTTGGATGTGCGGTGTATGTTCCTATAAGACTCAATTAATGAATTAAAATGGGTTCCCAAAGTATATTGGGGATATATGTTGGATATTACTCTCTCTCTATAATAAGGTATGTTGAACCTATGACGAGAGATGTATTTACAACAAGATTCATTGATTGCCATTTTGATGAGTCTATGTACCTTAAATTATGGGGAGAAATAAAACACAAAAGAAAGAGTTTGTTTTAACAACATCATTAAATCATTTTGATCCACACACAAGCATAAGTAAACAAGAAGTTCAAAAGATAATTCAGTTATAAAAGATAGCAAATTAATTTTCGGATGCCTTTGCCAACTCTACAAGTGTGAGACCCCCAAACTCCTCCACTAAGTTCCACTGCGGCTGAGTAAAGTACCAGTTTACCTCTTCACACTAACAAAAGCAAGTGCAAAGTATGTCCAGTGAAAAATAAAGAATAAACATATATAATACATTATAAGAAAAGTGAATAATAGTAAATGTTATATACATATATAGGTAGATCCTTCATATATAATAAACTAGGAATATAGTGAGTCTCAATTTGTAAACTCACCTGATACAATAGTTACTTGCTTCTCATGAAAAGTGTGAATTTCTTACACATTTAAATAACTAGACCTTAGTCGAAATCCTTGAAAATAATAAATTCTAATCTATCAAGTGACCTCTTTATGATATTTAGGCATACGTCTAAACCTAAACAAAACACCCAATTATTATTCCACAAGTATATATTCTTATAAATAGTCAAATATATTATGATTTTTATATCATAATAAAATAGTATTATTAATTTTTTTAATTGTAATAAAACTTCTCAAATACTCAAATTTTTATTGAAGATTTAGAGAATGAAAAAAATCATTTTAATTTAAATTCTCAAAACCTCAAAATCTCAATAGTTCTTTAGCCATTTCAAATCCTATTTCAAATTCTAAAGAATAAAAATTTTCACTGAAACAAAACTTTAAATCAAAATAAAAAACTTTAAGCAAATAAACAACTTCTACTAAAAAACAATTTTGACCACAAATTTAAAGAAATCCAAAAACAAACTAAAGAACTCACAAACAAAAATCATAGGAAATCTTACCTTCATAAGAAAAAGGAAGAAATCAGTGAAAGGAAATGGAAAAGAAAGCAAACTAAGAAGAAAGAAAGAAATGAAAGAAAATTAAAAAAAGGGAAGTAGAAGAAGCAAAAGATTGTATAGAAAAAGAGCAAGTCAGTGAGCCTTCACTAACTTTGGTGAAGAAAATCAAGTCACCAGCGTGTAACTTGGCTATAAGCTCTTTTTTTTTTTTTTTTTTTTGCAAACGTGGTTACAAATGATCCCAAAAATAGATTAAACTAACTCCTAGTAGTTCTTATATTCGAGCATCCTAATTAGGCTTTACTAAAATTATGTATTCTATTCCAAAATAAACACGTGTGGAATGTGTATAGGGTGGGATGTTATATTCCTCCCTCATTAAAAGAATTTCATCCTCAAAATTCAAAAATACATACGTAACAATTCGGGATGTTTTCTCCGTATAACTCTTCTGTTTCCCATGTTGGTCCTTCAATCCTATGAGGTCTCCAAACTACCTTGCACATTGAATCTACTTTCCTCATAATTCCTTTACACTGCACTTCACAATTCATGCTAATTTTTCTTTATATGTTAGATCCACTTTTAATTCCAATACTTCATCATGCAAAATATGATCAGGTGATGGATGATATTTTTTCAATTGTGACACACAAAAAATATCATGTAATCCTATTAGTTCTTCTGGCAATGTTAACCGATATGTCACTTTACTGATTTTACTTGAAATTTCAAATGGTTCAAAATCTCTTGGACCCAATTTTTCTCTTCTTGAATGTTCAAAATTTTACTGGTGAAACGTTAGTTTCAGAAATACCTTATCTTTAACTTCAAACTCTAGCTCTCTTATTCGAAATATTGATAACAAATATTCTTATTTATAAATAGTGATGGTACTAAAAATATAATGAATCTCGATTTGTAAACTTACTTGATAGCAATAGTAACTTGCTTCTCATGAAAATTTCCTACAAATTCAAATGACTAGACCTTAGTCGAAATCCTTTAAGATGATAAATTCTAATCTATCAAGTGAGCCTCCCTAGGATATTCTAGGTATAAGTCTAAGCCTAAAATACACCCAATTATTGTTCTACAAGCATATATTCTTATAAATAATCAAATATATTATGATTTTTACATCATAATATAATAGTATTATTAATTTTTTAAATTGTAATAAAACATCTCGAATACTCAACTTTTTATTGAAGATTTAGAGAATGAAAAAAATTATTTTAATTTAAATCTCAAAACATCAAAATCTGAAAATTTCTTTAGCCATTTGAAATCATATTTCAAATTCTAAAGGATAAAATTTTGTACTAAAATGAAACTTTAAATAAAAATAAACAACTTATGCTCAACAAACAATTTCTACCACAAATTTAAAGAAATCCTAAAACAAACTAAAGACTCACAAACAAAAATCAAAGGAAAGCTTACCTTAATAAAGAAAAAGGAAGAAATCAGTGAAAGGAAATGGAAAAGGAAGTAAAAGAAAGCAAACTGAGAAGAAAGAAAGAAAGGGAAGAAAATGAAAGAAGAAGAAGAAGCAAAGATTATTTAGCAAAGGAGCAAGTCGTTGAGACTTCACTGATGCGGGTGAAGAATATCAAGTGACTTGGGTGTCACTTGGCTATAAGCTTCTTTTTTTTTTTCAAATATGGTTACAAATAATGTTAAAAATAAATTACCCTAACTCATTCTAGTTCTCATATTCTAGCATCCTAATTAGTCTTTACTAAGCTTATGTATTCTATTCAAAATGAGCACGCATAGAACGTCTATAGGGTGGGATATTACAAAAAAAGTAACAAAATCGCATCTACCAACTATATATACTCTTATTGTGGTGAAGTCCCAAAAGAGTAAAATCCAACAGCTATAGCTATTGAATCAAAATCATGTCAAAAGCGTTGTCGACCTCTTGGTCAAAAGATAGAAATCCTTGAAAGCAAAGAGGATGAAATGATCAAGGTGATTGTATTGCATACTTTGAAAAAAAAGGACCAAGAGACAATGATGAAAAGACCAATGATTTTGAAAATAATAGCTAGATTTCCATCAATTATATAACTTCTGGTAGAAGTTGAAATCGAATAGAAATGATTGTTGATAACTCATTTGCTTACAATGTAGTACTTAATGTTTCAAAAGATAACAAGGATCTTGAACCAACATTAGTTGAAAAATGTAGACAAAGAGATGATTGGTCAAAATGAAAAGATGTGATTCAATCGGAATTGAACTCACTTTCGAAACATGAAGTTTTTGGATTGTAGTTCGAACACCCGAAGGTGTTAAGCCCATTGTTATAAATGGGTATTTACAAAAATGAAATGAGAATAATAAAGTCGTGAGATATAAAATACGACTTGTTGCACAAGATTTTTCACAAAGATCAAGTATCGATTATGGTGAGACATATGCATCTATAGTAGATGTAATTACATTCCGATGCATTGTGTGCCAGTAAATGAAAAGGCTAACATGCTTCTGATGGATGATGTGACTCCTTATATATATGAGAATCTTGACAATGACATTTATATGAAAAGTCCAAAAGAATTCAACTTACGAAAGTCATTGTATGACTTAAAGCAGTCAGGACACATATGGTATAACCTTCTTAGCGAATGTTTATTGAAAGTAGGATACAAAAATGATCTAATAGGTCCATGTGTCTTCATTAAGAAATATATATTTTGTGATTTCTGATACTCATAATATATGTTGATGATATCAATCTTATTGGAACTCCAGAATAGGTCCAAGTTGCGGTGAATTATTCAAAACAAGAATTTGAGATAAAAGATTTTGAAATGACCAAATTCTGTCTTGTTCTAACAATTGAGCATGTAGAAGATGAAAATTTTATTCAACAATTGACGGATACGGTGAAAATGTTAAAAAGATTTTACATGAATAAAGCACATCCATTGAATACTCCAATGGTTGTTCAATTACTAGATATGAATAAAGATATCTTTAGACCTGGAAAGATTGCTAAAGACTACTTGGTCCTAAAATACCTTATCCTAGTAGAATTGGTACACTAATGTATCTTACTAATAATATAATATATGATATATTATTTTTCATAAACTTATTAGTAAGATATAGATCTTCTCCTCGCAAGGAAACATTGGAATTAAGCATGTCATTGATATCTTCAAGGTACCATAGATCTTAAATTATTTTATTCGCATAAAACCAACCCAAAATTAATTTGTTATGCAGATACTGAATATTTATCCGATCCACATAAAGTACGTTCTCGAACTGATTATTTATTTACCTATGGTGATATTTCTATTTCATGAATTTTTGCAAAACAATCCATGATAGTTACTTCATCTAATTATTCTAAAAATACAGTCATTTATGAGATAAGTTGACAATGTGTATGGTTGAGATTTATAATCTATTATATTCAAGAGAATGTGTGTGGTTGATATTACTGACAATGTGTATGGTTGACAATACTGACAATAACATTTGAGAAATTGGTGACAAAAATTAGAATGTGTCAATTAAGGATTCTGAAAGAATTATCTCATCGAGAGAGTAATAATGACATAAAGAGTAGTGTACTTTATTTTCTTCACTAGAGTTTTTGCCATTGGATTTTTTATCTAGTGAAGTTTTAATGAGGCATATTCTTTTTGTAATGAACATCCAATGAGGATTATTACAAAATTTTATGAATGTCCATTATTATAAGAGACAATTCATCTAAGTTATAGAATATGGAAGGTTTGGGGTTACAACCAAAGTTATAACATCTATTCTTTATAAACCACTATCCTCATTATCTCCATTATCTTAGAAAAGACAGAAGATTATGAGAGGTAACTTATATAAGTTATAGAGGAACATATTAATGATTTATGATAGAAAATGTCACTTTGAACTCTATAAATATGACCATATAGAGGAGCTTAAACGAATGTAGTTGTATTGTTATATGTTGTCAATAAAATTCTAATTTCTATATATCTTGTATTCTCTCTTTCTATCTTTCAGTATAATTTAAAGTTGTCTTCATTGTTATTTTATAGTTAGTTTTGTATTTATTTTGACCGAGTTTTACGACATTCACTATGTTTTTGAAGTATAATTGATTGATTGTTTTGTTAAAGGAGAAAAGGATATGTAATCATATACTCCTTTCGTGTATAATTGAATGTTTTATTTTAAATTAAATATATAATCAAGGAGAAAATTTGATTATAACAAAATACTATATTAATTATAAAAGGAGTAATAATAAATACAACGCTTTTTTTTATATTTGTAGCCGTCCAGCTCCTCATTTTCAATTTTAACAAACATTCTCTCTCATTTCTGTGAAAGGAAGATTTTGAAGATATTTTGTTAAGATCTTCACAAATTAATATTAGAATCTAACTCTACACCTATTATTTCATCAGTATGCTAAAAAATTTAAGCAAAAATGGCCCAAAATTGAAATCTATTGTTGCTGCTACTTGCCCCTGCTGACATCTAGGTGATGGCTGAAACTCGCTCGCAAGGCTCAGGGGTTATAGAAAAGATACCCAACCAGTTTGCCAAATCTAGCCGGCCATGCTTTTGACTGCTCCCGAGATCATTCTTGGGAACCGGAACTAAGAGCACTGGACTGGGGTGCTTGGGGCTCATGGCCCTGGGGCTCTACAATCAATTCGGGCCCTATGAATATTATTATTTTTTTGCTATTTTTTGTTAAATTATTAATTAGATATGAAGAATATATTAATTATTATTATTTAAAGAACAATATATTTTATTATAATATATTTTAATAATTTTTAGTACCTGGTAACTAATGGTAATAAATTGGATGTTTAATTGTTTATATTTATTACTATTTAATTGATATTAGTAATTAATTATAATTACTATGCATTAAATTGTAAACTATAATATGTATTATACATTAATTAGCATTATTTAAAATAAACTTATTTAAATTTATTAGTATTATGTAGCAAGTAGTATTTAATTTTATAAACTACACAATAAAAATAATTAATATATATGTTGTCCTTATACCTTTATATAATGCAATTTTGCAACGTGATAATAATTTAATACATATGTTAATATTCATTTGTACACGTAAACAGTAACAATTTACAAGTCAAATTGTCAATCGCACTTCATCAACAGTAATGGGCTACCTGCGGGTTCATGATCTATCCTCTCATATTTCCAAACCATTGTCAGTGGGACAATGACCTTGGGCCCGTTATTTGTTGACTGCTTTCTTGGCCCAATGAATCACCCGCCGATTGCTTGATAGTAACAGTTCTTCAAATCAAAATGCCAGAGTTTATATATACAGCAGAGGTTCTTCCTTTTTTTTTTTTTTTTGAAAATAAAACTGGGAATACAGCACAAGTTCAATTAAATACAACAACAACACAATTTTTTTTAATATTTAAAAACATAATAATCATAATGCCAACAATATGTCAATTCCAAATATTCTCTCTAATAAGAATGAAAAAGTAAAGCTCTAATTTCAAAGGAAATAATAATAATAAAGCTATAATGAATTTATGAAGCTAAACCGTGCCCTTTGTTGATTGCTAATTGATATTTATTTGAGGCCGAATAGGTAAATCCCATCCATCATCACAGATATGATGACTTCTGTAATTCTGTTTTTGACTTGTTAAATGCTTTTCTTTTATTTAACACATTTACTTCCTAAAAAAAACTAGTAATGTCAAGGTAAATCGTCTTTTCATCATTGTATGTGAGTGAAAGATTTTCCTTTTTTTTAAATAATTAAAAGGTTATAGATTTCTGTGGCTATATATCCAACTAAATAACTTATCTGTGTGATCATGTAATTTTGAATTTTAAATTATATCCCTTCCTCGAATATATAGATCTTGGGTAGTTTGATTCAGCACACCCCCCCCTCCCCCTCCACTTTGTACCAAAAAAAAAAACTTAATTGTTGTGAAATAATTTTTTGGAACCATTACATCACCATAGAGATCGGTACTTATCAAAGACTAGGAAAAAAAAAAGTGATTGGGAGTGGGACATCCCAATCATTTGGATTCGGCAAAAATTTCATAGTGGAAAATGATATGCAGGTGTCCCACAGGCGTGCCTTGGACATCTTTGACCCTTCCATTCTTTTACTGCTTTGCATCAAAAGCCTCACCCTTCACACTTGCACCATAGCGTTTGCCCCCAAAATTAAGGAAATGGAGAGCTTGTAATATATACACAAGAAAGAACATAAAGTAAAGCATGCAGTCTAATCTTTCAATTACTATTTGACAGCATACCTCGCCAGTGACATTTCATCATCTTACTTTTAACTTATTAGTTGTTACATTTCTCCAAAAATAAAAATCAAATATAAATGATTAAAGTAACCTAGTCGTTACTCTTTTAGTGCAGAAGACTAGGTTAAAACTTTTGCACATGCATTTCTAATGTCTTGAACTTATGCATTTTCTGAAAAGGATGCCAATTCATATATTTATGTTTTTTCCATACACATATATTTGAAGAAGGGGTAAGTAAATTGATGCTGATTCACTGTTACTATTCTCAGTGAAACTTTAGAGTGGAAATATGGATAAAGATAAAAAAAAATGTAAGCTAAAAATAAAATGGTGCTGTACTGCAAATAACACGTCCCTTTTCATTCACCATGAAAAGGCCAATGTGGGATAACTTAATCAATGATAACAAACGGGGCAAATTTTATGAGTCAAAATATTCTTTTTTACATGTATCTTCTTAGGATATTAGTAACTCCATCTTATCCCTAGTTGTCGAAGCAAATCGCACTCTAATATTGACTACGAGATTTTGCTGTAGGAAGCACTTGAAAAATTACAACAAAACGCATGGTTTGAGATTATGACATATGCCAATTTACCTTTTTGAGCTGTTGAAAATCAGGCGGATAAAGTGTCTCAACAACATATGAAATCATTGTAGTAGACAGCAGTTTGAACATGACCTAAGTTGATGTAAACAACAAAGCTTACTTGGAAAATTTTAGTTTTATATCACCTTAAAAAGTTGATGTCAGATTAATATTATTTTTTAATATAATAATTAATTATTTATAAATTTTAAATAAATATTTTTTGAAGGTACAATTCGGTCTAAATTTATTTTTTAACATGATATTAGGATCATGTTAGGTCACTTATTTATTTTTAAACTTCACACTTTAGACACTTCAGATATCTAATCCTGACCGTAAGGGAGTGTTAAGATTCCACATTGACTTCTTAATATCACAATTAATTACTTATAAGATTTAGACAAATCCTTGATATAACAATTAATTACTTATAAGGTTTAGACAACCTTTCCCTCTTTGAGGTACCTTTTGAAAGTAAAATTAGACCTAAGCTAGTTTACAATCTCCGATTTGATATTTTCTTTAGTAGCTTCAAACTTTTATGGTCGATACATACTTTTGAATTTATACGATGACTACCAATTATAAGAGATCCCTAATCATATAGAAACCACAGGGATTTTCTTTGTAGTCTTTGATGGAAAATGATGAAATCATAATAAGAAAAAGGGTTTATAGCATTTTAGACACATTCTTCAAAATTGTGCGACTATGGTCCATTGACCACAAGCCAATCATTGAATTCCTTTGCACTTGACATCCTAGTTTATGGCGCAGCACCAATCGAAGGAAAAAGAATGCTAAATTAATCGAAACAGAAAAGAAAATATTTAAAGCCACAAAAATGTTTATTAAATTTTACTACCATCACGTTAGTTGGGTTTGGCAATTAATATTTAATCCTACTTCTTCAAAATTGGAAAAGGTGGAGATATGGGAAAATAAAAAGAATGGCAACAGTTGGTAATGCGAAGATTGCAACAATAAGTAGAAGAGAGCAAGGAAGAGAAAGGAGGGAGACGAGAAAGGAAAAAGGACGTGAAAAATGAAAGAGAATGATATAGTTGTTGATGGCGGTAGTCCGACAATGGTGAGGGTTGCAAACAGTGCGAACAGGAGAGAAGGAAGGCGAGACGAGAGAGAGAGAGAGACGAAGAAAAGAAGTAAGAAGAGATTAGTGTAGTAGTAGGGAAAAGGAGAGGAGTGCTGCTGAGGGTTTTCTGGACGAAAAAGGATATTAAGGGAGAAAGGAGAAAGAAAGTTTTAATTTGAAGGGATTTTGCTTTTGGTTTTTCGTTTTTTTGAAAAAAAATTAGAATCAAATTAAGGGTCAAAGGAGTCAATTTGCTAGTTGATTGGTTGTCTGTCAATAGAGACCACAGTTGCACGATTTAAAAGAGGCAGGATTAAAGTGTAATTCAACGAGAATATCAACTTTAATCAATGCCCGACAGTCATTAATCACCATTACCAAAAAAGATTTTTAGCCGGATATAAATCTTTTTCTTGAAGGCTGACTTCTGTAGTCTTATAGAGTTATAATATCTCGTTAATGTCTATAAAACCCTTCAAAGATAAATTCCAATTAAAAATATTTTATACTTTTTCTTAAAAAGTTGACTCTAAGCCCTATATTCTCTTGTAATGGTCAATTCTATATTCCACCATTAAAAAATTAAAAAAAATCTCAACACTAAATTTTGAGGAATAAAATATAATTGATGTGGAAATGGGAACAAATTCAACACTAATAATACATGTAATAATAGCAAGGATGCCAAAGATCTTCAACGGTCAAAAAACATGATCCATCATTATCGTATCAATTGTTTTTAGTATGTATACCAGAATCAAAGTCAAACCATTGCTAATGCACTCCAGGCAAGCTGGTTTCTAAACGGCCCCCACCCCCGGCCCCTCGGCCCCACCCCACCCCCCAAAAAGAAAAAGAAAAAACTTTGAAAAGCAGATTTGCAATATTTATGAAATTGGCTCCCGAGACTTCTTTGAGAGAAGTTCAAGTAGAGTTGTAATAATTTGTAGAATTATCTACTGATTATAATATTTCACTTGCATTATTATGGTGGTAATTTTTTTTTTATAATTCAGGTTTTTAGTTAAGCCTAACTATTCTAGATTGTATAATTTTGCCCCTAAGCTATAGAGTATGTAAATCGCGGATATGCATAAACTGAGTTTCAGGTTCTCAAGGCCCCTGTACACTACTGCGCACAAGAGACCCGTTCCAAACTGATTGTTCCACAATATCTCCTCAAATATAGCTCTCAGGTTTCCAACAGGAGTTGAGCCCCCTACCGTGCCACTAGTAGCGAGAGTACCTTGATTGTTCTATCAGCTCGCATGTGCCCGGAGGGACTTGATACCTCCGGTGAAATTTGAACCATCAACCTTTTGATTGAGGGCCAAATCCCTTTGCCAGCTGCGCTGGCTTCCTTTGCCTACGGTGGTAATTTTTAAAATGCTACAATGAAATTCTACCTTTTTTTTTTCCTAATGAAGTTCTACATTTTTTTTTTTCCTTTTATTTCTTTGAAATGAAAGGGGTCGACTACGATTGACCCAATTGTAGTTTGACTCATATTATGGGGATACAAAGTGTATCTTTCAAGCTAATAGAAATATGAACTTAGCTTTGTTTACACGAGCGTCAAATTAAAAATTTATCTATAATCTATGTTCTATTCTAACCTAACTTGATAACTTTACTGGAGATCTATCAGCACAATGTTCCTGCTTAACCTGATAGAAAAGTTTTTACAAAGTTAACTCGAAAAATTGTGTTTGTTAAAAATTTTGTAAAGCCGAATTAAAATAGAATTGCATGCACTTGGATCTTGACGCCTGTGTTCAGGGAAGCCAACTTAGGTGCGGATTATCTAGCTAAAGGAAGCTAAAAGAAATGACTGGGGAAGAAACTCTTACCAATGCCATTTTTGTGTGCTGATAAAATAGATGTCTAACACTCTAGTTATTAATCATATGTTAATTGTAAACTAATTGAGTCAGCAATTACTTAGTTGGTAAAACGCTTTTTTATCAAACTAAAAGATGTTGAGTTTGATATTCGTAGGTACATGCCCCATGTCCATCCTCTATATCTCTTTGTTAATAGTGTAAGATTTCCTCAAAAGAGGAAAAAGGGAATTCAGTCTTCCATCAATCTACACTGAATTACAGTAGAAAAAGCTACGTACAATTAGTGATAGATCATAACTAAGTATTTTTGTGATATAATTCTGGACATGGCTGAGACAGCCAAAAGAAAAACATGCCTGCATATTAATTTTCAAAAATTCCACAAAAACTAAATAAAATCCCAAAATATTCTAGAAATTTTTTCTTACACACTAAGATATCAATTAATGATAGATCGAAACTTAATATTTATGTAATATATTTTTGAACATGGGTTATAAGGCAGTCAAAAGACAATAATGCCAGCACATCCTCAAACTTTCTGTAAAAATTAAATGCAATCCCAAATATTTTAGAAACTTTTGTTTACACTAAGATAGTGATTACAATATTTCATTCTATTTCACAATTTCCATTGGAATGGACGTCCTCCTTTTTGTATATCTCCCCTTATATGCCATAAACGCAAAGCTATATGTTGAAAAATTAGGTTTGGGTCTAACTCTACTCCAAAATATACTTCAAAGGGAGGATGATTGTCAAGCTTTATATGCCGTTATTTCTTTTATTAAGATGATAATTTACAATCTCAATACACTCTTACGGCCTAAGAGTAGATATCTAAGACATGAAATGTAAAAATATACGAATAGTTTAATATTACTTTAATATTATGTTAAAAAATTAAGATTGAATTTAACTTCGTACTTAAAAAATATCTCAAAAGAGAGAGGATTGTTGAAGCCCTTCCTTTCCATACGAGGGTATTTGGGGTGGGCTTTAGAAGTCAGAACTGCAGGATTATTGGACATTTCCACACTGCACTGTGGTTGATAATAAGGACGTGACTCTGGATGATATTTTATAACAAAGTTGAGTATTTACCTCCGTTGAATCTACCCAATGCTGATGATGATTACCGTATCCAAGTCCTAGGATTTGGGAGAGTTACCGCTGAGCTCGGAGACCCCGACACTCCAACACTGATATTAGCTTTCTTACCTAATTTATTGATTCTTAACAAAAGTTGTCGAAGGTGTATAGATAAGGAGGGCTGTGCAAATTCACGCACGTCATGTGCCCGGAGGCGTGGTTCTATTTAGGTGAGATGTCTTTTAATTTGGTCTTTTGCATGGTTGCAATGACTTGTCGCCCTTAACAGGCTGGGCCCCTTGCTTCAAGCCTTCAGCAAAGAAAGAGGAAAGGGCCTCAACGGGCTTTTCAAAAAACAGAACTATTGAGAAAATTTTTTCTCAAATTATTTTTTATTTCTTGATTAATAATGACATGAAGAAGAGACCATGCGGAAGACACAAATGCAAAGATGATATTTTGAGAATGGCAAGTTTTTATATTATTGTAAAAATGAAAATTTGTTCGATATAATCAATTATATGGGTATGGAATTAGTATTATTTTGTGAAATATTGAAAGGTCAAAGGTTTCGTATTACATGGAAGGTTTTGTAAAGGAGATGTACAGAAAGATCATATGATGCTTTAGCAACATGGATCCTTGATATTAAATTTCTTGATGTCAATTTTTTATCGACATAAAATTGGTATATTGGAGTTGATTCTGTAATGTTATGCGTTGTTCCACAAAGAAAATGTATAAGAAAGAAATTTCTCCACATGCCTACGTGGGAAAACCATAAGTTTCCTATAGAGAGAAAAATTGCCCCCCTAAAAGCTGTGTAGGTAATAAAGCTCTCCACAGGTTTCGTGTGGCATACTTTTATTTTAATTTGTTTAATTATAATTTCCTAAATATTTTTTTTAGGTAAAAAGTTTAGAATTTTTTATATTCTATAGAATTTCTTCTTCATATTTATATTTAACATTTTATACTTAGAATTTTTTATCTTCATTGGTTGTAACAATATTTTTCAAAATAAATACTCATTATGTATGAACAAACAACAATTTTGCACCTTTAAAATTATAAAGCAATTATAATAGAGAATTAAAACAAGAAAAAATAAAAGTGTAATGTAGGAAATATATGGAGAGCTTTATTTCCCGTTTGCAATTTTTGTGGGGTTAATATTTCTTCCCATAGGAAACCTATTAGGAGGTTTTCCTCTCCCACACATTTTTTGTGGGGAATTTTTTCTCTGTCCCCCCATGAGGCATGTGAACAAATTCCTCTATTACGCATTTTTCTCACGGAACAATGAATTTATTCCTCACGTATATGTGGACAATTAGACTTCGATACATGATATTCTATATTTGTGCTTTATATAATGATCATTTTGAACTCACATTTATACTAAATTTTGGTTTTTTAATCACCATTTACACTCCCTTTATCTCTTATTTGCTTTAGGTGAGTTTGTTAAAGATTTGGAAGTAAATGAAGCAAACAAAGAGATTTTACACAATGAAGAACAATAGAGAAATGCAGAGGAAAAACAGACTGGTAGAAACTTTTTAAGTGTACTTTCAACCTCTATAAAGATTCCAAATGCAAAAGTGGTATTCTAGAAAATTATAAAAGATATTCTGAAGTTTTCAGAATGGTAAAATTTGTGTCAATCGGAGTTCATTTTCCTACCCTGCTTATGCTACAAAGTCACCTATTCTGCATTGTGCTCTATTTTTGACACATTTTAGTATAATGATCATATCTTGAGTTCTAGATGCCTAATTGATGTGATTAAAATCTCTGTGGAAAGCTAAGATCCTTATCTACAACTTTTATGAAGACATTAAGACCTAGATCAGACGATTTGATGCTCTTAATTCACCTAAAAGTCAAAATAGTGTCAAGAAAAAATAAAAGTGTAATGTAGGAAATATATGGAGAGCTTTATTTCCCGTTTCCAATTTTTGTGGGGTTAATATTTCTTCCCATAGGAAACCTATTAGGAGGTTTACGTCTCCCACACATTTTTTGTGGGGAATTTTTTCTCTTTCCCCCCATGAGGCATGTGAACAAATTCCTCTATTATGCATTTTTCTCACGGAACAATGAATTTATTCCTCACGTATATGTGGACAATTAGACTTGATACACCAATTTTCCAAACTAGTTTTTAGACATATTGGAACATATTCTAATAAAAGGTGAATTTTTAAATAAATCTAACATCCTAATTATCAGAAATATAGTCATAAGACTCCCAATCATGTCCATATTAATCGTTTAACAAAAAATTATGAGATTAAAGTTTAGTTTAGAAAGAAGGGAGAGAGAATTCTTCTATAGAGAAAAAGTAAAGAGTAAGAAATAAGAAGGATAATTTGGAAATTATTTGCTGCAAATAGCAAGATCCTTTTGATTTAAAATTTTTAAATTCTGAAATATATATGTACATGTAAGTCTGTGTGTGTGTTTTTGTTTGTTGTGGGTATGCGTTTGGAGTTTGAATCCTCTACAACACATTCGTATAATTTTTTCTATAACACTTCTAGTTAAAAAAAATATTCATGTATTATAAACTAAACAAGATAAACTCTAAATTTTAAAAAATAAATCTTAAAAATTTATATGTTAGAAAGAATGTTGTAGAGAATCCTAAGAGATGTGTTGTGGCTTTAGATTTTTTGGCATGTAATCAAGTGGATATCGAGAAGAAAAAGAGGTTGAAAACAAGTGTCAGCAAAGCTTGGGTTAGAGTAGCATTCCATTGCCTATTTGCCTGCTTTAATCCGTAAAGTGATTTGTTCAATTTACCAACAAATCCTATGTACCTGAATCCAAATAATAGCTCATGTCAGCCACTGGTGCAACTGGTACTCACAGAATAGAATTATCATGCATGGAGTAGAGCAATGCGCATGGCGTTGATATCTAAGAACAAAATTGGATTCATTGATGGTTCAATTGAATCACCGACAAGAGGTACTCGCAATTTTACTCTATGACAACAGGTAAATACTACTATTCTATACTTGTTGATCAATTCAATGAGTACAACCATTACTCAAAGTGTGATGTTGCTAGACACGACTAAAGAAGTGTGGGAGGATTTGTATGAACGATATTCTGGTGGTGATTTGCATCACTTGTCTGATCTAATTGAAGAAATACAGAATGTGAAACAAGGAAGTAAAACAGTAAATGAGTATTATACTCAATTGAGGATATTATAAGATGAACTGTCCGTTTTAAGGCCTTCACCTTCGTGTGTGTGTGAACCTAGTTGTAGCTATGGTGCAATTAAGAAGATGAGAGAGTATTATGAAGCAGAATGTGTGATACGATTTTTGAAAGGCTTAAATGAACAATTTGATAGTATTAAGTCACAGGTGTTGGTTATGACTCCTCTACCATTGATCAATCATGTGTTTTCTAAGGCAATAAAGTATGAGAGACAGTTCAATTATTCTTCTAATCATAATCCAGAGGCTCATATAATGCTATCAAAACCTGTAAATATGAGTCATGATAAAGATAGTAAGGGAAGCTTTGGTAAGAATATGATGCAACATGTTGAGAGAACCAACAGTTTGAGTAATTTTCTGGCTGGGAATACTAGGAGAAATTTTGGACAGAAGATTTTACAGTGTACTTTCTGTGGAAAATCTGGTCATACTGTAGATAAGTGTTATAAAAAACATGGCTATCCTCCAAACTTCAAATTCAGATCAAGAGAAGGTGTTTATAGTGGGAATAGAAGTCAGGCCAATGCAGTGATGATGAATCCGGATATGGTTATACCAGATGCAGTGGATTCCAAGGCAGGGATTACACATGAGCAATATTCTGTTTTGATGCAAATACTGAAAAATATGCAGATGCAGATTGCAGGAGCTGCACCTGAGCATTCTCCAATGGCAGGACAAGCAACAGCACTTACTGCTAATTTTGACGAATCTGCCTATGCAGGTGAGTATTTTTTTAAAACATCAAGGCATTGGATTTTGGATTCAGGTGCTACAGACCATATAATTTGTTCTTTGAATTACTTTACTTTATCTAAACCTATTCAAGACATTTTTGTTAAACTTCCTAACTCCAATTTTGTGGTTGCGACACATAAAGGTCATGTTACTTTGTCCAACCATTTGAAACTGTAAGGTGTTTTATATGTGCCTTCTTTTCAGTATAATCTGATTTTTGTGGATAAACTCATACAACAAAACCATTGTAAACTTGTGTTTCATCCTCATGGTTGCTTGATACAGGACATTGCAACGTTGAAGAAGATTGGATTAGCTAAATGTTGCAATGACTTATATTATCTTGAAGGTTCATCTTCTGTTCTGTTTCCTCTTGTTGCTCCTGACAATACAACTAATACTTGCAATCCTTCTGGCTTAGTAATTCCTTCTTATTTTCATAATAGTCATTCTGTTTCTGCTATTAGCAAAGGACATATTTGGCATTATAGGTTATGTCATCCTTCTTTTTAGAGAATGCAGATTTTCAAAAATGTTTGGCCAGATATTGTTCTTCCTTGTGATTCTAGTTGCACTGTTTGTCCTCTTGCTAAGCAAAAGAAGCTTTCATTTCCTTTAAGTAATTCTACTACTTCCAATTGTTTTGAGCTGTTACATATGGATATTTGGGGACCTTAAAAGTAGGCTACCATTCATAAACAAAAATACTTCTTGACTGTGGTTGATGATTACAGCAGATTTGTTTGGATTTTCTTGATGAGAGATAAAACAGAAGTTAGAAAAATTATTCAAGACTTCTGTATTTTTGTTGAAACTCAGTTTGCCAAACAAATTTGAATTATTAGAATTGATAATGACTTAGAATTTCATATGTCTTCATTCTTTCAAGCCAAAGGCATAATCCATCAAACTTCTTGTGTTGAAACCCCACAGCAAAATGGCATAGTAGAAAGAAAACATTAACATATCCTCAATGTCAGTAGAGCTCTTAAAATGCAGCCCAATATTTCTTTGTCTTATTGGGTTTTCTGTGTTCAACATGCCGTCTACTTGATTAATAGACTTCCTACACCAATTTTACATAACAAAACTCCCTATCTTATGCTCTACGGGAGAGATCCTACTTTCACAAATCTTAGAGTATTCGGTTGTCTTTCATTTGCTTCTACTCTTGAACAAGGGAGAACTAAATTTGATCCTAGAGCAAGGAAGGCTGTATTGTTAGGCATTTCACAATCCAATAAAGGTTATATTTTATTGGATTTGTCCACCAAAGCCATATTTGTCTCAAGAAATGTTGGGTTTCATGAGCATGTATTTCCTTTTCATTCTTCTTCTACTTCTGAATCTTCAACAACATCTTCTCAATTACCTGTTCTTCATGATTCAGAATTAACATCAACTTCTTTTCAATCTCTTCCAGTTGATCATAATTCAACAACCACTACTTCTTCAAACATTCTTGCAGATTCTTAAAGTGTTCATCATGATTCTGTTTCTACTTCAATGCTTCCTCCTGTTACAGTTTCTTCACCTCATCATGATCCTATTTCTACTTCTATGCCTTCTTCTATTATAGTTTCTTCAGCACGAAGATCAAATAGACCAAAAACCAAACCTGCTTATCTTGATGACTATGTTTGTAATAATTGCTTCAAATCTCCACATTCTTTGGCAAATGTCTTAAATTATGATTTGCTAGCACCTGCTTACAAAACTTTGCATTGAATATTTCTGTTAATACTGAACCTAATTGTTATGAGGAGGCTGCTAGACATTCAGTTTGGAGAGAAGCAATGCAGAAAGAAATTGAGGCACTGGAACAGACTAAGACATGGAGTTTGGTTTCTTTGCCACTTGGTAAACGTCCCATAGGTTGTAAATGGGTGTACAAAGTGAAAAATAATTCAGATGGGACAGTGGAAAGATATAAGGCTAGATTAGTGGCCAAAGGATGTACACAGTAGTTAGGAGTTGATTACTTAGAAACTTTCTCCCCTGTGGCTAAAATGACCACAATCAGAACAGTGTTAGTTGTTGCAGTAGCAAAAGGATGGCATTTACATCAATGTGATGTTAATAATGCGTTTTTACATGGTGATCTTGAAGAGGAAGTTTATATGTTGCCTCCTCCAGGTTTTGACAGTGTAGACAAATCTTTGGTTTGTAAATTGAACAAATCACTTTATGGATTAAAGCAGGCAAGTAGGCAGTGGAATGCTACTCTAACCCAAGCTTTGCTCACACTTGGTTTTCAACAGTCCAAGAGTGATTATTCTTTGATTACCAAGGTGGTTTACAGTGTTTTTATTGCAGTATTGGTTTATGTTGATGATGTTGTTTTGGCCAGTAACAATTTGGAAGCAATTGAAGAGGTTAAATCCTTCCTTCATGCTCAGTTCAAAATTAAATGTTTGAGATCTTTGAGGTATTTTCTGGGCTTGGAAGTAGCTTGAACCAATGCTGGTTTGAATCCATCACAGAGAAAATATACAGTTGATCTTTTAACTGAATTTGAGTTTCTTGGTTGTAAACCAGCAACCACACCTATGGAAGCAAATGCCAAATATGAACATGGTGATTCTATGGTTCTACCTTATCACACGACTTACAGGAGCTTGATTGGCAAGCTGCTATATCTCACTATAACTAGACCTGACATTAGCTTTGCAGTACAACAATTAAGTCAGTTTCTGGATCATCCTACAGAGAATCATATGAGGGCAGCACACAGAATCTTCAGATATTTAAAAAGGGCACCAGGACAAGGTTTATATTTTCCTGCAATGTTGTATTGAAACCAGAAGATTCTTATTGGGCAGGTTGTATTGAAACCAGAAGATTAGTGACAGGTTTTTGCTTTGGCAACAGCAGTTTGTGAACTTCAATGGTTGTCTTATATTCTCCAAGATTTGCACATACCTCTTACTTCAGCTATTCCTTTATACTGTGATAACCAAGCTGCCATACATATTGTGGAGAATCCTGTGTTTTATGCACGTACTAAGCATATTGAATTGGATTGTCATTTTGTTAGAGAAAAATTCCAAGCTGGTTTGGTAAAACCCTTACCTATTGCTTCTTCTTTGCAAGTTGTTGATTTGTTTACTAAGGCCTTGGCTGCACCTCAGTTTTATCAGTTATTAGGCAGTCTTGGTGTGCATAATACTTTTACCAATTCCAGCTTGAGGGGGGCTAATGAAATTGGTCAGTCATCAGTGCCTGAACAACAGAATCAATCATCAGTGCATGAAGATGAACAACAGACTAGTCCTTAGACCAGTCATCAATGCAGCTTAGTGCATGCAGTAAATTCTGAAGGAAATGTGTCTGACGTGGAGTATGATTGATCAGCAAATGGTACAGCATGAGATTACATGGACAAAGTTGATGTCGACAAAGTTGATGTGGAAGGTTGTTTAGTTAATTGTTTTTTATTTATCAAAACAGCATTACAAAATGCGTTCTGCATTATATTATGTGTATATAAACTGATGTATTCCAGATTTCCTGGTTAATGGAAAGATCGAATTTTGCTTCTTCCTTCTTTCTCTGAAGTTTTCTTTCTCTCTCTAAAATCAGAATGCAGCAATTCGTGTTAGCTACATTGCTTGCATTCTTCAATTTTAACAGGCAAAGTTCAAATTGTGTTTGGTGGAGCTTTGAAGCTTCACTAGGCTGGGTAAAGCTCCAATTGGATCTTCACCAGGGCTGCGTAAACCTCTAATTGGAGCTTCACCAAAAACCTAACAATGCTCTATTTGGTTTGCTTTTTATGAAATTTATTTTTTAATTATATTTTTATTTTTTTATGCATAAGTTTCAATATTCAAATCAAGAATGTAAATGCTTTCAATATTCAAGTTTGTTTGCCAACGGCCAAGAAATTTCAGCTAAAAAATTTTTTGTTTTGGATTTTTTTAAAGATTTCACATAAAAAATCATACTTTTGAATAGAAGAGATGATTTCATAACCTTGGTTTCAAGGTTGGTTGAAATTTTCAAATATATTTCTAATTTGATGTTTTGGATGAGAGAGTTGAGAGAGAATAAGAATGATAAGTATGTTTCTAAACAAATTCTACACTACTGCAAAAGGGATAAAAAATATAAATGTGTATTTTGCTTGATAAGTATATAACTTGAGATCTTTCAATTCAATAAAGAGTACCTTATCAATTGAGTTACAGCTTTAACTCCAAGAATTATAGCATCATGAAGCAAGCACTATTTCAACATCATAGTTGCAATGTCAATTTCCTTTAAAAAAATCCTTAAATAGTATTGTCTCTAAGCAAGCATTGGGTTTTCATTTATATAATTTCAGTGCAATGAACTCACTTCTTCCCTCTCAAAAAATTAAATAAATAAAAATCATTTCATCAAAAATTTTTTTTCAAAAATTGATAGGTTTCCATTTACACTTTGCAATGTAGTTCTTTTTTCCCCTCTTAGCTAAAATATTACAAAATAATTTCAACTCTACAAATTAAAGTGACCAGAGCATAAGAATTTACATCGTTAAAGAATGAGATTTGGACTTAGCTTCAACCTCCCAAGGTACTTCAACAAATCTTCTTCATGCCAAGGTCGGACGTCTGAAGTGTGTGAAGTTTATCAGATTGGACATTAGCTTGCATCTAATGTGTAAGGCGTGTGAACTTTTGGTTTACTTTGCAATGTCAATATTGTGTAGAAATTTCCTGGAGTGTCTTTTTCGATTTTTTCCCGCAATAATATTTATCTATTTTCTCCTTATTTCTCATCATCAAATTTCTAATAAAGATTGTAATTTCAAATAAATTACATTACTAAGTTTGGATGGTTTAAAAACTTGGTATGCGAAAATTATAACATTTTAATTTTTTAAAACTGTAAAACAAATATAATATTAAATTTTAAAAAATCTATTAATATGACTTTACATTATTGTACAATTTAAATTATATATATATATATAATCATTTTCATATTTCAATAATTTTTATTTTATTTAAAGATGCATACTTTTATTTTTATAATGAAGCTTGCATTCAAATTTTCTAGAATATAAACATATATTATTTTCTTTTACTCAATATTCCTCTTAAATGCACGTTCTTAGAAAAATTATCTTTAATGAAATGTTTGACTTCCAATATAGACAAAAACATAATATTTGAATTTTCATAAAATTAAATTATTTGTCAAGAATTTAGTCGTTTTGTTTTATATAATGATATTAGTGAGTTGCATAATCATGATACAACATTCAAACTATAAGTTAATTTGTAGTTGATTTAATAAAAGTTTTAGGATTTTTAAATTTTTTAAAAATATAAAATGTAGAGATATACAATTTTAATTAGAAAATAAATATATTGGGGAAGGTGTGAGAAGAGAAAAGTATGATTAGGAAGGCAGGTAAAAAATAAAAATAGAGAGAAGAAAGACGTGAAGAAATTGTCTATTAGATTTTAATGTTTGGTATTCTTTTTTGTTAGATTCTTTAAGAAATGAATCACAATACTACCTTCACATCGCAATTTATGTTTTCAATAACCTTTATTCATTTTTTTAAATCCAAGGCATCGTATTTTCTCCAAAATATAAAAAAAAACTAAATATAGAAATTTAAAAATTAAGAATATGATTATTTGGACAATCGAACGAGGACAGTGTTCATTATATCAATTAACATGCTTCATATCATCTTTAGCAGATTGTTGTAATCTGACGAGTCCAAAATAATAAATTTTTGACATGTCAATAAGGTGTCTTAGTGCTTTACCTTACATGTGGACTGGCGAAGTATCTTTTTTTCTTTTTCCTTTAGGTTTCTTCTGTTGTTTGGCGATTCTATTCTGGTTATTTATTCTTTTCCCTTAAAAGCTTTGCGATTAAAAAAAATGTCAATACACAATAATATATATATATATATATATATATATATATATAGAGAGAGAGAGAGAGAGAGAGAGAAGGAATATTTGTTGTGTTTAAATCCTTCTATAGGTGGGCACTAACTTATCATAAACTTATTTAATTCGACTTTTTTACGAATTATTGTATACTGGAGATTGTATACATATTCTAATCTATAACAATACACATATCATCTTAATACCATGTGTTTGATCTGCATTAAATTCACTCATGGGCCACTGACAAGCTAAAAAGGTGAATTGAACATCTAGATAAGAATGCTTTGCATTGTATCAAGGGAGAACTGTTCAATGTAATTAGGGCAAAGTTGACATATTTTATCATTTTTTCCTATAATTTTATTCCTCCAGAAGAAAAGCAACCAAAGGCCAAAGAAAGAACAGCAATGGGGGAATCATCACATCTCATGCCATTAACCCTAAGAGTGCATTGATGCTGTTTTTTAGTGGGCCATCTTTATTTTCTTTAACCTTTTTTTCTTTCTTTTTATCCTTTCCCCAGAGGCAAATAAATTCTTGTGCACTATGTTCATGATTGCTTTTCCAGATTCAAGCATATGTGGCCCTACATTATACACACTCTTATCTTTCACTATAGAAAAAATTAATTATTGCATCCATTGAGGGAATATATATCATTTCTTGATCCAAGTGTGACAGTTGGATTTGAATGTTCTGGTTTGGATCTTGTTTGGATTTTTGTATTACGGTTAAGTATCAAAGATGCCCTACGAAAGTTAAACAAGTCTTGATAGAGTTTTAGGAATATCAAAAGTGCCACTTTGGTCCTTAGAATTTTAAAATGATCTGGAATCAAGATTGTCTCTCCAAGTCCTTGATGGGTTTAGAACTACCACATTTTCAACATTTTGATGTGAATTTTGAATTTTTCAAATGCTTCAACTAAGCATTCTATAGATATGAAGTATCAGTAAACCCATACAAAAGCATGGTGTATATACTAAAGAAATTAAAATGCTATGGTAACTCAAGAGGCACTTAGTAAAATGGTAAATTTTGTAAATTTAATATATTTTTTTAGGGGAGAAAACATCACTGAATTTTATTTCTCGTCTGCTAAATTTAATTTAATTAATTTAATAAAAATAATAAATTTCAACAAATCAACAATCAAAGTGATTATTGTAAATTTGGTCAAAATAAATACAAAAACTAACTATAAAATAACAACAAAGAGAACTTTGAACTATAGTAAAAGAGAGAAAGAGAGAACACAAGAAATAAAGAAACTAAAATTTTATTGAGAACTTCTTTTTTACAATACATTCATACTCTTACAATGTCCTATTTATGGAGTTGGGAATGACCATTCCTATAATAGATTATTAGTAACCTTCTCTATAACTTACATAATTTACCTCTTATGATCTCTCATATTCTCTAAGATAATAGAGGTAATGGGGATAGTAACCTATAAAGGATGGATATTACAACTTTGGTTATAACGCATAACCTTTCATATTTCATAATTTAGAAGAATTGTTTCTTGAAATAATAAACATTCATAATATTTCATAATACTCCCCTTTGGATGTCCATTATATGGAGAATATGCCTCGTTAAAACTTTACTTGATAAAAATTCAATGGGAAAAAAGTTCTAATGAAGAAAAAAGAGTACACTTTCTTTATGCCGTTATTACCCCCTCATAAAATAATTTTTGAGACTTCTTAACTGATGCTTTCCGATCAAATATTGCTATCAGTAAGATCTTAGTAAATAGATTTGTCAAATCATCAAATGATTAAATTTGTAGCACATTAATATTAGAACTCTTCTAGAGTTTTTGAGTAAAAAGAATCTCATGAAAATATACTTTATCGTATCTCTTTTGATATATTCCAAACTTTATTCTCATTCAACAATAAAGTTGGAATTCTTTCTTAGAAGATATATGTTTATCTCGAATATAATATAACATTAATATGACCATACATATTCTCAACTAATATCATGAATCTCTATTTCTTCTACATAAATTGAAGAAGTGGTTGTTATACTCAATACATGTCTATAAATGATATGGTTTTTATAGATTATATAGGTAACTTATACCTTGTATATCAACCTCAACAAGAGTTAGATTTTTCTTGATATTCGAGATCAATTATCTCAAGGAGATATCAAAGGGCAAGCTTAATGCCATATCAAAATTCATTTGGTAGATAAGAAGTAGAATAGATATCTACTGGTACGTAGACAAGTGTATTCCTATACTAAATTATAGAATTACAGTAGTTCAGGATCAAAGAATTTTTCATTATCCTTTGATAGATATAAACAATCTTTATCATGTGTAATAATCCAATAACTATTGATATGCTATGTCCATGTGAAGCGTCTTCATGATGCTCAATCAAAACAAAATGTTAATTTTTTAAAACTTTGATCACAATATTTGCTTTTCTAAATTCTTCATGAAGAATATCTTGATCATCTAATCCATTTCTCTTTTGAGGATTTTATTTTCAAAATTAAGAGATCAACCATGCTTCAAGGGTGCATTAAAATCATATGGCTATGAAATTTATATATTTGACCTACTGGGACATTTATCGAAATAGGATCTATACCTAGAATATCATATTAACTAACTCTATAGAAGTCAGTTAAACAATCGATTATGCAAATAAATAATATTTTGAACTTCCAGTTCATTAATGCTTATCCATAAATCAAGATAATGAAAGTCATAAATAATATCATTTTTTTGATTAATGATATTTTCTCCCTAATGTGGATGACACAATTTCAATCAATAAATTATACAATAAGGATAGCTTCTTCATAGAAACATATATAGCAAATATAGCTACGTATAGATTTACTCATACATTGACATACTTGATTATTCATTCAATAAGAATTCACTAAGACAATCTCATTATGTTCTAGAAGAACAGTCTACTACAAGCATATCGAGTCCATCAGAAACTTTAAATACAAGTATCATTATCAAATGATAACAAAAATAAACACATATTAAGGGTTATCATGAACTATTATATCCATCACTAGAAATATATTTTTTCATAATCAGTGGCAGGTCTTACGAAAAATTATACGCCATAAATTATGGCAAATATTTACTTTTATAGTTCACATTTTGTAAGTAAATATTCATTACTATCTCTTTGGTATTACACTTCAACTGTATAATTCCTATTGGGAATACATGCATATTTCAAGTGTGCTTATGACTAGTTTAAACTTTTCATATTTCTCATGCGGATTTTATCATTTTGAGTTTACAAACTTTGATTCAAAAATTCTCATTTTGAATTAATATATTATGCGTGTTAATAACGTTGACGTCATATATTTGTGCAGTTCCAGTAGCTCCCAATCATGTTGAGATCTCATTATTATCACGATTTTCAAGTACCTAAAGTTTTTAAGGAAATAATATATCAATCATGTTTGAGAAAAATTCTGCTAGAATTTCCATATCATCAACTTAACATCTATGACTATCTTAAGTCTTTGCTCCTTTCATAATGTGAGAAGTTTGTATCCTTAGAACCGACTTTTCTACCATGTTCCAATTGTGTCTCAAATTTATTGACAGTGATAGATTGTCCTTTCGAGACATCAAATATAATAAGCGCAATCTTTGCCAGACATTGGTCAGTTAATATATCAGACTATATAAATTATCGTTTGAATTTCTGATTCAAGGTATCTTCTATGAAGATCAAAACAAAAGATCAAGATGAGACACAAACTAATATTTTTATCTAACCTCGTGTTTTCTCCTCTTTATGTTGGGATAATATATTTCAATCCTAACATATTAGATAATCTTTTTGAGGACTCATTTTATTACCTTGTGGTGGAACAATGTACATAACACATTTCTAAATCATAGATGAGAAATATTTAGTTTCAAATCACAAACCAACTGATATAAGCAGAATTTAATGCATTGGTAAAATATGAAATAAGTGCAAATACATTGCAGTCATGAATATTCTGTAGGATGTTCAGTATGTATCTCAATACAATCAGTATTATTAGGACAAATTGGGTCATTGAAAGAATGTAAAATATGAGCTTATTATCAATGAATTGCAAACTACAGATTGTAAAAATCAACAATATATATACAACTATTCTGTTGATGTATCAACTAATAATTTCCCTATATTTATCCCAAAATAACACATTCAATCCTAAGTAGTAACATTCAAATAATACAAAACAAATAGTAATAGAAATTTGTCATATTAGGAAACCTCTAGTTCCATAATATTTTTACAAATTTCTAAGCATTCTTCGTATTTTAAGGATCCGAAATGGTCCAGCCGGTCGTGCCAACTAATAAATTATTTAAATTACTAAACTTCAAATTTATTTAATATTGCATCTCGATTTCATAATTTAAATTAGAATTAACATTTATTCTAGGTCATAATAATAATACATAGGTCTTAAAAATCCATTGATCAAATGTCTCAATATAATGAGAATATCATCAAGGCTCAAAAGTATTTACGAGACTATATGAATAATGATGCATTACAAAAATTGACCATTATGGTGAACATTTGGTAGCTCTTCTGGAGCTTTTAATCAATTAACTCTTGTAGAGTTCTTGACTAACTAGTTCTTCAAGAACTTGTACTACAATTATACTTTGGACATATATTTCAAATTTGTCCAAGTGAACTACCAATATTGTTTAGACAATTTGTATTTTCACTATTCTTGAACTAGAAGAAACTAAATAATATAGAAGTACTAGAATATAAATATATAGAATGAAAATTTTCCAATAATAATCACAAAATGATGAAAAATAGAAAATAAATAATTCAATAGTTTGAAAATTTTTTATCAATATTCGCAATGCTAAAAAACTCTCTCTAGATATTCGAAAGAATTAGATATAGTAATACTTGTCATATCAATATCATTGATACAAGTATCATTACTATCAATAGCATAATTTGGAAAAGTAAAACAATATTTTGCTTTCCCTTTAAATCGATTCTTAATTGAGATTCACAAAATATTTGACGTACTATAGATATATGACAAAAATCATCTTATATCTCATCTATAACATGTTGAAATTATTACTTTTCCTTTTTCCCTTATTATTTTCTCACTCGCATCTATGACATGTTGAAATTATTTCTTCTCCTTTTTTTCTTCTCATTATTTTCTCACTTCTGGTGAGTATCTATACATTGAGAATTGAATAAATCATTCTTACTAACATAAAAGCAAAGATTATTTCTATAACAATTGTGGTTGCGACCAAAATTTCTTTCATAAATATATTATAATTTCTAATGACATTTACTTTTAGGAATGATATAAAATCAATTGGTGGGGTATCAAAATATTTTGTCAATGACTTATTTAGTTTCAAAAGATATAAATTTTAAAATACTTTTAAAAAATTTCTTCTCGATATTGCTTCTACCAGAGCATGCTCGAGGTATAAGAAAGAAAAAATATTTTCAATATCATATCACCAGTATATTTCTTCTCACAACTTTGATTGAGGAGAAATTCTAAGTACGATAATTAGTTAGGTTTTTAAATTTAAATTTAATATTATAGATTAGTATTTTAATTGGTTAATTGTAAAATTAATAGTGTTTTGAAAAATAAAAACATTTGTATAATTGATTTGAGACAAAAATAAACTTGAAAAAAACAATAAATGAACTTTTTATACAATAAGAGGACAAATATTTTCGAATGGGCCAAAAGAAAAATTAACTCATATATTTTAAAACTGAAAGGGATGCTTTTTTCTTTAAAAAAATTTTATTTTTCAAAAAAAAAAGAAATTCTGGTTGTTACATTTTCTCTCAAGACAATTAATTGATATCATATAAAAAATAAAATATTTAAAAAGTTCAATATAAGTACGGTAAATCGCAATTTACTAGAGAGAAAATGTGACAATTTTAGTTCCTAAATTATAGTTACTAGACTATAAAATAGTTCGTGAATTAAAAAAATAAAATTTACAAATAAAATAATTATAAAATAAATAAAATAATTTGAGGATTAAACTTCTTAATTTTTCTTATCAACACACTGGCATGCGTTCCACAATCTTTTTAAGTTGATACGGTTTGTAAACTGTACACTTGTCTATGTTTCCCACTTGTCTTAAGACCAAACACAGCCTTACTCTGCATCAGATCCTCTTTGCACTTCGCGATCACAGATCACGGAGGGAACATTCTCACGCTCACTGACAGGAAATGCCCCATAGGATCAAACACAGTTGAAAATATTTTTCTCGTCTCTTAAAGCTTCAATCTTGGATAGACCTTTGTCTGTGGGCCCCCACCAAACTTTGACCAAAAGTCCAATCTTTTCCTCACTTCAGTCTCTTCTTGTGTCTACACTTTCATGGTACTCGCAGTCCTTCAAAGGTATTAAAAACTGTCAGATACACCGAGCCACCGAACAAATACACATCCAATATTTTACTTTTTCTATTCAACAGCAACTCCACGCCACCCCGCCCCCCTCCCCTCCAAAACAAAAAAACAACCAGGTTCCCTCCTTTTCCATATGCAAATCCCATTAAAAAAGGAACTTTTACTAAAGCTTATTACTCTTCCTGCTTTGCATCAAGAAATTCTCATCATACTCAGCACTCTCTCTGTTACTTTCCTCTTCCCTCCCAGCTTCCCAATCCCAAAAAGAACCCAAAGGAGAACTTCCATTTATTCAGCATAAAAACAAAATTTTGCCCTCCTAGCTCAATCCTCAGCAGTTGTTTTTTATCCAATGGAGTCCTTTTCAAAGCAGCAGGTTCTTTCTATTGCTGTGACAATGGTGTTTCTGGTTTTAGTTTCTGTTTCAGTAGCTGATCAAGGAGGATATATTTCAATCAAAACTGATGCAGAGGCACTTTTGTTGTTCAAGAAGACGATCCAGGACCCAAAAGGAGCTTTATCAGAATGGCAGCTGAATAAAGATCCATGTAAATGGTATGGAGTTACTTGCACGCTTGGAAGAGTCACTGCACTTGATCTCGCTCAATCTGGTCTTGTTGGAAAAATCTCCCTCTCTCCTTTTTCTTCTCTAAATATGTTGACAGCCCTCAATCTGTCCTCAAATTCATTTACTATAAATTCGACATCATTGCTTCGGCTTCCATATGGTTTGAAAGTACTTGAACTATCTTTTACTGGACTTGCAGGTCAAGTTCCTGAAAATTTGTTTATGAACTGCCCCAAACTTGAATATGTCAATCTTGGTTTCAACAATATAACTGGTTCTCTACCTGAGAACTTTCTGTTGCGAACAGATAAACTGCAGTATCTTGATCTTTCATATAACAACATCACAGGGCCTCTTTCAAATATGAAAATTGAGACTTGTAATTCCTTGTTGTTTCTTGATTTGTCTGGAAACCAGATATCTGGTTCGATTCCAGTATCTTTTTCCAATTGCACCACTCTGAAAGAATTGTACTTGGCCTCCAATTTCTTCTCTGGTGAAATCTCAAAATCTTTTGGTGAACTCAAGGCTTTGCAAAAGCTAGATCTTTCTCATAATCATATCTCTGGTTGGATTCCTCCTGAGCTAGGAAATTCGTGCAATTCTCTCTTGGAACTCAAATTATCCTACAACAATATTACTGGATCAATCCCAATGTCTTTCTCGTCATGCTCTTGGCTCCAAGTATTTGAGTTGGCCAACAACAACTTGACAGGTCCCTTTCCTGATTCAATTCTTCAGAATTTGGGATCTGTGGAGACATTACTCCTAAGCAGTAATAAGATCTCTGGACCATTTCCAGCGTCCGTTTCTTACTGCAAGAAATTACGAGTGCTGGACTTGAGCTCTAACATGATTTCTGGGCTTATTCCACCTGACATATGCCCTGGAGCTGCATCACTTGAGGAGCTAAGAGCACCAGATAATTCACTTTTCGGATCAATTCCTCTGCAGTTATCCCAATGTTCCCAGCTTAAGACAATAGATTTCAGTTTAAATTATCTCAATGGTTCAATCCCAGCAGAACTAGGAAATCTTGAGAATCTAGAGCAGTTCATGGCATGGTACAACAGCTTGGAAGGCAGTATACCAGCAGAGTTAGGAAAGTGCGCGAAACTCAAGGATCTCATTCTGAATAACAACTATCTGAGTGGTAAAATCCCAGCTCAATTATTCAATTGTGGAAATCTGGAATGGATATCCCTGACAAGCAATGTACTTTCTGGAGAGATCCCACCAGAATTTGGTTCTCTCACTAGATTGGCAGTCTTGCAACTTGCAAACAATAGCTTAAGTGGGCAGATCCCCAAGGAGTTGGCTAATTGTAGCAGCTTGGTTTGGCTTGATTTGAACAGCAACAGACTAAGTGGAGAGATCCCACCTCGACTTGGTAGGCAGCTTGGATCAAAAGCATTGAGTGGAATTCTATCTGGCAACACCATGGTGTTTGTCCGAAATGTTGGGAACTCCTGCAGAGGTGTTGGAGGATTACTTGAATTCTCAGGAATCCGTCCTGAAAGGCTCTTGCAGGTTCCAACACTCAGAAGCTGTGATTTTACCCGATTATATTCTGGCCCAGTTTTAAGTCTCTTTACTCAGTATCAGACTCTGGAATATCTTGATCTTTCCTACAACGAGCTTCGGGGGAAAATTCCAGATGAATTTGGCGAAATGATTGCTTTGCAAGTTCTTGTGTTATCCCATAATCAGCTATCCGGTGAAATACCATCATCACTAGGCCAGCTAAAGAACTTGGGAGTGTTTGATGCATCGCATAACAGATTGCAGGGACATATTCCAGATTCATTTTCGCAACTATCTTTTCTGGTGCAAATTGATCTCTCCAGCAATGAATTAACAGGAGAAATACCACAGAGGGGGCAGCTCAGTACACTTCCAGCAAGCCAATATGCAAATAATCCCGGCCTTTGTGGAGTTCCGTTGCCAATGTGCCAGTACAGTAACAACCAGCAACCATCGACAAATTCTAATGGAGATGGTGCGAAAGGAGGACGAAGAGCTACAGCTGCATCATGGGCTAATAGCATTGTCATGGGGGTTCTCATCTCCATTGCATCTATCTGCATCTTAATTGTGTGGGCAATTGCAATGCGTGCAAGGCAGAAAGAAGCTGAAGGAGTCAAAATGCTTAATAGTCTGCAAGCATGCCATGCGGCAACAACATGGAAAATTGAGAAGGAGAAAGAACCATTGAGCATCAATGTAGCAACTTTCCAAAGACAGCTTCGGAAGCTCAAATTTTCTCAACTAATTGAGGCTACTAATGGTTTTTCAGCAGCAAGTCTCATTGGCTCTGGAGGTTTTGGTGAAGTTTTTAAGGCAACTCTGAAAGATGGATCAAGTGTTGCAATTAAAAAGCTCATACGGTTGAGCTGCCAGGGTGACCGAGAATTCATGGCCGAAATGGAGACCCTAGGAAAGATCAAGCATAAGAATCTTGTACCCCTGCTTGGGTATTGCAAGGTCGGAGAGGAAAGACTCCTGGTCTATGAATACATGGAATATGGAAGTCTGGAAGAAATGCTTCATGGAAGAGCAAAGGCAAGAGATAAACGAATACTAACATGGGCAGAGAGGAAGAAAATTGCAAGAGGAGCGGCTAAAGGGCTCTGTTTTCTCCATCACAATTGCATCCCACACATCATACACCGAGACATGAAATCAAGTAATGTACTGTTGGATCATGAATTGGAAGCTAGAGTTTCTGATTTTGGAATGGCAAGGCTCATAAGTGCACTTGACACACATCTCAGTGTCAGTACACTGGCAGGAACACCTGGATATGTACCACCAGAGTATTATCAAAGCTTTCGGTGCACTGCAAAAGGAGATGTTTACTCATTTGGGGTCGTTCTTTTGGAACTCCTTACAGGGAAACGGCCAACAGACAAGGAAGATTTTGGAGACACAAACTTGGTCGGTTGGGTAAAAATGAAGGTAAGAGAAGGAAAGGGAACGGAAGTAATTGATCCTGAATTACTGTCAGTGACTAAAGGAACTGATGAAGCAGAGGCAGAAGAAGTAAAAGAGATGGTTAGGTATCTGGAGATAACACTGCAGTGTGTTGATGATTTCCCATCAAAGAGGCCTAATATGTTGCAGGCTGTAGCCATGCTAAGAGAGCTTATGCAAGGTGGTGGGAACAGCAACAGTGGCTGAAAGAAGAGATTTATTTGTTAGTTCAAGCAACACAAGAATGTAAGATTTGCTACTGAACAAATCAGATGTAATTGTATTAATTTTGAGAGACTTATTTTTGCTAAAGGAGTTAAAACTTCAGGAAACTTCATCTCCTAAAAACTGAAAATCATTGGTGCCTGCAAGTAATATTGCACAAAGCTAGTTGAGTTCCAAATCGACATGATAAAAGAGCATATGTGCAGAACAGTAAAGTCCTGAAATACCATATGAAGTGTAATGCCCGAGCATATGCTACCAAAACAAATAGAAAGTGAGTGTATTGAGGAATTCACTCGAGATTTAAGTCAATTAAACTAGATATTGCGACAGACCAAATTTTTAGTGCTATCAATCCGTCCGCTCGTCACAACCTAGCCTTAACAAGCCTTATATGGAGTGGAGTGGGTTGGGCTAGTTTTTTTTGGATTGGGAATCTCTAATCTATATCTAAGTGGAACGGGTCAGTCCATGTGCTAGAAATTTTTTAATATTAATTTTTTTCTTTTTCTCTCTTTATAAGATTATATAAATTCATAATTAAAATAGAAATAATTTTTAAAAAATTATCAATATTTTAAAATATAAAATAATTATTAGTTAAATAAAAAAATCTATATATATATATATATATATATATATATATATATATATATATGTATATATGTATGTATATATATAATTCTTAATTTAGATAAATTTATATAAATAAAATATTTAAATTGATAAAAATGTACAACAAAAATAAATAAATAAATTTTATAAAATTAAGCTAATCAACTCTGGATATGCTTTCCTTTTTCTCTGATGTTTCCAACATCTAAGAAAAAGGGCCAACCGTTTTCCTTAGGAGGATGAAGTGCCAACCTTTTTTATAGTACTATTCAACTGTGTTTAAAAATGTAATATTCTGATGAGGAGGACAACGTGGCGTTCCTAATGAATGAAGCCCAGTTCATAGAAGGTACAAAAGATTTTCATTTCTCCCCAGAGATATTTCCACCTTTCGGATTGCTCAAAGATTATAACTGCATCTTCTTCCTGAACTGCCCTGGAGTGGCGGGCTTCGATTCAGAAAGATCAAATCTAGAACGGATCCTATAGTGCAAACATCTTCATCGCTGCGGCGGTCAAGTCTTCTATGTAACTCAAAGGTCCGATTATCGTGCTAACAGCACCTTATTTTTCACCGGGTGCTAAATAGGACTCTCAAATTTTGATTCGACAATTTAAAATTTATAATAATAAATAATTATTTGAATTTAAATAATTTATATAATTATTTTAAGTGAAATTTATTCAGCACATGTTAGTATAGAAACACTCTCAACTGAAACCTTTTTTCTTCATTTATTCCAGAATACACAAGAAGTTAGGGGCTAAACCACTTTGGTCCCTTGACGTTAAAAAATAAGTGCTTTGCCCCCGTTGACAATTGATGAACTATTTGAAATTAAACTGTTGCTAAGGCACAATTGAGCCGAGTTGAATCGAACATTAAGTTATTCAAGCCGAACATTCAAATATTTTAGTTTGGCTCATTTAAAATTTCATACCTAAAATTTATTCAAGTTTATTGTTACGCCCCGAATTCAGATTAAAGACTTGGTACCCGAAGCGCAACACAACCGTGTTCCTGAACTGAAAGTCGGAAACATAAGGTCCTTATCATCAGAGAATACTAACTTCATCAAACTAATCCAAATAATACTGAGATAAATATTGAATAATTTCAAAATACATAAGAAAAATTAATAAAATATCTCAAATTATTTATTTTCATTACAACCATCCCAAACACTACTCCTTAATATCAATCGACTTTTGGAGAAACCTCGATCCACCTTCATTTATTGATACTGCCCCCTAGTATTCCTCATCAAAACTCTCAAAATTCTCCGAATCGTTCTCGGAAATATAATCGGATAAGGAATGAGCTATCACTCAATAAGTAATTAAATTCCATCTCCAAACAATGATCAAAATATTTATACATATATAGAGTTAAGTTCTTGAAAATAATTTTGTTTTAAAAGACATAAATAGAATTCAGTGATAATAAAATTTTTCTTTAAAAGTTCAATAATATATATATATATATATATTTGGAAGAGATGAAATTAGGCTTTCTAAAAAAAATAGCCCAAGACAAATATTTTAATTTTTTTAAAATCTGGGTTGGGTTGGGATCAAATTTCAACCCATGAACTAATGGGTAATAATCCAATACATAACTAGACAAACTGCCCAACCTTATTGGGCCTTGACCCATAACTTCTATTGAGCCACATGAACATGGCTGCTAGCCTAGACCATCGCTGGACCAATTGCTATCTTCGGCCTAGCAGACAGCAAGCTATCAAACTGGACTTCACTGGGCCAATAATTTTCACTGGTCTAGGCTTCTGCCATGCAAAACACAACAAATCTTTTTTTATTTCCTTTCATTTTGTCGTGGTTGATTCTGGGCCACAAGACAGAGACGATTTCAGCGTCTTGGTCAACTACAATTCAACCACGGTTATCCTCTGCAATTCATACATAAACGCCACCTATTCACAAGACAACAATAATCAAATCACAAAAATTCTTCTTCACCAAATGATGAGATCATATTTTAATTATTATTTAGAATTAATTTCTCACTTATTTAAGGATTAATTAATATAAATCTTATGACTTTGATTTGTTTTGGTGAATTAAATATTAATGTACGTAGTATGAATTAATTAAGATGATTTTATTTATAAAGTACACTTTAATTCACTAATTTTACTAATTATTGATGCAGGGGCAAAATAGTAATGTCAAGAGAAGAAAATATGAAAGAAGACTTGGATAGGAAAGGAAAATAAAAATTCACCATGCCATTCCAAAATTTATAAGGATTCAATTTAAAGAAGAAAAAGGAAGATTTTAAAATTGACTTTGGTTTAAAATAGGATTTGGAATGGATTGAAATTCCTAATACACAAAGGGAGGAGAATTCGGTGAGCAAAAGAAGAAGAGAAATTAAGGGCAGCCAAAAGCCAAGAAATTAGGGAGCCAAGAGAAGAAATCCGGGGGAGCCAAGAAGGAGATTTTTCGGGCAGCAAAAAAAGCAAATTTCGGGTAGCAATCGGGAGCCAAAAAGGAAGCAAAATCTCGGGCAGCAAAAGGGGGAATTCCGGGCAGCCAAAGGGAAGAGATTTTTGTGCAGAAAAGAGGAAGAATTCGGGAGGAGAAGAAAGACACAAATCGTGAGAAGTAATTTTGACGAAGGACAAGGTTGATCGAGGAAAGATGGAGCAAAGAGAATATGGGCAGCAAGCTTGAGAAATAGGGAATCATCTTCTTCTATTTTCTTGTTTTGTTTTTTTTATTCTTTTATTTTCTTTATATTAATTAAATTTATGACTTTAAATATTTGGATCATGAATAGCTAAATCTTTTGTGACTAAGACCTTCGATGAAGACTGAAACTCTTATGGATTTAATTTATTTTAATTAAAGATTGTTTTTTTAATCTCGACTTTGGTTAATTGTTATTATTTTTTTTAATGCTTGTAAGTTTCTGGCCAATTCTTGCATGCCTTTAAATTTATTCTAGTGGCTGAGAAGTACTAGTTTAAATAGGATCATGGTAATAACAACACATCGTAAAACTGACTAGAGATAGATTCGGTTTTCTTTGTGTGGTTTCTAGCGAGTAGGAAACAAAAGTTAGGGAATTCCATAGAGGTGTTTGCGACTTTGATAATTAAAATCACGTAGAGATACGATTGGTTTATTAATTAAAGTTAGGAGTTTAAAGAGAAAGTATTTATTTAAAAATGCTTCTTGCAATTGGTCCCTTAAAGAGAAAGGGAAAAGCCTGAGCCTTTTTAATTGGGACCAATTGCAAGAAGCATTTTTAAATAAATACTTTCCCCCAATTAAGACTATTCAGATGAGATCTAATATTTATAATTTTTTGTAGGGTCCTACTAAGTCTTTACATGATGCATGGGAGAGGTTCAAAGAATATCTTAGGTTATGCCCTCATCATGGAATGGCAATAGGAATGCAAGCACAAACATTTTATAATGGTTGCAGAGAAGATGTTAGATCATCATTAGATGCAGCTAGTGGTGGAGCATTCATGTCAAAAGAAGAGCAAGCTGCATGGAATTTATTGGAGGAGATGGTCTTGAATAGCTCTCAATGGTTTAACCCAAGAGCTATTCCCCCAAAGAAGGTCGCTGGAGTGGCGGATATGGACCCTAATGCAGGAATCATGGCTCAAATTGATGCAATAAATAAGAGATTGAGTTCGTTGAATGTTGCAACCATAAACCATCACTGCGAAATTTGTGGAGGAAATCATCTCACAGACCAATGTTTGCAAGGTAATATGGTGAATTCTTATTATAATACTAATGAAGTTAATTTTGTTGGACAAAATAATAGGAATAATGATCCATATTCATCCACTTATAATCCGGGATGGAGGAACTACCCAAATTTTGGATGGAGGCAAAATAGTCAAGTTCAAACACCACCTCCACCCGATCTCCAACAAGAAAAGGTTAGTCTCCTTGAGAATACTCTTACAAAGTTCATTGAAGTTGCCACTAACAAATTTGTGAGTATTGAGAATGAGAATCAACAACTCAAGAAATCCTTCAAAGCAATAGAAGTTGACCAACAAAATATAAAGGCTTCTATGAAGAACTTAGAAGTACAAGTGGGTCAATTAGCAGCTGCAATACTCCATAGACCTCAAAGAGCACTTCCAAGTGACACGGAGCGAAATCCTAAGGAGTTGAAGGCTATTACGGTAATCGATAAAGAGGATTTTGCCAAAGAAAAAGAGGTGGGACATAGAAAAGAGGATGAATTCGAGAATTTTGAAGCTCCCAAAAATCCACAAGGTAAGAGAAGTAAGAAAGGTGAGGAAGAATATAATAATGACAATGTTGATTTTAGTTCTCTTCCTTTTCCCCAAGCTGTTAAGCATCATTACATTGATTCTCAATTCAAAAAGTTTCTTGAAATATTCAAGAAACTTCAAATTAACCTTCCTTTTGTGGATGCCCTAGCACAGATGCTTCGATATGCAAAATATTTGAAAGATGTTTTGGCTAGCAAAAAGAAACTCAAAGACTTTCAACAGATTTGTTTAAACGAGGAATGCTCTGCAATACTTCAAAGAAAATTACCACCTAAGCTTTAAGACCCAGGGAGTTTTCACATTCCTTGCTCTATTGGTGATTTTTATTTTAAAAATGTGTTGTGTGATTTATGTGCTAGTGTCAATCTTATGCCTTTATCCGTTTGTAAAAAATTAGGGTTGAAGGAAATTAAGGACACTACTATTTGTCTCCAAATGGCTGATAGATCAATAAAGTATCCTAGGGGAATAGTAGAAAATGTCCTTGTGAAGGTTGATAAATTATATTTTTCAGTGGATTTTGATATTTTAGATATGGAGGATGATTTTGATTTGCCTTTGATTTTAGGTAGGCCCTTTTTGAATACTGGTAGAACCTTAATTGATGTGGAAAAAGGTCAAATAACATTGAGGGTTGGGGATGAATGTATACAATTAAATGTTTTTGAATCATTGAGTAATTCCTCCAAGGGAGAATCTATATGTGCTATAAATATTCTTGATGCTGTAGTGGATGATTCTTCTAAAATTTTTGCAGAAAAATTGAATTCAAAATGGAACAAACCATTCAAGGAAGAAAGAGAGCTTCCAAAAGAGGACATTGAGGATAATGTGAAAAAAAGGAAGTTTTTCCTAAAGCGGCACAAAGTCAAAAATGGTTTGACAAGAAGAATGCTTATGGGCGGAGAAGCTTGCCTTTTCCATGATCCTCCTTAATTCATGCTCTTACACAGAAAGTCAAGCTCGAGACTATAAACGAGAACTATTATTTAAGTTGCTTTGTTTTTTAATTTTTTTAAAAGTTTTATACCCAAAAAAAAAAAAAAAGCTTTCCCTTATTTACTTTCTTTAATTTCTTTGTAGGATGTGCTTGAGCCTAAGTGGAGTTCCCATAAACCGTTAAAGCTTGGACTTTCTTGGATGTTTCGTTGATTCAGCTAAGTCTCTTAACCCTCTTTGTGATTTCTTATATTTGAACATTGAGGACAATGTTTATTCTTAAGTGGGGGGTAGGAAATTGGCTATTTCATTTTGACAATTTTTTGAAAATTTTTCAGAATTTTATGGTGTAAGAGTTTTGTTTCAAGAAATTTTCTGAAAATCGTTTGAATGTTAAGTAATTAAATCTTATTCTTGAGGAGTTATTGTGATTATTTATATGTGTCGATTGGAAAGTAAAGAAAGGAATTTAACCTTGCATAATGCCTTTGTTAATTATTCTTAACTGTGGAATTTAAATTATTTTTATTGACCATGATCTTGTGAATTGATGAGATATTTAGACTTTATTATATATTTGATGACACTCTTTTTATCACAACAACACACTAGAACTTGTTTTATTACATGCTCGAGGCGAAATATAAGATTTCTCTGGTTTACCTTAGAAACGATGGTCATAGGCCTTCTTTGGACCGTTTGAACCTTTCAAGCCTACCTTTAAAATTATCCCTAGTACTCTTCTGTGCCTTAATGAGTCAATTTCCTTGCATAACACTTAATATTTTAACGTTTAACTTGTAGGGAGCTTGATTTATACTTCAACACTTTTGTGCTCCTTGGGATTGGGATATTAAGGTTTTGAAGGAAAGAAAGATTGAGAGGGTATTGAAAAAGGGAAAGCATGACTTGCTCTATATTATTGTTTTGAAAAAAAAAAAAAGAGAAAGAAAAGAAAAAAATTTGAAAAAAAAGAAAAAAATCAAAAAAAAAGAAAAAAAAAGAAAGAAAGAGTGTTTATTGCAAGTCATGGTCATAAAATATCCAAAGTTGATGTATACATGAAAAAGGAATGAATTTCTCGGGAGTGAAATTAGTTATTGAGATTCTTTGTACTAAAGGAGTAAGAAAGGAGTTGGAGTATATGTTTATGATTTGGGGTCAACTTTTCTTTGCAAGCTCTCTTCCCTTTGTTTTGTCTCCTTATATCTTTCGTTTGTTAGCCAATTCCTTAACCTAACGTTACAAGCGCTAAAGTCCTACCTGATCTAAGTGAAGCCAGAGTACCTAAATTAGTAGAGAGTGTGTAAGATTACAAGCTTATGGTTGTGTGAATCTTTAATGTATATGTATATGGTTGTGATTATAAAGGTGAAGATTGGGTGTATAATATTGCCTAGACATTGAATCAATAGCTTGGTTGTGGCATGCTTCAAAAAAAAAATTCTTCTTTCAATTTCCACAGTTATGTTGTATTAACATTGTTATTATTCTTGGTTATTTATCTATCAATCTTTCTAGTTGATGCATATGGATGATCATTTTTAATGGAATGAGAAAGTTGATTTCAAGTCGATGAAGACTGAAACTCTTATGGATTTAATTTATTTCAATTAAAGATTGTATTTTTAATCTCGATTTTGGTTAATTGTTATTATTGTTTTTAATGCTTGTAAGTTTCTGGCCAATTCTTGCATGCCTTTAAATTTATTCTAGTGGCTGAGAAGTACTAGTTTAAATAGGATCATGGTAATAACAACACATCGTAAAACTGACTAGAGATAGATTCAGTTTCTTTGCGTGGTTTCTAGCGAGTAGGAAACAAAAGCTAGGGAATTAAATAGAGGTGTTTGCGACTTTGATAATTAAAATCACGTAGAGATACGATTAGTTTATTAATTCAAGTTAGGAGCTATTCACCAAGAGATTGAGTCTAGCTTATAATTGGGAATTCTATCATTAACCAAGTCGAGAATTAATTTGATGAAATTAATTATTTGCCATAAGAGGAGTACGCTGGATTTGGAGTGTCTTAGTCTATTCATTACCATTAATTTTTAATTAATATAATTATTGATTTTCGTGTTTATTATTATTGTTAATTATTTTTATTGGTAATTAAATTTTAGATAAAATCACATTTATTTTGGTTTAAGTTAAGTTATGAGTAAAAGAATTTTGCAGTTAGGTAGCAATCCTCGTTGGGACGACTTGTACTCACTACTTTATTACTTGTTCGATATTTGTGCACTTGCAAATTTCACATCACCAAATAATCTCCACGTAATGCACATCAACTTCGTCAGTTTCAACAAGATCAACAATAAGAGCATTGATTTTCATCCAATTTCATCAATAAAATTAAAATCTATAATCGACATTAATTTTCTTCAAAACTTTCTTAGACTCCTGAATTCACTGTATGTAAATACATATATATATATTTTCCTATAAGCGCAGTTAATTAAAACATAATTTCAACCACGGAATGAGAGAAGAACAAAGAAACCAAGTAATAGTTAATTAATATCGTAATGGGTTTCAAATAATTTTTCTAGGGTGATCGGGACAGGAGAGAACAGAAATTCCCTCATTACAAGGGTTAGAATAGAACATAACAGAATAGCTTTACGGAATATCCGCAGGAATTAAACAGATTTCTGAAATCATAAACTAATTACTCCTTTTGCAGAAATATTATAACCATACATCGTTCAAGCATTCTTCATCATATATACCTATATTTTTATTTATCTATTTTTTTTCAAACAAAGAGATTAAATCACTTACCCGAAATTCTCGATTCTAAACTATGCACCTCTTGCTATTCCCTTCTAGCATTCTCCTTCCACCACTTCGCCAGTAGAACTCGTTGTCTGTCCCTGACCGGTATCGACTCTCTCAAGCTCGTCGTTTGTGGCCGTCGCTGAAAGAACCCTTACGTTAGCCGTTTATCTAACCCTAAACGTTTCCTAACCCTAAAGTTTCCTAACCCTAAAGAGCTATTTATACAACTAACTCCTTTAAATTGCAACTAAGCCCCCCAACAATATAGCTATTCTATTTATTATTATTTTCATCAATCATAACTATCGCCTCCATGTACAGTTTAACTAATTCATCCATACTAGCCGTAACTTTCATAGGTAAAAAGTGAGCAGATTTCGTTAATCTATCCACAACCACCAAAATAGTATCCTTCCCACTCTTCACTTTAGGTAACCCCGTGACAAAATCCATAGTGATATGTTTCTATTTTCACACAGGTATCTCTAATGGCTTAAGCAAACCCCCAGGGCGTTGATGTTCCGTCTTCACTTGCTGACACACTAAACACCTCGATACGTATTCTGCTATCTCTCGCTTCATCCCACTCTACCAAAAATATTGTTTTAGATCCCGATGTTATGAGCCTCACTTAAAACTTTCCTTTTCACTTCTACACTCCTAGGCACGCAGAGTCTTCCACGAAAGCACAAACTCCCGTCATTATGAATTCTAAAGTCAGTTTGAGAACTTTCTACCACCACACCTTTTATTTTCTTCAGTTCCTCATCATTCTCCTGAGCAACTTTAATGTGTTCGATTAAGGTCGGTTGCGCCACCAGAGCTGCTAAGTATTCCCTAGTCGACTCTATTGTCTCGACCCTAACCTTTCCAACTCAAAAACTAGTTGCTCCTGTTGCGTAATCAAAGCTGATAAATTTCCTGTGGTTTTGCGGCTCAGAGCATCAGCAACCTTGTTAGCTTTTTCAGGATGGTAACTTATTTTCAAATCATAATCTTTAAGTAACTCTAGCCATCGACGTTGTCGTATGTTTAATTCTTTCTGTGTAAAGATGTATTTCAGACTTTTATAGTCAGTAAATATTTCGCACTGCTCTCTATACAAATAGTGCCTCCAGATTTTCAAGGGAAAGATGACTGCCGCTAATTCCAAATCATGTGTCGAATAATTCGCTCATAAGGCTTCAACTGTCGTGATGCATACAAGATCACGCGATCGTTTTGCATTAAAATGCATCCTAACCCGTTCTTCGAAGCATCACTGTAGATCGTAAATCCCCCCGATTCAGTTGGCAAGGTTAGGATTGGTGCTGCAACCAATTTTTGTTTCAGAGTTTGAAAACTCTCTTCACAAGCTAGACTCCAAACATATTTTGTGCCTTTTTTGTGTCAATTGAGTCAAGGGTGTTGCAATTCTCGCAAAATTTTCTACAAATTTTTGATAGTAACTTGCTAATCCCAAGAAACTACGTATTGCAATAACATTAGTAGGTCTTGGCCAATCTATCACGGCCTCTATTTTCTTGGGGTCAACTGATATTCCGGCTTCTGATATTACGTGTCCTAAAAATGTTACACTTTTCAACCAGAATTCACACTTGCTAAGTTTAGCGAAGAGTTTTTTCTCTCTCAGGGGTCTGCAACACGCTCTAAAGGTGTTCAACATGTTCTTCCTCAGAAGAGGAATATACCAAGATATCGTCAATAAAGACAACGACGAACTTATCCAAAAATGGCTTAAATACTCTATTCATCAAGTCCTCAAATGCTGCTGGAGCATTTGTCAAGGCGAAAGCATCACCAAAAACTCATAATGCCGATAACGAGTTCGAAATGCACTTTTTGGAATGTCTTCCTTCTTAATTCTAAGTTGATGATAACCCGACCGTAAGTCAATTTTAGAAAATACCTTGGCTCTCTTAAGTTGATCAAACAAATCATCAATCCTAGGCAACAAATATCTATTCTTGATGGTGATCTTATTAAGTTCCCTGTAGTCCATACATAGTCTCATACTCCCATCTTTTTTCTTAACGAACAACACTGGTGCTCCCAAAGGTGACACACTCGGCTGAATAAATTTCATATCTAGAAGTTCCTGAAGTTGGATTTTTAACTCTCTCAGTTCCGCAGGAGCCATCCTATAGGGTGCCTTCGATATCGGTTCCGTTCCTGGGGTCAGATTAATCTCAAACTCAATCTCTCTCTCTCTGGGGGTAATCCTGGCAACATCTCAGGAAATACGTCTAGGTACTCCTTGACTACTGAAATTTCTTATAGATTCAGACTATTCCCCTTCTCTTCAATTGCATAAGAGAGATAGCCAATACATGTGGTATGATACTCCTCCGCTCTTTAGTTCCACTCTGGAAAAAGAACTCCTCTCTCCCGGGAATTGCAAACGTTACTTTCTTCCCCCGACAATCCAAAATTGCGTAGTTCCTAGATAACCAATCTGAAATACCTAAGAGGGGGGGTGAATTAGGTATTTGGCTAATTTTCTCAAATTCAAACTTTATAGATGAGCAGACCTATTGCAGATTAAGTGAATGAGAATAAACCTCAGTTTATGACAAAGCAGTATAAGAAATGTAAACAAATAAACACAAACAATTTATAGTGGTTCGATCCTCAAGATCTACCTCCACTACCTTAAGCATACACTTAAGGATTTCAATAACTCTACTATGTGCTCAAGTTCACAGATTACAGGAGAGGTTCACCACACTTTGGTTTTACACATACAACCTCTACTTGTAATTTTTACAAACAAGGCTCACCAACCTATGGTTTTATATCTCAAACAACCTTGAATCACAACTTCAAGGATCACCCTTATCTAAAGGGTTTTATGTTATCAAGATAACCTTGCTAGAGCTTAGTAGAACAATACAATTGATTAAGTAAAGAAGAGTGTGTAGATGTTACCCATCTGGTTGGTAGAATTTACACAAAATTGCACCTTCACACTTTGATGTCTTTGGATTGATCAATTTAATGCACAAGATGTAAGAGAGCTTGAGAAATGTTTGTAATAGACTTTTGTAAGCTTAGAATATTCAAATTGTAAGTTCTTGTAAAAGATTGCACGTTTATAGCTTTTATAGAATTTGAAAATCAGTTGAAACAGCTATAAAACGGCTAGTTAACGGCTATTTTCAGGAAATTCGGACGACCGAATTCTGCGTTCGAATTTTTCGGACGACCGAATTCTTCCTGCTGCGTCCGAATCTTCTTCCGAATTTCTCTGGAAGAACGAGTAACCATGCTTTGAAGACCAAAATTGGGACGACCGAATTTTTTCTTCATGCGTCCGAATCTTCTTCCGAATTTCTTCGGAAGAACAGTAGCAAACTTTTGCTACCCAATTCGGACGATCGAATTTTATGGAATTGTGTTCAAACTTTGTAAAATCATTTGAAATCAATCTTCCAAGTATTTGAAATACATTTGATATATATAGATAACTTATTTAGACAAACATAAGTTTGAAAACCAAAATCAAACTCATTTGATCATATAAAGTTAACTTAAAAACTTTTAGGACACAAAACCACATTTACTAAGAATTCATTCAAAAAACTTTTAAACTTAAGAAACCAATTTTATGCTCTCTTATGCATTCAATTGACTCCAAGACATACAAGTGTAGAGTTTACATATATATTACCTATCATCATACCTACTCTACACTTCAAGTCTTCAATGCCTTGAGTTCATCTTTGAATAAACCTCAAAAAGACTCATAGCTTATCGAGGTTGTTCTTGCTCTGTGTCTTGAAGGCAATGAGACTTCAAACTTCTTTCTTCATAAATCCTATCACACTAATATAAACATATTAGTTCTCATCAATATTTGTCATGAATCAAAATTACATGATTTGCCCTTAGGGCTTACAATCTCCCCCTTTTTTGATGATGACAAACTTTGATGCAATATGTGATGGATTTAAACAGATTAGCACAGAAGTATGGATGTCAATGACAGAAATTAACCAATTTAGCATATTGACATGCAAAAGGCTCATTATGAGCCTATGACCCAACCATCCTCCATTTGCCTCCTTCCTTCCAGACAATTAGGATAGAAGATATAGCATTTAAGTATTTAGAAAACTTCTAAGAGAGGTTTTAAGGTTGTTAAAAAGCTTATCAATGCTCCCCCTTAGATTGTGCTCATTTTTCAACACATTTGGACTAGAGATATCATGCATCCGAATTTTGTGCATAGTAAGTCCAAACTTTAAAATAAGTAAAGTGAAAGCTACAAATTTTGTAAATAAGCTTTCCTAAGGTTGTTCAAACATATTAGAAGAGATTAAAACACATTTGAATCAATTTGAATAACAAAAGAGCATATTTTGACAACACAATATGGATGCATCCGAATTTTATATCATGCATCCGAATTTTTGAATCACATGCGTCCAATTTTGAATCACATGCATCCGAATTTTTAAACTCATGTCCAAACTGCACATGATTCAATATAATTGAAGATTTGAAATGATATAAAGGTTTCAAACTGTTGTTCAAACATAATGGAGTAGAGTAAAAGCAGATTGGAACCAATTTGAATAAACGAGAAAAAAAATTTTGACCATAAATATAAATGCATCCAATCTTAAAACCTTGCATCCGAATTTGATTAAGGACTGAGTTCACATAATGACTAAGGTTTCACATGTATTGCATCATATTTTTCTCCCCCTTTTGTCATCATAAAAAAAATTTAAAGGGATCAATGAAAATGAGATGTTCAAATTAGCATATAAAAGAAGCTCTCATCACTATGATTTCATCATTGAGCTTCAGAATAGAAAATATTTAACAAGTTCTGAATAGAAAATGCAACAAAATGCTTAGAAAACTGAACAAAATACAGTAAAGAGATTAGAAGAGAAGGCTTAGTCTTGTGATGATGAGGTTGATGGAGAGGCTCGGCTCACTCCTTTCTTGACTGCCAAGTGCTTGACTCTTCCTTGACTGAAAGAGATTGTTGTTGGAGATACAATTGCAGCTTGAGCTACTTGGCTCCCAGCCACTGGTGGATCTTCAAGAGCATGTTCTTGTTCTTCTTCTTCTGCTATAGTCTCTTCATTTCCACCCTTATTATCATCTTCATCACTGCTATCTTGATTATCTTCTTTCTCTGCTTCTCTTTTTCTTTCCTCCTCCTTTCCATCTTGAGGTTTAGAGGTTCCTTCACCACTTTGAGTATTTCTCATAAGGATATCTTCAATGTGTTTTACTCTGTTTTCCAATCCATCTAGTTTTCCAAGAACCATTGGAGCAAATGACTCAAAGAATTTATACATTTTCTCCATTTCCTTGACATGATTGTTCAAGGCTTCTTGGAATGTTTTGGCTATAATGGTGTCCCCTCTAGATACTCCTTTACTGCTAGACTTAACTCCAGCTTCTTCTTCAAATAATCTCCTTTTTGTTGGGGGTTGCTCCCCCTCACTTGAGTTGTCATGTTTTCTTTTTGTTTTCATTTCCCTAGCAAGGGTTTCCTCTTCATCCTCTTCTTCTTCTTCCTCTTCACTTTCTATAGCTTTCTCTCTTTCTATCCTTTTCGGAGGAGTTTCTCTTTTTGTCCTCCATACATTATCCTCATCATGAACTAATTGCATTCTCTTAAGAGTTTCATTTGTATAAATTTCACCACTCTTAAAAGTTTACCCTCTTCCAGGAAGTTTGATCTTAAAATGCTTGAATATTACGGTTAATAACCTTCCAAATGGGAATGCCTTGGTAAGCTGTTTTTCGGCTGCAATCATATGTTTCAATGCTATATACCCAAAATTCATCCTTCTATTTTCATGCAGGGCTAACATGATTACCATATGCATATTTCCAACTGATTACTTATGTCCAAAATTAGGAACAATCATTGTGGTCACCATGTGATGTAAAACTCTACCTCTAGCATCCAAATTCTTAATTTCCCTTTCCTTTATGGCCCTAAACTCTCTTCCATTTGTAAATGCATCTTCAAATCTAACATGTGTGAATAGTTCACGATCATAGCAATGCATGGATGCTGAATAATATCTAGCTCCCTCATCTCCTACTCCACATATTCTATTTATCAATCCTTCATTGAATTCAATGTCCATTTGTGATACTCTGGATGAATACCATTGTATCACATTATCCCCTATCATCTCAATTCTATCCTCTTTCAGATTTGCATAGAATTCATATATCAAAGTGGGATAAAATTCTTCATCAATGAAGAGCAAACTACTCCAACCAATATCATTGAAATGAGATAGGACAATATCCATATTTGACAGCTTATCAATATCAACCTTGTATCCAGGAATGATTTTTCTATTATTCTTATTCCATTCATCAAATTCATGAGTAGATTTGATAGAGATAAACCTGTCAACTCCTTGTGCTTGAGGAATGCGAATCTTTCTTGGTCGATTGAGGATTGGATCTCTATCTCCTTCCTTAGCCTTTCCTTTTCCTTTCTCAACATTGGAAATCTTTGTTCTCACCATGATGTTTTCTCTTGAGAAGGATTTGTTTTCTGTATGAAATTAGGACTTAGACGTGTAAAAATGAAGGAAAATCGGGATGAGAGTGTGGGATTTTGAAGAGATTTTGATTTGGATGTGAATGGGTGTGAGATGTTTTAAAAAAGATGTGAAATTCGGAAGTAGTAATGTTGAAGAGATTGTTTCAGCTTTATTTAAAAAATCTCGTCCGTAAAATTCGGTCGACCGATTTTTCAGGTCTGCGTCCGAATTTTCGAGCGAAAGTTTCTGTTTCTTCAGTTCAGAAAATTCGGTCGACCGAATTTTCGACTGCGTCCGAATTCTTGATCAAAAGTCTCTGTTTCTTGACACTCTAGAAAATTCGATCGACCAGATCTTCTGCAGTGCATCCGAATTTTGAATCAAAAATTTTCTGCATTCATTATGACTTCAACAAACACATTAGTCATTGAATCTTGAAATTCCTAAGAGTCTTCTTAGGTGATTAAACCTTTCCTCAGCCAAAGGCTTTGTAAATATGTCAGCAATTTGATCATTTGTATTTATATATTCTAAGCATATATCTTTCTTAATCACATGGTCACGAATAAAATGATGTTTTATCTCTATATGCTTAGTCCTAGAATGTTGAATAGGATTTATGCTCAAGTTAATGGCACTAGTATTATCACATAATATGGGAACACAATTGAATTTAAGACCATAATCAAGTAAAGTATCTTTGCATCCATAACAATTGTGCACAACAACTACCTGCAGACTATGTATTCAACACTGCAGTGGATAAAGACACACAAGCTTGCTTTTTACTAAACCAAGATACAAGACAACTACCAAGAAATTGACAATGCCCACTTGTGCTTTTACGTTCAACTTTACATCGAGCATAATCCGCATCGGGAATATCCAATAAGTTCAAAAGATGAAGTTTTCGAAAACCAAAGGCCATAATCATGAGTATCAATCAAGTAACGAAAAATTCGTTTAACAGAAATTAGATGAGATTCTTTAGGACAAGATTGGAATCTAGCACACAAGCATACAGCAAACATAATATCTGGTCTACTAGCAGTGAGATAGAGTAAACTTCCTATCATACCTCTATATAATTTTTCATCAATACTTTTACCTTTTTTCATCTTTGTCAAGTTTAGTTGATGAACTCATTGGAGTACTAATTTCTTTTGCATGGTCCATTCCAAACCTTTTTCAATAGCTCCTTAGTATATTTTGCTTGGTTGATGAAGACTCCATCTTTGGTTTGCTTAATTTGTAGTCCAAGGAAGAAACTTAGTTCTCCCATCATGCTCATCTCAAATTCATTTTGCATAGTTTTAGCAAACTCTTCACAAAGAGAAGTATTAGTAGAACCAAAAATGATATCATCAACATAGATTTGTACAAGCAAAATATCAGTTTTAGAAGATGTTTTAATAAAAAAGAGTTGTGTCTACTTTTCCTTTAGTAAAACCTTTTGAGAGAAGAAAACCACTTAATCTTTCATACCAAGATCTTGGAGCTTGTTTCAGTCCATATAGAGCTTTAGATAATTTGAAAACATGATTTGGAAATTTTTCATGAATAAATCCAGGAGGTTGTTCTACATAAACTTCTTCTTCAATAAAACCATTTAGAAAAGCACTTTTGACATCCATTTGAAATAGTTTAAAGTCTTTAAAACAAGCAAATGCCAAGAGTATTCGATAGACTCTAATCAGCTCATTTGGAGCAAAAGTTTCATCATAATCAATACCTTCTTCTTGATTGAAGCCTTGAGCAACAAGTCTAGCTTTATTTCTAACTACTTCTCCTAGTTCATTTAACTTATTTCTAAATATCCATTTTGTACCAATAATGAGAATGATCATGAGGTCTAGGAACAAGATTCCAAACTTTATTTCTCTCAAACTGATTTAACTCTTCTTCCATAGCAATAATCCAGAAATTATCACACAATGCATCATCAATATTTTTAGGTTCAATATGTGATAAAAGTGCAAAATTATCAATAAAGTACCGTCTTGTTTTTAACTCCTTGAGAGACATCACCAATGTTTTGCTCCTTAGGATGACTTCTTGCATATGTGAGATCCTTTGGAAGCTCTTGATTATTGCTTGATTGACCATCATGTTCTTGCTCCATTATTTCTTCTTCTTTAGCATGATCTTCCAATGTGGGTACTTGGTGTTGAGTTTGATTTTCAACCATTGATGAACTCTGTATCATCTTCATTTCTTCTTTGAAGATAAATATTAGATTCATCAAAAGTTACATGAATAGTTTCTTCAACACACAATGTCCTTTTTATTATAGACTCTATAAGCCTTTTTTATTAGATGAATAGCCTAGAAATATACCTTCATCGATTTCCTGTCAAACTTACCAAGATTGTCACTAGTATTTAAAATAAAGCATTTACAACCAAATACTTTAAAATAAACAATTGATGGAGTTTTATTAAATAGAAGTTCAAAAGGTGTTTTTCTTATAAAAGGTCTTAGTAAAACTCTATTCATTACATAGCATCTCTGTATTTACTGACTTCACTCAAAAGTACTTAGGTAAAGAGTTTTCACAAAGCATTGATCTAGCCATTTCTTGTAATGTTCTGTTTTTTCCTCTCAACAACTCCATTTTGTTGAGGTGTTTTTAGTCTGCTGAAAAAATTATGAGTGATACCATACTCATCACAAAATTTTGTAAAATCTTGATTGCAAAACTCTCTTCCATTATCACTTCTAATAGATATTAGATTGCAATTAAGAGAAATTTGAACCTTCTTAAAAAGTTTTGAAAATTCATAAAATGTTTCATCTTTTTGTGATAAAAAATATTACCCATGTAAATCTGGAAAAATCATCAACAATCACATAAGCATATCTTTTACCACCAAGACTAGTAGTCCTCATAGGTCCAAACAAGTCCATGTGAACTAGTTCAAGAGGTTTTGAGGTAGACACCATTTTCTTTGGTTTGAAGGATGTTTTTGATTGTTTTCCATATTGACAAGCATCACAAATCCGAGTTTTGTCAAAATGCATTTTTGGTAATCCTCTAACTAGTTCTTGAGTAGAAAGTTTGTTCAATAAATCCATGCTCACATGTCCTAATCTTCTATGCCATAAAAATCCATCATTGTCATGTATTGCAAGACATTTAATGTCATTAGTAATAAGTTCATCAAGATATAATACATATACATTACTTACTCTTTTAGCTACAAAGATAGTTTTATTGCTTGCATTATCAAGAATAGTACAAGTATCACATTTAAACTCTACTTTGCAACCATTATCACATAATTGGCTAATGCTAAGTAAATTATATTTTAAACCATCAATAAGTAAAACTTGTTTGATAAGAGGGAATGAACCTTTACCAATGTTACCTATTCCAAGTATTTTCCCTTTCTTCTTGTCACCAAAAGTGACAAAGCCTTCACTTGTAGCTTGAAGCTCACTAACAAGTGATGCATTTCAGATCATGTGTCTTGAACAGCCACTTATCAAGAAACCATTTTGTGGCATTTGATCTTGAAGCAAATTGTACCTATACCAAATTAGAAAGAGTGATTTTTGGTACCCATATCTTCTTGGGTCCAAGAGGGTTAGTGATGAGTTCCTTTAACTTTCCATATAGTCTTTACTCCGGTTTCTATCTTTCTTTTTATAATGCATTTAAACACTTTATGTCCATGCTTACCACAATATGTACAGCAAGTATGAGATCTATAATGAGAAGCTTCTTTAACAAATGTCTCTTTTGGTTTTGAATGAAGGCAATCATGTGTAAAACCTAGACCATGCTTTACAAATGAGGATCTTTGATACCCAAGTAATTTATTTAAATTGTTTCTTCCATTTGTAAATTTCTCAATGCATAAAGTAAGATCATTAACTTTCCTTTTTAAAACCTCATGATCTTTTAACATTGATTCAAGAGAAATAATTTTTGAACACAGACTTTTTGTTTTCAAAAGACACATCTTGTATGGTAGTGTTCAAAACTTCCTTTTCAATAGTAAGAGAATTTAAGGTCTCAAGAAGTCTATCATTTTTCAAGACATAATTTTGAATTTTCATTTGAAAGATCACTAATTTTGGATTTTATTTCTTTATTTCTTCTTGAAGCCTTTTTTAGTTCTTCATACAATTCTAGAATTAAATCACTAGAATCAATATCATCATCACACAAATTTGAAATAGAAGTAGAAGATTGTACCTCATCATCAATGGCCATGAAGCATAAGTTGGCCTTTCCTTCACTTTCATCTTCACTTTCTGTTGATCCCATGTTCCAGCTAGTCCTTTTCCTTTCTTGGCGATTTCTTTCTGTTTTCGCTTTCTCTTTCCCTTTCCAACACTCTGGGACAGTCAACAATAAGATGCTCAGTACTTTTGCATTCAAAGCACTGAGGTTTATATGATGATGATTGTCCACTCTTCTTGACTGGTTTTCTTCCTTTCTTGAGAAATTCCTTTTTGTAGAATCTCTTGAACTTCTTCACTTTGCCATTGCAATTTCTTCTTCTCCACTTTGTTTCCACCTTCTTCTTCACTTGAAGATTGTTCTTGTTCACTCAAGTTGTTTGAGGCATTTAGCACTACTCCTTTTCTCCCCTTTTCCTCATCTTCCTTATCATTCAACCTCTTCATCTTCATTTCATGAGTAAGTAGCGATCCAATGAGTTCTTCAAGAGGAAGAGTTTTTAGATCTTTGGACTCCTCAATAGCTAGTGTCTTTGGCTGCCAAGATTTTGGTAGAGCATCCAAGATCTTTCTGTTTTGCTCTCCCATAGTATAGCCTTTACCATAAGCTTTCAAGCCATTGAAAATGTTAGTAAACCTAGTAAACATATCACTAATATTTTCACCTTGTTTCATAGTAAACAATTCATAATCTCTAACAAGCATAGCAAGTTTAGATTCTTTAACTTGATTAGTACCTTCATGTGTAATTTGAAGTAATCTCCACATATCATGTGCGAGAATCACACCCACTAACTCTATTATACTCAGTAACATCTAGAGCACAGCTCAATATATTCATGGCTTGATAATTTAGAGTCATTTTCCTTGAATCATGCTCATCAAATTCATCGAGTAGATTTGGGTTCGAAGTTACTCCATCTGCTCTCATTTTCATTGGGACATATGGACCTTTCTCAATTATGTTCCATAAATCAAAGTTAATAGAACAAATATATATTTTAACTCTAGACTTCCAAAATGTATAATTTGTTCCATCAAACAATGGAGGTGCTGTTTGTAGAAGATCCTTCTAGATAAGGTAGATTTGACATATTGGCCATAGGATCTTTGTCTTCTAGGTTGTAAAGCCACACAAAGAAGATCCTGCTCTGATACCAATTGAAATACCTAAGAGGGGGGTGAATTAGGTATTTGGCTAATTTTCTCAAATTCAAACTTTATAGATGAGCAGACCTATTGCAGATTAAGTGAATGAGAATAAACCTCAGTTTATGACAAAGCAGTATAAGAAATGTAAACAAATAAACACAAACAATTTATAGTGGTTCGATCCTCAAGATCTACCTCCACTACCTTAAGCATACACTTAAGGATTTCAATAACTCTACTATGTGCTCAAGTTCACAGATTACAGGAGAGGTTCACCACACTTTGGTTTTACACATACAACCTCTACTTGTAATTTTTTACAAACAAGGCTCACCAACCTATGGTTTTATATCTCAAACAACCTTGAATCACAACTTCAAGGATCACCCTTATCTAAAGGGTTTTTATGTTATCAAGATAACCTTGCTAGAGCTTAGTAGAACAATACAATTGATTAAGTAAAGAAGAGTGTGTAGATGTTACCATCTGGTTGGTAGAATTTACACAAAATTGCACCTTCACACTTTGATGTCTTTGGATTGATCAATTTAATGCACAAGATGTAAGAGAGCTTGAGAAATGTTTGTAATAGACTTTTGTAAGCTTAGAATATTCAAATTGTAAGTTCTTGTAAAAGATTGCACGTTTATAGCTTTTATAGAATTTGAAAATCAGTTGAAACAGCTATAAAACGGCTAGTTAACGGCTACTTTCAGGAAATTCGGACGACCGAGTTCGCGTCCGAATTTTTCGGACGATCGAATTCTTCTGCTTTGCGTCCCGAATCTTCTTCCCGAATTTCTCTGGAAGAACAATAACCATCGTTTGAAGACCAAAATTCGGACGACCGAATTTTTCTTCATGCGTCCGAATCTTCTTCCGAATTTCTACGGAAGAACAGTAGCAAACTTTTGCTACCCAATTCGGACGACGAATTTTATGGAATTGTGTTCAAACTTTGTAAAATCATTTGAAATCAATCTTCCAAATATTTGAAATACATTTGATATATATAGATAACTTATTTAGACAAACATAAGTTTGAAAACCAAAATCAAACTCATTTGATCATATAAAGTTAACTTAAAAACTTTTAGGACACAAAACCACATTTACTAAGAATTCATTCAAAAAACTTTTAAACTTAAGAAACCAATTTTATGCTCTCTTATGCATTCAATTGACTCCAAGACATACAAGTGTAGAGTTTACATAGATATTACCTATCATCATACCTACTCTACACTTCAAGTCTTCAATGCCTTGAGTTCATCTTTGAATAAACCTCAAAAGACTCATAGCTTACTTGAGGGTTGTTCTTGCTCTCGTGTCTTGAAGGCAATGAGACTTCAAACTTCTTTCTTCATAAATCCTATCACACAATATAAACATATTAGTTCTCATCAATATTTGTCATGAATCAAAATTACATGATTTGCCCTTAGGGCTTACACAATCCATTCCTAAAATTATGTCAAAATCCCTCATGGGAATTTGTATTACGTCTGCCATGAGTTTATTCTCTTCAATTTCTAGTGTTACCCCTCTATGTACGTACTTAAAAATTAATATCTTATCATTAGGAATCGACACACGGTACAGATCATCTAAGGGAACAGGTTCCAATTTGAGAGTCTTAGAAAAACTACTAGAAATGAAAGAGTGCGACGCTTCGCAATCAAATAATACATAACCAGGTACAAGGTTAATTAATATTGTACCTGTTACCATATACTCTGCTTCTTTGCTTCTTCTTCAATAAGTGCGAACACTCTAGCATTAAATTTTTGTTGTGGGTCCCTCGATCGCACAGGGTTTGGTGCTGGCAAGGGACATTCACTAACCTTGTGTCCTACCTTGCCATATCGAAAACATGCACCGGAATTCTATCGACACTCCCCACTATGGACTCGATGACAGGTTCTACATTCCCCTGGTAGCGCTCCCGTGGACGCATTAAACGGAGGGGCTGGTAGTCTCATAATTGCTTGTTGGAATCTACTTGATGTTCCTGCCCCTTGGCCTTGATGGTTCACAGGCCTCAGTCTTTTCCTGTCACGTTCATAATCGCCTATTCTAATTTCAGTCTCCACTCGAAGACTCGTCTCGTATGCCTCCTAAAAATCCCCAGGACGCACTGCTACCATCCTTGCCCTAATCTTAGGGTGCAGTCCCCGAGTGAACCTTAGCACCTTTATATTAGGATCGCTCATTATCGTTCTAGCGTATTTTTTGAGAGTATTAAACTTCCCGGCATATTCTGACACTGTCATATTATCTGCTTGTACCAAATCGAAAAATTGACTTTGCTTTTTCAACCTGAGTGTTTCTGAAAAATAATAGTCTAAAAACACTTTCTTGAATGTTTTCCATGTCAGGTGGTGTCCTGGTGGTGCATAAATCGGTGCTGCAGCGCCACTCCACCATTTCTCTGCTTCACCTACTAGGAAGGGTAATACTATCCTTGTTTTTATGTCATCTGGTACGTTCATTATATCAAAGTTGAGCTCAACCTCCCGAAGCCACTTCTCAGTAGCTTCTGGGTCAGTACTCCCTGCGAAGATGGGTACGTTTGCCTTCTTCATCCGTTCATAGATAGTTCCAACGCTATATATGCTTCTTTGGGCTGATGGTTGAGCATGTTGCTGCTACTGTTGTTGTACCCTCTGCTGATCCTCTAGTATATGTTGTTGGTTCTGCACCACTTGAGCTAGCAAATTAATGGTAGTAGATAGTTCTGGTGGAATAGCAGAAGAAGAACCCTAACAACTTCGGGTTGATTAGTTTGACCCTCTTCAGTCTTTCCTTGTGAACGAGTTTGTCTCCCCCACTGAGCTAGAGGTATTTCTGTCTTTTCCCTAGTATTAACGTTCGCCTCAGGTACCTCTCCAGTGTGCCCACGCCGATTGCTGTTCGCCATCTATAGATCGATGTATAATTATTAACATAAGTCCTAAATCGATATCCTAATAATACTATTAAGGGTAATATTAATTGTACTATAGTTAATAATGCTAAGCTCATAAGGTAATAATTCTAGTAAAGAGAACTTGATATCTTATTTCATTATTTAATTCGACATAGAGTCAAACAAAAGTACTAAAGAAAACAAAAGCCCAACAGGACTTCAAAACAGATTAGACATGTTTCTTATAATTCAAGTGACCCATCGGTACTTATTTGTAACAACTAACTATCAAGGAAAATATCTAACTAATTTCCAGTGATAGTTGATCCGGTATCCGACATGTTGTCATTCTCTTCCTCCGGCTCTAATAGCTGAATCATAACGTTCAAGGCATGATTTTGCTCCCTTAGCTCATCTCGTTGTTGCAACAGTTCTTGGCACATTTGTCGATACCTATCCCTATCTTAAGTCATCCATTCTAATCTTGCGTGGGCTCGATCTCTATCCTCTCCTTTATCCTGTCGATACCTATCCCTGTCCTTTATCAGGTCGGACTTGGTTTTAATAGTATCTCTCTCCCTAGATACATGGTCTCTCTCGTGTCTAGCTTCGTTTAGGTAATAATCATAATATCTACTATCCTTTGATGCTTGTTCTAGATGCATATCCATCACCTCCAATCTTCGTCTTAACTCCTCGTACTTCCACATTAGAACAAGGGTATTATCGGGTTTCCCGTTCCCAGCCATCTAATAAAATAAAATAAAAATTAGAGTCACTCCAAGAAATTTTATAGATTATAATATACATACATGACCAACCGGATTTCGTATTTTGTAAATCTATTTATTTGTTTTCACTAAAACTCTATCCCAAAGATCTGAACCTAAGCTCTGATACCACTAAATGTCACGCCCCGAATCCAGATTAAATACCTGGTACCCGAAGCACAACACGACCGTGTTCCTGAACTGAAATTCGGAAACACAAGATCCTTATCATCAGAGAATACTAACTTCATCAAACTAATCCAAATAATACTGAGATAAATACTGAATAATTTCAAAGTACATAAGAAAAATTAATAAAATATCTCAAATTATTTATTTTCATTACAACCATCCCAAACACTACTCCTTAATATCAATCGACTTTTGGAGAAACCTCGATCCCCCTTCAGTTCTTGATATCACCCCCTAGTATTCCTCATCAAAACTCTTAAAGTTCTCCGAATCGTTCTCTGAAATATAATCAGATAAGGAATGAGTTATCACTTAATAAGTAATTAAATTCCTTCTCCAAACAATGATCAAAATATTTATACATATATAGAGTTAAGTAATAATTTTGTTTTAAAAGACATAAATAGAATTTAGTGATAATAACAATTTTCTTTAAAAGTTCAATAATAATAATAATATATATATATATATATATATTTTTTTTTGAACATAGAAGAAATACCTCAAGATGTATATATATATATATATATATATATATATATATATATATATATATATATATATATATATATATATATTTGAAAGAGACGAAATTAGGCTTTCTAAAAAAAATAGCCCAAGACAAATATTTTATTTTTTTTTAATCTGGGTTGGGATCAAATTTCAACCCATGAACTAATGGGTAATAATCCAATACATAACTAGACAAACTGCCCAAACTTATTGGGCCTTGGCCCATAACTTCTGTTGAGCAACATGAACATGGCTCCTAGCCCAGACCATCGTTGGGCCAATTGCTATCTTCGGCCAGCAGACAATAAGCTATATCAGCCTGGACTTCACTGGGCCAATAACTTTCACTGGTCTAGGCTTCTGCCATGCAAAACGCAACAAATCTTTTTTTATTTACTTTCATTTTGTCCTGGTAGATTCTGGGCCACAAGACAGAGACAATTTCAGCGTCTCGGTCAACTGCAATTCAACCACGGTTATCCTCTGCAATTCGTACAGAAAAGCCACCCATTCACAAGACAACAATAATCAAATCACGAAAATTCTTCTTCGCCAAACAATCTCAACGTAATGCACATCAACTTCGTCGGTTTCAACAAGATCAACAATAAGAACATTGATTTTCATCCAATTTCATTAATAAAATTAAAATATATAATCAACATTAATTTTCTTCAAAACTTCCTTAGACTCTTGAATTCACTGTATGTACATACATATATATATTTTTTCCAATAAGCGCAGTTAATTAACACACAATTTCAACCGCGGAACGAGAAAAGAACAAAGAAACCAAGTAATAGTTAATTAATATCGTAATGGGTTTCAAATAGTTTTTCTAGGGTGATCGGGACAGGACAGAACAGAAATTCCCTCATAACAAGGATAAGAATAGAACAGAACAGAATAGCTTTACGGAATATCCGCAGGAATTAAACAGATTTCTGAAATCATAAACTAATTATTCCTTTTGCAGAAATATTATAACCATACATCGTTCAAGCATTCTTCATCATATATACCTATATTTTTATTTATCTATTTTTTTTTCAAACAAAGGGATTAAACCACTTACCCGAAATTCTCGATTCTAAACTATGCACCTCTTGCTATTCCCTTCTAACATTCTCTTTCCACCACTTCGCCGGTAGAACTCATTGTCTGTCCCTGACCGGTATCGACTCTCTCACGCTCGTCGTCTGTGGCCGTCGCTGAAAGAACCCTTACGTTAGCCGTTTATCTAACCCTAAACGTTTCCTAACCCTAAAGTTTAGTTTCCTAACCCTACAGAGCTATTTATACAACTAACTCCTTTAAATCGCAACGAAGCCCCCAACAATATAGCTATTCTATTTAATATTATTTTCATCAATCATAACTATTGCCTCCATGTACAGTTTAACTTATTCGTCCATACTAGCCGTAACTTTCATAGGTAAAAAGTGAGCAGATTTTGTTAACCTATCCACAACCACCCAAATAGTATCCTTCCCACTCTTCACTTTAGGTAACCCCGTGACGAAATCCATAGTGATATGTTCCCATTTCCTAACCCTAAAGAGCTATTTATACAACTAACTCCTTTAAATTGCAACTAATCCCCCCAACAATATAGCTATTCTATTTTTTATTATTTTTATCAATCATAACTTGGGCCATAAATTGGGCCGGATATTACATTTATACTCGAATTTAGGATTGAGTAGATAGTTGAGCTCTTATTGAGCCGAACCCCAACAAGTTTGACAAGGACTCAATTGAATTGTAGCCCTAATTGCTGTTAGTTGGAAACTAAAATGGTCGAACACACCTCTAATTTGTAATTGTGATTTATTACAAAACACCTCCTTGAAGTTTGGGATAAAATTACTTTAATCTATATTCTTAAAAAATAGACAATTTACCCCTACCCACTAAGATTTGTTCATTAGGGTTTCCCAGAGGATAAAGTCAGTCATACCCAATCTTTCTTTTGGTTAAATAGTAATTTAGGGAAAAAAAGAAAGGTTACTAAATCCCACAACTAATTGATTCAAACACCAATAGATCACCATTATTGCTTCAATTTCTCATCCTCTCTTTTTTTTTGCCCAAGCCATTATCCACCGACATTTATTCCCTCCCTTCTCTTTGCCCAAACCATTATCCACCCATAGTAGCACTTGATCAAGCATGAGAGAGAGAGGAAGCAAAAGAAAAAAGGATAATGGGATGGCGACTAATCACTTAGGATTCTCCACAATACTTTTTGTAATGTTTCCTGTAACATTTACAGTTATTGGGTTTATCTTTTAGATTTTAGGGTTTATTTTGTTTAGTTTAGAATATATGTGAATGAGAATTTTTATCATTAGGCGTGTTACAGAGAGTGTAATACAAAAATGTTGCGATCCGAACCTGCCACTGGTGCCCATCAAGAAGGATGGTAGCAATAACGTGTAGTCAAGTTAGAAAGAGTAGAGAGGTTGGAGGGAATAACTACATATGGGTAGTGCCTTGGGAAAATTAAGAGGAGAAGTGGTGATGGGGTTGCGATTGCAATGTAACTTATTTGCGTTTAGGTCAATAAGTTGCTAGATTGTGGTAACTTATTGCTTTTTTTTTCAAATTACTATAATGCAAACCTACAAGTCAAGGACCTTGTAGACCCACAACTAAATTGAATTCAAACCCTAGATTGTCCAAATCTACCTAATGATGAAGTTCCACCACCTTAGCAATATCTCTGTTAAATCCTTGTAGGACTATTTTAGCTTCAATATCTTTCATAATACTAGCTCAAAAAAGACCATCTCTATCTCCATCTCCATTTGATAGTCCTTTACTCTTTTGTTTCCTTGTGTAAGTGCCTGAAGCTTTTGGTAGGTAATGTGAAGGAACAAATCTTTTTCTCATTATGTTCTTTTAATCATCCCAAGTTCTAATTGTTTCCTCATCGGTTCTCCTTCTTGTCTAGACCAATTTGTCCCACCAAATTGCAACATAAAGAGAAAATTCAACAACAGCCAACTTTACCTTTTTCTCCTCAGAGTAGTTAGAGGTGTGCAATCTTTGGTTTAAACCAAACCAAACAGAAATTTTTATTTTTGTTTAATTTTTAATAGTTCAATTCAATTCATAAAAATTATAAATATTTCGGCTCATTTTTGACTTCTACGATCATACTAGAAACCTAATCGAAATATTGAAATTTTAAAAAACTTATATATGAATGCATTTACGTAATGCATTATTACTTTATTTTTTAAAAAAATATAAAAATGCATTAATATAATGCATTCCTATGTTATGTTTTAAAAAATAATGTAATAATTCATTAAGTAAATGAGGCTTTTCAGATAACGCATTACGAAAATAAATTCTTATTCTTTATTTTGCTTCATTAAAAATTTGGTTTGGAACCCAACCAAACCGGACCAAATTTATTTATTTCAATTCAGTTCGATTTTAATATAAATCAGTTTGGTTAGATTTTTTAAAAATATATAAAATCAAACAAAAAATCGATTGCACAACTCTAAGAGTAGTGGTGGCAAGCAAACACGAATTCAACTTTTCTTTCCCACTCCCAATGTACATTAGGGTCATTCTTTCCTTGGAAAGTTGGAATCTTTATTTTGATTGAACCAATGTTGCCATCTTTCTTATCTTCTCTCTTTGGTCTACCTTCATGTTTCTACTTCTTTAAAGCCATCATCACCTACAAACTCATCATCTCTCCATACTTCTTGTCGTGTGATCCATCTAGTATTTTGAGTGGCATTCGTCTGTCTACTCTCTGTTGGGAAAATGGCAACTTGTAACCTCTAATTTTACTCTCGGTAACAGTTAGTCATTTATTGGCAATGGCAACGGCAAGCCATTAATTACCATTTAGTGGCAATTGTAACAGTTGACCGTTTATTCCAGTTTGTTGCAAGGCTGTTTATTGCAAAGCTATTTCATCCGTTTATTTCCATTTATAGCTTGACTAATTTTATTTTCTCCAACACCTAGTTTTCCACCAATAAATACCCTGTTTTGGAGAATGATGAAGGGAGAGAAAAAATCAACTCTCTCTTTGCTACTCTTTCTGCTGCTCTTTCATTGTTCTTCCTCTTTTCTAGTTCTATCGATTTTCTACTCTTGAGATTTTGGACATTTGAAGTTTACGAGTTCCAATCCTCTGTCATGAGTGCACGTGTTAGAGGAAACCGTATTAACCTTGGGGAGTAAAGTGGCGATACGATTGTATTGAGGTCACGCTGAAATATTGCTTTCAGGGTAGTGGATTACCACGATACAGTAATTCATTTTTGTAGGTTTTGTTTAAGATTTCTCTGTTGCTAGTCTACTTTTTATCAGGCTGTTTTGGTACTAATTTTTACATTATGAAAGTAATATTTTCAAATACTAGTAGTAAACTAACTATGACTGCTACATACCAAAAAGCCTTGCCTGACCTTTTGAAACTAGAACCATTGTATGGAACCAATTTATAAGTGTTGATCACAAAAACTATCGATATTTTTTGAAGCTATAGATGTTGATTATGTGCTCTTTTTTGATATCCCATTTATTCAAACTGAATTACTTGATACCCCTATTATTGCATCTTTCACCGATTCGACTGCTAAACCTTATGATGAGGCTTGTAGAAAATTCTCCAAAGATAACAAAACAATTCGGGGGCATTTTTTGAATCACGTGTTATTCTTTGTTTGATATATTCGTGAAACAAATATATGCTAAAGATATTTGGGATATTTTGGAAAACAGATATGATGGTGATGATGATGGAAAGAAAAAATATGTAGTAGGCGAATGGCTACAATTTCAAACGGTAGATGATAAGCCTGTGATAGACCAAGTGCATGAATTTGATAATTTGGTAACTGACGTGATAAATGAAGGCATGAAGATGTGTGAAATTTTACAAGCTAATGTGTTGCTGGAAAAATTTCCCCCATCACGGAGTGATTACAGAAATCCACTGAAGCACAAAAATGAAAGATTTATCTCTTTAAGAGATGATAAGTCACATGATAACTGAAGAGACTAATCGTTTAAAAAATAAACAAATATTTGTTTCTTCCTTATCTGTTAAAGCTAATCTAGTTGAATCTACACCAAAAGACAAGTTCAAAGAAAAGGATTTGCACCTAATCTAAACTAGTTAAGAGTGTGGGGGTGCCTTGAAAAAGTTACCATACCTAGTCCTAAAAGGAAAAATATTAGACCTAAGACTTTTGGTTGTGTATTTATTAGTTATGCTCAAAATAGTGCTGCATATAGATTCACGTCTTTATCTGATTATTCTATTTGTGAATCTAGAGATGCTAAATTTTTTAGCTTATTTTCCCTTTAAAAGAAAAAAATATGCAATGCTAATTCTTCAATTTCTGTTCCTATGTTTGTTTCTTCTACAATTTCACTTGGATATTAAAATGAACTTAGAAGGAGAAAAAGGCATAGAATAGAAAAGAAATTTGGATCAGATTTCATTACTACTTTTTTTGGATGAAAAACATAATCCTGATAGATTAAATGAAGATATTGCTTCTATATTTTTAATTGAAAATGACCCAAAAACATGTAAAGACGCGATAATCTCAATAGATGCAAGTTTTTGGAAGGAAGCAATTAAAAGTGAACTTGACTCTATAATGACCAATCATACTTGGGAATTGGTTGATTTACCGCAGAGTTGTAATCCTATTAAATGTAAATGAATTTTTAAAAGGAAAATAAGACATGATGGTACTATAGAAAAGTTTAAAGCTAGACTGGTGGTAGGAGGGTTTACTCAAAAGGACGTTGACTTTTTTTATACCTACTATGCTGTAACTGAAATAGCAATAATTAGAACTTTGGTTGCTCTTGCAGCAATTCATAGTCTAGTGGTATATTAAATGGATGTAAAAATGGCTTTTCTAAATGATAATCCAAAAGAAAAGATCTATATGGAACAACATGAGGGTTTCATAGTCCCTAACCAAGAGAATAAAGTATATAAACTCAAAAAGTCACTTTATAGATTTAAACAAGCCCCAAAATAGTGGTATGAGAAATTTGATCAGACTATGATAAATAATGGCTATACTGTGAATATGTCTAATTCTTGTGTTTATTTCAAATTGTTTGATACAAATTATGTGATTATTTACTTATATGTGGATGACATGCTAATCTTTGGTACAAATAGGACTATTGTAAATGAAACCAAGGCATTTCTGTCATCTCAATTCGAAATGAAGAACTTAGAAGAAGTTGACGTAATTCTTGGAATTAAAATGAAAAAAGACTGAGAATGATTTCTCCTTGAATCAATCTCACTATGTGAAAAAGATGTTGAGAAAGTTTAATTCTTTAGATGTGGTACCAATAAGAACTCTATATTATTCTACTATACTACTAAAGAAGAATAAAGGGTCTAGTGTGTCACAGAGCAAATATGCCAAGATTATAGGAAGTGTTATGTTTCTCATAAATACTAGGCTTGATATAGCATATGTTGTGAGTAGATTAAATCATTATACTCAAAACCCGAGTAATGAACACTGTAATGCACTTCATCATTTGCTAAGACATTTAAAAGGAATTATTGATTGATTTTTACATGTTAATAATTTTTTTACAGTGTTAGAAGGTTTTTGTGATGTAAATTGGCTTTCAGTTAATGATGAAGTTAGCTCTACTAGTGGTTATATCTATACCTTACGTGGAGATGCAATTTCGTGAAAGTCTACAAAGCAAACATGTATTGCATGGTCCACAATAGAAACTGAATTTATTGCTCTTGAGATGGCAGGTCAAGAAGCAGAATGGCTAAAGAACCTCTTGGCTAATATACTTGTGTGTGGAAGGTCATCAGTTCCTGTTTCCCTTCATTGTGACTCACAGGCCGCTATCGGGATAGCCAAAAATAATGTCTATAATGGTAAAAGAAGACACATCCATATCCCAGAGATCTGAGAGGAATCTGATAGATCCAATCTGAGATCCTCTCACAAAAGGATTAACGAGGAAAATAATACTTGAATCATCAAGAAGAGTGGGTCTTAAACCCATGGATTGATGATATATATAGTGGATACCATTTATGGTCAAACTAAACTATATATATATATATATATATATGCTATATTACTTGTTCCATTCATGTAATGTATAGTAGTTTCTGTATCCATAGCCCTATATAATTGGGTGGTCCTAGTGAGAAGGACTTGATGGAACCATAACTACTATTTTGTGAAAGAATTCATATCCCTATATGATTAGGTGGTCCCTTATATGATGGACTTAATAAATTTTTTGTGCAGGTTGAGTTTAAACAACTCTTAATGATTACCTAGTAATCACCTACATAGGTGTGAAGGTGGGTCACCTTCTATGAGAGACTAAGATGGACTTCTCTGGAGCACTTATGAGCACCTGAGGTATGCGCATGGCCTTGAATAACATTGAGTATATTTATCGCAAAACTTGCAAATGTTAAGGCTTGTTATGTGTTGCGGGGGCCTCAACCTAAGGCAATAAAGTTCAAGTTTAATTCACTTTCTTGACTGGGTTGTTGCCTTTAATGTTTAAGTTTCATCCCTTCTTTTTGTCCAGAATTGTATCATTTCTATTCAAGTGTGCCATTTGTGGGGGATTGTTGGGAAAATGGCAACTTGAAACCTCTAATTTTACTCACAGTAATAGTTAGCCATTTATTGGCAATGGCAATTGCAACGCCAACGGCTAGCCATTTATTGCCATTTAGTGGCAACTGTAATGGCCGACCGTTTATTTTCAATTATTGCAAAGTTGTTTCATCCGTTTATTGCCATTTATTGCTTGCATAATTTTCTTTTCCCCAACACCCAGTTTTTCACCTATAAATACACTACTTTGGGAAATGCTGAAGAGAAGGAAAAAATCAACTCTCTCTTTGCTACTCTTTCTATTGCTCTTTCATTGTTTTTCCTCTTCTCTAATTCTATCGGTTTTCTACTCTTGTGATTCTGGATATTTGAAGTTTGCGATTTCCAATCCTCTGCCACGAGTGCATGTGTTAGAGGAAATTGTATTAACCTTGGGGAGCAAAACGACAATACAATTGTACCGAAGTCGCACTTAAATATTGCAGTGAATCACCATTACACAGTGATTCATCTTTACAGGTTTTATTTAAGATTTCTCTACTGCTAATCTGCATTTTATCAGGTTATTTTGCTACTGATTTTTACACTTTTCACTCTCTCTATTCAATCCTCCAATACTCTAAGCTTGTTATTCACCTATTAATTATCATGGGCATGTCACGCCTCGCGCCCGCAAGCCTGAGCGCTGGACTCATGGGCTTGGCAGTACCAACACCCAACTATTTGGCAACCGTCCTCCGTCCTCGCTATTTAAAAATAGATATCTCAAGTTAACTATGGATAATTAGGTCGATGCTCATATACATATCACAAATCTCATAATTATCTCACGTGGAATCTTGTAGTTTCACATTCACCCCCATAAGACACCTAGTAAGAAAATGGATATCTGAAGTTAACTATAGATACTTAGGCCTATACTTATATACAGATCACAAATCTCATAATTATCGCATGTGGGATCTTGGGGCTTCACATTCACTCTTCCCTTAAGGTCCTAGTATCCTCGCTAGGCACCCCCAAGACCAAACCAGGGGTGTGAGACTCTAGAAATGACTCCTACTGTGCACGGTGTAGCACTTAGCTCTCACACGTCTGGTAACTGCTCTGATACCATAATGTCACACATCGAGCTTGCAGGTCCAAGCACACAACTCATGGGGTTGGCAGTACCCATAGCTAACTATTTGACAATCATACTTGCTATGCCAAAATAGATATCCCTAGTTAACTATAGATATGTAAGTCCATAGTTATATATAGATCACAAATCTCATAATTATCTCACATGAGATCTTGGGGCTTCACACCGTACATACGCAGTCAACGCCTCCAAAGCAGTTATAATATCATATAGCTCAAGTTTGGTAGCTTCTGTCTTTCTTTTAGGCCATTACTATATGTAGTTAATTTTTGGACTATATGTAGTGCGAAAAATTTTCATAATTTCATTTGAATTTCGAAAAGTATTCAAAATCCTCTGAAGCATTTGGTCAGAAAAATTCAGATCTACAAAAAACGACAGCGAATTTCAACATACAAAGTTTAGTTTTTCGAACTACTCATCAATTTACATCGTTTTACGTTAAAAGAACATCAAAATCGGCCAAAAAACAGCCGATTTTGATGTTGCAATCTTGCAACACGAGTTCCGCCAGCAGTTGGTGGAACTCAACCAGCAAATTCCGCCAGAAACTGGCGAAATTTGCTGGTCAATTGTACCCAAAATGGGTACAACTCACTTCAAGAGTTGTACCGGTTTTGGGTACAATTTGAAGGCCAATTCCGCCAGAAATCTGGCAGAATCTGTGAAACGATTTCGCCAGGAATTTGGCAGAATTCTGAGGCAGAATTCCACCACTTTCTGGCGAAATTTCCAGCCAGAATTCCGCCAGATTCTGGCGAAATTTCAAGCAGTAATTCCGCCAGATTCTGGCAGAATTCTCGCCATAGTTCTGCCAGAAACTGGCAGAATTATGGCTTGGAATTCCGCGAGGAACGGGAAAATAATTTTTTCATTTCCATCAGAATTCAATTTAAGTTGCTAATTTTATTACGGTCGACGTTGTAGGTTTAATTTAATTTATCGTAGTTGTACTAATTTAATTTATCTTAATTTAATATTAATTAATGTTAGTTTAATTATGTTTATTTATTTACCTAGATTGATGATTGTTTAATTTAATTGTCACTGATAGTAATTTTTGTTAAATATGTGTTGCAGATGACGGATCCTTCTCAGCGACGATGCGTTGTATCGAAAGATTTGGGACCAGTTTCAGACCGCAGCGGTCGTCATCCTATTACTGCATCTGCCAGACAGAGAGTGAGTGCGGCGAGGCGCAGTACCAGTGACATCCCCGCCACAACGGCTGACGTCACACGAGGTATTGATTCAACGCAGTTCGTCCCACATATGCCGTGGATTCCCGGGATGTACGCACCTATGCCGGGATACGTACCGTATCCTTGGCCCCCGATGATGTCGCCAGCTCCGGTCGCACCGAGCTATTATTCAGGGAGACCTTCCTACCCGGTTCAGACACATAGCGGCCACGCTGAAGACGTGGGCCCAGCATACTACCGGCCACCATCGGTCCCGATTACGCCATACAGACATCCGGAGGATTACGACGAGGGATCAGGCGCAGCTGATGACGTGCAAGATGGAGAAGACCCGGCGACTGATGCAGACTATGATATGGATGCGGGTGCGGATTTGCAGGAACCCGTGACTGGCACAGCAATACAGGAGGATGGGACCGATGAGCAGGGGTAGGCAGCCTCACTTGTTCGGTATCCGGATCTGGAGTTTCTGCCCGCAGGGATAGGTCCCCGGGTCCTGTTCCATATGGTGTCAGTTTATCGGCGCGCCCACGCGTCAGCAGAGCATTCCGGGATGAGCCACGAGTACCCCCCACCGCGAGTAGGGTTTCAGTCGACGATGTGGAGAGACCCGGTCCCAGTGCGGGGCGACAGCCGGCCGCTGCCGAGCGACAGTCACAGCCTACTCGACGTCAAACTTGCCGAAGCGGCACCATCGAGGAGTGGCGTTTGACGGGACCGGCACTCGAGGGCCCGCAAGATCCGTCCCTCATCTCATCTTTTTTCGGCCACATTGCCAGCCTTATCTGGCGTGGCGAGGTTAGTATCGCAATGTTACAATTGTCATACGCGAAATTTTCATGACCTATTTGTCGCGCGCAATTGTTGAAATTTGACTTTTCTTTGGGCAGGAGCGACCGGTGCTGACTGTTCATTCGAGGCAGGGGTACATCGATAAATGGCCGATGCGAGACGAGGCAGTGGCTGCAATTGTGGCGTGCAGTGGTCTGAAGCGATTGAGGCATTGCATTTTCACTCGACCTAATAGTGCACTTATTTCTGCTTTTGTTGAGAGGTGGCAGCCAGATACTAATACATTTCATATGCCGTTCGGGGAGATTCCTGTGACTGGTTACATTCTCCGGCATGACCTGAGCAAGGAAGATATTATCAGGGACTTATCTGCCATACTCAGCATACCAGCCGCACACGTTCAGAGCCAGCTGGATAATGGCGGGATGCGGTTTAACGTCCTGAAGGACTACGTGACCCAGGGATCCCTTGAGGCGTCCGCATATGCTCGTGGGTATCTGAAGTATCTGTTAGGTGCCACCCTTTTCATAGATAAGGGTAAGGACCGGATGTCGTACAACTATTGGCCGTTCCTTAGCTCTGCCGATGATATCCATGGATATGCCTGGGGTGCTGCCTGTCTTGCGTATCTGTACCGGTCTCTCGGGACGGCGTCTAAGGCCGATTGTAGACAGTTGGGTGGGCCCACGGCGCTGCTCGAGGCATGGGTATACCTGTAATTTCTGTCCTTCGCCCCGCAGCAGTCGCCAGATTGGCGTGAGTCACAACCTCACATTCTACGGTTCCAGCGTAGAGGGGCTGCACCGCGAAAATCTGATGATCTGCGCTCTATACGCCTACACTTGGACGACATGACTATGTGCAAGGTAAGTTTTTAACTTACCTGCATATGGCATTACCTACTATTTTATTTTATACATACGTTTGCAGGTTTGCTGGACTCCCTTCGGGCCCAACCCGCTTAAAGAGCACTGGATTTCGACTTTTCACGGGTGTCTGCGATTTTGTGACGTTGTGGAGCCATATATGCCCGATCGTGTCCTACGACAGTTCGGCAGGGTGCAGCAGATTCCTAGCACTTCGATACTGCCGAAAGAGGATTACAGGCCTGTGAACAACCGTAGATATATCGTCAGGTACGAGTGCCCGGATGAATTCTGGGAACGACCTGAGTCCCACATCCTTGGTAGGACTCAACTCGGCGTACACGCCGTCCCACCGTCAGCATGCACTCCCGAGTACCTACCCTGGTACCTTGCGAGGACGCATCCTTCTATTCAGAATCCTGGTATGCTGCCTGCGGGAGTTACTAGGCCCAGGCCCGCCCCTATTACCGACGCAGTCGTACGATCCACTCCCACCCTTTATTGATAAATTGTAGAATTTTTTTCCTCGTTAGTTACTGTTATTAATTGTTTTACTGGCTACCTTTCAGCGATGGGATATGTTACACCGTGCAGTTGCGGGTATTACTGATATGCAGCAGTTGACCCCGGCGCAGCGAGATGCCACGCTGCAGGAGATGATACATACATTGACCGAACGGGAGCATTGTTTGGGAGGGACGGAGCACGCAGGCCCATCCGGCTCGTAGGGATACACCGCGAGTTGTGTACTTTTTACGTTTTTTTTGTTTTTGGAATATGCTCGTTTTGTAATAGTGTAGTACGATGAAAACGAATAAATATTGACGTTCAAGTATCAGCAATTTGCTTTTACGCCAGGAGCTGCCAGTGCGCAATACGCTCGAGTAAGGGTGCTCCCATCCTTCAACAGCCGCGCGGCGATACCGCTGCCACGACGGATGCACTTCTGGAACCAGAAAGCCATCCTCAAGCCGATACTCTTACAATGAAAACATCAAAGTAGTTAGGTGTCGAAACTGAAAAATTAAATTAGGTGCTGCGAACGAAAATGATAAACTGCTAAAGTGACAAGTATACTTACGGCGACAAAATGATTAGCGTCTTCTAGTAGACCAATAACCAGGATTGCGGTCGCTGTATCGCTTTACGAGTCAAGTGGTAGATACGTCCAACATTGCGACCGAGATAAGAAGAATTCAGCGGATTCAGGATCGGGTGCGTGCTGAGGTGGTACTTATCCACGTAACGGCACTGTTCAAGACTTCCTCTAATCTCCGATATCTGAGACGCGATCATCGAATGTACTTTTGACCATACCATGTCGAACGCTCTGCGCGATTGGTCGTCTCAGTCCCAAAGTGCATGATCTGTCCTGTCCAAACCCATACAAATTGTTCCCGATGCGGGTCCAACCAAGTCTCATCTATGTAACTCATCAACTTACTGAAGGTGGACCATGACGAGCGCATATTCGAATAGCGCATCTGAAACTCCTCGTCGGTACTGGAATCGACCAAACGTCTCTACGTGCATTTCGAAAAGCGTTCGGCTATAACCTTGTCCCCATAGGCCTTGTAGCATCTGGCTTCCACGTTCTTCGAAATGTGACGGCGACATAACAGGTGCTCAGAAGTGGGAAATGTATCACGCAACGCTTGCATCAACCCAGGCTCCCGATCAGTTACGATCGCGTTTGGAGGACAATTTATGTCAAATATCTGTTTCACGCACTCCAGCACCCATCGGTAGCTGTCTGCTTGCTCAGTACTGATCCAAGCGCCAGCAATGAGGAAGTTGCGCCCTGTCGGGGTTACCCCTACGATCTCCAAATACGGCATGTTGTACCTATTACAATTAATCAGGAAAAACGTATAAGCGAACAGTCTCTTCCATTTGTTTAAATTGCAGAACGTTATGTGTAACTGTAGTTCAAAAGAAAATTACGAAGAATTGTAATGTAACGAACCGGTTAGTCTTGTACGTCGTGTCCATTATCAGTACAAATGGGTACGCACGAGCAAGTAATGTTGAATCTGGATGAGAAAAAACACAATCACTGAGTATTTCGGCTCCCGGCTCCACTCTGTGCCAGTGGATATATCCATGATCAGTGAACATCTTGAAAAGTTGTTGCACAACTGTCCGTCCTTCCATGCTCGCAACTCTTAATTTGTGTCGAGCATTATACACTGTCTTCGCTCTGCGGCAATACGAAACCCAAATAAATATTGACGACACATTTACAAAATTTAACAGTAGTGCATAACTGCTCAAGTAATGAGTATAATATATTTGTTACATGCAAACATACCTAACAACGGTTCTCGGATTCTCCCGTTTTAAATGATCCAGAATATGTTTAGGCTGAACGTGACATTTGCTTATTTCTTCTGTGATTTTCATCTCCCGCTCTGTCATGCGGGCGGCGAGGGCATGCCCATGTCGGATCCCGAACTCGTGATTGTGTTTGCCGCATATTACGGCCAGACTCCACGCCCCCTCGTTATGCTCCCGGCCTTGAGTTTTAACGGACAGTGACACTTTTTAGTACCCTTCGGCTTTCGTGACTTCGTCTGGACCTCCGGTTCTGCTCCATCCTTCTGAACAGTAATGAATTTTCTGTACGCTCCGCCCCTCTCACATCTAAGCTCGACAAAGCCGTTACCCATTCCGTCACCTTTTCGCGACCGAGCAATTATCAACAACGTCCTCACCTGTAATGCTGCCGCCTTCGCCCACTTTACTAACTCCTCTTTACTCGAAAATATATCTTGCGTGCTTAAAAAGCGACTTAAATCTTCCATTTGGTCAAGATCAAAAAATTCTTCAAACGAATCTGACGACGATGAGGGGCCTTCACCGTCTCTGTAAAATGCTCGATGAAATCTTGCCTTCCGGCCTTTTCGGTTTTCTTGCAGTACATAAAACACACTAGTCTAATGTCAGTTACTACATTACGTGTCTCTTGGTTATTTTTAAGGCATCAAGAACCGTAACAATAAAGCTATTTACGATGTGTAACCTAACATACAATATAATTATCAAGTATAAAATTATACAACAATACAACTAAATACGTAGTTATCACAAAAAAATTAAAAAAGATTGAAACTATGTGATAAGAATCTGGCGAAAGTATGAATAATTTCGCCAAATTAAAAAAGATTGCAACTATGTGATAAGAATCTGGCGAAATTATTGGTCGAAATTCGTGGAAGCATTTCGCTAGAATCTGGCGAAATTCGTGGAAGAATTTCGCCAGACCTTCACGATATTATTCTATGAATTTCGCCACTATGTGGCGAAACTCTTCGGACAGTTCCGCCACTCAGTGGCGAAAACTGTGCCAAAATGACAACAAACTAGGTAAATACGAATTTAATGAGAATGTAGTAGCTTTTTACCTCAAACTCGAGAGAATCTTTCGTAGAATCTTTGCTCATTGCTATATTGCGATAAAATTTGGGTGTTTTGATATGAAAAGTGTAGGCTTTTTAAAGAAATGTTAGAGAGAGTTATTGGAGGAGGGAGAGAGAGAAGTTTGAAAATGAAAATTTTTAACACTACATATAATCTAAAAAAAACTGTATATAAAAATAACGATTTTTTATTGCTACAAGAAAGGTTCCCAAAAAAATAATTTTTCTTATGGCACAAACTCACATGTTTACACTCATGTGTACACTCTTTATGGCTTCTCACAAGGATTATCTCACCGTCTGCCTTTTTCCATCTAGTTTATTCTAGACAGTTCTGGAAAAAGTTAGGTCAAGCAAAGAATGATCAACCAATCAAGCGCAAAAAACCCAAAAGTCTCAAATGTGAATTTAGTACCCAAAGTTTGACTTTCAAAGGCATTTGAAGACTCTTACGAGTATGAGAATCTCAAAACAAGATTTGAGTTAGATAATGAAAACAGTATGAATCCAAGCAAAAAATTTCTACAAGATTTTTTTTTTTTTGCTAGGGATTTATTTTCCCCTTTGAAGGAGAAAAAAACGAAGAACTAATTTTTTCTGATTTTTTTTGTTCTATGAAATTGAACGTGGAAAACAAAGGATACCATAAGCTGGATTGGAAACCTAATTAAGCTCTAATACCAGGATGACGAGAACCCCCGAGTCAAAGACATTATATACCTATCGTTAAGTTGAATTGAAACCCTGGGTCGTCTAATTTTTCAAGTCTTTGCACTAAAGGAAATAAAGACCCTCGGTCGAGAGCCTCGAATCTTAAAGGCAAAGCACTATAAATGAGAATGAGACAAGAACTATAGAAACAAGCTTTGCCTCAACCAAAAAAAAAAAAAAAAAACTTAAGAACAATGTGTTTTGAAGAATGAAAAATTACAAGACGTAGAAGCCTTTATATTGTCATGTTAGGCTTCTTGGGAAACAAGAAATTAGAATGTAATTAGGATTTGAATTATGACAGTTACCTAAATGCATAGGACTTGATCTTGACAATTACCTAATTTGATTAGGACTAACAACTAATTAAATTGGTAAAATAAATATCAAGAAAATATAAGTATGGTAGGTAGTTGGGCTAAATCTATTATATGACCATTCACCTCTTTTCGGTCGTCAATCTTCAAAACAAGAATATTGGGCAAGACATGGCATGGCCCTTTGGAAGCTAACAAAGCTTTTTCATCTTCAATTGATGTCTCCATAGGCCAGCTTAATATAAATCCCTGCAGAGTATCCTTAGATCTCATTACCCTCGATCTGATAATTGGGCCAACAGGCAATTGTAATGGATCCTTGGACCTTATATTATCCCGCACCACCAAAATAAAGGTGATTGGAAGTTAGCATTATCCTCTTAACAACCGTAGCAAAGGAATCTTAAAAGGCAAGGGTGAACAGTCTATTTTCAAAAATATGGACTAAGTTGTTTCCATCTGAAACTTCAATCTAAGGGTTATTTAAAATTTTTAGTAAACCCCAACTATAAATTAGGGGTATATTTGGCACTTTACTTTTGTATTAATGACAATTTAATTTCCAATTGTTCAGTAACTGTCAATGGGAGCAAATCACCTTTTTTTTTTTTAACATGAAGGACTAAATTGATTTTACTCCAACTTCAAATAACAAAACAAGGAAAGATGAAGGATAATAACCTAACTTGGGAGCCTAATGAAGTCTTGATACCAAGAGGTCATTCGAACAAATAACCACTGAACAACAAGTAAACAAGGACTCTATGCTTAAGACGCCACAAATGTTGACCAATCATTTGATAAGTTGAATTGCTCGAAAGAACCAAATTATGGACTCTCACAATTGAAAGATATTATATATCAATAATCTGAATATTTTGTTTGAAATAGCTTTCAAGAAGCCTTTAGATACAAAAGACATCAAAAAAGAAAAGTGTCCCAAAGCAATCTTGGGGCTAAATAATCCTATCGTAATCCCACTGAGGATATCAAACAATACATTGCCTGACAAAAACAATAAGCTATCTATTTTCAAATCCCATTAAAATTCTAATCCTAAATAAGTGATTCGGACAAGGGTTCCAAATTAACGTCAATGTTAGACCCTGGACTCATTGACAGAAATCGCAGAACTTTTCGATACCTTTTCAAAACATTAATTTTGAATCACCTCAATCACATCTTTAGAAATCAAGTTATGATCAATGTTCGAAGCAATATCCAAACTGTGATGTGATTTAGAAATATTGATTTCAAGCCACATTTCGAAGGACCAAATTACCTTGGACGTTTAGGCCAAATTCACCCGATCTAGCAATCTCAAGGTGCCTCTTATAAAGGTCAGCAAGGTCTTTAATTTCTTTGTTCTTTAGCTCTAAGAATATCAAAAAAGTCCTTTAACTGAATGACTTTCAAACTGCCAAAGAAAACATGAATTACTTCCTACTTCCTTAGGTTATTCAATCTTACTCCTGTTTCTGGTTCATTAGATGAGTTTGCAGAGTCCCTAGTTTGGACCATATGAGTCTCATCATAATCCAACTGTCCCAAATTGGATGTCAACTTGTTCAATATTCATTTTTACTTGTGCAGACCTTCTGATTGTATCGAAACTTTGTACACTACGAAGTGTTTTGTTTGCAAAAAATGAAACATAGCTCAGTCATAATCAATTATTCGACAGATTATTCTGGCAAAATTGACCAAACGAGAAATCCAACAAGAGAATTTTTTTCTTTTTTTTTTTTTTTTGGCTTGGACTTTTGTTGTTAGCAGCGAAACGTTATAATCAAGATGGAATTATAGGAAAAAGTATAATAATTATAATGGTCTATCATTTTTCTTAGATTTGTCTTAGGAGCTGAAAGATGGATAGATTCCTTATTCCTCCAAACATGAACCTGAATTACTCCCTCCCTTCCAAGCTATAAGGTTTTTTTACTATTTTTTTATTTTTCAAAATGTTTAATCTTTTGTAATTTTCAAGAATTATTTTGTTTAACATTATCCTTACCATTAATACAATTCTTTCATTTTATATTATATTAGAATTAGTTAAGAATACAATAAAAAAATATTCCTTATTTTTTCTTAATTGATACAAAAGAAAGTTAAAATTTTTATTTTTTAAAATATATGGAGTATAATTTCTTTAATCTGTCTTCACCAAGTTGCAATGTAGGCTATGACATCGTAGTGTTTTTGTCATGTACTATCGGATCGGAGTTCTGCTAATAGCTGTGCCAATTACTAACGGTTCCCTGTTAAAAGCAACAAGAAAACGAGTAAAAGAAAAACCAACCACAATTTGAACTTTGAAATTTTCAAAGCCGCAAGAATTGCCATTTGCATGAACGAGATCAGTCTAAATCTTCTATAATGCTCTCTGTAATATTTTTATTATATAATTTTTATTCATAAATTGTAAACAAGAAAAGATAAATACTATAACTCTAAAAAATAAACCTTAAATAAAAACATTTGTATAAAAGAAATGGTATATGAGAGGTTATAAAAAATGTTATAGAATATCCAAAGTAAAAAAAACAGGAGCTTCTTGCAGCAGTATAAAATTTTTAATTCACTTAATGCACTTATATATTGTAATCTCAACTTACTTTTCAAGGGAGAACAAAATTTACAATAATATCTGTCCATCTTACTTTTTCCGTTTCAAAATATAATGTCTTTTAGTTTTTTTTACATAGATTAAGGAAAAATAAAACAAAAGATATTTTTCTATTATATTCTTAACTAATTTCACTAATATAATAAAAAATAAAAAATTATATTTACAATGAAAGTAACTTTAGAAAAATAATTTTTAAAATTAGAAAAAATCAAATATTTTGAAAATAAATAAAATAGTTAAAATATCTTATATTTTAAAATGGACGAATAATTATTTAACGAAATGTTAACACATTGAAACAATAACAACACGATGTAATAAAAATAGAGAAAATTTAAAGGTGTGTCTTTGGTAGTATTATAATATACATAGCGGTCAATTAGGACTATTAATTCAACAACGAACCAAGAGCTGCAATGAACTCACTCGATGACAAAAATTAAATTTGTTTTCAAGCCGTCCTCTGCATCTAACATCGTACGTTGAGTCTTGTTTTCCTTAATAGAAAATAAATGAATTTAATGATCAACACGAGCGAATATTGATTTGGAATATAAGTCATTTTAAGAGGGAAAGGCTTTCAAAATCAAAATCTATCTTATACATATTTATGAATATTTAATACTTTTCTTCTACTATTACCCCTATTTACTCTTGAGAAAAAGGGTATACTTGAATAGAAAAAGTATATTTTTTTGAACACTCTCAATGTATGTACATAAGTTTAAAATGACTGATGTATAAACGGACGGAATAATACACAATTGGCTCTTTACCATTTCACACAGCCGGCAAATTGAGTCACTTTCACATTATTAGCAACTTAATTAGCGTAATTATCATGATTAAATGTCAACAAGTACATTAAAGGACAAAATTTTAGTTCTATAAATCGATGTTTTGGACGCATTGATCAATCGGTTATCGCAGAAATTTGAGAGAATGGCTGATTTTCACTACGATGATCGGCCAGCTGCTGCAACTCGCCCATCAAAATTGCCATTGATCAACTTAGCAGCCAGAGCAGCAACCTTGGCTTCTCTTATAGCATCACTTATAATCGTCAAGGCAAACATGCATACTTACAGCAACAATTTTTTAACATACGAGTAAGTCTCTCTCTATCTCCCTCTCTCATATGTATGCCAGACAATCGTCGCTCTAAGAATCTCGTTACTCGGGAGACCTATTCCTTAATTCATTTGAGTAATGGTAGCTAGGTCTGTGTCAGAATGGCTAATATATGTGGGTCCAAAACGTGCAAATTTCCATACAGTCATTAGGGTTCCGGAAAGTGAAGATATCTTAATGCTGGAAGAGTACTCACTGAAGCAGTATCTCTTGTCAATTTAATGATGCTAGTTTTGGGAAAATAGATACTCCCTTTGGTTAAAAATATAATACTTTTTTATTCTTTTTACATAGATTAAGGAAGAAGAAAATAAGGAGTATTTTTTTTCATTATATCCTTGATTGATTTTATTAATATAAGAGAATGAGAAAATTATATTTATGATGGGGATAACTTTAGAAAAATAATCTTTAAAATTCATAAAATGCAAAACATTTCTTAGAAGGGAGAAATTTGTTAAAAGAGAAAACAGTGCAATGTGTACAAAGCTTTAGTATTTTCCCACATCAACCTCCCAGACCTGCTTTATCCAGGGACAATATCCCAAGTTTAATCATAATTGTTTTTTAAGTTAATCAATACTAGTTTTATTTATATAATGATAGTAGTTTGACATTAGTTTAATTTCAACAAGAAATTATATTCTTTCCGTTTTAAAATATAAGACTTTTTGAACTATTTTTTTTAAAAAAATATTTAGTCTTTTGTAAATTTAAATTTTTTAAAATTATCCTAACATATAATTCATTCATTCTCTCATATTAGAGAATGTATTAAATTAATTTAAAATTAAAAATATTAAATTTTTTAATCTATATTTTTTAATAAAAAATTTTAAAGCCTGTCTATTTTAAAACCGACGAGTAATTATTTTAAAGTTTAACCCGGCGAAAAATGAATTGAAACTTATCATTTTTTGTCAAACCTACAAAGTTCGACTTTCATTGTTTCTTGTTTGAGACTTAACAATTCACCAAATCATTCACTACGCACCATAGGATTTTACTTTTGAAATAGTATATTCATTTGTTGTTGTCCATGAATTCCTATGCAGGTACATGTTTTATGTTTCGGGAATTGGAATTGTCTACAGCTTATTCCAGACTCCCTTAGCACTCTACTATCTCAAAACCAAAAAACACCTGATAAAAAGCCATATCTTCATCCTGGTGGACTTTTATGGCGACAAGGTCTCCTTAAATCTTTCTGCTCTATCTATAAGTCTATTTTTGTTTTTGGTGACTTCAAAATCTTTCATCTCAAATGATGGATATTGCATGATACATTGGCTTAGATGATAACAACATTTCTTGCCAGAAGAAATTTAGTTATATTTACATCACTTTCCCTCGAAAGGTTTCAAAAAATAATGCATTTTGCAAAACCCGTGAATGGTGCTAAAATGAATCTCATTTCAAAATTTATATGGTCTGAATACTAAAAATAAGATCTTCTGTAACACTCGCTATATGACATTTCTATTATACAATTTTCATTTACAAATTCTAAATAATAAAATATAATCCTTAAATAAAAAATTTTGTAAAAGAAAATATTACAAAAGATATTATAGGAAATGTTCCAGAGAACCCGAAGTGAAATTTTTGCAACTGACTTGCGGTGTCTTTTAAGTTACTTGTAATTCCACAACGTAAAAATTTGCACAAAAGTAAAATCTATTCACTCTTTTTCAAAATATAGGATATTTTGACTCCCCCTTTTTTTCCTTAAAATATTTGACCTTTTTTTAATTTTAAAAATTATTCTTCTAAAGTTACCCTTATCTATAAATATAATTTTCTTAGTCTTCGTGTTAGTAGAAAATAAATTATATTGGTTAAGGGTATAATTAGAAATTTTTGTATAATAAGAAAAAAATTTCTTATTTTTCTTCAACTTTAATATTTGTGCAAAGGGCCCAAATAGATACCCATAGCCATTGTCTGTTACAATGTGGCATATCTGACCCAAACCTTCTTCAACTTCATAATATGCAGTAGTTTTCTGCATTTGTTATTTTATTATTGGATTGGTTAGAAAAAAAAAAGTAAATTGTATTGTAAGAAAAGATGTGAAATTTAGGGTGCAGAAAGTTTGTTTTGAAAAAAGTACATTGGTTTTTGTTCTAAACCTCTATTCACATGTACAATACCAATCGTTCCAAGCACAGAAAACTATATATTTAATTTTTATTTATAAACGGCCAAATTGGTAAATAAAATTTATTATTTTTCCCAGGAATATTCTTTTTTTTAAAGAAAGTAAACTACTTGTGCAGGTCATGGCTTTTCTACTAGGAACCGCAGCAGGGGCAGCATTTGGAGCAACCAGAGACCTAAAGGAGTATACACTTCATCCTGATTCAAAGTCCGATCAGTTCTTTGCTATGAATTATATTGCTGCAGTTTTCATGTTTGTTGGGTGCGTAGCTTCTCTAATTTCATCAGTTTTCTCATCATTTCGACTAGCGAAGGAGGAGTAGCCAATATATTGGACTTGCTATTTGGAGTTCAATCATGGACCTTTAATATGAAAATTGGTAAAAAGAACTTCGTGCTTAATTCTTGATCCTGTAATTTGTATGGATTCAGCAAAAGCTAATCTGTGTTTGTCCGAATCCATACAACTTTTCCCAATCAATACTTCGATTGGATTTTTTGAGAAAGAGAAAGAGAGAGTTGAGAACGGGAAAATTGTCTATTTAGCTGTGGAATTATTTACGATCAGCAATAAGAATCCTTTTAATCACCTTCATTAATGGTTTTTGGCAAGGAAAGGCACGTGGCAAAGCTTAATCCAATGAAAATTGAGATTTCTTCAAGAATTTACTTCACAAGAGGACAGGAAAAGTCTCTGAGTGATCATGCAATTTTCAAATGGGCACAACTAACAATGTTCGCATTCGTTGTATTTGATTATTGATTGTTCATTTAGTTTTCAAATCAAGTTCAAATATAGAAATAATTTGTTTATTAATTGAACAAATATGAATATGTACATGAATACATATATAAATTTTAATTTATTTTTTTCAAATTATATATTTATAAAATATTTTATATATAAAATGCATATATATTTTTTATAATATTTATATAATATTATCTTAAAAATTATTTTCTTATTTTATTATTTATTATTTATTTTTATTTTTAATATTTTATTTGAATAATCAAATTTAAATATTATTTGAGTTATTCAAATAATTTAGTTAAATAAGTCAAACACAAATAAATTTGAAACTTTACGAACAAATAAATAAACGAATTTGAATAAAATTTCAAACTCAAAACACTAATTGAACAAACTCAAAGTGTTTGAATCCTACACAAATCGGGCTCAAAAACTTGATGCTTGATTCGTTTGTGTTCAAATACAGCTCTAGGTTTGGTAAAATATAAATATCCTTCTTTTTTTCTTCTTTGAAACAGAAAGAATTTTATTAACCAATATCAAAGTATGCTAAAATAATAATATTCGCTAAAAATTTGAAAAACCAACTAAAAGAAAGGAAAGTTTTAGCCTTCTAGGCAAGAAAATGGGCCAAGGCATTGCCTTGGCATCTAACATGCAAAAAAGGAAAGAGAAGTAAATTGTGGTAAAGATTCTCGGATGCTTGGGAAATAGTTTCCCATCTCTGAGATATTTGTAGAGTCCGAGGTATAAATATCATTCCTATTCTTGATTATTATGATTATTTTTCTTTTCCTTTAAAGCGCATACTTACTTAAGCATCAAAGAGTTTTTAGATGAAGAACCACGGCCACCCTCGACATTTTTTGAAATCCTTTAGGCGTGTTGATTTTCTAGTTTTTTAAGTTATGCTTTTTCTTTTTTTAATTTATCCCCAAAATATTTTTAAAAATCTCTTTATATATATTCTTTCCCCCTTAAAATTAAGATTCTGATTCTGTTTATGTACTATACGCAATCTAATTGAAGTTCTCGAGTGTTATGCTAACTTATTGATTAATAGCTTTACCAGCCACCATCGATGTTTTTAGGGACTTAAATCCATTCTGCAATTTATTTTATAAAATCTATGATGCTAGTGATTCTTCATCTATATGTTGTTTCTAGGACGGCTTGACCTGTGACTATGTTGCAAAGCCTTGTTGCCATTTTGGCAAACATGCCAGCCGACCCAATTAGCCTGCAATGCAGATGTAGTCTCAATGCACGTAAAATAATTAAAGTATTTACCAATTTTTGACGTTAAAATTGAAGTGTTTTCTTCTTCAATTACCCTTTCTTTCTGTCTTTAAGAAATGAAAATTCCCATAGTTATATATTTTGTCATGTTCGCATTGGAAGCATGCTAATTGCCTCGTTGAATTCCGGCAAGTTCTGACCAAAGAGGGGAAAATAACAGAAGGAAAGATTATGGCAAGTTTCAATAATTATGGGTTTCTTTCAGACATTTCCAAAGCTACAATACCAATGATATCCATTTTAATTAATTTTAGAGACACAATGTAAGAGAAATGATATTCTCATTCCCTTTTTAACAACGTCTTTCACTCTCCTCTTATTTTTTTTATATTTGAATAGACCTTAATACTCAAAGAAAACTTCAAACCTTGTTAAGAAAAACTAGTTATGAATATTAAAATCTTTTTATTTATAAAAAAAATAAGAAAGGAGTGAATGAAGGTAAAAGTAGAGCGAAAATATCACTTCTCTAACAATAAATATGAAAGTATTGGTAATGGTTTTAGTTTTTCAAATTTACTACACTTGTAGTTCTTATTGTTTTCCTCAAAAAAAATAGTTCTTATTCGAGTTGTAGGAGACACAAGATCACTATTTGGAAAGGTTCATTAGTTCAACCGGAGCCTATAGATATCCTTATTTTAGCCAAAAAAAAATTTCAAAAAGAAAAAAATTCACTCAGAGCCTAAGGTGAACTAGAGCTTAAACCAGTAATGATATTAGAGTATTTTAGAAAAGAAAAAGAAAATTCCTCTTGTTAGTTTTTCCAACTCACATGTTGACAAAATGTGCTATGAGTAGCCTAAACTCGTACCTTGACACGTATTTGAACTTTATGCTTCATTTTTTTATTTTTTTATTTTTAAATTATCACGCGATAATTTTTTATGACATTTTAGAAATGTATTGGAAGATGAGATAAGAAATAGAACTAATGATCCAATACCAATATGAAGTCCTGAATTTTAACTTACTCTTCTATTTTAGTTAATATATCGAATTAACAATTTTTCCTTTTTCCACATAGCACCTTCTCCGCAAATGATTTACGAATATGTATATCTACCGTATATTAACGGACGTATTAAAGTTTCAAAAATAACGAAAGGTCGGTCAATTATGTAGCGGAAATAAGAGAATTCAACGACATAGATTTGTCTTTTCAGCTTGTTCTATTTAGCATCTTAGCCGATGATTTTAAAGCTCAAGTGCTTTACTTAGAAAAAAAAAAAAAAAAAAAAAGCTCAAGTGCTTTGAAATCTATGTGTTCTGTTTGGCTATAGTTTAGTTTTATCCTTATATGACAGTCGTGGCTCTATAAATTGCTAATATTTCAACTAATATTCAAGTCAAATTTTGCAGCTCAACAAACTCAAACTGAATTCAACAAAATTAGCTCAACAACTCAAATCAAAGTCAACAAAAGAGGTCTGCCAAATTTTGCTGAAAAATGGTTGCACATATTGCCTATAAATAGCCAAGTTTAGAAGTATAGAATTGCACCAAGAGAGAAGAAAGAAACCGGGAGAGAAGGAAAGAAAATAGAGAAGAAGAAAAATAGAGTGAGGTTTTGCTATTTTTCTTGTGAATTTATTTTTCATCTCTTTTTTTGATATCCACCTATTTTGGTGAGGATAGTTGTGTTACCTTCTAGTATATTTAGAAGAAGATTTGTTACCCCATTTTTATAGTGGAAGTATCGGTCAATATTTGACCCGTGATTTTTATCCGTTTTGAAATTTTTCACGTAAATCCTGGTGTCAGAATATTTTTAATATTTTTATTATCAGATTTATTTTTTTGCTAGGTGGTTATTGATAAATTTTTACTTTATCAATACCAGAGTTTTTTTGGGAGAGTCATTTGATCCTGGTAGTGCGGGACATTTATTTTGCAGTATTGTCTTTATTTGTCCCAACCTCCCAACAAAGTGGTATCAGAGTATTTCTCAGTTTTTTTTAAATGGAAGAGTCAACTTCTTCTTCTAGTAGTTTGATTAAATTGACCTCTAGTAACTATGCTGTCTGGAAGCCTAGAATGGAAGACTTGTTATATTGTAAAGATATGTATGAACCCATTCTTGGTGATGTTTCAAAACCATAGGGTATATTTGATGTTGCATGGGCTAAAATGCATAGAAAAACTATTAGTCATATTAGGAGTTAGATTAACCAAAGTGTGTTCAATCATGTTTCGGGCGAAACGAGGGCAGATGTAATGTGGAAAAAATTAGAGACCATGTTTGAAAGAAAATATGGTTTTAACAAAGTTTCTTTGTTGAAACAAATTATACGGCTACGGTACAAAGAATGAGCAAATATGTCCCAACACCTGAATAATTTTCAGGGATTAATAAATTGCACTGATGCTGTAAATCTGAAGCTAGATGAGGAGGTGCAAGCACTCTTACTATTCACTTCACTCCCTGATAGTTGGGAAACACTTGTTGTTTCTGTCTTACATTATGCTCCAAGTGGCGTTGTTACATTAGAGATGATCAAAGAAGCCTTGTATAATGAAGAAACCAGGAGGAAAGATCAAGGATTAAATCCAGAGTCTCAAGCACTTGTTGCAAAAAAGAATCACAGGAGGGCGAGAAGTAAGTCCAGAGGTCCCCACAACAGATATGACATATCAAGAAGTAAGTCCAAGTCTAAAAGAGATGTTGAATGCTTCTATTGTCACAAGAAGGGGCATTACAAGAATGAATGCCGAAAATGGAAGAAAGATAGAGCCAATACAAAAGGTGAAGACAAGGAGGAAAATTCAGAGACAACTGCTACAGTAACTGGTGATGAGATTGAACTTGTTTGTAATGATTCTAGTATTAACCTAGTCTGTCACAACAGTGACTAGGTTATTGACTCAAGAGCTTCTTATCATGTTACTTCTCAAAGGAAATTCTTCTCAACTTACACTCCAGGAGATCTTGGTCGTGTAAAAATGGGAAAAGATGGCTCTTGCAAAATAATTAGTATTGGAGACATTCACCTTAATTTCAGTACCAGTTGTCAACTAATTTTAAAGAACGTGAGACATATACTAGATGTTCGTCTCAACCTCATCTCCACCGGCATGCTTGATGATGAAGGTTATGCAAACCAATTCAACGACGGAAAGTGGAAGCTGATAAAAGGAAATCTTGTCATCGCTAAAGGTATAAAAGTAAGCTCTCTTTACATGATGAAAGCAAAGCTAAGCAAAGGAGAAGTAAATACAGTTTCAGAATTCTCCTCAGACCTTTGGCACAAAAGACTTGGCCACATAAGTGAAAAAGGGCTTCAAAGACTTATCAAACAACAACTCCTGCCTGATATAAAAGGTATAAGTCTCAAATCCTACACTCATTGTTTAGTTGGAAAACAACATAGGGTTGCATTTCAAAAATTCCCTCTATCTAGAAAATCATTTCCTTTGCAGCTGGTTCATATTGATGTATGCCATATGGGTGAAAGAACACATGGCGATGCATTATATTTTGTGACCTTTATTGATGATTTTTCTCGGAAGGTATGGTGTTTTTCTTTGAAGTCAAAGGACCATGTACTAGATATTTTCAAAGACTTCCATGTCAATGTGGAAAGAGAAACAGGAAGAAATTTGAAGTGTGTCAGGGCAGACAATGGTGGTGAATGCAGAGGACCTTTTGAAGCATATTGCAGGAGTCATGGCACTAGACTTGAGAAAAGTGTACCAAAGACTTCACAACACAATGATGTAGCTGAACGGATGAATAGGACAATCACAGAACACATCAGATGCATGCTTTCTCATACCAAACTATCGAAACCTCTCTAGGGTGAGGTAATGAGAACAACAGTCTACTTGATCAATCTTTCTCCATCAGTTCCTTTGGGTGGTGATATTCCTCAAAGAGTTTAGACAGGGAATGAAGTCTCCTACAAGCATTTAAGAGTTTTTGGCTGCAGAACATTCGTTCATATTCCCAAAGACGAAAGATCTAAACTTGATAGTAAGGCTAAATAATGTATTTTCTTGGGATATGGACATGAAGAGTTTGGATACAGACTTTGGGATCCTGTTGATAAGAAATTGATTAGAAGTAGAGATGTTGTCTTCTTTGAAGATCAAACCATTGAAGATATCAAGAAAGATGATAAAACAAGACTGGATCCAGAAATTTCAGTCAACCTACAATCAGCACCTCAACAAATCAATCATGACGAGCACGGGGGAGTTGAGGCAGAGCAAGACAACGATGATGAGGTTCCAGTAGTTGAGCCAGGAGTACCACCAGTTCCACAACCATAGCCAGAACTTAGGAGATCCACCAGAGAAAGGAGGCCATCAACCAGATATAGTACTCAAGAGTAAGTGCTGCTCACTGATGGAGGAGAACTAGAGACATATGAAGAAGCTGTAAACCATGAAAGTAAGAATGAGTGGTTGAAAGCTATGCAAGAAGAGATGAAATCCCTGCATGACAATCATACATATGATTTGGTGAAACTTCCTAAAGGGAAAAGAGTTTCGAAGAACAAATGGGTCTACAAGCTAAAGGAAGAAGAAAATATCTCCAAACCAAGATACAAGGCCAGATTGGTTGTGAAAGGTTTCTATCAAAAGAAAGGTATTGATTTTGAGGAAATATTTTCTCCTGTAGTTAAAATGTCTTCTATTCGAGTTGTTCTTAGATTAGCAGCTAGCTTGAACTTGGAGATTCAACAACTTGACATAAAGACAGTCTTTCTTCATGGAGATCTTGAAAAAGAAATTTACATGGAGCAGCCGGAGGGGTTCAAAGTTAAAGGAAAGGAACACCCTATTTGTCAACTCTAGAAAAGCTTGTACGGATTGAAGCAAGCACCAAGGCAATGGTACACGAAATTTGATTCTTTCATGTCAGAACATGGTTATCGCATGACTACACCAGATCATTGTGTGTTCGTGAAGAGATTTTCTGATGGTGATTTTATTATTCTCTTACTTTATGTTGATGACATGTTAATTGTTGGTCATGATACTGCCAAAATTGTCAGGTTAAAGAAGCAGTTAAAGCAAGTCTTTTGCAATGAAAGACTTAGGGCCAGCAAAGCAAATTTTAGGAATGAGGATTACTCGAGATAGACAAAATGGTAAACTTTGGTTATCTCAGGAGAAGTATATTCAGAAAGTTCTTGACCGTTTCAACATGAGCAAGGCCAAGACGGTTTCTATTCCACTAGTGGGTCACTTCAAGCTCAGTACAAAGTAATATCCTAAAAGTGAGCAAGATAAGAAAGATATGAAGAATGTTCCTTATTCTTCAGCAGTTGGTAGTTTAATGTATGCTATAGTGTGCACCAGACCAGATATAGTTCATGCAGTTGGCATAGTCAGTCGATTTCTCTCTCATCCTGTTAGAGAGCATTGGAATGCTGTCAAATTGATACTTAGGTATCTTAAAGGTACATCAAAATATTGTTTGTGCTTTGAAAATGAAAATTTTGTATTAGAATGCTATACAGATGCAGACATGCCTGGAGATATTGATAGCAGAAGATCCACATTAGGATATCTGATGAAGTTCGGAGGAGCAGCAGTTTCTTGACAAAGCAGATTACAAAAATATGTCGCTCTTTCTACTACAGAAGCAGAGTATATAGCAGCTACTGAAGGATGCAAAGAAACCTTGTAGTTGAAGAAATTCCTACGAGAATTAGGAATGAAGCAAGAAAGGTATAAACTCTACTATGATAGTCAGAGTGCTATCCATCTTTGCAAAAATTCAACTTTTCATTCTCGATCAAAGCACATCAATGTTCGGTATCATTGGATTCAAGATGTCTTGGAATCAAAAGAATTAGTACGTGAAAAGATACATACTAACGAGAATGGTGCAGACATGATGACTAAGTCACTGTCAAAAGAAAAGTTTAACTTTCGCAGAAGAGAAGCTGGTGTGGTGGAACTCCTTCAATGAGTTGAAAGGGGGAGATTTGTTAATATTTCAACTCATATTCAAGTCAAATTTTGCAGCTCAACAACTCAAATTGAATTCAACAAAACCAGCTCAACAACTCAAATTAAATTCAACAAAATCAACTCAACAACTCAAATCAAAGTCAACAAAAGAGATCTGCTAAATTTTGCTGAAAAATGGTTGCACATATTGCCTATAAATAGCCAAGTTTAGAAGTATAGAATTGCACCAAGAGAGAAAAAAGAAAGCGGGAGAGAAGGAAAGAAAAGAGAGAAGAGGTTTTGCTATTTTTTTTGTGAATTTATTTTTCATCTCTTTTCTTAATATCCACCTATTTTGGTGAGGATAGTTGTGTTACCTTCTAGTATATCTAGAAGAAGATTTGTTGCTCCATTTTCATAGTGGAAGTATCTGTCAATATTTGACCCGTGGTTTTTACTCCTTTTGAAATTTTTCATGTAAATCCTAGTGTCAGAATATTTTCAATATTTTTATTATCAGATTTATTTTTTGTTAGGTGGTTATTGATAAATTCTTACTTTATCAATACCAGAGTTTTTTTAGGAGAGTCATTTTGATCCTGGTAGTGCGGGACATTTATTTTGTAGTATTGTCTTTATTTGTCCCAATCTCCCAACAAAAATGAACGGTGTGATCACTCAAAAACCCATTCAATTTGAGTAAAAATGTCTGATTTTTACTATGATGAGAAGCCTTCTACTACTACTCGTGCATCAAAGTTGCCATGGATCAACTTAGCGGCAAGAGTAGCATCGTTGGCTTCTCTTATAGTTTCACTCATAATCCTCAAAATAAACAGTGTTACTTTGAAGAATGGCTTTATTCTTACTTCCTGGAGCTATTTTCTAACAGACGATTAAGTCTCTCTCTCTCTCTGCCTCTCTCTGACACAAAGACGCACACAAACACACACAGAAAAACAAAAATGCAACGCAAGAAAGACACTAAGATAAATTCTTCCACGTAAAAGAAATAACACAAAGCTAAATAGGTTTTTCTCAAATCTTATATGAAAAGATTCGGTTAACAAATTTCGTTAGATTGAGGAATAAATAGTTATATAAGCACTATATTTTCATTAAATCCTGCATCTTAAACAATGCAAATTATGGTTTCAAGAAAAGGATAATACAAATTATGAAAACTTATAGGGCTCAAATGAAATCATTTGAATACTTGGTTGATTCAAATGGAAAATACGTTACACTGCTCAAAATTCCACAAAAAAGAAAAGAAAAGAGTAGGTTGTATCCTAATTTTGTACATGTGGTTTTAATGTACTTTTCAAAAGATCTAGATAGTTATTTTCGGATCCATGTGTAACCACTTGGTCTTTTTCCCTTTTTTTTCTATTTGTGGGTGTGTGTGGGGGGGGCGGGGGGGGGGGGGGAGGATGCCATCTTTGATGATGGGAGTTCTGCCATAAACTTGTACCCGTTTATTCGATATAAAATGAAAGTATAAAGATGAGGAGGTAGAAACCAATTCATGAGATACAAGGATAAGAAATACAAAGTCAAAAAGAAATTACAAAGCAAAAGAAACTATAAAGCAGCTACGCACCCTAACAAACCTTTAAGGCATGCCCTCTTTGTCTTAGAGATACAGCTCCCAATGTTTGACTAGGAAGTTCATCCAAGCACCTGAAACGTGATGGAATATTGACAATTGCATCCAACCCAACAACTCGAAATAATTGGAAAGTAAATAGTTAATATCAATATAAAGTTACGAATTCGACTCTTACTTGTCTCTTACTTATAATGTTGTATTAAAAAAGTTTTGAGTAAAACATTCCCTTAAGTAAGAGTTAGAATCTACGGACATTTGAACTTCAAATTAGTCTTACAAATTGATGAGAATATATATGCTCTAAGCAAAAAAAAAAAAAAAAAAAAAAAGGAAGAAAATGTCAATTGCACCCATAATGTAGAAAATGGCAAATTTTGGTCCCTACAACTGCAAATATATATACAAAGCTTGAATTTTCTTCTCCATATGGACTATAGTCTTATGATTTCCTATATATCTAATCCGTCAAATATGATAGGAATATCGTGGTGCAGATCTTGATTGTTATACTAGGAACGGGAGTAGGTGCAGCATTTGTAGCAACCAGAGATCTAAAGCGCTACTAACGTGGTTTAGATCCAGAGGCAGATGACTTCTTTAGCATGGCTTTTATTGCTGCAGTTTTTATGTCCTTTGCCTTCTTAGCTTCTCTTGGTTCTTCAGTTTTGTCATTATTTGCACTTGCTAAGATGGAATAGCAAAGAAATCAACATGTTTAGGAGAGAAAATTTGCAAAAACAATTCTTTATATTTAATTATTCTTCTTGCTTGAAGAATCCTATTTTTGTAATCGCAACTGATATTTAGAAACTGGCAATAAGTATTGCTGTTCAATGTAGCATTTTTTATTCTTCTACACTTGTTGTGCAACAAGATTTTTGCCCTTCTTGTTGAAAACTCGACTATTAAGATCTCAATACACTTATGATTGAACATCTAGAGTATGAAATTTGAAATAAATTTGACCTAATTTTACTTTCAAAATATACTTCAGAGAGGAAGATAATTACTCAAACTTTATAAGAAATTAAGTTTTATATTAACTAACCAACGTGGCATCTCAATAATGAAGTCTTCAATGAATTGAAATATTTAGATTTCGGGACATGGCTTCTTTTGGGCTATTGGTAATAAACCTCCTTACTGGGCCTCTACACTTACTTAAGCCCAATGGACTTATTTACATTCCTTAGCCTGGTCTTTGGTTTTCTTTTCTTTTTTGATGGGTACCTTAGCGGGTAAAATAATGCCCAAACCATATCAGAATTGATGAGAATGGCTGATTGTGGAGGTGACAAGAAATTTCTATAATTCTATTGGTAATTGTATTAGTTGGGCTTGTTCAATAAACCCACTGAGGTTCCGTTTAGCGGCTCCCAGGCTCAGCCCCATGTGTTTCTTACTGGGTACAATGGAACTTCAGATTTATCTGTCCTTGTCTCTTCCACTCTCTTACCTCGCATGTCCATTCACTCTGAATCCTCAAACTCAATTTTCCTTTCTTCAACAAATCTTCAATTACAATTTGAGTTTAGTTTCATTGAATATACCTTTCTTTTTTTTTTTTTTTTTTTTTTTTTAAGTATGAGAAGTTTTATTTATGCAAAGGAGCTAATACAAAAGTACTAGAATTACTTTCATAGAATATATTAAGTAATTTCTTGGTTTTGATAAGTTACAAAACGAGAGTATTAGGGTATTCTTTACATCATCTTCCGATAGAAATAAAAGCTGATCCCGAAGATCAAACAAAAGTTTCTTCTGCACTAGAATCCTTCTAACTTCCTTTGCAAGCTTGTCTGCAACTATGTTGAGCTCTCTAACTCAAAACCAAACTCAAAATTTTAAATATGAAACCCACGTCTCCTCTCATAAATAATTTAACTTTTACGAAATTTAAGATAAAAATTTAAAAATTAAACCCTATCTAATCACACCATGTATGAGTCAAAGATCTTAGTCTGGATTTGGGCAAGAAAGGAGCTGCAATCAGCCAAAACTTATGAATGTCTAACACTAAGTGGATTTTTCAGCAATTGCAAAGCCATTTTAGAGTCTGAATTCAGCGCCAATTTGTTTATCTATGTACACTGCAATATACAATCGAGACCTAACAGCTAATAACTCTGCCAATAGGTTAGTAGCATATGATATATATTGATTCGATACCGCAGGAGCCACCAAAGACTCCCTCTGCTCTCTCAATTCTGCGGTTTTTGTTTACAGCACTAATTTAATAAAATCATATGAGAAGAGGTTCATTTAATTTGGATCATCTATTTGCCAGTCATATAGTAGAATTGGATAGTGTTTGATTTGATATTTTGACATTGAATTTTGGGAGAAAAATTAAGACCTAAAATAAAAATTTTGTATTGAACTATTTAACCGGATGCTGTCCAAAACACCCTAAGTGTATACTTGCACTTGTAATAAATTCAATAGGGTAACTAATTCTATGATATGAAATAAAATTATTAAAAATTTAGTGATTGCAGATAGCATTATTCTTGTTTTAGCTAAAAGTGTCTGCAGTTGCAAAAAGAAAGAAAAAAATCAGATTCTTTTGCAATTGCTTTAAAAGTGGCGGCGGAGGGGATTTCCCTTACCACCTTGGGTGGATTCCTGTTACGTTTCTGCTCATATTTGATGGATCCTTACCAGCAGGCAGCAGCCATTTTTCCCTTTTTCTATTTTTTTAAAATTAATTTCATATAACTAACTAATAAAGGAGTATCAATTTAGTTAAGTAATAAGTATTAATTTAGATAATTAAAAAACTAAAAAGAGAAGGGCTCAGCCACACGCAAGACAGAAATCGCTAGGGTGTTCCACCTGAGAGCGACAAAACAGTTCCTCCACACCATAATGGAACGCCTCAATAAAATTTTTTAATATATATTCTTAATTATCAACAAAAAGAGGTACGAGGATATATATAGATATACAGCGTCTTCCGCCGCTGCAGTACACACCACAACTAGCACCGTCTTCCGAAACTAAGAGCTGCGACAATCCTTAAAACAGATTTGAAAGATATAACCTCTCAACAAAATTCTTTCCAGTATTGGTGTTCTATTTGAAAACCATAACTCTCTCTTACCTTCTTCTACCTCTTTTCTTCCTTTTCGTCTTCTATTCCTATTTTCCCTTGATACTCACAGTAGCAAACTTTCTTTCTCTCACAAGTCCCACCACCATTATTATCACTTACATTTTTTATGCCTGCTCTTCGTCTCCCCTCTTAAATTCTCCCTATCGAAAAACCGAAAATATTTGGCACCAATGGGCTACTGGGTAAGCTAGAAGAGAGGGGAGAAATAGAGAATAAGAGAGAAGAAGGAGGAGTGTGGAGAGAGAGAGAGAGGTATAAGAATTTGAAGAAATTTTTTTAAACAATGTGTTACGTAGGACGCTAAACTTGGATTTACGGTGCAGATTTTCATTAGTGATATACAAAATCAGTTTCAATTTTGGTGGTCATGGTTTGATATTCAAATAGCATAAAATCGGTTTTAAATTTGAACCGAATTTGAAATCTATTTTGAAATTGAATAGAGTCGGTTTTAAAATTAATTGAGAACTAACATTTTTAACCACGTATAACAATCGATTTTGAAACCTCATTGGAATCAATTTTAAACTAAATTCAAAAATCGATTTGAAGAAATAAAGAATTAAATAAAAAATTGATCAAATGGACCGAGATGGGCGACCTAACCCGGACCAAACACCAAAATGAAAAATGATCAGAAATTTTTAATAAATTTTATTTTCAATGAAACATTTCTAATTTTTACTAGATTATAAACTTATGTTATTAACTTATTATGTGTGTTTATTAATTAATAAAAAATTCATAACAATATTTGTATAGGCAAAATATATTACCATTATATATAATTACTGTTTTACATATTTGTATACTTATGTGAGTGTTAATTATAGATTACTTGTAAAATAGATAATACGTGTATAACATAGATCGACATATATCTTAGACATAAGCAGTATAAAACAAATATGTTACATAACAGTTTGCTTGACTACATATAATAATATATGTACATAATCAAAATATATACATATATTAATTATATATTGATCTCAATAATTCGTCTAAATCTATCAAAAATGTAGAATGTCATGTCATAAACTTTAATTATATTTTACAAATCTTAATATTAAATATTGAATTTGAAATCGATTAGAAAATGATTTTGGATTGGCAACCATATTGAAACTAATTTGGAAAAGCATTAGGGTTTTAAAACTAATCTAGAGCCGCTTTAGAGTATAGGATTTACAATCTGATTAGAAATCAATCTAAAATTGAAAGAATCGGTTTCTAGTTATAAAGCGATTTTCAAAACCTCTTGAAAAATAAAAATAATTTATTTTGGAACCAATTTCATTTGAGACTGATTAGAAATTAAATTTTGAAACTGAAATAAATCAGTTTCTAATGAGAAATCGATTTCAAAATCTCTAGAAAAATAAAAAGAATTTATTTTGAAACCAATTTAATTTAAAATCGATGACAAGTTGAATTTTAAACCAAAATGTATTAGTTTCTAATTAAAAAATAATTTGAAACCAAAATAATCGGTGTCTAATAGCAATTGATTTTCAAAACCTCTTGAAAACTAAAAAGAATTTATTTTGGAACTGATTTGAGGCTAAAAATAAATCAATTTCTTTGAAATAGATTGATTTAGAAACCGATTTTAGTAACCTCTTGAAACATAAAAAATAATTCATTTAAAAACTAATTTGGAATTGATTTTATTTGAAACCGATTTTCTTATATCAAAATTTCGGTTTCTAATATGTTGTTTTTAATCTTCCTCCCTCGTTGTCTAAAAATTATGTTGGCCTCCCCTTATCAATTAAATTTAAATCTATCATCACTAATTATCTTCCTTACAATTTAATACCTTAATAAGATTACATTAATCTTGAAAGTATTATTTTTTACCTTCAATTGGTAAGAATTTGTCCAAGTTGGAAAAAAGAAATATATCTTATAATAAATATATAATATATGATTTGGCATCAGAAAAAAGTTTATTGTTGTAACAAATATGAAAGTCAATAATAATAAGAATAATGATGATGATGACAATAAATTTCTTATGTAAATATAAGTAAAAACCTAAGCAAATTTGAAGGAGGATAAAATTTTACCCAAATATATAGAGCTACTAAACCAGTTGAGTCCGTGGAAAATAGATAGGTTCAATAAAATTCTTACAATTTTTTTTTCGTACAAAGTCAAGTAGATGTTAACTTTATATTTAAAATAATAGCACATTTTCAGAAAAAAAAAGATATCTATAGTTAAATATATTTCTTTCTCGAACTTAGACACATATTTATGAAGCAAGGACGGAAGAGGAAAAGAAACTTCTGGTTAATTTTTTCATCCCTTTAATAATGTTAAATAATATGGGAAACTGCTGAAGATAGATATAATTTTTGAGGAAAGGTTAGTGTAAACTTTAGATAGTAATGATGATAGATTTAATAAATGAGGGGATGTCAATGTAAATTTTAAAATCATGAGGGGAGGTGAGTGTAAATTTTCAAACAGGATGTGAGGCTATATTAAAAAAAAAAACCTGATGTAAGGCTAATATAAATTACCCTAATATTTTTTTAGGTAATATTACATCTTAGTAAAATTTTATAAATAATTTTATTACAATGTTGTAACGGCAAAAATAATTACAGGTTGAGCCGTATGAATCTAATTGGCTAGCACATTATTAAACAAGGAGTTAGGGAAAAAATGATGAAAGAGGTATGAGGGAGTATTTGATAAGTGAAATAAGAGCACAATAACAAATATGAAAGAGATAAAAAAAATATATATATGTGTTGAAAAGTCTTATATACCCCTATAATTATTTTAGTAGAAAATTTTTGTTAGAATCATAGAGAAAAGAATGCCAATGCTTCCTCTTTTTAAAGATTCTTTTTCCTTGTATTTTGCATTTGTTCTCTCAAATTCTACGAATCAATCCTCTTTCTCAGAATATAAATAATAAATTAAATAAAATAAGAAAAGCAATTATTTTCCTTAACTCACTTTGTTTGCCAATCAAACTGAAGCCTAAAGGTAAAGGAGACCCTACCTGCTGAGGAAGCTTTGTATAGTCGAGGAGAAACATATTCAAATTAAAGTTTTCTCACTATTTTATAGTTAATGTTTCTTTTTCATAAAATTTTATTAGGATTGACTATTTGTACAATTAATGTAGTTAGGAAAATAAATTATTTATTTGGAGGTAGCACTGTCAAAATAGGATTCAGCCAACGGGCTGGCGTATATGGACGGATATGGGCTTAGTAAATATAGGTCCGTTTTAACGTGAGCGTTTTAAGGTATTTTAGTGTAAGTTTTTTTCAACCAGATGAGAGAAAATTAAGAAATATTTATTTTCCAAAAATGTATATTCATGTATACCAAATAATTAGATAATTCCAATGGATTCATTTGGAGGCCTCAAACCAATTAAGGTAATTTAATCTCTCTTTTCCAAGGAATTCAGAATCCATATGTGAATTTTCCATTTCTTGGATTGCATTCAAGGACAATGGGCCCTAGAAAATGTCAATATTTTGGTGTCCTCCATCACATAAGAAGTCTAAAATTGGCCACTTTGGAACCTTTAGAAATAAGGCCACTCGAGGCAACTTCTAATTCATTTTCCCAAAAAGAATAAGGCAAAAAACAAGAGAGGAGAATTTCATGACAAAACATGAAAAAAAACAAGTCCAAGTTTTAAACCTCTCTTGAAATCATTGCATATTGCTCTTATGAAAGTGACTCAACATGCTCCATTCTTTCTTTCCCCCAAACAAAAGCTGCTTCAAAAGCTAAATCATGTTTACTTTGAGGGGCATTATTTAAAAGGTCACTTTGGTCAATGAAATTTATTTTTTAACCACTTAAAAACTTTACTTTTTTCATGTAAAGGTCACGTGAGGGAGGGTGTGAGGTCACGTGCATCTGACTCTATCCAACATTTATTCATGCAAATTACATTTATGATGAATAATGACTGCTTGTTTTCATATGGGAGGATGTTTTTTTGTTTCTGTGTCTGATTGTTTTGTGGGCTCAAAATTTTAAGATTTCCAATTGTGTAAGCCTCAAAGTCTTCAAAATAAATAAATAAATAAAGGAAAACCCCACTCTACAAAATTTTCCTCTCTCTAGCTTTCTCTCTCACATATTACACGCACTGTTGCAAGCTTTATATAGAATACTTGCCTCAACCATACCTGCTCAAGGTGTGGGGGTCAATGAAAGAAAGCAAGAAAGTTCACAGAAAAAAGCTAAAAAGCTTAAAGCTTAAAGAAAGCTGATTTCACAAAAGCAAGTGCTTTTCTCCACCCCTACCTCCTGCCCCCATATCCATACCCTGTTGCCTCCCCATGAGTAAAGCTGGGGAAAGAAAAATCACCAGTCTCAAACCTACAGCAGTCCAGAAGTAGGATTCATTTTCTGCTAATTCCTCAGTGAAGACATATCCCGTTAAAATCCAATCCATGTTAGACAACACTGCATCAACTGGACCATCTTCTTCTTCTGATGCCTTGACTTCTTCAGAAAATGGGGTGACACAGAAAAGAAAAAGACGGCCAGCGGGTACCCCAGGTAAGGCAAACAAATACCCTACCAACCAATTTTCTGCTCTGATACATATCCATGCATATTCATTCAAAAATTTGATAAGTGGGTTCTTTCTCTCTTGCTGTTTTCATTCTTGAATTTTGCTTTGAAGTATAGATCCGGATGCTGAGGTGGTTTATCTTTCGCCCAAGACTTTACTGGAGTCAGACAGATATGTTTGTGAGATCTGCAATCAAGGGTTTCAGAGAGACCAGAATTTGCAGATGCACAGAAGAAGACATAAGGTGCCATGGAAGTTACTGAAAAGGGAAACTCCAGTGGTGAAGAAACGTGTTTTTGTGTGCCCCGAACCCACCTGTTTGCATCACGACCCTTGCCATGCCCTTGGAGATCTTGTGGGAATAAAGAAGCATTTCAGAAGAAAACACAGCAACAATAAACAGTGGGTTTGTGAGAAATGCTCCAAAGGTTATGCTGTTCAATCTGATTATAAAGCCCACCTCAAGACTTGTGGCACCCGAGGCCATTCTTGTGACTGTGGCCGCGTTTTTTCCAGGTTCCTCCCTTCCCCCTCCCCCCCAACCATCCTAGAGCTTCGTTTCAAATACTATTCCCTTTGCTAAAATCTAGACTCCATGCTTTGCTTGCATTCCTTTTCTTGTCTCGTAAAATTCTCAAATTGTTTGCAGAATTTCTTAGCGTTTTTGGTTCTTGTAATTCCAATGAGTTCATCCCTATCACTGCAAGAACATAGCTTTATGGCGACATCTTTTACATGTTGTGAAAGGAAAATAAAATTTTTAAAGAAGGATGTATATAATATGCATATGCAATTCTGTTCAAATTCCAATAGCATTTGACCTTAGGTTGAGTTTTGACTGATTTTGTGCTTTTGTTCTCAGCCAACTGAGTTTATAAAAATGAGGGACTCTATTCCCAATGCAAGAAATTCTACGAGATAAAAGTTATTGTTTTTGGTTTAGTTCTACCATATCTTTATTGACATTAAGCCGATGATATTTGTGGTAACCCTACACGTAATTAGGTAGTTTAGGCTTCATTCTTCATAGGCTATGGCATTTCTTCTCTTTTTTTTCTTTTTTGGTGAATGCATAGGCTATGGCATTCAAAAATTGAGAACTTTGGTTTTCAGGGTAGAGAGTTTCATTGAGCATCAAGACGCCTGCAGGGTCCGCCGCGTCCGGCCGGAAGTACAGGCGTTGCAGCCAGCTTGCTCTTCTCAAGGTGCATCAAGCACTAGCCCTTCAAGTGATACAAATTTCAGCGTTACTCCATCGTCAAGAATAATAATGTCGAGGCCTTCGGAATCTCAGTTTTTTTGCTCCGAGCGCAGCGATTTAGCTGCCAATGTTCAGCAACATAACTTGGAGCTTCAGCTTTTACCATCATCCAATGCGAATCCCCCGCAAAACAGCGATGAAAATCATGCGACCAAGTTGAAATTGTCGCTTGGTTCGTCTAGCCGGGGCGAAACAAACGAACCGCCCAAGAGCTTGAGATTAGACATGAGCAGAAGTTCCGGATTAGAAAATAAAGTTGCAGAAGCAGCGTTAGCAGATGTAGCAAGATTGAAACAAGGGGCAAATGAGCAGATAAGGTTGGCAATGGCCGAAAATTCATTTGCTGAAGAGGCAAGACAGCAAGCTAAGAGGCAACTTGAATTGGCAGAGATGGAATTTGCTAATGCCAAAAGAATTAGGCAACAATCACAGACTGAATTTGAGAAGGCTCAACTTTTGAGAGAGCAAGCAACAAAGAAGATCAATGAAACCATATCAGAAATCACTTGCCATGCTTGCAAGCAAAAGTTTCAAGCAACAAGTGCTGCTTCTGCCACTGCTACTGCTGCTGCTGCTGCTGTTACAGTTGATGAGACTTCTCCTGCAATGAGCTACATGTCCTCAGCCACAACAGATGCTGAAGGAGAGTAGCATTAGATGGTCATAGCATCATATTGTCTTAGAAGATGTCCCCCCGCTCTCTCTCTCTCTCTCTCTTTGTTGCCTTGTTTGTGCAGCATTTATTTCATTTATCTTGCTGTAGCATGTGTTGTTTTGATCCATTGAGTGCTATAATGAGCTCAATGCAAAGTTGTTCTTTTTTTTTTTTTAAAGAAATGAAAATGGAATCAAGATGATTTTTAGCAATTTTAGTGTGCTAATCCATAGATTCTGGATATGGGAGCTTCATCATATATCGAGAATATCAAGCAAAAAAAAAAAAGAAAAAGAAAAAGAAAACAAAAGCCTGCTACATGCTAAGGGAGAAAAGTATACGTGTGATAATTATCAGTTGTTGGAGAGATGCATGATTTGCTCTGAGACTTCTGACATCAATATATGTTATAATTTGCTTCATTTTTCAGGAAAGGCTATAACATTTACATAGGAATGGATCCTTCTAAGCATATGCTCTTCATTATGTTTCTTTTTCTTTTTTTCTACTCAAGAAACTTTAAAACCAGGAGTTTTTTATATGATTCTTTCTTAACCTCAGAAAATGTGAAGAAAAAAAAAAGAAAAAAGGATAAGAACCAGTTCCTTTTCAAGTTTATGCAACATGACAAGAAATTTTATGAATGATGGACTTTGGGTTCCTCAAGCAAGATTTTCAACTGCCTAAAGAGACATAAAGCGATTGTTATCACTTAGCTAAAGTCTGGAGAAAAAGTTGGTGCATTTCAAGAAGCCAGAAGGGAAAGTTCATCTAAAAATTTGTCAAAGCAGGCAGAAGGGAAATGCCAATGCCTATACAGTGCAAAGTTACCCTTCATACAGTGAACTTCAAGTTAATTGACCGGTTGGACCAATCTGACTGCGGCCGGACCTGGTTAATAATCAATACTGGATGTTAAGAGTCTGTTGAACCAGTCAAAAGGACCATATCAAGGCATGACTGATAACTGAAAAACCCTAATGTGCTTCTATCGCAATCTTGTGAATCTTGTAAACTGGTAAAACTTCAATATAGTGGTGATACAATTTTCATTTTGAGGGAATGGGGAGAGGGGAAAGGGAAAGTTTGTAGCTCACCGGATTTCAAACTCAAGAGCTAAGTCTTACTATTTACCAGTATGGTAAATAGGATAAATATCGTCAGTGATACAAGTATTAATAAATGATGAAGAGAACCTAATATTAATACATACAGAAATATATACAACACTTTGAGAATCAAACATTGAAACTTTTCTGGGAAAAGTTTGATTAATTTGTATCACCATTATACACTCATATAGTAATACATTTTTTCCCTAAACCTCCATAAACTTATCCCATCACTTTCTAAACGTTCGTCCTAGTATATGACAACGAAAACCTTATCTATTTCTCAGACTTAGAAGTTTGTTAAGTTGTTGTTGTTAGGAACTGATCAAAAAAAAAAAAAAAAGGTTGTTGTTGTTAGGAGAAAGAAACTACATAGAGAAAAACCTATTAATGAATTGATTGAAATCCGTATGTGGTACCAAAAAGGGCATGTAGCCCTGTTGTGTGGAAGAGAGAGAAAGAGAGTAGTACTCCCAGGAAATAATTAGCAACATTAATTAAATGAAATGAAATGAAAAGAAAATGCTGTTGAAAGACAAAGGAAAGATCAGGTTGGGAGAAGGGGAGGACCAAAGGGGTTTGTTCCATTAAGAGAAGAGAAAGAGTAAATGCCTTATGGGATTGCCATGTTTTTCAGTGCCAAAGTTGAATGGTTTAGAATCAGGGACTCGTCCTTCTCACTTCTCATCGAGAAAATTACAACACACAAAAACCCAAACACTTTCTAGTTTTTATCAGAAAATCACAACACCACAGAAGGAAAAGAGAGACTTACCGCAGGTGAAACAGTGAACTTTTAATTACTGCCTCCATCCCAAAATATTATTTAACTCTATTTTTCTTTCTCATTTATTTTATAATATTTATTCTATTTATGATATTAATAAAAATTTAATAAATTTTTCATTCTTACTCTTCTTTATCTACTATATGCTTTAATTAATAAATTATTGTTAAAGTCAACAAAATACATAAATTTTTTATTTTAAATATTATAGATTTTAGTACATTCTTAATTTATGTAAAAATAATAAATAAATATAGTATTTTGAGATAAAAAGAGTAACTTAGAGAGACCATGAAAAACTTTTTTTACTTCCAAGGCCATTTCTTTTACTTTTAAAAAAAATATTCTTTTTCGTCCGGATTAGAATGCTCATATATTTTTAGAATGTTTAGAATTATATGTCCACTTTTATAAAGTAATAATATAATTTATCTAAATTTTTATTATTAATATTTTTAATTGAATAAAATTAAACGCTACTCATACAATAGTCTCACCACTAACTTTTTTAGTTTTCTTAAAGAATTTAAACTCCACTAGTATATCAGTCACACTATTTATTTTTTTAAATTAATAAAGATATTATAGAAAAAATAAAAACTACTTAAGTATTATTTCTTATGCTAAATCAAAATAGACCTCCAATTCTAAATAAAAAGTATATATCTACTACTCTTCTCAAGTTTTTGTAAGAAAATTTTTTATTTTAATTTTTATACAAATAAAGTTTTTGTAGCAGAAAAAATAAGATACAAAGAGGTGCAGTAGGTTCTACCTGGATTGGTTTTTCTTTCGAAAATTTTTCATCTTATGTGAGCTATGAAGTACTTGTCTATGACAAAAGGTGTGGAGTCCAATGCTCAATAATTTTTAAAAAAAAATTAAAGCACGCTTTTTTCTTTTTTTTAATAAAAATCAGATATAAACTATACAAAAAATAGAAAATAGTAAAAGAGTTTTCAATTCGAGTTACAATCTAAATTAAAAATAAAGAAAAAGGATTTACAAAAATGAAAACATTTTTCAAGAAACTAGTCGCTGTTTGCGTGTGTTGTGGGTGGGTGGATTTTGTTTCATTTCTTAGGTAAAGCCAAAAAGGCCAAAAGCCATCGAGAGAAGAGGGGTGTTCCAGTTAGTGCCTTCGGACCACGTGTATAGGGCGTCAGCCCTCTCCCGCCCCCATCCCCCGGCCAGCCTTTTTTGCTTTTCCTACTTGTGTGTGTGTGTGTGTGTGTGTGTGTGTGTGTGTGTGTGTGTGTGTGTGTGTGTTTTTAATTCTTTTGATGTTTCCTAAGTACCTTTCGCAGACTTTCCTACTTTTTAATTTTTTCTTTTAAAGGCTGACTTTTCTCGAATCGGTGTTTATTCAATTTTTTGATCTTTTTTTTAAAAATTTTTATTTTATATATTTTTATAAAAATTAAAACAAATTAAATTTTCTTTCAAATCGAATCAAAATTAATCGATTTGATTTTAAATTGAATTTCTAAAGACCCAACAAAAAAAGAAATAATAAATAAGAAATAATAAAATATTTTAATTTTTTAATTTGAGAATAAAAACTAAACTAAATTATATATATATATATATTTATTTATTTATAAATAGAATCGAATTGAATTATTAAAAAATTAAAAATTAAAAATTAAAAATTCAGTTTAAATTAAATTAATTTTTTAATTTGAATCAAATAATAAATACTCCTACTTAAAAATATTTAAATTTTACCCACCAATCTGACAAAAAAATTCTAAACTTAATTCAGTACGCGAGTCTCGGTCTCGGTCTCGGTGTCCTTCTTGTTCATAGACCGCATTCAATAGGTGGTGAGGCGTGGTGGTGCCATGTGTCCCTCTTTTTGTTATATTTAGGAAAAAAATTTATTGATGAAATATACCATATAGGGATCAGCCATATTTGACGGCTCAAAATTTTTTTCAACCAACGTAGTCTTTAAAAATTTTACGTGTAGTTAATATGATTCCGCTACTATTCTTCATTGTAGATTCCAACAAAAAGAAAACTCACATTTATAAGGGTGTATCCGTCCTATCAAGTGGCGGACACAAGTTATGCTTGGGATATCTACATATGGCCCTCCAATATAAGCAAGCCTTTCTTTTGTTTTAAAGTATTTTACTATTTGATTATCCTCTTTAATAAGAAAACAGGAAAGTTTTATTAGTATACATGGAAAAAAAAAAGAAAAAGAAAAGTGATACTTGAATTTACCTTTTAGCTTCTTCTACTCTCCCCTTATTTTTTTTAATTGAAATGATCCTAATACCTAGAAAAGACTCTCAAAAATTCAGTTCAAATTTATACAAATTAGTTATAGGTATTAAAGTCTTTTTATTTTTAGAGAGAGTGTGTGTGTGTGTGTGTGTGTGTTTGTGTGTGTGTAAGAGGCTGTAAAGGGAGTGCAATTAATATTAGCATCCAAAATGAATTATTAAAAAATTTAACGTAAATTTAGTTATAAATGATTTCAATAAATATAAATGATTTTGATAACTTGAAAGAAGAATGATATTTGTTTTGATTAATTATGTTGATATATGAATTAATTACATATTGGTCCTCCAAAGCTAAGGTCTTGTGTCCGCCCCTAGTCCTATCATATGGTTTCCTACAAAAGGAAAATAATTTGCGACGTATAATCCTTTGCTACGCCTTTGTTAACAACCTTAAACTCATCACTCCTTTCTCCCAACTTTCTTTGCTAGTTTTTCCGAAGGAAACCATCTAATAGGATGAATATTCCCATTAAGAGTATTAACGGACTGAGTAGTAACCTAAATCCTACACGGTTGTAACCTAAATCCTACACGGTTCTGATATTATAAGGTTGAGTATGGATCAAGAGATATACTCATTTACTCAGACTCGAATTTAGATTTAATAAGACTTTGTCTAATGGATATAGGTCTAGTACATAATGATCCAGACCCGATAAATTTGGGACCAAATTAATATATATTATAATATTTTATATTATTTATTTACTTTTTATTGATACTAGTGTTTATTGAAACTCTTTTTACAACACTAATTCTTGTTTGACGTATCTTCTTGGTCAGAGAACTTTTATGTCTAAAATTGTAAAAACAAATTGATCTGAATATATATATATAAACACATTTTTTTAAATTCATATATACAATTTAGATTAATAATTTTTTTCATAGACTTTCTTTTTCTTTGGAAGAAGACAGTCGACATTTGGTGGTACATATTGATCTTAATTTAAAAACTGATCTTCTTTTATATATAAAATTAAGAAGTGAATCTTGAGTTAGTGTATTAATTAAGGTTGTTATTTTGATAAAACAGTAAACATTTTATGCTATTCTATTCTACTTAAACTTTTGTGTACTACTTAATCAGGGAAGCTTATGAATATTATAATTTTAATTTCTTAAAGAGATACCATATTACATTAGAATTTTATTTGTGGTAAATTTTATTTGTGGTGATGAGTTTAACAAGTTATTGTGTAACTTTTTTTTAATCCTTATTATAATTGAGCATACCCAATCTCGTCTCAATACCTTATAGGGTCGGGTTCGAGTCCACACTTTATAGATCCGTCGAGTAATCGAGTCGAGTCTGGTACCAATTGTATCTTAACAAGCCTGAGATAGGGTGTCCCGAACCTTTTTACAGATCTAATTCTCATATAAATGTAGTAGTGTCAAATGGACCAACCCACCGCGGACCAAGCCTTAAACGGTGTAGAGCGAACTGACCCTTTTATTTACAAGCTGAGATTATATCAGTCCATACCCGTATATACTAAGCCTAGGGGCTAAACGGGCAAGCTTAAGGGCCAAGATATTTTAAAAAATATATATTATTTTTTTATTTTTATCTCTCTTTTTTGTTTTTATCATATTTGAGATCATATAAATTTATAATTGAGATAAAAATGATATTTGGTCAATCACTAATATTTTAAAATATTATATATATATATATATATATATATATATATATATATATAATTTCTAATTTAGATAAATTTATATAAAAAATAAATTTAAAATGATACAATGATTAATTCATGAAATTAAGTCGATCAACCCTAACCTTATGCGTGCTTTCTAATTTTTATTATATTCTAACATTTAAGAATATTTTTATTAAAATTTGATTGAATTTTAAAAATTATATCTTTAACTTAATATTAAAACTTTTATATAGTTAGAATTATATTGAATATTTGAGTTAAAGTAAAATTTTTAAAATATTAAATCTAAAAGTTAACTTTAGTAAAAAAAAAAAAAAAGAAGAAGAAAACCGCAGGCCAGCCCGTTCTGGCTGGCTCTTGCCTACTTTGGCCCTCCATCCAAAGAAGTAAGCTGAATAGGTCCACATTTAAACGGGCTTTAACCAAGACCGCCTAAATACATTGTCAAATGGGTATGCAGCCCATTTGATAGTGCTATATATATAGGACACAGTACCCGAATTCTGAGGTTTTGTTGATTATAATTTGTGTCTAAGACTAGTAACATGACCATTTTAAAGGCACATAAAATATTTATGGACCATATTGGCTGAAAAAACACTTTGGCAACTTAATTTAAATGTGATTGACCTCTAACTTTGAGGTTATATAGTCCATTGTCCTTTTGTGTCCATTTTATATGTAGTTATTTTTTCTTCTTTTTTAACTGCTTTCATCTTTTCCGAATATTTTAAATTTTTTATCTTTGAAATTTTTTTTAAACCATCTCGGCACTTCACGAAGATTTGTATTGCTTCCAAAAGTCAGACATTCAAACATATCATTTGATTTAATCATTTATTAGTTCGAACTGATAAAATATTAGTACAACTTTTTCAAAGGTAAATGTTAGTTGGTTGACCTTTATTTTAGGTATCTTGTCATTTTAAGAAAAATTTTGATGGTCCCTTATCCAATTCGTATTCTTAAAAAGAAAGACTCGTTTTCTAGCAAAGAAATGCACAAAGTTTCTCAAATGAACAAATTTACTATGGTCCTTCATTGATGAACACCCACAAAAACAAAAGACAAGGGCAAAAGTTTCTTAAAATCTTCCTTGATTATGAACAATAATTGTATTTTTTTATCCTTTTAAATTATGAGTCATGTACTCTTACTATATGATTAATAGTCCTTCTATTTCAAAATATAAGACATTTTGATACTTTTTGCATAGATAAGAAAAGAAAAAAGTAAGGGATATTTTTATTATTTTATCTTTAACTAATTCAACTATTCTCTACTAACATCAGAGAAAATAGAGGAATTATTTTTATAATTAAGAGTGATTCTAGACAATAATCTTTAAAATTTACAAAATACGAAATATTTTGAGAAGAAAATATGGCTCAAAAGATTCTATATTTTGAAACGAATGAAGTATTACCTCAATGGTGACTTGCATATGTTTAGGGTTGCTGGTTTTAATGTTGTTACATGGATTTGGATTAATTTGTGTCATTTAAAACTCAAGTAATTCTCGAACGCTTTTATAATTAAATTTTTAATTGAAACGATTTTGCATTTTTTATTATTCACGAACATATTACTTGTTGTTATGTATTTTTTTTCATACATAATTGAGCAGTTTATTAAGTTTTTCCATGCTGCAATGCAACATTACATGTTTTAAAATGACAAGCTACTCTTCAAAACTGTGTTTTTCGAAGAATTTGAAGAAGGATTTTAGATTTTTTTAAATCAAATAAATAATTCTCGCAAAATATACAGAAATACAAGTACGAATTTACACGTGCACACAAACATATATGAATGACAAAAGTTGAGATCTAATCATTTTTATAGTGTAAAAAAAATTCACTTCATTTCATTTTAATTTTTATTAGTAAACAAATAATTAGAAGAATATCAATAAAATTATTAAATAAGCTAAATTCCTTAGGTTTTAATTTGTACAAAATAAAAGAGAATTGTGAAAAAAAATATATCTTTTTCTCATTCTAAGGTCATTTATTCTATTTAGAAGGAAATAATATTAGCACTCTTACAACACTTCAGTTCCTGAACCCCAAACTTAGTTGGAGATTGTTGTTTCGCCTCTAATCATACTTCATGTATATATGCTATTTAGAATCTACCTAACTCAAAATACCAAAAAAAAAAAAAATGAAGAATTACATTCCTAACTCAAAATCAAAATAAAATTACAAAAATTACAATATATATTCAATTCATAATTAAAAGTTATGAAATTACAAATTTGCCTTGAAATGCATGGAGGCTGCTACTTAGTTGTAAGATTAAGAACCTTTTTACCAAAATAGGAGAAGTGGATATCCAACAGATGTGGAGACGAAAATTCATCTAAAGGCCTATGGCATAAGGATTGAATGCAACCACACCAACTTAATTCTCAGATACAAATTAGTTGGAGACTATGTATATTGTTTGGCCTCTAATTTTATTGCCTCTCTTGGGGCAAAAGATCCCGTGGCTTTAAATTTAAGAATTTGGCAAAAGTAGATAGTTGGATAATTTATGCAAATGATGAATCCATGACTTATGGTTGGATTGCGGGAAAGGAAGGGAGCGGGGTGGAAGTGTTTCTAACCGACTGAATTATCTTATTATTATATATTTATATATATAGTTAATAAAAGAAAACGAGAGATGAACTACTAATTTAAATTTTTAATCTATATTTCTAATTGAATGTAAGCCGCTGATAATGCTTTACTAAACTCGAAAAGAGGGGTAGGGATATTTTATTATACGTTTTCTAATACATTATCTAGTATACTAATCAAATTGCATTATATGTAACAACACCATTGAACTAAGAATTGGGATTTTTTTAATACACTCTATTTTATATTGTCTAGTACACTAATTATTTACATCGGGACCAACATTTATGGATTGGGAAAAAATTAACGGGCTTGAAGCGAGTACATAGTTTCATGTGTTGCAATTTGATTAATGTACGAGCTAATATAGTAGAGAGGATATTAGAAGATTCCAAATCAAGAAAAATTAATAGATTTGAATTAAGCGTATGATGTAATTTAATTACTGTACTAAATAATATATTAAAGAATACATTAAAAAATCTATTATTCCCTCCTCTGCATTTTGTCTTATTATATCGTAACCACTATAGACATTTTCAATTAAACCCAATCCCTACATTCAAATGCCTAAATCCGTTCCCTTTCCTTCTAGCTTCTTCAATCGAAAAATGGTTAGTCAATATGTTCCCATTTGTAATCTCAAGAATAGAATTATCTTTCAAAACAATCATCATTAAATAATGGTTCCTCCATAGATATAAGGGGAAAAAAAGAAAAAGAAAAAGAAAAAGAAAAGATTGTTCTTGAGCTTCTTACTCATAGTTATTTTGTTGTTTGTTTTCCCATAGCAAAATCAAACAATAATTAGCTCTTAATGTAGTGAAACTTTTCAAATCCACTTCTTTCTATCCCTTAATATAGTTTAATGTATCTTCCTAAATTAATTTAACCACAGAGAAATATAAACACAAATTTTTTTTAATTTTTTTTCTCACGGGTTGGCAAAAGGACATGAGATGTCAGCTTACACATGCCTTGAAGGGAAAAAGATCACTAATTCTTTGTTAAGGAAGCACTTGCAAAAAGGAAACATGTCATGTGAAGCTTCATCTTTACAACCCCCACTTTGATAAATCCTCGGAATTATTATGACAAGGACACAAGTTCTAACGCTCTCCACTTTCAAAATCGAATCGTTACTTTCTTATTCATTTTGTATTACTAACACGATACATATATGCTCGTAATAAAATTTTAAAATAAAAAATAATTATTTAATTTATTTATAAATAAAATTACATCTCATATTTGTTTTAACTTCTTAAAGATTAAAAATATTTTTGTCTCTTCATAATTTTTGTTTGAGATTATTTGTATAACTTTTAGTATAAATAATTAATATTTATATTTCACAAAACAAATGCTATAATTATTTGGATAATTGTATTTATCATTTTAAAAGCATAATATAAAGGTCATGTTATTTTAGGATATTTAATTATATTTAATTTTCAATAATAACTAATAAATAATTAATCCAGCAATATTGTTGAGTTCCGATGGCAATTTAGACCTTTCCCCCAAAAATAGTGAAAGACTAGAAGCATGAATGAATAACAGGTGAAAGAATTTCAGTACAAAAGACCTATTACATTTTATAAATAAACTCATTTTCTTATCAATTTTAATTTTTTTTAAATTAACAATGTTATTTTTTCTCTTTGTAATTTTCTTTTAGATTGTTTGTGTTATCATTAATTGTCTTATTATTCAACTATACTATATTATATTTATTTTTTAATAATAACTATTTAATCTAACGTGTTATAAATTGGTTCCCTTTTTCCCCATTTGATAAGCATTGAGGGCGTTGTGCTTGAATTATTGGAAATGAAACTTTAATCGTGGTTTGTCACTTATATTTTAGATTTTTCATAATTAACATTAGCATAGGCAGACCTATTGGGGCCATGTCCCCACATTACCGCTTTCAACCTTTTTCTTTTTAATGGTATATAATAATCATTGTAATCTCATAACATATTATAATATAATATTAAGATATTCTAGATCAACCGAAAAAGAAAGAACAAATAAGTTTAAATTATCGTACTCCTCATCTATATTTTTATAAATAATATAGAAGAAAAAATATATATTCAGTTCGGAAGAACAAAAGTATATATTTCTACTACTACATGTCAATTCTTTTTTTTAAGAAATAGAAAACTTGTAGAGAAAAAAACTCTAAGAGAAAAAGTGATACGCGTGGTAATATTTTATGAATAGAACAAAGCATGCAACAAAGATCCTATACAGTTATACTTGGATACAAATTTTTTATTTTGAGTCGCACTCATTCTCTCACAAGTAATTCACTTTTATAAAACTAAGATAAAAAATCTCGAATTCAATATTATCTAATCTCATTCTTCATACACAATTGCATGGAAATTTCCGGAATTTAAATATTGATGATTTTTAAATTCAACAACAATGATACATAAAAGCATGTGCTCTTCAATAATTTCATGATGGGTATATCTAACTAATGGCCCCTTCCATTGCATTCATTACCTAAAAGCTTTGTCTGGTTTATTTTTGTTTTTCTCATGTGACAGAATAAAAGATGGCATCAAAGAGTCATTGAAACCAGAAGTTGATACAAAGTGGGATACAAGATCCTCTTACCGTCAATTCAAAGACATGAGAAGATTTCTCTTGTTTGTTTTGGTAAGCTTGGTTTCTGTTCTCCAATGGAATTATACTGTTGTTTTCTTCTTGAAGATGATTGGACTAATCTGAAAACATTTTTATTGTTTTTGCTGTGGTAATGGGTCCATTGGTTTCTGGTGATTTCTTTTTTGGTTTTCTTATTTTGTTAGTTTATTTCAATGATTTAGGTTATCTAAAACTTCTTGTCATTTCCTCACTCATGCAGGATCTTGTCTGTTATAAATTATCATATGAAAGTTTGTATGAATAAAGCAATCCATTTTTTTAAAATTGTTTTGAGGAAATGTGTAAAGCCATCCTATTCAACCTTTTTTAGAAGACTTTTATGTTGTTGAAATTTTTAACCAGGCAATTTTTGCAGAAATTCAACACATAAATTGCACTTGAATGAAAGTGTAGATTAAAAATTTCAACCGATCGACAAGTTTATGATTGGAAAAATATTACCAATTAAAAGTGAGATCTTCATATATCCATTAATATAGGGATAAAAGAGTCAAAAACAAAAAAGAAAAAGGATTTGTCTTATTGTGTGTGTAAGAGAGAGAAAGGGAGGAAGAGGAAAAGAACAAGATTGAGAAAGTGCTTGAAATGAGACAATTGCTACTTGTTAGAGTGTGACAATGGAAAATGCTGGTGATTCGCAGTCTTTGAAACATCCACAGAGTCACACAGGAAAGTACTAAACAAGTTTTGTCCAAAAATTGAATTGTACAATTGATTCCACGGACAAATATACGAGTCTACAGTTCTCCTGATGACCTTCACAGCAAGAGATCCCCACCACTCTGAACTTCCCTATGCATTTCATCACTATTCTGCAATGACTCATCAGAGACAAATATACCCCCATAAAGTACTTTAACCACGGAACAAAATTTGAATGCAAAAGTTAATTATCACTCCACTTTCCCAGTTCCTAAATTGGGCATGTGATCTACAAACTTTTGTTAGAGATCATGATTTTGCTTCATTTATAGCCCCCCATGATGCAGCTTGAGTTTTCTTTTCAGCATTAATACATGAGTCCTGGCATCTGCAATAAGTTTACTGCATATGTGTAAAGAGTGTAACAAAGCAGAGAGAGTTTGAAAAATGACAATGTTCACATGTACAAGAACAATATTAGCATGTCTAAGCAATCTCATATACATTTTTCCCACACCATGAAAGGCCCCAGATCTGACTGTTTCCATGTGTTGAACATTGTCTCTCTGTTGTACCTGCAGAGGCAGGAGCAGCCATAATTTATTGTACAGCAAGTCCACACAGTGTAGAGATTTGTCTTCTGCAAGCTGCAAGTAGCAACTGCCCCCAGACCAGTGTATTTCATATTGAAATTCACACACAAAACACGATCTCTATCGTCATCACTCTCTTCCTCTCCAATTTTCATGCTTGCATAATGCAAGAACTTGATCAATTCAAAGAATATGCTTCTGTGTAATAAGCATAACAGTACCTCTGCAGATTTTTCCAATTGCTGATTTTCCTTTCTCTTTTTCTCTTTTTTTTTTCCCTATTTTGGACTTTCACAAGGTTATCACTCCTGGTATTCTAAGCCTTCTCTGATTTACCTAAGAAAGCCAGGGGAAGATACTAGTGTAATCAGATCCAGAGGAAAGGTGCTCTGATTATGGCAAATCTCAGCAAAGGTCCTCATAATTAGGTATAGTTTTAGCAACAATAGATTGCTAAAATATTTCCTTCTTCAGATAATTGCAACATCAAAGATTTCGTATATATACTTCACCATAAATTAATCAACCTAAACTGATGCAGAAAGGAGAAGCAAGGGAACCAAATTAAGACTACAAAAACAAGCTAGAGGTTCACTAAATAGTTTCTCAACATTAGATTTCACCTCAGGGAAAGATGCATTCACTATGGTAGAGAGGGGAAACGCAATAGATATTGCTCACACGAGCAGCAAAGAAATATGCTTGGAACTTCTTCATGGTTTGGGATCTTAACACAACGGGTATGCTGCCAAACTTCACAAATATCACAAGAGACCATTCTTTCACCATCATCTACCGTAGTTCCACATCGGCAGTCCACAACAGAATTACAGTCAGCGCTCTCTTGTATCCAACCAATATCAAGATTTTCTTCTTCTGCAACTTTACCCTCAAAAACAATCAGACTACCAACTTTAATGAGCTTGAAAACTAAGTCTGACCCTTTCACAGCCTCAAAGTTGGCCACCGATTCTACAGTGAGGTTTCTCAATCCCCTATATAAATCCCTGAAGGTTTTCTCCACTGCCAGCTTGAGCTCATTAAATGTGGTATTGGTTCTCAACATGAAACACTCATGCGGGGTTATCACTTTCCTTAAACCTGCTTCACTTTTGCTCACAAAAACTACTGAACAATACACCTCATGATTATCTAGAATTGCTGGTTCCCTGGAATATTTTTTGATGAAATATTTTGTATCTAGAATAATCCTTGATGCTACAGGCATGTGAGAAATAATTCCACCGCCACTAATTGCCTTATTCTCTTTTAGGATGTGCTTGTACAAGCGAAATAGGTCCTTCATAAGCTGAGCCCAGGTGATGTTATACTGTGGCTTTAAGTTTGAAAAATTCATCCCATACCCATCTTGCTTTGGAAATGCATGAGACATGTCCTCCAAACAATATTCTAAAACCTTTGTTACTGGATTCATACAACGGCGAACAAAATATTTCCCTACTGTGTGGTTGCCCAATGATTTCAGGACGAAATCTAATAATCCAGTGTCACCAATATAGGCACGAGCAGTATCACGAACTTCTTGCCTTGAAACCCAACGATATTCAGCTTGTTTCAGAGCTTCAATGACCACCTTGATGGCCATTTCAACACGCTTAGGTGACCATCTACAAGAAGCATCAACCAATACTCCTGGGTGGGAAGACTCAGCACTGCGTTCCTTTGGAAGTCTTGATTTCAACTCTAACATGAAATGGAATAAATCAACAAGTGTAACCAAGGAATGGCCAGATAACATTTGGTACCTTGAAACTGTAGCTATTGTTTCAGTTTTATCATTGACAAGATGATGAGCCAGCAAGTCTAAGGGAATGTTTTGCAAGGCTTCAATAGCATTTTGATACATTAATTGCTTTACACCAAAGCTTCCACGTCCATATATGTAGCCCCATTGACCAAACCAGGTTTTGCCATAGGCCACAGCATGTAGTAGCCTAAGATCCATGCCTCTCTTCTGTGAGATGTCTCTCAAACTGACTTCCCTAAATTATGAAAAGAACTGTTAGGCGATCTTAAAGCAACAGTTCATGTAATTCTTTGCTCTAGGCGGAAAAGTGAGGGAAGATTTCACCTACTGCAAAAATAACCCATGACATGACTAATTTATTGGTAATTCAGAGCAAGAAATTTTTAGGTAATCAATTTGCAAAAGATGCTAATATCTTCAGAGAAATATTGGTTGAAGCGACACCAGTTGTGCCACGCATTATTAGCTAATCATATTTAGGAGTAAATAAAAAATAATTCAAATTCTGCCCTATAATCAGCAATCACAAAAAAGGCAAATTTGATTTCTGGCCAATGAATAATGTTTACCAGCCATGTTGAAATCGAAAATTCCTAATGTTGCATTGCAGAGAACTCCTTCAAATTTATTAAAATTAGTTATTGGAATGTATTTTGTCCAGACAATTTTCCATAAAACTAAAGCACAAAAGAAGCCCAATAGAGGTTGTGTAATATCAACTACTTATTACTTGGCTCGCATTGTGCTCTTGTAGATGTGTGTGTTTGCTTTGGTTAGGAGGGGATGGCAGGGGACACTGACAAACCTTGCCCTCAATCCAGTGCATAAGCGTTCCCAGAACTCCATTATCTGATGACCAGCTAAATCCGAGCCCGTCTCAGCCCCATTAATGCACAGCAAATGCCCAAAACCATTAGAGTGAAATACACCATGCATGGTATGACCCTGTAACTCAATGAAATTGCACTTACTTGCCAGTGAATCCATAGAATTGCTGGGGTTCCCTTCAAAGCTTAAACATGCAGAGACTGTATCCTTGGACGGCAACAAAAAGTGATACTTCTTATTGCAAATCAAATTATTTCCCCAACCTGAGCTAACATTTGAACAATTCAGTAGTGATGGAGATGTTTAAAATGTTTACTACTTCAAATGGAAGGGAAGACTCAGATTAATCAATTAATAGCTATCAAAAGCAAACAATGGAAAACTTCACAACAAATCCCATTTTCGTGTGATTCTGACCATGCAACTTTAGGCATACATATAGTAGTGTTTACCAGCATATCATGGTTCCAAATACTTGATAATAAGACCAAAGAGGAAAAGATGCTAGTTAGTAACAACAGCCCATTATTTGAACAACCAATTGAACTCTTCAATCAAACTGAAAGCTGATAGTTTTCTTAAAGTTCCGCATGGCTTCTCACTCCGGAATCCAAAAGTTGCAGTATGTTAAGATCTCACTAGGGGATTCCAACTAAAAGAAAACCTCTTATTGGTTATTTCCAACTATGTCATACTGCAATGATTGTTATCCATAAGGGTAATTTCTCCTACGACTTACAGAAAACCTCTTGCTGGTTATTCCAACTAAAATTTTCAAAGTTTAAGGGAATCGAATCCTTAAAAAGATGTTCCTTTATGTGTGTTGGTAAAAGTGTGCAACATACAGACTTAGAACGTGCTTTTAATCATCTTCCATTTTCGTCGTGAACAGAATGGGGATTCAATAAACCAATCTTGTTAAGGTCAATTAAGACAAATATGCAACTTTTTACTTTTAAAACTCAAACTCAAAAGTTCACCTGTATATTGGCAGTGCTTGCAACAAAGATTAGAGGACAGCTCAACTGGCTCTTCAACAACAACGAGAAAGACATGAAGCGTGGGGTGGCGATGAACTTCAAGCTGGAAAGACCAGCTCTCCATAGGATCACAAAAACCAGTCTCCAGCTGTCCAAACTCCAAGAGGGCTCTAACATTCTGCTGGAATGATCCCTTAAACTCAACGGGATACCCCTGATCACCAAAAGCCTTGAATCTGAAAACCCTCTCACCCCTTTTCCTTTTCTTGCATCCACTGAAATCCAACTGAGACATTTTCACAACCAGGTAGTGAGCATACACAAACAAGAACAACAACCTTAAAAAAGACAACACAAAATCAGAAACATAAAAATAAAAGACAGAATTCAAAGAGGGTTAACGACCTAGATCATCAAGATCCTTAAAAAGCTTGATCACACGGATGGTTCTGCCACTGCAAAGGATTAAATTTAGAGAAAGAACGAACAAGAGTCTCGGTTTACTATAAGCTCGAAAAAGAAATCCCTCGGCAAATGTATCGCTGAAAGTGAACGCATAATTTTGAGCAAAGATTTTAAAGTAATTTAGTGACGCCATGCTTTCGGCCATGCAAGTTTTAAACTTAAAAATTCGTTAACTTTCCCGGCAAATTCTGAGGCATGCAGAGAATTGAGTTAGACGGACAGTAACGCAATTGCTCTGGGCCAACTACCTCTTTGAGGTCAATCGGTTAATTTCTTTTTCTTTTCCTTTTATTGAGTTTGTTTTCCTAAATGAAAAAGAAAATGCAAATTAAATTCGAAAGTTAAATATTTTATGAATTTGTTGGTGCATAATAGTTTGTCAGATCCCAGCTAATCAAATTCAACTCCAGCTAGGACTGTAGCTTAATTAAGTCAACAAACAGAAAATAAAAACAGAAGTAAGAGAATAGATGGATTGAGAAAAGCGAATGTGATCAGATTGCAGGAAAGGATGAGGGAATACAGAGTTTGAGAAAAGCTCCTGAACACGGGTTTCTTGAATCAAAAGACAACTATACAATCTGCAAAATTAACTTAAATACTAAGATGGAACACTTCTTGAGCAAATCTGATCCCTCCACGCATGGCATTGCTGACTTCATCCCCATATCTACGCTGTAGCTTCAGTCCCAGTGAGGAAGAAAAACTGTGCAACGGCTATCTTCAGTTTTCAATTTGTGCGGTCCACGTGCCTTTTAATTTCTTCTCTTCTGAACACCAAGAACGCATGCTTCTATTGAGCCAACCACTGCCTTAATTTCTCTCAACCAAAACGGCGTCGTCCCATTTATTGATTCAACTGAATTAACTAACTCTCATTTCCCTTCCCATTTCTCGGTTCCTTTGCTTCTGGATATAACAATGCTTCCCCCTCAACAACAGCCTTGTCCTCAAGGCTTGAATTCTGGAAATTGTGCCTGAATGAAGTCTGCATCCTCCCATGAAGCTTCTTCATCTGGAAGGTTGGACCATCGTATTAGCCACTGCACCACAGCCCTATTTTTTCTTTTGATCAGCCTTCTTCCCAGTAATGCAGCAGGTTCCAGTTTGGGTTGTCCATCATCTCCAGTAATTGGAAAATCCTGGAATGCTACCTTATGGCTTCCAATCTTTTTCTTCAATAGACTAACATGAAAAACGGAATGGATCTTTGAGTGGGATGGTAGCTTCAGTTTGTAAGCAACTGCACCTACTTTCTCTATCACCTCATAGGGCCCATAAAACTTAGATGACAACTTCAAATTCTTCCTAACAGCAACTGAAGTTTGTCTGAATGGTTGCAGCTTCAAATAAACCTAATTCCCAACTTCAAAAGACCTTTCAGATCTATGCTTGTCAGCATAGGTCTTCATCCTTTGTTGAGCTTTGTGCAAATTCTCCTTTAGGACAGTTTCCATAGCCTTTCTGTCAGCCAAATGAGATGCCACTGCAGCATTGCTGCCTGATGCATATGATCCCAGAGCCAATACAGGTGCTTTATAGCCATACAAAGCTTCAAAAGGAGACATTTTCAATGATGTATAAAACGTGGTATTTACCACCATTCAGCCAAAGATAACCATTCTGTCCATTTATGGGGTCTGGAACTAACAAAACATCTTAGATACATTTCCATTGTTTGATTGAGCCTTTCTGTAACCCCATCAGATTGGGGGTGATATGCCGTGGACATTTCCAGTTTAGTTCCACATGACCTAAACAGTTCTTGCCAGAAATGACTGGTAAAAACTTTGTCTCTATCAGATACTATACTCTCTGGCAGTCCATGGAGTTTGTAGACATGTTCTAAGAATAGTTCAGCCACCTTCTGAGCAGTATATGGATGGGCTAGGGGTATGAAATGCCCATATCTGGTCAACCTATCAACCACCACCAGTATAGTGTTTTTCCCTCCTGACTTGGGCAATCCTTCTACAAAATCCATGGCTATGTGGCTCCAGGCACACTTTGGAACATCCAGTGGCTGTAACAGCCCAGGATAATGCACCTTTTCCTCCTTATTCCTTTGACAGACATCACATTCTGCAATGAATTTCTGAATCTCCTCTCTCATACCTAGCCAGTAAAAATATTGTTTGGCCCTTTGGTAACAAGCCTGTACTCCTGAATGACCCCCTTGGAATGTGGAATGCAGCTCTTTTATCAGTTTCAGTCTGATTTCCTTTCCAGTACCAACATATATTTTGTTTTGAAATTTAAGTATCCCATCCTGGAATTTCCACTCTTCATTACCTTTACCCCCTATTAAGCAAGTTGTAACCATCTTCTGAGCATGATCATCACCATCATAACTGTCCATTACCTCCTGAATCCAGATTGGAATGAAAACTGAGATGGCTGTAAGTTCTTGCTTTCTGGAGAAAGCATCTGCTACCTTATTCTCAAAGCCGTTCTTATATTGAATTTCATAACTCAGTCCCATTAATTTCGTGGTCCATTTCTGTTGTGCCACAGTAGTTATCCTTTGCTCCAACAAATACTTAAGGCTTTGGTGATCCGTTTTGATTATGAAATGACTCCCTTCAATATAATGCCTCCATTTGCTTACTGCAGTGGCCAATGCAAGCAGTTCTTTTTCATATACTGGGAGAGCCCTGTGTCTGACCCCTAAATATTTGCTCATATAGGCTATAGGCCTGTGGTCTTGCATCAGAACAGCTCCAATCCCCACTTCACTAGCATCAGTCTCCAACACAAATGGCTGGGAAAAATCTGGCATAGCCAAAACTGGTGTCTGGCTCATGGCTTTTTTCAACACTTCAAAGGCCTCTTCTGCTTCTACATTCCACTGAAATTCTCCTTTCTTCAACAATTGGCATAGTGGCTTACTGATGCTCCCATACCCTCTCACAAATTTTCTGTAATATCCAGTCAGGCCCAAGAATCCCCTCAATTGTTTGACATTCCTTGGCCTTGGCCAATTAACCATGTCTGTCACCTTCTTAGGGTCAGCCTCCACTCCTGCTTGGCTAATGATATGACCCAAATACTCCACCTTAAGTTGGGCAAAGCTACACTTGCTCATCTTAGCAAACAGTTGATGTTTCCTCAACAAGTCAAACACCTCCCTGAGATGCTTTAAATGTGTCTCCATGTCTGGACTGTAAACCAATATATCATCAAAAAATACCAGCACAAATTCTCTCAAAAACTCTGCAAAGACTTTGTTAATGAGAGACTGGAATGTGGCCGGACCATTGGTTAAGCCAAATGGCATGACCAGAAATTCATACAACCCCAAATGGGTCCTGAAGGCAGTTTTGTATCCAGATCTTAGGTCTACTTTAGAAAAATATTTTGCCCCATGCAGTTCATCAATCAATTCATCAATAATGGGAATGGAAAATTTGTCCTTCACAGAAAGGCTATTAAGCTGTCTATAATCCACACAAAACCTCCAACTCCCATCCTTCTTCTTAACTAGTAGCACAGGTGAAGCAAAAGAACTATTGCTTGGTCTAATTATCCCATCCTCTAACATCTCCTTCACCATTTTCTCAATCTCAGTCTTCTGGAAGTAGGGGTACCTATAAGGCCTCAGCTTGAAAGGTTGAGCACCCTCAATGAGATGAATGTGGTGTTCATGCTCCCTAATTGGGGGTAGTCCTTGAGGCTTTTGAAACACCTCATCATACTCTTGAAGGAATGACTGCACTTCCTCTGGTATTTCTTCCTCACCCCCAACTCCTCCATGCTCATCAATTGTCCTACCCATACGGATTCTCCCTGGTTCACCATCTTCTGAAGTGTTTGCGCATTCACTGGTTTCCATCTGATTTCCTCTGTTCCCCCTGCCAACTTCACCTCTTTCCCATCCTTGTTAAAGGATAAATATAATGACTGGAAGTCAAACACTATAGGACTTAAAGGCTTCAACCAATCAGTTCCCAAAATCAGATCACTACTACTGAGTTTTAAGACTCTAACATTATGATCAAATTCCTGCCCTCCCATTTTCCATTTCAATCCCTTACATATGCTCTTACTGGTCATAGCAGTACCATCTGCAATTGTAATCAACACTGGTTTAGTGGGGGCCTTCTTGAGCTGCAATTCCTCCACAATTCTCCTATCAATAAAACTACAACTACTGCCAGTATCTATCAAAACTGAGATCTCCCTATTCTTAATGCATCCCTTAATTCTGAGAGTTCCATTTCCCTCCTTTCCAGACATAGCATTCATGGACAATTCCAAACATTCATCAGGGCCCTCCCCTGTCACGGCTTCCTAGTCCCCCTCCTGAACTTCTTCATATAACAGAAATTCTTGCCCTTCATCATCATCCAATTTCTCCACTATCACCATATTCAGTTGTTTTTTAGGGCACACATGATCTGGACTATACCTCTCCCCACATTTATAGTATAATCCTTTCTCCCTCCTATGCTGAAACTCAGTAGTGGTTATTTTCTTGAAAGCCATTGGTTCTTTCTGAGAATTCTGTTGAGAACTTGGGGAAAGTTTCTTAAGGCTGGACTGATTTGCATTAGTCTTATAATTTTGCGTGTAAGGCATAGAATAAGGCTGTCCTTTTGAAACAGCTGTGCCATGTAACTGAATTCTAGTAGCCTGCTCATAAGCATCCATTAAGGTCCCAGGTTTAAACACCTTTAACAAATGCCTCACTTCATCTTTTAGCCCCCCCACAAATACAGAAATGTAATATGCTTCAGTAGCCAGTGACATTTGATTCATTACCACAGCTTTAAGCTCCTCAAATTTGTCTCTATATTCTTCCACAGAACCTTTTTGCCTCAACCTATTGAACTCCTCCATTAAATCCCCACCATCCGGCTCCCCGAACCTCCTGCAAGCCTCCCAAGCCATTTGTTCCCAAGTGCCCTGAGGGTTTGTTCTAAGGAATCCCTGTAGCCATGTATAAGCCTTCCCTTTCATATGCATTTCAGTTATTCCCAACTTCCTATCTTCAGTAATTGCATGGAATTCAAAAAGCCTCCTACATTTACCCCTCCATTCCCGTGGTCCATTCCCATCAAAGCTAGGAAAATCAATTTTAGGCATCTTATATTCCATTCCCTGCTCCTTTCTATGGCCAAACCTTTCTCCCATGAAATTAGATCCATTAACCACAGGGGTTTGTGCAGTAAAATTAGTCCTCGGTTGGTTACCCGATTCCCCATCCACTTGTTTTCCCCCTCTAATTTCCCACTTTTTATTAATTTCATCTAAGGAAGCCATCACAGATTGCATATTCATCATGACAGTAGCTAAATATTTGGTGTTACCTTCAGTCCTTTCATTCATCATCTCCATCTGCCTTTCAATATTATCCACCCGATGCCCTTGCTCCTTCATGGCAAACTCCAGAGTGCCAAATTTCTTCATCTGGGATTCCAAGTGCCCATGCAACTCCTCAATGTCACCTTCTACCCTTTGCATTACCTGTTCCTTCTCCTGATTTCTGGTAGCCGGCATCTCCCTCGGATCTCAACTGCTCTGATACCAAATATCATATCCCAGCTAATCAAATTCAACTCCAGCTAGGACTGTAGCTTAATTAAATCAACAAACAGAAAATAAAAACAGAAGTAAGAGAATAGATGGATTGAGAGACGCGAATGTGATCAGATTGCAGGAAAGGATGAGGGAATACAGAGCTTGAGAAAAGCTCCTGAACACAGGTTTCTTGAATCAAAAGACAACTATACAATCTGCAAAATTAACTTAAATTCTAAGATTGAACACTTCTTGAGCAAATCTGATCCCTCCACGCGTGGCATTGCTGACTTCATCCCCATATCTACGCTGTAGCTTCAATCCCAGTGAGGAAGAAAAACTGTGCAACGGCTATCTTCAGCTTTCAATCTGTGTGGTCCACGTGCCTTTTAATTTCTTCTCTTCTAAACACCAAGAACGCATGCTCCTATTGAGCCAACCACTGCCTTAATTTCTCTCAACCAAAACGGCGTCGTCCCATTTATTGATTCAACTGAATTAACTAACTCTCATTTCCCTTCCCATTTCTCGGTTCCTTTGCTTCTGGATATAACATAGTTATCGACACAACAAAATTATAATAATAATATAGAGTATTGAATAAAAAAATTATAATAAAAATATATAAAAAAAGCATAAAAAAATAGTGGGGGAATATAAAAAATTTTATTAATTCTGTGAAAGTAAATAAATGAATCAATAAGTGTATGTAATACATTAATCTAAAGCCCTATTTATAAATTGAAAGATATATATCAATAAGAAGAGATATGAAAGAATTAAACGATCAATCATATTAATAATTAAAGATATGATAGAATTTTATCATCTGTTGGATATAATATTTCTATCATCTATATTCTTGTAGGATAGAGTATCTGTAACATCCCACTCTAGAAATAGTTTATGCGTATTTGTTTTGAAACGAGACTTATAATTTTTTATATATATAATTCATTTGAAGAAACTATTATGGGTTAGGTTAATTTATTTTTAAGAATATTTTAAAATATATTCTTGTACATTCTTAATAATTCTTGAACATGCTTGAGCATTGTAGAAATAATAAATAATTTCTACAAAAGTTTCAAAATTCACAAAACAAATGAAAGAAATTATAAATAAAATAATATTAAAACTTACCTTAACTAACAAGGAGGAGAGCCGTGGAAGAAGGAGAAAAACGAACAAGAAGAAAGGAAGAAGCACATGAAAACACAAGCAACAAAAGAAGAGTCGGCAAGGATAGAAAAGAAATAAAGAAAGGAAGAAAGCAAGAAGAAAAAGAACAAGAAAGAAATAATGCCAAGAAAATGAAGAAACAATTGCCATATAAAGGCAGAACGGTTGGCTAAGGCAGTGGAAAAAGCCTAACGAAGCCAAGTCAAAAGGCTAGTGACATATGTGTCACCAGGCTATTAGTTTTTCTTTTTTTTTTTTTACACAAAACTTAGAAAATTCTAGAATGCTTAAACATATTCAAGAATTGTTAAGAATGTACAATAATATGTTTTAAAATATCTCTAAATTAAATTAACCTAACTCATTATAGTTTTCTCAAATGCATTATATATATTAAAAACATTAGAAGCACCACTTCAAAACAAACAAGCCTAGAGCGTTTCTATGGTGGGATATTATATTCTCCCCTCCTTTAAAAGAATTTCGTCCTCATAATTCAAATGCACATATCTAACTATTCAGTATGTTTTCTCCATATATACTCTTTTGTTTCCCACATTTGTTCTTCAATCCCATGATGTCTCCAAAACTTCTTTATACATTGGAATCAACTTTCCACTAACTCCTTTATATTATGCTTATAGTCAGTGCCAGAATTTCTTCATAGGTTAAATCCACTTTCAATTCCAATACTTCATCATTCAAAATATGATCTGGTGATGGATGATACTTTTTCTATTATAACACGTGAAACACATTATGTAATCCAGTTAGTTCTTCCAACAATATGGCCACTTTATCGATTCTGCTTAAAATTTCAAATAGTCCAATATATGTTGGACTCAATTTTCCTTTTCTTGGATGTTTAATTTTTTTCCGGAGAGGTGTCAATTTCAAAAATACCTTATTTCCAACCTCAAACTCTAGTTCTCTTCTTCGAAGATCGGTATAACTCTTTTGTCTACTTTTGGCAGTTGTAAGTCTACTCTGGTTAATTCTTATTTGTTTATGCATTTCATTCACTTCTAGTATCAAATTTCTTTGTTTCCAATGAAGCTGAACCACAATCTCATTCTAATATAGGAATGTTATGCACTTTCTGTCATATAATGCCTCAAAATGTGCCATGCCAATTGATGTGATAACTATTGTTATAAACTTATGCCCAAGCAAATTCTCAATCTATTTGTTTCCTAAATACAAAGTGCATGCTCACAACATATCTTCCAATGTCTAAATTATTCTCTCTATTCGTGGATGCGTTGAGGTACGATAGCTTATGTTGGTTCCAAAAGCAACCTGAAATTTGGACCAGAATCTAGGATAAATCTTGGGTTTGGATTCGAAACAATATCAACTGGTATTCTGTACAACCTTACAATTTCATCCTCATACAATTGGGCTAACTTATCCAATAGATAGGTCATATTGATAGAAAGAAAATGTGTTGTTTTAATCATTTTGTCCTTTCGTGCGAAGTAATCCCACAACGAAATCCATGAGAACATATTCCCACTTCTATTCAAGTACCGGCCAAGGTTGCAACAATCCTACTAACTTCTGATATTCATCTTTCACTATCTGATAAGTAAAACAAGTGGATACATATTCAGCTATATCCTTCTTCATTCCATTCCACCAAAATTTCTACTTCAAATTTTTATACATCTTGTTTTCACGTAGATGCATGGTATACTTGCTCTTATGTGCTTCTTGTAGAATCTTTTGCTTACGTTTCTTATCATCAGGAATGTAAAGTTGCTATCGAAAGTAAAAGCTTCTATCTTCTTGACTTACCTGAAAGTCAGACAGTTTTCTTAGCTTTCATTCGTTGCTTGAATTCTTGATACTTATTTTATTCTTTTGGGCATCTCTAATCTCTTGTTGCAACACGAATGTTAGGGTCAAACTTTTTATTTTCATATTTCTACTTAGAGCATCTACTACAACATTAGCTTTTCCCAACTGGTAAATTATGGGACATCTATAGTCATCTAACAATTCCATCTAATACTGTTGTCGTATATTCAAATCCTTCAGTGAAATTAAATACTTTAAACTCTTGTGATCAGTGTAAATCTCATACTTGGCTCATACCAATAATGTCTCTATGTTTGTAAGGCAAAACTGATCCCTGTAAGTTTCAAGTCTTGGGTTGGGTAATTTTGCGCATCCTCTGTTAATTTTATAAAACTGTAAGCAACTACTTTTCCCTTCTACATCAATGCAACCCCAAACATTCTTTCAAGGCATCTGTCTACAATGAATATTCATTACTCGGATCTAGCAAGATTAACATTTGTTCTAAAATGACTCATCGTATTAGTTCCTGAAAATTCTACTCACAGCTATCAGTCCACTTGAATTCAGTTGCTTTTCATGTTAATTGTATCAAATGTGTGGAGATCTTTGAGTAATCTTTGATAAATCTTTATAATAACAGCCATCTCCAAGAAGTTACGTATTTTGGTTGGTGTTTTGTGCTGCTCCTAACGATTTATTGCTTCTTCCTTGGCGGGATCCAATGATATGCCTTCACGGGTAACCGTTTGATTGATAAAAGTTACTTGTTCCATCCAACACTCACATTTACTGAATTTAGCATACAATTTACAGTCCCGAAGAGTCTACTATATGGTTATGAGATGTTGCTCATGTGTTTCAGGATCTGGTGAGTATACAAGGTTATCATTGATGACAATGATAACAAATTGATCCAAGTAAGGTTGAAACACTCTATGCAGTAGATTTATGAAAATAATTGTTGCATTCGTCAGTCCAAAGAGCATGACCACAAACTCATAATGCCAATACCAAGTATTAAAGCAATCTTAAGAACATCTTTTGCTCACACTCGTACTTGATAATATCTTTGTCTTAAATTTAACCGCGAATATCAAGTCTAACTTTAGCTTCTCCCTAGGCTTATTCAATAAATATGCTAAATATTCCTGTCAATCTTTCCATAATAATTTTTCTAGCTTTCATTCCAAAAATTAAATGAGTCTCTGCCTCAGTCTCTTTGCCTTTGAACTCAAGGATTAGCTGACCTGGTCGACTAAATATGACTATTTTTTATCAACAATCCACTCATGCATACTGTGTAAATAACCAGTTCATATCTAATATCACTTCGTAACCTTTGAAGGTTAAACAATTAAATTCCCAAGTAATACTACGTTCTCAACATAAATATGACATTCATGTTATAGTTTTTAAATGCTCTAAATTCTCTCATATGTGTACTAACCATCATCTGATAATCTATCATATAGGAAGATGTAGGGATATATGGTGCAAAGGCCTGCTTAGAAACAAACGTAAGAATCCAAGATGTACAAGTACTCTAGCTTGATGGGAAAAAAATTGTAATTTACCTTCTATACACAAATATACAAAAAGCACAACTAAATATAAATATATCTAATACCGTACACGCAATCATAATCTCAAAGAAAATACGTATCATGCCTAGAAAATTTGGTGTTGTATATCCATATATTCACAAGTCAAATATAGCGTTAGAGATAAAAGATGCATAACCTACCAAGTCACTTTACCTGAAACATACAAAATACACAAGCAACGACACACTACACCTCAAAATTCGAGATCTGATACCATCCCAAGCCCTAATGGACTATGGTCAAGATTTAGATAATCCTACACGCATATAGACACTTAACAAAAGAGAAAATGTAGAAGTAATTAAATAAAGGTCTTTATATAAGGGTCGCAACTCCATGAGAATCCTGCTCGAGCCCTCAACTGCTTTCAAATCCCTTGAGACTAACCTTCAACAAATGCCAAGATTTCATCATAAGATGGAATCAAACTATCGTTATCCTTAGTCATCTCATCAATCTCACGTAGACAAATAGCACGAAACTTCTACCATCCTATCTAGTTGCTCCTCTAGCATGTTAGCTTTGATAGTCCCATGCTCTCTATCGCAATGTAACGAACTTAGTGGATAATCTAATCATCATGACTCCCTTTTTAACCCTGCAAGACACACTCTCTCTGCTTGGATACGATGCTCATATAGCACACACTGACGATAGAAATAAAGGCTAGCAAGCTCAGGCAATGGTAACAAAACTGGCAATGAAAAGACTTATCCCAAAAGTATAGAAAATAATGCAAAAACAATAGTAACAAGGTCAACAAGATTTGGTGAATCTAGTAACCCTTTCTCCACTGATAGTCTCTTCGTCAAAAGTATCCCTGGCTAACTCGACAGTTCAAGCTCAAAGTATAATTCACTAAGTCTTGGTTTGGTTCGCAAAGAAGATGGGAAGAGGCACCATTTACATTTCTTATGGAAAGTATTTGTATTTACTTTAATTTTGTTTGATATGAGGGGAAGGGAAGAAAATTAGAAATACTTCTCCTTATTTGGTTGGACTGAAAAGTGGAAGGGATAAGCAGAATATTTTGTTGTGTTTACAAAATTACCCTTCCCTTCAAAATATCTAATTATAATAAATTTTTTACGCCCAAACTTAAATTGCTTTTAAACATGATGTAGGAATTTTCTCTTTGATAATTAATTTTGTTTATTTTAGACTCATAAAAAATCGCAATTTTTAAGAAGGAAAAAAATGCTACTCAAACACTCATTAAGAAGAAAACCGCAAGAATGCAATACGTAGATGTAATTTGTAATATTTTGAGAGGATGACTCCCCTTCCATATTTACTTCCCCTCATTCTCTCTGTTGAACCAAATGAAGTAAAATGCTCATTTACTTCCTTTTTTACTTTTCCTCCTCCTTTCCTCCCAACCTAATTAGGCGTAACGTCATTCTCAACAAATCTTCTTATAAAGAGGGCTCTCGCAATAGGCCCATCTACCGAATCTCTTTGGAACTATCTCTCATAGTACAAAAAAATAACTAACCATCTCCGAATAGCTAAAACTTACATAACAAACACCAATGGTTTGTTAGGATCTACCAATTCAAACTTAGTAATAAACATCGAGCTCTGATATTATAATGTCACGCCCCTTGCCTGCGAGCCCGAGCACGAGACTCATGAGCCTGGTAGCACCCACAACCAACTATTTGGCTATCGTCCTCAATATGCCAAAATGGATATCTCAAGCTAACTATGGATACTTAGGCTCATACTTATCTACAAATCATAAGTTTCATACTCATCCCATATGGGATCATATAGGGGTATCACGTTCGCTCCTCCCTTAATGCCTTAGCGTCCTCGGTAGGTGCCCTCAGGACCACAAGACAGAACCATGATGTGAGATTCTAGAGCTGGCTTCCACTACGCACGATGTAGCACTTAACTCTCACACATCTGATAACTGCTCTGATACCATAATATTTAGTATTTGAGAAATTTTATATATATATATATATATATATATATATATATATTGAGAATATAATAATAATACTATTTTATTATTTTATTATGATATAATGATAATGATATATATGACTATTTATAAGAATATATGCTTATAGAATATTTCATAATTGAGTGTTTTAATAGTTATAAGTTTAGGCTTAAACTTATGCCTAGAATATCTTGGGAAGACCTACTCGATAACTTAGAATTTATCATCTTCAAAGTTTTCAACTAAGGTTTAGCTATTTGGATTTGTAAAAAATTCGAATTTTTATAGCAACTAACTCTAACACTTGCTACCAAGTGAGTTTACAAACTGAAACTAACTATTTTTAGTGCTATCAATATTTGCTATTCGCAAGTATGAGTATATATTATTTTGAGTTACTTTAGTTATTTTAGACTTACTATATATTATATGTTTTTACTTGTACACTAGAAATATTTAGGAGTAATGCTCCAAGTAGGTATTTATTTGATTTAAAATATTATAGGATTTGAACATGATCTATAAATGCAAGTAACCTTTGAAAAATATTTTGTTGTGTATTTTTTGAAAGTCGTGTGCATTTTCATGGTATATTTAGAAAAACTTGCATTTACATGTTTGGACTGGCAGACGGTTGTTATTTTAAAGTTATGTCAAAATTGGATTTACTTATGGATTTGGATCTATTTGGATGGCTACTTTAAGTGTCCTTTATGCTTGAAAAATAGCATAAAAACTCCATCTCAACTATATATGATTTGGTTATGATGTGAATATGAATAAGATGTGATTGGATTATGATTTGAGCCTGAAGTGTTGGTGGATTGATTGTACGTGACTAGTCCCCCGGTACTAGGACCTCTTCCCCTGGCGTGAAATACATAGACTCTGGGTTGTAGATCCACTTGAAAGGGGGCACAATATGTCACGGAGGGCATGGCCCAACTAGTACTATGTTTATTTGTCTGCAGTCACCTAACAGTAAGTCAAGAGAGACTCAATGTTGAAATTGATAGCCAAGATTGGACTGGTGGATGCCCCAGAATCCTCAGCCAGGTCTCTGTCTGGGGAGGCATAAAGTAGTTTGTGAAATTGAACGTTCGTCCTAGTCTGTGGTTGGTATTGACTATGGGATGTCGAGACTTGAGTCCTGATAACCCCGTTAATGGCTCCGGTAGATTTATCGTTGAGCCAGTATTTGATTATTTATCATATTTGAGAAATTTGGTTTGAGGAACTATGTTGATATGTCTTGATTCACTCAAACTTTCCAACTAATCTCAAAACCTTATTATGAGATTTGTGCATTATTTTTGAACAAGAAAGCTTATATGAATATAAAATACTTTTGAACTACTATGCCTACGCATCTATCCTCATATTTTAGAAATCTCATATTTTTGAAACACACTGGCACACACGTGAACTCACTGAGCTTTCCAACTCATACATATTTTTAATGCTTCTTTTCAAATGACTTAAATCATGGATCAGAGCAATGATCATTTTATTCGCTTCAGAGTTAGCTCATGGAGGGACACATGTGTGTGTGTGATCAATTTATACCTTTTGTTACCTCTCACTTGTTAGAGATCGAGAAGTTTGTGTTTGAAAGATTGTGTTTGTGATGATATAAAATAAAGGATCTACTTATGTATTTGTATATTTCCACTAATATTTTTTTTAATTGTATTATATTATAATATATGTATATTTTTCTCCTCCGTTTTCTCCAAAAGTGGTTCGTATTTGCACACATCAGTGCCGTGAGGCAAGTTGGTACCTCACTCAGCCGTAGTGGAACCTAGTGGAGGAGTTGGGGTATTACAGTATCTTTATCTCTAATATTAGATTATCTCTTTGATATTAGATAATGGACATTCATAATTATATTAATTTCATAACACTTCCCCTTGAATGCCCATTACATAAAAAATATGCCTCATTAAAACCTTATTAGATAAAAAATCTAATGGGAAAAAAGAAACTCTAGTGAAGAAAAAAGAGTACACTATTCTTTATGTCATTATTACTCTCCCAGATAAGAGAATCTCTTGAGATTTCTTAACCAACGCATTTCAATCATGTTTTGTTGTCGTCAATGTCTTAGTGAATAGATTTTTCAAATCATCAAATGATTGAATTTGATGAACATCAATATTAGATCTCTTCTAGAGTTCATGAGGAAAAAAATCTCATGAAAATATATTTTATCGTATCTCCTTTGATATATATCAAACTTTATTATCATCCAACAATACAGTTGGAATTCCTTCTTAGAGGATGAAAATTTATCTCAAATATAATAATACATTAATCATGATCATGCATACTCTCAACCATCAAGAATTTCTATTTCTTCAATATGAGTACAAGACGTATGACTGTTATAATTAGCAAATATTTATAAATGATATGGTTTGTGTGGATCATATTGGTCAATTATACATGTATATTCATCTCAATATGAGTTAAATTTTCTTAATATTCGAAATAAACTATTTAAAGGAGATATCAAAGAGCAAGCTTAATGTCATCTCAAAATTCACCGGGTAGAGAAGAACTAGAATAGATATCTTCTTACACGCAAACAAATGTTTTCATACACTAAATTATAGAATTATGGTATTTCAGGATCAAAGTGTTCTTCAATATCATTTAATAGATATAAAGGATATTTATCACGTACAATAACCTAATGGCCATTGATTTGCTATGTCTATGTGAAGCATCTTTAAGATATTCAATCAAAACAGAATATTGATTCTTGAAACTTTGATCACAATACATATTTCTCTAAATTTTTTAGAAAAAATATATTAATCATCAAATCCTTTTTTCTTTTGAGGATTTAATTTTTAAAATCAAGAAATCAACCACGCTTCAAGCGTGCTCAAAATTATATAACTATAGAATTATCTTTGTCCTACTGGGATATGTATCTACATAAGAATATTTATAACTAGAATATCATATTGACTAACTTTAAAGAAATCAATCAAACAATTGATTTGCAATTTTATACAAATAAATAATATTTTAAACTTTTTGTTCATTAATTCTTGTGTATAGATCAAGATAATGAAAGTTATAAATGATATCATTTTTTGATTGATGATAATCTTTCCCTAATGTGAAGAACATCATTTCAATCAACAAATTATGTAATAAGAATATCTTCTGACAAAGAAATATATATAGCAAGTATAGCTACATATATATTTACTTATATATGGACATACATAGCTACATATATATTTACTTATATATGGACATACTCGATCATTCTTTCAATAAAAATTCACTAAGACAATCTTATCATTTTCTACAGGAACTATCTGTTTATATGCTTCAAGTATATCAAGTCCATCAGGGACTTCAAATATAAATACAAAGATAAATACATATTAAGTGTTATAATGCATTATTATATCCACCACTAGAAATATATTTTTTCGTAATCAGTGTCAGGTCTTACAAAGAATCATACGCTATAAGTCATGGCAAATCTTCACTTTTATAGTTCACATTTTATAAGCAAATATCTATTGCTATCTCTTTGGGATTACACTTCAAGTGTATAATTCCTGCTGAGAATACATATATACTTCAAGTGTATTTGTGAATACTTTGAACTTTTTATATTTCTCATACGAACTTAATCATTTCAAGTCTGCAAACTTCGATTCGAAAAATTCTCATTATAAATCACTATATTATGAGTATACTTGTGCAGTTTCAGTAGTTCCCAATTATATTGAGATCTTATCATTGTCAAAGTTTTTAGGTATTTGAATTTCTTCTACAAATAATATATAAATCATGTTTGAGAAAAAATTTTGTTGAAATTTAAATCACCTCGACTTAACATATATGGCCATCTTAAGTCTTTGCTTCGGTAAGGAGTTTTTATCCATAGAACTGACTTATCTACCATATTTTAGCTGTGCTTCAAATTTATTTATAGTGGTAGATTGTCTTTCAGGGACATCAAATATAATAGGAGCATTCTTTGCTGGATGTTAGTCAGCTAATATACCTGGGCTATACTAAATTGTCCTTTGAATTTTTGGTTCAAGATATCTTCTATTAGGATCAACATAGAAGATCAAGATGATACACAAACTATATTTTTATCTGGCCTTATATTTTTTTCTCTTTATGTTGGGACAACATATTCAAAATTAACAAAATACAAATTTCTCCCTTGAGATTCAATCACAATAAATTAGATAATCTCTTTGAAGACCCCATCTTATCACCTTGTACTGGAGCAATATATATATAGCACATTTCAAAATCTTAGATGGGAAAGAGTTGATTTTTTACTACAAACCAACTACTGTGAGGAGAACTTATAATGCATTGGAAAAATATAAAATGAGTGCTAATACATCACAGTCATAAAACATTTATCTCAATACAACCACTATTATTAAGACAAATTATGTCGTTGAGAGAATGTAAAATATGAGTTCATTATCAATGACTTGCAAACTATATGTTGCAAAAATTAACAATATACATACGATTATTCTGTTGATTCATCAACTAATAATTTTTCTATATTCATCTCAAAATAACATATTCAACCTCAACTAATACTAGTAATATTCAAATAATGCAAAACAAATAGCACATAGAAATTTGTCATATTAGAAAACTTCTAGTTCCGTAATATTTTTACACATTTCTAATCATTCTTCATATTTTAATGATTCAAGATTGTTCAACCAGTTATGCCAATTAATAAATTATTTAAATTAGTAAATTTCAAGCTTACTTGATATTGCATCTCAATTTCATAAATTCTATGCTTTGTAAACTAGAAGAGAGTAATGGTAGTATTTACAATTGACATTTATTCTAGGTCATAATGGTAATGCATATGTCTCAAAATTCTATTCATCTAATATTTCAATATAATGAGAATATCATCAAGGCTCAAAAATATTTATGAGACTCTATGGAGAATGATGCATTACAAAAATTGACCATTATGGTGGAGATTTGGTAGCTCTTCTAGAGATTTTAATCAATTAACTCTTCTAGAGTTCTTGATTAACTAGTTCCTCAAGAACTTTATACTACCATTATACTTTGGACATATATTTCAAATTTGTCTAAATGAACTACCAATATTATTTAAACAAATTGTATCTTCACCATTCTTGAGCCAGAACAAACTAAATAATATACAAATACTAGAATATAAATATATAATATGAAAATTTTCAAATAATAATCACAAAATGATAGAAAATAGAAAACCAATAATTCTATAATATGAAAAATTTTATCAACATTCGAATTGGTAAATAAACTCTCTCTGAATATTCAAAAGAATCGACTACACTCACATGTGCCATATTAATATCATTGATACAAGTATCATTACTATCAATAATATAATTTATGGAAGAAAAATAATATTTTGCTTTTTTTTTAAATCGATACTTAATTGAGATTCACAACATGTTTAACGTACTATAGGTATGTGAGAAAAATCCTCTCATATCGCATCTATAATATATTGGAATTATTACTTCATCTTTTTTCCTTCTCATTATTTTTTTACTTCTAGTGAGTATCTATATATTGAAAATTGAATGAGTGATTCTTACTAACATAAGAACAAATTGCATTTCTACTAGTCGCGACTAAAATCTCTTTCATAATTATATTATAAATTCTAATGTCATTCACTTTAGGAAATGGCATAAAATCAGTTGGTCGAGCGTTAAAATATTTTATCAATGACTCATTTAGTCTCAAAAGATATAAATTCAAAATACTTCTAAAAAATTTATTCTCAATATTGCTACTATAGGAGCATGTTCAAGATATGAGAATGGAAAAATTTTTATTCATCACATCACTAGTAATATTTCTCCTTACAACTTTGCACAACTTTGATAGAGGAGAAATTCTAAACGTGATAAAACTTTGCATACTAATAGACATAAAATCTTTTAGGCACACTTACAACAAATCATAACTAACATTTAAATAACAACCATCTTCTAGTGGTTGTATTTTTCCTTCAAAATTTACTAGTAATCAAGTGGCTTCGATACTTTAGTATTTCATAAATAGTTCCTTCAGGACCCACTATATCCGGATAGATCTTAACATCATGTATAAAAAAATGGTCTCCTTTCAGAAATATCAAAAGTCAAAGATAAGGTTTGCTATGAAAATTCAAAACTAAGAGAAGTACTTTTCTTGTTTGATTATAAAGCTCAAAAATTTGGCATTTTCTTACAGCCTTTTTCTTGATATTGTTGATGTAGGATAATATTTGAGGTGTGAAATGTAGATAATGATTTCTCTAATATATCAGCATCAGTGATATTCTATTTGCATAATTTCAATTCAGAAGTAATTTTAAACATTGCGGAGCTACATTCACTTACAGATTTAAAGTCTTGTAGCCATAAGTGCATCCAATCATACCATGTTTTTGGTAGAATAATTATTTTTTGGTGGCCAAGTCTTTCTTTTAGATCCTTACACAAAATAAGTGGATCTCTCACGATAAAATATTTTGTCTTTAGATCATCACGGAGATAATGGCAGAGAAAATCATGACTTTTACGCGATTTTGAGATGATGATGCATCATTTTCAATAATGGTGTCTGTCAAACCTATTGCATCTAGATAAATTTGAGCATCTAGTGTCTATGACAGATAGTTCTTTCAAGAATTGTCAAGAGTAAAAAATTCTAATTTTGTAAGGTGTGCTATAGGAATTCAAAGATAGAAAAATACCTATTTTTTCTTGATTAAACTTTAAACTCTAGTGACAGAGACTCGTACTTTCTTGTCTTCATATAAACTTAAAAAATTCAATGGTAGAGTCTCGTGTTGATAACGTTTTAGGAATTTGTCAGCACACAGTAGTCATCGACACAACGAAATCATAATAGTAATATAGAGAATTGAATAAGAAAACTATAATGAAAAAAATATAGAGAAACCATAGAAAGAAAATAGAGAGAGAATATGAGAAACTTTATTGATTCTGTGAGAGTAAATGAAAGAATCAATAAGTATATGCAATCCATCAGTTTAAAGCTCTATTTATAGGGTTCAAGTGTACATATCAATAAGAAGAGACAGAGAGGAATTAGAAGATAAATCATATCAATAATTAAAGATATGATAGAACTATATTACCTATCTTCGGGTAGGATAGAATATCTCTGTCATCTATCTTCTTGTAGGATAGAGTATCTCTATCTCTGATATTGGATTATCTTTTTGATATCAGATAATGGACATCTACAATTATATTAATTTCATGACACAATAAGATTTGATATCTTGTTATTGCATCCTTACGAGTTTAAGGGCCGGTGAATATCAAAAATTTTTATTTTAAATATAATTATTGGAAAAAAATTATTTGGAAAATTTTACGTGAATTATTGTATTATTTAGGCATATCACACTACAAGAAAAAAGCAATTTTGAAACTTAAATTTGAAACCGTAAAAATAAGTTTCTAATTAGAAACCGATTTGAAATCGCTAAGAAAACGGTTTCAAATCGATTCTAAATCGGTTTCAATAAGTTTCAAATCGATTCTAAATCGGTTTTAATAAATTTTACAATCGGTTTCTAATTAGAAAACGTTTCAAATCGATTTCAAAATTTGGTTTCAAAATTAAAATTTTTTTAATTTTTTATAGATTAAAAATCAGTTTATAAATCAATTTTTTAATTTTTTTGATAAATTTTATAATCAGTTTCTAATCGACTTCTAATAGGTTTCAAAAAAATTATTTCTAAATTAATTTTTTTATAGATTAAAAAATTTGTTTCTAAATCAAATTTTTTAATTTTTTGATGAATTTTATAATTGGTCTAATCGGTTTTTAAATTAAAAATTTTTATTTTTTTATAGATTAAGAAATCAGTTTCAAAATTTTTTTAAAATTTTTGACAAATTTTATAATCAGTTTCAAAATTTAATTTTTAAACGATTTCTAATCGGTTTTAAAAATATCGATTTCTAATCAGTTTCTAAACCCTATACCGTAGAGCGGTTCTAAATCGGTTGCAAAACATTAATGCGATTTCGAATCAGTTTCTCATATAATTACGGGTCTCAAATTGTTTTCAAACCCAATATTTAATATTAATATTTACAACTTATAATTAAGTTTTAGGATTTGACATCCTACACCTTTGATTAATCTAAATAAATTATTGTAACCAATTTATAATTAATATATGTATGTATTTTGATTATGCATATATATAATTATTTATAGTCAAATAAACAGTTGTATAATGTACTTGTTATGTACTATTTATATTTAAGATATATGTTGATCTATATATACTTATTTTTAATTATTATACAAATATTATTACATTAGTGAAATATACTTAACACTCGTATAAGTACACAAGTATGTAAAACAACAATTATATATAATGTTAATATGTTTTGTCTATATAAATACAATTACAAATTTTTTATTAATTATTAAACACACTTAATAAGTTAATATATGAGTTTATAACCTATTAAATAATTATAAAAATATTATTGATTTAAAAATATAATATAATTTTTAATTATTATACAAGCATAATCGAATATTAGACAAGTGATCTACACTTAACACTAGTATAAGTATACAAGTATGTAAAATAATAATTATATATAATGATAATATGTTTTGTCTATATAAGTATAATTATAAATTTTTTATTAATTATTAAACACACTTACTAAGTTAATACATAAGTTTATAACCTATTAAATAATTATAATACATATTATTGATTTTAAAATATAATATAAACATATAGAGTATAAATAAATTATTTATAAAAGAATATCACAATATGAAGCAGCAACAGGGGTTCGAGTCATGCAAAGGGCTAATTTCAGCCAAATTATTGGCACGTGCACACACACATCTACTTGGGCTCGCGGCCACACATCAGGCGCGTGCATACACGGGCTTGATCTAGCCAGCTGAGCTGGGTTGGCTTGCTGGCCGGGTCGATCATAATTTTTTTGTATTTATCCTTTATTTTTTAAAATAGATTTCTAAATTTAATTTTAAATCGGTTGTGGTTTCAATGCAGTTTTCAAAACTGGTTGTTGTATTCGGTTAAAGGGGTTGGTTCTTGGGATAATTTTGAAATCGACTATGTTCGGTTTAAAAAATCAGTTTCAAATTGGTCTCAAAATTGAAAACGAGTTTTTTTTTGTTTCAAAAATCAGCCGCGGACACCATATTTGAAACCAATTTTCTGCAATTCAAAACTGTTTCAAATCCTTGTTTTGTTCAAAATTACTTTTTTCTTGTAGTGTAACTAATAGGTATCGTTATTTGAAAACTATATTAAGATATATTAAATTAAGTGTAAACCCTAAGGGCAAATCCTATAGTTTCGATTATGACAAATATTGATATAGGCTAACTTGAGTAATTGTTGTGTGATAGGATTCTTGGATTGTGGAAGCTAAGATTTCTCATTGCCTTGAAGATAAAGTGCTAAGGACAACTCAAGTGTACTCAAAGAACTAAAGAATATAGAGCATGTCCTAAGGATTTAAAGCTTTGCAGACTCTAATGTATGTTTACACTTGCTTAATAGGTATATTCTTGTAAACCTTACACTTCTTGCATTTGGAATCTATGCATTGCATGTTGAAGCACAAACTATTTTGATCTAACCTAAAATTTATTGATAAACTTAAAAGTTTTTCATGATTCTTTGAAAAATAGTGTTTGATAACGACTTATAGTTCAAAATCTTTTAAATGATTTATTTGTTAGGTCAAAATGATTTCAAATTTATTGTAGTTAAATTTCAAATTATTTGACAAAGTTTTGAAAAGTTTAGACTCCAGTTCAGATGCAAATTTGGACGACCAAATTATTCATATGGTTCGGACTCCAGTTCAGATGCAAATTTGGACGACCAAATTATTCAGATGCAAAGGTCAGACGACCGAACTTTTTCTACAACACTAGTAAATAGAAAAGTTCGGACACAGAGAGGTCCAAGTTTAGTTGACCGAATTTCACTGTTACTAACATTTTTTTTTTACATTGTATTTGAATTTTTGAGCTATATAAAAGGCAAGAAACTCAAATTTTGAGCAAGATTGATGAACTTACATGCCATTATATTGAGAACATCACAAATCAAAGGAAAGCTTTCAATTTGTTCATGTACAAAAAGTGAAAGTAGTGCTAGAATTGTTGAATATCTACCATCTAGTTTGGTAATTTCTATCTTTATCTCATCTTTACTTTGTTTAATCAAGATTGTTTAGAGACATAAAACCCTTTTTGAATTTTGATGAAACTTACATAGAAAAAGATATACATAATTTATAGTCAAAATTAGAGGTGAGATAACAAAATAAAAGATAGGAAATAAAAGGATCTGACTAAGGCCAGTGGACTGATCTGGGCGAAGAGGAGAAGAAGATGACTGCACCTAGAGAAGAAGTAGAGAGAAGGCGAAGAAAGTGAGTAGAGAGAGAAAGCGAAAAACTGGAGTAGTTCCATAGAAAAACTATCAAAATGGCTAGAGCGGCCTAGAACTAATCCTAACCCTAAGAAGTTTATTTAGAAGTTTCGCCTAAAGCCTCCAAATATATTATGTATAGCTTTGCCTTGTAGGAGACCACGGCAGCTTTCTTATCCCTCATCAAAAAAAAAAAAAAAGCCTAGTGGTTCGCAAAATGCTAAATCCAATTTAATTTTGCGTTATTAATCAAAAACAAATACTTTTCATGTAGTAAAATGTTAAAACAAAAAGCCGCTTCCAATTTCCAATTCAGCAAATTACACATATATTTTTACAGGCAAGCGGGTCTTGGATTTGAAAGGCAGATTTAGAAGTTTTTTTGGAGGGAAGACAAGGGCAAGAAAGAAAACGAATGACCAATAGAAACCTCATTCCAAATATAAATACACCTCTACGAATGAAATCTACCGAAGAATGCGGTCGGCTTTATTTTTCGTTTCTAGTTGTTTTGGTTGGTATTTTTAAGGCTTCTTCCACTCAACCACCACTCCGCAGAAAAGCCACTGGCTCTGTAAATTACAAAGGATGTTTTTGTTTGAAATTTTTCGATATTAATCGTCTGCGTCATGTATTCATTATTAGTGATAGATGTTATTCTACAAAATGTAGTCCTTTTCTTTGTTGCCGAAAAAGGAAGGGGCGCTAATACGGAGAAACTTAGAGTTAAATCAATTTGCCGGTTTTTGCTTCACACTTATTATTAAATTTTACTCAACGGTTCTATTTACATTTTAAATTATTAAAAAATATATAAAAAGAAATATAGATTTAGGATTAATAGACTAATTTAGTATTAAATTTTTTGCTATAATCTCTACCCAATGTAGTACAAATTTAAAATGTGAAATCCAGATGTTGCTCTTCTTGAATCCAAAAGAATATGTTGGTTTCTCGCTTAAGAAATCTTGATGAAGATGAAGTCTGCTGTTGTAAAGAAACAATGGAGAAGATTACGGATGGAAAAGCCCACTGCCCTTTTCTTTTACCTATTTTCTGAAGGGAACTGCCAAATGTTTAGTTGGAGGACTATATATTTATTTATTCCAACAATCTCTCTATCTCTTATTTTTTTTCTTTTTCTTTTAAGCTCAAATTGTCCTAAATAAAGGATAGTCATATAACATAAATTATATTGTTATGCAGCCCAAAAAAGAAAAAAGTTCAAGAATTAAAGGTTTATTACTCTCTCCGTTCACAAAATATAAAAAAATTTGACACTTTCTATTATATTAAAAAAAATAATTAATATTTTTTATTTTATTTTTAACTAATTTAATTATTTTATATTAACATGTGAAAAAATAAAAGACTTATTTTTTAATTAAAAATAATTTTAAAAAAAATAATCTTTAAAATTTATCGAAAAATTCATTTGCAGGCCCAGTATCACCCAAGGCCCAAAAAATACCAGAGAACTAGTCACCATAAACAGTTCCTGGACCCAGCCCGAACAAATTTAAAAGGAATGGACCCTGCTCATCCCCTCAGAGATATTGGGTTATAACCTCTGAAGGCTGTTGAAATTGAACAAGTGTTTCCGCTATGTGTTGGGTCGTCAACCACTGGGCTCACGAGGCGGACCATATCTGGGCCCCATAGCCTAAAGTCTGTATAAGTGTTATATTACCTCTGGTATATTAAAATACAATAAAATATAATTTTTTATCCAAATTTTTCTATTCAAAATGAGTTTAAAATCAGTTTTTTATTCTATTATTAGGAAAGAAAAACTAAAATAGAATGATAGTTCTTTTTTTGTATTTAGTAAATTATTATTTCAACGTCATGATGGATTGAAGTTTTATAAGAAATGACTTAAATACTTTAATAGTATATTATGTTAATAAAGTTAAATTATATCTAATAAAAATTAAAGCTAAATTAAATATTTATCTATAAAATCTCACTTAAATAAAATGTACACTAAATTTTCAAAAACGCTAAATTTCTCAACTATTGCAGTGTAATTTAGGCTAAAGACTAATTTCATTTTAGAACAAAGTAAAGGGAATTCTAAAAAGAGAAATAAAATAGAATTCAATGCTATGTTGTACTTTTTCTTCATTGAACATTTTGAAGATATAAGAATTTTTTACGATTCCTATTTCTCTTGAAAAGTTTTTTCCTTAGGTTTTAGCATGTAAATGTCTTTCCCCCACTTCTTCCTGAAATGAGGTTTCCTATGGAAAGACTTTTTCTAATTAAAATTTTCAAACCAAATATTGGAATGGAATTAGAAGTTGAAAAAATCATTTCATTCTAATGTATCAAACATATCATTAGTTACTATTAGCTAAACACCATAGTTTCCTGAATCGCTTGGTTAGAGAATTACTTTCTTCGGTTTAAGATGTAAGTACTTTTGTCACTTTTTTCATTATAAAAATTTTAATCTTTTACAAATTTTAAGAATTATTTTTTAAAAAATTATTGTTACTATAAATATAATTATGTGTTATATTATTGAAATTAATTAAGGATATAATAAATAGTAGTTATAAAAAATAGTCCTTTAACTATTTTAAATTTCTATTTCTATTCATTAATCTATTTTTCTTCCTTTTCTAACTATAAATTATGTTTTTTATAGTTAGTCTCGACCACAATGGACATGATGAAATTTAACAATATGCCGCCAAGGCTATAGTGGTTGGGACTAATTATGAAAAATAAATGTAGTTTGAGGTTACAAAAAGAAAAATAATTATTAGTGGACTAAAAATAAAAATAAAAAATAGTTGAAAAACTATTTTTTCTTTACATTTTTATTAACTATATTCTTATTTACTTATCTCTTTCCCTCATATCTCTTTCAATATTTTTTCCTAACTCTTGACTAAGCAATATTCTAACTAATTAAAATTTTTGTATTTTAACTAGTCATTTATCTTCATCTTTTATCTTAAAAATCTTACAATATTAACATTGTAACTAATTATTTCAAAAATTTTAATTTAATTATTTTATTATTTATGTATATAAATAAAGGTATCATTACTTAAATCCTATATTAAGATATATTAAATCAAGAATGTAGCAAAATATTATGGAAAACAGTTCTTTAACTATTTTTAATTTTTATTTCTAGTCCTTAATTTTTTCTTCTTTTTGTAACATCAAGCTTTTTTTATTTTTTATAATTAGTCTTAGCCACTATGGCCACGCGGAATCTGGCAATATGCCCCCAAACTTACGGTGGTTGGGACTAGTTAGAAAAATCGACAATAATTTGATGTATAAAAAGAAAAATAAATAGATTAAGGATTAAAAATAAAAATAAAAATTAGTTACGTTGAAGGATTATTTCTTATAGTTACTTTTCTCCTTTTTTAAAGTGCTTTTTTATTTCTCTTTGATGTGTTATCACTTAAGTTATTTCTTTTGATTTTTTGACGAACTTTTTCAAAGATGTAAATTTTCTTTCTAAGAAAAATTTAATATTAGACCAGTTAGTTCTATCCCCAACTCTTCTCACATTTTTTTGGTGGCTCTACTTACCTTGAGCAAAAATCAGTAGCAATCGTGAGTTAGGAATAATAGACTAATCTAACCCCAAGTTTCCTCCCTTAAAAAACAGTCCTAACAATCTTGCAAAATGGTTGCACTTGGATGTACCTAAAATATAAACATAAAAGGTAAAGAAAACACCACTGACGGTTCAATAAAGTTAAGAATTACAATGCTTATCTCACATGCTGTACATGATCTTTTCATTGCAACAGACTCAAGCTGATCTTTTTCTTAAAATAAATCAATATAAGATAGATCGACAAGTTAATATTTAAAGAAAGTTAAGTATTAAAGAAAGTTCAGAGGAAAAAGGGTTTTCATCTTGTTTCTTGGTGTCAATATTGTGGCAATGGAGAGGACACTGTGGATCATATCTTCTTCCATTCTACATTTAGCTCAAATTTTGGGAGGTTGGTGGCTGTTTCTGCAGGCTTCAGCTCCGTTCCGCATTAGTTCTTGGCTATGTTGAGGGATTGGTTTCAGCGAAGGCTTTTTATGTTTAAATAATTAAACTCTTCCTTAATACTTATCTGCTGGACATTATGGCAGGCAAGATGTCAATTCTTCTATGAGGAAATTGTGCTATTGTGAAAGCAAATCAAAACACCAGGTAGGTTAAGTATTCTACCAAAAATTATTCAAAAGAAATTTTCAGAAAAGATTGGAAGGTCATAGGCGGACTGCTTCAACCTCCTTAAACAAAATTTTTCTAGATAATTAAAAATACAATACCCAACAATGGCTATTAAAATAAATAAAAGAACACCGAGAAATTAACGAAGTCCGACTAATATTGTCTACTCCTCAAACACAACTAATATTATTTTGTGAGAAGATAAGAGAGAAAACAATAGCCTAAAGAAGTAATCAAGGCTATGTTTTGGGATGCTACACAAAGGAGGAGGATGCTTCATTTTATGGTTGTAAAGAAACCTCTCTTTTACTTTAGTTTCCATGTGGGATGCTGGAAAAATGAGCCAAATCAATAAGTTTCTACCTTGGCAATTTTTTTTTTCTTTACACTCTTCAAAACTCGTCACAAATATTCATATTAATAGTGTTTTCGAATGCGCTTCAAAAGCTCCAAAATTCAAATTTGTAAAATATTTATTAACTCCAAGCAATAATTGAACTTGATAACTATCACCATCTTTGTCATCATGTCTGTAGGATTTTCAGTAGTCTTAATCTTATGGATTGATATTTGACCATTTTCCAGAATTTTTATAATGAAGTGATACTTGACATTGATGTGCTTCGTCCTTACATGATAAACTTGGTTCTTTGCTAAATGAATAGCACTTTGACCATCACAATGTATTTTGACATGTTTCTATCTTACTCCTAGTTCATCACACAACTCTTGAAGCCAAATTGCCTCTTTAACAGCCTCAGTAACTGCCATGTCTACTTCTGTTGTAGATAGAGCCATTGTTGTTTGTAAAGTAGATTTCTAACTAACTGGTGCTTTGGCTAACGTGAACACATAACCTGTCATTGATCGACACTTGTCCAAATCACTAATATAATCTGAGTCATAGTATCTAACTACCCATTGACCATCATCCTTATCTTGCTGAAAAATTAAACCAACATCCACGGTTTTGATAATATACCGTAGAATCCATTTCATAGTTTGCCAATGTTCTTTATTGGGATCATGCATATACCTGCTTACAACTCCAATTGCTTGGAAATGTCAAGCCTTGTACACATCATAGCATACATCAAGCTACCAATAGCATTTGGAGATAAAGATGCACTAAGCTTAAAATGAAGAGCAAAAAGGGTACCAACAGCCTTTGGTTGTTCATTCATGCCAAATCACTTTAGTAATTTTCTCAAATATTCTTTCTGAGTTAAGTACAGTCTCCCTAATTTTCTGTCTCTGCATATCTCCATATCAAGAATCCTTCTTGCTTCTCCTAAATCCTTCATCTTAAACTCTTTATTGAGTTAAGCCTTCAACTTTTCAATTGCTTCTTTATTCTTCGAAGCTATCAACATATCATCAACATATAAGAGAAGATATATGAAAGTTTCATCTTGTAGCTTGTGAAAGTATACACAATGGTCGTACCTGCTTCTTGTGTACTTTTGCCCTTACATGAACTTATTAAATCGCTTGTACCATTGTTTTGGGGATTGTTTTAATCCATACAATGATTTGTTAAGCTTACAAAACAACTTTTATTTCCCAACAACTTTGAATCCCTCTGGCTGACTCATATAGATTTCTTCATCTAAGTCCCCATGTAAGAATGTAGTCTTCATATCCATCTGAACTAGTTTCATATCCAATTGTGCTACCAAGGCCAATAAGATTCTAATGGGGGAATATTTCATAACTGGAAAAAATACTTCATTATAATCAACTCCCTCCATTTGAGCATAACCTTTAGCTACCAACCTGACCTTGTAACGAATGTCAGACTTGTTAAGAAATCCATTCTTTGCATATACCCATTTACAATCAATTGCTTTTTCCCCCTTTGGTAAGCTTGCTAGCTTCCATGTTTGATTCTTCTCAAGGGACTGCATTTCTTCTTTCATTACATTCCTCCACTTGTCACCCTAACATCTTGAATGGCTTCATGATAAGTGCTAGAAATTTCATCGTTTGCAATTGAGATTGCATATGCTATTGTATCATCATAGCGAACAGGCCTTTTGATGGTCCTCTTTTCTTTTCTCAATACACATGTTGCATCTAGGATTGTTGTTGCTATTGAGTTTCATCAGTTAAACTCTCTTCTTCATTTGACTCTTCATCTATTACCGGTGTGTCTCCATATGCTTCTTTTCTGACTAGGTTCAAAGTTTTATTAAACTCTACCTGCTTTGAGATTGTCTCCACCTACTGTAAAGCTTCATCTAATTGCTGAGAGGTTTCATTTGTCACTTTCTTCAACATGTTTGACTCATAAAAAATAACATCTCTATTAAAAATTATCCTTTTATCTTTAGGACACCATAGGCAATATCCTTTGACTCCAGCAGTGATTCCCATGAACATTGCCTTCTTAGTTCTTGGGTCCAGCTTTGATTTCTTTACATGATAATAAGTAGTACAACCAAATACATGTGAAGAGTCATAATTAGTAGTAGGCTTTCTAGACCATTTCTCCAGAGGAGTTTTACCATCATTAGCAGTTGATGGTAATCGATTAATGAGATGGCATGCATAAGTTATAGCTTCAACCCAAAATTGTTTGCCCAACCAAGCATTGGACAACATACACTGAACTTTCTCTAGTAATGTCCGGTTCATGCGTTCTGCCACCCTATTTTGTTGCGGTGTATTTCTAATTGAGAAGTGTCGTACAATTCCTTTATCTACACAAATCTTAAAAAACGGGTCACTTTTATATTCGCTACCATTATTTGTTTAGAGGCATTTGATCTTTCTCCCCATTTGATTTTCCACCATCTTTTTCCAAATAAGGAAAGTGTCTAACATCATCCTTTGCATTCCTTTCAATAATCCTTCATTCGATAAAGTTTTCAAAGATTTGCTACCAGCATGTCCCAAGCATATATGCCAAAGCCTAGTTGCACTATCTCTTTATCATCTATAGCAGCAATATTTGATGATGTCTTCATAACTGTACTTCCTTGATAGTATACAAGTTGTTGCTCTTCTGAATTCCTTTCAGCACAATTAATGCTCCAGATATGATCTTCATTACTCCTTTACTTATCTTGACATTGAAACCCTTTGCTTCCAGAGTCCCAGCGGAAATGAGATTCTTTGTCAAGTTTGGTACATGTCCGACATCATTTAGAATTCTGAATGATCCATCATCATTCTTAAGACTAATCGAGCATTTTCTATGTGTTTCACAAGAAATGTCATTTGCAGTGTACACAACTCCACCTTCTAGTTCTTTAAAATCAAAGAACCAGTCTCGATTTGGACACATATTATAGCTGTAACCTATATCCAAGAGCCAAGTATTGGAATGACTTGTTGATGGCGTGATAATCACTGAAAAATCTGATTCTTCATCAGCACACTTAGTACATTTTGAGCTTGCAATAGCTTTTCCTTTTTCATTCTTGCTCTTAGTCTTCAATTTTGGACAGTCTTTGTTCCAATGCCCTTTTTCTCTACAGAAGGCACATTCATCTTTGCTTGGTCTGAATTTTGATCTCCACTTCTTCTCTCTACTTCTGCTTTGAAAGTGACCTCTCACCACTAATGCTTCTTCTGCTGCTTTACTTGCCTCCCCTTTCTCTTTCTTTCTTTCGAAGTTCATAACTATACAATACATAAGTTACTTCTGTAAGAGTCACATCAAACTTCCCATAGAGTAGAGTAGTCTCAAGAAACTCAAACTCCTCAGAAAGTGATCCCAACAGCATCAAAGCAAATCTTCATCACAAAAGGTCACGTCCAAGTTCAACAAATCAGCAACCAGCTGATTAAAATTGGTGACATGTTCATTCATAGTGGTACCATAAACATAACTGAAGGAGAACAATCTTTTCTTCAAGTGAAGCTTATTTTGACTGCTCTTATTCAAGAATTTTTCTTCAAGTGCCATCCATAATTTATAAGTAGAAGTCTCATTTGAAAATGCATATTTTTGCTCCCTTGATAAGCAAGGCCAAATTGTACTACATGTCAATCGATTGATAGTCTTCTATGGCAACATCTAGACCTTGTTGAAATAAAGTATCTAGAAATTCACCTTGCCACATGCCAAAATGTCCTATTCTATTAAAAATTTCCACAGCAAATCTTGTATTGGTTATTGCTGTTCTTGACAAAATTGAGGAAATGGATGCTACCACCTTTGATGGCTCTGCCATTTTTGCTCCAAAAAATTTAATAACCAACAAATGCAAAATACCAATAAACCAAGAGTTTTCTTTCTGATGTGAAAGATCAGTCTAAGCTGCAACCATAGAGCATACTCAAAAAATCTTTGGCTTTGATACCAATTGTTGCGGAAGCAAATCAAAACACCAGTAGGTTAAATATTCTACCAAAAATTATCCCAAGAAAATTTTCAAAAAAGATTGGAGAGTCACATACGGACCGCTTAAATACCAACCTCTTTAGACAAAATTTTTCTAGATAATTAAAAGTACAATACCCAACAATGACTATTAAAATAAATAAAAGAACATTAAGAAATTAACGAGGTTCGGCTAATATTACCTACTCCTCGAACACCACCAATATTATTTTGTGAGAAGATAAGAGAGAAAATAATAGTTTAAAGAAGTAATCAATGTTATGTTTTTGAGATGCTATACAAAGGGGGAGGATGCTTCCTTTTATAATTGTAAAGAAACCTCTCCTTTTACTTTAGTTTCCATGTGGGATGCTGGAGTGAGCCAAATCAATATGTGCTTACTTTAACATAGTTATATTGTCAGTTCTACAACCTTGCACAAATGGTTTCAAAGTGCGACTGGTGGTATTCTCCGGCACAGGTTTATCTCATTGCTACTTCGATATCTTTTGTTGGTGACGAAGGAGCTAATTGGTAAAAAGAGTGAGAATAATGGTGAAGTTAGGCTTTGTGTATTTTCAAGTACAATGTGACTCTCAAATCGTTTTTAAGGTGATTAACCACAGGTTTAAACCTCCATGGAGAGTGTAAATGCTACCTGAGGCAAATGCTATTGAGGATGGATTTGCCAACTTTGCTTGCTCTTCAACTGATTCGTATCATTTTGGGTATAAAAAGGTCTGGTAAAAATTGTTTGAGGGCTAAAAATGTCACTAAATAATTTTTGGGATAGTTTAAACAATTGTAAACTTATTTGTGGATATAAATTGTTGAAAGGTAGTTTTGAGATTAATTTAAACAATTAAAAGTATCCAAATAAGTAAAAAAAATTATTTTTTTCAAATAAAATTAATAGTTTATATTTCAATATAGACTGTCAAAATGAGTCATAACTCGCAGTCCAACCTGTCTATCCACATAAGTAGACAGACTCAAACATAGTTTATCCAAGCCTATTTAAATATTGGCTTATTTGACCATTTTTGTTTATCTTGCAGGTTGGAGCGAGTCGGTCGTAGTTTTTTTTTTTTTTTTTGTACTAATGTTCATTTCTAATTTAATGCATTTAAATTTTTATTTTGGCTCAAATATTCAATGTAATTATAACTATGTAAAAGTTTTGGCATAAAGTTAAAGATGTAATTTTTTTAAATTTGAGATTAAAGATTTAATAGAGATTTGATGGAAAGGTTTACATACAAAAAAAAAAAGTTCTAGCCCATAGGCCACCTACGATGAATATGGGATGGGAGTTTTTCAACTGGTGAAAAAATAAGCTCGGCCAATTCTGACCCAGTGAAAACCAATCCGCTATGGGTTAGGGTGAGCCGACCCGTTTGACAACACTAGGCTTAGTGGTGGAATGAGTGAAACTCTCTATTCACTATTAGGATTGGAATCTCTCTTCTTAAATGAGTATATTATTAGGATTTGTCTTGCGCAGCTTACCTTCTCGTATGGTAGTGGCAAATATGGGGCCAGGAGGGGTTGCACTTTTTAATATCTTTATTTTTTGGTCTTATTTATGAATTTCGCCCCTCCACTTTTTTTTAAAAAAATTCTAATAACCTTTAAAAAAACCAAACAAATTTCCAAAGTTTGTAATTTTTTAAATTTTACTTTTTTTTAATTTTAGTTATCATATTTTTAGAAAAGATGTTATATATCTTTGTTATCCTTTTATCTAAACTTTAGTATGAGCTTCCTTAGCTTCACTTGTGGTTGAATTAGTCTTTTAGATAGTGAGTTCTATTTTATTTTCTTTCTTTCAAACCAAGTTGAGCTGTTGATACTTTATTTTAATGTTTAACATTCGTTTCAAACCACCCTAGGCTTAGTTTGCATAGAAGGATTTTGAGAGAAGAGAAGAAAATTAGAGAGAATGGTAATCTCATCTTTTGTTTGCCAGCTTTTTAGAGAAAGAAATGGAGAGAAGATGAAAGAAATGGGTTTTCTTTCTTAAACTTTCTTCCCAAAGTTGGGGGAAAAAAAAGAGTAATGTTGAACATTCATCAAGCAAAAGTGAATTGTTTATGAAAGAAAAAATGGAGTTTAAAGTGAAAAAAAAAAGAGGAAAGATGTGAATTGAAAACTAATCCAAATTGGCCCTAAAATTGCCCAAGTTGCCAATAGACCATCGGACATAAAAATATTAATGACCAATATGTCCTTAAGGATAATTTTGTAAAATAATGTTTTCTTATAACTTTTCTTCTTATTTCTCTTCAACTCTCAAATGAAAATGAACTTTCCTTTTATTTTTCATCCAAAACTCCCAAACAACATTTGAAGTAAATTAGTTTATATTCTTTTCTTTTATCTTCTCTAATAACTTAAAATTGCTCTTCTTTTCTCTTCTCTCCTAATTTTCAAGCTAGGCCTTAATCTTGATTCTTTGCTTCCCAATACCAAAGTCTTAGATCTCCCCAGTCTTATGGTATGCAAGTTACTACACTAGACAAGATTTATTCAGTTTTTACACTTTTGAATAGTAGATATGATTTTTTTTTTCTTTTATGGATTCTCTTGTTAAATCAAAAAAAGAAACAGGAGTAAAAAATTTATAGTATGAACTGATAGGTGTATTATACTAGAAAGATTATATAATAATTTACCAATTAAAATCATAATTCCTATTCTGTGTGTTATAACCAATCACAAATTATTTGGCTGTTCTCTCTACTGAGTGGAATTTCTCTCTGTTTCTCTCTCTAGAGAAACTTGCTCTTCCTGGATCATCTAGGTAACATCTGTGCAATCCTCCTTTCCTTTCTTTTCCTTTCTCATTCTTGTTTTCGCTTACTTTTCGATTGTTTTGTTTTCTTCTTTGTGTGTGATCCTTTTCCTTGTCAATCTGGTGATCAGTCTCAGCCATGTTCTTACCTCTCTAAGTTGTCTGTAGTTTAAATCTCTTCTAGCTTCCTTTTGCCTGTGTCATCTCTACATGTCCTTATCCTGGTCCTACCACCATGTACCCTTGTTCCCTTGGTCTGTAACCCTCACGTGTTTGCACCTTCCATTCCCTGTGATATTTTAGTCTCCACTACCTATTTCTTCTTGCAGCATTTATAGACCCCCCCCCCCCCCTATTAATTGAGGAAGGAGTTTTATCGATACCGAGAGAGACCATTAATTACTCCTTCAAAGGAGTTTTATCGATACCGAGAGTTTTATCAAGGAATGTAAACTTCAAAGATGCTAAAACAATCCTTCAGGTGGCTTGGAATCTGGGCAATAGAGTTGAATTTTCCAATTTGGATCAAAACATCTAGCTATGCCATTTCAAGAAAGAAGAAGACAAACAGAGGATTCTTGAATCAAGCCCATGGTCGGTGAAAGGGGCTCACATTGTTCTGAGAGATTGGACTCCGGATTTTGCTTTTGAGGAATTGGATTTTTCGAGTACAATATTTTGGGTGCAAGCTCACAATATGCCTTTGAATATGATGAATCTTTGAGTCTGCTAGAATCATTAGGAATTTTATTGGAGAATTTGTGAAAACTAATGTCAGTCCACATAGAGTAAATTCGAGGAAGTTTCTAAGAATTCGAGTTAAAATTCAACTTGCCAACCCCTTCACAACCGGATTCTCTTTGCGGAAAGAAGACAACTCCAGAGTTTGGATCCAATTTAAATATGAAAGACTGTCTGATTTTTGTTTCAATTGCGGGAAGACTGATCACATAAAGCAAGATTGATGTGAAGATGTGAGTGATTTGATTGGACCAACTGATCCTCGTATGGCTTTTGGTCCTTGGCACCATGTCCAAACTCTATCAAATTTTTTGGCTAATCAGAAAAACAGCATTGGAAATACAAATCACAAAACGGAGAGCAAGGAGAAGAACTGTGACAACTTGCAAAATTCAGACACATTGGAGTTTTCGTCTAAGACTTTCCATCAAGGTACTCCCAACCACCCTGCTTTAGATGCATTAAATGTTTCTGCCTTGCAAAGTTCCAACTACCTACTTTCTGATAACTCATCTACCCTTTATAACCCGTACGACATAACTTGTTTCCCTACCCTTCGTACTACAGATAGCCCATAACATCTTGGACCCATAACTGAAATCACCCAAACCCTCACCCCAAGACTAGAAGATACTCAAAGCCCTTTTAATATCCAAGCTTCCACAGAAACCTAACACTTCCATTTACGAGCCAGCAATCAAACCAAAATACCATATGGGCCAACCCATCTCCCATAAAAGAAAACCCAACACCATTCCCTTACCTATGCCCAAACGAAACAGAATCCCTCTACCTCCAGTCAATCTTAATAACCTATTCCAGTCAGCTCTAAACCTCCATCCTTATCAACCAATAGCCTCTGTACATCCTCTCATCTGTGATGCTAACTATGTGATGGAGACTGGTGAACCTGTTCCTACAACTACAGTCTCTGAAGAAGTTGTTTTGGTTAAAAGACGTTTAATTCATGTTAAAAAGAGTGTTATGAATTTGAATACAAGTATGTTTGAACGTAATGTAGTGCCTATAGAAGTACGAATTGCTGAACTTGACAATCAAACATATTCAGAACTAACAACTGAGGAGGCAGGCCAAGACAAGCCTCCCATTTACCAATGATTCTCCTAGCATGGAATTGCGGAGGCCTTGGAAGGCCTCGAGCAGTGAGAGCATTGAGGGCCTTGATCAGCTCTCAAAAACCTTCATGTATATTCCTTTCTGAGACAAAAATCTCCTTTGTTACTAAGAATGCTAATATAGCTAAATCTCTTCGTTACTCTGGACATCATTGTGTGCCGTCAAGTGGTAAATCTGGCTGCTAGTTGCTATGCTGGAACAACAATGTGCAACTTGATGTGGTTGCAACCAATAGCTTTTTGATTAATTGTGTCATTTTCTTTGATCCTCCCTATCAATCATGGCAATTAACTTGCATTTATGGTCCTACGAACTATGCTTTCAAACAAAGTTTCTGGAGTGACCTAGAAAAAATTGGAGATGTTTTTGATGGACCTTGGGCTATAATCAATGATTTTAACTGCATCATGTGCAAGGATGATAAATTGGGAGGGCAACTTTTTGCTAATAGCAGTAATGGATGCTTTAAAAATTAGGCTGATAATAAAGGATTGATTGATGCGGGTTTCTCTGGTTACCAATTTACCTAGAATAACAAAAGAAGTGGCAAGGCAAATATTCAAGAGAGGTTAGACAGGGGGATAATGAATGCTGCTTGGAGAATTCTATTTCCTGATGCTACTATATCTCATCTGACTGCTCTATCTTCTGACCATCGACCCATACTTTTCAAGACCTCTTCCCTAACTGTGTCTAGACCAAAACCGTTCAAATTTGAGAGGATGTGGACAAGAAGTGAAGATTCTGCTGATGTTATCCTTAAAGCTTGGTAGGCTTATATTTCTGGTTCTCCCTTATGCATAATTGCTGGAAAAATAAAAAATACGAAGGTTGCTCTAAAATCTTGGAATAGGAAAACCTTTGGCAATGGTCAGCAATGTATACAATCCCTTAAAGAAAAAATTGAATTACCCCAGTCCCTTGCCTCATAGTCTTACTCTGCTGAGAAAGAAAAGATTGCACAAGATGAGTTGGATGAGTTGTTGAAGAGGGAACATATTCTTTGGTGGGAGAAGTCTAAAGCCCTCTGGCTTGAGAATGGTGATGCTATTACACATTTTTTTCATCTGTCTACTATAATTAATAGGAGATATAACAGTATTGACCGTGTCCTTGACAATAATAATCAGTGGAGAACAGATTGGGATGGTATTGGGATTACTTTTCTGCAATACTATCAAAATCTATTCTGCTCTTCCCACTCCTCCACTCCCTCTGATCTTGATAACTTGATCTCTTCTAGTATTTCTGAATCTACTAATGCTAAGATTTGTGCTATTCCTTCTCAAGAAGAGATTAGATCTACAACCTTCTCTATGCATTCAGGCAAAAGCCCAGGACCAGATAGCATGACCCCGATTTTCTTCAAATCCTATTGGTGTATCATTGAAAGGGATATTGTTGATGTTGTACAAAGCTTCTTTATTCATGGCAGATTGTTGAAAACTATTAATCATACATTTATAGCTCTTATCCCTAAAACTGACAATGCTAACAAAGTAGAGCAATATAGACCAATCTCCCTCTGTAATATTGTTTATAAGACGATTACCAAAATTCTAGTGTGTAGACTAAAACCATTGCTTGATTGTCTTGTATGTCTTACACAGGGAGCTTTCATTCCAGGAAGGGGAATCATTGACAATGTTGTACTCAATCATGAGGTATGCATTATCTCAATAAAAAGAAAGGTAAGATCGGGGCCATGGCAGTCAAAATTGATATGGAAAAGGCATATGACAAGGTTGAATGGACTTTCCTTCTTAACATTCTTAGAGCGCATGGTTTTTGTGATAAATTTGTCAACCTGATCGGTGAGTGCATCATTTCATCATCATTCTCTATCCTTATAAATGGCTCTCCCTACGGTATGTTTAAACCTTCTTGTGGTTTGAGACAAGGTGATCCTACATCACCTGCTCTGTTCACTCTTTACTTTGACCTATTGTCATGATTTCTTAGCAAAATTGAGGATGAAGGAAATTTCCATGGAGTGAAAGTTAGTAGAAATAGTCCTCTTATCTCACACCTAATGTTGTTGATGACTTGTTAATTTTTTGCAGGTCTAACCAAGACGAAGCTGCTGAGATCCAAAAATGTCTGAATAAATACTGTTTGTGGTCAGGCCAAGCAATTAACTTGACTAAGTCATCTATTCATTTCAGCAAGAATATGGACAATGGCATGAAAGAAATTCTACGTCAACAACTCAATATAAAAGAGTGCAACCATAAGGCCAAGTACCCAGGAGTGCCATTTTGTAGGAGTAATTCCAAGAAGGCAACTTTTAGTGACATCATTGAGAAGGTGAAGAGGAAACTGGCAGGTTGGAAAATGAGATCATTATCACAGGCTGGAAGAAGCATTCTTATTCAATCAGTGATTCAAGCTATTCCTTCTTATCACATGCAAAATTTTTTGCTTTCTTCTTCTATATGTGATCAGCTTGATAGAATCACTAGGAATTTTTGGTGGGGTTTCCAAGAGGATAGTAAGAAACATTTATATCTCAAGTCATGGAATTCAATTTGCTCCGATAAGATGAAAGGTGGTCTGGGATTCAGAACGATGAGGGGCATGAATGTTGCTTTTGTGACTAAATTAGCTTGGTTGATGTACAGCTCTCCTGAGAAAACATAGGTTAAAATATTCAATGTGAAATATCTCAAGGGACAAACATTACTAGGAGCAAATAGTCTAAAGGAATCGGGATCATCGATTTCGAAAAGTGTTTGGAGATGTAGAACTCCACATTGAGGATTTGGGATGATCCTTGGCTGCCTGAGATTGAAGGATTCAAACCTAATACAGAATACAACACTAATGAGGATATTCAACTAGTACGAGATCTTATGACAGAGGATTGGCAAATTGGAATCATGGGTTGATCTTTGATATCTTTCCAATTGAGATTGCATGTGAGATTATCAAAATCCATATTCCTCTTAATGAGGAACAAGATTCTCTTATATGGTGTCCCTCCAAGTCAGGGACATTCTCTGTGAAGTTAGCACACAAATTAATCCATCAAGAGAGAGCTTTACCAGAGTCCAACCAGTTTACTGGAACTTGGAAATGACTTTGGCAAGCAAACCTACACAACAGACATAGGCATTTCTCTGGAAAGTTATATCGAATAACCTACCTACTTGCCATAGGTTGTCTAAGGTTATGAATATTGAGAAGAATCGCTGTTATATATGTAATGAGGTAGGAGAGACATCTGAACATATCTTCTTAAATTGTCCCCTCAGTGTGGCAATATGGTGGAACTCTAAATGGCAATTGAACACTCAAGCGATTTCAACAGCTGGACTTATGCAGTGGCTAAATGATTTGCTAAATCCACAAAGCCAAATCCCAGTCCCAACTGAGCTAAGAGATGAACTCTTGACATTTGCTACTATTTCTATGGAAACAATCTGGTGGTGGAGAAACAAAATATGACAAGGAGGGAAGTTGGTATCATTGGGAGAAATACTTAAATACATATGCACTAAGACCAACCAGTACATGAATGCTCAGATTAACAAAAAGCTTCCAAAACCTCATGCAGGTGAATTAGGTTGGACCAAACCACGCCCAGGATGGAAGAAGATCAACTTTGATGCCACTTATACAAAGGAACAATCCTCAGTAGCATATTTGGTGGGAGACCATATGGGCAAATGTATGGAAGCTATAGTGGAACCCAATTACTCTACTGACTCCTATTCAGCAGAGGCTTTTGCAGCTTGGAGTGCTATGAAGTATTGCAGATAGAGAACAGATTCACAAAGGCATTTTTGAAGATGATTCACTAAATGTGATCAAGGCCATTTATGGTTCCAAAGAAACAGAGGAATAGAGAGGAAAAAGCATCGTTCAAGATTGCGAACTCTTGATAGTCAAATAGAAGGATTGGAAAATAAATATGTATTTAGATTTTGTAACCAAAGTGCCCATAATTTAGGTAAATGGGCTGAGAAATACTTTAAAAATGGCTTCATATCACCAACTCATTTACCTCTTGAAGTTCTTTTTGACAAAGGAGGAATTAGTACCTTCGATTGTAATCGTACTGATGTTTTAGATGATAATGAAGGCTAATTACTTATTCAGAAAAAAAAAAACCAATCACAAACTAAGGACTAAATTGGGATATTTTTATCATTTAAGGACTATTTAGGCAAATGTTCCTAAACTTGCAGCATTAAATATGCACAAACTGTATGCAGGTTTTGTTTGGATTATATAAAATTAAAAATATTTTTATTATTTATTATTTAACTTTTAAATTTTTACAACTCAAGCATTCAAAACATTAAAACTCATATTTATCTAAAATCACTTTGTGTTTGCATAGCAAAAGATTAATTTTTTAAATTATATCTATTTTTATATATTTGTATATATGAATATTATAAAAATTAACTTTAAAATGATTAATTTTTTAAAAAATATTTTTAAAAAAATTAGTTATTTTGAGATCGATTTCTATAATATTTATATGCATAAATACGTAAAAATAGATATCGTTTAAAAATTAATTTTTATTACGCAAATAGTAATAATTTTTGATAGATTTAAATTTGATATTTTGAATATTTAAGAAAAATTAAAAATTTAAAAATTAAATAATAAATAATAAAAATATTTTTAATTATATATAATCTAAACTAAAACTGTATATACTACTTACCGTTTAAATAAACCTCTCTCATAAACCTCTGCCCGACCCCCTCACTAACACCCCCGAGCAACCGTCGCCGCCATTACCTCTACGGCGCGGCCACCGCCTCTCCCTTTTTCCTTCCCCACCCCCCTCCAGCTTCACCCCATGACCGCTCAATCTCAGATATCTCATAGAATTCGTCAACTTGATATGCTGTCTCATATCTGATCTTCTGTCTTTTCGAAACCCAAAAAACTTGAAATTCGACGGGGTCAATGTGAGAGTTCAATGCGTCCAACAGAGTAGAATAGAAACGCAGAAAGAGAGAAACTTGACTCTATTTTAGTCAGAAATTTTGATTCATGGCGGAAAATGAGAAGGATGAGCCCTCGGACCCTTGTTGTCGAAAGGTAATTTTTTTTTGGTGAGCATTTTTTTTCAAAGATTTGGTTATAAATGTTTCTCATTATATTTTGTAGTGGAAAGAGAAGTGTACAAAGTTGAAAGATAGGCATGCGAAGCTTGAAGAAGGTAGAAATGCTCTCCGAAAAGCTCTCTCTATTTTGGAGCAAAAAATTGAGAAGATGCAAGCTGAGAATGTGAGTCTCAAGAAAGGTAAAGATTTTTACTTGCACTGGTTTTTTCTTTTTAAGATTACAAATGTGGTTGATGACCATTCAAATAGAACATAGCGCCCAAGTAACAGTAGAACTGTGTATTAATTTGAATTTCTTGGAACTTTCTTATTAATAATTGTTAAGCATGTCAACCTCAGGCTTCAGGAATGAGTTGGATTTATTGTTTTATGTACTATACAGAATTTCGTGTTCTTTTGATGCTTTTGAGGTTCCTCTATTGTTGAACTGATTTGTAATGCGGGTGCTTTTTGTTTCAGCTCTTGAGGATGAGAGAATGAGGGGAATAACCGACAAAGAAGCTAGAGCCAAGGAATCTGATATGCGGGTTGCTTTAGAGAATGAGGTTTCTGCTTTGAAGTCTGAGATTCATTCCCTGCAGCAGAACGGAGATTTGATGGGTCAGGGGGTGGACCAGGAAATAGCAAATCTCCGCAACCATATTTCAGAAGGTGAGAGTGAAATTAACCAACTGAAGGAGCTTTTGGGGAAAGAAAGAAAAAGAGCAGATGTAGAGAAAAAGAAAGCCGAGCAAGAGAAGACGAAAGCTGATGAGGCAGCTAAAAATATCAAAGCAGAAAATAGTAGGGCTAGTGAAGAGAAGATGCTTGCTGATATTGAAAGGAGAAAGGCTAATGAATATAGTCTTCAATTGGAGGCTTTAAAATCTGATGTTGATGAAGCAAAATCAAAGTTAGCTTTGTCCACTGCCAAACTTGAAGAGGCAAACAATAAACTGAATGCTGAAAGGGAGAAGACAATTATGGAGAGAAAGCGAGCAGACACAGAAATGGCTAAAGTGGAGGAACAAAGGAAGGCTGCCAAAGCAAATTGGAAGAAGGCCATGGATGAAAAAAGACACACTGATAATCTGCGTCAGCAGTTGGAAAAAACTAGTAAAAGGGTAAAAGAACTAGAGAATGAGATGCATGAACTAGTATCTAAGAGGAAACTGGTTGATCTTCCTTTTGAGCAATCTGTTAGGCATCCAACTACAGGAAGTGCAGAACTTAATGGTGAGATTTGCTCAGAGACAGTGAAAAGAGATAAAAATGCTGAAGAGGCTTGCAAGAGGCTAGAAAAAATAGAACAGAAGATGATCAAAGAAAAAAAGCGGGCAAAGTTGGAGAGGAGAAAGGCAGAAGAGCAGAGGCAGATAGCAGAAGCATATAAGAAGGTTGTCATGGAGGAAAAGCGACACTCGGATCAGCTCTCTCATGAGCTAGGATGTTATAAACAAAGGTTGAAGGAAGTACAGGTGGAAATCCAGAACCTTATTTCATCTATAACAATGGTTGAGTCTTCAACTCTTGCATCTGTCGGAGAAACTGCTGGGACGAGGCTGCTCAGAAAACAATTGAAGTTTGAAAAGATGCGAGTAAAGCATGCTAAGCAAGTAGCTAGAATGGAAAAAAGTCATAGTCAGATACTAAGGAAAGAAGTACTTAAAGTAAAGCAGGACCTTGTTCAGTTTTTCCAGCGCTTGGATACTCTGGGTGACTTTGTCTTACAAAGACATGGGAGCATAAAGGAGCTGGAAAAGGTCTGTTTCTCCTTGCTTCAAGTTATATATATTGCATATTTATAGGATGAGTAGGCATGATTAACATAGGGAGAGCTCAAAAATGGTATGTTTTACATTTTGTGCTTCTTACTTTTACATTTTAGCTAGTGTTAGAAATCAGAAACGCGGCTCTTCATATCTCTAAGCTTTTGAGAAAGCACAGTTTCCTATTTTATGCCGTATGAGCTTTGGTACAATCAATTAATAATTGCATATCTAAGAAGACATGCTGAAAAGTGCTCATAGATTTTTAGAAATTTCACTTGAATAATTATTTCAAAAGATTTTAGTTAGGATTTCTATTGTGATGTTGTGGTTTCAATCAGTTATGGTGTTTGTCTCGTGCTTCTTTGTAATTTTTGTTCTGATATCTATTTTTTTTATTGCTTGTGAACAGAAGCGCAAGCATTTGCTTGGTTTATTAATCCATTAATATTGTTTTTGGTTGTGCAGCTGGGAAACTCGAGTTTGGAGCAAGAATATTTTGATGCGGAACCATGTCAGAGGAACCTCAGTTCTGGAAATATACCTACTAAACAAAACTGGATATGCACAGCTACTTGTGGATTTGACCCACTGGATCAGAACAGAAATTGTACTGCTTCATTGCCTCCTATATGTGGAAAGATCAACATGAGAACTAATGCAGGTATTGATACTAAATTAGAGCCTCTGACAAGGGGTCCTAACAGTAGCATGTTACGGAGTTCTGTCACAAATTCAAGTTCAGCATCTTTTTCTGATGGACCATTGGCGGTCTCAAAAGAAAGAGGTGCCTTTTCTGTTAATACATCAATTAATTTGACAGACGAAATACAAAACAGGGGACTGAGTCCATCTGGGTTGTCCAGTGATGCCAGAAAAATCTACAATGAAAAGCAGGTTGTAGAAGCTGAAAACAGTGTTGGAAGTCCTATTAAATGTGCAGCTGCAAGGACTGGGAATCATAAGACGAGGAAGAGAATTCTTGATGCAGTTGAACCCATTGAACACATGCATTCGGCTGGTCAAAACTTGCATCAGCAGGTATTGGAGAAATTATCTTTGCTAGACAGAAAGTTAAATTGTGAAATGACAACTCACTGCATGAGGATGGAATTTTGACAGCTAACCTGCATGGGAACAAGTGGAAGGAGGCCAAATCTTATAAGAAGAGGAAATCATCTGCTGGACAGGCTATAGCTGTGAATCACTCTTATGATTCTAATGAGCTGATGACAAGCCATGAAACTTCTGGCATTGAAAGACCTGATGTCTGCAAAGAAACTATTGCAATTGCTGGTAAACAAATTGGAGTGGAAAAGGATGGGATGGATGGTCCTTCCGAAAGCAATTTGGATCTTCCCAGAGATTTCTTTGAAATGCTGGATGGTGACTGGACAAAATTACTTGCGTTGGATAATGATCTTGATGAAGAACGCTTTCAGGAGGCATTTGCAAGGCCCATTTCTCCTACCATTCCCCTAATTGAGTTTCCAAATGATGAGGCACCTGAAATTTGCAATAATGGTCCTTTGTCTATCTATACTTCTTCTGAGGATTTTTCATATCCAAAGGTCGATCCACCACCATCTTGCAATTTTGATGTAATCAATTTGGAGATTGATTCCAATAAGCAGAAGATTAACAGAATTGGGCCTTCTAAAAGTTTACTGCCGCATAAGGATAGATATTCTGATGCTACATGTGAAAGTTTAGAGATAAATGAGAATGCCAACTCAGGTGTTTCGTGCAACTCTAAGATATCTGGATTGACGAGCATCTCAAATTTGGAGTGCAATGTTTCTAGACACCAAAAGAATTTCTCTGGAAGCAAAGGGGCATGCATCTCTGCTGAATTTCCCAGATATTACATTGTTTCGTCAAATAACAATGACAGCAGCAGCATTTCACGGATAGTCCAGACAAGTAATTGCATGAGTCGATTCTCTAATGTTTCTTCTACAGATATGTTCTTGCAGCATGTTCTGCTTGATTTTCAGAAGGCTGATGATCTATCAGCTAAGTAAGTAAACTATCTATCTCAAGTTGGTATCCTTGTTTAAGTCCATGGTTTTAACTGACAGTAAATATTGATAATCTTTGATTAAACATTAGTGTTCCTAAGTTAGGACATGGACAGATGGTTGCTTCAACTACAATAGCAATATGCTAATAGCTTTTTGAATTGGAGAAGGGTACTCCAAACTCATACTTTGCTAATGGAAAATAAGTGTTACTCTAGAGGTAGAGGATCAACAAACTGAAACTAACATGTTGACAAACTGCTGATTTATCCCAAAGATAACAATGTGTTTGTTTTTCCCCCTTTTTTCATGGGTGGTAGCCAAGGGAGGATGGAATGGTGCTATATATTAATGTTGATGGTGGAAATATTCAGTAAATATTATTTTCCAGCTTCTTCTTCCAGTTCCAATTCTAATCATTTAACATTTATGTTCATTTTTTGACATCCTACTTTTTAGTGAGTTTGAGAGGAACCTACATCTATTCTAAAGGATTTCAATTTGCCCCTTTCTTTTCATGCTTTTTTTCTATCCTAGAGGTTGAATTGATTGACAAAAATATAGGCCGTTTAAGTTGACATCTATAGTATCTTGTCATGTGTGAATTTGAGTTAACAGTGTTGGGGAGTGTGTTTATATGGGCCAACCTAATGTGCTTTATTGTTTCCAGGGAGAGAGTATGCGTGTTCGTTTCCTTAGTATTGTGCTACATCTCTGAGTTTATGAAGCAGAATTTTGGAGAGAATTTTCACTTGGACTCTGCTCTGTTCATGGATTCTTTTGCTCAACAAATGAGTAGAGGTTTGTAAATCCAGCATATTCTCATATTCTTTTTATAATCCATTGTTTTACTGGATTATTCCATTGTCTAAATTATTTTTAATGACATCTCAAGTTTCTTTTTGTGCAGTGCTTTCTGATGCAGATACTAGGCGAATGTTTGTCGAATTTTGTGACATGCACGAATTGTTGTCTCTAGTGGAGGATTTTCTTCTAAATAGAAGAGTTCTGGTGTATGATCATTTTTCAAATGAATCAAGCGTTGGACGTCATTCAAGATTCATGATTGATAGTGGGGGTAGTTGTTTAGTTTTGTCTATTCAGGCTGTCCCAATTGAGTTGCTAGTAGCTGGGGGAGTATTGTTAGCATCAATTTGTGCAGCAACTGACCAAATTGGTTTCCTTTGTGAGCTCTCATATAATATGTTAAGGATGCAGAAATCTAACTCTTTGTTGGTTATAAGGCTTGTCCATATTTTTGCCCATATGTGTGGATCAAAATATTTCAACCTTGAAGGCTATGGTCTTCAAATGTCAGTTCTGAAATGTTTGGTGGTGTTCCTTGAGAAGCTGAATTCTTCGACTGATTGCACTCCGAATTTCCCTTCTGTGCGTGATGCGTCGTCAAAGGATTTATTTTGTTCCAAGTGTCCATTCTCAGATAGCATTTCTTCGGTTGATGCCATTGTGGCGCTGCTGATAAAAGAGCTCCAGCATACCTTACAATGCCAGCTGCAGGATTCAAAGGAAGCATCTGATTGGTCAAATCCTGGAGCACCATCCAAAGGAAAGGAAACTGAAGAAATTTTAGGTGACAGAGAAGCTGCTTCAACAATTATTGTCAATAAAAATTTATTCTACTCCATTAACATCCTTTCATTACTGGAGCTTGTGGCAGGTCTCATGGTATGTCTTCAACCTTCTCTTATCATCAAGGCATACACTTTTCTTTTTTTCTCCCTGCAGTCGTATTACAATCTAAATGGTATTGTTACTTTTCTTCCCTGGTTTATATTTATTTTCTGTATATTTGATTGATCTCCGAGTTTCTTGTTTGCTGTCTTTTGATAAGTTTGGTGACCTATATAAATATAATTTTGTTGCTTGCTGGCATGGTTTACTGTATTTTATTGCTTGGTCTGGCGCAATAGGATGTCCAAATTTCCCCTTGAGATGATACACTATTTTCAACCGTTTTCTTGAGTTCGTTTTGGAATGCTTAACCATCATGCTTGATGTTTGGTATTAAAACATGGAATCCTTACTTTATGTTCAAATGGAGAACTTATACACATTTGCAGATGTGATTCTCATTTTTATTTATTCTTGACTTGTAGAACTGGGATTGGACATTTGGCAAAATCATTTCTCCGCTTTTGCAAATGGTGGAGTCATGTGTCCCAGACAACATCTCTGCTGCCATTATTTCTCTGCTGGGTCAACTTGGCAGGTATGGTATAAAGCATACTTAAACTAGAGATAAAGTTATTTGATCTGATGCGAAAGTCAAAATGTCCAGAATGTTTTGTCTTGGCATTGGATTTTCACATATGCATTAGCAGCTTGCTGTGCCAGCAGAAGCTTTTTACTGTTTCATTATTAAAAGTTAAGAATAAAAGCAGATAATTTTTGGGTACAGATTTTTATGGAATAGCATTATGCTCAGTAGTTGCGTTGTACCTACATACCTTTGGCCTCATTATACGTTCTATTTTGATACGTCAAACGTAAAAGAAGCTCTCCTTGTTCTTCTTCCTATTTCTTCTATTGTTCTGGCGAGACTATTCTTGATCCAATAAATTAATTAGAAGGTTGTAAACCTAATGGAGTTCGGTAAAGACTGCAGAACATAACTCGGAGATACTACCAAGCTAGCTATCCTGAATATCTTTCTAGTTTGATTATTGACACTATATTAGCTTTCTGTTTAATCATGGCAGTTCGTATTATGGATGACTTATCGACTTAACTAGATGCCTTCACAGCCTTGACAGGGAGGAGACAAATGAATGGAAAAAGAAATGCTTGCTAGAAATGTTGGGAGTTTTGTTCCTTTAGGAAGTTGATATATAGTGAAAGGAAAGAACAGAGAAAAAGAGCTTCGGAAAAGGAGAGAAAAAAGGTGGAGAAGAGAACTTCTCAAGTACCTAGTTTACTTCTTAAACAAAATATCCCTTTTTCCTGTTCTGAAGGCTTACATTTGTAGATAAATTTTGTAAATCATATTCCTCTCATTTTTCTCGTTAAAACTCCAAAAAAAAAAAATGTAATAGAGAAAGTTTCCTCACTTGTGCTTCTTTTCTCTCTCTCTAATAATTTGAGTCTTCTGTTCTCTCTTAAACTCTCAAAACTAGCACTAACTTTTGTTTTAACACATCATGGATACATGAAGGAGTTTGCAGTTCCTATTCTTAGTTTTTTTTTTTTTTTTTTAAGCTCTAATATAGGTATTTTGCCATTAGCATAGTTCAATAGATACTTGGGGGATCTGTAGGGCTTTGATAATTAGCATGCCCTCTTGCCTGTTCTAATTTTGCTGTAATTTGTACAAGTGGGAAGATGCAATATGCTTTTATTAGAAACAGCATTCCTTGCTCGGGTTTCCAAGAGTAATTCCTTGCATATAATGCTTATATCCCTAATGCTGTTTTTCAGGCATGGAGTTGATGCCAAAGGATATCAGGATCCTGGAATTGAGAGCTTAAGGAATTGGTTGTGTACATTTCTCTGCCAAAGCACTTGTAGGAATTTTGGCCTTCCCATTCAGTTTGCTTCTGTGACAGCTTTACTTGGTCTTATTGTCAGCTCATTTCAAGAAGTTGTTGAGACCAATATTGATACTCCCGCAGGTGTTAGTCAATCAAATGCCATGAATTGTATAAGAAATTGGTTTACTTCATTGGATGCCGAGCAACAATCATCCTTTCGGGTTCTGAACTCTTCTATCAATGACAATTTCAGCAGCTCTGAGTTTTGCTGTTAATGTTGCAGTTTGATTCAAGTTGGAGATGCAAATTTTCAGCTGATATTTCCTTTTTCCCCTTGCAGTGGAGGTGAAACTGTAAAATCCGATCGGTCAATTTGATCGCTAATTTTGTAGGATTGTGCATATTATAGAAAGAAGAGATGCCATGTACTATTTTTTGGACGTTTCTTTTTTCCTTTTGGCAATTCCCAGTATACACTATTGTAGATGTACTGGACTTTTAGGTTTTTCTTTTTTTCTTTTTTTTTTTTTTTGATGAATAGAGTTTTAGGGATTTCACTGTTTGACATTCACATGCCAAATGTTAAGGAAGTGTCTCCCTCAAATGTTGGGCACTTCTATTTGTGACTATTACTATTTGTAACTTTATCTTCTCTTCTCTTCTTTTCTCTACCTGTAATCCTCAACCCCTCATTTCCCATTTTATTTTGTATTTTTTGGTTCTGAAAACAATGTTTGCTAAAAATAATGGTTTATGCTAATCCTCTTGTGGCGGACGTGACTTTTGGATTTTTAAATGAGGGTAAAATCGTCGCTTTCTAATTTTTCAATCACAAATGACTTCGCAAGCCGTTATATGCATTTAATAGGATCTAAATTATATCTATGAATACACGGGAATAGCTTGTAAAGTCATTGGGAGGAAGTAGTTAGAAAGTGTTTTTTCGTTTCAAAATATATGATTTATTTTTTATTTATAAAATTATTAAAATTTTAATATTTTATAAAAATATAAAAAAATACTCAAGCTACTATTTTTTCTTTTTTTCTTTAATTAATAGTGGTTAATTCTATTAATTTCTTCTGTTTCAAAAAGTCAACATTCTATTTATTAAAAATTTGAAATTTAATATTAGAATTAGTATCTTTGCATATTTTGAAAATAAAAATACTTAAAGTGAGTAGTTAGAGACAAGGAAAAAATAGGGAAAAAATTAATAAATGAACCCCTAATATAGAAACAGATTATATAATTTGAAACATACCAAAATAGAAAATAGATCATTTATTTTGAAATAGAGGGGTAATGATTTTATTCTTATTTATGTAAATTCTTCTTTAGGAGAGGCAGCGGAGACCATTATATTTTAAGAAAAAATGCTTCTAGACTAAAAATAGAATAAAATATTTTAAGATTACGTTAATACAAACAACATCGTTTTTTGAGATCAATTTTGTCAATTTTTTATTACATATTATATAAATATAGTAATATATATGTTCATATATACTCACATAATACATATAGATAATACATTATATTAAATTAAAAAATTAAAAATGTTAGAAGTATTTAGCAGAATGTAGAAGCCACAGAATCAATCATTGAAGAAAAAAAATTAACAAAGCCTCTCTAGTTTAATCTTACCTCTTAATCTTATTTGAATATTGTTGTTATTCCTACTATTCCAAAACCTAATTGGATATTAGTTTACACCAATAAAGAGGGGAGTCAAGTTGTTGATATGCATATGCTTGTCAAGAAAGCTATGGAGATGGAAGTTCCCAAAAACCTCACTTTCCCTGAGTTTGAATTTGTCTACTAGGGTTGTGCATCGAACATATTTGTTTGTTTAGCATCTTTATATATAATGACGTGACATAATGTATGAGTTTAGCAGCTATATTCCCTTAAAAGAATCAAAATAAAGTTATGTGTAACTTTACACTTTTCATTATTAAATGAGAAATATTTATAGTAAATAATTGAATGTACATCTATATATTTGGATTTCCTCTCATTTTAAAAATTGATTTAAAATTTTTATTTTGAGTTTCACTCCCTCTCTCGAAAACAATTTAATTTCATAACTATAAAAGATAAAAATTATCAAACAAAAACCCAATCCAAAAATCAATCCTATCTTGTGCATAGGATCATTTTTTGGACGATATTTGGGTAGACTCATCTTTTTGTAGACTACCATACTTAAAACTCATATTAGTTTATATGATACAACGAACATACATATACGGGTAAACTTAGACAGAGTTTAGTTTCAAAATCAAATTTAAAATTTTAAGTGTGGAATTCACATCTCCCATCGCAAACAATTTAACTTTTACGAAACCCAAGATAAAAATATCAAAACTAAACTCTATTAAATCACACCCATGTGGTGTACAAGTTTCATTGGTAGTAGTCTATATATAAGGACCAATTGCGTCTACATTTTAACATTGAGATCATATATCCATGTACATTAAAGCCTACCTTAGAATGTTTTTGCTTTTGATCCATTTAATTGAGTTATGCCTACTTTTAAATCTTACTCAAAAGGAAAAAAGTTACATGCAAATATAAGAAGAGAAATATTAAGTCTAAAGGAGATTTATTAGTTATACCTTTAATCATTTGATGAACCCAACCTCATCATATCATATTGGGATTCATTGCAACTTCTTATCTATAAATATTTATTATATTGGCGTAATAAGAATGTATGGCGAATTAATTTTGTCTATTCTTCATGTAGTTTCGCCCTAAAAAGGCAACAACAAATCCCTATGCTTACTTACCAATTAGACATTATGGCTAGTAAGTTAGAATAAGTTTTTACTAGCTTCGCCCTAAAATAGAAAACAAAGAAACGTCTATTAGAAAATGCTAAATTTATATTTTGAGGTGATTCTTTATAAGAAAATAAAAATATAAAAAATAGATAGAATTATAATTTTTTTGAAAATAGAAGGTAAAATATCTGTTAATTGCACTTTCTAGCCATATAAACATGTAAAACAAACCTACACATAACTATGAGGACCCCGAAATAAATGATACAAATGATAACGCATTATATATGTATCATATGGATTAACATAATAAATAAGAAAGAACATACAATCACTAACCAAAAAGTGTCAAAAAATCTATTAAATATAATATTATCTTTTATTAAGATCTAAAATTTTAAAAAGAATGAAATATAACTAGAAATTTTTAATTAATGACATTAGGGTAACTTTATAGCAAATATATAACTATCTTTGTAATTATGTAATTTGACATTGTGTAATTACATTACATGAGAATGTAATCTAGATAATTATGTCCAATTTGGCAAGCTGTTATGGTTGTTAAACATAATTTTGTCAATTGCAATATTAATTTTATCATGATAACTATATTCCAAATAATTTTAAAAACGCGATAAAATTTCATTTTATTTTAAAAGTTTAAATATTTATGTAGATAGTTTTAAAATAATAATTAAGTTTTTGATTGAATACGTCTAACGCTTTTTTTAGGAACATCTCAAACATTTATAAAAGTATTTAATAAAACAAAAATTTGCAAGTAGATATGATAAATTTAATAAAAACTTATTTCTGTTTTCTTAATGTATTAAAAATTAAAAAGAAGAATTTAATGAAAAATACCCATTCACAATTACCCTTTCTCCTTCCTTTCTTTGCTTTGAATAACAAAAAACAAAGAACAAAGTAATCTTCACAAAAAAAGAAGTCTCCAATTTTGGCATATGCTATGGTGCAATACTTTGATGGGCATTGAACAAAATATTATTTACTCCAAAGGCCTATATAAAAATATAGAATGGTACAAATAGATTTTTCTTTTCTAAAAAAGTGTCAAAGTGGTACCCCTATATATTGAAAGAGGGGATAAGGAAGGAATATGGGTTTGGCCTTTGTTGTCACCTGGTGATGATAATAGTGGGCAAGTACGTATCTCTTGGATTTGTTTTATTATTTAAAATTGGAATTCTTTTTCTCAGCAAACTCACTTCATACAAATACACAATTTTTAGCCCTTTCTCACACAGACATGAACTCTTCTCTCTCCCCCCTTTCTCTTTCTTAGGTTTCTCTCTCCTCTCTCATCTCCCATCCCTCGAGTCTTTCTTCTCTCTCCTATCCCTCTCTCTTTCTCTTTCTCTTTCTCTCTCCTCTCTCATCCCCTGTCTCTCTCTCTCTCTCTCTCCAGAAGGGAAAAAAAAACCCTAAAAGAGCTGTTTACCCACAAGTAAGTGTTCTCTCTCCAGCTCTCTTTCTCTCTCCCAGTATAAAATCTGAACTTTTCATTTCGCTGTCTCAAAATTTAAATTTCGGCTGCCTCCTAATTTTCCTTGCGTTTACCTTAAATTTTCGGTCTTTTTTAGCTGATGCTTTAATTTTAAGTATGGATCTGGGTTTGTTGCCTCTTTTGTGTCAGATCTATGTGGAGAAATGTAAAGATTTGAACTTTGTGTGGCAATATCCGTTCCCAGTGAATTTTTTAATTTGGAGTATTTTTCTTGAATTATTTCTTTACTGGGTTTTTGGTTTTTGGGATTTTTTATGAAAATGGTTTCTCGGATCTTTTCGTTTATGTGTTTGAAATGCGGGTTGTTTGACATTGGGGGAGTTTTTTGAAATATTATTTTGGTCCTCCTATGAAATCAATTTTGGGGCATTTATTAGTGGTTAAGATCCGAAGTGCTTATGCGTTTGTTTTGGTCACGAATCTTGTAAGATTAAGTGCCATTACTGGAGTTTTGAAGTCTGCATGCTTATTTGCTATGGAATCAAATGTTTATTTGAATATACTAAATAGCATTTGAATCTGATCGGAAATGCAAGGACAATCATGGTTTACTGTGATTTCAAAGAAAGTGTTTGGTGTGGGTCTCTTGAGGGAAGCTCTGATATGGCTATCTGGATCTGCTTACCCAGTTTTCTATTCTTACCATTTATAGTGGATAATGGGCTGTGCCTTCAAATTTGGATTTCTTCCGGTCTTATTTCTCTATGCTTCACTTTATCAGTGGTTTTTATAAATGTATAGCACGAGAGGTGGAATTCTGGTGTGGGAAATTAGAGTTATTTGAAGTATCTATTGATGTGGTTTCTTTATCTTGAACTATAGTTTTAATGGACGACGACGGCTTGAACATGAGGAACTGGGGTTATTATGAACCTTCCCTTAAAGGGCATCTGGGTCTGCAGCTGATGCCTACCATGATGGATCGAGATACAAAGCCCTTTCTTTCTGGGCGTGAGAGCAGTGTTATGGCTGCTGGAAATGGGGCATTCCATCCCCGAGATTACACAGTTTCAGGACTGCCTGATCACATGGACTACGTGAGAGAGACCTGGATAAACCACAGGGATAAATTCCTTCACATGTTCCCTGGAAACACTTACAATTCTGTGCTTGCAGAGACTTCTGGAAGTCATCAAATGCAGATGTTGCAACAACAGCCTGATAATGCTAAAGATACCAGGGTGACTGTGGAGGACTCTGGTGTTAGAAAGGAGGCTGGCCCAGCTAAGAAAAGAGCAGCAGCTGCTGCTGCACCGAAACCTCCCAAAGCGAAGAAGTCAAAGAAAAGTGCTGCACCAAAGGAAAATGGAAGTTCCTCAGCTCAGCGTACCAAAGCAGCAAAGAAGAATATGGATGTTGTGATTAATGGAATTGATCTGGACATTTCTGGTATTCCCATACCAGTTTGCTCTTGTACTGGTACACCTCAGCAATGTTATCGATGGGGATGTGGGGGTTGGCAGTCGGCTTGTTGTACGACTACTATATCCATGTATCCCTTGCCAATGAGTACTAAGAGGCGTGGAGCTCGGATTGCTGGACGGAAGATGAGTCAGGGTGCTTTCAAGAAGGTGTTGGAGAAACTTGCAGCTGACGGTTATAACTTTGCTAATCCCATTGATCTTAGGACTCACTGGGCAAAACATGGTACAAACAAGTTCGTAACAATCAGATAGACGAAACTGTGGATACCGATTGTTGACTGCCACTGCATCTGGTCTGTCTTTCATGTATATATTCCTGTGGCCTTTTGCAGAGTTATTTGGTATCTTGTAGTCGATGGATTTTCAAGGCGATGACAGTTGTTTTTAAACTTTGGATATGGTTCTTAAGAACCGTTTAATTCTCCTCTGTGTTTGTTTTAAAGGCTAGTGAGATCTCTGGCCACTGAGAGTAGGATTATGGATGACTTTTGCTTTAATTAATTGATAATTTTTTATTTTGACTTCCAACTTCATATTTGTCAATGGCTGTACTCTTTATATTGCTCATCTTTTATTTGCGATGCCTTTTTCCTCTATTATATGCTTATCATGTCTGTTCTATTTAGCTCGGAGAATTTGGTGGTGTTGTGTCAATGTTTGGGACTGCCAGATAGTCTGGTTGCCAATTGTTTTAAGTTGTAGGTTTTCAATTATATGTGAGAATTCGGCAGATGAATTAATTTTGTGCTGGTGATTGTCTTGGTGAGGTGTACCATTTGTGGTGGATATATGTGTTCTGCAACTTTCTTGTTTGTTTCTATAATCTTGTGCAGTCTTTATGAATTTATTAACATTTGCCTTGTTCTAGCTTCGTCCATTTAGAAACGAGGAAGCTGTGAAACCAATAATTTGGGGATTTCTTTCAAATCCTTTGCTTCTTGTTCTTTTCTTGCATCACACTTTTCTTTCATGTGATGTTATCAATCTAACTTGTCAGTGGGTTAGATCTTACCCTGAATTGTTTTCACTGGCATCATTCGTTCTAGATTGTTCATTTGTAATGCGGAAGGGTGATGTTTTCATATGCTTTTAATCTATGTAGCAGAGCTTTGGTCTTAGTGCTCGTATCTGAAGTTGTAGATTTGTCAAGCTCTGGTGGGGGAAGTATTTTCCCCAGTATTGATGAACAAACACATTTGTTGTTTTTGAGGACGTCTTGCTAAATGCATGGCTCGTAAACTGGAGTTGCATGTAGAACTACTGCATAAAGTAGTAGGGAAGAAAATAAGATTATTAGTTGAATTCTGCATTGTGTTTAAATGCTACATTTTGTAAAAAAATTTATCCTGAATAATGAAAATGGTAATATACAAACACTAGATGAGTATTTGTGTGGATTACTCAAGCCAAGGCATAAGAGATTCTTGTATCCAATTTGGTACTTGGGATCGGATGACCGGTAGTTAAGAGTCCCTGCAGATGGATGACCGGTAGTTAAGAGTCCCTGCAGGTTGGAGTTAACCGATGAAAATGTCCTCTGAGCTTGGCCTCCAAGGAAAGTTGTGTTATAGGGAGTGCCATCTAGCTATGAGGCTGTGATCTTAGAACACCAAACCCGTCCCCCCGGTCCCTCTTCGTCTTTCTCTGATGGTGTGTGAACTTAATTCAATGACATTGTTGGCCTTTTTCGTTTTCAGTAGCTAGACCTGTTGAAGGAATACTATGTTGTAGATTCAGCCATTTTTATCTATTGTGTTTTGATGAATTCTTGATGTGGCCTATTCTGTATATGATCTGTGGAATAGACTGAGCAGAACTTCCTGCATCTGGATTTAGTGATTTCAACTTGAGATCCTAGTTCTTGGCTTTCATAATTTGAACTTATGTTTTACACAATGTATGAGCTCAGAAGATCGTATGTTGCTGTTATCTCATCTCCGGTGAATGTTTTCAAGTATGAGATTAGAACTTTAACTACTACTCATTTATTTGACATTCAAATTCAGCTTGAGCACAAAATGAGATTTGTTTCGCAGCAAAAACGAGTGCAATTTTATAACTTCTGCAGATTACATGGTCTATTTCAAGTAAATTATTTCTCACTCACTTTATAGTCAGCAGTAGCGAGAGACTCTTTTTCATCAAAAGCAAGTAACAACGCACCCTTTTGTTTTAAAATACGTTTTGGTTTGGTAAAACAATATTCTCTGTAAGAATTTAGTTCAATTTATTTTATTTTTATAAATATATGAGGGAAAATTTTAAAAAGAAAAAAAAAATAAAGGAAGGAATGATGCAGGTCGCTGATCATCTTGCAATTTGTGTGAATTTGGAGGGACAGAAGTCTCCCCAGCTATACAAGGGGCTTGAGTCAGGAATCTTTAAGTTTAATTTATATACTGTTTGATTCAATCAAATTTATAATTGAATTTTAATTTTATTTTTATAAAAAATTTATTTTTATGAAATTCAAGATAAATTTTTTTTAATCAAATACAATTTAAATACACATTTAGTTTAACTGGAGAGTTGAGGGTTGGGGGTGGGGAGAAATCCTCTTGTACCAGCTGGTATGCTTTGAGGATGGAGCTAGGGGTGTTTTCACCTGTTTGTTTATTATTGTTTTTTACTCTGCTTCTCTTAATTATTCTCATTTAAGCCTATCCACTTTAATATATACACATAGATAAAGATGTTTACCATCCCCTATGCAGGAGTATCTCAGTCTACTATAACGCCTAACCAAGTGGCTAAGAATGATTCACCAAAAAAAAAAAAAAAAAAAGGGAAGAAAGTGGCAATGAATGAACATCATTCTTATTCCTTTCTTCCTTGAGTTTGACTCCAATGTTTGGTAAATCAGCAATGGGTATCTCATTCCTTTGTCTTTGTTCCATTATTATTATTATTATTATTTTAGGGTATTCCTTTATTCCATCATGAACGACAATACTTGTTCTTTATACAGGCACGGTCTTATCTGGTACACAACTTGGTTCAGATTCATTGCCTTTTCTCTTTATTTTAGACAGCAGATATCTACAAACATCCTCTGTTAATAAATACTTCAACCAATAAGAATAAGATTACCACATATGGAACAACACGTAGTTAAGATTAATTGGATGAGTTGACTTTTATATGAAACATCAAATAGAAAGCCTCTCCCGGCCGCCGGATCGTTTTTTTTTATTGTTGTTTTGGTAATCTCACTTTTTACTATAAATTATAATAATTTTTTTTACATAATTTTTATCAAAATTTTACTTTCTATTTTGATTATAAATTATAATAATTTTTTAACGTAATTTTTATCAAAATTCAAGACTCAAAAGTAAGATATTTTATAAATTTCTGAAGATTGTGTTGTTTCTTTTCTTTTTCTTAGAGAATTTTATCTATCCGGACTTGATCTGTGTCCTTTTTTAGTATTCTACATCTTCTTAAATTTTTTTTTAAAATTATTAATTTGGCCATAAATTTTAAAAGTAGTGTTATTTAAGAAAGATGTTGAAACTGAATTACTTTTGTCTGTATGCTTTAAGAATGGCAATGAACTTTCTGTAAAGAAAATTAAAGAATATTTGCTCTTGCTCTTACTATTAGTATTATTTTATTTTAATCACTTAGGGTATATAAGATGTGATATTTTTTTTTATTATCATGATTTTGGAACTGTGTGTAATTTTTATTTTTTTAGTTATTGGGGTATTCAGTTCCTCAATTCACATTTTTTGATGTATTAAAAAAAGAATTTAAAAATTATTTTAATTGAAATAATTCAGGACATTTTACTATTAATGACTAATTTTTTATTCGTATAAAAAAAGAAAGATCATATGGAAAAGTCAGCAAGAATCTTTTAACAAGAGTGTGTGGTTTTATGCAGAGGCAAAGTTGGGAGAAGCTTTATATATTAATGGACCTATCCCTATAAGAACACCCAATAGAGAATAGAAAACATAATGGGGTTTGGAGCCTTGGAATAATTGCCTGAATTGGGAAGAGGGATATTGGTCGGTTGAGTTTCCTTTTTTCATTCTTAAAAGCCATGTCAATTTGTAGAGAAAATAGTGGTTTGTGTTGTAAAATTGGGTAGTAATAGATACAAAAATTAACTATAAATAACAATAAAAGAAACTTTAAATTATAAAAAAATAGAAAAAGTGAGAACACAAGAAATGTATAAATTAAAATTGTATTGAGAGTTTTTCACTATCCATCTACACTTTTACATGCTTCTATTTATAGAATTAGAAGTGACATTTCCTATTATAGGTTATTAGGAGTCTTTTTTATAACTTATATAACTTATATCTTATGATCTCCCATATTCTCAATGATAATGGAGGTAATGAGATTAATAGTGTATAAATTATGGATGTTACAATTTGAGTTATAACCCATAACCTTTCATATTCTATAACTTAAAACATGGATTAATACTTAGGGTAATGAACATCCATATAATTGATATATTAGTAATAGTTTGAGATTTTTTTATACACGTTTTAGCATATTGGTTGATACACTAATTAAACTATATTATATATAACAATATTATTGAATTAAAAAATTAATAAATTTGGACTAACCACTACATAGTTTCAAGTGGCGGTTCAGATCTTCTGGTGGCGATACAATCATATCTCCTTATATTATATATAAACAAGTCATATAACCACTAGAGATCATATAGAGCATTTATTTATTTGAAATGGCTTCTTCCCACACCCGTCCAAACACCTTTTTTTGTATTCAACATGATATATCTTAATAGGGTAAACAATTCAATTTGCCCTTAAACTTTACTTAAAATTTGAATTTTGCTATTTAACTTTAAAAAGGAAAATTTTTAACCTTAAACTATAGCAAAGTAGTGTTTTGTTCTATTTTGTTTGTTTTCTAACGTTAATTCATTATAGAATGACTATCACCTGATCACCGCATGACTACTTGAGGGACTAATTTGGAATATCAAATAAAAATTATTTTATTCTTTTTAAAAAGGAAAAAAATACAAAAATAATATAAAGAACAATAAGTCACAGTTAGAGAAAAAATCAACGTCTATCTCCCTTTTCTCATTATCTTCTTCTTTAACTAGGTTTCTTTTCCTCCTACATTCTCACTTTAGAGAAAAAAATTTGAGTGCCAAAGTACTGCAAACTTGTGATGTTCCATCAATATATGTAGATACGGTTAAACCAAAGAGAAGCGCAAAAAAATCTTGCAATGGCTTGAAATATCAGAGATCGAAATATCTATCATGATCCGTATAGTATATGTGGTAAGTTTTTTTAATTTTTTGCTGGTCTTATTTTGCATTTGTGGAACATGTGTTTTTTTTTTTTGTTAATCTATTTGAATATTCTTGCCTCCACCTATTATATTTTGTTCAAAGATTTCTTTTTTTTTTTTCAGTTTAGTTGTTTATTCAAAAATAATCTATTCTTTTGATTGCCTCCAACTGTTATGTTGCTCTTTCTTTTTTCTTTTTCTTTTTTTTTTGCTAACTAAGTTCTTAAGCATTAAAATTAAAAAAATGTACATCATTATAAAGATCGATATTAGTTTCTCGCCTATGAAGGATCAATTTGGGAGGAAGGTGATGTGTGACATCATGTTATTTTTGTCTTTTTTTTAAAGAATTCAAATAATTTTTATTTAATATTCTAAATTTGCCCTTCAAGTAATTATGTTATGGTCATGTAACAGTCATTCCATCATAAATTAAAACGGAATAGAACAAAACACTACTTTACGTTAGTTTAAGGTCAAACATTTTCCTTTTTAAAGTTGAATGGCAAAATCCAAATTTTGAGTAAAGTTTAAGGGCAAATTGAATTGTTTACCCTATCTTAATACAATAATATTGTTATGAAGTTAACTAGCAAAAAAACCCGTGCTATGCACGGAGAAATAATTTGTAATAAAAATTTATTACACAAATTATTTTAATAATAAATAATAAAATATAAAATAAATAATTAGAATATCAAATATTCATAAGATTTATACATATAATCAAGCAAGTTAAACCTGATAAGATGTTGAAGTACTTGTTCAGTAACTCTTTTAATGTCTTAATAAAGAGATTACTATCTGCAAAAATATTTTTATTTGTTATATATTTAAGAAATTATAAGCATAGCAAATTATTTAGCATCTTAATTTAATACAACATTACCTAATTGAATGTATCAAGAAATTTTACATATTTTTTAAGGTGTAAACATTATTCACACCAATTTACTTTAAGGACAAAAGTTACTAAGAGCGAAAGACTTTTATCCTTTTTGAATATAGGTGCACGCATCACAAATATAAATGCACAGCCTATGCAGGAATTTACATGGTCTTGTGTCAATTTTCCTGAATGCCATGTAAATGAAAATCTCTCAATGATACATATGTTGTGTAGAATTTATAATTAAATATTGTAATTGATAAATTATATATCGAGAGATATATACATATCTATATAGATAAATATTTTTGATTGTATATCTTGTAAATAACTCGTTGGATAATGAAAAACAAACTCTACATGTTTGTCTTTTAGAAAGGTATGCATACTTAGGGGTGTTCATTATTTGGTGCAATCCGAAAAACCGAACCAAACCGAACCGAATTTCATTATTTCGGTTCGGTTTTTTAGATTTTTGGTTCGGTTCGGTTCGGTTTTTTAGATTATAATGAAATTCGGTTCTGTTTTCGGTTTTTATTCTCAAACCGAAAACCGAACCGAAAAACTGAATTTTTAAAAAAATTATATATGAACGCATTTTCGATATCTTTAAATTTTTTAAAAGGAGCACAATCAGTAAAAGGTAACAAAATAACTTATCTATATAGTAGTAGTTAGTTACATTGATATTGTTTCAATTGTATCGTTGCATTCAGTACACACTTACTCTCCATAAATACACTATGTTATATTACTACAATTGTTGCAGGACTCATACCACAAATTTTCAATATCTATGTTATTTATATAAGCAACTATGTGAAAATACCTTTCCTAAAAAAAAAAAGAACAACATTTAAAAGTCATATTTAATTATCTTGTTCGTTTGCAACAGTTTATTACATGTAATAGTGCTTGATAATATGATATCCGTATTCTTTTAGCATTCGAGATCAATAACAATTGTGTAGTAGAAAAATAAGCTCTCTTCATTTAAGTTGCAAGTGTCTTTGCATAATAATTTTCATCATACCTAAATGCAAAAAAAGCATACGTAAAAGGAAAAAGTAAAGCATAATGAGTGAATCTATATATATATACAACTTACCATCGTCTAATGATGTTAGCAAATTCTAAATTTGGATTGATATATAACCTGCTTGATCTATTTGTGCAAAGTGATGACCATGTATGCAACAATTAGTATAACATGAATAATTTTTTAAAGATAATAATCAAATTAAATTAAGTAATATACCTTGATAAATTTTTACTATGATCTCACATGCCAATAGAAATGTGTTTTCATTTACTACAACTGATAGTTGCTCCCCCTCATTACAGGCAAATTCTCCCCATAGAGTCAGTCTAACAACTGTCATGCTGTTTTAATATATAAATAAATTTTAATAAATTTATAGATATTGAAATAAATTAATAAAAATTTTACATTAATGAAAACACTCTTACTCTCTCTCCTCCTCCAAAACACTTTTGCACGGGATATACTTTACTTTTTTAAAAAATAAATATATAATGAGAATAAATTTTTAAAAGAGAAATTTGTTCTAAATATCAGTAAAAAATACATTTAATATCATGACTATGAGTAATTTTTACTCTCTCTCCTCCTCCAAAATACTTTTGCACTGGATATACATTACTTCTTAAAAAAATAAGTGTATAATGAGAATAGATTTTAGAAAAGAGAAATTTGTTAAAAATATCACTAAAAAATATATTTAATAGCACGACCATGAGTATGCCTTTTTTTAGTGACAGAGTCAATTTTTCTTTTAAAAAAAGTATCATAAAGAAAAATTAATACGTATTATTATATAAATAGTTATTAAAAATATTAAAAAAATATATGAAGCAAATTTATGTATTTAATTAAAAAACTATGTACTAATGATTAATCATAAGTAATTAAGATAAAAAGAAAGAAATGAAAAAATACATTGTAAGTTATATTTTTTTCTATATATTTAAAGTAAATTAACTTTAAGACATGGTCTTTCAATTATTCTGTCATATTCACCTCATACCCCCGTTGTATGTAAGAGAAAAAGAGAATTTTTTATCATTTAATTATTTATTTTGACTCTTTTAAAAAATAGAACATATTTGTAATAAAATCATTGTGAAAATTAAAATTCTTCTCCCCTTATTTGTCTCCCTCCATTCATAAAAAATAAATAACATAAAAAAATTAGTATTTTATAATTAAAAATCTCAAAGAAAGATTTTCAAAATGAAAATATTCTCAATCATTGTTAAACTTTTTTTTCAAAAGAATCGTGTTCTTGATCCATCACAAAAAAACTATAGTGTTAATATACTTTGCAAAATAATTTCTTTCTTTTATATTCACTTGGTAAAAAGATAAAAATAAAAAAATAAAACATATTGATTATTACATTTAATATCTAATGTACTGCAAAGTTATGCATATTATGGCACGGAATGTTTTAATAGTAAATTAGACACTTCTATCTTTAAAACTTAGCAAATAAATGATCAAATTAGATAATAATAGATATTGATCAAATTGGTGTAATATATATTAAGAACTAAACAGCTAAATATTCCTAAAGTTTTCCCTTCAAACAAACAAAAAAAAAAAAAACTTGAATCTTCAAAATCTATTAAATAAAATAAAAAATCAATAAATTTCTATTAAAATAAATAAAAATATAAAATATATTATATCATTCAATCAAAACAAAAAAAAGAAAATGCATGAAAGATGTAAAAGAAGAAAGCATTAATGATGCTAAAAATAAAATTAAAAAGTAGAAGAAGCTAACAAAAAGGGAGCAAATGAATAACTACATATGAAAGTCATGTACAACTTGAAGACTTTGAAGAATTGTTGATAATAAGAAATTTTAAAAATTTTTAAAATATATATATATTATTCCTAAAAGAAATTACACGAACTCATATTGAATAAGAAAAAGTAAATTAAAAATAAAACAAAAAGTTGCATACCTTTTGCTTTACAGGATTTAACTAAATAAGCCTCTAAGACGTGTTTCAAATTTAAAAATAATAAAGCTAAAATACTTATTTGAATAAAAAATTAAAATATCCTAAATGTGCCTTATGCTTATAACGTGTATAACATTCATACATTTTTTTTTCATTTTAAAGGAAGAAGTATGGGATAGTCTTTCCATTTTGACCTCTATCCCAAAAGGTTCTCAACCAAAAAAAAAAATTTTCTCTAAAAATAAATAAATTCATAAACATCTCACTTGTACACAAATAAGTTCTCAATAAATTAAAAAAAAATATTTTCTAAAAAAATGAATTCATAAAATCTTTTGAACAATAAGAGACACATTGAGCATTGATAAGCTTCTCAAGAAAATAAATTATTTCTTCAAGAACAGAAATAGAAAATTAAATTTATAATACTATTTATTAAATTTAGAGGTCAAACATTAAAGTGAAAGAGAAGAATAAAGATAATAAAACAACATGTATCAAAAATGAAATTTAAATTATTATTTTTTAATTTGAAAAAAAAAAGACTTTAATTAGAGAAAACTAAGAAGATTGACAATAAAAAACCTTATGAGGAAAAGTTTGTGAAGAAAGAAAAAGTTTGTGAAGAAAGTGACAATAGATGAAGTTATGTGGAGATAGTGAAAAGTTATTAAGAATTTGATTTAAATTAAAAAATTCATTTCAAATTACAATAGTAGTAGAAGAATTTGTATAGTATTAGAGTTGAAAGTGGACTTTGGTTTTTTTAGTAATAGAATATTTTGTATAGTATTAGAGTTTGAATTGGAGTTAAAAGGTGGGGAAATTATTTTAATTAAAAATTGAAAAACTCTAGAAAATAAAATCAATGCCTTGGAAGATTTAGAAGAGGAGAGAGAGTAAAAGTGTTTTGGTAATATATATATATATATATATATATATATATATATATATATTATGATGAATTTTTATTATATAATATTAAAGAGATAATTTAATATTAATGATAGAGATAATCTATTCTTTCAGAAGAGAGATGATATAGTTCTATCATATCTTTAATCATCTAAAAAATTTATCTGCTGATTTCTCTCTATCCCTTTTTATTAATATGTATCTCTAAAATCTATAAATAGAGTTTTTAAATTGACGTGTTGTGGTCATTCATTTACTTATATGCACTCCTAGAAAAAATTAATAAAATTTTTGTATTCTCTCTCTATTCTCTCTTGATATAGTTTCTTTAAATTCTCTAGTTATTATTTCTTTACTTAATTCTCAATATTAGAGGAAGATGACTATGAATCAAACTTAGTACTTATCGCTGATAAAGACTGTTTTTAATAAATTGAACGACCTTTTTGTCATGGTGTTGATTGTGCTGTTCGAGTCATGTTTGGCTAAATTTGAATTTAACTTGATTTGAGTCATGTTTGGCTAAATTTGAATTTAACTTGATTTAGAAAAAGGAAGCTTGGGTTGAATCTTGAGCCTAATTAAAATTAAACCTCTACTGCTCAAGCTCAACCCAATAAAAAATGTGAGGTATAGATCATATATATATTCTCTCACCTCCCCTAAGCCTTAGAGTCTTCATTCTTATTTTTTAAAATTTTAAGTTTTTTTACTACATAGAAAAATTATTATTGATTAAAATTTTAAATTTTAAATTTAAAAATCCTAATTCTTAGCCCTACTTCCCCCATTAAATCTCCTAATTTGTGTTATTCATGTTTATCTTATTCATATTTTCTCTTTCTACTTTACCTTTTCTTTTTTTTCTTTTTTAATTAGATTATGTACACTAATGTATATTTTCAGTTCTTTTAACGGAAAATTAGTAAATTTTTATTTTCTTTCGTAGGTTTCAAAGATTCATGTATTCCAACAACTTCGTTTTTATTACAAAGATTTTTTTTTCTTTGAGTGGATGATATTAGAAATATTTATCTATTTAACCCTTAGTATCTATTACTCTAATTTCATTCTTAATATGCTAAAATTAAGGATAAAAGTATCCAATTACCTATTAAAGTATTCTGCATGACTTTGTAGTACATTGGACATGAAATGAAATGATTGATGATTTTTGAGTTTTTTCTTTTTTCGGTCTCTTCATCAAGTGGAGTAAAAAAATTAATATTTGTAAAGTATACTAACATTGTAATTTCTTTCTAGTGAATCAAAAATAATTTGCATTTAGTAAAAATTTGGGTAATGATCTGAGAATTTTTTAATTTTGGAAAAACCTACCTTTGAGATTTTTAATATAAAATATTAATATTTTTTATTTTGTAAGTTATTTATTTTTTAGAAGTGGAGAGAGAAAAGGAAGGTTAGAGAAACTTTAATATTCACCATGATTTTTTGCATATTTATTATATTTTTTAGCGGAGGCTTTCTTTAAAAATTAGTGAAGAATATCATAATTAAAATAAGCTTACTTTGAATTTTTTTAATTTTGATTTTTTTCTTTGGGGGGATGGGCTTGGGAACACAAAAGGGTTTGATAAGATTCGACAAAGAAAAAGTAAGTTTGATGTATCAACGTAAAATTAGTACTTTATAAATCATTAATATCTTTTCAAAAGTTTTTGATAAAAAACTGTCAATGGTTTTATATAAAATGAATATTTTATGTTATTGGATTTGATAAATTTTTTTCCTTTGCTTACTAAAATAAATAGTTTATATTGTAATTATTCAATTTTGGATGAAGAGAGCAATATGAAAAAGAAATTGAACTAGATATTATAATAGATTTTTCTCTTAAAGATTTGGTCATGATAATATTTTAGGAACATTTTATGATTGAAGTATAATTAGTTTATTTTAAGAACATTTTAGTATTATAATAGTTATTTAAATATTTGATTTATTTTTTTTGATTTTTATAAATAATTTTAAAAATTAATATTTAAAGTTTTTGTGCATGTATCCTCACTAGGCGTAGGGGTGTGCATAATTTGAAAAAAATTTATACACCAAACCGAATCGAATAATAATTCAATTTTCGGTTTGGATATTAGGGATATAATTTCAGGTTCAGTTTGGATTGTATTATCCAAAAAAGTGATTTAGTACGAGTTTGGGCTGGGGATTCTCCAAACCAAACCTGAACCAAGATTGATATTTTAAAAAAATAAAAAAAAATAAATTACTTTTCCCTAACACCAAACCAATTTCGCAAATCAATTACTTTCTCCAAACCAATTCTGCTTTTGCCGTCTTCTACTCTTCTCTGCCTTTGCCTTTGCCCTAACACTAGTTGCCAGTGATTGGTACTCGCTTGCCCGAGCCCGGTACAACTCGAATAGATCTATGAGCAACAAGAAAGCTCTACAACATCAATAAGGTACCATAATACCAATTACCTTTGAGTAGTGAGCACAACTAATTAATCCATCTGAGCCCAAGCAACTACAATTGGCTTGCCAACCTCAAATTACTCAACTTGGTCTATTTTCTTCATTGGCGTGTCTGGAAGCTTCCTTGAACTCAAGGTTCCCCTCAAACTTGTTTTCTTCTTTAGTGATAGTCTTTGCTCCGTGCTAGTTTCTAGTTGATTGACTCAAAGACACAATTTTATTTTCACCTTCTGCATTTTCTAATTCTGTTGGGATGTTTTAATTGCCCATGTTTTTGATGCAGCATATAAGGCATTCCTCTTGAAGCTTAGGACTTGAGATATGCATGCTTTGAAACTTGACTCAATTTGTTTTTTTTTTTTTTTGCACTTGACTATTTGCACCTGAAATCCTTCCATGAACAATACATTTCTAGCTTTCGTGCATGTTATTGTTGGTTTTACTATTTGACATTATGTTTTGCTTCTACTGCACTTTTCTCTACTTGAATTACTATTGCTTGGTTTCAAACCAATAGGATGGTTCAACTCTTGAAACATTTGTCTTTTCTTAGAGTGGAATGTGAGTTAAAGACAAGGTTACTGAGGTTCTCTAGTCATTCAAATGAATAACTTTAGTTCAAACTACTTCAACATGATCTCGAGGAGTATTAATTTTGTATTTTAGTGAAGATAAAATACTTTAGGAAAGTGGGACATCTTTTTGACTTTTGTATGTGTTACACTGATTTAGTGATTTGCAGTGTATCTTAAGTATTTTTTAATTTTTTTTAGGTATTGTTTTCTTCTCTCTTGTGTTTTATTAGGTTAGAATTTCAAGGAAACACGAGTTTTATGTTACTTTGGATTTTGGAAGACAGGGTCTGGATGGTGATAACCATTAACAAAAGTAGCATATTATTGGCTAAATAGTTATATTCTCATCATTGTATTCAATCTTGCATGTAGTCTAAAAGTATGAAAGATATGGTTGAAGACATGTAAATTTTATGTAGACCTCGTAGTTTTGTTTCTATTATTTGATGAAGATTCTTATAAGCAGTTGTGGATAAAGATAGTTGTATTGTCTTATAGAGAACTCATTTCATCTTAACCTTTTTTCTTATAGAATCAATCATTATGGTACATGATTTGTATGGATGGATGAATTCTTTGTTAGATGCATGTGGACACGTATGCCTAATTAATATCTTGAGCTTTTATTAGTTATAACGTGCTTTAGATATTTAATTATTTGACTTTCAATTATTAGCAGTTTATTGCTCACAATAGTATATAATTATTGTTACTAATGCTTGGTTGTTTCTCTAAACAAGGTAGTACAAAAAGGGCTATTGATAATTTTTTCCTTCTCCATGTATTCTTTTTGGTATCAATTAAATGGAGGAAAAGTTATGTTATAATGTCTTTACAAGGAATGCTAGGGGTTTGAGGAAACATAATTTATTGTTTGTTATAGATCTAATCGAATTAGTAAGTGTTCATAAGTTCAAGTAAAAGTAAGTAGCAACTATTTCTGTAAACTAGGGTATTTGGAATCCAACAAGTCATACAAAATCCGACAACTCTCAAGATAGGATTTTAGGTGCTTATGACTTGAGATATGTATTTGGAGAGGTTTTACTATTTACTTGTGTAAGCGACAAATAGTTTCTTTTTTGCCTTTTTTTTTTGAATTATTTGGATTAGTTTAAGTTAATTACTTGATGTTATAGGATGACAGATCAAATAGATAGTTTTGAAATGAATGATGAAAATTCTACGAGTATTCTACCAAGTTAACAGGAATCTAATTCTTCCAACTCTAGCAAAAGAAAGCAAAGAAAATCGTTGAAGCCTCAGTCTAAAGTATAGGATCACTTCACAAAGTATACAAATGATGCTGGAGAAGTAAAAGCTTCTTGCAACTATTTTAAGTTTGAATATTCTGCAAGTTCTTACAAACATGGCACTAGTACATTGAAGAATCATGTAGATAGTTGCATAAGAAACCCACACAACAATCCTACCAATGCAACTCAGTTAAAACAAACATTTTCAACATAAGGGGATTGTAAAGCTGATTCCATAGTCAGTTGGAGATTTAATTAAGAAGATACAAGGAAGGCATGTGCATACATAAATATTGTTGATGAACCACCATTTTGTTTCACTAAAAAGGAAGGGTTTAGACATTTTATGTCCATTGCATGTCCATATTTGCAAATCCCATCTCGTACTACCATTACAAGAGCTTGTTATAATTTGTATTTGGAGGAGAAAGCGAAATTAAAAAGTTTTTTGAAACATTCAACTAAAAAGATTAGTCTTTCTACTGACTCTTGGACTTCTGAGCAAATAATCAATTACATAAGTTTGACTGCTCATTTTATAGACGATGATTGGGTGTTGCATAAACAAGTTTTAAAATTTTGTCCAATAGATAGTCATAAATGTGAGGCTATTAGAAAAAAGGTGGAAAAATGTTTACTTGATTGGGGGATTGACAATGTGTTTGCAATCATTGTTGATAATGCAAGTTCAAATGATGTTGCCATAAATTACTTAAAGAGAAGATTCTCATGTTGGAGTACTAGTTTGCTTGGTGGTAAATATCTTCATATGAGATGTTTGGCTCACATAATAAATCTTGTTGTTACTGATGGTTTAAAAGAAATAACTCCTATTTCTCGTGTTCGGGGAGCAATTAGATATATAAGACAATATCCAAGTAGGTTGAGGAAGTGTAAGGAGTGAGTTGATATGGAAAAAATTGAAAGTAAGAAGCTATTGTGCTTAGATGTTCCTACTAAGTAGAATTCAGCCTACTTGATGTTGGACACGGCTTTGATGCTTGCAAAAGCATTTGAAAGACTTGAAGAGATAGATCCACATAACAAGATTGACTTATTAAAGGAAAATGATAGGCTGTCTTGTGAGGATGATTGGGAGAATATTTCACGTTTTGTGAAGTTTTTGGAATATTTTTATGAACTTACACTTCGGATTTCGGGTCCATTGAATGTAAATTGTAATCAAGTGCTTCATGAACTTAGTGATGTTACTAAGTTGTTAAGTACATGATAAGGAAGTGATGATATTGAGTTGAGAATTATAGCAAGAATGAGAGAAAAGTATGATAAATATTGGGGAAGTCTAGTAAAGTTTAATTTTTACTGTGTTTTATGCAATCATTCTTGATCCTCAGTTTAAGTATGATTATGTTAAATGGGTGATTAAAAAATTGTATCCACATAATGTTGAACTTGATCTTGCGGGTAAGGTGAAAGAAGGGCTTTATGCACTTTTTGAGGAGTACAAGAAGTCAAGTTCTTTTCAAGAGCCTCATTCTCCTGGATCTCTATTGCTGTCATCTTCGAATGTCTTTTCGACTTCAGTTTCAAGTCAATATTCAAGAGACTCATGTGTCCCGCCATTGAAAAGACGTTCTTTGACTATTGATAGTAGGCGTGAGTATAGTTTCACAAGAAAGAGGGAAGAATTAATAATAAGAATTAATTGGACAAGTATCTTGGAGAAGAGAGTGAAGAGGGGGACGATGAGTTTGAGATCTTGACGTGGTGGAAGTTAAATGATCTAATATTTCCCATTCTTGCTAGGATAGCTCGTGATATATTAGTTGTTCCTGTTTCTATAGTTGCTTCTGAATTTGTATTAAGTACGGGAGATAGGATTCTTGACAAATTTAGGAGTTCATTAACTCCAGGATGGTACAATGCCTTATGTATGCTAGAAATTGGCTGCGAAATAAAGCACATTTAGTTAGAATTGAGGAAGATATAGATTTTCTTGAAAGAATAGACAACGGTAATTTCATTTTTTTTAAACCATTCAAATTTTTTTTTCATTTACTTACTTACTAACCTATTTGTCGTTTCACTTTTGTTTTTCATATCTTTATCAAAATTTGACAAGGATGTTCATGAAACAACAATTCTTGATCCTTGAAGATCAAAGCTTTCAAGGTAAGATTTCTATGTACGTGGAACTCAATTGAAAAAGGTTCTTTCAGAATTGGAGGTTGTTCTGCCGTATCATTATTGATAGACTTGCTAGTAATGCAATTCATATGGAAAGTATCCAGATTTTTCCTTTTCATTTAATAAGAGATGGAATATCTGGGGTTGTTCTCTTTGATATTTTGATGTTCTAGACTGCTTCTTCTCCTGTTAAATTTTCCTTAGTTTTGTTGGAGTTAGTTTGGATGTTGTTTAGTTTGCCTTTTAGGCTTTGATGAGAATTCAAAAATGAGAATGAAAAGAAGTACAAAAGGACGTGCAAAAGATGCAAACACTATGGGAAGAAAGCTGTGGGTAGATGCTACAGTTTTTTATGTTCTTTGTGTGCTATATGTTTCAATATTTATAAAAAGTTTGCAGGTAATTCCTGCTTAATCTGTAGAGTGTAGATTAGAGTTCATGGTTGATATTTTTGCAATTTTCTTTGAAGTATCTAACAACTCTAGAACCACTCTTCTCAAAAGGTAAGACTTTCCTTGCTATCCTAGGGAAAAAATCTGACTCTGTCTTCTCCTTAGTTCACGGTGGAGGTTGAAACTGTGCTTGTACCTTCCCCTGCCAGTACTCCCTAGCGACAACAGCTCACAGACTTTGCTTTGATTTTTTATAGTTTTCTCCTCTCATAAATTCTTCTTCCTTGTTTGAACCTTTTCTATCTGTTTGTATTTATGTCCTAATTCTACTAAGATATGGATTTCCTCATTTTCCCTTTTGTGGAAATATGCCTAGACATATTGAAATATTGATTTCTTGGTTTCAATACTGGTGTGGATATTGATGCATCTCTTTCTGGTGTTGCATCACAAGAAAAGGATTTTGCGAAAGTCAGTGCCCAAGAAAGAGGAAATTGCTAAGATTTTTAGTTAATTACGTAATTTGATCATTGTTGTACTTATATAATTTTAGTTATTTAATTAATTATGTAATTAGATCATTGTTGTACTTGTATAATTGTATTCAGTTTAATGAGGAGAATGCTAAGATTTTAAAGACTTAATATGTTAAAACTAGGCTAGATTCCTTATTTATGATCATTTCAAAATTTTAATTTATTTTCATAAAATTATTTTTATCCAAACCGAAATAATACGGTTTGGAGAAAATTTAGTTTGAATGCTTATTAGGTTTGATTCGATTTTTGAAAAAAAATAAAAAAAAGTGATTTTCCTTCAAATAAAAAACTCAAATTTTCTCCAAAATTGACTATATGAACACCCATAACCAGGTGTATTCTAAAATTTTTTCTTCAAATAGCTCATGGTTGTTTAAATATTTAATTTCTTTTCTTTCTTATTCTTATAAGTAACTTCATAAATTAGTATTTAAAATTTTAATCATTTCATCCTTCATGCATGCACGCAAGTTGGAACCTTCTTTACTCAATTATTTATTTATTTAGAATGAAAAAGAAATAAAGTTGGGAGTTTATTATTGTTTTTAAATATACATAATAATGAGTATGTATAGCTATTTTTACAACTACTCCCTACTATTACCTACAATTACTTCTAAGTGGATAAATTTTTTTATTAAACACATAAATTTATTTCATAATTATAATTTTTAAAAAATATATTTCAATAATTATTATTAAAGATAAAAAATTTAATTCATGTGCATAATACTAGCTTTAAAGCTAATATATATCATACTACAATAATCTATACACACACACACACACACACACATACAAAACTCTCAAATCTTTAATTCTAATTTATAGAATTTTAAATTTTTTTATTAGTTAAAAGAGTTGTCATTAACTAAGAGATTTTTTTTATAATAAAATAATATGAACATTTTAGTTTGTCATAAATAAATATTTTAATTTAAATCAAATTCCTAATAGTTTTCTACTATTTTCACATAACTTCACCTACTGCTACTTTCTCTACAAACTTTTTCTTTCTTCACAAACTTTTCCTCATAAGGTTTTTTATCATCAAATCCTCTTAATTTTTTCTAATTAAGGTCTTCTTTTTTTAAATTGAAGAGGTAATATTTTTAATTTTTTTATACATATTACTCTTATTCTCTTCACTTTTCTCTTTCACTTTAATGTTTGACCTCTGAATTTGATAAATAGTATTATAGATTTAATTTTTTTGAGGAGCTAATCAATGTTCAATGCATCTTTTATTGTTCAAAAGATGTTTATGAATTAATTATTTTTTAAAAATATTTCTTTTTTAATTTATTGAGGACTTCTTTGTGTACATGTGAGATGTTTATGAATTTATTTATTTTTAGAGAATATATATTTTTTGTTGAGAACTTTTTGAGATAGAGGCTAAAATGAAAAAAATTGTCCTATGCTTCTTCTTTTAAAATGGAGGAAAATACATAAATGTTATACACGTTATAGGCATCAGACACATTTAAAATATTTTAATTTTTCATTCAAATAAGTATTTTAGCTTTATTATTTTTAAAATTTTGAAATATGTCTTAGAGGCTTCTTCAATTAAATCTTACAAAATATGATGTATGCACTTTTCTTTTAATTTTTAATTTATAATTTTCTTCTTTAATATGAGTCCGTGTAATCCCTTTTGGGAATAACATATATTTTTTTGAGACTTTTTGAATTTTCTAATTATTAACAAATCTGTAAGTTGTATATGACTTTCACATGTAGTTATTCATTTGCCCATTTTTTGTCAACTTTTTTATTTTTTTATATTATTTTTAGCATAATTGATGTTTTCTCTTTCTATATCTTTCATGTCTTTTCTTTTTTTATTTTGATCGAATGATATAATCTATGTTATATTTTTAGTTGTTTTAATAGAAAATTATTGAGTCTTTTTTTCTTTGATAGGTTTTGAAAATTCAAGGTTTTTTTTTTTTTTCCGTTTGTTTGAGGAGATAACTTCAAAAATGTTTATCTATTTAGTTCTTAGTATCTATTACGCCAATTTGATTAATATCTATTACTATCTAATTTGATCCTTCATTTGCTAAGTTTTAATGATAAAAGTATTTAATTACTTATTAAAACATTCCGCACTAGAATATGCTAGTACTGTCAAATGGGCCGGCCTGCGCGGGCTAAATAGTGAAACGGTCTGAGACGGGCTAGTCCGTTTGGCCCGCTGGCTGAAATCCCCCAATTCGCAGCCCGCTACAGTAAGTCCGCGGGCTAAACGGGCTAGCCCGCGAGCTTTACAAAACGACGTCGTTTTATTAAAAAACATAAAAACGATGTCGTTTTTAGAAAAAAAATTTAAAAATATTTTAAAAACATCAAAACGGCGTCATTTTGAGAAAAAAATTTTTTAAAAAAAATTAAAAAAGAAAAACAGGCTGATCCGTGTCCGGCCCGCTTTGGCCCACAGGCTAAACGGAGCGGGCCGAAAAAGCCCGCGTTAAAGTAGGCCGGCAAATACTAGGCCTATATCCGTCCGTATGCCCCAGTCCGCCCGCGGGCTGAGGCCTGTTTTGACAGTGATAGAATATGCATAACTTAGCAGTATATTAGACATGAAATGTAATAGTCAATGGTTTTTATTTTTTTATTTTTGTCTTTTCACCAAGTGAATATAGAAGAAAGAAATGATTTTGTAAAGTACATTAGCACTATGGCTTCTTTGTGATAGATCAAGAACATGATTCTTTTGAAAAAAAAAATTTGAGCAATGACATGAGAATCTTTTCATTTTGAAAAAAAATCTTTCTTTAAAATTTTTAATATAAAATACTAATATATTTTTTTATATTATTTATTTTTTAAGAATGGAGAGAGTCAAGCAAGGAGAGAAAAATTTTAATTTTTACGCTGATTTTATTACAAATATATTCTATTTTTTTGAAGATTCAAAATAAATAATTAAATGATAAAGAATTCTCTTTTTCTCTTATATATAACGGGAGTAGGAGGTGAATACGACAGAATAATTGAAAGACTATATCGTAAAGTTAATTTACTTTAAAGATATAAAAAAAATACAACTTATAATATATTTTTTATTTATTTATTTTTATCTTAATTTACTTATAATTAACTATCAGTGTATAATTTTTAATTAAATATATAAATTTATTTCATATTTTTTATAATAACTTTAATAATTATTTATTTATAATCGTACTATTAAAGATATTTTTAATAATATTAAAAATTTTATTTTTATTATATATTTATTTTTAAAATAATATATATATCGTATAAAATACGAGTTTTAAACTAGTTTTTTTATACTTCAACGAGTGGAAAAACATGTTTAGCGGATAATCGACTAAGAAAAATCAGCCATAAATCCAACTCCAATGATTCCACTTGTTGAGGCTTTACGCCAAGAGGAGCCCTTACCAAACTCCCCACCTTCCAATGTTTTTTCTTTTGCCAAGTCACCTTCCACGGCTTTTTCTCTTGAAAAAAAAAAAAAATCAAACACTACGTGTCCTAACTTTTATTTCATCTAACTGATCGCTTTGTCGTTTTAGAAACCAGAGGTTTCCAACTCGTTATTTGCTATCTAAACGTAGATAAGATACGATCTATTCTATAAGATAGGATACAGATTTATCCTATTTAGATTTGTTGAGTAATCGAATCGAATCTAATTTTAATAATAATTAATTAAATTTAAATTCAGAATAAGATATTTCAGATCCGTTTAGACATATTTATACTCCTATCTAAAAGTAGACGGGAAAAAAGGGAACAAAATATAAAGGACAGGCAGCCATATTTGACAACGCTTGAAGTCCTTTGTGGTTCCACGTGCTCGACTCGGTTTGAATTAGATCGGGTCATTGACTCCTTATTACTTTATTGTAAAAGCCATATCTTTAACTATTTTCTTTATACTCATACTTTTCTGTTCTTTTGTTTTAGATTGAGTTTTTGTTTTAATTTTTTTTAATTTTTATAAAATAAATTATTTATAAGTGAAATAGATATTCAAAGTAAAAATTTTGTATTAATTTTTTAAATAAGTTGATGTGAAATACATCAATTAGTTCTCTTACATTTTACATCACTCATGATCTTTTGCAACACTCTTTGTACCATTTTTTATAATATATTTTTAATTATAATAATTAATTATTAAGATTCATCTTTTAGGATTAACAGTTTATTTTGTTTAGTTTATGATATACCAATTAAAAATTATATAATTAGCAGTGTCATATAAAAATATTGTTGAGGATTCGAATTGCATTGTACATTCCAACAATGCTATATTAGTGTATTTTAATATTATTTTTTATTGTATTCTTCTTTTGTTGGGTGTATTGGTTTATACTCATTTTGTTTCAAAATATAAGACATTTTATCTATTTTTGTATAGATTTAGGAATAAAAAAATAAGATGTATTTTTTTTATTATATCTTTAACTAATTTTATTAATATAATAAGAATTAAATAATTATATTTATAGTGCAAGTAAATTTAGTAAAATAATTTTTAAATTTATAAAAGGTCAAATATTTTAAAAAGAGAAAAAATTGTTAAAAAATTTATTATTTTGAAACGTGGGGAGTACTTGATTGGGCTAAGCATATATCTCATGGATTTTGAACTGCTTACGCGGTGGATGGGATAACCTGGCCCAATTAAGAGGCCCAATTTTCTTACACCAGATGGCCCATAGTTGTCGTATTTCTCATTTTATGTTTACTATATATATAATTTTTATATTATATATAATAAAAAATTAATTATTTTTTTAAAAAATTTCTTTTTCCTCTCTCTCTCTTTCTCTCCTCGAAGGGCAGAACTGACTATGGAATTCTATCCATTTTTTTTTTGTGGAACTCCACAAAATTCCACAATAAAAGTAATTATATTTAAAAAATTAATTAATTAAAACAATAAAAAAATAAAAGTAAGTTTAGCAGGCGACGACAGAACCTACAGTCGACGGTGAAACGTTTGTCAAACTTCGGTGGCCGCATTTCAATGCAGCCACGGAAGAGGTAGGACTCTGCCCTCAAGCCTCAAGGGCAGAGGTCCGTCTAACCATTGTTCCATTCTTTAGTACAGAACTAAGGGCAGCAGTTTCAAAATTTAATTTTCAGTCATTTTAAAGCTAATTTTTATGAATATTATACATACAAAGATAAAAAATAGATGCAGTTTAAAGAACTAATACATTCTTTTGTTTAAATTCGTACTAATTCTTTTCTAGATTTGAACTTTAGTGTTTTTAAAATTTGAGAAAATTTGAAGGAAGTTAAAGAGTGAATAGTAAAAAATAAAAAATTTTTAATTGTATATATTTAAATTAAAAAGTATATATAATAGTGCCCCTTCTCCTCCGCTCACATTTATCTCTTTGTTATGAAATTAATATTATTATGGATGTCTATTATCAGAGTTATAAAGATACTCCAACTATCCAGAAGATAGATGGTAGAGTTCTATCATATCTTTGATTAGTGATAGGATTTGTCTTCTAATTACCCTATACCTATTCTGATTTGGATGTACCCCTGAACCCTATAAATAGGGCTCTAGACTGAGATATTATATACACTCATTCATTGATCAATTTATTCTCAAAGAATCAATAAAGATCTCTTGTTCTTTCTCTCTATTTTCTCTCTATATTTTTCTCATATTATCTACATTATAATTTCTTTATTAAGGTCTCTACATTAGTATTATTATTTTGCTTTGTCGACAACGACTGCGCGTCAACAAATTCATAACACGTTATCAGCACGAGTCTCTGCCACTGAAGTTGAGAGTTTAATCAAGAGGAAAAGAGGTATTTTTTCTACCTTTGAATTCCCATGACAAACTTTTCAAAACTCTTTTTTTACTGTTGATATTTATAGAAAGAATTATATGTCGTAGACATTAGATGCTCAAATTTATTGAGATATAATGGGTCTGGCAGACACCATCTCAAAATCATATAAAAGCCATGATTTTTCTCCGCCATAATTTCTATGAGGATCTAGAGGCGGAATATCTTATTGTGAAAGATCCATTTTTTTATGAAAGGATCTAAAAGAAAGATTTGACTACCAGAAGATGGTCATTCTATCAAAAATACAGTTTACTTTAAATCTGTGAGTAAATGTATTAGAACTAATGGCTATGGCCCTGGAAGAGGTCGTAGTTGAAGTTGTCAATATAGACACGGATATGTTAAGAATAATCCATATAATCATGGCGACTAGAATATATGCATCTAGATATTATGGGTCCTGAAGACACCATTTAAAATAATACAGAGCATCAAAGCCAAAGCATTAAAGCCACTTGATTACTAGCAAATTATGAATGAAACATACAATCACCAGAAGATGATTGTTATATAAATGCTAGTTATGATTTGTTATAAGTGTGCCTATAATATTTTATGTCTATCAGTATGCAAAATTGTATTGCTTTTAGAATTTCTCCTAAATTAAAGTTATAAGGAGAAATATCACTAGTAATGTGATGGATAAAAGTTTTTTCCTTTCTCATATTTTTAACATGCTCCTGTAGTAGCAATATCTAGAAAAAGTTTTTCAAAAGTATTTTGAATTTATATCTTCTGAGATTAAATGAGTCCTTGATAAAATATTTTGACGCTCGACCAAATATTTTTATATCATTCCCTGAAGTGAATGACATTAGAAATTATAATATATTTATATACGATATTTTGGTCGCAACTAGTAGAAATACATTTTGTTCTTATACTATAAGAATGACTCATTAAATCCCCACTAAATAGATACTCACCAGAAGTGAGAAAATAATGAGAAGGAAAAGGGAAAGTAATAATTCTAACATGTTATTGATGCAATATGAAAGTTTGTCACGTACCTGTAGTACGTCAAGCATGTTATGAATATCTATTAATTATTGATATTAATTTACTTCCCTAAATCATGCTACTGATAGTAATGATGCTTATGTCGAAAATATTAATATGGCATATGTGAACGTAGCCAATTCTTTTGAATATCCAGAAAGAGTTTTTAGCATTTTGATATGGCATATGCTACTTTCCTATGTTATTTTAGTTTATTTTGGATCAAGAATGGTGAAGATACAATTTGTCTAAATAATATTTGTTGTTTATTTGGACAAAATTTAAAATATATGTCCAAAGTATAAATGACAGTGCAAGGTTCCTGAAGAACTAATTGATCAAATAACTCTAGAAGAGTTAATTGATTTAAAACTCCAGAAGAGCTACATGATCTTCACCCAATGGTCAATTCTGTAATGCATTGTTCTCCATATAGTCTCGTAAAGCTTTTTGAGTTTTGATTATATTATCAGTATATCGAGACATTAGATGAATGAAATTTTGAGGCATATGCATTACCATTATGACAAGAAATATATGTCAATTATAGATACCATTATTTATCTCTCCTGAGTTATATTGCATAGAATTATGAATTTGAGATGCAATATTGAGTAAACTTGAAGTTTACTGATAAATAATTTATTAGTTGGTATGACCGGTTAGACCATCCTGGAACATTAAAATACGAAGAATGATTATGAATATATTATGGAACCAGAAGTTTCTTAATATGATGAATTTATATGTGCTACTTGTTTTATTTAAAAGTTACCAGTATTACTTGGGGTTGAATGTGTTATTTTGGGATGAATATAAAAAATTATTAGTTGATGCATCAACAAATAGTCGTATGTATATTGTTGTTTTTGCAACCTGTAGTTTGCACAATTTATTGATAATGAGCTCATGTTTTAAGATTCTCCCAAAGACATAATTTGTCCTAATAATACTGATTGTATTGAGATAAATATTAAACATCCTGCAGAATGTTTATGACTATGATATATTAGCACTTGTTTCGTATTTTGCCAACACATTGTAATTCTCCTCATAATAGTTGGTTTGTGGTCAGAAACCAAATATTTCTCATCTTAAATTTAGAAATGCACTATGTATGTTGCACCACCACAAAGATAATGAGATGAGGTTCTCAAAGAAATTATTAAATATGTTGGGAGCAAATCTCAAGGGAGAGATTCGTATTTTGTTAATTTTGAATATGTTGCCCCAACATAAAGAGGAGAAATCATGAAGTTGGATAAAGATATTAGTACGTGTCTCATCTTGATCTTCTATTTTGATCCTCATAGAAGATACCTTGAACCAGAAGTTTAAAGGATAATTTATATAGCCAGGTATATTAATTGAACAACATCCAGCAAAGAATGCTCCTATTTGATATCCCTGAAGGATAATCTACCACTACAAATAAATTTGAGACACAACTGAAATGTAGTAGATAAGTCGATTCCAAAGATACAAACTCCTCACTGGAGTAAAGGCTTAAGATGGTCATATATGTTAAATCGAGAAGATTTAAATTCCAGCAGAATTTTTCTCTCAAAACATGATTGATAAATTATTTCCAGAAGAAATTCAAGTACCTGAAAACTATGATAAATGATGAGATCTCAACATGATTAGGAACTATTGGAATCGCACAAGTATATGACTTTAAAGATATTAATGCGCATAATATATTGAGGATTTTCAAATCGAGGTCTGCAGACTCGAAATGATAAATTTTGCATGAGAAATATGAAAAGTTTAAACTATTCACAAGTACACTTGAAGTGTACATGTATTTCCAGCAGGAATAATACACTTGAAGTGTAATCTCAAAGAGATAGCAATTAATATTTACTTATAAAATGCGAACCACAAAAGTGAATATTACTATGAGTTATGGAGTATGATTCTTCGTAAGACCTGGCACTGATAACGAAGAAATATATTTCTAGTGGTGGATATAATGGTGAATGATGACACTTAATATGTGTTTATATTTGTTATCATTTGATAATAGAGCTCATATTTGAAGTCCTTGATGGACTCAATATGCTTGAAGCATATAATTGTTCCTGTAGAACATAATGAGATTGTCTTAGTGAATTTTTATTGAAAGAATGATTGAGTATGTCCATATATGAAGAAATTCTATATGTAGCTATACTTGCTATATGTATTTCTTTATCAGAATATATCCTCATTATACAATATACTGATTGGTATAATGTTCCCCACATTAGGGGGAGAAAATCATCAATTAAAAGAGGATATTATTTATGACTTTTATTATCTTGATCTATGCACAAGTATTAATGAACTAAAAGTTCAAAATATTATTTATTTGCATAATATTGCATATTGATTGTTTGTCTAACTCCTGTAGAGTTAGTCAACATAACATTATACTTATAGATATTCCTATTTGGATAAATGTCCTAGCAGGACAAATATATGAATTCTATAATTATATAATTTTGATACACGCCTGAAGCGTGATTGATCTCTTGAATTTGAAAAGAGAAAATGATTTGATAATCAAGATATTTTTCCTGAAGAATTTAGAGGAGCAAGTATTGTGATCAACATTTTGAAAAGTCAATATTTTATTTTGATTGAACATCTTAACGATGTTTAATATAGACATAGCACATCAATTGTTATTGGGTTATTATATGCGAGATCCTTTATATCTATTGAAAGACATTGAAGAACTATTTGGTCTTGAAGTACCACAATTCTGCAATTGAGTGCATGAATGCACTTGTCCACGTGCAAGTAGATATCTATTGTAGTTCTTCTCTACCCAATGAATTTTGAGATGGCATTAAGCTTGCCTATTGATATCTCCTTGATATAGTTTATCTCGAATATTGAGAAAATCCAACTCCTGTTGAGATGGATATGCAAGGTATAAGTTACCTATATGATTTACATAAATCATGCATTTATAAGAATGTGTTGATTATAACAGCCACATCTTCAACTTATAAAAATTCATGATGTTGGTTGAGAATATATTTGATCATGATTAATGTATTCGAGATAAATCTATATCCTATAAGGAGGAATTCCAACTATGTTGTTGGATGATAATAAGGTTTGGAATATATCTAAGGAGATATGATAAAATTTTTCTTTATTCATGAGCTCCTGAAGAGTGGTGACATTGATGTGCAACAAATTCAATCATGTGACAATCTGGCAGATTTATTCACTAAGGCATTACCAGCCGCATCATTTGATAAATTGGTAAACAAAATTGGAATGCGGTGGTTAAGAAACCTTAAAGGATTATCTCATCAGGGGGAGTAAATATGGCATAAAGAGTAGTGTACTCTTTTTCCTTCACTAGAGTTTTTTCCACAGGGTTTTTTTATCTAGTAAGGTTTTAACGAGGCATACTCTTATGCAATGGACATCCAAGGGGGAGTGTTATGAAATTAATATTATTATGGATGTCCATTATCAGAGTTATAAAGATACTCCAACTATCCAGAAGATAGATGGTAGAGTTCTATCATATCTTTGATTAGTGATAGGATTTGTCTTCTGATTACCCTATACCTATTCTGATTTGGATGTACCCCTGAACCCTATAAATAGGGCTCTAGACTGAGATATTATATACACTCATTCATTGATCAATTTATTCTCAAAGAATCAATAAAGATCTCTTGTTCTTTCTCTCTATTTTCTCTCTATATTTTTCTCATATTATCTACATTATAATTTCTTTATTAAGGTCTCTACATTAGTATTATTATTTTGCTTTGTCGACAACGACTGCGTGTCAACAAATTCATAACACTCTTATTGTTCTCCTATCCATTTTTCGTTTTTCTTTTAATTCTAGTTCTCCATTCCATTTAAGAGCTGCTATTCATAATACCTTAAATTGCTAGATGTAGTATTGTCACATTTTGTTTTCTAACTTTCACTTTTTTCTCTATCCCTATTCTCTCTCGACTCTCATCATATCTAAAAGATTTTGTTGCAAATCTTTGAAACAATATGAGATATTGAAACTAGTTTATCTACTTATTATTAATTGTCTTGTTGAGGATTATTATTGATTTTGTTTTGTCTTCATTTAAGGACAAAATTAGATCATTGGATCATAGAGGGGATCGTTCAGATTTCTTAATTACGCTATTGAAGAATCGTATCAATTCAATTTGTGAGCACAAAGATACGTTCAAGATAAAAAGGTAGCAATGAAAAGGCAACAAAACAAAATTTCACAATGTGGAAAAGCAAGTTCGTATTGCATTCTAAAGTCTTTGCACAATTTCATGAACAGTGCCAATTTGATATTGGTCCTTTTGTCAATTGAGCCAAATTCACTTCTCAAATCTCCACCGTTCATTCTATCATCCAATGGTTCAATTTCACCCTAAGAAAAGACAAAAGTAAATTGGCGAGTATCCTTGGCAAGGCAATTAGTATTAATATTTTTTATTAATTTTATGTTTTAAAATGACATAGTATTTGCGAATAAAAATATAATGAGAAAATTTTTAAAAATATTTTCATATAAATTATTAATTTTTACTAAACAAATATTATAGGAGTGGGTAACAAATGTTAGTAGTTAATGGATTTATCAATTGATTTTTATTGATGATATTCAAATTTTTTATTGGTTTTGAATAATTTTAATTGGATTATAATTTTAAATCTTAATAGAAAATTTAAAAACTAATAACTAAAAATGAAGAAAAAATAATAAAATAATATTTAATAACTATTATTTTACTTTAATTAAAAATAATATTAAAAAATAAAAGTGGAGAGGCACCAAGCCTGATGAAATAGATGGTTGAAATTTTTATGCTAAAGGGAGAACACATTATGAAGACACGTCCAAATTATGTTAAGAACTATTTAAGAGTTATTTATTTTAATTTTAACTAAATTCTTTGGTTATTTAATTGTGTTGTTACTATGTTAAGAATTTTATTAAATAAAGTCTTTATTTGCGTTTTAGAATAACAAAATATTTGAGAATGAAACATAATAAAAAATTTTAAAATTATTTTTACATAAATTAACAATTTCCTACCAAACAAGTATTATAGAAGTGGATAACAAATGTTAGTAGTTAATTAATCTTATCAATTGACTTTCATTGATTATAGTCATATATTCAATTAGTTTTCAATAGTTGTAATTGTATTGTAATTTTAAATCTTAAAATAAAATTGAAAAATTTAAAAAATAGTAGCCACAAATTAACAAAAATAATAAAATAATATTTATAAAAACTAATTTTATTGTTAAAAATAAAAAGAAAAAAATGTAAAAGTGGGGAATCTCTAGGTAAATTAGTGGCCGTGATTTTTTTTATTTAAGTTTGATTTTGTCTTATTTTTTTATATCTTATAAAGTATAATTGTATGAATTTCAATGGTGATCAAATAGTTAAATTTAAATGATGCACATGCTTTTCTTTGAAATTTCATGCATCAACTGCTATATTCTACTGTGAAGTACTTAGGTCTCGTTTGATTGTCAAGGATTCTGTACTTAGAAAAATAATCTGATTCCCTTTTAAATAATTCATGTGTTTGGTAATTTATTTTTATTTTTAAAAAAGATTGTAATTCCTTGAATCAAGAAAAGTAGTTGAAAAATACTAGAAAAAGAATACTTAGATGGAATGTGTTAAAATAAAATAAAAATAAAAAAATTTAAAGTTTTAAATTTAAATGCTCATAAAATAAAAAAAAACTTTATTAACTCCCTTTTTTCCGCTCCTCTCACCTCACTCTTTTCTTTATTTGTTTACAACTCGCATCTTTTTTCTTTTACAACTTTTGTATGTCTCTTCTCATCCTCTCAAACTTTACAATTTCCAAGTTAGCTTAAGGGTTTTAAGTTACTCAAGTCATTCTTACATTAACATTTAAAGTTTGAAAAACTAATTTTAGTCTATTATTTGTATTTTTTATTCAAATATAACTTTTTCGACATCTTTGTTCTACTCTTAGTGTATACTCAGGGTACTTTGGATATATTGATAAAAATATAAATTTCTTACCTGGTTAGATTTTATTGAACCAAACATTTTTAAAAAAAATTATTATTTTCTTACTTAACATTCCAAACAAGATAAAGAAATCTTTGTGAATTTATATTCCATAAATTTAGATTCTAATAATAATATTTCTTATGCAACTTTCATTTTTCACCAATCAAACGAAATCTTATTTCTATATCGTCAATTACACAATAACAATAACAAAAATTGTAATACATCAAAAATATATATAAAAATAATCAAAATAATTACACATACCAAATTCAACCAGCAAATTTTCCGTGCATCACGCGGTCCCTTGAGTAGTATATTGTGGTTTTTTGTTAAATTTTATTGAAATTGATTGGAAAACGGACAGAAAGTAATTGGATTTGGATTGTGTTTGATTAGAAAAGTTTTTTTCTTGAATTCTGTAAAAATAATTTTTTTATAAAAGAAAAAGTGTGACACAATTATATTATTTAATTAAAAGAGATGTAATTCAAATAAATTAATATTTTGACTTACTAGTGCAGCTTTTGTCGTCTGGGTACGGATGCTGGCCACATTTGTATTGCAACATCTGCGGTGTTCGATGGAAATTTCCGGCAAGTTCCACGGGCTGCGTCTGACCCTACGGTCCCAACTCTTCATTTCCACAGAACATTCAGCCACTCCTCGGACACGTCGGTGGAAGGTGTCCACAGGTTCCATAAAATATCTTGAAACCTAAAGGCCAAAGAGGATGGAGTAGAGAGGGAGTGATATTTTAAAAATAAAAATACTGGGACTTAAAAGATACAAATACCAAATAATATAATTAAAGATAAAAAAATCAAGTAGCAATATAATCATAACATCTTATTATTACGATAAAAGAAGTTAAACAATAAAGTTAAAAATTGTTTTGATTATTAAATGACTTCAAAAATAGTATTTTCAATTCAAATTGTCGCTCAAGCTTTACAAATGCTCCTCCAAACAGGATTACACAATTGGACACTAAAAGCTAAATCCAATTGGATCAAAATCAATAGTTAACCAAAAGATCATTACTAAATTAAAAAAAATGCAGCAATGACCAGAAATCCAAGACAATATTGTCTTAGATGTTCACAGCATTTCTCTGGCAAAGAAGTTCTAAAATCAAGTACAACGATTCACTATCTATTTTCTCTTAACCATACAGTCATACATCTACTCGAACAAGATGAATTTCTTAACCATATGTATCATTTCCTTGTACTATACTTCAACAAATTAAGATAAAATGTGTTTGTCTGTGTCTATCTCTGTGTGTTTGTGAGTTGAAAACGTAGAACATTTTCATGCCACATATTACAGAAAGCTAATTAGATCTGGCAATTCTTGACACTTTTTTGCATGATGAGGTTCATGTGGAGAAGCTGAAAGTGTAAAGAATGGATGCTGTTCTTCTGCATTTTTTTCTGATGCAACAGCAGAAGGTGCTCCAACCGTGATTAGCTTCAAGTCTTCATCAAATTTCTCCCAATCGTTGGTGACTATCGTCCTGAATTCACTTCTCGGATCGTTCCTTCGATCTTCTCTTTGAGTCTGTTCTCTTAGCACAATGGCTTTCTTTTGTTGTGGTTTTGGAGGAACTTTAATATCCATCTTCAGTGTCGCTGCCGGAACTCCATTCACCATTTGCTTGAGTAATTCGATATCTTCATCGGGGATTCGTGGAAGACTAGGAATCTCTAAGGCCCTTTCGACTCCAGTCTCCAGACAAAGCTCAAAATATAATGAAAGTTCATCACCTTGCTCAACAGCTTTCTGAAGAATTCTGAGTATCATGGCTGCTTCGGCCTTGGCAACTGTCTGAATTCTTGAAAGAATTTTAGCGATCATCTTACACATTCTGCTGTAAATGTCGAAACATTCAATGACGATTCCATCCATTGCTTCTTCGAAGAGGAAACTATCGGCTGCACTCGAGAGGGGCTTGATCTGAAGCAACAGATCAAGCAGTCCCTGCACTTTCTGCAGAATCATAATATCTTTCTTTATCGAGCTCGGTTCTCGAATCCTCCTAAACGGGGATGTCTCCTTCAAGTTTGCATAGAGCAGAGCAGATTTGGAATCAAGAAACGCGTAGTAGGAGCGAATAAATGCATTCTGAGCCCATGTTTTCCCCAACTTTGAATGTCCATCTTTGAAATTCGACAGATCAAAGGGCAATCTTCCGATCAATTGCACCACTGAAATCCTAGTAGAAAGAACTCCGTGCATGAGCATCAACCCTTTGAGGGCGACCACCCAACTACGACTTTTCTGCACTCGGGCCGTGATGCTACGCACCGTAGGCTTGACATTAACATCAGAAAGACGAAGCCATGCGAGGACTCGGTGAAAATTCTTGTAATCAATGCAGAGTTCATCGTGGCTGGTAGCTTTGATGACTGCCGCTTCGATATCAGGGTTCCGGAGTGCTGATCTTCTGGATAAGCTTGAAATCCAGAGGCTATTTTGATCTTTCAGCACTCCGGAAACCCTTTTCCATGGCCTCATTTCCTGATGTCAGATCAAAGATGGGATTTCTGGTGGCTTTTCTTGAGCTTCTCTTGGGTGAATATTGATGAAGAAGAAACACGTTGGATGTTTCATGTCGAACATGTTTTGCGCTTCTTTTTCTTGGACATGATTGCACGTCAAAAACGAATGAGACTCGCAGAAATGGCTAATGGATCCCCACACACGACGCACCATTGCCGGCCAAAGGTTTAACTTATGACTTGGGAGGCAATCTGAGGCTGTCCTATTACTTCTGCTTAATCCAACCGTCTTAAAATCGAAAAACAAAGTCCTATTCTAAACTATTTGTTTTTTCTTTGATCTTGCTTTTCTTTTTGTCGTCTGAAGATTTGGATACTAATACTCATTCCGTACATAGTTGAATCTCCATATTTTCTTTTAAAGAAATTCATAAATGAATGTATATTTTCATAAAATTATTATATATTTTATCTAAACTTTTATTAATAATCTTTTGCGAAATAAACTTCACTAACACAAGGTAGAGTAGAAATCAAGATGTATACTCGTTTATTTACATCATGTCCCAGATTTAATATATTCAAGACTTGATTAATATATATTATAAATTTTTTATATAATTTTATTTACTCTACCATATAATGCTTTTAGTTATCATTTATGTATAAATATACTATGTAGCTTTACTTAGTCGTAGTAGTTCTTCATTAAGGTCCTGACTAAGGTATGTTTTGTTTACTTTTGCTACAATTTGTGCCTAGTTACTCATAGTAATATTACAAAAATATTTCTATTGGCTTTGTTACATAAAATTCTTAATTGTCTAGAATTAAAAAGTTCTCTTAGGGTGTGGCGTACTTATTCAAATGCAAAAGAATAATCCATTACATTAGAATTTTATTGGTACGAATAAATTCAATAAACTATGATGTAGATTTTTTCCCCTTTATTGTAATAGGGTATTCTTGGATCTAACTTGATACCCTATAGGGTAGGGTATGAGTACACATTGTATGGATTTGTCAAGTAATTGGATCGAGTTTAAGTACCACTAATATCTTAATGGGTTTGAGCTAGAACCTTTAAGATCTGTTTACAACCCTAGTTAAGTGGTATCTTTAATTAGATGGAAATCAAGAGATTAGTAAGGGGAGACTTAAATAGTGGTGGTAGGTGGTTGGTTAAAGAGACGTAAGAAAATGAAGCAAATAGGGCGACTGTGGTAGATTCTGTAACGGTCCTGCACACCATTTTTGTAGCACGTACAAGACTCATCCATGACCGTTGGATCAACCTTACTTTGATTCGACAAATGGAAACTAAGAGGGCATTCTAGAGATGCAAAAAAATTTTGTTTCCTGTCTGAGGAATACTTTCAGTCCAAAAACAATTCAAAAATTCAATATTACAATTTGAACTCAAATCTCTTCCTTCTCCCTCTCTCTATTCTTCCTTATCCCTTTCTCTCTTTCTTCTTCCCTTTTTCTTCTCAGCCCCCTTCTCTATCGAAATTGATTACAAACAAGATACACTCTGTGATGGTCAATGCATTTGAAAACAAAGTTGCGATGATGTCACTGCTATACTTTCTTGCTTTTTTTTTTTTTCTGGAATATGCCTTTGTTCTGTGTCAAAAGAGCCTTTTGGCTTCTTGATCTAGCTTTTGGGCATGCACATAATGTAAAAGAAGAAAGCTACACTTCTTGCAACACATTTGTTTGGAATAATTAATCCCCTTCTGACGAACTTCTTTTACACTGAAAGCTGAATGTGAAGTTGTAGAGGCACAAACCATGTAGGTTGAAACGATAGAGGTTAAGGATCTTACAGGACACGATACTTCAGAGAAAAATAAGGAGAAGGACAGGGCCACACCAGGATTTGCATGCTCCAAGATCTTTCACATATTTAGCGTAATTATCTTTTATCGGAAAGAGTGCACCTTTTGAAGTTAGATAGGAAAATCAAGAGAAGAAATAACAAATATAACAATATCGAACAAAAATAACAGACTTTTTATCCTTATTAGTCAGATTCGATAAACCATCAATTCACATATTTCTTGGTATCATAGCCTTCAAGAATGTCATGAACCACATCCCCAATCTCTATAACTGTAACGAATGAATTTTTCAAGGTTGGCCAAAAGATTATTCACACAACGTCCTTCATCTTCGTAGATGATGGCTTTAATAGAAACATATCTGAACAATTAGTCAAATAATGTTATAGCGAAATAAAAGAGAGAGAGAGAGAGAGAGAGAGAGAGAGAGAGAGAGAGAGAGAGTTGATTTGGGTTCAAATTATGATGTTGAATTAGTTCTGGACTGAAAGTACTCCTTAGGCGGAAAATAAAAATTTTTCATCTCTATAATGGCCCTCTTAGTTCTCAATTGTCGGATCAAAACAAAGATGATCCAACAATTATAATTGAGTCCTGAACATGCAACAAAAAATACGTTCAGGACTGTAACCGAATTGGACTGTGGTAGGTAACCATGGTAGGAGGAGTTGAATTCTAGTGCCACTCACGGTTTAAATATTTTTTACCAAAACTTAATGGCAATCTGATATAACATGGTACTTCATTTATTTCAAAATATAGGCCTTTTTGAGTCTTTTTTACCTTCTCATATTATTTGGCTGTTAATGGTTAATTACATTTTGCTTCTCCAATTTTGTTTGGATTACAATTTCACCGCTCTATTCTAAATATATTGCAAATACATTTTTATCATTTATGAATTTATGACTAATAAATCCCTATTATTAATTGCAGTAAAAACAGTTCTCAAGAGAATAATAATCATGTGCCTAAAAGATTATATTCATCCTGAAAGATTATAGTCTAATTGAAGTAAAAACCAATTAAGGTTTATAGAAGACGGGGAAAAGATGCTCTAAAGCACAAACCTTAATTTGGAATACTTTAGAGGATGGATAGTTTTATATGGGATTTAGAATAGTTTAGCTAGAATTATAGCGTTAGCGTCTTTTCTTCATTTTAATTAATATATTTCCTGCAGAGTGTTAATTTATTTTGTTTGTTATGGTTAATTAGTGTCTGTATAGGATTTGGTAAAGAGTCTTTCTTAGATAGTTTAGAATTTAGTATTTGAGTCCATATAAATAGAAGAATTCTCTATACGATTATGTATGATTCCTTTACTCAGTTAATAGAGTCTACAAAACGTTTATGCATTTCTATTGTGTGATAGAATCAAAACTATGGTATGATGACTTACCGTTGTAAGGTGCGACGGCTAGTGGTTTAAGATGCCTTGGAGTGTTATATTATACTTCTTTCATTCATGATTCAACAACTACATTTCTTTTATTAAGATGTTTGGGATCGAAAGATGTTTGGGATCGAATGACTGATTTCTTTAAATAGTCATATATTTTATTTGAACTTTTATTATTATTATTTTAATTTAAACGATTAAGCTCCATTAACTTATTATCATACCACTAACTTTTTAGAGTATCTTGATTTAAGAGATTTAAGCTCCACTAACTCGTTGACCTAATCACTAACCTCTTTAATTATTAATAAATATATTATAATAATTCATTTATAATAAAATCACTTTCTTGAATTTTTATACCAAGTCAAAATATAACATTCAATTCTGGATAGAATGAGTATTATATGATATTGTATTGCTCTATTTGTTTCAAAATATAGGACATTTTAGGTTCTTTTCAAAATGTTTAGTTTTTTGTAAAGTCCAATTATAAAAATATTTCCTCCATTCTCTCTTATGTTAATAGAGAATATTAAATTAGTTAAGAATAAAATAAAAAAAATACTCTTTTATTTTTCATTCATTAATTTATGAAAAAAATATCAAAAGATATTATATTTTGAAATGGAGGGAGTTGTTACTATTTCTTGAATGTTATACTATTTATTAGATTATATCTGTTATTATGACAAACAAAATTTTTTGGAGAAATATTATGACAAATGAGTTATTAGAATAAAACTCATATTGAAGACATAAAAAACAAGGGACTGGGAATGGCAGCTATACCTTGACATTTTTAAAAATTTTCTTATAGGTATTAATTTTTTTTTTATAGTTTTCCAATCATTTTTCTTTTAAATTCAAACCACAATAATTTTAAAAATTTCTTTTATATAAGTTTATACAGATTTTCATCCTTCTAAAGTCAAACTTTAGTTTCCATCTAGTTTCTAAAGTAAAAAAAAAAAAAAGAGTGAAATAAGGAATATGGACCATCTAAATGGTGATTTATTAGTTAAATGAATAGCCTTTCACTTAAAGATCACGAGTTATTGAAATTCACTGATGAAAGTTGCTATTTATGTGAATGTATTATGAGATTCTGAGGCAGCCGTGTTTTAATATCCAACTTGGACGCCTAATGTTTTAATTAGCCAAAAAAACAGGGGGAGGGGGTAGGGGGGGGGGAGGATATTTATGGGAAACCCACAAGTAACTTAGGATTGATCCTATATAGACGGAACGAGTAATCCTAATGTGGGCGGATTTGGTCAGGGGGATGCGGAAATAGTACTTCAAGATCCATTACGTGTCCAAGGCCTTTTGTTCTTCTTGGCATCTGTTATTTTGGCACAAATCTTTTTGGTTCTGAAAAAGAAACAGTTCGAGAAGGTTCAATTGGCCGAAATGAATTTCTAGACTTGCGGATTTATTGACATCAAGTTCGTAAAAAGAACCAAATTCTTTTTAATGTATGATCAAAAAAGAAAAATTATGAAAACCCTTGAGAGACTAGTAATTTATTAATATTTTAATAATTATTTATTTATTAATAAAAAAATATATATAAATAAATTTATTAAAATAAAAATTTTCATCATATATTGAGCTAGTTATTTCATTAATATATGTATTTTTTATTAATAAAGAAGTAATTATTATAAATCTAATAAATTATTAACTTACTAAGATAAACCTACTCTATATAAAAAACTAAGGGTGAAATTAGATTTTTTTTAGTTGAATTATATTGAGAATTGTAAAATAAATTATTTGTGAAAAAAAAAGTAAAATTCAAAGTAAAAAGAAAAAATAAAAAGTGAAAAAAATTTTAGTTAAAAAATCAATGCAAGCAAGCTCTAAAGAAACTAAACAAAAATGTGATAAAAATTTATAAATTGATACTTAAATAAGATTAAGAAAGGCCTAAGGATTTAAACTATTTAAATCGATTTTAGGTTTTAAAATATCAATGTAACTAGTGCACAAATTCCCAAAAAATAACAGTAAAGCATACTATTTTCCTTCTTGAATTACGAGAAAGAGGCATAAACGCATGCAATGTCTAAAGGCGAAGCTATTGTCTCCTGTCCGCTTCTTTCGGCTCTTTTTCACGCCTCCTCTTATACTAAAATTCTAATAATTGTCTCTCTCATGCCTGTTTGTTTGTGCAAAATCCAAGAAGAGCGAAATTATTGGCTTTTTTATTTGTTTCTATTTGACACACATACCTTATTTTCTTCTAAGATAATGTTTCATACTTCTTTCGATCGGAATTTACACCACATTTTGTATACTAAAATAAAATAGAATAAAATTAATTTTCTAATTTCTTATTATATTTCAATGTTTAGTATAAAAATTTTCAAATATAAAGATCATCTTTCAAGAAAACTTATTCTAAGAAAAAGTGAGAAATGTTTTTCCACACAAAAGTTTAAGGAAAGGTCTTTATAGAAAAATTTAAAATCTTAAAAAAATGCTTATAATTATTATACCTTCATAATATCCAATTAAGAAAAATATAACTTAGCCTTGAATTTTATTTTAATTTTTTTGTAGTATTTATTTTACTTTGATCTAAAATAAGAGTTGTTTTTATGACTAAACTATACTTCAATACTTAAAATATTTAATGTTCTTGTGTGAATTTTATTTAAATCAGATTTTATAAATGAATATTTAATTTAACATTTTTATTCTAAGTACAATTCGGCTTTATTGATACAATATACTAGTAGGGTATTTAAATAATTTCTTGTAAAATTTCATTCCAATCTGATATTAAATAATAATTTACCAAACACAAAAAAGAAATCATCATTTAATTTTGGCTTTTTTCTTCCTGATAATAAAATGAAAAGAGGATTTCAAACTCATTTTAGGTAGAAAGAGATTCTAGGTGAGAAGACATTCCACTCTATTACGTTTCAATCATCATTTTAACTCATTTAAATGTTTGTATTTCTTTTTTAGAATGTCCGGAGTTAAATGTCTACTTTCTTAAAATAATTATATATTTTATTTAAATTTTTACTATTAACCTCCTTAATTTAAGAGAATAATTTTAATTTCTTGTAAAAAAATTTACTATATTTATAGGCTGGAATGGGTTAAAAAACTTTATAGCAGGATTTCCTTAAAAAAATAACATTATAGGAAAATAGATATTTCTCGCTATCCAAAATTGGAGAATTTTCTTTTTCAAATATCCTTATGAATTTCATGTTGTTTGTATTTTTTAGATTAACTTTCAAATACTAAATTAATTTTCCATCTTTGTTCAATCGACCAATTTTCAAACTATGAAACTTTAAACAAAAATTAGCAAACTCCAATGACTACCATATGCATATATTTCCTAAAAACGAGATATAGAAAGAAAACTTTGAATGACAATATGGGAGGTCGAAGGAGTTGGCCAAGTTGATTGCATGGATGAAGTCCCCCACCAATACCATCCACCTAAATTGAAACCTATCCCAAACATATAAGTCCATTGCACAAGACTTGCCTAATACCACTTACCTTCTCAAGTGGTTTGCAAACTATTGTACTAATGAATTTACTTAATGCGTACTTTCAGATAATGGTTACAGATTTTCTCATCCTAGGGAAAAAAAAAAGGGAAATAAAACATGGGGAAGGTTCTTTTATAAAAGAAGCGGGGTGGTGGTGAGGGGGTGTGTGTGTGTGTGGAAGCAATAGTCCGAATGTAAAATGAGAAAAGTAAATTTTCCCTATCAATAAGTGAAACATTTTAAGTTGATGAATTAAAAAGGTCATTTTTTCTTAGTTTACTTTAGTTTTATACCTTTCGAACTTGCAGGAAAATGGCAAATTTGTCTTTCTTGGGGACATTGAGAACAGTTTCCATTTTCAAATACAACGGCAAATCCTTTAAAGTGAAAGGAGAAAAGCTCTGTTACCCTTTGTCTCTCTCTCTTTTTTCACGAAAAGCAAAAACATAGGGACCCTAAACAATAAAGAAAGAAAATAAAGTTAAACCTTAGTGGAGCAAACAGTGGACAAACGAATAATAAAGCCAGCAAAGAAATAAAGTTAAATCTTTCCTTGTCTTACTGTCCAAATAATTCAATTTGATAAAAATTATTTTACCAACTGAATTACTGTCTTAACGCATAAAAAAACCGGTTCGAATGACCTAATTTCGTTCCATATTGATTAGTTTTTGCCTAATTCTTCTCGGTCTGATCAGATTTTGATTGAACCGATACTCGGCTGAACCGGCAGGTGCAAGACGAGTTTAAAAAGAGCATGCAAAGGGCTTTTTCTGCGTCTCCTTGCTAGAGGATACTCTTTTACGTTCTTGCTTCTTCTTCCTCTGTGTTTTTTCACTAGACTTCTTTTTCATCCTCTCCACCTCTTCCTGTGTGTGTATGTACTTGCAATCACACTCGCTCTCATCATGATGAATTGTAGGATACGATAGAGAGAGAAAGAGCAGGTTTGGTTTGGTAGAGGAAATTGAATATAGAAATTTGTGCTATGGATTTTCATAGAAATGGGATTCGTGAGAACAAGTTGGAGTTCTGGCCAGTTGAGCATCCTATGGAGCCTATGGATGAAGATAGACCTGTGAAATGTCCAAAAATCCCTGATGCTTCTGCTATCAATGTATGCATACCCTTCTTTTTCCCTTTTCATTTCTCGAGTAATTATTTGAATTATAATATTTCTTATTTTTCTTTTTAATTAGTAGAGATTAAGATGTTTTTTTTTATGAAGAAACAGATGTAGAAGAAAAAGGATGAACTAATTCATAAAACCATCATTTTTTATGTATCTTTTATCTCCTAAGATCAATAACAGCATATGTGAAACTTTATTTAGTTAGAATTTTGTGACCCCAAAAAAATACATAATATTTATTTAGATTAAATTTTATTTTAAAGTTTAATGTAAATTTTTTATTTTAAGTCTTATAACTTTTTTTATAAATAATTTAATTTTTATAGTGTATTCTTACTATTCAAATTCAATCTCCATATTTTTTCATATTCTCTCTTTTTTTTTTAACTTTTCCAATTTGTTTGTAGGACGAAAACTCATACGAGGAAGAGTCTTGTGAGATTTGGAGGAGAAAAGCAAAATTTCTAGCAGTAATGGACCAAAAAGTGATGCGATTGGATAGAAAAGCTCCTCGGATGCGCAAAAGGCCGCACAATCATAGTCAAGCGGGCAATGATACGGCGACGTTTCAGCTCACAATGCCCCCTCTCTATCCCTTTCCCCCCTCAGACAACCATTATAAGCTTGGGTAATTTAATTCATGAAATTTTGAAAAGTTAGCGGTGTAGTTTTTTTTTTCCTTAATTTCATGAAAACTTAAGATTTGTAATATATTTGGATAAACTTTAGCGTTTTACGTTAGTTTATGATTATTGCAATTTGTACTGTATATCTCTGTATAATATGCTATATTGTTCGTAATTTCTTCCTAAAATTCTTTTTGCAATGATATAGATTTTGTTTTTTAAAAAATAAAAAAGCCTCATACAATACAAATAATTAATCAATTAAGCATAAGTTATATTATCCTTATTAAGGGAAAGCAATAAATCCTCCAAGAGATAGGGATTTATCCTCAATTTTTCAATGGATAGTGATAAAGGTATATCAATTTTTTGTAAACGTGATATCATATTTTTTTTATAAATAATTTAATTTTTATTACATCTTTAGATGTTTTAAAATAATATTTTAATATATTATATATTATTTTTATATATTTAAATTTAATATAAAATATCCGTTAACATAAAATTTTATATTTAATCAAATACTATAAAAAAAATTAAGACGAAGAAAATATTTGATTTTAATTTTTGCAGTCACCACTTGCCCCTCTTTTGATGTAAGGATATATAATGCCTAAAAAAGTACTTCATAAATATTGGTAACAGATACGGAATAGGGAGAATCCTTAAACCACACCAAGTCACTAAAAATTTAATAATTGACCAGAGATGCGAAGAATTTTGTTTTAGATAGTTTATTGTCCAGAGGGAATTCTTGAAGATATCTGAACAAACCAGGCTCCACAAATTGCAAATGCAGTGAAAGAAATTACTCATCTCAACTTGTAGAAAATCCAACAGCAGATAATTTCCTTTCTGTTAATGTGAAATTTTACAACATCGCTTTGCAACATGTGAAGGGATACAGCATTGCGTTGAAGGTACAGAACTATGGACACAGGAGAGGCCCTTTCATTCAATCAGTGCACTCTATTGTAAAGTTCAGGGTTCAAAGTTATTCAACGAGAGAGATAACTAGAGCAACAGCCATGCCCATCATCAACGATACTAATTGGATCGTGGTACTTTTCAACGATGAATTACTGGTATTCATCTCTGCTAAAACCCCAGCAACCGCAATGTAGATAAATCCACCTGCTGTGAAGCCCTGTTGAAGTATTTCAGAAATAGTTAAATATGGAGCCATATGACGGCAGCCGTAACTGATGGCGACTCAAAAGCATTGCATGAAGAAAGCCATTCTCACCTCTATCAAAGAAGACTGTCCCGGATCTTGACCTATCATCAGAGACTACATAAAAACAGTACCCGTATTAACTTTTTAGTTGTTTATTTTTAACAGCGCCCCATATTAATTTTTTAGTTGTTTATTTTCTTTCTCTTATGGGTCATTAGTTTTTTTCATCACAGTGAGTAGCAACAATGAAATGATTTTTAGAAACTGATAAGGGAAGGTAAGTAAAAAAAGTTGGAGAAATATTCAGTCTGTCCTGACTGAAAATACATACCAATGCAGTTCCTGCTAGCGCCATCAGTGCAGAAAGGAAGTTAAAGAAGAGGGCTTTGGAGACAGAGAAACCAGACCTCACCAATATCCCAAAGTCACCAATCTGCAAAACATATTTCACAAAGTACAGCAGATGTATGGGGTCAAGAGATGACAAATGCAGGTTTAACTGTCAATTTATCCAAATAGCAGATATATTATACAGCACCAAAGATGACAAATGCAGATGGACTGCTGATTCATCCAAGTTTAAAGTAGCATGTCTATTATTTAACGTGAACTTTTATATGTTAGAGAAAAATTAAACCTAGCTATTTTTTATGCAGTGTTCAAATATGGACAACAAATGATGTTTTATTTGTGAGATAATCATCTAATTTTGAATGATATTGTAAATTCATTTGTATAATTGAGGCACTGAATAATAGTAAGGTTCAGAATGAAAGAGCTAAGTTATACTTAAGTGTATTGTTACTTAAGTGTATTGTTTGAAAATCTTGTTTTGGTTGTTGCAGAATTTGGATTCTTTTTCATTTTTACTTTTTGTTGGAGAGAAGAGGTAGAGAAAAACACAAGATTTGGCTCATTTTCCCTTGAGTAAGAAGCATCAGGAGAAGATTTTGTTTTCAAGATGCAAATAGAAGAACAAGACCCAGTTTTATTTTTTATTTTTTTAATCAAACTTAAATGTAAGTGACTCAAATATCTGAAAAGGATTTAATTAATTAGATCGTTAGTTGGCTAGAATTGGGTAAAATTCTCTCCCAAGTTTCTCAATTTTGACAATTGCAAAGAACAATTTATGCTCAGCATACGAATTTTTCTTAGGTGAAACAAAAAAATAACCAGCAAAATTGAATCACATCCTCGCTTGCAACAAAAACTTGCATAAATTCTATCCCCCAGTACAATGATTGTGATTAAATTCATAGGCACATTTAAACACAGCGTTGATGAGCATCAATGGTTTTTCACAAAATAATCAAGATAGCACCCTGGTCTTTCAAGGGCTGGACATGCAATAACTGTTCACTTGTATAATTGAAGTAAGAGGTTATAAAGATGGAAATGATGATGATGGAGAACTGAAGGAGATTATCCTTTCAGCAAGTCATTAATTTATTTGTAATACATCAGTATTGACAATTTTCTATTGTGGAAACGTCAAAATCAGTGTAAGTGCTAAGTTCGATAAGAAAGGATCAAAATGATTCACTACCATCTAAAAGGTACAGCCTACTTAACTTTCATAATGGCCTACCTAGTATAGGAAATGGACAGCATTACATGCAGACGCCTTAAAGAATCACAAGAATAAAATATTAGATTATATATTCTTCAGAAGACAATTTTTGAAGCTTATTAAAAATCTTTAAAGCAAAGTTAGAGATTTCATGATTCCATCGATAAAAAGGAAAAACAGTATCCACTAACGGGGATTGCCACACACAGCTAGAAACTTTTACTTAAATATGTAGTGAATGAACTTAAATGGAAAAAAGTATTCCAAAGATGCAAAAAGAATTTATTGCAACAGATGGATGGAATATTGAAAATTCAGACCTCTTGTGGGAGTTCATGAGCAAGAAGAAACAGAGTTCTTGACCACCCTCCAATGGATCCATAAAGCAGGAAAGCACTACCCAAAGCCATCCCATCAGTAAAATTGTGCTGCGCCATCATGGAATAACATGCAGAATAGAAGATTTTTGCATCAAAATGAAACTCAAAGTCTAGATATTATTTTTTACCATAGAATAGATTTCAAAGAGAAAAGAAAAGAAAAGAAAAGAAAAATGACCAAGAAAAGGAAGGGAAATCATACCACACCATCAGAGAAAAGATTCAGATAACCAAACACAAGATTTGACGAAGACTTAGCTTGTTCTTCTCCTGTATACTGGATATTACCAGTGGAACCATTAGCAGCACTTACATCAGCTTTATCTTCAGCACCACCAGCATTTCTCTGCAACCAGTCAGAGGAAAGAAACATAAATCTCAATGTAAGCTGTAAAGTTATGAATCTGGTAATTCAATATCATGTGCAAAAATTATGAAATTAATTGTACACATGTTAATGATAGATGATGAAGTAAAAGATTAAATTGGAATCACTATACACCATAAACATGTCAATTGGCCACCAACAAAACCAAAGGAAAGGCTTCATTAGTTTCATATTTACCTCTCTATAAATTGAGTTATTAAAAAATACTTTGGCTTCATTATATTCATATTTACCTCTCTACAAATTGAGTTATTAAAAAATACTTTGTGTACAAACATACTGCTCATTTTCTGAAATAGAAGAATCATCAATGACATATTGATAATGAGATTTTATGAATATTGGTGCAATTTGCGTCTTCTAAACACGATATGCCTTCCAGTAAATATTTGCCTTAGCTTCTAGTTAATATTTTCCTGAACTTTAAAATGAAAAGGGAGCATAAAAGCATAGCAGCATTATGCACCTTTGCTAGCCATGACACAGTCGTAATGCAAACAGGGATTCCTTGTGAGATTTAGATAATAACATGTAGAGTCTTCTTAACCTACCTTTCGGAGAACAGCATTTTCAGTTTGGTTTTCTCCATTTAGAGTATCAGCAGTCGCTCCATCCAACATCTTCTCTTCAGGTGATATTCCTGATAAACTCGTACTTTTCTCATTGTGAGGAACGTCCTGGACATTTTCATTTGCATCATCATCAGACTTCAACTTTTTATTCTGCCTATGTTTATGATGATGACCATGACTCCACGCACTAACTCCACCAGATGAATCCTCAACATATCTCACAAGTTTCTCAACAAGAAGAAACAGTATAATTCCAGCTGCAATAGCAAACATATATCATGGTAGCTTTTGGTTACTGCTATCCAGAGAATGATTTCATGATTTTAAAGGAAGGAATAAAAAAACAACAAAAAAAATCAGAAGAGAAGGAACAATCCTTTTTTAGGATTTCTGTTATCTTCCTTTTCTGAGCAATATAGAGTTCTTCCTGTCCCTAGGAAATAATGTTATGCACTATCCATCAAAAAGAGCAAGCAGCAACTTGCATAGATCATATAGAAGACAAGATTTATTTCATAAAAGTTATCTAGAGTCAAAGAAAGTAACACTTTCAGAATATCGAGCATAATTTCGTCAAAAGTAGTTTATTTACATCAAGGAAGATTTTATTCAGTTCCACAGTCTCAATTGAAAATAGGTTGAGGAAATAGATGTACACAGAGGTCATTGAAAAATTGCTTTTCCAAGCAGTGTCTGTTATCACTGCAAATCTAGGCATATCAAGTTGCTGAACTGCTTTATCTTTGTTTATACTAGTAATTACCAGACTTGTGATATCCGAACAGTTTCAAATGTTGCAAGATATCAGGTGAACAGATCATGCTTTTGCTTGCATACAACTTGCGTGACACTAAAAACCGGCATTAGTTATATCTGATGCAGGGCAATCTATAGACTCTAGTAATAGTATATGTAGAAACAGAAACTCTGTTTGGCACTGTTTCCATCCCAGCTTCATAATTTCTAGAAGTTTCCACAAACATGTACAAAAATAAAAAGCTACTGCTAATGAAAAAATTCAATCTAAGCAATCTCGAACTTTCTTTTTCCTTCTGCATATCTTGAACGGGAATCTGAGACTTGTTCCTCTCCATCTGGCAGCATTTGAAAATGAACTAGTTTTATTACTAAGCCCAAAAAATAGGATTCAGCATCCTGTAAACTAACCATCCCTGAGCCAGAAAGAATTGATTTTGATTTTAAACCCATTAAAAACAGAAGTACAATAACCTGCAAGACATCAGTTAAAAGCCAAGTAGTCACAACTGGTTAATATCAATTGCGTAAATGAATAGTTTAATTTTCTTCCGTTGTGCCTCAAGTGTTATATAACAGGTTATCACCTAGAATTAAATGGATATCAACCAGGAGACCTTCTAATATAAAATACACTAGAATCTAGATCATCCCTCGAAGATAACTTCTTAGCTCTGAAGTGCTGGAAAAAACTGTAGCCTCTTCTGCCTAACATCACAAGTATTCAATGTGTTAAAAGGGAAAAATGGAAAATTACATTTGGTAAGGATCTGACCATTCAAACAACTGTTAATATGACGAAATGCCAAGGTTGAAGAAAGCTAAGAAATTGGAAGGAAAGGGATCTTTCTCTTTTCTCATGTAGGCATGTCTCCATATGCAATGCATATACAAAAAGACAAACTTACCACCACTCACATAAGACATGATAAAGGGAGAGAGAAATATCTTGCAGTAAGAGAGCAGGTGAAGAATTTATTTGTTTTCAGATGGTAGCATAAGAAACATACTTGACAGCTTTACAACAAGATTAATTTTGTCAGATTCATAATAATCAAGAAACAAGTACACCTTCGTCAATTTTTAAGTTGTTCAGATAAAACTCAAATCTAACTGGCGAGCAGATATGAAAGTCTCATTTGCACAACAATCACAAGTGATATTTACAAAGATTAATCTTCCATTTCTCCCCTATTTTTTGGAGGACTGGGGGGGAGGGGGGGTGGTGGTGTGTGGAGGCTGCAGTTAAGTTATTACGCTTACAGCATTCAGTTAAAAGAATATACAAGTTTTATGCTTACAGATTTCTTACTTACCCAAAATGGACAATCCAACAGAAAGATCCTTCAGTGAATGGGAATGTGATGGCAAGTGTCCATGACCAGAATGACTATGATGATGAGCATGATCTGCATGATGATCATGTGAATGGGAGTGCTCACCACCTGCAAATGGTAACATATTTAGTGAATAGCTGATGAGGATCACCAATCACTAAAAAATTATGCATGTTTCCAAATTAGGGAAACGCTGCAAGATTGAGGCCAACTAGCATCAGGTACGCACCACAAGGATGAAGATGAAGTTCCAATAAGACCATACTTGCAGGAGCCAGCAAATATATTGCTCATATGTTCCTTCCTTTGATTACTTGGATGAAAGGGTATTTTTCAAGACTATGTTTAAAGAATGACTTCAAGAAAAGGTTACAGAGTAGATGAGTGTTCTACCACCACTGGGGTTTGATAGAAGCTACATATTGCAGGCTTTGCATCTGCTTACAAAAAGATACTTTAAACTTAATGAACTCATAACCATGCCCACCTATAATAAGCATCCACATAATTGCACCTATTCTGGCTTGGTTTTAAATATCAGTTCATATCCAGAGACATCATAGCTAAAAGACTAATGCAGCTTCAATTCTAACATGACAAGGCAATAAGGAGATAATCTCACTATGATAAGCTCATAAGAATAACATCTCCAAGACAAGCATCCTACCATTGCACCAACACTAGTTCTATCTGTCAGGCTAGCTCCCGTAAAAGTATTTCACACATTTTTCTGTTGAAGTTTTTGATATGTAAAAGCATGCTGCAAATTGTAACGTTAATAAGGTTCTGGTCAACTTAAGGCAACTAGAAGGAATTGTCTAATTATCCAATTTATAAACAAATAGAGTAATGTATGTATCTAAATCAAATTAAAGGAGTCGTCAAACAAATTAGGTGACAAATGATTATGCAGTTTTCAAAATAGAAAGAGCACAAATCAAACCTCAAATTCAGCAGTATCCAACTCATTTTATAGTTAAAGTTGCCAAATAAGCCTCTAATTCTCGTGGCATGCCAAGCAACTAGGATATGCTCAATAGATCTTGTCATGCTTGGAAGACCTCCATAAAGTCATGCAAAAAGAATTTGAGTACTAAAAAGCATCTGCAGTATTAGCATTTGGTCTCATGAATCATATTGCGATATGCATAAATGTACAACTAGATAGTAGTTATGTCTGGCAACAAAGATGAGAATGCAGTCAAAATCATCCAACTAAATCTGTAACTGTTAAAAAAGCATAGATAACTAATTCAGTTGGAAGCTTCATCATCTCCTGCTTTTCAGAAGTTTCTAGGATCTATATTCTTTTGTCCAAATAGGTATAAAGAGTATACAATCGAAACAGAATTTTGAGGAGTAAATGACTGACTGGATCAAAGTAAAGCAAAAACTCCCCAAGATTGTAAAGATCAACCATTTCCAGGTACTTTGTTTTATTATAGACCTTTTTCCTAACGTTTCATTTTCCTGCCCCTTGAACTGTGCCATTCCCCTAGTCATTCTTGTTTACTGGAGAACTGTAATCATATTTCACATTACTCGCTTTCATTTATTTATAATCGAACTCTACAAAATAATCCACACTCAACCTCCAGAAAAACTATACCAGTAATATAAAGAAAAATTACCCAGTTAAATAACAGGAAACAGTTACCAATTAACAAGAACAGACGGGAAAAATGATTTCCTCATGCTTCTGTTTATGAACTAGAAGCGCAAAAGAAAATTATGAAAGGACCAAAAGCATCTGGTTTCATGTTCATACCAAAAGCGTGAGGTAATTGATGAAGAAAAGCATCCCCTAGCATGGCTCCTGCCTGTAAGCATAGAAGTAATAACAGTAAGGATAAATTATGTAATTGAGGAATCAAAACAAATAAAACGAAAGATGTTCCTAATCCAATTGCAAAAATATACTAAAATTGGTCAACAGTCTGCTTGGAGATTCGGGCACTTCAAGAAAGTTAACAACAGTATCCATTTGAATTAGTAAGAAGAAAAAGATGAGGAAATCTTGTAATTAATCAGTATCCTCAGAATGCTATTGTAGTAATCTAGAGCATCTCAATATTCAGATAACTGCATATAAATGGAAAAGAAACATACGTGTGTATGTGCATGTAAGTGTGCATAGTTTCAAGGGCAGAAAAGACACCGAAGGGCACAGGTGACAGTTTTCCATGAGCTTAGAGGGGAATATGGCTTGTAGAATGCAATGAATTGCCAACACACACACACAAAAAACTAGAGTACTGATGGCAAAAGATAAAGTTGAAAAAGGAGGATAAAAAGGGCCAAAGGATCAAACCCCAAATAAAGCCAAAGAATCAACAACTGCCTTTGATGGCTTTCCTTGTACTGCAAACAGCAAATATTTGTTGTTAGAAAGAGCATCTAGAGAAAAGGAGACAGCCAAAATGAAGCAACATGGAAATATAAGCCACTTACTAAATATTAAAGGCAAAATAATCAGGCAAATAAGGGAAGCCAAGCTCACCAATAGTGAGCAGCCCATTGCATGAATCCAAAGCCCTGCCAATGAACCAAAGAAGAAAAGGGGACTGTATTAGGGACATTCATATAAAGGACTGCAAGCACAGGTTCAAAATCTCTTGGTTGTGGGCAAATTCAATAATTGGCTTAAATCATCAAGAAAGGGGAAAATTTTTTCACATTGCACAAATCAAAATATGGAACCAATTAAAGAGGCTTTTCAAACATTACTTGTCTATTTCTAATACAATCACTAGTTTTGGAAAACATCAAGGCATTTGTCAAAAAGCCCCTTAAATTCCGAATGTAAATTAGCTTCCTACAAGAAGTTGAGACTGCCAATGACCCGCCTGATGAAAAAAATTAATTCTCTCCTAAGGACTTCAAAGGAACCACATTCCACATTTTCTTCAACAAATCCTCCTGCTAAATAAACAACTGTCAAACACTTCTGTTATAAGTAAAAATTGCAACTTTAACCCTTCAGATTTTTAGTTCAAGAAACAAACAGTTAACAGTAAACTGGAGCAAATAAACAAGTTCTAAATGTCAACAATCATATACCCAAAAACTATTCAATTAAACAAAGGTGAAAATCCAAGTTAATAGAATTTTACCAATTCCAGTGAGCACCGCATCACCAGCAGCGCCATGATGATGATGATGATCGTTATGGTGGTCCCCACCTCCGAATCCATACAACTTCAAGTCCTCCTCTTCCGCCAATTCCTCCGGTAACATCCTCCTCATCTCCTCCTTCTGACCCGCATGCAGATGCTCAACCTCATGCTGATGATGATGCCCAGGACCACCACATTGGTGATGCTGATGCTGATGATGATGATGGTGGTGGTGGTCATGGTCATGTAATGCATCTCCACAGGAATCTCCATGTGCCGCCGCTACACCCAATCCTGAAATCAGCAAAACAACAACCAACACTACCATCCCAACTCTCCTCCTCCACCAAGGGATCAAATCCTCACTCCCAACTCCCATTCTTCAATTTCTGCAACAGTTTCTTGGAGAAATGAGAACAAATAAAGTGGGTTCTGAAGAAAGGGAATTGAGTAACAGAATGGGAGAGATACAAGCAGAAGGGGGGGTTAGAAAATTAAGGACGCGTTTGGGAAATGGGATTAAGAGCGGTTCTTGCATGTGCCTTCGATGGTGATGAAACAAACGGCACAGAAAAAGAGAATAATTATTCCGACGATGATTCCGAACGTTAAAACATCCATTTTAAAAATTTTCCAATATTTATTTTTCCAGCATGTATTAATCCTTATTAAAAGCAAATATTAATTGGAAAATTGGTAGTTTTGTGCTTTTTCAAAATTTTTTAGAAATTTGTAAAAAAAACTACTATTAAACTGTAGTATGAAGAAATTGGCCGTTAATATGGAATCTGGGTTGTACTTTTTGCAGAGAGAGAGAGAGAGAGAGAGAGAGAGAAAACGTGGATTGGGAGCTGGCTTGGGGGTTGGCGGAGGGGGAGATAAAGAGAGTAGTGGAGTACTACTAGCAAGTAGTGTGTAGTGGAGTCCGGATGCGGTTGGATGGGAAATTGAGGAAGGGTTAAATAAGCATAGGATTAATGATTAAAGATGGTGGGAATTGAGATTAATTAGGACTATAAATTCCAAAGGGACATAACCTACCAAAAAAAAAACAAAAAATGTAGAGAGTAGTGGGGATGACTAAGTATAGATAGTTTAATGATCATCCACATATGAGGAGGAGGATGATATTATAGTACGTTTTTTATTTTGTGCTATTTGTGTTAATAGTATCATTACAAGAAACATAATTTTTGTGATGGATTTTTCTTTGTAATATTGTGATTGATTTACGAGAGATCAAAATAAAAAATAAAATAGCAATGAATAATACCTTTAGTAATAAATTCGTAGCTATTATTTATTATAAAATGATCATAAGTAATTAATTCTATAAACTCTTATTTAACGACAGATTTGTGACAAAAATATTCGTCGCAAATACTTTCAGTAATAAATTCTACGATTCTGGCAATGGATGATGAAAATATTCGTTGTAAATACTTTTAGTAATAAATTCTGCAGATTCTTTTTCTTCTTGTCATTTCTCACTCACTTTCTCATTCTCTCTCTCTCCTCTCTCTCTCTCTCTCTCTCTCCCCATCGCGCTACTACTGGAACCCACTGCCATCTTTGCCACTGCTAGCACCCGACTGTCATCGCTGGACTACCATATGCACAATTATGGGATCAGAAAGAAGATTTTAAATAGTGGAGTTTGAGTTAAGGGCGGAGAGGAAGATATTGGCAGTAGGATGGACTCTTACAAAATTATGAAGGAAATTATTGAAGTTGAGTTTTCGAGAGTTCCATGCCAAGACGTTGTTTTATTTAAGTATGATTGGTACGATCCCGTATTTGGCAGAGGTGTCAGGGTTCACCCTCATTATAAAATTATAGATGTTAATTGCAAGATAAGGTACCAAAAATATTACCCATTTGTGTTAGTTGTGCAAACTAATCAAGTGTATTATGCAACTATCGTGGAAGTAGAAGGAATAAGCCTGATTAGATAGCAGTTCGTAAATCAAAGGCGCGTCACGTAATTGATACACCCACAGTTGAGAGGCTATATCATGAAGATATTGATGATTCGGTAACATTTAGTGTATGCGATGATCTTTCAATTGATGAACTTGTGTACGAATCAGATGAAGGAGACATAGTGAATGATGTTGAATTAGGAAGTACGAGGTATGATGACATCATTAGAACCGATAATGAAGATAAAAGTGAATGGGTGATCGTATTCTTTCTCCTTCCTTACTCGGACCACTGTCTTTACCGAATGAGGATAACACAAAAGTAGTGGAGTTGGAGCATACGCCTTTGATCACAGCTTCTGCAGTACTACCTACGACTGCTTCTACGGGTGGGGTTTAGGTAGAAGATATCTGCATTTTGATAGCTCCGAGTGGCAACGAGTAAGTTTCTATTTACTTTCAAAAAAATTATTCTAATTTTATGTTTAATTTACTCTACTAATTTTTTAATTTTTAATTATTTATTTGTATAATGAAATAGTTTTTTCCCGTCAAAGGGGACAATGCATTCAATATCGGATACATTCTATAGGCATTTCACTAGACCGTACCCTAACTTTGAGACGGTCCCATTGAAGTTGCGGAACACTTGGTTCTAAATGAATGTAAGTATCAAATTATAAAGCTTAGTAAACTTTTACGTATTTAACTTTTTTATTTTTTATGATTTTATAGAGATATTATTAGTGGCTCTTCGTGCATGATGATTGGATACAGGAAATTTGAGATGACAAATGCACCTGTCATCTATCCGATCAGCTATCGAAGGCTCAGTGCAAGGGAAAGTGTCCACCATGGATATCTCTCGATATTTGAAACCAACTTTGGCATGATCACTAGAGCACAGAACAATTCGAGCGTGTTTCAACTGCTGCTAGACAGAACAGAGTAGCCACTACTGGACCAATTCATAAAGGAAGAAGTATCTTATTCACTGAGCACGAACGTTGAATGGTAACAGTTATTTTAATATCTATTATTTAAATCTAATACAATTACTTAATATTTTTTGAATATAATTACAATGTAAAGACGCAAAAATGACTTCTACTTCATCAATATGTATGAGGTGACATACACATATAAGAATGGAACAAAAAAGGGTTCATATGTTAGTGAGAAATCACAGCAAACACTGGTAAATATTAAATTTTATATTAATAATATTCTATACTAATAGTTTTTATTATATAATGAAATGTACAAATTTATGATTTATATGATTTACAAGATAGCGTTAATGCGTTGAAGGAACGCTATTCACAGTTGGAGTCTTAGGACTCCTTGACTTCTCAACAGCCACCTAATGAGAAGTCACTATTCGTAGAGGTTGTTGGCGGTATTTCGAAGAACCGCATCTTTGGGTTGGGATATGAGGCAGCTTACCACAGACAGCTTGCTTGATCACTTTGCATCTAGAGTACGGATCGCTGTAGAGCCAATTACAGATGAAGAGGTTGATGCGTGATTATTTTCAGCAGCGATTTGCTATTTTGGACTAGTATTTGTGAGTGATGTTCGAGACGTTGCATTTGCCACCGCCTCCTTTTTTGATACCGAATTCTCAAGATATAGTGGACGATGTTGATGAGGATTACAGGATTGACTCGCCTGATGACCATCCGCTAACAACTAGCTCGTCGGATCCACCTCCGCATCCTCCACAGCTGCAGCGCCGGATTCTATAGTGTAGCGACAGAGATTTTTCAGAATATTTTTCAATGTTGTACGTTTGTAATATTGACATTTAATATATAAATTATATTTATTTTGATCCATATTTGTTTGATTTATAAAATAACTAAAAATTTTAAATTATCATTTCAAAGTTTAAATAAAATTAAATATAAATAAAATATACGTCCATCACAAATTTGTCGTAATATCGCGATGGATTTGAGACGAATTTTTTAATTTTTTTTAAAAATAATAAAATTCCCTCGCAAATTAATCGCAATTTTGTGATGATTTTTCATTGTAATTTTATTTTTTTAAAAATAATATGTTTTCCTTGCAAATGCATCACAAATTTTAATTTTTTCCGTCGTAATGTTGTGCAAATTCTTATTTTTTAATTACAAAAATCCGTCGTAGTTTCGTCACTAATTTGCGACGAATATGTAATCCGTTGCAAATTATCCGTCGCAAATTAGCGACGAAATTTCAATTCGTTGCAAAATGTGACCTATATTTATGCTACGGATTTTTTGGTCTGAAATTTGTTGCAAACTGTGATTTGTGATGGATTTGCTACGGAATGGTCTATTAGAAATTGTATTTTCTTGTAGTGTATTTGATTTGATACGAAATTTTATGTAAATATTAAATAAGCATCGGATTAATGATTAAAGATGGTGAGAATTGAAATTAATTAGGACTATAAACTCCAAAGGGACATGACCTACAAAGAAGAAAAACAAAAAATGTGGTGGTTAGATCCTTTTTTTTTCTTTTTCTTTGAATGGAAGTATGTTTTTCAAAGGTGTAGAGAGTAGTAGGGATGGCTAAGTATAGATAGTTTAATCATCATGAACATATAGGGAGGAGGATAATATCATAGTGTGTTTCTCATTCTGTGCCATTTGTATTAATAGTATTTGATTATATACGAAATTTTATGTAAAAGTTTGAAATGTATTGCAATGTAATATAATATAGTAATAATAAATTTAAAATTATGTGAGTTAACAAATTTTATATCAAATTTAAATATATAAGAGTACTATATCATGGTATGAATAGCTTTTTGATAATGAATAATATATTACAACATTTTATTTTATGAAAAGTGTTAAATATTTTAAAACATCAGAATATTAAAAAAAGTCATTATAAATGCAAAGAGAGAGTATAAAAATACTTCTATTAACTATCCCTTTGGAGAAGCATTTGCAAGGTTTAAATGGGCATTTAATTTGCCAATGTTATTTCCCAGATCGTTTGGCAAAAAAAAAAAAAAAGTTTTACCATTATTTACAAAAAAAAAAGTTTTACCACTTGTGGAATTGAGCTGTTCAGTTACAAATCAACTGTAGTTTTAACGTTGGAATCTTCATTTTTGAAAAAATAGCCATTTTGATCTGTAAAGTTAGAGCATCATAATCACTTGATGCCAAAATTTTGGTTTCAACCATTATAATCCCAAAAGATTTTATGAATACCTTAAATGATATGATAATCACTCTCAATCACCAACTCTAATCAATAAGAGTATGAGCCATATAAGTGCTAACTTTTTAAGAATAAAACAGTCCATTTACATGATTCCTCTCCAATTGGTAGCCTATGCAGCTCAAGTCGATTCTATTTTGGAATACAAAAAACTTTAAAAAATCTGAAAAAAGAAAAGAAAAAGGAGAGCTAACGCCTCTTGCTTCTCATTCACAAAACCTTAACTCTAATCTCTATCGAATCTAGTAAACCAAAACCTTAAATCTACTAAGAGAAAGCTAGAATAGCTTACAATCGATTAAGAAGGACACACAAACTCAAACTCTAAATTCCTCCCTCTTTCAAAATAGAATCACGTGCACTGTACCAAGCTAACAATTGGAGAAAAGCACTTGTAGGCGAACTATTTTACTCTTGAAAGTTAGCACGTGCATGAGTTGCACTCTTTATTGGTTAGAGTTGGTGATTGAGAATAATGGTTGAAAATAAACTTCTGTAACTAAGTGATTAAGAGGTCTTAACTTTAGGGGCCAGATAGCCATTTTTCTTAATTTTTTCATGACTGAATAAAAGTTTGGTACAAAATATTTAGAGATAATATAAATAAATTGCTTTAACATTTAGAGTGAATTTTACTTTACCCCATAACATTAATTTTATATCAATTTAGCCCATTCTGTTAAATCCACATTAGCAGTTGATTTTAAAATAAGTAAAAAAGTATAAAATTCCTTGTTTGCCTTTAGTCAGACAAGAGCAAATGAGATAATTACAGGTAATTAAGTGGGATTAATTACTTTTGTTGAGTTTCTTACGGTTGCAAATTAATCTAATCATAATTGAATTAAAATTTTAAGAGAAGAAAAATCTTTTTCAGGCCTTTATTTCAATTCAACAAAGGTTTGATTATCTCTCATGTGCAACCTATTTATAGTGTTTTTGAATATATTAATTAATGAAAATTACTATATGTAAGAAAATTTTACTAAATATAAGACATTTTGATTGAAATGTAGACATTTCTATGCTTTCAAACACACGTGTCTGCAAGCACCAGAGCACTTGAATGAAGTGCTGCCGGAAGCACAAGTATGTCCATATTGGACGCATCTCAAAGTAAGGAGTGCCCAGGTGAAGTATAGCATCCATGGGCTGTACATAGGGGTGTTCATTCAATTTTTCGGTTCGGTTTCGGTTCGAATTTTTTGAAATTTTAGATAACCGAACCGAACTGAATTTTTCAAAAAAACAAAATGAACCGAACATAAATAATTCGGTTCAGTTCAGTTCGGTTCAGATAAAAATCGAAATTGAACAAAATAAAAAAGAACGCATTTCGGTAATGCGTTCTTAAGGTAATTTTATTTTAAAAAATTAATTTTTATTAAAGAACGCATTACCAAAATGCGTTCATATATACTTTTTTAAAAAATTCAATTTTTCGGTTCGGTTTGAGAATAAAAACTGAAAACCGAACCGAATTTCATTCTAATCCAAAGAACCGAACTGAACTGAACCAAAAATTCAAAAATCGGTTCAGTTCAGTTTTTCAGATTGCACCAAGTAATGAACACCCATAATTGCACATCTCAATTGGGTACCAAAGCATAAGAACGCCCTAATAGGGAATTACCAGTAGGCTTGTCACCTGCTCCAGAAGATGCAAGGTTTCATAGTCCAAGCGCATCATTCATGGCCTAGCGTCCTAATTTGGATTTTGAATTAATATCTTTATATTTATGTATTAAGTGTTTCACTAACTTATTAAACTTTTTAATTAAAGTCTTTATTTATTTAAGAGTTTATAAAAGTCTTTATTTATTTTTTATTAAAGACTTATTTATTTTTTAAAAGAAAATTGGCAAGTTTACTTCAAAAAATATTTTATTTCTCTTACAATTGTCCTTAATCTTTTAATTTCATTTTTTAGTCTCCAAATTATTTTATTTGTCTTATGATCACCTTTAATCTTTGACTTCATATTTTTTAATTCCCCAATTATTTTTTAAAATTAAACTTAACGGCTCCAACCAGTAAGGGTAAATAAGTCAATTTAAATAATTTCTCTCCAAACCTATATCAAGCTATTCTCCATGCATCAAAACATAGGGTGTATTTGAATTGGATTTCAAAATCATATTCTGAAACCGTCATATGTTCTATCTTATAAATTAACAATCTATTTTTTCAAAATTCAAGACATAAAATGTTAAATACAAACTCTATCCAATTCCTCCTCCAAACTATAAATTCATAAGTCCTTATCTATAAAGTCAACAATAGTATATAATTAGTTTTGATGTATATGAAAATGGTACGCTGCGAGTTTGGAGGGAATATCATTCAAAGTGACTTATTTGCCATTAGTAACTACTGCATATGCAGTGTACATGAAAAAACATGATTGGATTCTATTGTAGATTAGGTGTTGGGATTAAAGTTTTAGAAAAAATTAGTATGGGGAGTAATAAAGATAAAATTAAAGATTAAAAATTATTGTAAAATAAATAAAATAGTTTAGAAATTAAAAAGATCAGATTTGATGCGTCCCACATCGCCTGCGAAGAACACCTAGGCTGGCAGATAAGGCTGGGTTCAAACCTTTCTCTCCGAGTGCGCTTTTGGAGCGAAGTTAGAGGTTCAGCCCTCTATCATTTAGTATCAAAGCCAGGCTCCGTGGGGTCGATGTCTCATAAGGTTGGGCAGAACGCCGACTGAGGCAGTCATGTCTTATGGGGGTAGGGATGATGCGTCCCACATTGCCTGCAAAGAACACCCTGGGTTGGCAGATAAGGTTGGGTTCAAACCTTCCTCTCCGAAAGCACTGTTGGGGCGAAGTTAGAGGTTCAGCCCTCTATCATTTATACCAAATTCCAGTACAACATGGGTGTCCAGTGCTTCACTATAGCGGGTACCCATTATAAACACTTTAGGTGGACTAAAAATTCTAGTAGGAATCGGGCACTTGGAACCTCAGTACAACGGGTACCTCAAAAAGAAAGATGAAAGAACAGTCCGAAAAGAATAAGATTGAATTTTTTTGGAAACAAAGATTGTGAAAAATAAATCCCTACGATACCTCTTAAAAACTTGTTCTAAGCAATCCCAACGATTAGAATTTAATTAAGGAATAAGAACACTCACACGCCACAATCGAAATTTTAATTGATAAGTGAAAAGTGATTCTTTGAGTAACAAGAACAAGAGGAATAATAACCTCTCAATGGTGGCTGGCAGCACACTCAAATAAACTCAAGAAATTTGCCCTAATTTTCTTGAGGAGGCTTATATATAACTAGGGTAAACATTAAAGAATTGAGCTAATAATAATGCAAGACCAACATAAAAAATAAGTCCAAGATAATTAAAAATTACAGTCCAAGTCCATAGTCTAAAACATCACTCCCTCTTGGGCTTAAGTAATACTACTTAGCCCAACTCCATAGTTTTCAAGTGTTATGATTAGTTGGTCCAATAATTTGAGACAAGTGGATCAATTTGGATCGTGACCCAACTAGCTCTCCTCCAATAGGTTTGACTAGCTCCATCCTCTCTATGTGTTGGCCTACATACGTAAATAAGGCATCCTGAAGCCCCTTGGCCCTATCTCTGGTCATGGAACTAGCTGGCATAGCCAACTCTCTAAGGCATCCTGAAGCCCCTTGGCCCTATCTCTGGTCATGGAACTAGCTGGCATAGCCAACTCTCTATTTGACACGTCTAACATATCACGGTGGTTCATAGTCTTGCTCGCATCAATATTATAGATAAAAAATAACTGTAAAATAAATAAAATATTTTAGGGACTTAACTTGCCAATTTTTTTTTATTGAAGTGATTTATTTAAATTTTATCAAACTTGGCATGTAATAGACAAAAAATTAACAGACCCGGGTGTAGTCCCATCAGGTAGGCATAAATAGAGTTGTTATTTGAACTAAACATTCGTGAACGAAGCTCGTTCACGTTCATTCCTGTTCGATTAATACTTATTCATCTAATAATCGAATCGAGTTTGAACATAAAATATTATTTTATTAATAATCGAAGGAAACGAACGTTATATTCTTGCACATAGTCGGACATTTGCGAACATTATATATAATTATATTATTTATATATTTATATAATATTATATAATTGTTATATTATATATTTATTTAATATTTCATGCATAATTATTATATTCCATATAATATTTTTATATGACATCTTATTAAATTTTTTATTTTTATTTTATTAGTAGGAGGCACTTCCCCTTTCAAAGATTTGACTTTTTAAGAATTGTAGACACTAACCAATGCAATTAAACTCAAATTGTAACAAAAAGTCAGTTATTAACCTACTATCAAAGACTCATCAAAGAAATCACTCAATTTGACATCGCAATAAAAAATAGACAAAAAAAGGAAAAGAAAAAATGGAAACGGACCTTGAGGGGAGAATAGAAATGGTATTGAAGATAAGTGAAGAGGACAAAGACTATATAAGGGTAATATCATCCAGAGTTGTCATGTACTTAATAAAACAAGTTTACATTTAATATTTTTTAATTAATTCTATTTTCTAATAATTCTTGTTCTGTTGTACTACTAATATCTCTAAAGTTTGTCCTTTTGATTTTGACTATTGTATTCTAAGTCCATTAATTATCTTAAGACTCTAATTTAATTCAATTAGAGAAGAATACTCATAGTTAAGATTTTGTTACTTAGTTTGTCAATGGTTCTTATATGGTGTTCCAAGTGGTGGGTTAATATGAGTGATTTGGATTTGGGTCCGAGCGATTTTGTGCTGTTAAGTAGGTTTTAACTAAGGTTGTAAAATGATATGGGACAGGAATCCCGAATACCCTATCTTGTATCCCAAACCAAACGCTAGATTTGGCCCGATCACTTAGTGGCTCTTGACAATATAGTGGACTTGTAAGGTCTCGAGGTGGTCTAAGTACACCCGATTAAAATGGATATAAAGAAATTAAGAAAAATCTAAAATTACACAATAAATGTTTGTTCCATATGAGAACAAGCACATAAAATGTGAAGATAAGTAATTTTGTCTTTTTTTTTCCCAACATTTCCATATTTAAGGCATCGCCTCCATATTAATCAAACTGTTACAGACAAAAATGTTATTCTTTTGTCCCATGCTTTTCAGCATATGCATGCACTGATTTGCCCTATTCAAGTACATGTAACCTTGCATAATCTGACAATACATTTACAAGTGTGGCATCATTAGGTTGCACATTCTTATTCATTCAACATTCAAAAGCACTATGAACTTTAAAGAACAGAACATGGTGAGTTAATATATAAAATTTTTATATTGAATATTAATTGAGTCTTGAGTCTATCAGATCATGTACCAAACATGACGTATCGAACTTTTATTCAATATGAATCTTTATTAGGTTCAAGTTCAATAAATGAGTATATATTTTAAATCCATATGATGAATGTAAAAACTTTTGAAGCCTAAGTAAATCAAGTTACAATTTGATATGATCATGGATTGAAAAAGATGTTGCAAATATAAGCTACTGTAGTATTGTACCTTATGGTACTAACTTGTACTTTTTCTTAGTTTGAGTTAGACTAGGACATGTGGTACATAGGGTTTCTTTGTTAGGGTTTTCTTCTGGGTCATATATACATTCCTTCTGTACAGTTTGGAGAAAGAGTTAATAAAAATAGCAACATCGGTGCATTCACCGTTTGCTCCAAAATTTACATGGTATCAAAGCCAAACCGATCATGAGTGACGAGAGCAGTTCAAACACAAAAGTTGGTAAAGATTCCAGATTTTATACATTGATGTCCGGAGATAACCTAGGTCTGTTAGTCATGTAGGTGCAATTGAAGTAAGAAAATTATGATGAGTGGGCAATGGCCTTTTGCATTGCGTTGTGAGCCAAGAAGAAAATACCGTTCATTGATGGAGTTGCTATTTAACTGAATAAAGATTCTGAAGAACTAGAAGATTGGGGTACCATGAATTCCATGCTCATTTCTTGGATCTTCAATACAATTGAACCCACTCTATAGTTAATAATCACTTATGTTGATTTCGGCAAAGACTTCTGGGATGATCTAAAACAAAAGTTTTCTATAGGCAACGGTCCAAGAATTCAAGAACTAAAGGTAGTGATTGCAAATTGTCGACAATAAGGTAATACATGATGACTTACTATGGTAAGTTAAAGAAATTATGGGATGAGCTCTTGAACTATCAACAGATTCCAGTATGTAGTTCCAAAGGCTGTAAGTGTGGAATCAAAACAGAACTCATGAAGTGCCAGGAGGAGGAGAGATTACATCAATTCTCGATAGGATTAGATGATTCAATTTTCAGCACTGTTTGCTCCAATATCTTGCAGATGGCACTGTTGCCTAATGTGAAACAAACTTACTCTATGATAATCCGAGAAGAAAGGCATCACACGGTGACCAAAAGTAAAGAGGAAAGGTAGGAAGCCATTAGTTTTGCTGTGAAAACAAAGTGCAATAACTTTAGTGCACGAGAAAAGAGTTGTACCGTTTGCAGCAAGTTGGGCCATGAAGCAAAAGAATGCTTCCAAGTAATTGGTTAGCTAGAGTGGTGGCAGATAAAGCAAGAAATGTAACTGGAAGAGGTGGCTGAGAAATTGAAGCTCGTGGACGTGGCAGAGGCAAATTACCTGGACATGGAAGTACATCATTAGTTTGGGCAAATGCAGTTCAATACTCCTCTCAACGAGAATTTTCTCAAGAAAAATGCACAAATTACTCTAACCTTGCTATACCTGAACTTACCACCAAACAATGGAACACCTTGTTGGGTTTCTTCAATTCAAATAAATTTACTATTGCTTCCAAAAATCTCTCTGGTAAAGAGATGTGATGTTTTTTAGCTCCTTGATATTGGAGCTTCACAACATATGACTGGCCAACTTGATTTACTTCATAGTACTCGAGATATAAGGCCTTCTCCAGTTGCTTTGCCAAATGGTTCAGAAACCATGGCTGTTAAGAAAGGACGAGTATCCTTGAGTCCAAACTTAATGCTCCAGAAAGTCTTGTATGTTCCAAATTTATGTTGCAAATTGATTTCGGGCTCAATTATTAATCAACAATCATTATACCATTTCTTTTATTAATTGTTTATATGCAATACAAGACCTTACCTTGAGGATGCTAATTGGAGTGGGTGAACAAAGAGAAGGGGTTTATGTATTTTGTTCTCTTTCTTCAGTACGTGCTTATCAAGTAGGTATAGTCATTTTTCTAGATTTATGGCTTGTTAGGTTAGGCCATTCCTCTGATTTCGTACTAGATCATTTGTCAGGTTGTGAAACTATCTCTTGATCTCTAGATGTATTTTCTTCTAGTTCCAGTAAGGCTGATGTTATTTTTTATTTGATACATGTGATGTTTGGGGCCCCCATAAAGTGCTATTTTCATGTGGAGCTTCGTTTTTTTTACTATACTTGATGATTTTTCAAGATCAGTTTGGATTTATTTAATTGCTGATAAATGAGACGCTCGACAAATTTTACAAAATTTGTGTGCAATGACTCGAACGCCATTTAATAAGTTCATTAAGAATGTTTGAACAGATAATGGAACCGAATTTACTTGTCTTAAATCTTATTTTTTGGAGCATGGTATTCTACAATAAACTACTATTGTTGGAACTCCACAACAAAATAGTAGGGTCGAAAGAAAACATCGCCATATTTTTAACGTTGCTCAGGCTTTGTGTTTTCAATCTAATTTGCCAATTGAATTTTGGGGAGAATATATTTTGATAGCCGGATATTTGATAAATCGTACTCCTTTTGAGCTACTTCATGGAAAAACTCCATATGAATTTCTTCATGGAAAACCTCTAGTTTATGATCATATTCGTTCATTTGAATATTTGGCTTATGCACATAATCGTGGATTGGATAGGGATAAATTCACAATCGTAGTAATAAGTGTATTTTGTTGGCTATCCTCATGGTAAAAAAGGTTGGAGGAAATGGGTGCTTAGCTACAAATGGGTTTATAGAATCAAATATAAACCCAATGAGTCGATAGAAAGATACAAAGCATGACTGGTTATTGTTGGCAATACTTAAGTGAAAGGAGCTAACTACTCAGAAACTTTTGCTCCTGCGGCAAATATGGTTACAGTAGCAGCAGCACAAAACTGTGAGATACATCAAATGGATGTGCATAATGCATTTCTTCATGGGGATCTTCATGAAGAAGTATATGTTCGACTTCCTCCAAATTTTACTGTTGAATATCCTAATCAAGTTTGCAAATTAAAGAAATCATTGTATGGACTTCGACATGCTCCACGTTGTTGTTTCTCTAAGCTTGCTACAACTCTTAAGCAGAGTGGATATCAGCAATCATGTGTAGACTATTCCCTTTTCACCATTAATTCTTATGACATATTTTTATGTGTGTTGATTTATGTTGATGATTTGATCATCACAGGGAATAATGTCTCTTCTATAACAAACATTAAGCATCATTTGAGTAATTGTTTTCATAAGAAGGACTTGGGCTGTTTGAAATACTTTTTAGGGATCAAACTAGATTGTAGTCCTAACGGAATTTATTTGAGCCAACGTAAGTATGTGTTGGATATTATATCTGAAACTGGCTTGCTTGGAGCAAAAACTACAACTAACACCATTGAACAGAATCATCATTTGTCCATGACAACAGACGATTTCTTTGAACATCCAGAATCATATAGGGCACTTGTGGGATGTTTTATTTATTTGAACATCACAAGACCCGAACTAGCTTATGTTGTTCACCTGTTAGCACAATTCATGCAATAACTGAGAGTTACACACTGGGAAGTAACATTGTGAGTTGTTCGATATTTAAAAGGTCAGCCATGATAAGAAATTTTGTTGTCTGCCCAAAATGGACTTACTCTCATTGCTTATTGCGATGCGGATTGGGCTAGTTGCCCCTGAATACGACGCTCTCTCACTGGTTATTTTATTACCTTGGGATCTTTTACTATTTCCTGGAAGACCACGAAGCAACACATAGTTGCTAGATCCTCTGCTAAAGTTGAATACGACTCTATGGCGATGACTTGTTGCGAAATCAAGTGGCTGTAAGGTTTGCTTCGTGACCTTCACGTTTCTACTCATTTTTCTGTTCCTCTTTATTGTGATAGTCCAGCTGCTCTCTATATCATCGCTCATCCTATTTTTCACGAACGAACTAAGCACATTGAAGTCGACTGTTACTTTTTTCATGACACTTACATGAGTGGTATTCTTGCTCCTCAATACGTTTCCACCACTTTGCAACCGGCTGACATTTTTACGAAAGTTTTGGGGTCTGCTAGCTTTCATTCTCTTCTTTGCAAGTTGGGTATTCGCAATCTTCATACACCAACTTGAGAGGGAGTGTTGTGAATCTAAGCTACTGTAGTATTTACCACGAGGTACTGACTTGTACTTTTTCTTAGTTTGAGTTAGACTAGGACATGTTTGTAGGGTTTTCTTTTGGGTCAGATATATATATTCCTTCTATATAGTTTGGAGCCAGAGTTAATAAAAACAACAGCGTCGGTGCATTCACCGTTTGCTCCAAAATATATGTTGACCACTAAATATTCATGCAGGATTGACTGAAGTGGAGAATGTTAGGGGTTCGAGTATTAGCACACACGCACAATCTATACTGTAGAAAAGTAAACAACACGAGACACAAGGATTTACGTGGTTCGGTCGATGTGACCTACGTCCACGGGCTGCAACCAGAATTTTTCTATTGCTTTCTGCCTCTCATCCTCGTCTAGAATTTCAAGTACAAAGTGTTATATTTATAGAGACTAACTAGGGTTTCTAACTTAGGTAACAAGAAATATAAAACAGACCCAATTAAACTGAGCCCATCAAGACTCCATAACCCAACAGTCTCCCACTTGGAGGCTTGATAATCTTCAAACTGCCATCCGCTGTGAACATCTGTACTTCTTTCAATCTTACTCCACTCTCTTGGTTGCAGCGACCTTCTCATCAGTCAACCTGAAGGCTCGTTGAAGCTCCGCCCGAGCTCCAACACATTAGTCATAGCTAGAACTGCCCCTGACCCGTTCTCTGTCCCTACCAGCTCCCACTGAAACGAACTGCCGGATCCTGAGATATCCTGAGAATAAACAATACTCTTCATATTCAGCAAGTAATCCCCTGGAGAGACTTTATCAGCTGGAATATTAGTTCTTTTAACCCACTGTTGTCTGAGAACTGAAACTGAAGCACTACCGGTGCTCCCACTGTCACGAAATCCTCTAATTGGTTTAACTGAACTCTTCCACGTACATTTACTCTGAATCTTCACTTTGGCTTTGGGTTTCTCACTTGCAAAGCAAACATTTTTCTGCCCATGAGACTCTGTGAACTGCTCCTCGGTCATGGAATCCGGTTTCACCCCTGACAAGGGTTCGTGAAGATCTTTCTGGTACAGATAATCTTCAATCTGCATCTTCCAGAAACCAAAATTGGATCCATCAATCTTCTCGATTCCAATCTTCGTACTCTCCATCTGCATAGATCGTGGTGAATTTCTCCTAGCTCTGATACCAGTTGTTAGGGATTCGAGTATTAGCACACACGCACAATCTATACTGCAAAAAAGTAAACAACACGAGACACAAAGATTTACGTAGTTCGGTCGATGTGACCTATGTCCACGGGCTGCAACCAGAATTTTTCTATTGTTTTCTGCCTCTCATCCTCGTCTAGAATTTCAAGTACAAAGTGTTATATTTATAAAGACTAACTAGGGTTTCTAACTTAGGCAACAAGAAATATAAAAAAGGCCCAATTAAACTGAGTCCATCAAGACTCCATAACCCAACAGAGAAGACTCCCATTGTCCGTTTTGCACCACTTCACGAACTTTGGCTATGGTATACAATAGAATTACGAGAAGCAAAGTGGGCTATATTAGTTAGATCATCAATCGTATTATATTTTTAAATGGCAAACATGTTGTCAATCTATAAACTTAAATGCGAAAGCCTGAAAACCCTATAAATAATCTTTGATTCTCCAACCTTCTCAACACAAAGTTATTTTGGTTTTCTTTCTAACATGCAAAAATTCTCCTTACAATGGACTGTCTTGTCTCTTTTATTCTTTTTCTCTCTTTTGAGTGTCGTATCCCATTTAAATGAAACTTTACAACTTGTTTTTCTACACTCTTAACATTCAAGTCAATCTGTCATAGGAGTATTTCATGAATCTGACTTCCGTATGTAAGAAATGTGTCTTTTACGTCCAAATTCTGTTCCAATATTATACCTTAATTTCATAGATAGAACCAAAATATTAACTTTGAAGAGGAAAAATCCATATAAAGAAACCTGCGACAAAACTAAAAAGGGAGAATCAAAATCTAAAAATATAATAAATATAAATTAATTTTTGAAAATGTCACTGCCCTCCCTTGGTTCTGTTTATGCTTGATATGCTTGCTAGATGGTTCGCCTTACTGTTTTTTAGGAATTTCTTTTTTTTCCCTTTTCGAGCAAAGCCTTTTCCATTTTATTGAATAAAATAAACTAGTACAACGGCAGCAAAAATACACAAGAGAGAAGCTATTATTTTGAGAGCTTTAGAATCCTGTTGATAGAAAAAATAGAGCAAAGTGACTGGAAGAAACTCTTGTATTTCACACTTCTTTACAATCTGTAAGTGTTACAATATATAAAGAAAACAAAAGAGAAAATTTAGGAAGTTGTGCGGCTACTCCTATTTTAGGGTTTACAACACATGAAGTAAAAATACCAAAAAGTACACAATACACATGAAGAAAGCATATCCTAAGGTGATCCCATATTGTCACTTTTGTCTACAATTTTAACACTCCCCCGCAAGCCAGACGGTGGGTAAATAGTAGTAAGACCAAGACAGTCTACCAAGAAAGCAAAGCGTGAAGAATGCAAAGCTTTGGTCAAGATGTCAGCAGCTTGAGAATGGGAAGGAATAGGCAGTGGTTTCACAAGGTCGGCTTGAGCTTTTCCGCGAACAAGATGACAGTCAATTTCAAGATGTTTTGTACGTTCATGAAATACAGGATTGGCTGCTATATGAAGAGCACTATCATTATCACAAAAAAGAGGGATGGCTTGGTGTTGAGGAGCATGAAGATCTTGTAAAAGATATAATAACCAAAGAATTTCACATGTAGCGGAAGCCATAGCACGATATTCAGCTTCAGAAGAACTTCGAGACACAGTAGGTTGTTTCTTGGACTTCCATGAAATCAAGGAAGTCCTAGAAACATGCAATATCCGGTGACAGACCTTCGTGTATCAGGACAACCAGCCCAATCAGAATCAGAATAAGCTGACAGAGATAAAGATGTTTGAGCAGAAAAATGAAGACCCAGAGCAGGTGTACCCTTTAAATAGCGAAGAATACGATGAGAAGCTCATAAATGTAAGATAGTTGGCTTGTCCAAAAATTGGCTTAATCGTTGGACAGCAAAACTGATGTCTGGTCTGGTATGAATAAGAAATAACAATTTGCCAATTAATCGACGAAAACCAATGGCATCAGTTAACAGGTCAGAATCACCAGCCGAAGGAGAATAAGCAACGTCCAAGGGAGTAGATGCAGGTTTGCTTCCAAGAAAACCAGCTTCCTCAAGTAATTTAAGTGTGTACTTGCGTTGACAGAGATTAATGCCATTAGAGGAACGACTTACTTCCAAGCCTAGGAAGTATTTCAACTTACCAAGATCCTTAATGCGAAAAGAATGATGAAGAAATGACTTGAAAGATTGAATAGCACACTTATTATCACCTGCAATTATAAGATCATCAACATAGATTAAAACTGCCATGAATGAAGAAGGAGATTTCTGAAGATATAAGCTCGGGTCACTGTGAGCAGGAGAAAAACCCTGAGAAATAAGAGCTTGAGTAAGCTTGTGATGCCATTGTCAACTAGCTTGCTTTAAACCATAAAGAGATTTGTTCAATCGACAGACAAAACCCGAAGGACAAGAATATCCTAACGGAGGTTGCACGAAGACCTCTTCATCAAGATCGCCATGGAGAAAGGCATTATTGACGTCCAATTGCTCTAAGTAAAATCCACGGACAGCAGCAACAGCGACAAGTGTTCGTATTGTGGTAATTTTTGCAACTGGTGAAAAGGTTTCTACATAATCAAGGCCTTCCTGTTGAGTGTACCCTTTTGCAACAAGCTGTGCTTTATAACGTTCAACAGAACCATCAGCCTTATATTTAATCCGAAAAACCCATTTACAACTAATGGGTTTCTTGCCTTTAGGGAGAGGAACCAAACGCCAAGTATCATTATCAGCAAGAGCCGTAAGTTCTTACTGCATAGCATCTCTCCATTTTTCCTGCAAAACAACATCATTATAGGAACTAGGTTCCTCTGTAGTCAACACATTTAATGCAAAGGATTTATGTTCGGATGACAAGAGATCATAACCAATGAATTTAGATAGAGAATGGGGTGTAGAAACAGAAGGAGAAGGAGTGGAATCTTGAAGCATATTACAAGCATATTCTTGAAGATATGAAGGTTGTTGCCTAATTCGTGTGGAACGCCTAGGGATGCTTTGAGAGGAGGATCCTTGAACGAATGTGGAAGGAGGAGATTGAGAAGAACATTGTTCAGTATGACTATCATGATTAGAAGAATAAAACATTCTAGAATCATTTAGTGATGGTATAGTGGATGGAGACGGAAATATAGGAAAAGAATCTGTTTCAAGAACTGGAATTGGTAAAGGAATAGAATTATTAAGAGGATTTGAAATGGAATGATCAGCTATACCAATAGAAGATGAATTAAAAAATGGGAATATATTTTCATAAAAAAGAACATTTCGGGAAGCGAATATATGCCGACTTTGGATATCAAGAAGTAAATAACCTTTAGTACTAGATGGATATCCTATAAAGACACATTTTCGGCTTCTAGGATCAAATTTAGAACGTCCTTGGGTGTTGGTAGAAGCAAATGCCAGACAACCAAAAACTCTAAGGGATTTAAAAGGAGGAATTTTGGTATATAGAATTTGAGAGGGAGTTTTATTTTGTAACAAGGGAGTAGGAGTAATGTTAATGAGAAGGACAGCGTGTTCAATGCAGTAGTCCCAATATGCTAAAGGAAGAGAAGATTGAAATTTTAGGGTGCGAGCAACATTTAAAATATGTTGATGTTTGCGCTCAACCACCCCATTTTGTTGAGGTGTTTCAACACAAGTTCGTTGATGAATAATGCCCTTTGAATTATAAAATTCAGGCATGATAAAATCTGTACCATTATCAGAATGAATAATTTTGATTGTCTTGTGAAATTGGGTTTAGACAAATGTACAGAAAGTTTGCAAAAATTCACATGTTTCGGACTTTTGCTTCATGAAGAAAACCCAAGTGTATCGAGAGAAATCGTCCACAATGGTAAGAAAATAACTATAACCATGAACACTTTGAATTTTACTTGGTCCCCAAATATCAACATGTATCAAATCAAAACAAGAAGAAGTAGAGTGTTCATGTAAAGGAAAAGAAGCACGTTTCTGCTTTGCCAAAGGGCATATTGAACAAAGTGGAGAATCAACAATATTAATTGAAGAGTCTATATCATGCAAAAGCTTTAGTCTAGAATTAGAAATATGGCCTAGTCGGTAGTGCCATAGCTGATCTTTATGAAAGTGCTCAAGAGTACTATGAGAAATAGAAGTTGCAAGTGAAATAGATGGCAAGGAATGAGAGGAAAAGTTGGCTAATTGAAGGAAGTAAAGTCCATGCTTTTCCCTAGCCAATCCAATCATCGTCCATTTCGCTAAATCCTGAAGAAAACATAGACCAGATTGGAATATTGCACAAATATTAGATTGCTTGAATAATTGGCTCAAGGATAGTAAATTAAAACGAAAAGATGGAATATAGAAGACATCATGTAAGATTAATGACGATGTTACCCGCACAGTTCCTTTCTTTGTAACTGGAAATAATGAACCATTAGGAAGACGAATGATGTGATTAGAAATGGGATAAAGGGCAGAAAAAACTGATAAGGAACATGCTATATGATTTGAAGCACCCGAATCCGCACCCGAATCCACAATCCAAGGCAGTAAAGGAGTGTCTAAAAAGATACCTGTGTTCTTACCAGATTGTCCAGCAGAATTTGCAGTGAAGGCTAAGGCATGATTATTAGTAGCAGAGGCCGAAGAAGCATCAGCCATAGAGGCGGCAACAGAAGGCTTGAGATCTTGCAACAGATTCATCAATTGGTTATATTGCTCATGAGTAATGAGAGGAGCAGGACTTGAAACACCACGATTTCCGTCTTCTGAAACTTGGTTGATGCTTGCAGATGATGAACCTTTTCCTTTGGGAGGATACCCATGTTTCTTATAACATTTTTCATGGGTATGACCGGTTTTTCCACAGAAAGTACAAACAATAGTTCGTTTTTGAGAAAAATTTCCAGACCTTGATTTGAACAGCATTAGCATGCATTGAGTTTGTTTGAAAAACAGGTAAAGTACTGGTACTATTTATAGGTGAACCCAACAAAGATGGTTCCCCAAAAATCACTGAAGAGGGTGATTGGAGTTGCCTTTCATGCTGAATAATCATACTGAAAATTTCCTTAACTGAGGGGAAAGGATTCATCAGAAAAATTTGAGATCTAACATGAGAAAAATTGTCATTCAATCCCATCAAGAACCTAATAGAATGATCCGACTCCATATAACCCCGCATAGTTCGATATCCACCACAAGAACATTGCACATCACATGTACAATGAGGAATAGGACGCAAAATACTGATTTCATCCCAAAGAATCTTTAGACTAGTATAATAGTCTGTGACAGCAAGAGTACCTTATTTGATGGAGTGAAACTCTTGCAATAGATTTGAGAGTCGCACCTGATCTTCTTTTGCATATCGACTCCGTAGATCTTCCCAAACCTCCGAGGCTGATTCCATGAACATAACACTTTGAGAAATTGGTTTCTCCACTGAGTTTACAATCCATGACAAGACGGTACTATACACTGTTTCCATCTGCTTAGAAGTGGATCATCTGTTCTCAGACGAGGGAGATTGCCATCAATAAAACCCAGTTTGTTCTTGGATTCTAATGCCATCCGCATGGCCCTAGACCAAGAATGGTAATTGTTTGATGCTAACGGCACAGTGACAAGAGACATTGAAGGATTCTCATTATGAGACACAAAATAAGGATTGGAAAAAGTATTATCCTCTTTCGCCATTGTATGAGGAAAAAAAAAAACAGCAAAGTAATAGAAGAAGGAATTTACTCTAGGCGAAAATTAAGCTCTGATACCATGATAGAAAAAATAGAGCAAAGTGACTGAAAGAAACTCTTGTATTTCACACATCTTTACAATCTGTAAGTGTTACAATATATAAAGAAAACAAAAGAGAAAATTTAGGAAGTTGTACGGCTACTCCTATTTTAGGGTTTACAACACATGAAGTAAAAATACCAAAAAGTACACAATACACATGAGGAAAGCATATCCTAAGGTGATCCCATATTGTCACTTTTGTCTACAATTTTAACACCTGTCAAGTTAGAATCGGAAGCTGAACAGCTTTTGCAATGCTCTTTCTTTCTCAGTGAGATCTACCAGGAAAAAGCCTAGCTATTTGCAAGGGTGCACAAATAACTTGTACTATACGTTTAACCACAGAAAAAATTCAAGTATCTTGCAATCTTCAAATGTAAATCAAACGAGTCAATGCTTTTTCTTGTAGGAGATGAAAAATGAGAAATTCCACTTCCGCCTACAGATGTGCCACTACTTGTCCAAAATTTTCTCTCATTCTCTTAAATCAAGAGGTATTTATTATAGGTTTTCAAACTTAAGCACTCTACCAAACATTGCATCAATTTGATTTCTGTTGTACTAGATTTTCATCTGAGTGTTTCTGGAAGATTGTGTGTCAAAATTACAAAAATATGATGACGGGTGTGATTGGATAGGGTTTTTAAAATTGTTTTCCAGTTATAATCCACAGAATTATTGAATGCATCCAAAAGAAATTGTATTTGAAATTCTTTTTTTTTGGCTAAATAATTGTACTTGGAATTCATTAAAGGACTAAATGTCTCTTCATCCTTTTTAGTACTCCAGGTTTCGTTTCTAAAGAAGTTGAGATTTAGAAAAACCTTTCTTGATGAAGTGTACTGATTCTTTTTGTTCCTCTTTCTTTAGACATTTGATAATTTTGCCATCAAAAAATTTTAAAATTTTCTTATATTTTGTCAATATTCTCAACTTCATTCTTAGCACTAACTGGCTAGCTAGCTATACCAGAAATGCTATTTCCAGGATAAGATATTGAATTTGTTTTACTTAGAGATTGACTCAACGTGATTGTATTAATCATTTTTTATCTTGCTATTTGAGAAATATTACAAGAGAGTCGACTTTAATTTTTTTCTTATTAGAATATAATTAAACATTTCCAGTTACATAATTCTTATTAGGGCGCGCACAAAAAAAAAAGGAAAAAAGGTTAAATTAGGTATACTTTAATGAAATGAAACCTAAAATAGGTTTTGCAATTTTGTTATGCAACATCTAAATTAAATATGAACACCGCTTCAACAACAAAAAATACCAATTATATATTTTCCATTTTGAAATACAGCATTTAAATTAAACATTTCTTTATGTTTTGGAAGTTGGAAACAACATATATGCATTTTAAAGTAAATTTGGAAAAGTTTAAAATTTGAATCAACAAAAGTGCATATACGAATCCTAGACTCAACCAAAAAAAAAAAGTAAAAATATATCATTCTCGGATATATATATATATATATATATATATATATATATATTAGGCAAACTAAAAGAAAAAAGTGTTCGACCACCAATTGTAGTTCCATGTTGTTGCTTCAATGATTCCTTAGATTGCAAACTTGACAATTTTACATGTTTGTTAATTTTAGCACACAATTTTCCCAGAACTCTTAATGAAAATCTCGTACGACACCTATATCCAGAAACAATGTCGTTAGATTAGATCAAGATAGTCAATAGCTTAGTCTTATTTAATAATTAAAAAGACCAAATTAACCCTCTCGGAAACAGAAATCTTCTTTATGCAGTGTTTGGTAGAGTAATGAAGAACTGAAGAGTAAGAAAAACCTTCAGATCTAGTTGTTCATTTATAATCCTATTTTCTTCGCAGATCAAAATGCGTTTTGTTGCTGAGTTAACCAATATATTTTTCTTTAAAATTTACTTCTTTTATATCTATTGAAAATTTGGTGGACATCTTTATTGTTTAGCCGCATATTGATGAACGTTTTCCCTGTAGCAGCACAAGCTGCCCGCATATTCTTCATTTCCGAATAGATGAGTATGTCTTAATGAAAATTCTGTATTAAGATGTCCAATATCAAGCAGAAAAGACCCCAAGGACATAGTTGTCAACACTCACTTAAATATTCTTTGGGCTTAATAAGGAAATAGTTGTTGACAAGCAAAATAAAATCTAACAAGTAACATTCCACCAAATTTGATCTCAAGAAAGTGCAAGTTTCTAATGATAAATCATTTTCTTATCGAACCTTTGGAGGATTCAGTAATGCATATAGCTGAGGATGATCACGCCGGTGCCCGGTTGTTCGCGAGATCTTTGTATTTAGAATTCAAAGAGTTTGATGATTTTCTTCCTATACAACCTCGTCAGAGACGGAAGAACAACACAGAAGGTGAAGACCAGGTGTTGCCTCAGTCTCGATCATCTGACTATTTATTGTCCAAATCGGAAAGCATTTTCTGAAGCTTGGCGTTATCGTCGTCTCTTCCATCATCATCCTCAACGACTTTTGTCACTTGGATAACATCTTTAGATATATCTGCATGTGTCAGAGCTATCACATCAAGATGACAAAATTAAGATCAGCGTTAAAGCAATACAAAACATATGCCAAATAACAAAAACTAGTTGACTACCTTGACCGACATTGGATTTCTTTACCACATTGAGCACAATAGTGCTCTCCTCATCAAGAAGTTCCTCAATCATCTCTTTGATCATTTCTGGATTTTCCTCTTCGATCGTCTCATTGATATATTCTGGGTTGTCGTGTTCATATGTATCGCAGGAAGAGTCAAAGATCTTGTAGCTGTTGAGAAGGTTCTTGTTTGCTTGTAGGAAGAACTCTTCGACATTTTCTGTTGCAGTCTTCCCTATTTCATAGCCCTCGGTAGAAGGGAACAAGTTCATGAGATTTGCAAAGGCTTGGGCATAAAATTCTGCAACACTTGCCTCTCTGTCTCTTTGGAGATTTGCAGAAAAATGGGATTTCTGTTTCTTCTTTCCCTGAGCTTTTTCCTGTTTGGAAGAAGAGTATTTCTTTGATAATTGCGGTCGAACCTGCCATGAATATCAGATCATCAACTTTTGAATTATTTCTAAATAAATATTATAAGAACAATTCGATGTAATCGATAAAAAAAGGTTGCTCACTCGAAGTTGTTCAGAACTGTTGGAATCATAAAGGTTTCCTTCAATGAACTTCGAGATCTCAACCAAAGATCTTAATGTTCTTGAAGAGCTTTGATGCATGTACAACTGCAACACAGAATGATAAGCATATCAGAAAAATCAATTCACCTACTTAAATAACTGAAGTTAAGAACGGGCTATGAAAAGGCATGCATGAGATGCAACAAGACTTAATTTTGAACGTAATCAACGGATTACCTAATTTAAACAATAAACTTACTTTATCTCGCATCCCACTGGGACGTGCTCTAACTTCCACCTTCCACTGTCCTAGAAGATCACATAGTGGTAAATGTCCAGTGCCTCCTTGTTCCATTTTTCCCGTTTTAGGAAGGCCATTTACCTACAAGATTGTAGAAGGCGATATACAGCATACAGAATAGATGTTTACAATTTTACTTATAAATGAACGTAATAATTACTTTGTCAGTCTTTAAGATGTATGATAGATGATCCTTGGAATCTCTCTCGAGTTTAAAAGTAATGAAATATTCATCAATCACTTTTGCAGTCTTCAGAGCTGTTTTCTTTTGCTTTTTTGGCTTCATAATAACCCTAGGTTTCTGCAAATTAATGTAGAGTAAATTAGCTGCCATGCAATATCTTATGGAGAACTTATCTACCACAATTGAGAACTTATTTTACTGCGCATCAACAGGTAAAAATTTCATCAACAAGAAAAACCCACAAAAAGGATAAGAGAACAAAATTTAATATAAGATTGGGATTTAACATGGAATTCACTCTTTCAAGTGGTAAAGCAAATAAACTAGGCACTCAAAATAAAATCAACACAAAACTGAAGTAAGTGAACATAAAAACAAACGAGAGTGTAGATTAGGAAATATAGTATAAACAGACACTAAGTATTTAATGAGTAAAACATTGAAGAATACTGAGAGAGAACATTGAATATTTAAACAGCATTGTTGAACATGAATAACCTATATGATCCCTAGAGTTATTTTCTTTTGTTGAACATAATTTATTCTAAGACAATTCATGACACTGAATGAGAACATCGGCAATTTAAGCAGCAGTGTGGAAGATGGCTCACCTTATTTAGATGTGTTTCGGGCTATTTTCTTTTGTTTTTTAGTTGGCATTGCAAGTAGCCATTGCTTTCCTCAAATTAATGTGTTCTTAGGCTAGCGACTATGCAGAACAGTTTTTATAATAGACAAAAGTTGACAAGAATGAACAATTAAATCTAAATTTAAATTTATAATAAACAGTTTTTCTTTTAAAAAAATTATTGTTGAGATAATTTTATAAAAAAAATTTACACAAATGAAAGAAAATCTGAAAGACATGACTTTACTAAAATTCAAACTAATTAGACATGATTTGACATAATTTTACTAATTCTAACTAATTAGACATAATTTACTTACTAGAATTCAGAATTTATCCTCACGGATGCATCAACAAAAAAACTCCAGAAAGAATGATGAAAATAAAGTCTAATCTAACAAAATAGTGATATTTAACAAAAGGATAAAGTAGAAAAAATTAAAAAACAAAGAGTGGCTACATCTTTCAATCTAAAACAGCATCGGGATATTAACAAGCAAGAAAATTGCAGAGTACCAAAAGATAGAAAGAAGGAAGAAGGAAGAATTACCTCCGAATGGCAAGACTAGTTCTCGAAAACTCGGAGATAATTTTTAATGGTTTAAATCTATGTGAATCAGCGATATATATACTCACATTTTGAATGTCGAATTGATGAAAATATAGAAAGAAATTAAAACCTTGCTTTTTAGGCTAGAATAAAAGGTAGACAAATGCATTGTCACCTACTCCCAAACATGAATGTGTTCATGTTTTTATAACTAAATATGGTGATTATAGTTTTTCCAATTTTGCTATGCCATGTCTAAATTGAACATTTCTTAATGTGATAGGAGTAATTGCATTTTAAAGTAATGTTGGAAAAAATGTAACATTTGAATCAACAAAATTGTACAGGTAAGTCTTATATTTCACAACATGCAATACTTGGTTAAATGTAAAGTTTGGAAATGCATAAATGAGTCTGAATTTGAGATTTCACCTAATTTTATAATAATGCAAAATGAGAAGCGAGTGAGGATACATAGAATATTTTCTTATATAAACGTATTTCAAGAAGAATGAGAGGAGACTTTATGGACAACTTGAGTGATAGAATTGCTGGAAACCAACAACTCAACTAGGAAATTTAATTTAGTGGCAAAGTTGTTTTGTTGCATCTATTTAGCGTAATGTTTTACATGTCCTGAGAAAGGAATAGTCATAATCTTTTGCATGGAACGAAAAAATATTGAAAATTTAAGGACGGATAGAGTGAATGATAGAAGATTCCCTATTTATATTTCTTTTCATTAAAGTATAGCTAATTTATTTATCTTTTTGGTACTATGCAGATGGCCAAAACTCCAGAGACCACTTCAAGACTCTCATTGGAAAACCTTAAAGTTCCAATCACCCTTCATCCAGAAGCGAAAGTAGGTTACCTCAAAATCAAAATGGATGAGCTCATTCCGCAGATCAAGCCACCCAGCAGAGAAATCACCCTTGAAACTGATCTTTTTTTTTTTTCTAATGTGAAACACAAAATAGGTTTTATTAATACTGATAAAAAAGATTATAACCCTGGTTGGCAAAAAAATTGGAAACTTTTTTCCCCTCTATATATGAATCATTTGGAAAGTGAGTTCACTGAGAAGTCTTCTGATGTAGCTAATGAGACCATCAAGCTTCCAAGGCACCCCTAAATTACCGTTAACCAGAAACATAGAATCACATTGAATCTCCACCGAGGAAATCCTCTTCTTAAGGCCCAGATCTAAGAGAATTTCCCAACCGGAGAGATAGCTTAAAAGGTGTACTAATTGTTCAATTTCATTTGTCAAAAGAGAGTGCACGCTTTCCTTTAATCTTTGAATAGTTTTGATAGAATTTTTTTTTTTGATAGAAGCGTTATTGGAGAAAAGATCAGCAGAATTTTTTCTTTCCTAGGCAACACATCCACCACCAGGTGGCCTGGCAGCCATTCTTTTCTAGTGACCATAGAAATTATTTAGAGTGAATGCTCTACAAGAGTTCAATTAATCCTTTTTCTCTTCAAATCTTCAGTCCATTAATTGTTTCCTTGATTCGTAGTTGAGTTGAGATTATTATTAGCATTGAAGAAGGCTTGATAAAGTCAAATGCAACAACTATAAAACGGCTAGTAACGTAGTTTCAGAGAAGTTAGGACGTCCGAACTTCAAGCCATGCGTCCGAACTCTCGTCTGAACTTTACTGTGCCAAGCTGTCTGGAAAAGTTAGGACGTCCGAACTTTTCCTCATGCGTCCGAACTTGCGTTCGAACTTCTCTAGAAAAACAATGACCATGCTATCAGAGAAAGTTTGGATGTCCGAACTTTACTCCATGCGTCCGAACTTCTCTGGATGCATAGTAACCATTTCCAAAGTTTGGACGACCAAACTTGCATCCAAACTTATCAAATTTAGTCAAATCTTTTGAAAATCATTGTTAATAACATTGAAAACGTTTTGGATGAATGGACACATCATTTAGGCACATTTAAACATAAAAACCGTTACAAAAATATTTTGATCATACAAAATTTTCTTAAGATCATTTGAGATTTCAAAAACCTACTTGTTATCACAAAGTTTATTGGAAGCCATTTTAAAAACAAGTTTTGTGCTCTCTCATGCATTCAACTGACTCCAAGACATACAAGTGTCAAGTTTACAGAAAAATACCTATTTAGTATAAGAACTCTACACTCTAAGTCTTCAATGCCTTCAATCACCTTGAACATACTCTTCAATCTTGAATCACCTTTGGTATGGTTGAGTTGTTCTTGCATTGTGACTACACGGCAATAAGGCTTCATGCTTCTCAATCTATCAATCCTATCACTCAAACATACAAGCACATTACTTCTCATCAATGTTTGCCATTATTTAAAACTAATCATAACTTCATGATTTGCCCTTAGGGCTAACATGGATGTCCTGCATATGCACATGTAAACCAGGGAAAATTAGAGCCTAGAGCTCAAAAATGCATATTTATGGTTTATGCATCTGGTGTGAAAGGGTATCGCTTGTGGTGTCCAGAACTTAAGAAAGTAATTATCAGTAGGGATGTTACTTTCAATGAAAATGTGCTAATTCTCCCTGGAAAATAAATTGTCAGTTCTTTCGACACAGGTGATTCAAAGTATACCAACGAGAAGGTGGTGCTTGAGTTTGAAATACCAACTCCTAATGAAGAGAATATTTCCTCATCTCTAATCACATCGGAGGTTCACGATTCCATTGAACCAGATCGTCGTGAAAATTATTCTATTGCCAAAAATACACCAAGAAGAGAAATCAAACGGCCTGAAAGATATAATGGAGAAAATTTAGTAGCTTATGATGTTGCAGTTGCAGAGGCTACAGTTGAAGGTGGAGAACCTCACACATACTCTGAAGCAATCTTGTGTCCTAAGTTTTCTAAGTGGTAGGTTGCGATAAAAGAAGAAATTGAATCTCTACACAAGAATGATACTTGGCAGTTGGTGAAATTGCCAAAAGGCCAAAGAGTTGTAGATTGTAAATGGGTCTATAAGAAGAAAGAAGGCAATCCCGAAGTTGAAGATGCAAGATATAAAGCACGTTTAGTTGCTAAAGGCTACACTCAAAAAAATGGTGTAGACTTTAATGAAGTGTTTCTCCTGTTGTTCGTCACACTTCTATACGTGTACTTCTTGCCCTTGTTGCCTTGTAGGATCTTGAATTAGAACAACTTGATGTCAAGACTGCTTTCTTACATGGAGAGCTCGATGAGCAGATTTATATACAACAACCAGAAGGATTTGTTATTCCTGGAAAAGAAGACTACGTTTGTCACTTGAAGAAGTCTCTTTATGGACTAAAACAATCTCCAAGACAATGGTACAAAAGGTTTGATTCCTTTATGGTTGAACATGGGTATTGTCATAGTCAGTATGATAATTGTGTTTATCACAAGAAGTTTTCGGATGGATCTTTTGTCTACTTATTGTTATATGTTGATGACATGCTAATTGCTGCTCGTGATAAGTCAATAATCAAAGAATTGAAAGATCAATTGAGCAGTGAATTTGAGATGAAAGATCTTGGTGCTGCAAAGAAAATTCTTGGTGTGGAGATTCATAGAGACAGATCAGCTGGAAAATTATATTTATCTCAAAGAAATTACATTGAGAAAGTTCTTGAGAGATTCAACATGAATAACTCAAAACTTGTGAGTACTCCTCTTGCAGCTCATTTTAAATTATCATCTGATTCTTGGCCTCAGTCTAATGAAGAGAAAGAGCAAATGTCATATGTACCTTATTCTAGTGCAGTTGGTAGTCTTATATATGCTATGGTATGCACTAGACCTGATCTTGCACAGGCAGTTAGTGTTGTTAGCAGGTACATGAGTAATTCAGGTAAAGAACATTGGCAAGTAGTTAAATGGATATTTCGGTACCTGAAAGGTTCTGCGGAAACTGGATTGGTTTTTTATAGGAATAAGGTGACACCGAATATTGTTGTTGGATATGTTAACTCTGATTATGTAGGTGATCCTGATAAGAGAAGGTCTTTGTCAGGTTATGTATTTACTTTATGCAATTCTGCCATTAGCTGAAAAGCTAGCCTACAGTCTATTGTGGCACTATCAATGACGGAGGCAGAATATATTGCAATCACTGAAGGCATCAAAAAAGCAATCTGGTTAAGAGGCTTGGTTACTGATCTTGGTTTAACACAGGATGTTGTTACTGTGTTTTGTGATAGTCAAAATGCCATTCATTTAACCAAAAATCAGATGTATCATGAAAGGACCAAGCACATTGATGTGAGGCAGTATTTTATTCGGGATGTTGTAGCAAATGAGAAGATCATTGTGAAGAAAATTGCTACAGCTCATAATCCTGCAGATATGCTCACGAAACCAGTTCCAAATATCAGATTCAAGCATTGCTTGGACTTGACTGGTGTTCACCAATTCTGAAGGCCCTTTAGGGCATGGCAAAAGAGGAATATGCACATCATTTTATAAGGAGATCATCTTAGAATTTAAGTCAAGGTGGAGATTGTTAAAATTGCCTTAGAATTCTAAGATTCACACTTCAAGTCTATATTGGTTAGCCACATATTTTTCATGGTATATCTTAGTCTTTGGGTGGCTAAGGCAATTCAATATTGGTTAGCTATGTTTGGTGACCTAACTTGGACTAAGATGGCACAATGTTGGTTGGCTATGTTTGGTGAGCTAAGTTAACACATTTTTAACAATGGTAGGAAGACTTGAAGTTTGTTCATATGGTGATACATCTCTATATAAGGCAAGCTTGCTTGGAGCAAAGAAGACATCCAAAAGAGAGGAATTCATCCAAGAGAGAAATCCTCCAAGAGCATCTCCCTTAACTATCCTCTCTCTTCATATACTGCCTCTTCATATATATACACACTCTTTTCATATTTATTGAGTGTAGTGAGCTGTTATCTTGAGTGTATTTTTTGTGTGGGTGTAAAACCATTTGCATCTTCTCCATATTTTTCATAGTGCATTTACTCATCTCTCGCCCCGTGATTTTTCCCTCTACATTGGAGGGTTTTCACGTAAATCTTGTGTCTCTTCCATTTATTATTTTACTTTTCATTTTATCATCAACTACGCAAATTAAATATTTATCCATTACCACGCTAATTTCGCAACATTTAGCAACTAAATATTGTAATTCTATGTTTGCCAATTTTGCTATGCAATGGCCAAATTGAGCATTTCTTATTGTTCTGGAAGTTGGAAACCAAATCCATTCGTTCAAAAGTAAAGTTCAAAAAGCTTAACATTTGAATCGGTGACACACCAAATGCGCATATATGCACCAATGTAAAGTTGGAAAATGCGTGCGTCAGTCTGATTTTGGGAACTTTCTGATTTTATAGTTTAACGTAAAATGGAAAGTGAGTAAAGATCTATGTCATGTTTTCTCATCAAAGGTATTTCAAGAAGCGTGAAATGAGACTTCATTCATGGACAACTCAGGAAATAGAATTGCTAGAAAACGAACAAATCAACTTGAAATTTATTTTAAAAGGAAAAAAGTTTATAGCATATATGAAGAGTCAATGGCTGTCATACTACGTGAAAGGAATTGTTACAATCATTTGCTAGCAAAGAAAAAATATATGAGATTTAAGGATTAGATTTCATTTCATTAAAGTATACCTAAGTTTACTTTTCTTCTTTTTTCTTTTTTTTTTTTTGCCCCCTGGGGGCGAGGGTATTCTGTGCATGCACTAATAGAAGCTATATAATGGACCTTATGGAAAATTTCAAAGCCTTACATTTGACATATAGCATTTCTCAAACAGCTACAAAAACAATGTTTACTTTAGTCACATTGAGGAAACCTCTAACTAAAACAAATTCAATATATTATCTTGGAAATAACATTTCTCATATAGGTAGCGCGGGCTGTTAAGAATGAAGTTGAGAATATAGGCAAAAAAAGAGAAAAGTTTTAAAAAAAATTGTGGTGACCAAATTATCAGATTAGAAAAAAAAGGAAGAAGAAAATAATTGGTCTACTTTATCAAATCAGGATTTTCAAAACCTTGAGCTTCTTTGAGCACAACCTCAAGATGAGTACAGCTTAAAATTATTTTTCCAATTAATCAAGGGCAAATTAAAATATATTTCCATTTTTGTTGACAAAGAGTCATGAACTACTCTCTGCAATGATCAAGAAGTTTGGAGCAGCCAAAATTGAAGCAGCAAATTTTGACCTTTTCTTGAGCAGCTGAAACTGGAATGATCCAAAAACTTGGAGCAGCCGAAATTGGAGAAGCAAATTTTGACCCTTTCTTGAGAAGCAAAGAGCAATTAGAACTCTCTTGAAAATGCAAGATAAACCTAGAATTTGGCAACCGATTTTGCCAAAGTTAGTGAAAAATATATATAAATAGACTAGTTGTGATTAAGCCAAAGCAAGTAAGAGTGAAGTGCTCCAATGAGTGAGTAAATGGAAGACAAAAAATAGAGTAAGAATTACTTGTATTAGAGTGTCTTGTAAGAAATTAAATACACTATAATTGTGCGTGTTAGGTGGCTTGTAAGTGAAAGTTCTTTTTAGTAGTAAATTTTCGTTCCATTCACTACTATGCCACTTCATTTCTCAACAAGTTAACAGAGCAGGTTATTATGGGTCTAGCACAATTAAAGTAAATACAGTCAAGGTTTGTATTTGAGTTAGATGATCGAGAATCATGCTACGAGGAGGTTCTGTTGAAATAAACGAATGAGGACTATGCTCGACATTGGCTAGTCCGTAATCGCGGCAGGTGGAGACTTTGCTCATGCACAATCTAAGATTGTGAGGTCGATCGAGACCAGGCATCACCAAGGCATGATGGCAAAGGTCCTTAATACCATCAAGAAACTCAATGGCGACAATTACAGAGAATGGAATATTCATCTCAAGTATTACTTAAGAGGACAAGGCTTATAGGAGATGATCGACGGAAACAAGACACTGCTGTCTCCTAAGCAAAATGCAGCAGAGTACAAAAAATAGGACACGAATGCTGTTAAGGCTTTATCTATCCTAGCCTTAATAGTAGAGAAATGGTATTTAGATAAAATTAAAAATACAAAAACTTTCAAGGAAGCGTGGGGCATACTACAAAGTGTTTCGCAAAGATGAATGACTCCAAGTTGTACCAGCTCAAAAATGAGTTGATGACACTCACACAAGCCGACATGACTGTAAGTCAATTATTTGATAAAGTTAAATTTTTATTTGAGAAAATTACAAAATTAGATCCGATTCATCGTGTCAGCGAGACGAGGATGAGAATGATAATAGTGCGAGGGATTCATCAGGAATTCAACCCCATCATAGCAGCAACATGTGGACGGGCTAAAGAACCTACTCTCAATGAATTGGAAAATATGTTGGCTGATGAAGAGTAGGGGTATTCATCGGTTTGGATTGGAGAAAGATAGGTTTGACAATTTGGAGAAAGATTGATTTTTTAAATTTTTTTCAGAAACCAAACCAAACCTAATTAGTACTAAAACTGAATTTTTGAAAAAAAAAATCTAATCCACAATTCTACAAAACAGAAATATAATAAAAATTGCATGTTCAATTGAGATTCTACAAGGAGAAAAAGGAGAATCCAAAATCACGAGCAAGAATGATTCCAAGTTGTACAAGTTTTAGCAGTAATATTAGATTGCAAAAATTACAAAATAGCACACAATATAACCAAGGGAGCATCATTAACCCATAGACAACCCTTTTGCTAATGCAATAAACTGCACTTTTTCTAGATTCTAGTGTGAGCAGCCATGAGTATTGCCATTGCCTGCCAAAAAGCAACAAGATTTCAGTGCCATAATTGAAACGATTGAGTCAAAATGCAGGTGAAATTAAGTCAAATGAGCCAAAATAGTGAAAATATACTAGAACACCTTAAAAGCTTTAATCTTCAAAGATCAAGAATGGTTGATTCATGAGTATCCTTGTCAAATTCTAATAAAAGCAAACTGTAAAATGACAAATTAAAAGTAATCTTCATAAATTTGAAAGAATCATAACAAAAGAAAATTATTGTTATCCATTCTTTCGAGAAAATCAATATCGTCTTCAACTCTAATTGAATGTGCATCATTACGCAACCAATCTCTAGAACAGATAAGGTATCACACCAGTTTAGGAGTTTATGAACTCCTAAATGTATCAAGAATCCGATTTCCTGTACTAAAAGTAGATTCAGAAGCAATAGTAGAAATAGGAACAACCAATATATCACGAGCCATTCTAGCAAGGATGGGAATCTTGGAGCATTTAACTTTCACCATTTTCAGATATCGAATTCATCCTCTCCCTCCTCACTCTCTTCTCCAAGATACTTGTCTAATTCACTTTTGTTATCAATCCCTTCTTTTTTTTTGTACATATTATACTCATGCCTACTGTCTACCCACAAAGATCGCTTTTTCAATGGTGGAAAACATGAATCTTGTGAATGACTTGAAATTGAAGTTAAGGAGATACCTGATGATGACGATAATGGAGATGCAAGAAAATTAGATACTTGGCAAGGACTTAACTTCTTGTACTCCTCAAAAAGAAGATAGAGTTCTTCCTTCACCTTATTGTCCCCAAGATCAATATTCTGTAGATACATTCTTTATATCACCCATTTAACATAATCAAATTTATACCGAGGATCAAGAATCACCACATAAAAGATAATGAAATTTAATTTTTCTGCATTTTCCCGATATTTGTTGTATTTTTCTTTCATTCTTTTTGCCATATAACTTAGTTCAACATCGTCATTACCTTCCCATGTCCTCAATAATTTTGACACATCACTAAGTTCATGAACTACTTGACTAGAAGTCACATATAATGAACCTGAAATCCGCAATGTTAATTCATAAAAATGTTCCAAAAACTTCACAAAACATGAAATATTATCCCAATCATCATCACATGGCAGCCCATCATTCTCAACTAGTTCAATTTTGTAATGGGGATCAAGATCTTCAAATCTTTCAAATGCTTTTGCAAGCGTCAACGCTATATCAAGCATCAAATACGTTGAATTCCACATAGTTGGAACATCCAAACACAACATCCTTTTACTTTCAATTTTTTCCAACTCAACACACTCCTTGAAGTTCTTTATCCTACTTGGACATTGTCTTATATATCTAATGGCTCCCCGAACACGAGAAATAGAAGGTAGCATTTCTTTCAAACCATCTGCCACAACAAGATTTATTATGTGAGTCAAACACCTCATATGAAGATATTTTCCCCCAAGCAAACAAGTGCCCCAATTAGAAAACCATCTCTTCAAGTAATTAGCAGCAACATCATTTGAACTGGCATTATCAACAGTGATTGTAAAGATATTGTCGATCTCCCAATCAAGTAAATATTTTTCCACCCTTTTTCCAATAGCCTCACCCTTATGACTATCAATTGGACAAAAAATTTAAAACTTTTTTGTGCAATACCCAATCATAATCGATAAAATGAGCAGTCAAACACATATAATTAATTCTTTGTTCCAAAGTCCATGAATCAGTGGTAAGACTAATTCTTTGGGCTGAATTTTTCAAGAATGTCTTCAATTTTGCTTTCTCTTCCAAATAAAGATCATAGCAGTCTCTTGTAATAGTACTACGGGATGGAATTTGAAAGGATAGACATGTAGTAGACATTAAATGTCTAAACCCTTGCTTTGGTATAAAACTAAAAGGTAGTTCATCCACAATAACCATATATGCACAAGCCGATCTAGTATCATCTTGATTAAGTCGCCAACTAACTATAGAACGAACTTCAGGACATCTACCAGTGATTGAAAGTTGTTGCTGCTTTATTTGAGTTGCATTAGCAGGATTGTTATATGGGTTCTTCATGCAATTAGTCATATGATTCCTTAATGTACTAGTACCATGTGTATAAGAATTCGCCGAATATTCGTACTTACAATAGTTGCAAGATGCTTTTCATTGACTTTCTTTGCTTCTTCGCAATAGAGCTAGAGGAATTTGATCTTGCATGACTTGGGGGATGACTCATATTTTGTGCTTCATTATTTACTTGATCTGACATCCTATTAAACGAAAAGGGAAGGTTATATTTTTTATATTTCCACAAGAAGAAGGAACACACAGAGAATTGCCGTAAGCACGACAGTAGCTTAACGAAAAAAGAAGTAGAAGCAGAGTTATAGAACTGAAGGAATAAATGCTTCTCGTCCACATATCCAAACTATAAGACTTCAGTACCCCAAGAATCACAGCTATTGGAATAGCTAAAAGAATTTCCATGATGTAATCTCCACAATGCTGATAACTATAGTAAACTAGCAATGGTTATTTTTGGTTGCTTCTGTTTCTACTTTTGGATCATGAATTCTATGAATTGAACAATTAGGACATTTGACAACCCATATTGAATTTTAGAGAAAAATGAGACCCACCTCATTTGCAATCCATTAGTAGAAGCCAAAGCAGACAATAAGCCTTGGGTCCACCCAATTCAAATTCTGACTAGAAAATGAAATAGAAGGGAAATAGAAGGCCTTTCTAGAGTACGACATCCAAACATTGTTTGTCTATTTGGCTGTTGTATTGAAGATGGCGAGCCTCTTCTCTACCCAGAGAAAAGAGATGGGTTGAGGAAGACAAATTCATAGAGGAAGAAACAAACTAACACAAATTCACGGACAAATTTAGAGTAAACACAAAGATCTCTACACATAGAGGAAGAAAAAAACTAAGACAAATTCACAGACAAATTACAGAGATCTGTAGGGATTTGTGACGAGAGAAAAGCAGAGGCTGATTGTAGTATGTAGGAAAGCGAGACGACGAAGCAATAATTAGCATTTAGCAAAGCTTACAAACGTAACTGGGGACGCAAACTCTAGCAGCGGTAGCCAGTGGGAGGAAAAGGGAGAAAAGAAAATCTGAATCTGCAGAGAAAAGAAAACCTACGGCTGCTACTGATGTCTATTGTCTGATGCTTATTGAAGTTAAAAAAGATTATTTTGACTGAAAGTCAACTCAATTCGATTTTTGGTTTGCTCCGGGTTTGGGAATTTGCCAGCCCGAAACCTGAACCAAACTTTTGTTTGGATACCACAACCGAACTAAACTAATTTTTGTTTGGAGAAACCCGAACCGAAAATCAAATTAAAATTTGGTTTGGTTCGGTTATTCCAGTTTCTCCAAATTGTGAACACCCCTGATGAAGAGGCACTAAAAAATAAAAAATGTAGAGTCTTAGAATAAGATGAGGAGAAAACTCTCTTTACGATGAGGCGAACTTTTCAAGAAAAGAAAAATCTTGAAGAAGGAAAGAATCAAGACAGACAAAATCAAGACAAATACCGTTGGAAAAGCTCTCAACAAGGGGGTGATAAACTACAAAGAGGCAACAATCGAAGAAATCAACCAAAAGCTGATGTTTGTTGCAATTGCGGGAAGAAAGGGCATTTCGCCCTAGATTGTTGGCACAATCAAGCAAAAGGAAATATTACTATTTTCAAGCAGACAAATAGCAGTGAAGATGAATGAGATTTTCAAGCATCTCTTGCACTAGTGAAGGATCATGATTTGGTCGCAGTAAGTGATAATTTAATCAATTTTAAAAATGATTGGATATTAGATTTTGGGTGCTCCAATCATATGACAGGAGACAAGAAAAAGATCCAAAATATGAAAGAGTATGATGAAAAACTAGTTGTGGTAACTACAAAAAATTCAAAGATGATGAAAAACGAGTTGTGGTGACTACAAAAAATTCAAAGATGTCAATCAAACATATTGGCAAGGCCAACGTGATACCTCATTTCAACTCAATTGAAGTGGAATTAGAAATTGTACTATATGTGCTAGTATGAAAAAGAATCTTCTCTCGATATAACAATTAATTTCAGTAGGTAATTTTGTGGTGTTTGGTCCAAAGAATGTAGAGGTGTATGGCCAATTGAAGTTAGTTCGACCACTAATCATGAAAGAATACAAACAAGATTCTGTTTATGTAATATCAGCAGAAATGACATACATAGACAAGACAAATAGTGGTTAAAACAAGTAAACAATCAAAGTTAAGTAAAGCAAGAAAAAAAGAGACACAGAGGATTTTTATAGTGGTTCGGCAACATGCCTACATCCACTCCTTGGGAATCCCATCTCAAGTATTTTCACTAACCCAAACTCTTTAACGGTAGAGATCAAATCATACAACTCTAGATATCATACATGCAAGAAACTCTCGAGTGGTACATAGTAGTTTTACAAATAGATCTAGCAAATAGCGCCGCTAGTTTTCGATAGATCTAGCTACTGTATAACTACTAGTTTTCAGCAAATCTACTAACTCTTTTCCACCCAAGAATCTCCTCGGCCTTAATGGCACAAGTTTGCAACTTGTACATGTGAACCATGAAGAGATAGAGATAAAAAGATAGAATCTTTCATTTGCTTCCAATATTAGCCCACACTTTGTATATTTTTTCTTTTCTTCCTGAAAGTGTTTCTCTCACTATTTTCAATTTTTTAGATTTGAACTTTTGAAAAACTTTCAACTTCTTTGAGAAACACACTCATCCCTTGAAGACTTAAGACTGTAAAGGGATATATTTATAACATATACAAAATCCTATAAAAAGATAAAAGATAATTTAAGCAAATGGTGCTTTGATCAAGCTTTGTTCAACGGTGAAAAAGTTTTTTTTAAAGAAAAATTTACTTTTTATAAAGTATAGATGGTCATTTGAATTCCAGTTTTCTAGCTTGATTATTTCATAGAAAGTCGGCTTATTTCTTTTGTCTCAAAAAATGGTTCAAAAAAAACTTTTCATTATTTTTGTAAGTCTAAAAAGGTGTGAAGCTTGACTACTCTTGAAAAATTGATTCTAGCTGCCTTTAAAGATTTACGAATGCACTGTCAGTTGAATAGTTATTAGGCACTATCAAGTTGACTCGCCTCAAGATTCTGCACTCTGATAAAAACAGCTTGACACATACGAGTCTAGCTTGATAGTTTTGAAAGTATCTTGATACAAAGATCAAAGGAGAAGTATTTTGCCTTTTTTCTTGAAGAGTTTCCAGATGCATTTTTGAAATAAAACATTTTGAGGCACATTTTTAAGGACTGAATACTTTGACTTTGACTAAAGCACACATGGGGATATGTTATCTCAAATTAATTCTTAACAAGAATCTAAAAATTACATCGACCAAAGTACATTGATCGATTCTTGAACTTGTGCGGCTTGGTCATGATCACTCAACACGTATTTTGAAAGCATCTTAATAGATAATAATTAGATTACTTAAAAATGTTTTGTTAGTCAACAAAACTAGACAATTGTATCCTTGATTTTTAACATTCTTCCATTTTTGAAGATTAACAAACTTGTTAATTAAGCAAAAATCAAATGAAGTTAGAATAGTAAAACAGTAAACAGCTTGATCATACTTGCTTTGAACGAGAAAAATATTTTTGGATTTTTGAAAACACAAATGTAGAATAAAAAAATCTTTTTGATTTTTCTGAAGGTAAGGACAAATGTTTTTGCTCTCCCTTAGCTTGACAATCAAATGATTAGCTTGTTAATAGATAGACAAACATATCAAGCTAATTATCCATAATAAGCAAATGTAAGACAAGCCTCAAAATGAGCAAGATATCTAAATGAATAAATATCAAATAAATAATAAAATAATGAGTACAATGGAGACTATTACCTAACTACAAAACTCTTTTACTTAAATACACAAAGTAACCAAATCTATCTAGAGTTAGTCTTACGATGTATTGTTATTAGTATGATCCCATTTAATCTAGTACTTCTCTATCAGTAGATTAAATTTAAATTCAAACAATAATTGGATAGAGAATTAAGAACAATAATAACAATTAATTAATATTGAAATAAAAAATCGTTAATTAAAAAAATCAAACGCATAAGAGTTTTGATATTCATTGAATGTTTTAGTAAAAAATATTTAATTACACATAATTATAATATTCAAAATTATAATATTAACTAACATAAAAATATATAACCGAAAAGAAAATATGAAGGATTAGAAGATTTCATTCGATCCCGCACTTCGGTCTGAAGCTTTATATATATATAGGACCCAGCTGCAGCTTTGCGGATTTTCTTCTTTCATTGCCAAACGGAGTTACTCAAATTTGAAATCACATGAAGTCCATTGAACTTAAGCCCACGTGATGTCTTGACATCTTTTTTATATTTCCTCTGGTGGCTAAAATTGTCACCTTGTCGCTACACCACAAATAATTAATTAGTTAAAAGTATTTTGTCGGTAAAAATTTTACAATGAATTTTTTTAAATTTATAAAAACTAAATTTATCTAAAATGACTTAAAATCACAATAAATTACACAATAAAACTCTAATCTAGGTAGGAAATTAGTATTAAATAGTTAGGAAATTATGAGGGGATCAAATTCTATCAATTTCACAAAAAATATTAAAAAAAAGGAAAAGACGGTTTTACGTAATTTTATGTACAGAAATCTCTCGAGTTTAAGAGAAAAAGGATACCATGATATTCTTCAAAAGAACATAGGATTTCCTCTATGACATTTTTAAATTACGAAGTGATAGGAATTCCATCCGATCCCTCCAACCTGTTGAAAACAATGAAAAACAGTCTCAATTTATAAGGTAAATTCAGAATGAAACTACCAAATGCAAAAAATAAAGGTGAAGAATTAACGAAAATCTCATTTCAAGTTCATGCGCAGTTCAATGACATGACAGTGCTTGATTTTGGGCAAATCTTGAGTATGAAACTTGGTACCTGTTTTAACTGCAGGATCTCGATTGATCTCTAATTTCTCATTTTCTATTTCTTTTTGTGCTTTCACAATTTCTTTTGCTGAATTTTCTACAGAGCTGCAGTTCCATAACCGAATTACCTTCAGCGTAGCGATATCTGCTAAACGGGAAGGCAGCTTCACTAGATTCTCGCAGTCGAGGACCTCTAGATGCTCAAGAGGAGGAAGTTCCTCTTCTACTTCAGCTGCATCCCATTGTTCAATGTCCAGTTTACATAAGCTCAGAACTCTGAGTTTCGGGAATTCTCCATCTCTCAGTTGCCATATCTTTCCCTCAAAAGCTCTGATTCGTAGTTTCAGAACCTCCAGGCATTCTAGTTTCCCAACTGCTGAAATGTTGCTCCATGGCAGGCGAAATTCTGACAGTGTCAGTCTCTTGAGATACGGAGGAAAGCTAAACTCACCTACGGGATGAAGCACCTTACCAACATAAACCATCTTGAGTGAATATAGTTCCTTCAGAAAGTCCAGCTTTGGAAAGAGATTGCACTTTCCCCTAAAATCCCACGAATCATCAACTGTGCATGACAGCCTTTGCAGATTTAGCAGTCTTCTCATCATCGTTTCAGTTTCTCCATCGTAACGTAGACATGCAGTCGAGAGCGTGAGCAAATTAGCAAACTGAAAGGTCTCCGTCAAAACGGTTCTTCTGGGGAGTTTCAGTACACAGCAGCCAACACGGAAATGTCTTAACCTCAAAAGGTTCCAGATATTATCTACAAAGAAGAGTCTGAATCTCCGCCCCACCAGTAGAATAGTTTCTAGGTTCTGGAATTCTGGAAGTAGACTCAAAATCCAATCTTGCGTTGCTGAAAGAGCTATGAATTTCAAATGAACCATAAGAGATATGTTTGGCTTAGAATTCATTCCCTCAACATGCTGGAGATCCAACACCCTAAGAAGTCTGAATCTGCAAATGTTGAACCTAAGAAATGCTTGTTTGGAGTTGGGTGAGTGGCTAAGGTAAACAAGAATGGATCGAACTCGAGGACAAAGAGATCCTGATCCATCAAATTGTGTCCAATTAATAGAATTACAGAACATACGATATCCCTCGTTTGTGTAGTCATCCTGACCTTTCATTTCCAGCAAAAAGAACTCTTCCTTAGCTTTTCTGCGAGCAAAATCATGCAAGAGATCATGAATACGGTTTGCTTTCAATCCACCCAAGGATCTTCTTTTGGAAACAATCACAAGGCTTCTAGAAACCAGATCATTCAAATAAGCTTCTGCTGCATTCTCTATTTGGTCAACATTTTGTAGTTGGAGGAATCCTTCTGCGATCCATAGCCATATTAACCTTTTGGCTGGAACTTCTGTGTCCTCTGGAAATGCTCCAAAATAAAGGAAACACGGCTTGAGATGATCTGGTAAATAGCTGTAACTCTTCTCCAGCACCTTCTGACACCGTTGTTGTGGATCATCAGCAATTTCTGTCATTATATTGTTTGCTATTTGTTGCCAATTGTATTCATTTCTCTCCTTCGTTCTAAGGACTCCTGCTATTAGATCAATGGTAAGGGGAAGGCCTTTGCAATTTTTGGATATTGTTTTCCCAAAATTCACCAATTCAGCAGGGCAGCTTTCTTCTTTTTGAAATAGCTTGGAGTGCAACATTTCCCAGCTTTTTTCATCTGACAATAGATCGAGCTCATAGCTCAAACTCTTCTCTTTTGCTTGTCGAGCAATGCTATGATCTCGACTGGTGAAAATAATCCGACTCCGCTTGTTATCATCTGGGAAAGATTTGCTAATTTCCAACCATGGCTGAATATCCCATATGTCGTCCATGAGGATAAGATATCTTCGATTTTTTAGATTTCGATATAGTACCTCTTCTAGCCCCTCATCACCCTCTTTAACATATTTTGCAACATCTCCAATTACTCCTTGTAAAATATCTAGCAACAATTTTCTCCTTTGGTACACTTTAGAGACACAAATTCTTGCACACACTCTGAAGCATGATATAACTGAAGGATGATCATATAGATAATCAGCAAGAGTAGTCTTACCGATTCCAGGCAAGCCCACAATTGAGACAATTTGTAGCTCTTCTTCTTCACTAGTCAATTGATTCAGTATTTTTTCTGCCCCATCCTCAAAGGTCACTAGTTCAGGAGTGGGATTTCTCATTCCACAAGCCGGATAAGCATTAGAGCTGGGCAACACATCATGTGGCAGAGAATCAGGTTCTGATGTGTTGGGAGGTTGGGACAAATAAAACAACAAGTGAAAATTAATCCCAAAATAAATAACCCACACTACCAGGATTAAAATGACTCTCCCAAAAACTCTAGTATTGATAAAGTGAGAATTTATCAATAACCACCTAACAAATATGATAAAAATATTGAAAATATTCTGACACCAAGATTTACGTGGAAAACCTCGAAACGGGTAAAAACCACGGGTCAAAATATTGACCAATACTTTCACTATAAAAATGGGGTAACAAATCTTCTTCTAGATGTACTAGAAGGTAACACAACTATCCTCACCAAAATAGGTGGATAACAAGAAAAGAGATGAAAAACAAACTCACAAGAAGAATAGCAAAACCTCACTCTATTCTCTTCTCTCTTTTCTTTCCTTCTCTCCCTTTCTTTTCTTTCTCTCTTGGTGCAAATGTATGCTTCTAAACTTGGCTATTTATAGGTGAAATCTAGCCAACATTTATTGACTTATCCTACCCTAATTTTTGCCAAATAATTTAGCCTCCATTTTGAAATTTTGACTAGCCTAACTTCCTTGATTTTGAGCTTCAATTTTTTTGGACTTTTGACTTCAATTTTGATGGCTATCTTTTTGAGTTGAAACTTAACAAATCTCCCCCTTTCAACTCATTGAGAGAGTTCCACCACACCAGCTTCGCTTCTGCAAAAATCAAACTTTTCTTTTGACAATGACTTGGTCATCATATCTGCACCATTCTCGTCAGTGTGTATCTTTTCAAGTACTAATTCTTTTGACTCCAAGACATCCCGGATCCAATGATACCGAACATCGATGTGCTTTGAACGAGAATGAAAAGTTGAATTTTTGCAAAGATGGATTGCACTTTGACTATCACAATAAAGTTCATACCTCTGTTGCTTAACTCCCAATTCTTCTAGGAATTTCTTTAACCATAGGATTTCCTTACTTGCTTCAGTAGCGGCTATATATTCTGCTTCTGTAGTAGAAAGAGCAACACACTTTTGTAGTCTGCTTTGCCAAGAAACTGCTGCACCTCCAAACTTCATCAAGTATCCTGACGTGGATCTTCTGTTATCAATGTCTCCAGCCATGTCTGCATCTGTATAACATTCTAATACAGGTTTTTCATGTCCAAAACATAGACAATATTTTGTTGTACCTTTAAGATACCTGAGTATCCATTTGACAGCATTCCAATGCTCTCTACCAGGATTAGAGAGAAACCTGCTGACTACGCCAACTGCATGAGCTATATCTGGCCTGGTGCACACCATAGCATACATTAAACTACCAACTGCTGAAGAATAAGGAACCTTCTTCATATCTTCCTTATCTTGCTCACTTTTAGGACATTGCTTCGTACTGAGCTTGAAGTGACCTGCTAGTGGAGTAGAAACCGTCTTGGCCTTGCTCATGTTGAAACGGTCAAGGACTTTCTCAACATACTTCTCTTGAGACAACCAAATTTGACCATGTTGTCTATCTCGAGTAATCCTCATTCCAAGAATTTGCTTAGCTGGCCCTAAGTCTTTCATTGCAAAAGACTTGCTTAACTCTTTCTTTAACCTGGCAATTTTGGCAGTATCATGTCCAACAATTAACATGTCATCAACATAAAGCAGGAGGATAATAAAATCACCATCAGAAAAACTCTTCACGAACACACAATGATCTGGTATAGTCTTGCGATAACCATGTTCCGTCATGAAAGAATCAAATTTCTTGTACCATTGCCTTGGTGCTTGCTTCAACCCGTATAAGCTTTTCTTGAGTTGACAAACAAGGTGTTCCTTTCCTTTGACTTTGAACCCCTCTGGCTGCTCCATATAGATTTCTTCTTCAAGATCTCCATGAAGAAAGGCTGTCTTCACGTCAAGTTGTTGAATCTCCAAGTTCAAGCTAGCTGCTAATCCAAGAACAACTCGAATAGAAGACATTTTAACTACAGGAAGAAAATATTTCCTCAAAATCAATACCTTTCTTTTGATAGAAGCCTTTCACAACCAATCGGCCTTGTATCTTGGTTTGGAAATATTTTCTTCTTCCTTCAGCTTGTAGACCCATTTGTTCTTCAACGCTCTTTTCCGTTTAGGAAGTTTCACCAAGTCATACGTATGATTGTCATGCAGGGATTTCATCTCTTCTTGCATAGCTTTCAACCACTCATTCTTACTTTCATGGTTTATTGCTTCTTCATAAGTCTCTGGTTCTCCCCCATCAGTGAGCAACACGTACTCTTGAGTACTATATCTGGTTGATGGTCTCCTTTCTCTGGTGGATCTCCTAAGTTCTGGCTGTGGTTGTGGAACTGGTGGTACTCCCTGGTTCGAGCGCTCGGGACATCATCATTGTCTTGTTCTGCTCGCCTCCCCGTGCTCGTCATGATTGATCTCGTTGAGGTCGTCGGTTCTAGGTCGACTGGAATTTCTGGATCCGCTCTAGGTTTATCACCTTTCTTGATGTCTTCAATGGTTTGATCCTCAAAGAAGACAACATCTCTACTTCTAATTAATTTCTTATCAACAGGGATCCCTGCAGTTCAGTATTCAAACTCTTCATGTCCATATCCCAAGAAAATACATTGTTTGGCCTTACTATCAAGTTTAGACCTTTCGTCTTTGGGAATGTGAACGAATGTCCTGCAGCCAAAAACTCTCAAATACTTGTATGAGACTTTATTACCTGTCCAAACTCTTTGAGGTACATCACCACCCAAAGGAACTGAAGGAGAAAGATTGATCAAGTGGACTGTTGTTCTCATTGCCTCACCCCAGAAAGGTTTTGACAGTTTGGCATGAGAAAGCATGCATCTGATGCGTTCTGTGATTGTCCTATTCATCCGTTCAGCTACACCATTATGTTGTGGAGTCTTTGGTACACTTTTTTCAAGTCTGATGCCATGACTCCTGCAATATGCTTCAAAAGGGCCTCTGTATTCACCACCATTGTCAGCCCTGACACACTTCAATTTTCTTCCTGTTTCTCTTTCCACCTTGACATGGAAGTCTTTGAAAACATCTATAACCTGGTCCTTTGTCTTCAAAGAAAAACACCATACCTTCCGAGAAAAATCATCAATGAAGGTCACAAAATATAATGCACCACCAAGTGTTCTTTCACCCATATGACATACATCAGTATGAACCAACTCCAAAGGAAATAATTTTCTAGATGGAGGCAATTTCTGAAATGCAACTCTATGTTGTTTTCCAATTAAACAATGAGTGCAGGATTTGAGACTTACACCTTTTACATCAGGCAGAAGTTGTTGTTTGACAAGTCTCTGGAGCCCTTTTTCACTCATGTGGCCAAGTCTTTTGTGCCAAAGATTTGAGGAGAATTCTGAAACTGTATTTACTTCTCCGTTGCTCAGCTTTGCTTTCATCACGTAAAGTGAGCTTGCTTTTGTACCTTTAGCGATGACAAGATTTCCTTTTGTCAGCTTCCACTTTCCGTCGTTGAATTGGTTTGCATAACCTTCATCATCAAGCTTGCCGGTGGAGATGAGGTTGAGACGAAACATCTCGGAACATGTCTCACGTTCTTTAAAATTAATTGACAACCGTGACTGGAATTAAGGTGAATGTCTCCAATACCGATTATTTTGCAAGAGCCATCATTTCCCCATTTTTACATGACCAAGATCTCTCGGAGTATAAGATGAGAAGAATTCTCTGTGAGAAGTAACATGATAAGAAGCTCTCGAGTCAATAACCCTGATCATCTGTTGTGACGAGACTAGGTTAATCTTGGAATCATCACAGACAAGTTCGATTTCATCATCGGTTGTTGTGGGCATTGTCTCTCGAATTTCCTTCCTGGCTTCTCCTTTTGTGTTGGCTTGATCTTTCTTCCATTTCCGACATTCATTCTTGTAATGCCCCTTTTTTGTGACAGTAGAAGCATTCAACATCTCTTTTTAGACTTGGACTTACCTCTTGATTTGTCATATCCAGTAGTGGGGACCTCTCGGACTTATTTCTCCCCCTCCCTGTAATTATTTTCGCAACCGAGTGCTTGAGGCTCCGGATTTAATCCTTGATCCTTTCTCCCTGGTTTCTTCATTGTACAAAGCTTCTTTGACCATCTCCAATGTAACAACGCCACTCGGAGCGAGAATTTAAGACGAAACAACAAGTGTTTCCCAAGTATCGGGGAGTGAAGTGAATAGTAAAAGTGCTTGCACCTCCTCATCTAACTTCGATTTACTAAAGATCGGTGCGATTTATTAATCCCTCGAAAATCATTCGAGTGCTTTCGGACATATTTGCTCCTTCTTTGTACTCGCAGCTAGTGTAACTGTTTCAAAGAAAGAAACTTTGTTAAGGCCATATTTTCTTTCAAACATGGTTTCTAATTTTTTTCCACAAAGACATCTCGCTCTCGTTTACTCTGAAACATGATTGAACACACTTTGGTCAATCCAACTCCTAATATGACCAATAGTTTTTCTATGCATTTTTGCCCATGCAACATCAGATGTACCCTCTGGTTTTGCAACATCACCAAGAATAGGTTCATACATATCTTTACAATATAACAAGTCTTCCATTCTAGGCTTCCAAACAAAGATAGTTACTTGAAGTCAATTTAATCATGCTACCAGAAGATGAAGAAGTTGACTCCTCCATTTTTAAAAAACTGACCAAAGCTCTGATACCACTTTGTTGGGAGGTTGGGACAAATAAAACAACAAGTGAAAATTAATCCCAAAATAAATAACCCACACTACCAGGATTAAAATGACTCTCCCAAAAACTCTAGTATTGATAAAGTGAGAATTTATCAATAACCACCTAACAAATATGATAAAAATATTGAAAATATTCTGACACCAAGATTTACGTGGAAAACCTCGAAACGGGTAAAAACCACGGGTCAAAATATTGACCAATACTTCCACTATAAAAATGGGGTAACAAATCTTCTTCTAGATGTACTAGAAGGTAACACAACTATCCTCACCAAAATAGGTAGATAACAAGAAAAGAGATGAAAAACAAACTCACAAGAAGAATAGCAAAACCTCACTCTATTCTCTTCTCTCTTTTCTTTCCTTCTCTCCCTTTCTTTTCTTTCTCTCTTGGTGCAAATGTATGCTTCTAAACTTGGCTATTTATAGGTGAAATCTAGCCAACATTTATTGACTTATCCTACCCTAATTTTTGCCAAACAATTTAGCCTCCATTTTGGAATTTTGACTAGCCTAACTTTCTTGATTTTGAGCTTCAATTTTTTTGGACTTTTGACTTCAATTTTGATGGCTATCTTTTTGAGTTGAAACTTAACATGATGAAACATGACTGGGAACGATGCCAACTTCTTGCACTGAAGGGTCATCATTTGTCATCTTGGACTCGACATTTTTGAGCTCTGTCCTGATAATTTTAATCTCTTCGATAACATCAGACAACCCAAACTTAAAATTCATGAGAGGACAACCTCGGGCAATAAATAAGTCAATTACATATTCAGCCTGGTGCGCGACATCATTGAAGCGCGTCAACTGATCCCTGGATATAGTTGCGATTCTACTGGAATCATCTCTTAGGTAAAGCAATGCATTTTGAACTGCTTCTATGTCATGCTTCACATTAGCAACTGTATCAGCACTGAAGCGCATTGCAGTGGCCTCCAGATTTTGGAGAAGAGAACCGACAAATCCCTCAAAGTTTGTTCTCGGGAAGTTGGACCACCGTTGCGTGGAAACCTTTTTGTCATATGTTTTTCTAAGATCTGCTTTTGCATCTTCAACCTTTTCCAGCAAATTAGAAAGTGCAGCTATTGATTCCGTGGCCTTTTTTATACTGTTATCAGCGTCGTAAAGCAAGAAAATAACATACCCAGTCTCGGTTGTCAGAAGGTTGACATGCTTACAAAGATGATTGAATTGTTGATCATCCACAAATTGTGCTGAATCTTCCCATGACGGATCGGTTGTATGATGCCTAAGCAATGCCAGCTCCCTACAGAGAGCTAATATTTCATTCTTGACAATTTTGACGAAGCCGAACTTTCTTTCAGATAATTCTTTCAAATACACAAGCAGGAAATCAAGAAAGCCCAAAGAAAATTCATCCACCGTAGGATCATCTTGTTGCGGTGCCTCTAGTATAGCTTTCAAGGCTTTGATGTAGATCTTTCTAGCCTGTGGCTGAACAGGCTGAATCTTCTGCAGCAGGGCCTCAAGCTCGAGTTTCATGTTTTGTTGCTCCTGGCCCTCCATCATGTTGTTGGCGGAACACAAATAAAGTAGACACGCAATTTTGAAAGCTGCAGCTTCAACATGAGTTAGCAGATCTTTCTGTTTCTCTAGCTCGGCATCCCCTCTTTTCTTGGTGAAACCCAGGAAAGATCTCAAAAATCGCAGCCATTTATCAACAGCTTCCAGTTCATTCTTCACAGGAAGAATTGAATCAGCCTGGGAATTGAGCAGATCATTGCTGGTATTCATCTGGAGGATTTTAAGAATTTCCATGGCATCAGCTTCATCCGTTATGACAACCGTCGATGTCCAACGATCGCGAAGGATGTAGTAAACATCTTGGATTTTCGACATGATAAACTCAAGGTTTCTGAGAACAAAATGGATTGATAAATTGAAGTCTGCCGGAAGCTCAGCTGCTACAGATTCATTCGAAAGCAGTTGAGCGGCCTGAATTATATCCTCACATTGAGTTTGGACACACCCAAGGAGATCTCTCAATTTTCCATCTTTAATTTGCCATGTTCCGGACCAATTTAGAATGGGTAGCAGAAAGCTCGCCATCAGTCTAAGAGTCCGGCCATTTGCAGGACTTCTGAATTCCCACATTCCCTGTTGGAGCCTTCTTTCAACTAATTCTATCATATTTGGAAAACGGGAGCAATCCATCGCCATAAGTTCCTTTTCATTGACCTGTGCTTTCGCATCCCCAAAATTTTCCAGCAAAATGGTAAGTGCATCTGTCGATTCCCTGGCCAATGCCTCATTGTTATCAGCATCATAAAGCGAGAAAATAATGCATCCGGCCTCTGTTATCAGTGAGTTGGCATGCTCACAATATTTCCGATTAAGAAATACGTTGTACTTGAGCCATTTCAGCTCCTGATTGAGGGCAGCTAATTGATCCCTGACAACGATGTCGAATTTTCTATCAAATAATTCTCTCAAATTATCAAGGAGCGAATCAAGAAGGCACCTAAAGAATTCAGGATCACAAGTACAATTCCGTAGTGAATTTGACAGAGCTTTTAGGCCTCTGATATAAATCTGTCTAGTCAGTGGCTGAACGGGCCGAATCTTCTGCAGCTGGGACTGGAGATTGAGCTGCATATATTGTTCCTCGGGATGGTCCATCTTATTGTTGGGGAAATACAAATAAAACAGACATGTGATGTTGAAAACCGCAGCTTCAAAATAAGGAAGTTGATATTTCTGTTTCACAGCGTCAGCTTCCCACCTTTCTGGAATGAGATAAAGGAAATCTCTCAAGAATTCTAGGCCTTGAACAACGGCATCCAGTTCACTCATCATAGGAAAGATCGAATCGCCCTCGGAATCTGGTTTCCAGAGGTAATTGAGAATTTTCATGACATGACCTCCATTTGTTCTAATGACTGCGGATCTAGGATCGGAAAGTAGTTCGTAAACTTTTCGGACCTCCAGCTTGATACCCGCAAGCTTTCCGAGGACCAAAGAAAGATGCTTATCCATGTGCTCCCAGACGGTAAAACAGTTTTTGCCCTTGCTCAAACTCTGTCGGTGAAGGTAACCAATGGCATCTTGAAATCGCATTCGGATACGACCCAAGAGAACTTCCAGTCCATCATCTTCAATACGCCACTCTCCGGACCAATTGAGAATGGTTTCCAGTAACATTGCCTGCTGTGTAAGAGTCTGGATTTGAACAGCTATAGGAGCTTTTGGGTCAAGTCGCTGCAGATCTCTCAAGAAATCACGGAGTTTGGAATCCATGATTATCTCTCTCTATGTCTCGTTCTCTATAATTTGAGTTGAAAAATTAGGAGAAAACGTTCTCATAATTATGAGAAATAAATTTAAAAAATGAGATATTCATTTCAAAGTAACTAACGTAACTGAAACTTTTGTGTATATATTATAGAAATGTAATTCTTTGTTTCTTACTTCTCTAAACCTTTTATTTTAATTTCTTAAAATTGTTAATTTTTAAATTATTTTTTAAAATTTTTATTCGCTATGATCATTTTCAATCCACTAAGTTAACTTTAAACTAATGTATACATTAATTTTAATTTAGAATTATGTATATTAAGTTACTTTGTAAAATTAAAGACTTTAATAATAATTACTTTAAAACTTTTTGATTAGTTAGAATCATTTTTAATTTATTAAAATAATTTTAAACGAATTATGTATTAATTTAAATTTTTAATTATTCTAATTTCTTAAAGTTTTTACTTTTTTAATTAGTCTTTAAAATTTTGTTTGATTAGGATCATTTTTAATCTATTAAATTAACTTTAAACTAATATATACATTAATTTTAATTTTAAATTTCATATATTAAATTATTTTGTTAAATTAAAAGATTTTAATTATTACTTTAAAAAAATTTTATTAGTTAGGATTATTTTTAATTTATTAAAATAATTTTAAACTACTTATATATTAACTTGAATTTTGAATTAACCTAATTTCTTAGAGTTTTGACCTTTTTAATTAGTCCTAAAAATATTCATTAGTTAGAATTATTTTAATCCATTAAAATAAAACAGGAGAAGTACATTATTTTTTATGTTTTTTTTTTGAATATGAATGCAATATTAGCATGCCGTTTGATTTGGTTGTATCGTATTATTCAATGACTCACGTAGAATGATTCACATGGTATGAATTTTAAATTGAATCTCTTATAGTCATCTATGATCTTGATGTATCATGTGAAGCTTGCTCTTGGACTTCGCGGGTTCCATTAATTTACTGGTTCGTTGGTTGAGGCAATTTCTTTTGTATATTGAGCACCTGATTGCATTAAAGTCACTGGTTAACGTCCACATGGTCAATGCCATTGGTTGGCCACTTGCAGAAGTTCATTGCTTAGAATATGTCTTAGGAAGATGCTTATCCATGTGCTCCCAGACGGTAAAACAGTTTTTGCCCTTGCTCAAAATCTGTCGGTGAAGGTAACCAATGGCATCTTGAAATCGCATTCGGATACGACCCAAGAGAACTTCCAGTCCATCATCTCCAATATGCCACTTTCCGGACCAATTGAGAATGGTTTCCAGTAACATTGCCTTCTGTGTAAGAGTCTGGATTTGAACAGCTATAGGAGCTTTTGGGTCAAGTCGCTGCAGATCTCTCAAGAAATCACGAGTTTGGAATCCATGATTATCTCTCTCTATGTCTCGTTCTCTATAATTTGAGTTGAGAAATTAGGAGCAAACGTTCTCATAATTATGAGAAATAAATTTAAAAAATGATATATTCATTTCAAAGTAACTAACGTAGTGAAACTTTTATATATATATTATAGAAATGTAATTCTTTGTTTCTTACTTCTCTAAAGCTTTTATTTTAATTTTTAAATTATTTTAATTTTTAAATTATTTTTTAAAAATTTTATTGGTTATGATCATTTTCAATCCACTAAGTTAACTTTAAACTAATGTATATATTAATTTTAATTTAAAATTCTGTATATTAAGTTACTTTGTAAAAGTAAAAGACTTTAATAATAATTACTTTAAAACTTTTTGATTAGTTAGAACCATTTTTAATTTATTAAAATAATTTTAAACGAATTATGTATTAATTTAAATTTTGAATTATTCTAATTTCTTAAAGTTTTTACTTTTTTAATTAGTCTTTAAAATTTTGTTTGATTAGGATCATTTTTAATCTATTAAATTAACTTTAAACTAATATATACATTAATTTTAATTTTAAATTTCATATATTAAATTATTTTGTTAAATTAAAAGATTTTAATTATTACTTTAAAAAAATTTTATTAGTTAGGATTATTTTTAATTTATTAAAATAATTTTAAACTACTTATATATTAACTTGAATTTTGAATTAACCTAATTTCTTAGAGTTTTGACCTTTTTAATTAGTCCTAAAAATATTCATTAGTTAGAATTAATTTTAATTCATTAAAATAAAACAGGAGAAGTACATTATTTTTTATGTTTTATTTTTTGAATATGAATGCAATATTAGCATGCCGTTTGATTTGGTTGTATCGTATTATTCAATGACTCACGTAGAATGATTCACATGGCATGAATTTTAAATTGAATCTCTTATAGTCATCTATGATCTTGATGTATCATGTGAAGCTTGCTCTTGGACTTCGCGGGTTCCATTAATTTACTGGTTCGTTGGTGGAGGTAATTTCTTTTGTATATTGAGCACCTGATTGCATTAAAGTCACTGGTTAACGTCCACATGGTCAATGCCATTGGTTGGCCACTTGCAGAAGTTCATTGCTTAGAATATGTCTTGGGAATGGTTGAACATAATTGTGACATTTCGGGCGTATATTTGAGATCCTTTTAATTCTGAAATAGTGAATTTAATTTTCAAGATACAAGTACGACCAAGAATTTTATTACAAAATTAGGATAAAAATATTTTATTCCTTATAACAAGGCCTTAAATTTTCTTTCCAAAAAAAAAAAAAATGACTTAAACTTCGAAGATATCAAGGTTAGTTACAACTAGTGCCTCTACAAAGCTTCCTTAAGCCTCTAACGTTGATTTATTTGTATTTAATTCAGTGACTTATTTGTCACATAATATTTTTTTAAGTAGAAAAAATTGTGGCACATAATTAAATACCTTGTTCTTTTTTATCTGTCAAAAAAATTAAAACACAAAAGTCAGTAAAACACACAATTTTATATATATTAAACCTTAGAGGACTATTTTACCCTTTCATTGATTAAAAACTAAACTTCTCTCTTGCTTCCTTAATAAGGGTTCTCTACCATCCTTAAGGAGCTCTCTCTCTCTCTCTCTCATCAAAGTTAGAGTTATGCAAATTATATTCGAATTAGTAGGAGTTGGCCATCGCTAAGGCGATAAAAACTCTGATCAAAATCCATGTTTTAAATAAGGATATATTTTGAATTATTTTTGTAAAAATCCCCAAATTCACATATTTGACAACTAAAAATAAACATAAAAGTGACTTTTTTTGATAAACAAAAACAACGGATAGTGTTTATCGTTTTTTTATCGAAAAAGAAAATCTAAAATCTATGTTTATACTATAGACTTAAAGTATAGAAGGGGGATCTTATGGATTAAATTTTTTTGTTTCTTTTTTTAATGGAAAAAATGCCTTTTAGTTAAATGAATTATTTTGATTTTGGTGGTTTAAATACCTAAAATTTACATATGAAATTTGGACCATTTATCTTGGTGCTCTAAATACCCAAAAGTAACATTTAGAATAGACATTGTTATCTTAGAAAAACTAAAATCACCCAGAAAATAATTATGCTAATTAAATAAATTAAATACTATTTAATTTATGAGAAGTACAAAACATAACAATATGAGATTATAAAAATAGACTAAGTCATTCCCATGAAAACAGTTATATGATTAACAAAAATATTTATCTTATTAGAATAAATTTATTAGATAGAGGGTAAAAAGTGCACGTAAATTGTGTTCTTAAAAAAACTGAAAGAACTACAATAAATAATTATAGAAATTTTAAAATTTTAAAATACCAATATAATTTTATAAAAAAGTTTAAAACATTATTGTGTGATATACAAAAGAAAAATATATATAACCTTTTTTATGAGGAAACAAAATATGTATTTTATTTGAGTGTCATAAAATTTTTTATGAAAAATTAATTTTAAAAAAAGAGATATTTATTTCAAAGTAACTAACACCGATGTGACAAATGAGTTAGCTATATATATTACCAAAACACTTTTACTCTCTCTCCTCCTCCAAAACTCTTCCACCTCCAATCCTAATTTCTAGAATTTTAGATTTTTGTTATTAGTTAGAAAAAATCTGATTAGTTAAGATGATTTTTTGTATTAAATTATTAATTAATCAAAATCTTTCTCATTTGAAATTTAAAAAATCATAACTTCCCATTACTTACTACTTTCCCATTATCTCCTACTTACCAACTAACCTATTATCTCCCATTTCTTTATTTGGTTCATTTGTGACATTCATCTTTTTTTCCTTCTACATCCATTTGTTTTTTTTTAATTTTAAGGGAATGTTTTCTTTTTACAGATTTTGGAGTGATTGAAGTCTTTTCTTTTTTAACTAAAATCAAGATAATAATTTATTCTTAAGGCCTCATTTATTTATGAACTTTCATAGATAAAATATTTATTATGTATCAGATGAAGAGTAGTAAACAAAATAGTATTGTTTGAATAGAAATGCAGAAAGCACATACCACCGAGATCATAACATACATTTTGATTACAAAGCTTTTTATTTTTTTCTTTGAGTGGATGATTTATAAATGTTTATCTATTTAGATCCTTTGTATCTATTACTTTAATTTGATCCTTCATATGATAAAATTTAAAGACAAAAGTGCCTAATTTCCTATTAAAATATTCTGCATCAAATATAATAGTCAATACTTTTTGAATTTTTTCTTTTTTTGATCTTTTCATCAAGTGGATTAAAAGAAATAAATAATTTTTGTAAAGTATAATAAGTATAATAACATTATGATTTCTTTCTGGTGGATCAAAAACACTATTTTTTAAAAAAATTTGAGCAATGTTCTTAAAATTTTTAATATTGGTAAAAATATTTCTTTGAGGTTTTAATATAAAATACTAATATCTTTTATTTTATAAGTTATTTATTTTTTAGAGTAGAGAGACAAGGTATGGGAATGAGATTTTAATATTCATTCTGATTTTATTACAAATATATTATATTTTTTCTTATCAGAGGCTTTTGTTAAGAATTTATTAGGAAATAGTGTACAAATATCACAATTAAATTAAGCTTACTTTCAAGTTTTAATATTAATGACTTTTTTTAATTTTAAATTTGTTCTTGGAAGGAATGAACTTCCAAGGTATTATAGATATTACCAAAACACTTTTACTCTCTCTCCTCCTCTAAACCTTCTAAGGTCTTGATTTTATTTTCTAGAGTTTTTCAATTTTTAATTAAAACCATTTCCCTACCTTTTAACTCCAATTCCAACTCTAATACTATACAAACTCTTCTATTACTAAAAAAAACCAAAACACACTTCCAACTCTAACACTATACAAATTCTTCTATTACTATTGTAATTTGAAATGTATTTTTTAATTTAAATTAAATTCGTAATAACTTTTCACTATTTCCACATAATTTCATCAACTGTCACTTTCTCCACAAACTTTTTCTTTCTTCACAAACTTTTCCTCATAAGGTTTTTTATCGTCGATTCTCTTACTTTTCTCTGATTAAAGTCTTCTTTTTTAAAATTTAAAAAATAATATTTTAAATTTTTTTAATACATGTTGCTTTATTATCTTTATTTTTCTCTTTCACTTTAATTTTTGACCTCTAAATTTAATAAATAGTATTATAGATTTGATTTTCTATTTCTGTTCTTGAAGAAATAATTTATTTTCTTGAGAAGCTTATCAATACTTAATGTATCTCTTATTGTTCAAAAGATTTTATGAATTAATTTTTTTTAGAAAATATTTCATTTTTTTAAAATTTATTGAGAACTTCTTTGTGTACAAGTGAGATGTTATGAATTTATTTATTTTTAGAGAAGAGTTTTTTTTTTTTTTTTGGTTGAGAACCTTTTGGAATAGATGCCAAAATAGAAAAACTATCACATACTTCTTCTTTTAAAATGGAGAAAATGTATGAGTGTTATACACGTTATAAGCATAAGACACATTTGGGCTATTTTAATTTTTTATTCAAATAAGTATTTTAGCTTTATTATTTTTAAATTTTGAAATATGTCTTAGAGGCTTCTTTAGTTAAATCCCATAAAACAAAAGGTATGCAACTTTTTTTTTATTTTTAATTTATTTTTTCTTCTTCAATATGAGTTCGTCTAATTCCTTCTAGGAATAATATATATGTTTTTTGAGACTTTTTTAATTTTCTTATTATTAATAATGACTTTAATATATAGTTATTTATTTGCCCCCTTTTTATTAGCTTCTTTTACTTTTTAATTTTATTTTTAGCATCATTAATGCTTTCTCTTTTTACATCTTTCATGAATTTTCTTTTTATTTTTTGATTGAATGATACAATATATTTTATATTTTTGTTATTTTAATAGAAAAGTATTGAATTTTTATTTTATTTAATAGATTTTGAAGATTCAAGTTTTTTTTTTTTTGTTTGAAGGGAAAACTTTAGGAATATTTAGTTGTTTAGTTCTTAATATATAGTACACCAATTTGATCAATATCTATTACTAATCTAATTTGATCATTCATTTGCTAAGTTTTAAGGATAAAAGTGTCTAATTTACTATTAAAACATTCCGCACCATAATATGCATAACTTTATAGTACATTAGACATGAAATGTAATAATCGATAGGTTTTATTTTTATATTTTTATCTGTTTACCAAGTAAATATAAAAGAAAGAAATGATTTTGCAAAGTATATTAACACTATAGTTTTTTTTGTGATGGATGAAGAACACGATTCTTTTGAAAAAAATTGAACAACGACTGAGAATATTTTCATTTTGAAAATCTTTCTTTGAGGTTTTTAATTATAAAATATTAATTTTTTATTTTTTATGTTATTTATTTTTTAGGAATAGAGGGAGACAAGTAAGGGGAGAAGAATTTTAATTTTCAGAATGATTTTATTACAAATATGTTCTATTTTTTTAAAGAGTCAAAATAAATAATTAAATGATAAAATATTCTCTTTTTCTCTTACACATAACAAGGGTAGGAGGTGAATACGACAGAATAATTGACAGACCATGTCATAAAGTTAATTTACTTTAAATATATAAAAAAAGTATAACTTATAATGTATTTTTTCATTTCTTTCTTTTTATCTTAATTACTTATGATTAATCATTAGTACATAATTTTTTAATTAAATACATAAATTTGCCTAATATTTTTTGTAATATCTCTAATAACTATTTATATAATAACATATATTAATTTTTCTTTATGGTACTTTTTTTAAAAGAAAAATTGACTCTGTCACTAAGAAAGGCATACTCATTGTCGTGCTATTAAATGTATTTTTTGTGATATTTTTAATAAATTTCTCTTTTTAAAAATCTATTCTCATTATACGCTTATTTTTTTAAGAAGTAATGTATATCCCGTGCAAAAGTATTTTGGAAGAGGAGAGAGAGTAAAAATTACTAATAGGCATGCTATTAAATGTATTTTTTAGTGATATTTAGAACAAATTTCTCTTTTTAAAAATCTATTTTCATTATATACTTATTTTTTAAAACAGTAACGTATATCCCGTGCAAAAGTATTTTGGGGGGGGGGGGGGGGGAGAAAGTAAAAGTTTTTTTATTAATGTAAAATTTTTATTAATGTATTTCAATATCTATAAATTTATTAAAATTCATTTACATGCTAAAACAACATGACCGTTGTTAGACTTACTCTATGGGGAGAATTTACCTGTAATGAAGGGGAGCAACTATTAATTGTACTAAATGAAAACACAATTCTATTAGTATGTGGGATCATAGTGAAAAATTATCTATGTATATTATTTAATTTAATTTGATTATTATCTTAAAAAAATTATTTATGTTATACCAAATGTTACATATAGAACCATCACTTTGCACAAATAGATCAAACAGGTTATATATCAGCCCAAATTTAAAATTTGCTAACATTGTTAGACGATGATAAGTTGTATATATGTATAGATTCACTTATTATACTTTAATTTTTCCTTTTACGTATGCTTTTTTGCGTTTAGGTATGATAAAAATTGTTGTGCAAAGACACTTGCAGCTTGGATGAAAAGAGCTTATTTTTCTACTACACAATTGTTATTGATCTCGAATGTTAAAAGAATACGAATATCAGATTATCAAGTACTATCACATGTAATAAACTGTTGCAAATGAACAAGATAATTAAATATGACTTTTAAATATTGTTCTTTTTTTTCAGGAAAGGTAATTTCGCATAGTTACTATATAGATAAGTTATTTTGTTACATTTTACTGATTGTGCTCCTTTTAAAAAATTTGAATATATCGATTTTTTGTTCAACTGAAAGATTTTACTGGAAGTATACATATTTCTAAAAGACAAACATGCAGAGTTTATTTTTTATTGTCTCGCGAGTTATTTACGAAATCTACAATCAAAAGTATTTATCTATGTAGATGTGTATATATCTGTCAATATACAATTTATCAATTACAATATTTAATTATAAATTCTGCACAACATATGTATCATTGAGAGATTTTTATTTACATGGCATTCAGAAAAATGGACACAAGTTAATAGAAGATCATGTAAATTCCTGCATAAGCTCTGCATTTACATTTGTGATGCGTACACCTATATTTAAGAAAGATGAAAGTCTTTCACTTTTAGTAACTTTTGTTCTTAAAGTAAATTGGTGTAAAGAGTATTTACACCTTCAAAAATGTGTAAAATTTCTTGATACATTCAATTATGTAATGTTGTATTAAATTAAGATGCTAAGCAATTTGCTATACTTATAATTTCTTAAATATATAAGAAATGAATTTTTTTTTTACTAATTTTGCAGATGGTGATCTCTTTATTAAGATATTAGAAGAGTTACTGAACAAGTACTTCAACATCTTATCAGGTTTAACTTGCTTGATTATATGTATACATCTTATGAATATGTGACATTCTAATGATTTATTTTATATTTTATTATTTATTATTAAAATAATTTATATAATAAATTTTTATTATAAATTGTTTCTCCGTGCATAGCACGGGTTTTTTAGCTAGTTTATTTATATTTATACCATACCAAAAGGGTGGATAGAGGACGTCATCATCATGGTGATATATACTTATACGCTGCTTTTCTTTTAAAATTATATAAAATAATTCCAAATATTATTTTTTATTTTAAATATAATAAATTTTGATACTTTTTGCATAAATTAAAGAAGAAGGAGGTAGAGAACATTATTTATATTTTATTCTTAACAAATTTAATTTTATATCTACTAACATGAAAATGATTAAATAAATTACATTGATAAGTAAGAATGACTCTAAAAATAACAATCTCTAAAGCTTGTAAAATATCAAATATTTTGAGAAGATAAAAGAGATTTAAAAGATCTTATTTTTATTATGTTTCAATTCTTGAATATGAACACAATCTTAGCATGATGATTGATTTGGTGGTATCGTATTAGTCAATGAGTCACGGAGAATGATTCACACGGCATGAATTTTAAATTGAATCTCATAGAGCCATCTATGATCTTGATCTATCATGTGAAGCCTGTTCTGGGACTTTGCGGGTTGCATTAATTTACAGATTTACTAGCATTAACCCGTGCATCTTTAAAATAAAAAATATTTAAATTAGACTTTAAAAAATATATATTTAAAGAGAAACACTTTTTACCTTCCAAAATATATGTGTTTAGGGGAAAAAATTAAATAACAATAGAACATTAAAATTTTGTTTGTTAAAAAACATTCAACACCTTAATCCATCTTAGTTTCTTAGCATATAATTTCTACATCTTATATTTCTTTCAACACACAATGCAAAACAATATTAGTTACGTTGAATACAATTCTTTTCAGTTTTTTTGAAATCTCTAATTCACATATAAATATCACTATATTTTTTGTAAAACATAAATGACATGTACTATTTAATAGCTCAAAAAGGGTTTAACTTATTCAAGCGATTATTTAATTTGAAAAAGCTCCCTTATTTGTCTCATTAATTAATATTTTTTTTCATTTTTCAAAAGAAAAAATATCTTAATTAATGACAAATCTGTTCTCTTCACCAGTAATTGAGAGAAATTATAATTATTAGTTACTTTGAACAGAAGTTTGTAATAGTCTTTTTAAATTAATTCATTAAATTAGATAATGAATGATTTTTAAAAGGATCTCAATAGATTACTTAATAAAGAAAGTGAAAGCTGGTGTATTCAAATTATTTCCTATTTTTTATTTTTTTGGATAAATCAAAGCAAATGAAAATTTAAACAAAGTATTAACATTGATGTTTAAATAAAAGTTTATTTATTCTATTGTATACAATATAGTATCTATCTGTTAGTTTTCTCCTAATAAGTGAATAATTATTTTGGTATAATAGTTTAACATAAGGAAAAGTACAGGAATTGGAGCTTGTGGATATGGTAAGATTTGAGCGATGATTAAAAAAAATAAAATGAAAGAGGTGGTTAGATTTTAAAAAAGAGAATAAAAAAAGAAAAGAATGTACAGAAGTGAATGTTGATAACGTGCATTGTGTGTGGAAGAAATATGTAGAGATTAGGAGTTTAGCTTTTACGTATTTAGTTTAAATTAAGAGATTGTACTAAACAAAAATAATAAACATAAACATCATGTTTGTTGACAACTATTAAATAATTAAAGTTTTACTTTTACAAAGTAATTGAATATACAAAATTTAATTTTCTAAAAAAAACAAAGAATTCAAAATTCTAGTTATATATATAAGCAGTTTAAAAATTATTTTAATAGATTTAAAATGATCCTAACCAATAAAAAATTTTAAATAAATTGAATAATTAAAGTTTCTTATTTTTACAAAGTGACATAATAGACAGAATTCAATTTTATAAAAAAAATATGAAATTACAAATTTAAATTAATATATAATTATTTTGAATTATTTTAATAAACTAAAAATGATTATAACCAACCAAAAATTTTTAGAGTAATAATTAAAGTCTCAAACTTTTAGAAAGTAACTTAATATATAGAATTCAAAATTAAAATTAATGTATAAGTTATTTTAAATTTATTTTAATAGATTAAAAATAATTCTAACCAATCAAAAAATTTTAAAGTAATAATTAAAGTATCATATTTTTACAAAGTAACTTAATATACGAAGTTCAAAATTAAAATTAATGTATAAGTTAGTTTAAAGTTATTTTAATGGATTGAAAATGATCATAACTAATTAAATTTTTGAAAATTAATTAAAAAAGTAAAAACTCTAAGAAATTAGGATAATTTAAAATTCGAGTTAACATATAAGTAGTTTAAAATTATTTTAATATATTAAAAATGATTCTAAGCAATAAAATTTTTAAAGTAATAATTAAAATCTCATACTTGTACAAAATAACTTGATATGCGGAATTCAAAAATTAAAATTAATGCATAAGTTAGTTTAAAATTATTTTAATAGATTAAAAATGATTATAACCAATCATATTTTTGAAAACTAATTAAAATAGTAAAAACTTTAAGAAATTAAGATAATTTAAAATTCAAGTTAATATATAAGTAATTTTAAATTATTTTAATAGATAAAAACTAATTTTAACTAATCAAAAATTTTTAAAGTAATAATTAAAGTCTCATACTATTTTTTACAAAGTAATTTAATATATAGAATTTTTAAAATTAATATATAAGTTAATTTAAAATTATTTTAATAGATTAAAAATGATCATAATAATAAAAAAAATTTAAAGTAATAATTAAAGTCTTCTACTTTTACAACGCAACTTAATATACAAAATTTAAAATTTAAACTAATGCATAAATTTGTTTGAGTTATCTTAATTGATTGAAAATTAACCTAACCAATCAAATTTTTTAAGATTCATTAAAAAGTAAAAACCCTAAAAAATTAGGATGAAAGGTTTGAAATCATAAGAAATAAATGGTTATATTTCTATAATATATATACATAGATTAGTTGACCTAATTTCTTTTGTATATTGAGCACGTGATTGCATTAAAGTCACTTACATCCATATGGTCAATGCCATTGGTTTGCCAGTTGCACAAGTTCATTATTCTCAGATCTGGTCTCCTAAATCCACTCATGACATCTTCGTCATCTTTCTCAAGTATGGTCTCTCTTCCTGATTTTCCTAGGTCAAATTCTATGCATCTTTCTAATGTTTATGAATTAGATTATGTGTCCAAAGACAGTAAGTATCTTCTCTCTAGTTATCTTATAGTAAATCCTTATCATATATATCAAAAATCCAAAAACAATGCTGGGGCGAAACTCAAACAAGTTGGTGGTAAATCCTCCATGGTTAGTACAAAAGACTTTGTGTTAGCCTCCCATATTTCTACCCACAAACTAGCTGCTACTACAAGCGCGTTATGTGACCTTACAAATTCTGACAGAATTTCCAACCACTTGGCTCAAAGGAGAGTATTCCCACATTCATTTTGGGGCAATCAGATTGGCACCCACTCTCCATGCCAAGAAGGGTCATCGTTGAAAGTTCCGGTTGTCCAGTTCGGTTCTGATAGGCCCCTATCCTTGAACAAGAATATGCAGATAGTAATACTTGAATCGATATTTTCTCTTGCTATTCTTGTCTTAGTTCTCTTATAGAAGAAAAGGACACCTGTACTCCCAAACTCAGAAAATCACAGTCTTCTTCACAACTTATCAAAGCCAAATATGACGCCGGTGATCCCTCTGTAAATCTCCTTGGGGAATCTAATGGACGTAATTTTGTGTTAAACATGTTACATGAAGATAACTATTCTTTTGGAGGCTTCACACTACCTTTGGAGATTTCACACTTAGAACTATTCAAATGGTGGCTAATGTGAATGTTCACATTGATGTTTCACACTACCTTGGAGATTTCACACTTGGAACTATTCAAATGGTGGCTAATGTGAATGTTCACATTGATGTTCACATTTATGCATTCACCTTGGAGGAAATTCCTATAAATAAGGGCATTCTCCATTCATTTCTTCATCTCCAATTTTGTGAGAGAATCCTAGAATTTTAAAGGGAGAAAATTAGTATACTCATCCTTGTTAAGATTGTTGGGTATATTTTGGGTTCTAGGTTTGAGAGTTAGTCACCATCAGAGTTTGTATCATATTATCTTTAGTGGATACATTTGATCCGTCTTCGCCCGTGGACGTAGGCATATTGCCGAACCACGTTAAATCCTTGTCTTCTTTTGTGTGTGCTATTTTCTTTCTTACATAATTTCTCTTTCTCATAAACAACTCCCAATTATTCGATCATACCTAGAAATATTATTTATTTCTGCGTCCATTTCCATATCAAACTGGTGTCAGAGCCAATCAATATCTATTTGGAGTTTTTTCGAATATGTCTACAAAATATGAGATCGAGAAATTTGATGGGAAAACCAGCTTCAGTTTATGGTGTGTCAAGATGCATGCCATGCTGGTTCAACAAGGATTGCAAAAGGCACTTTGGCCAAGAGAAGAATTGCCCGAGGAAAAGAAAGCTGATGACAAGGCTCCAGTTGCGACCACGACTGCAACATCTTCAACAAGAGTTGTATCAGCTGCGGAGCTTGCAGAAGTCGATGAGAAGGCTCGCAGTGCAATCATTCTCAATCTGGCAGACAAGGTATTATGTGATATTGTAGAGGAAGACACCGCGTTAATATGTGGCAGAAGCTCGAGAGTTTTTATATGACAAAGTCTCTCACCAACAGGTTGTACTTCAAACAAAATCTTTACACATTTCGGATGAAAAAAGGTACGCCTATTAAAGAGCACATCGATGAATTTAATCGAGTAATTATGGACTTAAGAAATATTGAGGTTAAAATTGAGGATGAAGATCAAGCCCTTATTCTGTTATGTTCTGTACCCCCTTCGTATGAGCATTTTGTTACTACTTTGCTCTATGGTAAAGATTCTCTTAGTATGGAAGATGTTAAGGCATCTTTAAATTCACAGGAATTAAGAAAAAAGGTTTCTGGCAATAATTTTGATGAAATTGGAGATGGCCTTATTGTGAGGGGGAGGAGTTTAAACAAGGGATCAGTAAATAAAGGCCGGTCTAAGTCTAAACCAAAGAAAAATGTGGAGTGTTACTATTGTCACAAGAAGGGGCACACTAAATGGGATTGTCCTAAACTCAAGAAAAGTAATAAGTCAGATAAAATGGACAATAGGAATGACAATTCTTTTGTTGCTGGAGTTGTAGAAAATAATTCATCTACTGCTGAATATGTGCTTTCAATTACCGTTGTTGATTCTAGCTCTGAAAATAAGTGGGTTCTTGATTCGGGTTGTTCCTATCATATGTGTCCCAATAAAGACTGGTTTACCACATATAAATCAATTAATGGTGGTACTGTCTTAATGGATAATAATATGGCTTGCAAAACCATTGGAATAGGTACAATTCAAATTAAGATGTTTGATGGTATTGTAAGAACTTTGACAGATGTTCGGCATGTTCTAGAATTGAAGAAGAATTTGATTTCTCTGGGCACTCTAGATTCTATGGGTTGTAAGGTTTCTGCCGAATGTGGAGTATTGAAATTTTCAAAAGGTGCACTAACTGTGATGAAAGGAAATAGAAGAAATGGTCTTTATTTTTTGCAGGGTGATACAGTTCTTGGCTATGCTTCAGCGTCTTCATCATCTGATTCAGATCCAGACACTACTCGATTATGGCATATGCGATGAGGACATATGAGTGAGAGGGGTATGACCGAATTAAGCAAACGAGGTTTGCTTTGTGGACAAAAGACAGGTACAATTGACTTTTGTGAAAATTGTATCTTTGGTAAACATAAAAGAGTTCATTTCGGTACTGCAATACATAGGACCAAAGAAACCATGGACTACATGCATTCTGATCTTTGGGGTCCTTCACAAGTTCCCTCTATTAGTGGTTCTCGGTATTTACTCACTTTTATTGATGATTTTTCCCATAAAGTCTGAGTTTATACCTTGAAGAATAAAAATGATGTGTTTCAAAAATTTAAGGAATGGATGGTTATGATTGAAAATCATACTGGGAAAAGGGTGAAGCGTTTACGAACTGATAATGATTTAGAATTCTGTTCAGAAGAATTTAATGAGTTCTGCAGGAATAAAGGCATCGTTAGACACCGTACGGTTAAGGGTACTCCGCAACAAAATGGAGTAGCAGAATGCATGAACAGAACTCTTTTGGAGAGAGCACGTTGCATGTTCTTTACTACAGATCTGCCAAGGAAGTTTTGGGCTGAAGCAGTGAATACTGCTTGTTATTTGGTCAATAGGTCCCCATCGACTGCTATTGATTGTAAGACACCTGAGGAGTTATGGTCAGGTAAACCTGCTGATTATTCTTGTTTAAGAATTTTTGGTTGTCCAGCTTATGCTCATGTTAATGAAGGAAAATTGGAGCCTAGAGTTAAGAAGTGCATATTTCTTAGATATGGACAAGGGGTGAAAGGCTACAGGTTGTGGTGTCCTGATCCTAAATCACCCAAGTTTCTAATCAGCAGGGATATCACTTTTGATGAATCCTTCTTGCTTCACTAGAAAAAGGATTCTAATGATACAGGTTCTAATAAAAGTGACAAACATCAGGTGGAGTTGGAATTTGATACTTCAAAATCGATGCACGACGCATCCACAGATCAGCTCATTGAGGAAGAGGAGGTGCAACATGAGGAAGCACCACTGCCGCAACAGGACAGTATTGCTATTAGAAGACAGCGCAGACAAATTAAGCCACCCCAGAGGTATGCTTATGCAGATTTAGTTGCTTATGCTTTATCAATGGCAGAATTTTTTGAAGAGGAAGAGCCTTCCACATATCGTGCTGCCATTATAAGCAAAGAATCTGTTAAATGGACTGTTGCTATGACTTGAAGAGATTGAGTCTCTTCATCGAAATTAGACATGGGAGTTAGTTAAACCGCCAAAAGGTCAAAAGATTATTGGCCGCAAATGGGTTTTCAAAAAGAAAGAAGGAATATCTGGAGTTGAGGATGTTAGGTACAAGGCACGTTTGGTAGCAAAAGGCTAAAGTCAGAGGGAAGGTGTAGACTTCAATGAGGTTTTCTCACCTGTGGCAAAACATACTTCAATTCATGTTTTACTTGCTATTGTTGCCTTGTATCATTTAGAGCTTGAACAGCTCGATGTTAAAACTGCTTTTCTTCATGGTAAGCTTGAAGAACAGATTTACATGCATCAACCTGAAGGTTTTGTTACTCAAGGAAAAGAAGACCATGTTTGCTTGTTGAAGAAATCACTCTATGGGTTAAAACAATCTCCAAGACAATGGTATAAGCGGTTTGATTTATTTATGATTGATCATGGTTATTGTAGGAGTAACTATGATAGTTGTGTCTATTTCATAAAGCTCTCCGATGATTCATTTATTTATCTATTGTTATATGTTGATGACATGTTAATTGCTGCTAATAACATGTCAGAGATTTCACAGTTGAAATCTCAACTGAATTCTGAGTTTGAGATGAAGGATTTAGGTGCAGCTCGGAAAATTTTGGGTATGGAAATTTATCATGACCGTCAAGCTGGAAGACTATGCTTATCTCAGAAAAAATATATTGAAAAAGTGCTTGAGCGGTTTGGGATGGAAACTTCCAAGCCTGTTTGTACACCACTTGCTACTCATTTTACATACTGTTAAGGATAGGGAACACATGTTATATGTTCCATATGCAAGTACTGTTGGCAATCTTATGTATGCCATGATTTGTACCCATCCTGATATTTCACATGCTATTAGTGTTGTTAGCAGGTATATGGAAAATCCAGGAAAGGAACATTGGAGAGCAGTGAAATGGATACTGCGTTATTTACGGGGTACATCAGAAGTTGGTCTGGTGTATGAACGTAACAATATTGACACTTCCAATAGTGTCACGGGATTTGTGGACTCAGATTATGCAGGCGACTTGGACAAGAGGAGATCTTTGACAGGATATGTCTTCACTTTATCAGGATGTGCAGTTAGTTGGAAAGCAACCCTACAACCAACTGCTGCTATTTTCACTACAGAGGCAGAATATATGGCACTGACTGAAGCAGTGAAGGAAGCCATCTGGCTTCGCGGTTTGGTCTCTGATTTGGGCTTAGAACAGAATTTAACTGTTGTTTATTGTGATAGTCAGAGTGCAATATATTTGAGCAAAAATCAAATGTATCATGAGCGGACCAAACACATTGATGTCAGGTTTCACTTTATTCGGGATATTATATCTAACAGTTTTATCAGTGTTGAAAAAATTGCACCTGCAGATAATCCAGCAGATATGATGACAAAGCCCGTTCCGACAATCAAGTTCCACCATTGCTCGAACATGGTTGGTGTTTGCACAACATAATTTCTTATTGGCATTTTTTGGAGAAGATTGGATCCTTTTGTCCCCATATCTACTGGAGGGGGAGAATTGTTAAACATGTTACATGAAGATAACTATTCTTTTGAAGGCTTCACACTACCTTTGGAGATTTCACACTTAGAACTACTCAAATGATGGCTAATGTGAATGTTCACATTGATGTTTCACACTACCTTGGAGATTTCACACTTGGAACTATTCAAATGGTGGCTAATGTGAATGTTCACATTGATGTTCACATTTATGCATTCACCTTGGAGGAAATTCCTATAAATAAGGGCATTCTCCATTCATTTCTTCATCTCCAATTTTGTGAGAGAATCCTAAAATTTTAAAGGGAGAAAATTAGTATACTCATCCTTGTTAAGATTGTTGGGTATATTTTGGGTTCTAGATTTGAGAGTTAGTCACCATCAGAGTTTGTATCATATTATCTTTAGTGGATACATTTGATCCGTCTTCGCCCGTGGACGTAGGCATATTGCCGAACCACGTTAAATCCTTGTCTTTTTTTGTGTGTGCTATTTTCTTTCTTACATAATTTCTCTTTCTCATATACAACTCCAAATTATTCGATCATACCTAGAAATATTATTTATTTCTGGGTCCATTTCGATATCATTTTGATTACTATGTCCACTATGGTACTGCAGGCCAACCTAAGCGTCCAACTACCTCATCACATACAGATTCACCTCCTTTTCTAGATGACCCATTTTCTCCTCCGAGGATACCTTGCTTCTTGACGGAAAAATCCTCACATCCTTCTAGTTATGATACTCTTCAAAAAAACATAGGATTTCCTCTGTGACATTAAGTGATAGGAATTCCATCCGATCCCTCCTACCTGTTGAAAATAATGAAAGACCACCTCAATTTATAAGGTAAATTCAGAATGAAAATACCAAGTGCAAAAACTCAAGGGGAAGAGTTAACGAAAATCTCATTTCAAGTTCATGCGCAGTTCAATGACATGACAGTGCTTAATTACTTTGGGAAAATCTTGAGTATGAAACGTGGTACCTGTTTTAACTGAAGGATATCGGTTGATCTCTAATTCCTCATTTTCATTTGCTTTTTGCTCTTCCACAACTTTTTCTGCTAAATTTTGTACAGAGGATCTGCAATTCCATACCCGAATTACCTTCAGCGTAGGGATATTTTCTAAACAGAGAGGAAGCTCCACTAGATTCTCGCAGCCAAGGACCTCTAGATGCTCAAGAGGGGGGAGTTCATCTTCTACTTCATCTGCATCCCATTGTTCAATGTCCAGTTTACATAAGCTCAGAACTCTGAGGTTCGGGAATTCTACATCTCTCATGTGCCATTTCTCTCCCTCAAAAGCTCTGATTTGTAGTTTCAGAACCTCCAGGTTTTCTACGGGATGAAGCACTTTACCAACATAAACCATCTTGAGTGAATAAAGTTTCTCGAGAAAGTCCAGTTTTGAACAGAGATTGCACTTTTTCTTAAAATCCCACGAATCAGAAACTGTGCATGAGAGCCTTTGGAGGTTCGGTAGTCTTCTCATCATCGTTTCAGTTTCTCCGTCGCAACGTAGACATGCAGTCGAGAGGGTGCGCAAGTTAGCAAACTGAAAGCTCTCCATCAAAACGTTCTCTTTGGGGAGTTTCAGTACACAGCAACCAATACGGACACGTCTTAACCTCAAAAGGTTCCAGATATTATCTACAAAGAAGATTCTGAATCTCCGTCACACCAGTAGAATGATTTCTATGTTCTGGAATTTTGGAAGTAGACTCAAAATCAAATCTTGCATTGCAGAAAGAGCTATGAATTTCAAATGAACCATAAGAGACATGTTTGGATCAGAATTCATTTTCTGCTGGAGATCCTGTTAGGATGCAAACTAAATCTCACATGGAAAAATTGATGGAAGAGTTGTTTAAATATAAGATTCAAGATAACTCTATTAGTATGAGGCTTTTTGAGAGATACCCTAAAACAAATCTGTGAGGACTTTGCCCAAAGCGGACAATATCATACTAATGTGGAGTTTGGAAGACATCAGGCAACTCTAACAATTGGTATCAGAGCCGAAGGTTCGTCCTTGGCTTGTTTGTAGCTGGAGATTGTAGCTTTAATTATGTAAGAAAATTTTATCTAAGGAGGTTGGTATTTAAGCGGTCCACTTGTGACCCTCCAATCTTTCCTGAAAATTTTCTTGGAATAAGTTTTGGTACGATACTCAGTATTTTTTGAAATATTGAATACTATATTTTAGTTCTGTATTGGCATATATTAGAAATGTAGTGCCAGAGACATCAGTTTTCTCTTCATCATGGTCGAGGATTCCGGTGTCCAGTTTGAAACTGGTAGTAAAAATATTTGACGGTACTGGCCATTTCGTTATGTGGCAAGAGGAAGTCTTGGAGTCCTTTTTCCAGCAGGGTCTTGACATTGCTATTGCAGAAAATAAACCGGAAGATGTTGAAGATAAGGATTGGAATATTATGAATCGGTTGGCATGCTGAACAATTCGATCATGCCTGTCTAGGGAGCAGAAGTATGCTTTCAAGAACAAGACTTCTGCGCACAAATTGTGGGAGGCGTTGGAGGACAAATTTTTGAAGAAGAGTGGTCAGAATAAGCTCCTTATGAAGAAAATGTTGTTCTGATTTTATTACCGACTAGATTTGGCTTTGATGTTGTTATCGTCCCTTCCCGATGAATTTGAATATTTGGAGACTATGGTGCTTCATGGGAAGGAAAATGCGTCGTTAGATGCTGTTTGTTCTGCTTTGTATAGTCATGAATTGAGAAAGTAGGATAAGAGAAAAACCAAATCAACGACGTCATAAGAAGCATTAGTGGCAAGAGGTCGTCAGCAAAGCCAGTCAAAGGGGAGAAGAGGAAGGTCCAAGTCAAAAGGTCGAGCTGTTACCAAAGATGAGTGTGCTTTCTGTCATGAGAAAGGACATTGGAAGAAAGATTGTCCAAAGCTGAAGAAGAAAGAGAAGACTCCGCAAGATGCTAATGTTGCAGATTGCAAGAGTGATGTGGAATCAGAAATTTCTCTTGTGGTTTCACTTTCAACATTGCATCCAGATGAATGGATATTGGATTCAGGTTGCACCTATCATATGTGTCCTATTCGGGAGTGGTTCTTTGAATTTCAGGAACTCAATGGTGGAGTAGTCTATATGGGTAATGATAATCCATGTAAAACAACCGGGATAGGTCATGATGGAACTATCAGAATTTTGCAGGATGTGCGGTATGTCCCAAAGTTGAAAAAGAATTTAATCTCATTGGGGGCTTTAGAATCAAAAGGCTTAGTTGTGATGATGCGAGATAGAGTTCTTAAAGCAACTTCAAGTGCACTAGAAATGTTGAAAGACGTAAGGAAAAATAATATGTATTACTACCAAGGTAGTACAGTGGTGGGGACAGTAGCAGCAACAATTTCAAGTAGCAAGAAGCATGCTGAAGCAACGAAGCTGTGGCATATGCTGGTGAAAAATCCTTGCAAATTCTTGCCAAGTAGGGATTGCTGAAAGGTACAAAGACTTGCAAACTTCAATTTTGTGAGCATTGTGTTTTGGGAAAGCAACGAAGAGTGAAATTTGGTACTGCAATCCACAATACCAAGGGCATTCTGGATTATGTGCACTCAGATGTGTGGGATACCGTTTGTGGTGTCTAGAGGCATAGAAGAAGATAATCAGTAGGGATGTTACCTTTGATGAATCTGCCATATTGAATAAGGTAAATCTAGAAGGGTTTGATGGTACTCCGCAGCAGGTAGAGTGTATTACGAAGCAGTTGGAGTTTGAGAAGACAATGGTAATCCCAGCAAATAGCAACACTAGTGACTCTCCAAGGGTAGAAGAAGAGTTAGAAGAGGAAGAGGTTTCGACCCAAGAACCTCTACAGTAATCGGAGCCAATTGCCGTTAGAAGAGCAAGACGAGAGATTCAAAAACATGTTCGTTTTACTGACATGGTAGCTTATGCACTTCTAGTTGTTGATGATGTTCCATCCACCTATCCAGAAGCCATCCGAAGTTCAAAAAGTGCTAGATGGGCAGGTGCAATGGAAGAAGAATTGCAATCTCTCGAGAAGAACAAGACGTGGAAGCTAACACAACTACCGAAGGGCAAGAAGGCTATGGATGCAAATGGGTATTTGCAAAGAAAGAAGGATTTGCTGATAAAGATGAGATTCGCTACAAGACAAGGTTGGTGGTTAAGGCTACGCTCAGAAGGAGGGAATTGATTATAATGAGGTATTTTCTCCAGTTGTTAAACATACCTCCATTAGAATTTTGTTAACTTTGGTAGCGCAGTTGAATCTAGAGCTAGCTCAACTTGATGTGAAGACCGCATTCCTGCACGGTGATTTGAAGGAAAAAATCTATATGACTCAACCAGATGGATACAAGGTTGCTGGTAAGGAGAATTGGGTTTGCAAATTAAGTAATCATTGTACGGACTGAAACAATCTGAGGCAATGTTACAATTGATTTGACAGGTTTATGAAGGGTCAGAAGTATACAAGGAGCAAATATGATCATTGTGTGTATTTGCACAGGTTTCAAGATGGATCCTACATCTACTTACTCTTATATGTTGATGATATGCTAATAGCAGCAAAGAGACAAGTTGAGATTAACAGATTGAAGGCTCAGTTGAGTAAGGAGTTCGAGATGAAGGATTTGGGGGAAGCCAAGAATATTCTCGGCATGGAGATAAACAGGGACAGAGAGAGAGAGAGAGGCAAGCTTTGGCTGACACAGAAGCGATATTTGAAAAAGGTATTACAATGTTTTGGTATGCATAAAAATACAAAACCTATAAGTACCCCACTTGCTCCTCATTTGAAACTTAGTAGCCAGTTATCTCCAACAAAAGATGAAGAGCGAGAATGCATGGCGAGAGTCCCGTATGCAAATGCAGTAGGAAGCTTGATGTATGCAATGGTGTGTAGGAAACCAGATATTTTACAAGATGTTGATGTTGTGAGCAGGGACATGCATGATCTAGGCAAGGGTCATTGGTTAGCTGTGAAATGGATTTTATGGTATCTTCAAAATACCGTAGATATTGGATTGGAATTTGAGCGGGAAGAATCACTTGGTCATTGTGTAGTTGGATATTGCGATTCTGATTTTGCAGGTGATTTGGATAAGTGACGGTCTACAACTAGCTGTTTGTTCACTTTAGCAAAAGCGCCAGTTAGTTGGAAGTCTAACTTGCAGTCAACGGTGGCTTTGTCTACAATAGGGGTAGAGTATATGGCGATTACAGAGGTTGTGAAGGAAGCAATTTGGCTTCATGGTTGCTTAAAGACTTGAGATTTGGTCAAAAACAACTTGAGGTTTTTTCTGACAGTCAGAGTGCTATTCACTTAGCAAAGAATCAAGTCTTTCATACACGGACGAAGCACATTGATATTCGCTATCATTTTGTATGGGAAATTCTCGAAGAAGAGGAGATCCTTTTCTGGAAGATTCATACAACGAAGAATCCTGCAGATATGTTGACCAAGGTGCTTACAAGGGCCAAGTTTGATTATTGTTTAAACATGGTTAATATCCTGCACGTTTGAGTTAGCGCCTCACGGCGCAAAATTTGGAAGCACCACAAGGACTGTTTTTTTTTTTTTGAGAAGATTTGTATTTAGTGGGATTTGAAATTAAGCCAAGTGGAGATTTGTTGATTTTTTTTGCCGAAATTTTGGGCTGAAATTTTTGACATTTTTGGCTGAAATTTCAATCCCACATCGGTGGGTTAGTATTTGAGGGGGGAGGTTGAGAGATATAAATAAACTCCTCCTCCTCCTATTAGTTCCATCCCAAGTTATATACTCTTCTCCCACTATAAATAAAAGGGGGCTGCTTGAGTGGTGTTCGGAGACTAGGCAAATTCTGCCGAACTTCGTTATCAAATTTTTCCGAGTGTGTTCTTTCCTTATCACTCTTTAATTCTGGATTTATTTATTGTCATCATTTTCTTTTTGATTATAGTATTCAATATTATTTGTCGGGTATATTCGTAGTGTTTTGTATTTTTCAATTCACTAGAATTTTGTTTTAGAGGGAATTATTATCCGAAATTCCTAACAAGTGGTATCAGAGCCGACGGTTTGTCTGGGTGACGTGGCACTATGTAGGAAGCCCTCCCGTTAGAGATCTGCGGTTGATGCCTTGTGTTGAAAGTCTTCCTGATAATGTGATGGTCAAGCGGCGTGTCTCGCTGGTTGGTAGCGGCAGTACAAGATGGTTGGCAGATCAATTGATTACCTCTGAATGAGAGGTCATGACCTGTGTGGTCTTTAGTTTGAGGGGAGGATTGTTGGGATGCAAACTAAATCCCACATGAAAAAATTGACGGAAAAGTTGTATAAATATAAGATTTAAAATAACTCCATTAGTATGAGACCTTTTGGGAGATACTTAAAAACAAATCCGTGAGGGCTTTGCCCAAAGCGGACAATATCATACTAATGTGGAGTTTGGAAGACATCAGACAACTCTAACAGATCCAACACCCTAAGAAGTCTGAATTTGCAAATGTTGAACTAAGAAATGCTTGTTCGGAGTTGGGTGAGTGGCTGAGGTAAACAAGAATTGATCAAACCCGAGGACAAAGAGGTGATGATCCATCAAATTGTGTCCAATGACTAGAATTACAGAACATACGATATCCCTCATTTGTGTAGTCATCCTTACCTTTCATTTCCACCAAAAAGAACTTTTCCTTAGCTTTTCTGTGAGCAAAATCGTGCAAGAGATCATGAATACGGTTTGCTTTCAATCCACTCAAGGATCTTCTTTTGGAAACAATCACAAGGCTTCTAGCAACAATATCCTTCAAATAAGCTTCTCCTGCATTCTCTATTTCGTCAACATTTTGTTGGTGCAGGAATCCTTCTGCGATCCATAGCCATATCAACCTTTTGGATGGAACTTCTGTGTCCTCTGGAAATGCTCCAAAATAAAGGAAACACGGCTTGAGATGATTTGGTAAATAGCTGTAACGCTGCTCTAACACCTTCTGACACCGTTGTTGTGGAACATCATCAATTTCTGTCATATTTTTCAACATCTCCAATTACTCGTAAAATATCTACCAATAATTTTCTCTTTTGGTACACTTTAGAAACACAAATTCTTGCACACACATTGAAGCATGATGTAGCTGAAGGATGATCGTATAGATAATCAGCAAGAGTAGTCTTACCAATTCCAGGCAAGCCCACAATTAAGACAATTTGTAGCTCTTTTTCTTCACTAGTCAATTGATCCAGTATTCTTTCAACCCCATCCTCAAAATTTACTAGTTCAAGAGTGGGAATTCTCATTCCATAAGCTACAAAAGTACTGGAGCTGAGAAACACATCATGTGGCAGAGAATCAGGTTCTGATGAGACATGATTGGGAAGGACACCAACTTCTTTCACTAAAGGGTCATTGATGAGAAATTTGCAAGTGCACAAATGTCAAAAAAGTAATAAAGTAGTGAGTACAAGTCATCCCAACAAGGATTGCTATCTTAGTGCAAAATTCTTTTACTTATAACCCAAGTTAAACCAAAATAAATGTGATTTTATCTAAAATTTAATTACCAACACAAATAATTAACAATAATAATAAACACAAAATTCAATAATTATATTAATTAAAAATCAATAGTAATGAATAAACTAAGACACTCCAAATCCAGCTTACTCCTCTTATGATAAATAATTAACTTTTTCAAATTAATTCTCGACTAAGTTAATGGTAGAATTCCCAATTATAAGCTAGACTCAATCTCTTGGTGAAAAGCTCCTAACTTTAATTAATAAACCAATCGTATCTCTACGTGATTTTAATTATCAAAGCCGCAAACACTTCTATGGAATTCCCTAGCTTTTGTTTCCTACTAGTTAGAAATCACATAAAGAAACCGAATCTATCTCTAGTCAGTTTTACGATGTGTTGTTACTACCATGATCAAATTTAGACTAGTACTTCTAAGCCACAAGAATAAATTTAAAGCCATGCAAGAATTGGCCTGAAAATTACAAGCATTAAAAGCAATAATAACAATTAACCAAAATCGAGATTAAAGAAACAATCTTTAATTGAAATAAATTAAATTCATAAGAGTTTCAGCCTTTATCGAAGGTCTTAGTTACAAAAGATTTATCTATTCATGATCCGAATATTCAAAGTCATAAATTTAATTAACATAAAAAATAAATGAACACAAAAAAAATAATAAGTAAAATGCTTCTCTATTCGTTTTGCTCCCTCTCGGTCAACCCTCCTTTTTCCCTTTTTCGTCTTCTTCTTGCTGTCCGAATTTTTCTTCTTTTTGCTGCACAAATTTCTCTTCTCTTTGGCTGCCCTAATTCCTCTCTTTCTTTCTGGATCTTTTTCTTCTTTTGGTCTCCGCCCCCTCTCTCTCCCTCTTCTGCAAGCCTTCTTTTCCTCTATGTATAAGGGTGCATTAGGAATTTAAACCTAATTTGGATTCCAAATCCTATTCTAAATTAAAGTCAATTTTGGAATCTTCCTTTTTTCTTCTTTAAATTGAATCCTTATCAATTTTGGAATGGCATGGTGAATTTTTATTTTCCTTTCCTAGCCAAGTCTTCTTTCATATTTTCTTCTCTTGACATTACCATTTTGCCCCTGCATCAATAAGTAGTAAAATTAGTGAATTAGAGTGTACTTTATAAAGAAAATTATCTTAATTAATTCATACTAAGTACATAAATATTTAATTCACCAAAACAAGTCAAAATCATAAGATTTATATCAATTAGCCCTTAAATAAGTGAGAAATTAATTCTAAATAATGATTAAAATATTATCTCATTAACTACTCCCCACTTAAGACTTTGATCGTCCTCGAGCAAAGATATAAAAACTCGAGAACTGATATTTCATATTTGTGCTCTATATAATTATCATTTTGAGCTCACATTTATACTAAATTTTGGTGTTTTAATCACAATTTACACTCCCTTTATCTCTTATTTGCTTTAGGTGAGTTTGTTAAAGATTTGGAAGTAAATGAAGCAAACAAAGAGATTTTATACAATGAAGAACAATAGAGAAATGTAGAGGAAAAATAGACTGGTAGACATATTTCAAGTCAGATTTTAACCTCCATGAAGATTTCAAATGCAAAATTGGTATTCTATACAATTATAGAGTACATTCTGAAGTTTGCATAATGGTAAAATTTGTGTCAATCGGAGTTCATTTGCCTACCCTACTTATGCTGCAAATTCACCTGTTCTGCATTCGGTTCCATTTTTGACATAGTTTGGTATAATGATCATATCTTGAGTTCTAGATGTCCAATTGATGTGATTCAAATATATGTGGAAAGCTACGATCCTTATCTACAACGTTTATGAAGACATCAAGACCTATATCGGCCGATTTGGTGGTCTGAATTCACCTAGAATTTAAAATAGTGTCACAGTCGGGCAGCAGAAACTTGCACCAAAACTGGGGGCAAGCGGCGCCGTTTGGTGTGATATAAGCGGCGCCATTTGTGTCGATATGAAGCTGCTTTTAAGCTTCATTTCTCTCTCTTTTGGGGCAGATTTTCATACCCCTTTAGGGCAGAAACAAGAGGGACGGCTGAAGTGGGAGAAAAACAGCAAAAACTCATCAAAACTCACTCAAATCCCATCCCAATTCTTCATCTTTGCAAGAGAAATCAAGAGAGAAGATTGAATCTTTGAAGAAGGAGAACATCCACCTTGAAGATTCATGGAAAAAGCTGCAATTTTCTCCATGCTACAGTGACGAATTTCAACCTTGAGGAAGAGAAGATTTTACACCATGAAAATGAGCAATTCTTACTCTTTCTTTATTGGTTTATATTCTTTGAATTGTAATATGTTGATGAACTAAACTTTTGAATACTTGGATGGGTATGAACCCTAGATTTTGCCTATGTGAATGAAGTGTTTCATTGGTTGATTGAATTTGAATTTCTTGTGGATTGTTTGTGGGTTTGAATGGTTGAATTGATTGAGTAGATTCATGATGCATAATCTGGAATTTTTGTTCACTTGGAATTGAGAAAGGAAGGGTGATTGACAATTGATTCAAAATCTGAAAATTTTCACTTGGAATTGAGAAAGGAAGGGTGAAATAGACCATACACAAACAATGGGGATGATTTAGGTGACTAGAGATAGAAACCTAAACATCTTCTTGATAATTAGAGAAATCTAATTGGAAATTCACAAACCTTAATGCATTCTTGGATTAAATTGGTTAGAAAGAGATTTCAACTAATTAATCTAAGAGTAGAGAACTTTCATCTAGAGATAGAGTGAGTTCTATCATTGGAATTTCATCAAACATAAGAAGTGAAATTTATCAACCAAGGGACATTTCTATCACATAGGTAATTCTAGGGGGATTAACCATCCAAGTATTGTTTTCTCAATTGAATTCTCTCTTGCAAACAAAAATTAGTTAAGTTAGTTTAATTAGCTAAGCTAGACTTCTATTCCTAGTAGTAATTATTCCAACCATTTTCTCAAACAAATTTGTTAGGCTAAACAATAGAGTAGAAGTGAGTAATGGTATTTAACTATCCCCGTGGATACGATATTTAAACTTGCTTGCCATTATACTAATTTAAACGATGGGTGCACTTGCCTTGTGTTTGTGTGCAAATTGTTGAGGATTGTGATAAAATTGAGTATAAAGGCATAGACAACAAAACACAACAAGAACCTTAGACATGGAATCATTCATCTTGAAATCAACTTTCTTATCCCATTAAAATGATCATCCATATGCATCAACTAGAAAGATTGATAGATAAATAACCAAGAATAATACAATGTTAATACAACATAACTGTGAAAATTGAAAGAAGTATTTTTGAAGTATACCGCAACCAAGCTCTTGATTCAATGTCTAGGCAATATTATACACCCAATAATCACCTTTATAATTACAACCATATACATATACATTAAAGATTCACACAACCATAAGCTTATAATCTTACACACTCTCCACTAATTTAGGTACTCTGGCTTCACTTAGATCCGGTAGGACTTTAGCGCTTGTAACGTTAGGTTTGGGAATTGGCTAACAAACAAAAGATATAATGAGATAAAATAAAGAGAATAGAGTTTGCAAAGAAAAGTTGACTCCAAATCATAAACATATACTCCAACTCCTTTCTTGCTCTTTTAGTACAAAGAATCTCAATAACCAAATTCATTCCCGATAAATTCATTCCTTTCTCATGTATACATCAACTTTGGACATTTTATGATCATGATTTGCAATAAACACTCTTTCTTTCTTCTTTTTTTTTCTTTTCTCTTTTTTTACATTCTTTTTTTTTTTCAAAATTTCTTTATCGCTTTTTTTTTCCTCTCAAAATAATAGTATAGAGCAAGTCATACTTTCCCTTTTCAATACCCTCTCAATCTTTCTTTCCCTCAGAACCTTAATATCCCAATCCCTAGGAGCGTAAAAGTGTTGAAGTATAAATCAAGCTCCATACAAGGTTAAATGTTAAAATATTAATTGTTTACGCAAAGAAATTGACTCATTAAAGCACAAAAGAGTACTAGGGATTACTCTAAAGGTAGGCTTGAAGGCTCAAACGGTTCAAAGAAGGCCTATGACCATCGTTTGTAAGGTAAACCAGAGAAACCTTCTATTTCACCTCGAGCATGTAATAAAACAAGTTCTAATGTGTTGTTGTGATAAAAAGAGTGTCATCAAATATATAATAAAGTCTAAATATCTCATCAATTCACAAGATCATGGTCAATAAAAGTAATTTAAATTTCACAGTTAAGAAACAAAGGTATTATGCAAGGTTAAATTCCTTTCATTGCTGTCCAATCGACACATATAAACAATCACAATAACTCCTAAGGAATAAGATTCAATTACTTAATATTCAAACATTTTTCGGAAAATTTCTTGAAATAAAACTCTTACACCATAAAATTCTGAAAATTTTTCAAAAATTTTCAAAATGAAATAGCCAATTTCCTACCTCCCACTTAAGAATAAACAATGTCCTCAATGTTTAAATACAAGAAATCACAAAAGGGGTTAAGAGACTTAGCCGAATCAACGAAACATCCAAGAAAGTCCAATCTTTAACGGTTTATGGGAGCTCCACTTAGGCTCAAGCACATCCTACAAAGAAATTAAAGAAAGTAAATAAGGGAAAGCTATTTTTCTTTTTTGTTTTTGGGTATAAAACTTTAAAAAAAATCAAGAAGCAAAGCAACTTAAATAGTAGTTCTCGTTTATAGTCTCGCGCTTGACTTTCTGTGTAAGAGCATGAATTAAGGAGGATCATGGAAAAGACAAGCTTCTTCGCCCATAAGCATTCTTCTTGTCAAACAATTTTGACTTTGTGCTGCTTTAGGAAAAACTTCCTTTTTTTCACATTATCCTCAATGTCCTATTTTGGAAGCTCTCCTTCTTCCTTGAATGGTTTGTTCCATTTTGAATTCAATTTTTCTGCAAAAATTTTAGAAGAATCATTCAATACAGCATCAAGAATATTTATAGCACATATAGATTCTCCCTTGGAGGAATTACTCAATGATTCAAAAATATTTAATTGTATACATTCATCCCCAACCCTCAATGTTATTTGACCTTTTTTCACATCAATTAAGGTTCTACCAGTATTCAAAAAGGGCCAACCTAAAATCATAGGTAGATCAAAATCATCCTCCAAATCTAAAATAAAAAAATCTACTGGAAAATATAATTTATCAACCTTAATAAGGACATTTTCTACTATTCCCCTAGGATGCTTTATTGATCTATCAACCATTTGGAGACAAATAGTAGTGTCCTTAATTTTCTTCAACCCTAATTTTTTACAAACGGATAAAGGCATGAGATTGATACTAGCACCTACATCACACAACACATTTTTAAAATAAAAATCACCAATAGAGCAACGAATATGAAAACTCCCTGGATCTTGCAGCTTAGGCGGTAATTTTCTTTGAAGTATTGCAGAGCATTCCTCATTTAAGCAAATCTGTTGAAAGTCTTTGAGTTTCTTCTTGCTAGCCAAAACACCTTTCAAATATTTTGCATATCGAGGCGTCTGTGCTAGGGCATCTACAAAAGGAAGGTTAATTTGAAATTTCTTGAATATTTCAAGAAAAATTTTTGAATTGAGAATCAATGTAATGATCTTTAACAGCTTGGGGAAAAAGAAGAGAACTAAAATCAACATTGTCATTATTATATTCTTCCTCACCTTTCTTACTTCTCTTACCTCGTGGATTTTTGAGAGATTCAAAATTCTTGAAATCATCCTCTTTTCTACGCTCCATCTCTTTTCCTTTAGCAAAATCCTCTTTATCGATTATCGTAATAGCCTTCAACTCCCTAGGATTTCGCTCCGTGTCATTTGGAAGTGCTCCTTGTGGTCTATGGAGTATTGCAGCTGCTAATTGACCCACTTGTACTTCTAAGTTCTTCATAGAAGCCTTTATATTTTGTTGGTCAACTTCTATTGCTTTGAAGGATTTCTTGAGTTGTTGATTCTCATTCTCAATACTCACAAAATTGTTAGTGGCAACTTCAATGAACTTTGTAAGAGTATTCTCAAGTAGACTTACCTTTTCTTGTTGTAGATCGGGTGGAGGTGGTGTTTGAACTTGACTATTTTGCCTCCATCAAAAATTTGGGTGGTTCCTCCATCCCGAATTATAAGTGGAAGAATATGGATCATTATTCCTATTATTTTGTCCAACAAAATTAACTTCATTATTATTATAATAAGAATTCACCATATTACCTTACAAACATTGGTTTGTGAGATGATTTCCTCCACAAATTTCGCAGTGATGGTTTATGGCTGTAACATTCAACGAACTTAATCTCTTATTTATTGCATCAAGTTGAGCCACGATTCCTGCATTAGGGTGCATATCCGCCACTCCATCAACCTTCTTTGGGGGAATAGCTCTTGGGTTAAACCATTGAGAGCTATTCAAAGCCATCTTCTCCAATAAATTCCATGCAGCTTGCCCTTCTTTTGATATGAATGCTCCACTACTAGCTCCATCAAATGATGATCTAACATTATTTCTAAAACCATTATAAAATGTTTGTGCTTGCATTCCTATTGCCATTCCATGATGAGGGCATAACCTAAGATATTCTTTGAACCTCACCCAAGCATCATGTAAAAACTCAGTAGGACCCTGCAAAAAATTGTAAATATTAGATCTAATTTGAATAGTCTTAATTGGAGGAAAGTATTTATTTAAAAATGCTTGTTGTAATTGGTCCCAATTAGAAATAGAATTTGTAGGAAGACAGTTTAGCCATGATCTAGCTTTATCCCTTAAAGAGAAAGGGAAAAGTATCGCAAATTACCAAAAAGTTTTATATGTGCGCTTGCGGATCTTCATGTGACAATCCAAAAAATTGAATATTGAGAACCATTTAAATAAATACTGGCTCAATCTTGAAAGTTACAGCAGTGACCCACGGATAGTTGATGGCTGGAGAAGGACCCTCCATCTTTGGCTTTGTATAGTCCTTTAAAGTCATACCCCTTGGCTGATTATTCTCCATTACTTCACTGCTATAGTCGAATTCGAAACTATCCTCTGAAATTGAAGATTCGATTGGTGTGACGATTTTCTCGTATTTTCTTAAAATTCACTCCTGTTATGACAAGCAAACTTTTCAATATCAGAAATGTAGATCAAAGGTTCTTTATTTGAGGAACTACGATTATTCATGCACAAAAATAATAATAATAATAAATAACAAACAGAAAAAAAATTAAAAATTAAAAATATCAAAAATTTTTAGATTTTTTTTAAAAAACAAAAAATTTAAACTTAGGCTTAATACTTAAATTCCACACTAGATAAAAACATTCCCCGACAAGACGCCAAAAACTTGATATGAAATTTGCAAGTGCACAAATATCAAACAAGTAATAAAGTAGTGAGTACAAGTCGTCCCAACGAGGATTGCTATCTAACTGCAAAATTCTTTTACTTATAACCCAACTTAAACCAAAATAAATGTGATTTTCTCTAAAATTTAATTACCAATAAAAATAATTAACAATAATAATAAACACAAAATTCAATAATTATATTAATTAAAAATCAATGGCAATGAATAGACTACGACACTCCAAATCCAGCTCACTCATCTTATGACAAATAATTAATTTCTTCAAATTAATTCTCGACTTCAAATTAATTCTCGACTTGGTTAATGATAGAATTCCCAGTTATTAGACTCAATCTCTCGGTGAAAAACTCCTAACTTTAATTAATAAACCAACCGTATCTCTACGTAATTTTAATTATCAAAGTCGCAAACACCTTTATGGAATTCCCTAACTTTTGTTTCCTACTCGCTAGAAACCACATAAAGAAACCGAATCTATCTCTAGTCAGTTTTACGATGTGTTATTATTACCATGATCAAATTTAAACTATTACTTCTAAGCCACTAGAATAAATTTAAAGGCATGCAAGAATTGGCCAGAAAATTGCAAGCATTAAAACAATAATAACAATTAACCAAAATCGAGATTAAAGAAACAATCTTTAATTGCAATAAATTAAATTCATAAGAGTTTCAGACTTCATCGAAGGTCTTAGTCACAAAAGATTTAGCTATTCATGATCTGAATATTCAAAGTTATAAATTTAATTAACATTAAAAATAAATTAACACAAAAAAAAGAATAAGTAAAGTGCTTCTCTGTCCATTTTGTTCCCTCTCGGTCAACCCTCCTTTTTCCCTTTTTCATCTTCTTCTTGCTGTCTAAATTTTTCTTCTCTTTGCTGCACAAATTTCTCTTCTCTTTGGCTGCCCAAAATTCCTCTCTTTGGCTGCCCCAATTCCTCTCTTTCTTTCTGGATCCTTTTTTTCTTTTGGTCTCCGCCCCTCTCTCTCCCTCTTCCGCAAGCCTTCTTTTTCTCTATATATAAGGGTGCATTAGTAATTTAAACCTAATTTGGATTCCAAATCCTATTCCAAATCAAAGTCAATTTTGGAATCTTCCTTTTTCTTCTTTAAATTGAATCCTTATCGATTTTGGAATGGCATGGTGAATTTTTATTTTCCTTTCCTAGCCAAGTCTTCTTTCATATTTTCTTCTCTTGACATCATCAATAATTAGTAAAATTAGTGAATTAAAGTATACTTTATAAATAAAATCATCTTAATTAATTCATACTAAGTACATAAATATTTAATTCGCCAAAACAAGTCAAAATCATAAGATTTATATCAATTAGCCCTTAAATAAGTGAGAAATTAATTCTAAATAATGATTAAATTATTATCTCATCAGTCATCATTTGTCATCTTGGACTCGACATTTCTAAGATCTGTCCTGACAACATTAATCTCTTCGATCACATCAAACAACCCAAACTTAAAGTTGAAGAGAGGACAACCTTGGGTAGTAAATAAGTCAATCACATATTCAGCCCGATGTGCGACATCATTGAAGCACGTCAACTGATCCCTGGGGATATTTGCAATTTTCCTAGAATCATCTCTTAGGTAAAGTAATGCCTTTTGAACTACTTCTATGTCATGCTTCACATTAGCAACTGGATCAACACTGAAGCACTTTACCTTGGCCTCTAGATTTTGGAGAAGAGAACCAATAAATCCCTCAAAGTTTATGTTATGATATCAACGCGTAGCAGAAGCACAATATAGATACTGAGAAAAAATAAAGAGAGCAAGAAAAATAAAGGAGACACAGGATTTTTAAGTAGGAAACCCAATACGGGAGAAAACCCACTGCCTACGGCAAGCCAAGAAATATCTACTATAATAATCGGGTAAGTACAAGAGAAAAAAGTCTTTGAACAACAATTATCAACAAAAACTTATGAAAGATAAATAAATCTTATAAACTCAACCCTATAATTTGATGATATAGTGAATATAGGTGGAGAAAAATTTTAGCATTTGGGTGGAGAATTTGGATGATTTTTGGTTGCAATGAACTCAATTAGAAGACCCCCTTTTATAGCCACATAAAGAGGTCTTGCAAGACACAATGATGAAATTCTTTTTGCTTTCCCTAATTTGTGGCAAAACATAAGAAAACATGTGGAGCATTTAAGGAAGTAAAAGATGGAGGAATATATGGCAAAAAATGAGGAAACATGTGGAGCATTTAAGGGAGTAAAAGATGAAGGAATATGAGGCAAAAAATAGGAGTTGGTTCCCAAAGTTTGAGACACCATTATCACAACAATGTCCAACTTGGCTCAAATTTGGTGCTCACCATAGGCATCCCGAAGGACGATTAGGCATCAATGATGCTGACTAATTCCAAGCAATGCTTGAACTTAGTAATAAGTAATGGCCTTGTAAGCATGTCTACAGGATTTTCTGACGTATGAATCTTTTTAATTGTGATCTTTCTTTTGTCAACAACATCTCTAATAAAGTGATAGTGTTATCAATGTGTTTGGTCTTAAAGTGATATGTATCATTCTTGGCTAGTTGAATAGCACTCTGACTATCTGAAAACACCATTGTAGCACACTGTGGAATACCAAGCTCAAGAACAAGACCACGCAACCAAATAGCCTCTTTAACACCTTCTGTAGCTGAAACAAACTCAGCCTCTGTGGTGGACATTGCAACAATAGATTGCAGAGTTGCTTTCCAACTAATAGTACTAGAACATAAAGTGAAGATGTAGCCCGAAAGAGATCTATGCTGGGCAAGATCACCACTATAATCGGAATCAACAAAGCCACTAACATCACTTGAGGCAACTCTATTTCTGTTAAAGACCAAACCAAGATTGGCTGTGCCCTTCAAGTAACGAAAAATACACTTCACTGCATGCTAATGATGTTTCCCTAGATTGTTCATGTAATGACTCACCATACTAACTGCATAAGTAAGATCAGGTCTAGTACAAACCATAGCATATATGAGACTTCCAACTGCACTAGAATATGGAACCTTGGACATATACTCAATCTCTTCCTCTGATTTCGGACAAATATCAGTAGATAACTTAAAGTGTGCAGCAAGAGGAGTAGATATATGCTTACAATTTTTTATATTGAATTTTTCAAGAATCTTTTCAATATAATTCTTCTGAGACAAGTAGAACTTGCCAACTCGTCGGTCTTTGCGAATCTCCATACCAAGTATCTTCTTCGCAGCACCAAGGTCTTTCATCTCAAATTCAGATTCAAGTTGAGACTTCAATCTATCAATCAAAGACTTGTCTTTCGAGGTAATAAGCATATCATCTACATAAAGCAGTAAATAAATGAATGATCCATTAGAACACTGCATAAAATACACAATTGTTATTGACTTCTTGTGAATCCTTGCCCAATCATGAAAGCATCAAAATGCTTATACCATTGTCTCAGAGTTTGTTTCAGACCATACAATGATCTTTTCATACAGCAAATTGACTGTTCTTTACCTGTCACAACAAATCCCTCTGGTTGTTTCATGTAAATTTCTTCTTCTAACTCACCATGCAGAAAGGCAATTTTGACATCAAGTTGCTCCAATTCCAAATCATACAAAGCAAGAAGAGCGAGTAGCACTCGAATAGAGGTATGACGTACAACAGGAGAAAATATCTCATTAAAATCAATACCTTCCTTTTGATCAAAACCACGAACTATTAGGCGAGCATTCCATCTGGCATCTTCAACCTGGGTATACCTTCTTTCCGTTTGTAGATCCACTTATAACTCAAAGCTCGATGTCCTTTGGGCAAATCACATAACTCCCATGTCCCATTCTTATGTAGACTTTCAATTTCTTCTTGCATCGCTACAAGCCACTGGGATGCATTAAAACTGGATATAGCTTCAAAGTAAGTAGAAGGATCAATTCCTTCAAGAGTATCCTATGCAACAGAAAGAGCATATGTAGTGAGATCATCATCATCATTATCAGTGTACCTTGCAGGCCTTTTGATATTTCTCCTCGGTCTGTCACGTGCTATACTATGATCATTTGAAGACTGTATAGGCTCCGATGAACTAGAGGGTACTGATTCATCATGTGTTTCAAGATTCTGTTCAGAATCTGCAATAAAAATCGGTTTAGTCATTCCTTGTTGAGTAGACACCTCTAACTCCACCTTCTCATTGACACTTTGACGAACACATATATCAAGAGAAGAAATAGCAGTATCCTTTCTAGGAGATAATAAGGCCATTTTCATTAAATGTGACATCCCTACTTAAAATCAAATTCTTAAATTCAGGACACCACAACCTATAGCCTTTTGACTCAGATGAATAACCCAAGAAAATGCATTTAACTGCTCTAGGTGCCAACTTTCCATCATTTACATGTGTAAAAACAGGAGAACCGAAAATTCTGAGATGAGAATACTCAATAGGATTACGTGACCAAACCTCCTCTGGAATTTTAAAATCAATGGATGAATGAGGTGAGCGATTTACCTGATAACAAGCAGTAGATACAGCTTCAGCCCAAAAATCTCTACGACTCCATAAAATAGCATTAGATAACATACAATGAGCTCTCTCTAAAAGAGTCCTATTAATGCGCTCTGCAACTCCATTCTGTTGAGGTTTTCCTACTATTGTTCTGTGTCTAGCAATGTCATGATTATCACAGAATTCATTGAATTCAGAATTGCAAAACTCTAAACCATTGTGAGTCCTGAGTTTCTTAATCTTCCTACCAGTTTGGTTTTTGACCAAGACTTTGAATTTCTTGAATTGAGAGAAAGCTTTATTTTTATGCCTTAGGAAATAAACCCAAACCTTACGAGAGAAATCATCAACAAATGTTATCATGTACCTCTTGCCGCCTTGTGAAGGAAATTTTGAAGGCCCCCAAAGATCTGAATGGATGTAATCAAGAATCCCTTGTGTGCGATGTGTTACAGTGGAGAAGCTAACTCTCTTTTGTTTTCCAACTACACAATGTTCACAGAAAGTTAACTTACCAACACCTTGCTTACCAAGAAGACTTCTTTTATTCAAAATGTTCATGCCCTTCTCACTCATATGTCCCAAATGCATGTGCCATAGCTGAGAATGATCATTATCAGAAAGAGAAGTAGAGATAGCAGCAAAACCAGTCACAGTTGAACCCTGCAAAATATTGAGACTCCCAATTCTTTTCCCTTTCAATAATACTAAGGAACCTCTAGAAATTTTCAGAACTCCACCTTCAGCTGAATACTTGGACCCTAGTGACTCCAGGGTGCCTAAAGAAATCAAATTACGCTTCAAATCAGGAATATGGCATACCTTGGTTAGAGTTCTGATAGTGCCATCATGAGCCTTAATCTGAATGGTACCAATTCCAGCAACAACACAGTGTGAATCGTTTCCCATAAGAACCACACCAGAATCAACCTTCTCATATGAAGTAAACCAATTTCTATGGAGAAACATATAAAAAGTATAGCCAAAATCTAAAACCCATTCTAAAGAGCTACGTTTATCAGAAGTAGTAGCCAACAGAACATCACCATCAGAATCTGCCTCAATTACATCAACTTCAGCTTTATTCTGAGCAGGTTTATTCTTTTTCTCCTCTCTCTCCTTCTTATTTTTCAATTTATAACATTCTGAAATTTCATGTCTGCTCTTCTTACAATAACGTCAGGATTTAAAATTAGGCCCTCGAGACTTAGATCTACGATTTTTCTTGGATGAATTATTCCTTTCTGTAGATATACTTCGAATATTCAAACCTTCTCCTCTATCATCAGACTGTACCTCATGATCAAATTTCTCCTTAGAAAATAAATTAGATTTAACATCTTCAAATGACAGAGTATCATTATTTCCATAAAACATAATTTTTTTGAAGTGCTTATAAAAGGGCGGCAAGGAAACAACTAGCAGTACAGTTTTATCTTCATCGTTAATATTAACATCCAAATTCTCAAGATCAATTAAGATAGAATTAAATTCATCAAGATGAGACTGTATAGCAGTACCTTCAGCCATACGAAAAGTGTAGAAGTGCTCCTTGAGTTTAAACTTGTTGGCAAGACTTTTGGTCATGTACATGGATTCAAGTTTGGTCCATAGCCTGCTATAGTTTTTTCTTTATTGACCTCGCGCAAAACCTCTTTGGACTAACACAACTGAATAGCCAAATGTGCCTTCTCATCTAGCTCTTCCCATTTCTCATATGTCATATCCGCAAGCTTCTCGAAAATTCCAACAAGTGCCTTCTTTAAGCCATTTTGAATGAGGACTACTCTTATCTGAATCTGCCATATACTAAAACTAATTTTTCCATCAAATTTCTCAATGTCAAATTTAGTAACGGTAGACATGTTTAATAACTAGGCTCTGATACCACTTGTTATGATATCAGCGCATAGCGGAAGTACAAAGTAGATACTAAGAAAGAAAATAATGAGAGCAAGAAAAATAAAGGAGACACGGGATTTTTAAGTGGGAAACCCAATACGGGAGAAAACCCACTGCCTACAGAAAGCCAAGAAATATCCACTATAATAATCGGGTAAGTACAAGAAAAAAAGTCTTTGAACAAGAATTATCAATAAAGACTTATGAATGAGAAATAAATCTCATAAATTCAACCCTATAATTTGATGATATAGTGAATATAGGTGGAGAAAAATTTCAGCATTTGGGAGGAGAATTTGGATGATTTTGGTTGCAATGAACTCAATTAGAAGACCCCTTTTTATAGGCACATAAAGAGCTCTTGCAAGACACAATGATGAAGTCTATTTTGATTTACCTAATTTGTGGCAAAAAAGAAAGAAAACATGTGGAGTATTTATGGTAGTAAAAGATGGAGGAATATGAGGAAAAAAATAAGGAGTTGGTTCCCAAAGTTTGAGACACCATTATTTCAACACCATGGCACAAGTCTCATCTGTTATGATAACCATCGATCTCCAACGATCGGCAAGCCTGTAGTAAATTTCTTGGATGTCCGACATGATAAGCTAAGTTTTCTGTGAACAAAATAGATTGATAAATTAAAGTCTACTGGAATAACACCCGTTGCAGAGTCATGCCTAAGTTTTTGAGCGGCTAGTTCATATTTTGGAGAGTCATGCCTAAAAAGTAGTTGAGCGGCCTGAATTACATCCTCACACTGAGTTTGGACCCGCCCCGGGAGAGCTCTCAAATTTCCATCTTTAATTTGCCATGTACCAGACCAATTTAGAATGGGTACCAGAAAGTTGGCCATCAGTCTAAGAGTTTGGCCATGTAGAGGACTTCCGAATTCCCCCGTTCTCTGTTGGAGCGTTCTTTCAAATAATTCTATCTTATTTTGCAAATGGGAGAAATCCATCGCTGCAAGCCCCTTTTCACTGCAATCTACTTTTGCATCCCCAAACTTTGCCAGCAAAATAAGAAGTGCAGCTGTAGATTCCCTGGCCAATGCCTCGTTGTTATCAGCATCATAAAGTGAGAAAATAACGCATCCGGCCACCGTTATCAGAGAGTTGGCATGCTTACAATGACACTGACCACCCATGATGCTGTACTTGAGCCATTTCAACTTCTGATTTAGGGCAAATAATTGATCCCTGATAAATATGACGAAGCCGAACTTTCTTTCAAATAACTCTATCAAATTATCAACGAGGGAAACAAGAAGGTACTAACGGAAGTCATCCAAATACGTACAACCCAGTTGTGGTGAATTCGACATATCTTTTATGCCTCTGACATAAATCTGTCTAGCCTGTGGCTGAACGGGCAGAATCATCTGCAGCTGGGAGTCGAGCTTAAGCTTCATATTTTGTTCTTCTCGACGGTCCGTCTTATTATTATCCAAACACATATAAAGCAGACACGCAATTTTGAATGCCGCAGCTACAAAATAAGGAAGTAGATATTTCTGTTTAACCTCAGCATCCCCTGTATTTGGAACGAGCTCCAGGGAAACTTTTCAAGATTTCTAGGCCTTTAACAATAGCAGTCACTTCATTCGTCGTAGAATCGATTAAATAGACATGGGAAGCGAGGAGACTCCAGGCACTCTTCAAGAGAGATCCGAGAATTGGATCTCCAAGGATCGGCAAGCAGGTTGTAAACTTTCCTGACCTCCTGGTCGATGAGCTCAAGGTTTCTGAGAACCAAAGAAAGATGGTTATCCATGTGCTTCCGGATGGTAAAATAGTTTTTTCTCTTGCTTCAAAGCTGTCGGTGAAGGTACCTAATGGCATCTTGAAATCGCATTCGGATACGACCCAAGAGAACTTCCAGATATCCATCATCTTCACTCTGCCACTTTCCGAAGCAATTGAGAATAGTTTCCAGTAACATTTCCTTCATTGCAAGAGTTTCGATTTGAACATCTATAAGAGCTTTTCGGTCAAATACCCGCAGACCTCTCAAGAAATCACGGAGTTCGGAATCCATGATTCTCTCTCTCTATATATATATATCTCTTCCTCTACAATTTTGAGTTGAGAAATTATGATTGCGGTGAATTAGGAACAAACTTTCTCATAATTATGAGAAATTAATTTTAAAAAATGAGATATTTATTTCTAAGCAACTAACACGTCTGTAGAACACGCAAAAGCTTCTCGACCTATTTTCTCTCTAGTCAGTTTCTTCTCCTCTCTCTACTTCTCTCTACACAAAGATATATGCGTCTCCCGCCAGATCTGGCTGCTGGCCTTGGCTGGAGGCCCAATCTTGGCCAGATCCTTTTATTTCTTATAATCGCACCTCTTATTTTGACTATAAATCACAGTAGGATGGTTTCTATGCTGTTTCTATCAAAATTCAATAAACAAAGGTGGTATCTTTTGCAGATCATTGTAAATCTTACTATTTTTCTCCTCCTCTTCGATGCAATCTACCTATCTGGACTTGATGTAGGCCCTATTTCAGTGTTTTTTTCCTAATCAATTTTTAAAACCATTAATTTGTCAATAGTTTTCTAAATTGTTATCTTTTAAGGAAGAGGTCGAAATTGAATTTTGCTTGCCTTTGTACTTCAAGGATGGCTAAGAAAATTTTACGAGAAGATTGAAGTATATTTGTTTATTATCTTACTACGAAGAAAATTTTACAAATCGGTTTCATTTGTCAGTTTCAAAATAATAATTTAAAAACACAAAAAATCGGTTTCAAATATGGTGGTTAAGGCCCGATTTTTTAAATAAAAAAATTTTTGATTTCAATTTTGAAACCGATTTAAAAACTATTTTTGAAACTGATTTTGAAACCAATTATAGTAGGTTTCAAAATTGACCCAAGAACCAACCTTTTTAACCAAATACAACAACAAGTTTTGAAACTGCATTGAAATCGAATTTAAAAACTGATTTGAAACTAATTTTAAAAAATTAAAATATAAATAAATAAATTAAAATACCGGGTCGATCCGATCTGGCCAGCCAACCCTACTCAGCTGGCCAGATCAGGCGCGTGTACACACACACTCGATGATAGGTCAAGCGAGCACATGTGTGCACGCACCAACAATTTGGGAGACAATCGCCACTTGCATGACTTGAACCCTAGATGCAGGTGCGGGGAGCATATGCTCCTCCACCAAGCCAAGCTTCCTGTTGTGATATTCTTATATAATTATTTTATTTATAATTATTAATAGGTTATAAACTCATGTATTAACTTATTAAGTGTGTTTAATAATTAATAAAAAATTATAATTACACTTATATAGATAAAACATATTAGCATTGTATAGAGTTACAATTTTAAATACTTCTATACTTATACGAGTGTTAAGTATAGATCACTTGTGTAATATTTGATTATGCTTGTATCATAATTGAAAATAAGTATATATAGATCAGCATATATCTTAAATATAAATAGTATATTATACAACTGTTTACTCAATAATAGATAATTATATATATGCATAATCAAAATACATATATATACTAATTATAAATTGGTCACAATAATTCATTTAAATTTATCAAAGGTCATACGCTTTAATTATAATCTACAAATCTTAGGTTTGAAACCGATTAGAAACCAATTGGAAACCGACAATCATATAAGAAATTGGTTTGAAATCACAGTAGGGTTTTGCAACCGACTAGAAATCAATTTAGAAATTGAATAGAAAATAAATCGATGAGAAACGAAATTTTGAAATTAATTTTAATCGATTTCTAATTAGAAATGTATTATAAAATTCATCAAAAAATTTTTAAAAATTAATTTAGAAAAAGATTTGAAACTGATTTCTCAATCTATAAAAAAAATTAAATATTTTAATTTAGAAAACGAATAGAAACTGCTTGAAAAAGTAATTTTAAAACCGATTATATAATTCATCAAAAAAATTTAAAAATTTTGATTTAGAAACCTATTTGAAACCGGTTTCTTAATCTATAAAAATATAAAAAAATAATTTAGAAACCGATTAGAAGCCAATTTGAATTGACTCTTCCATAATAAGTATCCATCAGTTGAAAACTCTGTAAGCCTTACTTTGATTTGAGTATCCAAAAAAATTTCTTCATCAGCTTTTGTATCAAATTTTTCCAACTTATCCTTCTTGTCATTTAGAATGAAGCACTTGCATCCAAAGATTTTGAAGTACCCAAGTTGGGTTTTCTTCCTTTCCATAGATCTAATGTTGTCTTCTTCAGTGTTGATCTCACTAGTGCTTTGTTCGAAATGTAACAAGTTGTATTTACGGCTTCAACCTAGAAGTATTTAGGCAGCATGCTTTCATACAACATAGTCTTTGCCATTTCCTGAAATGTTTTATTTTTCCTTTCCTCAACTTCTTTTTGCTATGGAGTTCCGGGTGCTGAAAAGTTATGATTGATGCTTTTTTCATTGCAGAAGTTCTCAAATAGCTTGTTCTTGAATTCTCTGCCATGATCACTTATGATTCCACTCACATTGTATCCTTTTAGTTTTGAAGTTTCCTACACAAACTAATAAATTTATGAAATGCCTCATTCTTTTGAGCTAGGAAGAGGGTCCATGTGAATTTGGAGTAATCTTCAACAATAAAAAACACATAGGATTTGTTGTCTAAGCTAGATAGGGTAACAGTGCCAAACAAATCAAAGTGAATAGTTCAAGTTGTCTAGAGGAAGAGATAGCTCATTTGGATTTGAATGATGACCTAGTTTGTTTTCCAAGTAGACATGCATCACACATGCTATCTTTTTCAAATTTTATCTTAGGAAGACTATCAGCAAGTTGTTTCTTTGAAGTTTTGAGATTAGATGCATTCTAGCATGACTTAGCCTTCTATGCCACAACCAACTATCATCAGTTAATCAAGCTAAGCAGATACCATTCAAGGTATCCATACATTTTTTATCAAGCATATAGACATTCCTAACTTTTTTTTCCAGTAAACACTACTCTATCATCATGCATTCTCACAACCTTACAACAAGATGGTTCAAAGATGACTTTTATGCTCTTTTCACATAATTGACTTACACTCAATAGATTATATTTCAAGCCATTCACCAAGGAAACATCTTCAATACACAAATCAGTTCCAACTTTACCAGTTCTTATGATTTTAACTTTGCTATTATCACCAATGTTAATAGTTCTAGCTTTCTTCAGTTCCAGTTAGGTGTACTTCTTTTGATTACTTGTCATAGGCCTTGAGCATCCACTATCTATGTACTATGTACTATCCATTTTTTATTAGCTTGCTTCCAAGGCACACCTGCAAAACAAATTACTTCTTTTTAGGTACTCGAACTAAATTGGGTCATTTCTGGTCATTAGGTACATTAGCTTCAGAGCTTTTATGCATCTTGATCATTTTATCTGGAGACTTTTTCTTCTTGCAGAAGTTAGCTTCGAGTCTTTCATGACCACAAGCAAAGTAGACTTTGTGTGAGCAACTAGAGGATATTGCCTTTCCAAAGTGAGATACATATTTTCTCTATGAAGATGAGGGATCATATCCTAATCCATATTTTTCAAGTCAATGTATTTGACTTCCAAGAAGCAAATCAGGATTTTCTTTTGCTTTTGTAAACTTTGCCAAATCTTTTTTCAAGGAGTTGACATTCTTTTGTAAAGTGTTAGTTTCCTTCAAAAGTTTAGTGTTAAAAGCATTTGAAATGACAACTTTTCTCAAGTTTTAAAGCTTAGAAAATGCTTCATCTAATTCCTTACAAGTTTGACCAAGAAACAAACCATTAATATTTTCAGGAGAACCTGGAGACTAGCTTGAGTAATTTTAGATAAGCTAAACTCAAAATATTATGTTAGTAGCACCTCTTTCAAATTTCAATTACTTGCAATCTTTCTTGAGTTGCACATATTTCTTTGTGACATTTTTGTACTCTTTGTAAAATACATTGTAACCCTCTTCAAGTTCCTCATAAGTTTTTTTTTTCTTTTTGATAAATAGTTCCTCATAAGTTATAGAGTCAAGAAAGTATACCTCATGATTGGTGTGGTCAAGCTAATTTTCATTTTTGTCCTTGTTTTTGATGTATTTACCATATTCTTCTGCCATCAGACATAGATTTTCCTTTTCAGTACTTTCTTCTTCTTCTTCACCTGAGGAGATAGAATCACCACTCTCACTCTAAGTGCTTTCTTTTCCTCCTTCTTTCCCTTTTTCTTTAGATTGGGACAGTTTAGCTTTAAATGACTAGGCTTCTTGCATTCATAGCACACCACTTCTGTTCTATCTTTCTTTGGCTGAGATTCAAGCTTTGGGGCAAGATTATTTTTCAACATTCTCTTGAGGTTGTCATTCTTTTTTTAAAATCTTCTGAATTTTTGAGCTAATAGAGCCATCTCATCATCTTTCATTTTGCTGGATATTTCATTGTCACTAGATGAAACTTTCAAGGCCATGTTACCTCTTTTCTTTTTCTCACTGGCAGAGTTCTTTGAACTAGTCATCATCATTTCATGTGTCAAGAATGATCCAATTATTTCATCATAACGATATCTTGTTAGATCCTTAACTTCACACAACATAGTGACTTTAGCTTCCCATTTCACAATTAGGGATTTGAGAATCGTTTTAGCCATTTCTTCCTTAATTAGCTCTTTGCCCACAGCTTTTAGTGAGTTCACAATATTAGTGAAATGTTACCTCTTTTCTTTTTCTTACTGGCAGAGTTCTTTGAACTAGTCATCATCATTTCATGGATTAAGAATGATCCAATTAGTTCATTATAACGATATCTTGTTAGATCCTTAACTTCACACAGCATAGTGACTTTAGCTTCCCATTTCTCAATTAGGGATTTGAGAATTGTTTTAGCCATTTCTTCCTTAATTAGCTCTTTGCCCACAGCTTTTAGTGAGTTCACAATGTTACTGAATATATTATTCATTTCAAAAGCAGTCTTGTCAAGTTTCATAGTGAATATTTCATAGTCTCTCCATAACATGTTGATTTTTTACTCTTTAACTTGATTGGTTCATTTATAGGTAACCTCAAATTTGTCCCAAACTTCTTTAGTAGATTTTCAAGTAGAGATTTTCTTGTATTCTTTTGCATCAAAAACACAATGAAGAATGTTCAAAACTTTGACATTAATTTGGATGTTTCTCCAGCAAGCTTTAGAATATTCAGATTCTAGCTTGAAAATCTTGACATCCTAGACAGTATTTGTTCAAATGACAAGACCATTAAGAATGACCTTCCAACATCCAATATTCGTGGACTATATAAAATTTCTTATCCTAGTCTTCCAGTAAGAATAGTTCGAGTGACTAAAGAGTGATGGACAATAAATGGATTGTCCTTCCAATAAATCACAACTAGCAATCGGGGATGTGTCAACGATGGATCCTCTCTTGGCCGTTAAACCTTTTGGCTACATGAGATTAGCTTTGATACTGATTGTAGGTCCCAAACAATGTCCAAGAGGTTGTGAATTGGACTTTATCAGAAATTAATCTATTTAAATCAGAATTAAAAATACATAAGTTGAAGTTCTCTTAGTTGGTTAATTTGTAAAACAAAACTTAAAATATAGAGTAACTATCAAGCTATTTCTCTTGGTTGAGCTAACTAAGAGTAATATTCATTTGAGTAACTTATAAGAGTTTTGCTGGACCATACAACCCAAGTATTTTCACTAAAATAATCTCTTTAACGCAGAGATCAAACCATACAACCCTAAGTATCTTGCACCTAAAAAACTCTCAAGTTGTATACACTAGTTTTACAAATAGATGTAGCAATTATCATTACTAATTTTCAATAGATCTAGTAGTTGTTTTCCACCCAAGAACCTCCTCGGCCTTGGTGGCACAAGTTTACAGCTATTACTTGTGAACCATGAAGAAATGAAGATGAAAAGACTGAAGCTTTCACTTATTTTCAATATCAGCTTACATTTTGTACATTTTTTTCTTTTCTTCTTGATGGGTTTCCAGAGGCAATTTTGACATAAAACATTTTGAGGTACATTTTTAAGGACTAAAGATTCGGATTTGACTATAGCACATATTAAGAGATATTATCTTCACAAGAGTCTAGAAGTATATCCATGAAAGAACACTGTTTGATTCTTTAACTTGTGTGACTTAATCATGATCACTTAACCCACATTTTGAAATCATCTCACAAAAACTCAGTAAATTACTTAAAACATATTTTGTTAGTCATCAAAACATGACATGAATTTTAAATTCAATATCTTATTTGGATACGTAGTCATCAATGATCTTGATCTATCATGTGAAGCATGTTCTTGGACTTTAGATTCATTGGTTGAGCTAATATTTTTTTTATATTGAGCACATGATTGCATTAAAGTCACTCATTAACATCCATATGGTCAATGGCATTGGTTTGCCACTAGCAGAAGTTCATTCCACAGAATATGTCTTAGGAACGGTTGAGCATTATTGTGACATTTTGACCTATATTTCAGATCCTTTTGATTCTGAAATAGGAAATGTAATTTTCTGCATACAAGTGCAAACAAGAATTTTATTACAAATTTAGGATAAGAATATTTTATTTCTTATAATAAATCCTTAACCTTTCTTTCAAAAAAAAAAAAAAGGAAGAACAGCCTTAAACTTTTGGGGATATCAAGGTTAGTTACAAGTAGTGCCTCTACAAAGCTTCCTTATGTCTCTAACGTTGATTTATTTTGTATTTAATTTAGTGACCTATTTGTCACAATTTTTTTAAGTAGAAAAAATGGTGTAACATGATTAAATATTGCTCTCCCCGTTCCTTTTTCAAACTATCAAAAATCATCACAACACAAAGTCAATAAAACATACAGTTTTATATATATTAAACCTTAGAGGACTATTTCACCCTTTCATTGATTAAAAACTAAAAGTTCTCTCTCGTTTTGGGAACAAGGTTTTCTCTCTCTCCCTTTATCTCTCTCTCTCTGGTCAAAGTTAGAGTTATGAAAATCATATTGGAATTAGTGTTGGCCATTTGTCATGTGATGAAAACTCTCACCAAGATTCATGCTTTGAATAAGGATATATTTTAAATTTTATTTTTAAAAAAAATTCTCAAATTCACAAATTTGACAACTAAAAAAACATAAGAGTGACTATTTTTTGACAAATTAAAAGAACGGAGAGTGCATATAGTTTTTTAACGAAAAAAATATAAAATATATATTTATACTATAGACTAAAAGTGTAGAAGGGGATCGTATGGATTTAAATTTCTTTTCTTTCACCTGTTTTTGAATGTTCAAAAATGTCTTTTAGTTAAATGAATGATTTTTATTTTTGTGGGTTAAATACCTAAAAGCTACATATGAAATTTGGACCATTTATCTTGGTGCTCTAAATGCTTGAAAGTAACATTTGGAATAGACATTGTTATTTTAAAGAAACTAAAATCACCTAGGAAATTTATGCTAATTAAATATATAAAATAACATTATAATTTATGAGAAGTATAAAACATAACACTATGATATTATAAAAATAGACTAGACCTTATCACTAGTACTACGGTAGAGTTAGGCACAAGTTCACATGTGTTGTTGTTGTGTTTTGTTGTCTATGCCTTTATACTCAATTTTATCACAATCCTCAACAATTTACACACAAACACAAGGCAAGTGCACCCATCGTTTAAATTAGTATAATGGCAAGCAAATTTAAATATCGTATCCACAGGGATGGTTAAATACCATTACTCACTTTCTACTCTATTGTTTAGCCTAACAAATTTTTCTGTGAAAATGATTGAAATTACCACTAGGAATAGAAGTCTAACTTAGCTAATTAAACCAACTTAACTAATTTTTGTTTGCAAGAGAGAATTCAATTGAGAAAACAATACTTGAATGGTTAATCCCCTAGAATTACCTATGTGATAGAAATGTCTCTTGGTTGATAAATTTCACTTCTTATGTTTGATGAAATTCTAATGATAGAACTCACTCTATCTCCAGATAAAAGTTCTCTATTCTTAGATTAATTAATTGAAATCTCTTTCTAACCAATTCAACCCAAGAATGCATTAAGAATTGTGAATTTCCAATTAGATTTCTCTAATTATCAAGAAGATGTTTAGGTTTCTATCTCTAGTCACCTAAATCATCCCCATTGTTTGTGTATGGTCTATTTCACCCTTCCTTTCTCAATTCCAAGTGAAAAAATCCAAATTTTGAATTAATTGTCAATCACCCTTCCTTTCTCAATTCTAAGTGAAAAAATTCCAAATTATGCATCAATAATCCACTCAATCAATTCAACCATTCAAACCCACAAACAATCCATAAGAAATTCGAATTCAATCAACCAAGGAAACAATTCATTCACATAGGCAAAATCTAGGGTTCATACCCATCCAAGTATTCAAAAGTTTAGTTCATCAACATATTACAATTCAAAGAATATAAACCAATAAAGAAAGAGTAAGAATTGCTCATTTTCATGGTGTAAAATCTTCTCTTCTTCAAGGTTGAAATTCGTCATTGTAGCATTGAGAAAATTGTAGCTTTTTCCATGAATCTTCAAGGTGGATGTTCTCCTTCTTCAAGGATTCAATCTTCTCTCTTGATTTCTCTTGCAAAGATGAAGATTTGGGATGGGATTTGAGTGAGTTTTTGGTAGGTTTTTGCTATTTTCTGTCCACTCCAGCCGTCCCTCATGTTTCTGCCCTAAAGGGGTATTAAAATCTACCCCAAAAGAGAGAGAAAAGCAACTTAAAAACAGCTTCAGATCAAAACAAACGGTGCCGCTTAGGTCAAATCAAACGGCGCCGCTTGCCCCCAGTTTTTGTGCAAGGTTCTGCTGCCCGACTGTGACACTATTTTGACTTCTAGGTGAATTCAGAGCATTACACCAAACTGTGTCAAAAATAGAACACAATGCAGAACAGGTGAATTTGAAGCATAAGCAGGGCAGGCAAATGAACTCCGATTGACACAAATTTTACCATTTTGAAAACTTCAGAATGTCCTCTATAAGTTTTTAGAATACCGCTTGTGCATTTGAAATCTTCATGGAGGTCAAAATCTCACTTTAAATGTCTGTACCAGACTGTTTTCCTCTGCATTTCTCTGTTTTTTTCTTCATTGTGTAAAATCTCTTTGTTTGCTTCATTTAATTCCAAATCTTCAACAAACTCAACTAAAGAAAATAAGAGATAAAGGAAGTGTAAATGGTGATTAAAATACCAAAATTTAGCAGAAATGTGAGCTCAAAATGATCATTATATAAAGCTCAAATATAGAATATCAATTGTATTTGTAAGTTTGATTTCAAGAGAAAATACATTAAACCCTGTCCATGTTTTATAAAAAACACATTCACATAAGTACCATTTACAATCTATAATCATAATTTAACTTTAAATTCAATCGTGAATCAAGCAATTTGATAGTGGCATATTTGGTAGAAATGTATGTAGTCTTCATTTCCAATCATTTTAGTTGATGATGAATTTGAGCTTCAAATCAAACTCATGTACGTCACACACATGAATTTTAACTGCGCTTCGCCGTAAGACTGTTGACAAGGGCTGTATTTTTTTTGAAAAATTTATATTCGAGACTAAAATTACAAAAATTAAAGTTAAGAGACACTCTTAAGACAAATAAAATAGTTACAATATTATTTTTACAAATTACCCTTAAAAGTTTAAAATAATAAATAATTTATGAAAAAGTTAAAAACATAATTTATGATATACAAAAGAAGAATATATAATCTTTTATGGAGAAACAAATATACTTTGAATATCACAAAAATTAATATGAGAAATTAATTTTAAAAAATGAGATATTTATTTGAATGTAACTAACACTTATGTGACAAATGAGTAATTTATTTATATTTATAGCATACGAAAAGGGTGGATAGAGTACGTCATCGTCATGGTGATTTACACTTATACGTTTCTTTCCTTTTTAAAGTGTCTAAAAGAGTTCCAAATATTATTTTCTCTATTTTAAAATATATTATCTTTTAATATTTTTTGCATAAATTTAAAAAAAAAATATATTATCTTTTAATATTATTTTCTCTACCTTTTCAAGAACAAGAAGAATGAGAAAGAAAAAAATAATATTATTTTACAATAAAAAATACAATGAATAATTATTATTACTAAAACTCAAATGCAAATATATTTAATGAAAAATAAAAAAATTATAATAGCATGAAAATAAAAATAAAATATTAATATTTTTTAAAAATTAAATAAATATAAAAATAATTATATTGAATAAATATCTCAATAACAATTTAACTTTTAAAATATTTAACACGTGCAGTATTACACACACTTTGTGCTAGTTTATTCTAAGTGACGAAAGGGGTGTAAATTCTGGGAAGTCATCAAATTTTGGAATACTGGTGTGAGGTGTCCATGCAATGCCACATCAATGAGAGTTGTTTCTCTAGTACTTCATGTTAAATTGCATACAGAAATATCATTATTTTCAGAATTTAAATAAGATAATTAATATCACGAGTGCCGGGGACAGGTATAGAACAACTTTAAAAGAATAAAGAATAAAGCAATAAACCTTTAGAATGACTGGTATGGGACATAAACTTTTCCTTGTTCCTCTTGTTCAAAATTTTCTGGACACGAATTTTTTGATCTTTATGCATAAGACGGATAGTGAATCTAGCTTTTTGGATAGATATCAGACCGTTAGCAGTTTTATGGCATAGACAAAGGCATTATATATCGACCTTTACCTTCACTTTCCTGTAATTTCAGATTTGTTAACTTCATGAAACTGGTGAAATTTACTGAAGTAGACATGGAATTGCATAGAACTGATTAATGCCTTCTAAATCTAGCAAAGGATCCATCAAGTTCGGGGTCAGTAGATTTATACACAATATTCTGTAATTTCTCTAACAAACATTCCAGTAGGTGGCCTGCTCCAATCCGGGCAATGAATCTGTTTATTTCTCCAGCACCATATCCTACTGGTATTCTCCCTTAAGATAAGGCCCGAGATGCCATTGTTCTCAAGTTTTCCAAAATTCTGCTTCAAGTTAATATCCACCCAATTTGCAGGAAGAGCTTCGTCTTCAAATTTCTGCATCTTGCTCCTTGGCACTAACCAGTTCCAGATCTCCTTAGCCCAGTGACAGTCTCCAACTGCATGCAGAGATGACTCAGTTTCCTTGTTGCATATTGCTGTTGAATCCATTCATATTTGTCTTCTTTCATAAAAGAAAGAATAAGAAACTACATCACTGCCTTTCTAGGAAGAAGAACACCAAATTCAGACCGAAATTAAGGTACATTGACCACCAGCAACTTAGTGGTTTTCCTTTCCTTTATTGAGTCTGCATAATGTATACTAATGTATCCATATAAATATGTCTCCGTGTTCACATTTCCGTTTCATTGAAAGGAAACCTTTCAATTGAAAGATGTATAACTGGAATGTTGCATACCAAACTCAGTCCTTCCTTTTAATTTTTTTCATTTTAAGTGTGTCTTATTACCTGCAATGGCTTCCTAACATCAAAATCTAAATCTCAACTAAAAATTATATTTTAGAATGCATATGTATTCTTTACTTTCCTACAGATCATAAATAGTCAATTGAAACTACACTTGCTCAAAGTGGAGATTCAGTGAGGTCATATGTTTCTAGCTTGGTAAGTCAATTTATATTTTCTTTATTTTTCCAACCTTACCTGTATAGTGTTTCAGAACTTTGTAGATTTTGCTGGAAGTGAAAAGGCCTCACAGACAAATGCTGATGATGCTAGGTTTAGGGAAGGTTGCCATATCAACCTTAGCTTGATCACTGTCACAACTATAATTAGAAAACTCAGGTCAGCATTAGTAGTAATTCATTTATTTCTAGAGTATTGGTCATCAAGGATATGTTGCCCTCAAGTAAGAAATGATTTTAGTTTAAAATTGTATCCTATTGTGCATAACTAAATTTTTCATTCATTAACATTTTCAAGCTCTTTTATCTCTCCATTTTGATCTCTAAATAAGCACATTTCATCTGCTGGCACAAAGTACATAGCATACTACATTTATTATGGAACAGAATCTAATGAAAGCAATGCAACAGAAAATAGCCTTGCCTTCTGTAACAGAACGTTATGTGCTGAATTTTAAAACCAGAGTTAAGCTTATTTCTAAAAAGATTAAAACTTGAGTTTCAGAGCTAAGCTTATTTGGATATTGAACTACTCTCATAGAAGTAATTGTTTACAATTTAGCTGAACTAATTTCGCTCTTGATGTTTTGCTTTGCTTTAGGGAGCTGAATTACCTTTCCAGAACTTGAAACTTGCACGAGCACTTGGAAACTTTTTTGCTGAGCTTGTCTTTCATTCATCAATTTAGTTGAATTCATAGGTTAAAGAAATAAAAATGGTCAGTGATTGGATGTTTTAAACTGTCTAATAGCAAAAGCCACTAATTCCTTGTAAGTAGGTAGGTAGGGCCATGGTAATCACTTGAGACCTACTTTGGGTTGAAGAATTTAGATTCTCTTTCCAGCTCAGATAAGTATTCTGATTGGGATAGTGGGTAACAATAAGAGTGGCATCTGGCTAACCAAACATGTGCCTCAAGCATCTCCAGAAGGGTATTTATTTGAATAGTTTTGTAACAGAGTTTGTTCACTCACCCAAAAAAAAAAAAAAGTTTTGTTACATAAAGACAAAAACTACCAAGATACTTTGTATTTCTTTACCAAAAAGATGATTGAGAATTTCAAAGTTCAACATGAAATGCATTAAGTAGGAGCAGAGAATGCATAACTACTCACATCTGAAGCGTAGTGTTTCATAAAATTACCTTACAAAGAAGAGCATTGTGTAAGTTTTGTATAACAAAGGGTCAAAAACGAACTTGTCTGAGGACAAAAAAATAGTTTAACTAAGAATACTGTATAACCCTTGAAGAATGGAAAGTTTACCTAAATGCAGAAGAGGCATATGTAAGGATACGTACCTTCTGGAGAAACTTCATTTGTTTAATCTCACGAAGGTTTAGCCCTGTTTCTGAGGAGTGCCTTCACTTCACTCTCTCTTCTTGTTCCTCCTACGAAAATACCTAAAATTGTCAACTAAAGAAAACATCGTATTCGGATAATAAATTGTCAACTAAAGAAAACATCGTATTCGGATACTAATACTAAAGAAAACGTAGATGAACCGAGCAGATTATGCACACCTTGGCCTTCTTCAGGTACTGAGGATGTTCTTCTAAGAGGATGATAACCCATGTTACAGCATGCCCTGCCAACAAGTATATGATTAATAAATCTATGATCTCCTTGTCGGTCAATTTGTTCCCGCTGTCATCGGAGATTTCCATCATTAGAGCTAACATGTCTTTCTTTGCCATAGATTGATCACCCTTTGCCACATCCTCCTTTTACACACGACTTTCTGAAATCCTTCTGCAATTTCTTCCGAGCCTAACTGAGGCAAAAGATATCAAGAAAGGTTGATAAAAAAGTTAGTCTTGTAAATATAAGATCAAGCTAATTGTAGGATCTTTATTTTTTAAAAAAAAGAATCCAGAAAATTCTCACCTTGAGGGCCTTATGGTAAGCGAATCCAGGGAGATTAATGGCCATAGAGTTGAGACCATGAGAAACCAGTGTATACTCCTTTTCCAAGTGATCGAGTGATCTTGTGTCAATTTCGTTACTCATAATGATGTCCATCTTGGCTTTGAAGGCAGCTCTCTTCATCTCAGTCAAGAACTCAATTGGCTCATCATTTTTTGCCCATGCCTCAAATGAATTTGCCGCAGTCTCCTTGATATACTCTATAAACGAAGACAACGCCTCCTGACCGGCGATCGGACTTGCTATAAGCTTGCGAAGACGCTTGTGTTCTTGGACAGATACACCATGGAGACCTTTCTTTCCTACTAAATCTGAGACTGATTTTGGCCAACCCGGTCCAAAGTGTTCATCTGTTAAAACTTTTCTGCATGCTTCTGCAGTTGTAACAATGATACTCGGCTTCCCAAACAGCAATGCCCTGTACATTGGTGCCTTGCCAAATCTGTTTTATCAAATCCAAACTTTCTCATACAGTTATCTTACAAAAGATGTCAACAGACTCTAAGAAGTTCTGTAAAGTTTCATGTCCATCTAGAGACCCATTATTTCCCATTTCCACAAGTAAGAGAGCCATGACATGCTCTGGCAGCCTATGCATCCTGCGGATCAGAATGAAATATAACAAAGAATTATATCACTCAAAACATTCCAAATTCCAAATTAATGATCCCCCAAAAAAGGAGAAGGCAAGACTAGAGTTTAAAATGATCTAAATTTTATGAGTTTCTAAAGTATACAAAGATTTAAGACAAGTATAAAAATTAAACTGTGATTCCAATTTAAAGATTACAACTTGAGAAGCAAGGAGTTTCGGTAAAAAAAATCCAAGTAAGCACTAATACCAGGTTAAGAACAATTTTACCAAACTCAGTCCCCCTTCAATAAGACAGGCTTCCAAATAATACAAAGAGAACAAATTTGGATCATGGTTTATCTGTTAAGAATAGTCTTAATGCCTGCTCCAATGAGTGGGTGTTTGAGAAAGGGAGAAAGCAGCAAGAAGTCAAGGAAGTGATATCAAAAAAGAAAAGTCCACTCTTCAACGTTCCTTATATAATTCTCTTTTACTTCAGAAAAATGGTTTCTATGAACCGACTCTTCAACGTTCCTTATATAATTCTCTTTTACTTTATATACATGAAAAGTTCTCTAGCATGTAGGTTGTGGAATAATCACTCTCCTCTGTATTTTGCCCTATCCAATTATAATTATACCTTTTTTTTTTACAGATATATCCATTCTACTTTTCAAATCAAGAATGGACAACATATTACGACGAAATAGCAACTCTAGAAAATATTAGCATATTGCTTACATTTTATTGTGAATATTAGATGCATATTTTTCATAGTTTTCCCAATATGCTATGATTTTTATTAGTCAATGACAGGAGCTTAAGAAAATTACTTTACATGATTCACAATACAAGGAAAAAAATGTTATTTGATGGATTCTATATTACTTTAAAATAATAAAAAGAACATAGTTTGAAATAGTAATTTTTCCTAATGGTTCTTTTGGAGAAATTTATCTACATAAGCTTGCCTTTGCTGCATTTAAATTTTCATTAGTTTTAATGTATGCAAGCATGACAACTTATATTATTTATTCATCATATTACAGATGATATGAAGAAACACAAGTTGAAATGCATGAGAACAAAATATGCAAATTTGACAGCGTCAGAGCGAGAAGAATACATTCAGAAAGTTTCAAAAACAAGAAAGAGAAGGAATATTCAAAATTGTACTACTTTTGAACATAATTTCAGCTTATGTTCTATTCAGTCTAAGAATAGTTGGTATGGTGGACTTACTGACCAGGAGAAGAAGTTATAAAAACTGAAAATATTTGTTTGATTTATTTATGCATAGACTATTTATTTTTTGTAATTTTTGTAACAACAAATGTCACTTTCAATATCATTATCATGGATAGACAATGCATAATGTTATAAGTTTTTATCTTAAATATGTTTTTTCCATACACAATCCTCTATGTAGATATTCTAGGTTTTGTGTACAAAGTCAAGAATTACTACCAAAAGGAGAAGTACCCAGAAGGGTCATCTTCAAGAAGGGAAATTATCATCATGAATGACCAGTAAGACATATTCAAAGAACTCCAACTAAAAAATATAAAAAAACTATTCTAATAAAACACAAATGCAGGTTGGAAACAATCAATGTCACGATGTGGGATGATATGGCAATCAACGAAGGGAATGTATTAGAGAGCCAACAAAGTGAAAAACCAATTGTGGCAATAACAGGACTTAAGAATATATATATATATATATATATAGTACACATAAATATTATGTTAACTAAAATTCTCTTCTGAATGACAACTTCAATTACAAACAAGTACCATATCAACACTTGAAGTAAGTCCTATATGCTTGGAGTCAGCAACCTTACTAAACTGGTAAGACAACAATTGTTACAAAACATTTGTCGTATTATTCCAACCCAAAAAGAATACACATATAATGTCATTTAATTTTTACATATTTTTTGATTTTTAACATTCTATGTAAATTAGTATATCCTTCTAACATAATCTTTATTTTTGCAGATTAAAAAACTCAAAGGAAGCAGAAGATGTATAGAAGCGATTAATGGGAAAAAGAATTGAATAAGCAGAAGAAGTAACCTTGACAAAGAGCATCAACGAAAGAGAATCCTTAATAGAGGTAAGAAAATCAAATTACCATAATCTAAAGTGTTTTTAAAAAAAAAAACCAAAAAAGATTATAAGGAAAAATGACGAAACAAATATAGAATCTGGCAGGAAAAATTATACTATTTCACAGCAACAATAGACAGGGTTGAAAATAGTTCACAACCATGGTATGATGCATGCAAGAATTGTTCATGGTCAATTACAAGAACTAATGAAGCAGCTGAATGTAGAAGTTATCCGGAGACAACAGTAATATCGAGGTATGAATATTATGAAAAATTTGACATATTATACCTATTAAACGTTCATGTCAAACAAGAAATTATAGGTACTTGATAAATCTCAACATCACTCAAGCGAAAGATAGTGCAAAAGTAACACTTTTTGAGGATGTTGCAAGTGTTGTCCTTGTATGTTCAGCAATTGAGTATATACATTCTATTGAAAAGGTAACAAAATTTCGAACAAGGTTCAGTTAAAATAATAAGATTTTACACTTAGTGAAAATATCATGTGCATTCACTTATGGACCTTTTCAGGGTGCCAACATATCAAAACACTACAAAAAAATGTTGAGTTTGAGTATGCAAGAGTATAAGTTCTTGGTCAAGATGAATAGAAAAATAGAAGTACAAAATGAAAGATTGCAAGTCATTGCTGAAGCAGTTTAACAGATAAATGAAACATCAACGAATAAGTTGCTGCAGAAACACACTAAGAGAAATAAGACAAAGTGTACATCGAGAAAAATCAAAGATAACACAAATGGAAAAGGAGATATATTCATGAAGGAGAACAAAGAGGAAAAAAGCTACATCAACAAACCCATAACCGAAAAGAAATGGATAACCAAATTGGAGAAAGCCAATGACATCACAGAAGAGGAAGATGATGACGAAAATATTTCAACATATATTAAAAGAATGAAGAATGCCAACAAGAATGATGTTACTCAATCAACATCTATCAAGAAAATCAAGAAAGAAAAAGTCTGAAATAATTAGTACTTCAATGGATTCCCTTCCCTTCTTAATTACAATAATGATATGTTGTCAAGGTTATTTTAGTAATTTTTTATCCTTCTTTATTAATGAGTTTTCATAGTTTTCATGCAATGTATTTATTTGATCATTGAACTCTTTCTTTTTCTTTGAACATAATAAGGCCACTCAAAGTAAAACCACTTGCACAAATACACAAAACTTTAACACTTGAAAAAAAAAATTCATTTCATTTTCACCAAAAAAGCTACTTATGAAATTTAATAGAAAGGAATATTATTTTAATGTAACTTCCTTGTCTAATTTTTTTCCAAAAAAACTCATGTAATTATATTACCTTTATCAAGGCCTATAAATGCAACACTAAATATCACCAGCATATCAATGAGCCTAAGATCCCAAAAAAAATTATTAAATAATGGTACTGATAAGTAAGTCTAGAATTTATGGATATATGTGGTCAAATGAAGTAATTGACAGTACCAGCTAATTTTGGAGTTCCTGAAAGAGAAAGAACAAAAAGGACAGCCTCTTAATGCATGAATAATGTATATAATATTGATCATATAGGCTAGAGCTTCTCTATTTAGATAAATTTCTAAAGGATTTCTCCTGTCTCAAAAACTACTGCCTTACATTACTTTTTAGTCTGCAGCAAAAAATAAAAAGGGAAAAAAGGTCCAAGATCCAGTTTCCTTGAAAATCCAAGCTCAAAAGCTCATTTCTTCTTAATTATTTTATACATGAGAAAAGACTGTAGCCATTCATTCAGAAAGTTATTCAGATGACTTGAGCAAGTTTCACAAGCGAAAGTTAAATTCAGGTATACCAATCTAATAAAATATCCAGCTGCTTACCATTGAGACAACGTACTCGTATATCTATTAAATTCATATGGTCTACTTGAGCAGAGTACTGTTGCTAGCAAGGAATCACTAAACAAATCCATATCCAGAAGCAGTATAACCATAGGCTACTGAATTAGGGACTGATTTGAACCCACGGCCCTCATGAAAATCAGGAGTCGAATTAGAAGCAATATCACTCCCACTGTGGACTCCAATTCTACCTGTTTCCTTTGTTTTATCCTGTGAGAAGTAATGGATTTAAAGAATTTAGTCAATTCTTTATGTCTGAAATTAAATGTAAATCCTCTCACCTGAATCATTGAAGAAACTGACCTAGAGTTCCACAGTTAATGATATCACAGATACGTAATCCTCTGCAACGGGGATATCCTGATAGTTTCCAGTGAAACTGTCAATTAGTGCCAATTCGTGGCATTCCATTTCTTCTAGCTCACATCCAGTTTCCTTAGCTAGACCGAAAATAGTGGGAGTACTGTTACCTGCAAGGACTTGTCCACCAAAATCGTATATTTTTCCTGTAATCAAAGTTATAGTTAAGTTAATGTGTTTGACATTTCATTTTACAGACAATTAACAGAAAGGATATATATATTCTTTTGTATTTTACAGTGTGATACTTTTCCAGCACAGTTACGTTTTTGTAACCAAGCTTAGATAGTGCACATGCAACTGATAAACCACTTGGCCCAAGGTGCACTCGCTCACCCTCCACATCTTTTAAACTTGAAATATATCTTTCACCAATGGTCCAATCAGTAGGACAGAGTGGGTGGGAGTACAAATGCATGAAGAAGAGTGAAACTGAGGGATATTTTTTTTTTTTTTACTGAGTAAATAACAGATGTAAATCGTTATTCAGAATTTAAAAGTATTTGTTTATCCAAACGTAGAGGAATATTTTTCATCATCACATGTTTGTTGACGTTTCTAAGGAAGCCACTACAATGGCGAAGGCAGGATTTCCCTGACCCACTGAAATTTTTTTGATATGGTCTAATTCTTAATATTTGCTTATGGACTAATTTAATTTCAAAATATAAAATTTTTTGGCAATTTATTCCTTTCTAAAAATATTTAGTCTTTTACGAATTTTAAAAATTATTTTTTATAGTTAATTATTATAAATATAATTCTCTCATTTTCTATTACATTAGTAAAATTGGTTAAGAATATAATAAAAAAATATCCCTCAAGAGTGTATATCATAATAGAATAGCAATGGTACTAGATGATAGTAGATTAAATATTTTAAGAAGGAAAGAAATAGAAAATAAAAAAAAATCTTCTGTTCTTTATTACAAAAAAATAAGAAAATAGGGCCATAGTAATCACTTGAGACCTACTTTGAGTGGAAGAATTTAGATTCTCTTTTTTCTAGCAAAGTAAGTAACAGATAAGAGTGGCGTCTGGCTAACCAAACATGTGCCTCAAGCATCTCCATAAGGGTATTTATTTGATTGAGAATTTCAAAGTTCAACATGAAATGATTGGCTTACTAATATTTAATATTAAGTTAAAATATTAATATTAAATATTAACTTAATATTAATATATAATATATAATGCTTAATATTAATATATAATATAGATTAATATATAATATATACAATATTATATGTATATGTATGTACATACATAAAATTGTTTAAAAATTATTAAAATATTAAAAAATTTAAAAAAATTAAATTCACGTGTAACGCACGTGTCACTTTCTAATATTTTAAATGAATAGAGTGCATTATTTTTTATGTTTCATTTTTTGAATATGAACACAATATTGGCACGATGTTTGAGTTGATTGTATCGTATTAGTCAATGACTCACGGAGAAGGGCCACATGGCATGAATTTAAATTGAATCGCTTATTTGGATACATAGTCATCTATGATCTTGATCTATCATGTGAAGCTTGTTCTTGGACTTTGCGTTCCATGAATTTACAGATTCATTGGTTGAGCTAATTTCTGTTGTATATTGAGCACATGATTGCATTAAAGTCATTGATTAACATCATATGGTCAATGCCATTGGTTTGCCACTTGCAGAAGTTCATTCCTCAGAATGTCTTAGGAATGGTTGAGCATTATCGTGACATTTTGGACCTAAAAGTTATGTATGAAATCTGGACCATGTATGCCTAGTGCTGTAAATACTCAAAAGTGACATCTGGAATTTGACATTGTTATCTTAGAAATTAAAATCAATCGGAAAATAATTATTTTAATTAAATATATTAAATACCATTATAATTTGTAAGTACAAAACATAACAGGGTGAGATTATAAAACTAGACTAAGCCATTTCCATAAAAACATTTATATGATTAACAAAAATATTTATCTTATTAGAATAAATTAATTAGACAAAGGGTAGAAAGTAAACGAACATTGTTTTCTTAAAACAAATAAAAGAACTACAATAAATAATTTTAGGAATTTAAAATTTTAAATACGAATATAATTTATGAAAAAGTTCACAACATAATTACGTGATATATATATAAAAGAAGACTATATATCCTTTTATGAAGAAACAAAATATGTATCTTATTCGAATATCTTGAGAATAATTATGAATATTGTAAAAATTCACTTTAATTTTTACAATTGCAAGAAAAAGAGAAAATTATTATTTTACAAAAAAGGTAAAATGATCACAAGAAATTATTATGTTAATTGAAAATCTCCAATACTAATGTTATTTAATAAAAAGTATAATGGCATAAGATGTAAAATTATATACCTTCAATGAAATAGTTTATATAATTAGTAAAAGTATGCATATTATTATAATGTAAAAAATAATTAAATAATAAATAAAAAGTACCTTAATTTATCTCTATCACTAAATAAAGAAAAGAGAAATAAAAATATTATTTTATTAAAAATAAAATATAATATTTAATATGTGCAATTCCAATTACACGGTATTAGTATTATTAAAATAAAAAATAAAAAACTGATGGGGACTTAAGGTCAGACCTCAGGAATCACTTTCATAAGTCTAATTGAAGGAACCGACAATTTATCTAAATACACCAAGACCCTACTGTCAATCGGAAGGGTAAAATAATAAGGAAAAAAAATGGAGTCGTTTGATGTTTCATCCATGGTTCCCTAGCTAGATGCTATGCTGGAGGATAATTACCTTCTGGAAAAACATGGTGAATTTCGAAGATGCTTAACATGCTTAAGTGTGGAGTCCAGGCGCCAAAGGTTTGAAAATGCAACTTTAATAACGTTGACTAGAAAGAGAGAGTCGTCCTGAATTTTCACATCACGAAAACCCTTGCTTCCTACACAAATGTGATCCTTTGACCAGAGGAAAAGCTCGGGATAGTCATGGGAATAAATAATGCCAACAAATAAAGTACTCTTTCTATCTCCAACTACTGACTCAATTTGTAATTTTCACTAAATAAAAATTTTTTAAAAATATTAATTTGCAAATGAAGTAACTAATATGAAGTCTCCACATTTTAAAATGACAGGAGCTCTTCTTCCTTTCCCAAAAGACACAGCCATAAGCTTTCCGGAAGGCTGAGGAGCTGCCAAACTCTTTAACATTTGTTGAAAAAAGGATACATAACGGACTCTCAGTCCAGCTGAGTCGCAGAAAAAATGCCCAGAATGCAGCGCTATAGGGCGAAACAGATGCTGATATGACTCCTCAGCACACTGGCAATGACATCTGGAAGGAAAAGCAAGTCCATAAGATTTAAGGGTCCGATACCAGAAATTTATTTAGAACTTTCCATGTGAAAATTGAAATGGCTAAAGGATGTTCCATGCCCTAGATGGACCTCCTAGATTGGAAGGAGATCGCAAGCCCTTGCCCATGTGTGAGAATGCAGCTGTGTTGGTAAGCTTCCAAACCAACTGATCAGGCTGCGTTTCATCTAAATGAACCGGACAAGGAGCCATAAGATGAATGAGAGATTTGCATTTGTGTATCATGTAATTAGGGATCTTTATTATGGAGTACATGATTAAGCTTAAAATCGTTCAGTGAAAGTGGCATTAAGATCTGCGACTCAAATCGAAATATCACCGACTTCTGGTGGCCGAAATAGTCTCCCTCTTAATTGAAGCGTCTTCTCCGGTGCAAGTGGCAATTGTAACAACTTTCTTAGTCGTTCTAGTGTAAAACTTACGACAATAATATTTCTTTTGTTGTCAATACCGCGAACCTAATTCTAATACTCCTTATACTACATTTCTATTGATTGACCAGGCCAACCATTATGTAAAGTAAGAAATATATAGATTAAAAATAATATACTATAATAAAAAATAAGAAATATATAGATTAATGATTATTTTATATTATATATATATATATATATATAATATAATATATAGTCAAAAGAATAATTTATTTATAATATATATATTAAAAATATTATTTATAAAAAATATTCAATATTTTTTAAATATCCTAATATAATAAAACAGTCTTTAAAAATATGACAGACTAGAGTAACATTTTTATTGCATCGAAGCCGTCATTGATATACCAGTAGCCACAACATAGGTAGGCATTTATCATATTTTCATTTAAATAGTGCTAATATTTTTCAATTTAGTTAGTTACTTTGTTACTCATTCAGCAAAAAAGAAAAAAAATTGTTACTTCATATTAGTGGCTTCCACTTTCTATGATTCCACGTGATTATTCCCAGTTCTAAATTATATGACAAATAGCTACTAATTTTTTACTTCAAAATACTCATCAATTTATTAATTCAAGAAATCGCACTACAAGAAAAATTAAATTTTGCGACGGCAAATTGCGACGGAAATTTGCGTCGCAAATATGCGACGGATTTACGACAAAACAGCTAGGGGCGAAATAAGTGGCTTAATTTGCGACGGAAATTAAAAATTAAATTAAAAAATAAATTCCGTCGCAGATCTGCGACGAATTTGCGACGGACTTTAAATATAGGATTTAAAAAATATATGCATAAATTCCGTCGCAAATCCGTCGCAGATCTGCGACGGATTTGCGACAGAAATTAAAAATTAAATTAAAAAATAATTTCCGTCGCAGACCTGCGACGGATTTGCGACGGACTTTAAATATATGAATTAAAAAATATATACATAAATTCCGACGCAAATCCGTCGCAGATCTGCGACGGATTTGCGACGGACATTAAAAATTAAATTAAAAAATAATTTCCGTCGCAATTCTAAGACGGATTTGCGACGGAAATTAAAAATTAAATTAAAAAAATAATTCCCGTCGCAGATTCGCTACGGATTTGCGACGGATTAATTTTTGCGACAGAATTGCAATAGATTTGCAACGGAATAATTTTCTTTCCTCCTATTCTTGCATCTTTATTTGTTTTTGGTGAGCCGTACCTCACGGTGTTCATAAATGAAGTATTTAATTAAATATGTAATAGTATTTATATAAAGACACATACGAATATATTTCTTGTAATTTATTTTGATGTAACATATATATACACTATAATGACACATCATATCAAAACATATAAAGATATATTACATATATGTGTAACAGTAATAGTTAAAGCTTTAAGTATGACTAATTTATAATATGTAATAATGTTCCACAACATATAGTGTTGATGAAGTATATAAAGTGTTGATGAAGTATATAAATACATATACTAGCACAATTTATATAATAACTAAAATGAGTATATATCACAATTATTCATTATTCACAAATCCCAACCATAAACTTATTGGAGCAATGGAAGAGAAAGAAAAGAATTTAAAAAACACATTAGAAATTAAATTTGGTCGCAAATCCGTTGCAAATTTGAGACAGATTTGCGACGGTCTTATTACCGTTAATAAATATAATTATGAATAAATTCTGCCGCAAATCCGTCGTAAAATTGCTACGGATTTGCGACCACATTTGAAATTAAATTACCCGCGAAATGAGCCGCCAAATTAAAAATAATTATGTTGCAAAATCGTCGCTCTTTTGCGACGATTTTGCGACGCATTTTTTAACGTTAATTAAAAAAATTAAAAAAAATCCGTCGCAAATCCGTCGCATATTTACGACAGATTTGCAACTAATTTTTTACCGTTTAAAAAATAATAATAAAAAAAAATCCAACAGATTTTTTACTGTTTAAAAAAAAAAATCCGTCGTAAATCCGTCGCAAAAAATTCTTCTCCTTCACAATATCAACACTCAAATTTTCCAAACAATCCCACTTTCCCACCAATCGGTTTGCCTGCCGCCTGCCCCCCACACCCCCGCTCGCCGAGCCCCTCTCCCCCTGCGCCCGTGCTTGCCGAGGCCTCACCCCGCGCCCGTGCTCGCCGAGCCCCCCCCACGCCCGCCGCCCTGCCGAAAGCCCACCCCCGCGCCCGTGCTCTGCCCGAGCCCCACCCGCGCCGGTGCCTGCCGAGCCCCCCCACGCCCGCCGCCTGCCGAAGCCCACCCCCGCGCCCGTGCTCGCCTCGGCCCCCCGCGCCCGCCGCCCGCCGAAGCCCACCCTCCCGCGCCCGTGCCCTGCCGAGCCCCTCCCACGCCGGCGCCGCTTCTCCCACGGCCTCACCGAGCCCAACCGAGCCAGCCCGGCCCCCGAACCGCTCGCGAGCCCAACCGCTACTCGCCCGCCCTGCCAGCGCCCAGATCCCGACCGCGACCACTGCTAGCGCTCGCTGCGCCTAAACCCGCTGCACTGTCCGACTCCCTTCGATGCCGGCCAGTCGCCCGGTAAGTTTTCTTTTTTCGTTTTTCATTTCTTCAGTTTTTACCGCGTTTATTGTGTTTTTCATTTTTTTTTTGGTTTTTTCCAGTTATTTCTGTTTTGTGATTTTTTATGTTATTTCTGTTTTTTTGGTTTTTTCCAGTTTTTTCTGTTTTCTGATTTTTATGTTATTTTTGTTTTTATGATTTTTTTTGTTATTAATTTTTTCTATTTTTTGGCACATGTGTTTTCTGTTTTTTATTGCACTGCTTTTAAAATTTTTTAATGGAGACTGGTATTAATGTGTTTTAATTTTGTTAAGATTGTTATTTCATTTACGAAGATGCTTATGAATTTTGGGTATGTTTACGTGGATTTAATATTTGGGAGAGTTTAATTTGGATTTGGAGATTGATTCTGGTGGCCTTGTGCCTGGGAAATGTCCATTTTACAGTGGAGATGCTGTCGAATTTTTTTTACACTTGCTTAACACTTGTCTCTAAGTTTTTTTCTCTATTATAACAAGAAATAAAAAATTTATAAATTTATTTGTTGAATTAGGTAAAATTTAATAGGTAATATTTTTTGAACTTTTTTTTTTATTTTTTTTTCAGTGCTTATAATATTTAGGAAGATTGCAGAGGTATTTTGGGTATACTTACGTGGATTTAATTTTTGAGAGAATTTAATTTGGATTTGGAGATTGATTGTGGTGGCCTTGCGCCTGGAAAATGTCCATTTTACAGTGGAGATGCTGTCGAATTTTTTTTACACTTGCTTAACACTTGTCTCTAAGTTTTTGACTCTATTATAACAAGAAGTAAAAAAATCCTAATTTTTTTGTGGAATTAGGTAAAATTTAATAGGCAATATTTTGTGTACAGTTTTTTCTATTTTTTAATTTTTTTTGTAGTGCTTTTTAATTTTTAATGTAGATGGATGATCGTAGTTGGATGTATAAGCGACATACGCAAGGGATTAAGGGAATCACAAATGAATATAAAGATGGGGTTAAGGGTTTTATAGCTTACTGTTTGTTGAACGGGCACACTTCGTGGTTGAGATGTCCTTGTGCGAAGTGTAAGAACAAGGTGCACATTTCTCCCGATGAAGTACAGGTGCACTTGTATAGGTTTGGATTTGTCGCCGATTATTACCGTTGGACCAGTCACGGTGAGAGTCTTACTCCGTTGCATCCAGGGACAGTTCCAACCAATTCTGAATCCCAATCTATCCCTAATAATCCATTTCCACAGATGGTAATGGATGGCGTTGGTTCGGACCATCTATTAGACCCGCCGGTGGGTGTCGGCGATGAAGAACCTCCCAATACTGAAGCCAAGAAATTTTATGATATGTTAAAATATGCCGATACTCCTTTGTGGGATGGATGCACGAACCATTCGCAGTTATCATTTGTTGCTCGCATGCTGAATATTAAATTTGAGAATAATATTTCAGAAAGATGTTTTAATCAGGTAATGCAACTAATTACGGAGGTTCTGCCAAAGGATAATCTGCTTCCGGAGGACTTGTACCGTACCAAGAAGATGGTTTCTGGACTAGGTTTGCCTGTGGAGAAAATAGATTGTTGCCCAAACAGTTGCATGCTTTATTGGAAGGCAGATGTTGGTTTGCGGGAATGTAAGTTCTGTGGGAGTCCCCGATACATGCAGAGGAGGAAATTTCGGAAGAATAGACAACAAAAAGATGTCCCTTTTAAGAAAATGTACTACTTTCCCTATACTCCGAGATTGCAGAGGTTGTATGCATCAAAAAAGACTGCAGAACACATGAGGTGGCACGCTGAAACTGTACAGAATGAGGGATTAATGAGTCATCCACGGGACGGTGAAGCATGGCATCATTTTGATTGTGTGCATGCGGAATTTGCGAAAGAGGTTCGCAACGTACGTTTAGCGCTATGCACTGATGGGTTCTCACCATTTGGAATGTCGGGAAAGTAATATTCCAGTTGGCCTGTCATTATTACTCCGTACAACTTACCACCGTGGATGTGTATGAAGGATGCTGTGATGTTTTTGACAGTAATTATTTCAGGGCCGAGGAACCCGAAAGCATAAGATCGATGTCTATCTACAGCCGCTGGTGAAAGAATTACAAAATTTGTGGAGCGTTGGCGTGCCGACTTATGACGTCTCCAAAAAACAGAATTTTCAAATGCGAACTGCCCTCCTATGGACCATTAATGATTTTCCAGCTTATGGTATGTTGAGCGGTTGGAGCACTGCCGGAAGACTGGCTTGTCCCTACTGTATGGAGCAAACTTGTGCATGAAACAGGTGAAGGGGAGATTTTGGATGATAATGAACCAGGAAATACGGAATACGATGACCCGACTGATTCTGATACTGAAGTTGAAAGTGAATGGGAATCAGAAGATGATTCTAGTGAGGACGAAAATATTGACTAATTTATTATATGTATGCATTCCCTTACATATACTACGTCACTTATTTATCTTTAAAATTTCATTTATATTATTTTTTACATGTTACTAATGATTACATAGCTAACGAAAATTTTATTCTTTTTCAGATGCCTCCACGTAGATCACGTTCGATTGGGATGAGTGATCGTACTCCTTCTCCGTCTTTACCCGGCCCGATATCTTTACCGAGTGAGGATGACACACGTGGAGCGGAGTCCGACCATACGCCTTTGACCACAGCTTCTGTGGTGCCCTCTACGGCTGCTTCTACAGGTGGGACTCAGACAGAGGAAGTCCGCATTCTGATTGCCCCGAGTGGCGACGAGTAAGTTTCTATTTACCTTTGCAAAAATGTATTCAATTTTTTTGTTCAATAACTAACTGTTCATTTGTGTCATGGAACAGTTTCTATCCAGCAGAGGGGACGGTGCATTCGATATCAGATACATTTCACCGGCATTTCACTGGACCGTTTCCTAATTTTGAGGCGGTCCCATTAGAGCTTCGAGACATGTGGTTCCAGATGTGGAGTGTAAGTAATAAATTATAAAATATATATCCACACTAATATATATATCTATATATATTCTATATATTTTATTTTTTTTAAATAACTTTGCAGACACGTTATCAATGGCTTCTAGAGCATGCTGATCAGATACGACGAATTTGGGACGACAAATGCACTCGTCGCCTATCTGATCAGCTCTCAAAGGCTCAGTGTAAAGGGAAATGTCCACCGTGGATATCTCCTGACATTTGGAGCCAACTCTGGCTGGATTACTGGAGTACGGAACAATTCAAGCTTGTTTCAGCCGCTACTAAGCGGAACAGAGCAGCCGCGCCTGGACCGACTCACACGGGAGGATGCATTTCTTTCAGCGAGCACGAGCGTCGGATGGTAATGATTATTTTTATTCGTGTTATTTAATTCTAATATAATTACTAAATATTTATATTAATATACTTGTAGCGCAAGGAGCGTGGCGATGACTTCCACTTCACCGATATGTACGAGACGACGCACAGATATAAGATTGGCCCAAAAAAGTGCACGTTTGTCAGTGAGAAATCACAACATACGTTGGTAAGTTTGCAGATTATATTACTATGTAGGATGAGAACCAAAATCACAACATACGCAAAAAGGACGTGCAGGATGAGAACCAAATTGATAATGAGTAGCGATGCAAATTGTTGTGATTGATTGATGTAACATGACTAATAATGCATTATCAACTTCATTATAATCTTGCAAAACTATTCATTTTTTTAAACAAAACTATTCATTTTTTTAATCGATCTGAAACTACCAAGCTTGACAAGTAATTTGAGATAAAGAGAGTTTCAAATATCATAGTGATGATATTTTAAATAATAATTTTGGATATTGCTTTCGCAAGTATATTGTTTGCCCCGTGAAGGGATAGCTTGAAACTCACGTAGAAATATTATCAGCAAAAATTTTACTAAAAGAATTATTATTAGAAAAACTTTTATCCCCTAAAGAGCTTCTTTTGTGACATTCGACAAATTCTTTATGTGATTCTAACAAAAAAGGGTGAATAATGAGTCAGTTCGGTGCTCGTCCTGCAAGTCTTTTTTGCAGGACGTGCAGGACTGGATATTCACCGTTGGATCAGATGACATCTGATCTAACGGCTACAAATATTTGTAAATGTTTGAATTTTTAAAAATACTTACAGGGGGTCAAAAAATATGGTCCGTTGAATCAGATTTAAAATCTGATCCAACAGACCATATTTGGTCCTGCACGTCCTGCAAAAAGGACGTGCAGGATGAGAACCAAATTGATAATGAGTAGCGATGCAAATTGTTGCGATTGATTGATGTAACATGACTAATAATGCATTATCAATTTCATTATAATCTTGCACATAGCTTTTTGTAGCACGTACATGACTAATCTGTAGCTATTCAATCAATCTTCTTTTTATTCAATAGTAAGAGACATTTATAGGTATTTTGAAGATGAAAATATTTTGATTTCCCTCACAAACCCAAAAGATATTTCAAAATTCAAAATTTGAATTCAACCTCCCTATCTCAAAGATGATTCTCTTTCTTTGCCCCCCCCCCCCCCTCCTCCTCCTTAATCAGATTGTATCTCTCTCTCTCCGTTCTCTCTTCTCTCTCATTTATTTTTCTCTTCTCGCTACTAGTTCTCTAAATCTATGAGCTGGAAGTACTAGATAAATGATTTGCAATGGATCGACAGCAGCAAGTCAAAATCAAAGTCAAAAAATGATTGCAAAGTTTGGCAAAGACTTGCAAGATACGATGTTTTTCTATCAAAAGTAAGGTATGTCTGTTATTTTCATTTGGTATTGACCATTCTTTCTCCCTTTTTATTTTGGTTGATAAATTTAGTTTCTCACTATTTTGATTGAATAAAGAATCTTTGTGGTTGCTAGTTTGGAAACAACTTGTTGATCCTGAAAAATGGAGAAATGAAATAATTTTGCTTGAATAATACGATATGTCTGTAGTTGACAACCAAAGGGCCCTCCATATGAATAAGCCAGACACAAAGAGGTGAAATTATCAGAGGAAGCTCAAGAAGATTGAAAAGTTTTTGTAATTATGTATATTTATGAATAGAAATGCAGTGTCTTCTAAATAATTGTTCTCATTTGTTTTAATAATTATTCTAATGATTAAATAATTATTCTACTTATCGCAAGTAGAAGTGAACTCTATAGTGAAATATTGACACTTAGCTCTTAATTCGACACTATGAAAATAATTGTTCTCATTCGTTCTAATAATTGTTCTCAAATAACTGAATAATTGTTCTACTCATCGCAAGTAGAAGCCGACATTATTGTAAAATGTTAGCAGTTAGCACTTAATTCAATGCTATTCTAAATAATTATTCTCGAATGACTGAATAATTATTTTATTCATCAAGTAGAAGCGGACACTAGAGTGAAATGTCTATATTTATCCATTAATTCAAAGCTGTGTAGAATAATTGTTCTCGTTGGTTTTAATAATTATTCTCAAATGACTAAATAATATTTATACTCATTGCAAGTAGATATAGATACTAGAGTGAAATGTTAACACTTAGTGCTTAATGTATCTCAGTTGGAGAGTAATTATTTACGAATAAAATATTTGTTATATACACGTAGTGTATAATGTCTGAATCTTGAAGGTTAAAGGCAGAGGCAATGTATATCTGTTTTGACTGCATATTTTGTGTACACTGGTTGGATTTTTTTGCCTCTCATACTGGTTTATGTACAACTAGTCATCGTGTCCAGTCTTGAAAGCACAGAATGAACAATTATTCATTGCCTCCAAAACAATTGTTCATAACAAGTTTAATATTCATTTTTATTTAGTAAATATTTATCCAATCTTCAAGATAAAATTCACTCTGAAAAACAATTGTTAAAAACAAAGGATAAAATCAAGTTCTAAATGTTAACATTTCACCCTAAGGTCTGATTCTATTTGCGATGAGTAAAATAACTATTCAATCATCCGATAATAATTATTAAAATGAACAAGAATAATTATTCATAACACATCGTATTACTATTCAAAAATATGCATAATTATAAATTTTTTTTTAATCTTCTCAAGCTTCCTCTAATACTTTCGTCTCTTTGCGTCCGACTCTTCTTTATACGGGGCCCTTTGAGTTTCAACATTAGACACATCTCTAACTTCTTCTACCATTACACTTGGTACGTGATTTGCAAGGCAAATCTCAAATATGCTACTCTCGTTCGACCAAGAACAGGACAACTCGCCCTTCATCTTTCCTCTAACTAGTTCAAGATATCGCATCTTCATTAAGAATTGATGAGATTTAGTTGGAATTTAGACAATAACTTTTGTAAATAATTGTTCATGGCTACATGAATAATTGTTCATACATATGAATAATCATTCAAGTCAAACAAAATAATTGTTCACACATGACTGAACAATTGTTCATACTCAACTGAATAATTATTAGTACTGAAGTGAATAATTATTCACGCTCAACTAAATAATTGATCAATTGAATAATTGTTCATACTCAACTAAATAATTGTTCACACTTAATTGAATAATTATTCAAGCTCAATTGAACAATTGTTCTCGCTTAATTGAATAATTGTTCTTCCAAGAAAGTACTACCATTACTCACGTGAATAATTACTCTTCACATTAAAAGTTATACAATATGCATGAATAAACAATTATAAAATTTACATGAATTATTGTTCTACCTATGAATAATTATTCTTTTGCTTCATCAATTGTTAATGTTACTATAAATAATGGTTCTAATTGTGAATAATTATTCTTAGGCATAGAAATCTTTATAGATCTGTCTTCTTTAGAAACACTTATATTTGGAATTATAACATCTCATAGATAATCACATTATGTTTTGTTTTCTTTCTTTTTTTCTTTTTTTTTTTGGTAAAGACATTATGTTTTGGTTGAAAGATTAGGAAGCAATGAAGTGAGATTGTAAATTCAAGGATTTTGTATTGCATATATATTCAGTTTGGGAAGAAAGGGAGAGAGGAGGGATATTGTTGGGGAAATGGCACCCTGGATTGACTAAGTCAGTCCACTATCTGATCATGGGCAGATTTTTCTCTTATTTTCCCCACTGTTCCTTGATTCTTTCAATTGCCAGATTTCTCTCTTAGTCAAACCACTCTCATTCCACTATAAATAGTGGCCATTTTGCACCATTAGAGAGATAGGAAATATTCTCCATTTTTGCACTGCTACTATCGTTTTTCCTTTCATCCTATGCCCTTGTTTCTGTTCTTGTTTTTCTGTTCGTTCTGTTGCTAAACATTAGACTTTGCAAGTTTTATTCCTCTACTGTGAGTGCATATGTTGGAGGAAGCAATGTGAACCTTGGGAGCACAACAGCGTTACAATTGCACTGAAGTCACGCCGAGATATTGCTTTCAAGACAATGGTCCATGGCACAGCAATGGATAAGTTCTACTTGTTTTAGTTGTATATATAATCTTCGTAATAGTTTCTCTACTTCTATCTGCCGTCTGCTATCTCTGAATTGCTATTTTTACTACTAGTTTGTCATTTTGAAAGCAATATCTACCTCGCATCTCTACTAGTAGTAAAAGAACTATGGCTACTGCATATCTCAAAGTTTTACCTGATCTTTCTAAGTTAGAACCATTGGATTGAACCAATTATAAACATTAGTCACCGAAATTGTTGATATTCTTTGAAGCTCTTGAAGTTGACTATGTGCTTTTCATACGTATATTTCCTAAATATTGATTATTAACAAATCTTAACCATAAACTTATTGGAGGAGTGGAAGAGAAAAAAAATACTTAAGAAACATATTAGAATTCAATTTTCACCGCAAATCCATCGCAAATGTGTCGCAAAGTTGGACACATTTGCCACGAATTTTAAAATTTTCACCCACAAAAAAAACCACCATATTTAAATTTATTCCGTCGTAGAATCGTCGCAAATTTGCGATGATGTTGCAACGGATATTTTAGTCGTGGTAAAAAAATTAGAAATAAAAACTGCATAGCAAATTCGTAGCAAGATAGCCACAGATTTTTTATCGTTATTAAATAAAATTAGAAATTATTTCCGTCACAAATCCGTTGCAAAATAGCTACGGATATGCGACAGATTTTTTACCGTTATTAAATAAAATTAGAAATAATTTCTGTCGCAAATCTGCCACAAAATAGTGACAGATTTGTGACGGATTTGCGACAGAAGTGCCGTCGCAAACTCTTTCTTCTTAACAAAAGAGTTGAACTCTTTTTTTTACCTCACTTCACTACACTCTCTCACCCTTTCTCCCTAGCTCCCTCACCGTTTCTCCCTCTTATCCCGCTTTCCACCGCCGCCCATCTCGGCCGCCTGCTCGCGTGCCGCCCGTCACTGCCGAGATGTTCTTATTTTTACTGTTCTTATTTTTATGATATTTATTGCTTTTTGATTTTTAGTGTTTTTCGATATTTAATAATCTATTTTTATTTTTGTTCTATTTTTTATCATTTTTATTGTTCTTGTTGTTTTTTTCAGTTGAATTTTTTTCCTATTTTCTCTGCAAAAAATTTTTGTTTTTTCTGTAAATTTTTTTGTTTTTCTGTTTTTTTATTTTTTTCCTGTTTTCTATAAATTTGATAGTTTTCTGATTTTTTAAATTTTTCTTTAAATTTTTCCTATTTTTCTGTAAATTTTTCTATTTTTCTATTAATTTGAAAGTTTCTGATTGTTCTGTTTTTTAATTCCTTAATTAATTTCTTCTATTTTTCCCGTAAATGTTTTTTTATTTTCTCGACAAATTTTTTCTATTTTTTCAACGAATTTTTTTCTGTTTTTTCTGATTCTTCTGTAAACTTGAAAGTTTTATGATTTTTCTGTTTTTTCTTTTTTTATGTTTTTCCTTTTTTTTGTATTTTTTGTTATGTTTTTTCCTACTTTTTGTTTTTTTATAGTGTTTTTTTTTATTTTTGTAATAGAGATTGGTTTTAATATTTTTTAATTTTGTGAAGATGCTTATAATATTTTTGGGTATATTTACATGCAATTAATTTTTTGAAGAATTAAATTTGGATGTGGGGGATTGATTGTGGTGGACTTGTACTTGGAAAACGTCCATTTTACAGCGGAAATGCTGTCGAAATTTTTTTACACTTTTTTAACACTTCTCTAAATTTTTGACTCTATTTTAACAAGAAATGCCAAACCCATAAAAATTTTTTGTGGAATTAGGTAAAATTTAATAGGCAATATTTTCTAATGTATATGGATTATCGTAGTAAGATGTATAACTGACATACGCAAGGGATTAAGGGAATCACAACTGAATATAAAGACGGGGTTAAGGGTTTTATAGCATACTGTTTGTTGAAGGGACATACTGCAACTGATTAAGGAGGTTCTACCAAAGGATAATCTGCTCCCGGAGGACTTGTACCATACCAAGAAGATGGTTTTTGGACTCGGTTTGCCAGTGAAGAAAATAGATTGTTGCCCGAATAGTTACATGCTTTATTGGAAGAAGGATATTGGTTTGCGAAAATGCAAGTTCTGTGGGAGTCCCTGGTACATGTAGAGGAGAAAACTTCAGAAGAATAGACAACAAAAATAGGTCCCTTTTAAGAAAATGTACTACTTTCCATTGACTCCGAAATTGCAGAGGTTGTGTGCATCTAAAACAACTGCAGAACACATGAGGTGGCACGCTAAAAGTGAACAGAATGACGGATTGATGAGTCATCTACGGGACGATGAAGCATGGCATCATTTTGATCGTATGCATGTTGAATTTGTGAAAGAGATTCGGAATGTCCGTTTAGCACTATACACTGATGGGTTCTTGCCATTTGGAATGTCAGGAAAGCAATATTCTAGTTGGCTCGTCATGCTTACTCCGTACAACTTACCACCATGGATGTGTATGAAGGATCCTGTGATGTTTTTGACAGTAATTATTCCAGGGCCGAGGAACCCGAAGCATAAGATCGATGTCTGTCTACAGCCGCTGGTGGAAGAATTACAACATTTGTGGTCAGTTGATGTGCCGACTTATGACGTCTCAAAAAGGCAAAATTTTCAGATGCGAGATGCCCTCTTATAGACTATTAATGATTTTCCAACTTATGGTATGTTGAGCGGTTGGAGCACTGCCGGAAGATTGACTTGTCCCTACTGTATGGAGCAAATAAAGTCATTTCATCTACAACATAACTCAAAACAATCTTGGTTTGACTGTCACAACCGGTTCTTACCGTTAGATCATCAATATAGAAGAGACGGAAATTCATTTCAAAAGAATCGCGATCGTGAGATATCTCAGCCTATTAAGCGATCGTGCGGGGATGAGACGTGGCATAGAGTATGCAGTTTGCCGAGAATTGTCGATATTGTGGAGGAGGTTGGCAAGGATGATAGTAGAGGGGTATATCACAACTGAACTAAGCGTAGCATCTTTTGGGTCTTACCTTACTAATTCTGATACTGAAGTTGAAAGTGAATGGGAATCAAAAGATGATTCAAGTGAGGATGATATTGATACTTTATTAGATGACAAAAACAGTGAATAACTTGTATGTATACAAACGTATACATATGTTATGTCACTTATTTAATGTTTAAATTTATTTTACATTAATTTTTACATATAATTAATGATTACATAGCGAACGAATATTTTATTACTTTTCATATGCCTCCACGTAGATCATGTTCATTTGGGATGGGTGATCGTACTCCTTCTCCATTGCTATTTAAATATAATATAATTACTAAAAATTTATATTAATATAATTGTAGTGTAAGGAACGCGGAGATGACTTCCACTTCACTGATATGTACGAGGTGACGCACACATATAAGAATGGCCCAAAAAAGGGCATGTTTGTTAGTGAGAAATCACAACATATGCTGGTAAGTTTACAGATTATATTACTACGATTTTATATTAATTGTTTTATTATTAAATACCGTCATAAATTTATTATGCATATAATTTATAGGATAACGACAACGCTCTGAAGAAGCGCTATTCGCAGATGGAGTCTTAGAATTCAGTGACTTCTCAGCATCCACCAGATAAGAAGTCCCTATTTGTGGAGGTTGCTGGCGGTGTTTCGAAGAATCGAATTTTTGGATTCGGTTCTGAGGCAGTTCAGGTGCGACGGAGGTTATGTCAGTCCATGTCACCCTCTATTCCAACAGCTTGCTCGATTACATCGCACCCAGAGTACGCATCTCTTCATAGTCAGTTGCAGAGAAAGAGGTCGATGCGCAATTATTTCTAGCAGGGCTTTGCTAGTTTGGACCAGTATTTGCGAGTAATGTATGAGGCACGACATCTGCCTCCGCCGCCTTCTCCACCTCCATCTTCTTTTTCAATACCAGATTCTGAAGAGCGGGCAGACAGGACTGATGAGTATTACACGATCAATCCATCTAACGACCATCCTCCAACGACTGGCCCTCCGATCCACCTCCGCCTCCTCCATTGTCTGCAGTGCCGCCTTCTATAGTTACATAAATTTTTTATAATATTTTTCAATGTTGTACGCATAAAATATTGACATTTAATGGATTAATTATATTTATTTTATTTTATTTTTTAATTTTTAATTATTGTATAATTATGCTTATTTTTAAAAATAATTATTTAAAAATTATTCAAAATATTTAATTAAAAATTAAAATTTCAGATTAAATTACATTTGTAATTAATAAATATTTTTAATAATTAATAATTAATAATCACAATAAAAATAGTTGCAAAATTGTTGCAAATTATTTACGACGAAATAAAATTTTCAATGGATGATTCCATCGCGAATCCGTCGCAAAAATTCAAATTTCTTATAGTGGTTGAAATTTTTTTTTGAAGCTAACAAAGTTGTACTCACAAAAAATGGAGATTTTTTGGGGAAAGGGTACCTAGCCAATGGACTATTTGTTCTAAATATTGTTTCAAACTTTAATGCAAGTACTTCTTCTACTTATGTTGTTGAATCTATTGATTTGTAGACTTAGAAATTTAAAGTTGATTGATTCCACAGATAAATTTAATTGTGATAAATGCTCTGTATGTGCTGAAGCAAAATTCACGAAAAAACTTTCCAAACCTGTTACATCTAGGGCAACAAGTTTGCTAGAATTAATACATTCAGACTTAGCAAACTTTAAGAACACAACTAGTGAAGGTGGTAAAAATTATTTTATAACCTTTGTTAATAACTTTTCTAGATATACCAAAGTATATCTTTTAAAGTCTAAAGATGAAACCAAGGAGGTGTTTTTAAAATTCAAAGCTGAGGTTGAAAATCAACTAAACAAGCAAATAAAAAGACTTAAGTCTGACAGAGGTGAAGAATATGGAACAAACTCTTTTAAGATTTTTTGTGAAGAAAATGGTATTGTTCATGAAACTACTACCCCTTACACCCCTCAACAAAATGGCATAGTTGAAAGAAAAAATCGAAACACTTTAAGAAATGATGAACGATATGTTGTTGAGTTCTGGTTTACATAATTACTTGTGAGGGGAGGCTATCTTTTCGACTTGCAAAATTCTTAATAGAGTACCCTATAAAAAATTAGATAAAACTCCCTATGAATTGTGGAAAGGTTATGCACCTAATCTAAATTATTTAAGAGTGTGGGGTGCCTTGCAAAGGTTAGTTTTCCTAGGCTTAAAAGGAAAAATATTGGACCTAAGACTTTTGATTGTGCATTTATTGGTTATGCTCAAAATAGGGCTGCATATAGATTTATGTCATTATCTGATTATTCTATTTGTGAATCTAGAGATGCTGAATTTTTCGAGCTTGTTTTCCCTTTAAAGAAAAATGTATGCTCTTCTACTAATGTACCTATGTCTATTTCTCCTATGATTTCTCTTGGGTGTGAAAATGAACTTAGGAGGAGTAAAAGACATAGAGTGGAAAACAATTTTGGATCGGATTTTATTACTTCTTTTCTGGTTGAAAATTCTAATCCTGATAATTAAATGATGATATTGCTTCATTATTTTTAATTGAAATGATCCAAAAACTTATAAAGAGGCTATAACTTCAATAGATGCAAGTTTTTGGAAGGAAGCAATTAAAAGTGAACTTGATTCTATAATGACAAATCATACTTGATTTGGTTGATTTGCCGAAGGGTAGTAAGCCTATAAAATGTAAATGGATTTTTAGAAAGAAAATGAGACCTGATGGAACTATAGAGAAGTTCAAAGCTAGACTAGTAGTAGTGGGTTTTACTCAAAAAACGGATATTGACTTCTTTGATATCTACTCGCCTACAACTAAAATAGCAACAATTAGAACACTAGTTGCTCTTGCAGCAATTCATAGTCTAGCGGTACATCAAATGGATGTAAAAAAAAAAAAGCCTTTTTAAATGGTGATTTAAAAGAAGAAATCTATATGAAACAACCTGAAGGTTTCATAGTCTCTGCCCAAGAGAATAAAGTGTGTAAGCTCAGAAAATCCCTTTGTGACCTTAAACAAGCTCCAAAACAATTGTATGAGAAGTTGATCAAAATTTGATAAATAATTGTTACACTGTGAATACGTCTGATTCTTGTGTTTGTTCAAAAATATTTGATTCAAACTGTATGATTATTTGCTTATATGTGGATGATATGCTAATTTTCTATACAAATGCCGTTGTAAATCAGACTAAAGCAATTTTGTCATCTCAGTTTGATATGAAGGACTTAGGAGAAGTTGATGTAATTCCTGGAATTAAAATAAACAGAACTGAGTATGGATTCTCATTGAGCCAATCTAATTATGTGAAAAAAAAATGCTGAAAAAATTTAATTCTTTTGATGTGGTACCAGTTAGAACTCCATGTGATTCTAGTATACATCTAACGAAAAATAAAGGGTCTAGTGTATCTCAAATTGAATATGCCAAGATTATAGAAAGTGTTATGTTCCTCATGAATTATACTAGGCTTGATACTGCTTATGCTGTTAGTAGATTAAGTCATTATACTTATAAACCAAGTAATGAACATTGGAATGCATTTCATCATTTATTGAAATATTTAAAAGGAACTATTGATTGGTGTTTGCATTGAAATAAATTTCTTGCAGCATTACAAGGTTTTTGTGAAACAAACTGGGTTTCTGCTAACGGTCAAATTAGTTCTACTAGTGCTTATGTTTTTACTTTGGGTCGAGGAGCAATTTCGTGGAGATCTGCAAAGCAAACATGTATTGCATGTTGTACAATGGAATCACAGTTTATTACTCTTGAGTTGGCAGGTCAAGAAGTATAACGACTAAGGAATCTTTTGGCTGATATATATGTATGAGAAAGGTCATTTGTTCCTGTTTCCCTTCATTATGACTCACAGGCATCCATTGGGATAGCCAAAAATAGTATCTATAATAGTAAAAGAAGACATTCACATAAGACATGGAGTGGTAACACATTTACTTCGAATAGGTGTTATATCCTTGGATTATGTAAGATCCAAGAGAATTTAGCGGATCCTCTCACAAAAGGATTAACAAGGAGAGTAGTACTTGAATCATCAAGAGGAATAGGACTTAAACCTATGGATTGAGAATATATAGTGAAAACCATTCGTGGTCAAACGAAGCTATGTATTTCCTCAAATGTGATAAAACTCGTCTTATTCTCATGAAGTGTAATAATGTTTATTTGTGGATGAATTCATAGCCCTATTGAGTAGGGTGGTCCTAATGAGAAGGATTTGATGAATTCATATCTACTGTCTTTGTGAATGGATTCATAGCCCTGCATGATTGGGTGGTCCTTTTAAATGGGACTTGATGAATTCATTATGGAGGTTGAGTTTGAATAACTCTTAATAATTACTTAGTAATCATCTACTTGAGCGTAAAGGTGAGCCGCCTTCTATGAAAGACTAAGATAGTCTTTCTAGAGCACTCATGAGAACCCGAGGTGTGCACATGGCCTTGAATAGCGCTAAGTAAATCAATCGCAGAACTTGCAAACATTAAGAGTTGGAACGTGTTGTGGGGGTCTCAATCCAAATCAATAAAGTTCAAGAGTAATTCACTTTATTGACTAGGTTGTTGCCTCATTTCACTACACATCAATTGAATCAAAAGATATTGATGTTTAAGTTCTTGATCCTTACTTTGTCCAGAATTTTCTCTTTCTATACTGGTGTGCCATTTGTGGGGGATTGTTGGGGAAATGGCAACCTGGATTGACTAAGTCAGTCAACTATCTGATCATGAGCAGATTTTCTCTCATTTTCCCCACTGTTCCTTGATTCTTTCAATGTTCAGGGACTTGATTCTCTCAACGTGTAGGATCAATTTCCAGATTTCTCTCTTACTCAAACCACTCTCATTCCACTATAAATAGTGGCCATTTTGCAACATTAGAGAGACAGGAAATATTCTCCATTTTTGCACTGCTGCTATCCTTTTTCCTTTCGTCCTCTGCCATTGTTTCTGTTCTTTTTGTTCTGTTCGTTCTGTTGCTGGACATTAGAGTTTGCAAGTTCCAATCCTCTCCCACGAGTGAACGTGTTGGAGGAAGTTGTGTTAACCTTGGGGAGCATAGCGGTGTTACGATTGCACCGAAGTCGCGCCGAGATATTGCTTTCAAGATAGTGGTGTTCCATGGCACAGCAATTGATAAGTTCTACTTGTTTTGGTTTTATATATAGTTTTTGGAATAGTTTCTCTGCTTCTACCGGCTGTCTTCTTTCTCTGAATTGCTATTTTTTACTAGTTTATCAAATATAATTCATATAAGAACCTCATTCCTTTCCCTTTTCCAGTGGTTTCTGCATTTTATTTATCTTGTGTTACTCCATTGCAATCTCAATTTATCCGTTTTATTTTTCAGTTCTTGTTCTTTCTTTTACGATGCCTTGTTTGAAACCTTTACCATTGTAACTATTAACATGTATTACTACTCTTTTTATTGATTGACAGTTTGTTCTTGCAACTACTTATTAGAGGCTGGGTCGAGTTTCACAAATCTCAATACTAGAAGGATTGAATTATATCTTGTATTTTTGAACCACATGTATTGGAGATATTCTAGGATACTTTAATCTTCACTAATTTCTATATCCTAATCTCTCTATCTCATCTCTGCTGAAGATATCATCGATATCATTCCTTGGCATTAGGTTTGTGAACTGTAGTGGGATTTTAGCATACTTAGGAGTCTAGCATGTTTAGGTTCAGGTTTTTCTCTATTTCTGCCTGTATATATAGGGTTGTACCATATACTTGAAAGAACGAGAGAAATAGATTAATTGATTCTTCTTCCCACGTGTATAAACTTTCATGGTATCAGAGCCTTCATCAGAATGAGTGAGGAAATCCAATCAATTGGACAGAGTAGTGGCCAGAGCAATGATACTAGCCTATACACTCTAATGTCCGGTGACAACCCTGGCTTGCTGATCAAGCATGTGTAATTGCGTGAAGAAACTTAGGATGAATGGGCTATGGTGATACGCATGGCTTTGCGTGGCAAAAGAAAACTATCCCTCATTGATGGTACAGCGATTCAGCCAGAAGAGAATTCCCCTCAACTGGAGGACTGGTGGACAATCAATTCTATGGTAGTGTAAACCGTCCTTGAGGACAACTATTACGTACGTTGATCGAGCTAGAGATTTGTGGGAGGATCTTAGGCAGAGATTTTCCATAGCCAACGGACCTAGAGTTCATGAACTGAAGTCTGCAATAGCAAATTGCAGGCAACAAGGAAGTAATGTAATGACGTATTATGGTCGCTTGAAAAAACTGTGGGATGAGCTCATGAATTATGAGCGCATACCTATTTGTACTTGCAGAGGATGTTCGTGCAACTTGACAGCAGAATTGGTAAGGCGACACGAGGAGGAGAAAGTTCATCAATTCTTGATGGGGCTTGATGATGCTGTTTTTGGGACTGTTTGTTCCAACATTTTACAGATGGAACCATTGGCGAATGTTAAACAAGCATATGCTAGAATAGTTCGAGAGGAGCGGCATAGAAATATTGCCCGGAATAAGGATGAAAGGGCTGAAGCTTTGGCGTTTGCCACACAGTCTATTCGGCGCAATCTGAACTTGCCATATTCTCAAGACAAACCAATTTGCACGGTTTGTGGGAAGCAAGGTCATGAGAGCAAAGACTGCTTCCAAGTTATTGGCTATCCTGAGTGGTGGTCAGAAAGAGAAAAAGGGACTGCAGGCCAAGGAAGAGGAACGAGAGGAAGCGGCGGCAGAGGAAGAAGTTCTAATGGGGATGGAACTGGACAAACTTCATCGCAAGCCAATGCAACTCAAGTGTGGAATCGTGAATCTGGGACGTCTTCAGTGATAAAAAATGCAGATACCAGACAAGTCGAAATACCTGGGCTGTCACCAAAACAATGGAACAACTTTATAACTTTGTTGAACTCTTCAAAGTCATCATCGCCTCAAACAAATAAATTGTCTGGTAAGCGAGAAACCTTCTGGATTTTGGATATAGGGGCGTCACAGCATATGAATGGATGCCAAGACTTATTTCTCCACATGACCTCTATCACTCTTTCATCAGTCGTATTGCTGAATGGGGCAGATACGCTTGCTACCATGAAAGCCACTATAAAGCTGGGCAATATTACACTTCGGAATGTTTTATTCGTTCCACAATTGACTTGCAATTTGATTTCAATATCTCAACTTATGGATGATCTAAATTGTCTTGTTATATTCTCTAACAAATATTGTGTCATCCAGGACCTTACCTCGAGGATGCTGATTGGAGCGGGTGAGCTTGAGAATGGGATTTTTCATTCTTCGAATACCTTAACTGATGCAGGCAAATAAAGTTTCTGGACTGGCTGATTATGCTCTATGGCATGCTAGAATGGGACATCCTTCACATACGGTTACTGCTTCTATCCCTGGAGTGCACTTTAAATAGATCAATTTTTTATAAAGTTCAATTCACTCCCCTCTTGGACATTGTTTGGAACCTAGAGTTTTACTAATGTTAGACAACTTTTAACAATTTTAACCTTTCATAATTTTTTATAATAAATTATTATTATTATTAAAAATTAAAAAATCAGCAAAAAACATAAAACAAAAAAAAAAAGAAAAAGGGTGATGGCATCAAGCTTTGTCGCCAAGCTTGACACAAATAAATTTAGCTTGATAGTTTTGAAAGTAGCTTGATACAAAGATCATACACAAAACATTTTTCATTTTTCTTGAAGGATTTCCATATGTGGTTTTGAAATAAAAACTTTTTGAGGAACATGTTTAAGGACTAAAAATTTGAATTTGACTAAAGCACACATTGGAACATTATCCCGAATCAATTCTTAACAAGAATCTAAAAATTATACCTATGAAAGTGTATTGTTTGATTCTTGAACTTGTATGGCTTGATCATAATCACTTAAGGTACATTCTGAAATTATCTCAAGAGAAATTCGTTAGATTACTTAAAACATGTTTTGTTAGTTATCATAACTGGAAGGCTATATCATTGAGTCAACAGAGAGTTACATTAGTTAAAGAAAAGTACGATATTAGTTTTTTATTCTTGTTGTTATTGTTGTTGTTGTTTTTATTATTATTATTATCATTATTATTACAATGTTAAATTATACGTGTCATCTAAGAGTTACACGAGTTAAAGGAAAATAAATAAAAATTAATAGTTGTACATAAAGAATTATTTGAAAAGAAATTATGAAGGTTCTTAACACCTTAATAACATTTAACTCCACCTCTTAAATTACAAATTTTTTTTAATTCAAAAGTATAATGTAGTAAAATATATAAATTAACCATATAACCTCTATAGAATAGATTATATAATTAATAAAATAAATATTTTTTATTAGAATATCATAAAAAAATAATAAAATTAAGAGTAAAACAATTCACTTTAACCTCTAGCTTTGCAAAAACAATGAGGAGAAAGAAAGTATATTGTTATTTTAGTTATTAAAATTCAAATACATATGAAATTAATGAAAAGTAAAAAATATAATAACATGAAAAGAAAAATAAAAGATAATGGTATTTTAGCGAAATCAAATGAATAGAAGAAATAGTATATTAAATAAAATCCCAATGCCAATATAACATTTGAAAGGTGCTTTGTACTAGTCTTTGCAAAAAAGGGTAATAAGGTCTTATAATGTGAAATGGAGGAGAAATTTCTTTTCTTTTCAAATGGCACCCATATTTGGTTACGGTTAACGGTGGCCATGGTGCGAGGTTATGTGGTTTTACTAATTTTTTAAACGAAATTGCAAGTTGTGAATTATAAGAAAAAAGCAAATTTGAAATCATCAAATGTGTTTCAAATCAATTTTAAAAATAGGATTTGAAACCTAATAGTATATATTTCAATTTTAGTAGTTACAGCCTGATATTGAAACTGAATATATTTAGTACCGATGGTTTCAATTTTGAAACCGATATCTATTTCAGATGGTTTCCATTTATTTGGTTTTGTTGTTTTTTGTTGGTTCTATATACCTGGACAAATTGTGTTTCTCCCATCAGAGTGGTATCAGAGCATTGGTTGCTGTTGTGATTATTTGCTTGTTTGGATTATGGAGCCTAATCCTAGTCGGGTGATTTATTTGAACGGTTCAAATTATCCTAAATGGAACGGTAAAATGAAAGATTTGTTGTTTGTGAAAGGTTTTCATTTGCCCGTGTTTGCATCTCAAATGCCTGATCTAAATCTGATGAGGCTTGGGATTTCGGGCATCGACAAACTTCTGGTTATATTAGATCATGGGCTGAAGATAATATGATTCAGCATGTTGCAAATGAAACAAATGCTAAGACACTAGGGAAGAAACTTGAAAATATGTACGCTTCCAGAATCGGCAACAATAAGTTATTTCTGTTGAAACAGATGAGGAATTTGAGAAGGAATACCTCTTATGGATCATGTGATTCCAAGACCTTGTTGATCAGTTATCAAATTTGGGAGTCAAATTTGATGATGAAGTTTTAGTGCTTTGGCTACTTAATATCTGCCCGACTCTTGGGGAACTTTCCGAACTTATTATATTAATATTGCTTATGCTGGTATTATGTCTTTGGAATATGGTAAAGATGGTATCCTTAATGAGAAGGTGAAAAGAAGAACCCAAGGCTGCTCTACTTCTCAATCTGAGATTCTTGTTATAGAAGACCGGGGGAGAAGCAAAGGCAGAGGTCAGAAAGACAGAGACAAAAGCAGAAGCAAGATATAGGGATGTTGAATGTCATTACTGTGGCAAGAAAGGGCACATTTAAAAGCATTAAGAAAAATGGCTGTAATTCAACTTCTTGAACACCATTGAGGCTGAACAAGACGTAATCAAAGCTATTATAGAATGATTGAAGTTTGCAGAATCTTTAGGGCTTCAATCTGTCATTGGTGAAGAAGATTCTCAATATAATTCACAAATTGAAGAAATTGGAGCATGGTCTCTCATTTCTTGCTCCATTACTACATGAAGCTAGTATAATTGGACAGAACCGAACCCAAGATTTCAAACGTGGGATTCACATTTCCTCTCACAAACAATTTAACTTTTACGAAATCCAAGACAAAAATTTTAAAACCAAACTCTATCCAATCAAAGAAGCAGCTAGTTTTCAGTGGTATTTTGTTCCTTTTTGTATTCTTGCACATGTAATTGCGCAGCTTGGTTCGTCTCTCTTTATGTATACTGTAAGGGGGAGTACCCCTCCTTTGGCTGTGTCGGCAGTAAGCACCTCAAAGAAACAGCAAGCATATATATTGTCACTTCCATCAAAATCCAGATGCCAGAACTGATTGAAAAACTTCTTACTGAACTAGAGGAAATATGTAGGTATGGCAAGGAAACAAAAACTTGAAGAAACAAGCTTTAGACATACATGATTACAGAGTCATAAGTGATGTATCTTGGAGGAGGATATTTTTAATGTTCAAGCAGAGTTTATATAGTACATACCCTCTTGTTTCTGATCATAGTCCAGCATTGCAGTGTAAGTATGGTTTTAATGCATGTCCAAAACTCTTTGTATTTCCAAACTCTTCGATGAGGCCTCCTGGTTACAAGCAGATGGTTGAAGAAGCTTGGATTTCTAATGATGAAGTAGGTGGGGGGTATCTTCCGTGGACAAGTGTTATGCTGGAAGATGAACTACAAAAGATTTGTCAAAAAGATACTAATAAAACACTTTAAAAGTTGGTTTCAAGAGCAAGTAAAAGAGAGGTGAGTTCAATTTGTTCACTTGAATCATGCTGAAAATGAGTTATTTAAATCAAAATTAAGAGCAAAGTGGTTGGCCACAGATGATAAGAACACTAGTAATTTTCTCGTTTTCTCGTAGAAAAGTACTCAACTCAAATCAGATGAGGAGCTATCATAATAACTAAGGTAATCATTGATGTGGTATTATCTTTTATATATTGCAAAAATGTCCATCTTCTATTGTGATTTTTTATGGGGTTGTCTTCTTGTCTGTGTGTGGGTTGGTGGGGGGGGGGGGGGGGGGGGGAGAATTCAGTACATTGAACTCAAAGTGATGATCCAGCAACACCCAAAAAGAAAACTCAAAATGATGTTGCATTAAAGGGAAATCAAGATCTCCATTCAATCATCACACTGAGCTATATACAACATGCAAATGAAACTAAGAAAGAAAGCTCTCCAATACAGCTACTCAGTTGGCCCTCTACTTCAATGGAAAGATCTGTACTCAGCCTAGTATATATCCACAACAGTCTACAATTATCACAACTTCCAGAATCTAACAGTATGACACAAAAATACAGAACCAGATTGCTGAAATGTCAGCTACCACTCTCCTAATATTTGCTAAACCTCATTAGAATCATCCACTAGTTTACAGTTTGCTTCCATATTCACAAGCTTTTCAGCAACTACCTTTCAGCATAGAGACTTGCACAGTACTGGACATCACATAACCTGCACGGTCATTTAAAAGAGTTAGAATAATTGCTCAAATTGTATTCGGATACGGAAATATCAAAGACATTTTGGAACGCAACCTAAAAGCATTTTGTCTACTATATTTATAATGTAGGAAAAGATGTACCTAGGACTGAGGCGGAGACTCTGGCTCAGAACCTCCAACAGATGAAAAAGACATTGTGTCTTCCTTTGGTATTGCCACAAAGTTCAACGGTGCAGTTGAAAGTCTTCTCATTTCCTTAAAATAGCCATTTTGACGCCCAGAATAGGACCGAGGTGTTAGAAGCTCCGGTGTTGCACTGCTAACTGAGTTTCGCCGAGGCGAAGGAGTCACAGACCCATTTCCATTTGCACGATATCCATTCCCTTTCCTAAAGCTGCCGGTTCTCCTGGGACTAGGTTTAGAACCAAATATTGATTCCTTCTCCGCTAGTAACATATCTTGCAGTTTCTTTTGATCCTGTGAAGAGAACAGTGGCAGAGCATCCTTGGTAAGATTCAACTATATTGCAATTCTAATACTTACGAAATCTTGTTACATAAACTGGCTCATATGCCTAAAAAGTATCAATCATTAACTTCACAAATTCACAACATCCATAAGCCCGGGAAGAATGGATATCCAAATGGATTTGGATAACAATTTATATTTTTACTTGGACTAGAATTTGACATTTTTTAATGGATGTAAATAAATTAAGATTAAGTTAATTATATTTATTGGATTGAATTCATTAGCAATCTATTCGGATAGATAAATAGTTTAAAAACCTGCCTATTTGTCACCATGAGAAGATTGTCACAAGTTGAATTAAAAGTAATTGTTTAAATTCCTTTTACATTTTATTGATCTGTAGTGAACAAATATACCATGCAAGGATAAAGAAACCTAATACTCTTAGATATTGCAGATCTAAACGCACACTACTTATATGCAATATGCCTAGATTGAGCTCAAAATAATAATTTACATCAAACTAACCCTAGCTCGCCTTTTCTCCTCTTCTTTCTGTAGTCTGGTTAGTTTGTAATCCTCCAATATCGATACCAATCGCACCTGTGGATCATAAAGACGAAAGAGCATCAGTAAACTGGTAAGGAGGAGCAACTTCCCCAGACACAATCAAGAAAAGAAGTTTAAAAGAAGAAAAGAAAAGAAACTTACTCCATCATAAAGAAACAACTTTCTTTTCTCATCTTCCCAAGATAGGGTCTTGCTAATCAAATTGTCAACCATAACTGCAAATGAAAGTTTATTAGCACTGGAGGTGCTTCCAGGTCAGGCAATAAACAGAACGCAAAAGAGCAAAAATAACTACCTGGAATCTTATTCACCATAATTCGAGCTCGTTCAGCACGTTTCAGGTTTATGTGAGCACCTCTTCCAGCACTATATCGGTTTTCATCCTGATAATGATTAGAAGCCATTAAAATCATTGCCACAAAGATGTAACTCATCATCACTCCCGTACATTCCGGATAATACCCTCAAAATCCACTAATTGACAGACGTAGTATTCAATTTTAGGAACTATATATGTCAACCATAATAAATCGTTAGATAAGAAAAATCATGGCCTACTTACCCGATTGTAGTCCTGCAGCCAGTTTTCCTCATCACAGGCAGAGAGCCACCGGTCAATCCTATCCATGATTTCCTTCCTGCTCAAGGCTTCATCTTTTGCTTTATTAATTTGTGTTTCAATATTTGCCAAAAGTTCACATGGATCCAGCAGACCTTCATGGAAAAGGTATCAAACTCATTTCTAAACAGAAAAGAGAAATAATGCACATTTCAGGGCAAAAGGCAATTGTCATACCAGAATCTATCAGGGCATTAGCTTTATCAGCAGCAGTGCTTGGAAGAGGCTGAATATGGATTTTGGAACAAATATCTTCCAATTCTTGCCTCCTCTTCATGACTAGTTCTTTCATCCTACTTGCTTTCAGTTTAGTTAGCCTCTCAACTTCAGCAGCGGCCTATTGTGAGTAGAATGATATTAGAGAGCAGAGTTAGCATTAGAATGGTCAAGAGACTAGAAATGTGGTCCGTTTCAAACCTGTTGAATAACATCCATTGAAAGAGCACCCGGATCCAAAATCTCTGATTCTGATAAACTAACAACTGAAATAATCCTTGCAAAGTTAGCCTTCTCCTCCCTTGTAGTGTCCATTAAGTTCCAAAGTTCAGATAGTGATGCAGCAACATCATTCAGCTGCATTACTGATGGGATTAATATAAAGATGAAAACAAATTTAGCATTGGCTTCATAATAGTAACAGTACCTTCTGATGTCGGACTTTTCTCTCTGTTTTTAACCTAAGTATTGTCTGATCTAGGCCTTCCAATGTGGTATCACTGATATTTGTTGACTGTTCGAGGCTGGTCCCACGCAAACTTGGGTGAATTTCACTCACAGTTTTACCAAACTCCAAGCCAAGTACACCACATAAAGAATGGACCTCATTGACATACTCCAAAATCTTTTTGAGACGTTCAGACTGCAGAAAATAGAAATAGAAGATTAACTAAATGGAAGTTTGCAAATCTAACTATTATTATCCATGATTAACACAATGCCAAGGTTCCGCTACTATATAAACATGCCAATTCTTCTCCCATGTTACAGCAGATATCTCTAAGAACAGGAAGCAATTATTAGCAAACTTAACATATCAGAAAACAAAGACAAAAGGAACAAAGTAGAATTATTACAATATTAAGAAGTGACATTTGGGCATTCTGCTGCCTGTTAGAGATACCATTGCCAGAGGTATCAGAAATTACTGAATTAAGGTAAAGAATAAACCTTTTTTGCATCTTTAGAAAATGAGAAAATGACACTTTTTCCTTAATTCTAATTTTCGCTCTGGGGATTTAGGTGCAAATAATTAGATAAACACGTTGGCTAGATAAACACGTTGGTAATTTAGATCCTTTTATTGAACTGAAACCCGCTTTGAGCTCCCACACATTTAGAAACAAACATTTTTCTTTTATTTTACCAATATATGCCTAATGGAGAACTATGACATACATCAGTAGAAAGTAGATAATATAAAAGAGGATATAGTATTTGGTTAATGTAAGTAATAAAAGAGATTCGATGCAAATACTCTAGGTACAAAGTAAATTATTGGAGAAAAGAAAAAGGTAAAATGGCATACTTTCTCCTTCTGGAGTGCACGAAGATTAGTTTGGTATTCTGTGAGCTTTCTTAGCGACAAGTCTTGTTCTTCAAGATTCATCAAATTCATTGAATTTAAAAGATGACAGTATCCAGAAATCTCATTCCTGATCTTGTCAATTTGTGCCTTAATATCTGCAAGTTGTTTCATCCTTTCCTCTTTCTTTAGTTTAAGGTCGTCCACTAGTGGTGTGATGTAAGCAAGCTGCTCTTTCAAAGACAACGGCTTCTTATCTGACTGGATCTGCTAAGTTTCAAAAGTTGAACAATTAGCAATCTACACAAAGTATTGTCAATGCAGAAATGACAATTTTGTATATTCAATCATTTCTATCATATTATTGTACAATATTTTGCAGATTCTACAGCTTCCGGATAAGAGAATTAATATACAAATATAAAATAAACATGAAACTGAACACGAAGTTCAGAAACAGTATCACAACTTGAACTCCAGGACCACTTTCTTAATTATCTAAAGGGGGTATATTTGGTGGCTAACTTTAAGGCAGAAGGTATAATAGGTAAAGACAATTAAAAAATATACATATTGAAGGCACGTTAGGCAGGAAGATGTCACGTATTTCACATAGCCGAACCTGCTTAACTTATTCATGAGACAAATTCATTTAAGAAGTGAAACTACAGATACTATAGAAAATTGGTAAACATGAAGTGACAAATGCGCATATTGAAATAAGATGCAAAAGCAAAAAGACGAACTTGCTTTCACAAAAGATAGTGCACCAAACAGACCCATTCTGATGTACAACGAACAAAGGTACAACTAGCAAAGCTTTACATTCATATGCTTAAATCATCAGTGGGAGACAGGGAAGACTCTAAGCATTGATAAGCAATGCATTGAGGCATTTCCAGATACAGAGTGCAACTAAGGATTCTCCAGCATTGCAATACAGAAGCAGAACTCATTAACTAAAGGTGCCCATGATAAATTAGAACTGGAAATGATAAATCAGATTCCATGGCAAATTCTTAAAGCGTCATTTTCAATTTTCAAAGTTAAGATGTTCGGAGATAAAAGTTCCAATCTGCAGGGCACTCAAAAACTGACTATTTCTAGCATTACCTGGTACTTGTTTGCAGTAAAACAGGTGCAGCAAACACACACACACATAAACATACACAAAGCACTTTCTGGCTATGACCAATTGAAGACTATGTTCCAGATGCTGCCACAGCACCTATAAAAAAATAGCCTCCTGCCAACACTGCCCAACACCACTTGAGACTATGAAGACTATGTTCCAGATGCTGCCACTGCAACTATTAACTAATAGCCTCCTGCCAACACTGCCCAACACCAATTGAAACTATCTCAGGTTTCATATTCCGTGCCAAATTCTTAGAGCTTCATTTGAAAAATTAGAGAAGTTCAGCTCTGCAGAGGGCTGAAAGCCTATTAAATTCCAGCCTTTCCCGGTATTTGATTGCAGAACAACAGGCAAACACACGGAAACACATATAAAAATACATAAAGCACTTTCTACTGTGTCCAATCTCAAGCCCATGTTCCAAATGCTGCCACAGCAATTATTAAATAACATAGAAAAAATTTGTAATAAGAAAAAGAATATGCTACTGTCAATATCCTAATTTATTGTTCCAACAATAAAATCAATAATCTATCAGAATTTTCCAAATAAAACACAACAAACTGCTCGAATAAGCAATAAAAGTTTTACAGTTCTTTCGATTGTTACATTTGATCTTCTACATTTTGAAGGAGACTAAAAACCAATCTCATTACCAGCTATAATAAATATCATCTTTGCTCAGGAAGTTATTTATTTTTCAATTATATAAGACAATCAAGAGTTATGCAGGGAAAACAAGTACAAGACGAAGAAGGGGGAAGGGGGCAAACTAAAAGGTAGCATTTGACTTATTGAATTGAAAACATTTTCATTACCGGTGAACTAACATTCATTTCCCCAAGAGAAGCCATAAGTGTAGCAAGTTCTGCTTCTTTGGCTGCAACATACTGATGAAAACGTGCCTTGTTATCGGCAGCTTCATCAACTTTTCTTCTGTAGACTTCTAAGCACTCTCTCTCCAGCTCCAATAGCATCCTGTCTTTATCAGCTTCACTCTCGCCAATATCAGTCCATATTTGCTGCCCCCGGACAGAAAAAATTGTTAATTAATGATGCACCAAAAAGGCAAAATAGACTAATACAATCCCCCTTCATATTGAAAAATCAAGAAACAACAGTAGGACGGAATAAGCATTAAATCTTTTTGTAAACAATCTTAATTCATGAAAATCATTGACCCTCCTCAAATTTCACAAAATCGTAAGTACTGTAGAGTGCAAAAAATAAATAAAAATATATCTTTTTTTTAAATTAGAAAAAGGAAAACCTACTGAAAGAGACCCCTGAGGTCCTAATGCTTGGGTCAAACCTTTCAATATAACAGAATAGCATATGAAAATTTTGATGTATTATGAAAATATTAACGGAATGAAACTTTCAGGCCCCTTGATATCAATCTTGAAAGAAAATTTTAATCCTCGCCTAAAAGAAGAAAAAGAGACTGAATTTAAATGCGAGTCAAAACCTTTTCATTCCCTAACTGACCTGCGATAAAGATCATGAAAGTTTTGCTTGCACACAGAAGCAGAAGAGTAGAGAAGTAAACCCCCTGAAATTTTCAGAACGCCCACAAGAACCGAAGTAACAAACATCAAGAAACCACCAAAAAACAGGAAATTTAAGAACCATATTTACCCCGAAATCTATCTTTTCAAGGTTACTTTAAAATTTCTGTATACAGAGAAACACACACATTGTAGCAGGGAGACAGAGAAGGAGGAAAGTGGGGAGAGAGATACCTGAAGTTCTCTGAGTAAAGCATTGCAAGAACCCGTGCTTGCAAGAAAACTGGTACGAGGACTTCCAAGTGCCAACATCTTTACTCTCCCACGACAACCTCTTCGAAAACTGCTCCAAGAAATCTTCCCTTTCACTCTCTGACTCACTTTCTTCAAACCACCTCAAGAAAACTCAACCCACAAAAAAATTGGACAATCTTTCAACCCAAAGAACTTCTCAATAACCTCAAAAGTTTTCACAGTATAAAGAACTTATCAAGAACCTGAAAAAGTTTACACACTCAAAAAGAAAGCAAGCCTCCGCTTTTTCTTCTGGGTTCTTCCCCTTTTTGCCTTGCACACCCTCTGTCTCTCACTCAATAATTAAGTCAAAATTAAAGAAACTAGTACCAGTAATGATTGTATATCCAACAATGAACATAAGCATTTCTTTATCCCCATTTCTCTCTCTATATAACAGATCTGAAGCTTCCTTCCCTAACTCACAAAGACGAGAGGACTTTAGCTTTAAGACTTATACAGCACCCACCATGCCACCAAACCAAGCTCTGTATCCAAAAATACAAGAAAAATGTGAAGACAAAACAAAAGGGTTGCTGCTCTCCGCTTTTGTTTTTGGGTTTTTGGTGCTTATTATAAAGGCAAAAAAGGAACAGATGGGATCTTCTAATCTTTGGAAAAATTAGGTAGAGAAAAAAACAACTGTAGTTAACAAATACTACTACAAAATGACACAAAACTGACTGCCCAACTACAGAAGAAGGGAAAGTGAGAGAGAGTGAGAGAGACGGTGGTGATGGAGTTGTTTAGGGTTTCTGACTTTGTGGAGTGTGGGGCTAAAATGCACCAATGCAGCAGGATCTGCGCAGTACAGCAGGGGGGATTCTGAAGAAGGTGTGCTAGTACTAGATTATGGAAGTGAGGGAGAGAGAAGAGGAAGTACAGTGAAGATATGTTGGAAATGGAGAGTGAGGGGTTCAAACTGGGCAAAGCATTGAGAAGATGTGTCAATTTTAAGTAGATTCCACAAATTTATGGCATAAATCCAAATGTTATTGTCACTCCATAGCCCCATGCGGCCATGCATGTGAATCTGCTTCTTTTCCTAATCATTCCCATTTTTTTATAATTTACTGTACTTTTCTAATCAATGATTCTCAATTCCCGAATTTTAGTTTAACAACTAATAATTTATATATGATGAATAATTAAATAATTATGCATTGTATAGTTAAATAATTATTTTATAGTGAATAATTATTCAAATGTAAATATGATTGAATAATTATATAAGAATCATTATGTAAGTTTTTATTGCTTAGATTGATAGTTGAAATATATTTAATATATATTGAAAAAAAAATTATTTGTACGATAATCGACCTGCATTTTTTATCTTAATGATCTCGCTTGTGATTTTGGGTGTATTTGGATTGTAGCTTAAGTTGAAAAAAAAATGGTTATCTTTTGCATTGTTATAAGGTTTATATTTGGAATTTGTGAGAGAAAAAATAAAGCTAAAAATAAGAAAAGAGGAGTTGCTTTTTAATTTGTGTATATTTGGAATGGTTTTAAATTTTTTATTTTGGAATCTCACATTTTTTTAACAAAAAAATTATTTTTGTAAATTACAAAATAAAAAATCTCAAACTCAAACTTTATCAAATCCCATTTTTATTTCATTTCTTTGACTCCGCAAGAATTTGTCGATATTTTCGATTAAATCTTCTTGTTCCTAGATTTTCTCTATTTTCTATATTTCTATTTATAGGAATATATTGTTATTCCGTTTCTTCACAGAGAAATGTTTATTGCAAGTCACAACATAAGAGCCATTTCCACTATCTCTCTTTGATTAGAGATCAAGATTACTTTAATATCTATAATTACTTTATATCTATATAAGTATATTTAATAAGTATATTTAGATATATATCTACCAGACCATGGCTTCATGTACCAAATATTTTGCACCTATATTTTTGTTGTGACAGTGCGATATAAAATGGATGCGAAAAAGAGACTTTCATTTCCAGTCTCCTATTTCTTTTTAATTTAAGAAAGAAAAAATAGTAAATTCTCTCTTTTTCTTGTTAACAGGAGTTTTCGATTTATCTGAAGGAAAGGGAGATAGAACTAATTTCACACAAATTCAAGTTATGTATTAAGCTTGAAATCTTAATTGAAAGGAGCTCAAATATTCAACTCTCACTCAGTTCGCAAATGTGTTTGATTAATTAAATGAGAAAATCCCTCAAAATATTCAAAAACTATAGAGGATAAGTTCAAATCTACCCATATAGTTTATTTTTAATTTTTTATACCCATAAACTAATTTCATATATTAATTAATAGAATGTTATCTACCCACACAATAGTTTTGATGAGATTTTGCACATGTAACTCTTGTGCTATATTTTAAGAGGGTAAATCAGTCAAAACAAGTTATTTTTTCTAAAAATAGAAGTCGTAATAACTTCTATTGTGCAAGCCATAAGGAGTAAAGAAAGTATTAGAAAGAGAATTAAGGAATTATTTTTGGAGGAAACGAAAGTTGATGGCACAGAAAGTTGCATATGTGAAATCTAACTAAAATTAAAATCAAATTAAAATTAAAAAAAACAAAGAATGTGAATATATTGAAACTTCGTATATAGTTTTTGGTTAATTTGAGAGATTTTTATTAATTAAATTAATATTTTTATTTTATATTCATGGTCATATGACTCATATCTATAGTATATTCGTAGTCTGAGTGCTTAACCTCACTGTTCTAATCGAATCTACAAGCAAGCTGGACTTCTATACTTTTTATTGAATCAAGCTCAAATATTTAAGCCTTGTTTAGAATCCATTAATCTTTACCCAATTATATATATATATATATATATATATATATATGAGTTTTTTTTAATATTCTATGATAATCAGTTTCTTTTCTGCTTTTAATTGAGATAACTTATTATTTATCTTAAAATTTTTAAATTTTAAACCAAATATTTCTGATTTTAAAATTATTTATTTTCCTTTTTAAGTCACTTATAGTGGCTGAGAAAGACTCTTTATTATTTTTTGAGTCTATTCTAAAATATATGACTAATGAGTCAAGAAAAAATGAGTAATGAGTCAAGATGTTGAAGAAATTGAGGGGTCCAAGACCTTGACTTTTGTTGCAAAACACGTCATAAATAAAAAAAATAAATATAGGAAAAGAATAAATTTTGTCAAAATTTTCTTGTCTAGTTGTAGGAGGCAGTGTGGATCATTGTGCTATCCCCGTTACCCCGTACCTATTATTTTATTTTTCTTTTTTGCATGATTATTCGTACTTATCATGAGTGAGATGCACTTAGCAATGGCGAATGCCACCGTTTATCCAAAAAAAAAAAAAAAAATCTTGCAACTCTTTAATTAATGCAAAATGTACCCGAATTAAAAATAAGTGCTTTGATATCTTAAAGAGGAACATTCATATCAATATCTAGAAACTAAAGGCAAAATTAGATCCCATGTTCTTAAATTTGTGAGTTCCTATAATGGGACTTTTGCAAGAGAAAATGGTCCAAACAAATAAGTATTTTTATTTCTGAATTTTAAATTTAAAGTATGAAATTTAAATCTAAATTTGAATAATGAATTAATTAATATATGATGATTATTTATCACTGAACTCTAAAATTTTAAAATTTTTGTTTTGCCTTTTTGCTCAAAAATGTTGAAAGGAAAAATTTTTGTGTGACTCTCATCATTTTTATTGTCAACAATAATCAATAATAATTTTATTTAACAATACTTTTTCAGTTAAAAAGTTTAAGATTTGATAACTTTGTAATTGTACAATTTTTTAATTTCAAAAAAATAATAAATTATTAATAAAATTTATTCTAAATATGTAAAAGGATAAAAAATTGTATTTATAAAAAATTATTTTGAAAATTTTATTCTTAATATATTTTATTAAAATGAAAAATACAAATATAACGATATAATAATTAGATAAGTAATCAACATATTCAAAATTTAGACTTAAGTCACTTTGATTCTGCTTAAATTTTATAACTGTCATTAAGTAAATTTTAGACAATTAAGTAATTAGTAAAATTTATTATCAAATGCACTTAAATATTTAAGTAATTAATAGCATATATTATCAAACTACTTAATTTAATAAGTACTTAATTAATTAATTTTAAGTTTTAAGTGCTTAAATTGAGCTATCAAACAAGCCTTTAGTGTGGTGAAGAATGGTCCAAGTGATATAATCTCTGATACATTACCATTTTTCTGTATTTTATAATATGTTCTTGCTTTTTAATTTCCTCTCTCAAAAAAAAAAAGAAAAAAGAACTCAACCTAAAATTTTTCAAAGTTGCATTTAGCATCCTTTTATGCTTTCCCATAATGCAATCAATATTTTATACTAGTGATTCGTTTTATACCTAGAGAACAAAATGTGCTATTCAAATAAAAAATGAAATGATGATGAAATTTATTATATTTTACTTGACATAGACATTTTTTTTAGTGTGCTATCACTCTTAGTCTAATTATAAATTTTGTATATATTATAACGATAGGAATATAAATAGAACTTAAAATTTATATCTCAGCGAGGAGTGTTTCTAATTAATTGTATTATCATTATATATATATATATATATATATATATTGAAGATTGCCTTTATTAACTCAATAGACTATGTGGGTGTATTTATATCAATATAATTTTTTTATTTTAAATCTCACTCATTCTTTCATAAAAATTCAGTTTTATAAAATTTAAAAATATAAAATCTTAAACTCTATCGAATCTCACCGTTATATTCGGTCCAAACTGCCTCCCATATACTTTTTTTTTTTCAAGAAAAAGACATTTTATGTATTTAGACTATCTAGACTCCCCTTATTCTCTCTTTCACTAAGATAACACTCTCAGATAGTTAAATAAAAATATTTAAAAATATAAAATTCTGAAAAATAGAATACCCATCAAGCAAATAAAATAATATAAAGATACATAATAACTTAAAATTGGTAAAGAAAAGAATATGAAGGATTTGAAAGAAAGGATCCTAAATAGTTTTGGCTCATGCATTCAAATTTTCTCTCATTTCTCTTCCTTACTCTCTTTTCTATTAATATAATATTAATATGTGTTAAAAAAATTTTAAAATATAAAATCAAAAATAAAAGAACTCTATGAAAAACAGACTAATATCAGAATGGGTGACAAGTTAAAAATATATTTAGATTAATTTTTTAATTTTTTATTTTTATTTAAAAATTTTTTAAATAAATAAACTATTTATAATTTTTAATACAATATAATTAAAAAATTCAATCAAAATAGGCCGTACGTTAATGGAGAAAGAAAGGGGGCGGATTTGGAGGGACCATCTGAGGTCAACCCTTACTAACAAAACCCTGTGACCACAAAATCAACAGAGACTGAAGACGTCGGAGCGTGGAAAATACTAGCCTATTTGATTTGGCAGTGAATCTCACGGGCTCTAATGAGCGTTGACAAGGCAGTCTTTTGGATTCAGGATAAGAATAAATGCCAGCTAAGCCATCCCGGCATGAAATGGCAGCTGGTAGAAGGCATACATCAGTACCAAGCAGTAGTACTCATGCGTAACAAGTTCCAACAATTAAAAAAAAATAAAAAAGAAAAGGGTAGGATGTACCCCGCAATTTTTTAAAAAAATTTAAAAATAAATTTCAAATTTTAAATTCGTATAAAAAATTTAAAAATAAATTTCAAATTTTAAATTCGTATTTTCAGTTAAGCAAAGAAACGATGTTCTACTTGAAACTAGAAATAAAAGAAACGCATAAAAGAAATAATTTTATTTTTTATTTTTTAATTTTATTTGATTGTCTTTGTTATGCCATCTTGTCAAAATTGATTTTTTATTTTTTTGGGTAATAATCAAAAGTGAAAAAATTAGTTGGCCTTTATCATCAATAATGGGGGCATTTTACTCCCATGAGGCTGTTGGAGATCAAAAGGTGATAAGAAACCATTTTATTCTATTGAGGTAGTTGTATTTGGATTTTTGCATCTTTATAAATGCCCAAAAATTGGAGGCATCATCATTTCTTTCTTTAAGGAGTCAACTTTGCATCTCCATTGATTCCTTTTTAAATAATCAAGAAGGCATTGAATCCATTAGTATTCCTTTTTCTTTTGTCATGGTAAATTTTTAATTACTTTTTTCTTTATTATGGTAAATTTAATTTACTTTGGAGGTTCAAAAGAGAAAAAAGGAACTTTAAGGATGCTACCAAGGATGACAAATTCACAATTCCTAGAGAAAAAAGTTCTAATCTTCAAAATTTCAATTTCTTGTAAATTGACGTTTCTCTAATTATCTTATTTGAACAAACTCAACAAACATTATAAATAGGTGAATAAGAGTGTTCATTATTTAGAGAAATTCGAATAATCAGATCAAATTGAATTTTAATTCGACTTTTGATTTCAGTTTCTCCAAAAGAAATTCAGTTTGATTCGGGTTATTTTTTCCAAATAATATTTAGGTGTAGTTTTTGGATTGGTAATCTCCCAATTCGAAACAAACTAAAAATTAAATTTTATTTTTATTTTTAAAAAAATAAATATTCTTAGTTGACTTTTAGTTCAAAATGGTGGATAAACTTTTTCTCCCGAAATTCGATTTTCTCCAAACTAAATTTCTCTAAACCCAATTTAATTTGGTTTGGAGAAATTCAGTTTTAGTGTGTATTTGATTTAGTTTAGTTTATGAAAAAAATTAAAAAATTAAATTTTATTTAAATTATCAAATCGATTTTTATTCAATCCAAACTGATGAAGAACCCTAATCATGAATTTACATTTTCAAAGACAATTAGTTTTAGTTAAACTCATTATGACTTATAAAAAATAGACACTTAAAAAGATTCTATATTTTGTTAGAAATTAATCAATACTAATATAAAAAGTTGAAATCTAACGACGACATTGTCGGACATGATTAGACTAAAAGCACGAACAAAGGGCTTAAAAATGATTGCTTTCTTCATTAGTAATCGAATTTTCTTTTTACTTGGATGCCCCACCATAAAACTCATAATTACAGCAGTGGCCCAAGAACTTAAAGGATACTAATAATTGAGAACAATTAACTAGATCGATTTCTTTTCTTCTTTTGGTATGTCCTACAAAATAATACTAAATGATACTTTCTCTAGTTGAAAATAACTGTTGCTATAAAAGAATTTTCTTTGTCTAAGTCATCTGTTATTAGAAAAATTAAGAAATTTATTATTTATTCTTTCTTTAATTTTACTCTTATTCTTTATTACCATGCTAAACTACGTTAATAAATTTTTCTAATTTTCCAAAAGGTTACTATATCTTTTTATTTTACCCCTTCTTCAACGAGCTACCATTCACGTATTATCTCTAGATTTATTGCATTTATGGAAAATACATTTTGCTATCTTCTTGTAGTACGCAAATTTATGATTTAATTTTGTCTTGCCCCTCAACTTTTCCCTCTCATTTATTAAATCCTAGTCCTTCCTTCAGTATTGCAATAGAGTTCATGTACAAAATAAGATTTTGAGGATAAATATTGATCTTCCAAGAAAAAAGGACCCAACATATTACAAATTCTTAGCTGGTTGGAATGAAGTTCTACTACAACTTGATTTATTTTCATTATTGCCCGATCCCACCCTTATAGAATCTCTATGGTTCCGAAACTGTTTCAATCATATACAACAATGAAAAGGGGATAATCTCTCGTGCAAACAGTTCACCTTGATGTTGATTTTTGAGAGATTTTCTTATCGTTCAACGAATTAAAAGATTAAAATACGATATAATATTATTATTACGGCAATACTTTGCAAAGATATTAAAATTTGAAAAGTAAATTATAAAAGAGGATCAAAGTTAAATCTCTAAAGCATTAAAAAGCGATAGAAAAGATTCATTCAGGTTAGCAAACTCAAAAGCAAAATAATGTCTTATTAGGACTATTCAGTAGATTATGAACTTATTTATCTATGCTAAAATTTAGAACCAAGGATCTAACTATATACCGACATCACATGGTGATCCCATGATTGCTCTTCATTCGTGAAACAAAGAATACAAAGTGTCAAAAGTCTTACATTAAGTAGCATCAAATGGTATAAAAAGTTTTGGCTCTACACATGACAAGAATGTGTTTGTCGAATGTTTCAGATATATTTAGGCGCAGCCACAAGAGGGATTGTTGTTATCTTTTTTCTTTCTTATTTTGCGCACACCGAGACATTCATTCACAACCTGGTTTGTTTAGTGTTAAACATCACGAAAAGAGAACGGAAATTACTTAGATGTAATGGCGTATTATGGGCTAATCAGACAGTATTTGAATTTGAAATTTTTTACAAAAATAAATTATTTATGAGAGAGAAGAGAAGATCTAAAATGAAAAATCAAAGCTCATGAGAAGGACAAAATGAGATATATATATACATATATATATATATATATATATATATATATATGGTTGACAATGTCACAAGTAGTTTTATTTATGCAAATACTTAGGTAGCTCGATTTTTATGAATCATTTGTTTTAATATTTGTATGTTATTAAAGTATTTTTCATTTTTTTAATAATAGGAATCTAAAAGTAATTAATAAATGAATAAAATCTAAAATTCTAAATGACTAAATGGAGTTTGATTTTGAGATTTTTATCTTGAGTTTCATAAAAGTTAAATTGTTTACGAGAAGAGATGTGAGCCTAAGAATCAACTTGTTCGACCACTTGAATAGCACACAAGCAAAAGTATATGGATCGTATTAGGTGATCTTACATTATTCACAAAAAAAAAGAAAAAAGAGAAGTGGTGGAGGAAGCCCCTTCTGGAATCTGATTTAAGGCATCCATATAGTTTCAGATTCTGCAAACTGAACAGTAATCATACCCCAATGATCAGAACCCCAAACAACACAACCAAGATAAATAAAAAAAAAAGACACAAAGAGGAGTTGAGAGATTATATCAGTGAATCATCGCATAACCATCTTATCCCTTAATTAATGATGTTTTAGTTTACCTTAAGAAACTGGTAGAGCATTATGTCAATAATGTTATCTTAACTAAACAAAGGCTAGTTAGGTGTATTAGGTTGGAAAGAACATCAAAACCACCAAAATATATTTTTATTTTATACGGTTTAAATAGTCATGAAGTTGTCAATGTTGGGTTGCTTTCATTAATTAGTTTTCTCAATAATTAAACTTGCTAAATAATAATTACTATATCATTCAAATACATTATACAAAAAACCCAATAATGCTATATATATTGTGTATGTATAGAGAGAGAGAGAGAGAGTATAGTAGTCATGCAAGACAAAGACAAGGAAGCCATTGATTGTATAAGATATAAGAGCCAGAAAATACAGATTGATGGACCCATGGTAACCATATAGTTTACAAACCCTCATGATCAGCCACAACAATCATAGAAAGAGGATTTGTTCATGATCTTTGCAGGGAAAATTTTCAAGGGAATCCAGCTTGTTTTTCCTTTTGTCTTTTTCATTTATTTTTCTTTTATTTCAATATTTTTGATAAATAATTTATCCGTCTCATTTTATTTGACTTTTTTATTATATAAGGACGTCTAAAAAAATTGACACATTTTATTATATTTTATATTATCAATCAATTATTAATCTCACTATGTATTATTTTTATATATTTAAATTTGATATAAAGTACTAATTAATTTATATATTTTTATTTTTATTATATTATATTATTTTTATAATACAATTTAAATTTTTATATAAAATTTTGTATTTATTTAAATATTATCAAATAAAATAAAATTTTGTGTTCATTTGCTATTATTGCAGATTATTATTTTCTTTAGACATTCCTCCTATGACTTAAAAAGAGCGTTGTCTCTAATGGCAGTGGAATATATATATATATATATATATATATATATATATATATATATGGGGTTGAAGAATACTGATAAGGAGAAAAGGGTCAGGCTCCCCGAACCCACACCCGCCGCCGTCCCCGCCCCCGCCCTCCAGGGGCTACTTTACTGGGGGGAAAAGTTGCAGATATTTTCATCTTTCCCATCAAACAAAGAAAGAAACAACTATGTGGCTGATGGTGGTTGTACAATGATGTTGCACTAAGTGCAAATGTCGGGTAAGATTAACAAAATATTCAAGATATGACCTAAATTAATTAAAAAAGAAAAAGGTAATGGAAAGACATTGGTTTCTATTATGAGCTAAACCTTTTTATTATTATTATTATTATTATGAGCTAAACCAAACATGTAAAAAAACAAAGAAGATTACTCAAACAAAAACCAAACAAAGCTCCCTCAATCATTCTTGTTAAAAACCTACCAAACTCTCTTCATTTTTTCTTTTATTATCTATTTGGCCTTTCCATTTGGTTTGGTTGATTGAAAGTAGTTAAAAAATACCAGTTTTGTAATTAGTATGATTTATAATATTAATTATATAACAAACTCTAATGTACACAAAAGTCTGAAATAGTCAACTAAAACTAAAATTTTATTCATTGATTATAAATTATCCACTCTAACAAATTGAGTCACACGTTAAAACCTAATAGCATATTGGAAGATACTAGACTATTACTATAGTGTTAACATTCCACAAAGATCTTCTCCATTTTATTTGTGGGCGAAAGTATCCAAACGCCCTAAATGTACAATTTGCCTCAAATTCCTTGTCAAAGTTCGGTGATGATGTCTTCTTTTTATAGCAGGTTCTAAACTCATCATTTTATTGATAAAATGGTTTAAAATTTATATATAATTATCTTTTTATTATATATTTTTAACTTTTAAATTAATAAAATATCAATTCGATAGTTAAATAATCTTTCAATATATTAAAAAAAATATCAGTATCATAATCGAATTCTCCATTTTTTTTTATTAGAAAGCCTTCAGAATTTATGGGAAAAAAAAAAAAAGAAAGCCTTCGTAATCAAAGGCCCTGTAGTTCTACAGCTTTCAATTAGATTGATGACTGAAGGTTCAAGGAATCAATGGTGCCGCCCAACCAATCAAGTTCTATTGGGCGAAATGACACTTGAATGAACGAACTTGATTTTGACGTGGTTCTTCCTTGTTTAATTTGAAAAAAAAAAATTGACTTGCAATAGAAGAATGTTTTCTTCTTCTCCTTGATAATATATCTTGGATTGCTTTTCTTTTAACATCTTTTTTTCTTGAGAATGGAAAAAAAAAAGTCGCCACTCAAAGAATTTTTTTTATTATTATTGTGAAATATATATCTACTTTGAATGACTGCCAGTGATGAAGCCGTGTCCATGACCAATACAAAAGCATTAGAGACCTAGATGGCTATACATGTAAATGTTTGATTCATTAACTATTATCGCACTATGTTCCAACTTATGTAATAAAGATTGATATTTCTAAATTAAATTACCACTTAATAATACTTAAAAAATATTTAATTTATTAATTATTTAAAAATATATAAATAAATCTTATTATACTTAAAAATTACATTGCAAAAAATTCTACGTTTAACTTGACACTACGTGGAATCAAAGCCTTCTCTTATAGCACGAATAGAAATGGGATCACATAATCATGTCTACCAATAGAGAGAGTGCTTTCTCCATGAGGGGAATGGGCATTCGTATCAAGATTAAGTCCACAAACAATAACAAAAGGAACGGCCGAAAGGTATCTCTTTTCAATCTGCCTCTCTAGACCGAAAAGGCTATAGTTCTCTTTACTTCGTCATCAACACAGTCTGGCAAGAAAATCTTTAGATGCTCTTCCCCCTTTTCTGTTACAACTGTTCAAGAAGCTGCATAAGGAGGCAAAGGACATTACATTATGATCTATAGCTGTTCGCGATATCTTGTTTGATTAGACTTTATATTTTTCACAAAATGCTGAATTCGTAATTATTATAATTTTGACTAACTCATCAACTGCATAAGATCTGTGCAACCTCGGCAGTTGAAAGACCACTAAAATTTCTTACCACCTAGGCTGCTCTAAGGTTCTTTCTTAAAAGAATAATTACCTTGTTTTTCTAAAGAAAAAATATAATCGTCTTTGTTACACCACGGTTGTCATCGATCCATAACACTTAAAGAATATATTCATTAATGCCTTGTCCTTCTACCTTATAAAGAAAAGTCCATCCCCCTTGTTATGGGCGACTGCTGTGCATCTGTAATTGTTGTACCCACAATACAAATGTTCCCATTTCCAGAAGGTTGGACAAGTCCTACTGTTTCAGGTTCAAAGATGTGCTTCAGAATGCGTTTGACAGAGATCAAGATGTCCTCTTCTTTGAATGAAGTCACAAACTTTACTGCAAGAAAATTACACAAGAAAAGAAGAAAGAGGGGTCGGTTATATCACAGAGGAGAGGACAGCAAACTAGTCAACAAAATATAGTAAGATACAGATCTTGTAAAGTGTAAAAAATCTAGAATGCCAACAAAAGTCATGGGGCCATTCCCTGCCTTCGGTTCTGTATACATTTTCTTCATCTATTAGAAAATAATCTTTCAAGACAACGGTAAATTGAGGTAGTAAAATCAACATTTCTTTACCCAAATACACCTAGATTCAGGTTTCCCCGCTACCAAACAGCAATCCTTTTTCCTTGTCCGTATAATAGGTTGTAGTTAAAGTTTCGCTTGTACTATTCAACTTTCAAGTTTACCACTATGGACGATATTGCCTTTTCTTTTCTGCTTTTCTTCTAAAGTGATTAATGGCTCAGAAGTTCTTGCATTAGTAAAAAGCTTCTTGGAAAAAGAAAAAACGAATGAGGAAAAAATGGATAGATTTAGGTGAAACTATTAATCATTAAAAAAAAAGGAATGATGAATATTTGACAACATAAAGCTGAGGATAGAGAAGTAGTTGGCAGAGAATAAAAGCACAGAAGCATTAATAGCAGTGGGAAAACAAGAATACTAATGAAGGAATGGCGGGTCGAGGTGGGCACTCTTTACCTACTGTATCATATTGTGTTCATCAGAAATCAAAGATCACCAGTAAACACTGTTTTGGCACCCCTCTTTTGAAAGAGACCTAACAGAATATAATCTCTAAACTAAGGCCACCAACTAAAACAAGCACAAAGGTAGCACGGAAGATAGTACAATCCCCACAGCCACCCTCTCAAACCTTGCCCGTATTAGTAGGATCCACACGTGTGGTATGAAATACATCTCCAGCTCCATCTACTCTGATGCCTCAACAAAGACCACAATGAAGCTGAAAGGGACATCATGGAAAGCAAAAGAACCATTTGACGAGTAAAGAAAGTTTGAAATTTGATCTCTCTGTTTCTGACACACATTAATATCCTATTTGACTACCTAAATGAAGCACCCGATCTTGGAGTTAAAATGATCAAAAGAACCACCGTTTCACAAAAGATCTACTTCCAATGGAAGTGATTGGCTTGCATAGATGTGATTAGCAGAAAATACTTATCCACCTTAGCAGATTTATGAGGAAGCCTCTAATGAAGAGATTCATCAAAGTCCAAGAAAAGCAGCACAAGAATGTCCTATACGATTCTACGGCTATAACAACCTTCTCCGTGAGAGTAAAGACATCATCAGAAAGGCCATCAATGTGTTAATGATGGACAAACTGAACCCATAATAATCATCAATATTAAATGAGGAGACTAAATCAGATAACAGAAACTGGGAGAAACTTTGATGTTGTGAAGGAATGGAACGATATTCGTTTTTACTCTGAGACTCCATTATTGATTAAGCTTGCCCTTTCTCAAATTACGTCCCTTCCTTTCTGCCTTAATGTCTAAAGAAAAGTTACTGCAACCACACAAATACCCCGCAAAAGTTTGCAACAACCCATCATCTTCTCTTCCTTTCTTTTCAGTTCACTTTCATGTTTTCCTTCTGCACTTTCCCTTGTCCAAATGCAACTTCATTGACAATTATTAATAAGAAAATCACAATCTTTCACCATTAAAGCAGACTACGACCACTACTGTGGGCCAACTTGGCTGATTAGCATAGGATCATTTATAGTGGACCATACCCTAATTACCCTTAAGAAAGTTTTAGCAGCAATGTACAACTACTCGGTTCTTCCAGTAATTTCAGCCTGCATGAAGGAGACAGATATATACTATATACGGAGCAATATTATTATCTGATAATCACCAGTTGAAATCATCAAGATAAGCATTACATGAAACAAAAGAAAATTTTCTCGACCTCTACATTGCTGTCCGAGTACCAGGAGCAGTTTTTGATGGTATTTGCATAACAAAATGCTTTATAATACTACATATGTACCTATCTACATATACATGGATACAAGCTACAGAAGTACTTAACTTTCCTCAAATCAAAAGAAAATTCAACTTTCATTGAACTTTCGTCTCTTGATGCTCCCTCTCGATGTTTGTTGAACCACATAAATTTCATGTCTGACTCAATTGAGGAGATCTAAATGACCCTACTGGAGGCTGGATAGCTGTTATCACATCTAGCATACGGCTATCTCCTATTAAATCTCTACTGCTCTTCCTCTTAATGCCTTAACAGGATAGCTATTCTTTACATCTTTCTTTAAATTCTCTTATTTGTGTTCTTAGTCCTTTTTTCCTACTTATTTAGTCACTGACTCTCTCTGCAAGTTAATGACAGTGAAAATGAAACAGACCTTATTATCAGAACAAATTACTCAGCATAAGATATTAACGCATTTATCTAACAACTATAGTGGTGGCAAATGTTCAAACTTCAATAGCAGCATCATACAATCTGGAAGGCTGCAGAAAATGCAAGGCAATTCTGACTTGAGAGAGGATTAGTTTATCAAGCACGTAGTTTAACCACATGCCAAAAGGTAGGATTCAAGTGCAAGTGTCTACAGAGAGCTAATGGAATTAATCTAAGGGATACTACAAAGTGCACTCTGAGGAAAAGAATAGAAAGGAAAAGAAACAAGTACTTCAAGCATGAAAGAAATGGTGCAGTTGGAAACAAGTTGTCCAATACCTTTCATATTCCCTAGATAACACCCTAGTCCAATCCATGAAAAGCTGTACAGGACTCACTCTTTCTCTCTGTTTCTTGATAGTAGTATCTCCGCCAAAATGTTAAGAGAGTCTCTTACAATTTTATATAGGTATTCTTATTTCAGGAGAAAAAAAAATATATAGATGCTCAAACTTCATCTCGAGTTTGAAACATTAGCTACATCCCAGAAAAGAAAAAATGGGGGAAAATGTGAAGAGAATCAGGAGCTTTAACTGTTTTAGAAATGACAATAAGTTTCTAAGCATGGTTGTGTAGAACTCTTATACCTATAAAATGTTATTCCCAATATTAGTAGTGTTAGCCCTAAGGGCAAATCATGTAGTTTTGATTAATGACAAATATTGATGAGGACTAATATGCTTGTTGTGTGATAGGTTTTGTGAACTAAGAAGTATGAAGTCTCATTTCCTTGAAGCTAAAATGCAAGAACAACTCCAATATGTCAAAGTGATTGAAGATTGAAGAGTTTGTTCAAGATGATTGAAGGCTTTGAAGACATGAAGTGTGGGTTGCATGTGCTTAATAGGTAAACTTTGTAAACCCTACACTCTTAAGCCTTGGAATCTATGAATTGCAATTGAGAGCACAAAACAAGGTTAAAATGGTTTCAATGGTTTTGAACTTACCTAAATTATCAAGTTTTCATAAATAGTTTTTTGCACTTAAAAGGTCTTTAATGACTTATCTTTGAAGCTAGAATGTTTTCCAACTTGTTTGAATTGATTTGAACATATTTTGACAAAGTTTGAAAAATTCGGTCGTCCGAATTTTCTTGCAATGTGAACAGTACCGACTATTTTTCTAGAGAAATTCGGACGCAGCTGGAAAAATTCGGTCGTCCGAATTTTCCCTGCATTGTGAACAGTGTCGTGAACAGTAATGAACAGTGTCGTCCGAAATTTCGACCAAAAATTCGGTCGTCCGAATTTTGCTGAAACTAGCCGTTTTATTACTGTTAAAGCCAATTTTTCAAATCTATAAAAGCCACAAACTCCAAATTTTTGAAAGAACTTTTGAACGTTCAAAATCCTTCAAGCTCTAACTTGTTTTACATCAAAATTATTTAAAAAGCTCTCAAATTGCCTAGTGCTCAAAGGTTAAAATTCAAGATTCCAAAGGCAAGAAGTGAAGTGGTGCTAGCAATTATATTCATCCACGAATAAGTGTTGGTAACATCAAAACTCTAGCTTTACATTATTGTTGTGATTGATACAAGGTTATCTTGTGACATAAAATCCTTTTGGTAAGGGTGAGCCATAGACTAGATTAATCAAGGTTGTGGTGTAAAACCCGTGTGTGGGTGAGCCTTGGATTAGATTGGTCTTTAGGTTGTCTTTAGATATAAAATCCTTGTGGAAGGGTAAGCCTTGTTTGTTGGATTGCAAAAGAGGTTGTTGTGGTAAAACCCATGGAAGGGTGAGCCTCTTGTGTAATTGCCTAAATTGAGCATATAGTGAACTGATTGAAATCCTTGAGTGTGGACTCAAGGTAGTGGATGTAGATCTTGGAGAGATCAAACCACTATAAATCGCGTGTTCATTTCTTTATAGCTTTACTTGTTACATACTTGTGTTATTATTATTTGTTCATAGTTGTTGATTGATTGGTTGTGATCTTATAGTTTGATAATCTTGTCTTAACCATCAAATCACATATAAACTAGAAGTTTGTGAATTTAAAGAAGAGCTTTCATTAAGGCAAAGGGTTTGCAAAAAGGGAAAAGATTTTCGATAATTAGCCAAAGACCTAATTCACCCCCCCTCTTAGGTCTTTCAAGTAGGACAGAAAAGAAATAATTGGTGCATCCAGCTTCTCTACATTGGTGATGATGAATGAAAAAAAGAAATGTCTTACAGAATGTGGCACCAAGATAGCCCTAATTATTCTTGCAACAACATTCTAATCTAGCTCTGTTTATCATCAAGTTAATTCTTGCAACAACATTCTAATCTAGCTCTGTTTATCATCAAGTTAATTCTTGCAACAACATTCTAAACTAGCTCTCTTTATCATCAAGTTAATTCTTGCAACAACATTCTAATCTAGCTCTCTTTATCATCAAGTTAATTCTTGCAACAACATTCTAATATAGCTCTGTTGTTTCAAATTGTTGTCATTTACATCGTAAAAGGGAAACAGCAAAATCTAGAACATAGTGGCCGCATGCACTTCTTAATCAAGCATAACTACACTCTGGAAGTCAGGACACCAAGATACAATTTCCTTCACAGACTTTTCTGATTAATTTTGCAGCAAGCTGATGCAAGTCCTAATTAAGGTATTCATGGCTTGATAAGTTGATTAAAACTTTCTGGGCTTGAAGGTTATAAGTGGAACAGATATATGCTTATTCTGAAGGCATGAATGTAAGAATTATCTTATTTCTAACTCAGCCAAGGACAATTCAAATTCTTCTAAAGAAATTCAAAGAACAGCTGATAGAGTTCCAGTCTGGAGAATTATCTGAAAAGAATCATTGTATTCTTTTCCTTTTCCATACAAAACTTCATTGTCAGGTTGGTTAATACTTAGATGATCACATCACCCTTGGTAAAGGAAAAGCTATACTGAGACAATGTTCTACATGATGATATCCTGTGCCCCCATATCTTAAATGAAATTGGAAGATCAAGCACAGGAAGAAAACAACTGAAAGAAAGTAAAATCACCAAACAGAATACTCAACAAGGAGCAATATTTTCTTACCCCAAGGAAGAACAGGAAACTCCCACCTTTGAGTGGGAACAGCAATAACATATGCAGCAACCTGTCATCCACTGAAGCTTTCAGAAAGGAGTATCAAAACTTGTGAACATATTTAAGTTAATATTATCTAGAACCAACATAATGAAAATACATGCCAATACTGATGCAGCAAGAGAACAGGGAGAACTGAAAAGGTCTAACATCTCCTCCTTTTCATAAAGTAAATCCATAATATCAATGCAAGCATCAAGCTTTACCAAATCTCCAGCTAGCGAAACTCCTCTACATAAAGCAAAAAGGAAGGAGATAATAGACGAACCTGTTCAAATCATTAAAATGCTGAACTTTATGCCAATAAAGAAACTCACTTTAACTGATCAAGAAGCTCTTCCAAAAATACAAGAGCAATATTCAATGTGCCAATCCTGAAATCTAAAACCTTCCAAGAAAGAAATAAAGTCTTCTCAGAGAATTCATTTCATGTGCCTCATTTTTGTTTTCTCAGTCTCTTTCCTTTGGGTGAGAAAGGAGAGAGAAAAAAGGGGATTTTAGAAAACAGTCGGGATTTCAATCCATCAAAGAAATGAACATTATTACATTACAATGAATTGCTAATACCTGCATTAATATCACCTCCTACAGAACACTTCATCAGCTTCCTTGACAATGGCAACAGTAAAACTTAGTATCCTAAAAAGCAAAATGATTTTAAATAACTAGCTTACAGCTTCCTTGAAATCTCTCGTCATAAAATGCTGGTCTTTAATGTATTTGTCTCCCAAAGACTTCAAAAGTTTGACAGACAGCAGAAGGGAACCATGAAACTGAAAATTTATTCAGTTAGGAGGCATGGCAAATTGATAATATCCACAAGTATGTTACCAAACCAGAATTACTTTGCTTGAGATCCATATTGAAGTAAGCGCAAATAGCTGGAGTTTACTCTCTGTCATGGGATGTAAAAGCCAGCTTCCAAAGGCATTCTCCTCGTGCATCCTTCAAAAAAAAAAATATCATCAATAATCCACCACCATCAAGAGAAAGTAATAGCTACAATACAAAAGCTGCAGTACCCATTCTATAGAATGTGAAATCTGATACGAACTTTTCTTTTTCTTTTTGTTTTGTTTAATAAGGACATTATCTTTACCGCGTCTTATGATCGTTCGTTGTATTATTTGAGAAATCATCTCTGGGATATATGCAACAGGCAAACAAACTATGAGCATTTTATCAATTATTCAGGATTGAACTCATCTAGTTTCCCAATTATTATGATGGCCAACGGATTGACACCAAAATGCACTCAAATCTTTATTACTGAAATAAGTAAAGAAAAAGAATGTCACAGTAAGGTAATGATTTGGAATTCTACCTAAAGTTGCAGAGGAACTTTATTACTGAAAATACCATTGACCTAAAGATAGGTCTAAAGAACTAAATCCTAACTTTAAAAAGAGATGACAAACTAAATGAACTAACAATTCTTGTTCATGCTTCAAACTGAAGATGATAACTATTGGGCTCAACAGAGCATCCATTCTTAGAAATCAAAAAAGGAAAAAATAATAAGGTAGTAATCACTTGCAAAAATTTCTCCCCCCAAAAAATTAAACGATAGTAATATTCAAGTTCACCAATAAATAACTTAAACCCTATTTTTATAGATTTAGACAGTCCAGTAAATGCCCATAAAATTCAACAGAAATTTCAACCTCAAAAATTTAAAACCTTTATTATAAAATAATACAAATTGCAATTTATTACCAAAAAGAATGCCCCAAAATAAAATTCACCCACTGGAAAATACTAATTAATAAAATAAATTCACTTCTTTGTACCTGGATAGAGATGGATAAAAACGTTCAGCAAAGATTGTTAATGCCGAGTACTTCACCCTTGGAGAAACTTCCAGCTCCTAGTTTTTCATAATAGCATTCCGAAAAGAAAAATAAACAAAATCACACAAGAAACCGAAAAGAAAATCAACATAAAATGATTTAGCCAGTAGTTCACATGAACACTCACATGGCTACAGAGGATGAGGAACTCCATTAACCGACCTCTCATGCACGAGCATCGCTTACCCTTCATCTGCGGTAGTGTTGCGTGTGTGTGTGTGTGTGTGTGTGTGGGCGTTTGGAGGGAGTTTCAAATTACACTGCTTTGTAGGCGCCAGTATTCATAGGTCCATATTTGGCGTGAGCTACGTGATTTACGCATAGTTATGTCAAAACGGGCGGAGCCTGTAGGCCGGTTGTTTATTTGCCACTGTTTAAATGCGAGACTTTTTGACTCGCTCTATTTAGTTTACTAGTTCTCAATTTTTTCATATTTTTTTATTTTTTTAGTTTATGTATTAAAAATATTATAGAAAAAAGAATGTATAACAATCCTGATATCAAATTTATCTCAATTATCCACTCTAATAATACTCACAATTAATATTGATTAATTTTATTTTATTTTAAATATCATATATATATATATATATATATATATATATAATTAATGATTATTTTTTATTTTAAAAATATTAGTGATTGATTAGAGATTATTTTTATCTTAATAATATATTTATATACTTATATATGATAGAGAGAAAAAAAGATACAAAAAAATTATAGAGCAAAAAAAAAAATATTCGCCCTAAGGGCAAATCATATTGTTTCGATAAATGACAAGCATTGATCATTGTAAAGTTCTATGTGAATAATATTGATTACTTTGATATAAACTAATATGTTTAATTATTGTGTGATAGGATTTTTTGAAATGAAGAGAATACAAGTCTCATTGTCTTGAAGTTAAAATGCAAGAACAACTCAAGTATGCCAAAGTGATTGAGATTGAAGAGTTTGTTCAAAATGATTGAAGACTTTGAAGACATGTCGTGTAGGTTATATGTGCGTAATAGGTAAACTTTGTAAACCCTACACTATTAAGTCTTGGAATATATGAGTTGCAATTGAGAGTACAAAACTTGATTTGAAAAGTTTCAATAGTTTTGAAGTTACCTGAATTATCAAGTTTTCATCAACGTATTTTGCACTTAAGAGATCTTTCTTGACTTATCCTTGATGCTAGAATATTTTTAAACTTATTGTGCTTGATTTCTAGTTACTTAGTTTTAAACTTTCAATGGTTTTGAATTTACTTGAATTACCAAATTTTCATCAATGGTTTTGGCATTTAAAAAGTCTTTAATGACTTATTTTTTAGGCTAGAATATTTTTCAACTTGTTTGAATTTATTTGACTATGTTTTGACAAAGTTTAGAAAATTCAAATGCAAGTTTGGATGTAGGATGAAAATTCGGTCGTTCGAATTTTTCCTGCACAGTGAACAGTAACTACTGTTTTTCTAGAGAAATTCGGACGTAAAATTTGGAGGTAGAAGGGAAAATTCGGTCCTCTAAATTTGAACAGTAACAGTGAATAATAATACTATTTCGGTGAACAGTAACTTTCAAAAAAATTCGGATGCAAAATTTAGACGCATAGGATGAAATTTGATTGTTTGAATTTTAATGTTACTAGCTTTTTTTGAATGTTTGAGCTGATTTTTAAACCCTATAAAAACCACAAACTTCATATTTTTGAAAAGTTCTTGAATTTTTTGAAATCTAAGAATCTCTAACTTGGTTTATATCAAAATTAGCTGAAAATCTCTCAAATTGCCTTGTGAGTCAAGTGGTGTTAGCATTGTAATCATCTACTAAGTTTTTAATAGTAACATCTAAATCTATATTTTATCTATTTACTTTGTTGATATAAGGTTGTTAAGAGACATAAAAACCCTTGTGAAGGATGAGCCATTGACTAGATTGATCAATGTTATTGTGTGATATAAAATTCTTTGGTGAAGGTGAGCCTTTTATTAGATTGGTCTAGGTGGTCTAGTGACATAAAATCTTTTGTGATAAAGGGGATACTTGTTTATTGGATTGAAAAGAGGTTGTTATGGTAAAACCTATTAAACGGTGAGCCTCTTGTGTAATTGCTTGACTTGAGCATTTAGTGAATTGATTGAAATCCTTGAGTGCGGACTCAAGATAGTGGATGTAGATCTAGGAGAGATTGAACCACTATAAATTGTGTATTTATTTCTTTATTGCTTTACTTGCTTACACACTTGTGTTACTATCACTTGTTCTTAATCATTAATTGATTGGTTATGGTTCTATTGTTTGATCATCTTATCTCAACCATTCTTTTTAAATTACATATAAACTTGGAGTTTATGAATTTGAAGAAGAGCTTTTATTAAGATAAAGATTTTACTAAATGGGAAAAGAATTTAAAAATTAGTCAAATACCTAATTCATCCCCCTCCCTCTCTTAGGTCTTTCAAAAAGCATTAACCTGCGGGTTGGCTATGATAGACCACAGACAAGAGATCCTCCAACCCGTGAAAAAATGGGCCAAGTCCAGCCTGAGACGGTCAAAGTGGATCGAGCCGGACTGGCCTATTTGACTGTTCTATTTATGGGTGGGTAGTTTTGAAATTTGAGTCCAACTTTTTAATTGGTGCATTTTATTTTTTATGTGTTGTTTTAATTTTAGAAAAGAAATTTATTTTATGGCTTGTTTGATAAAATCAATTAAGTATTTAAAATTAATTAATTAAGTACTTATTAAATTAAACACGTTTGATAATAAATTGATATTAAGTGCATTTGATAACAAATTTCATTAATTATTTAATTAATTAAAACTTATTTAATTTTAGTTATAAATTTTAAGTGAAATCAAAGTGACTTAAGTTTGAAGTCATAAATATGCTAATTATTTAATTATTATATTTTTATATATTTTTTAAATTTCAATAAAATAAAATTTAAAATAAAAAATTATATAATAAAATATATTCTAAAAAATAAATATTTCATCCAAAATTTTTGAGATTTTTATTTAATAAATATTATTAATTAAAAAATTATACAATTACAAAGTTATCAAACCTTAAACTTTTATTGAAAGTACTATTAAATAAAATTAGTATGGATTCTTTACGGACAATAAAATTTTTAAAACTTTTTTCACTAAAGTAGTATTTCTAAAATTATGAAAGTTGAATAAAAAACTTTCCTTTTAATATTTTAAAACAAAAAAGCAAATGTAAATTTTTTAGATTTCAGAATTTAGTAATAAATAATCATTTTATAGTATTAATTAATTCAATTTTTAGATTCAAATTCAAACTTCAGCATTCAAATTCAATCTTTAAATTTTAGATTTCAGAATTCAAAACTTAAATAATTCATATTTCACTCTTCAAAATTCAGTTTTATCAAACAAAGTTGTGTTTGCTCGTGAAGTAGAAGGTGATTGATAATGAAGATTGATATATATCGAGCACATATTACATATAGAAGCATACAAAATTGATTGTTCATCTTATATGTAGTAGTATAACTGAAAATTCTTTAATGAGCCTAAAATTTATAAATTTAGTATAATACCTATTCGCTTTTCATTTTTCAGTTATTGAAACTGAAAAAAAAGCTAAGACTCTTTAGAATCATTAAAATTAAACAAGATTAAAATAATGCGATCCCTTTAGATTCCACTATGAATAGAAATTCAACTTGATTTTAATTTCATTAAAAAATTACAAAATTGAAATAAATCAAAATTTTATATTGGGATTGAATTGAGAAATCGAATGGAGACCGGTTTGGATCCTAATCCATATTCTTCCTTTCACTAATATAATGTTGCTATACAATGACTTTTATTATATAGAAAAAATTAAAAATTATAAACCCTACCATAAATAGGAGAATCCTAATGCATCGTTTGATTAAAAGTAAGAGAAAGTAATGTATAGGAATTTAAATGCTAGTAACGTGAATCCACAGATTGTGATTTCAAATAGATTACATTATTATGTTTAGATAGTTTCAAAAAATTCATATGGAAAAGTTACTACATTTATTTTTGTAAAATAAATATATTATTATTTTTACAAAATCTAAAGTGTTTCATAATATGACTTTTATATTATTATAAAATTTAAAATATTTTTTGTGAAAATGATATAGTAAGTAAAATATAATTTTTTTATATTTCAATATTTTCATTAATTTTATTTACAATTGTACACTTTTATTTTTGTAGTATAACTTACATTCAAGTTTTTGAGAATATAAATATATATTATGATATAACATTTAAACTGTAGGTTTGTAGTTAATTTAATTAAAGTTTTAAGTTTTCTTGAACTTTTTGAAAAGATACATAATGTGGAGATATACATTTTTAATTAAAAAATAATAACATTGGGGGCGGTGTGGTAAGAGAAAATGATGATTGAGAAGGAAGATAAAAAATAAAAATAGAGAGAAGATAAGATGCAATGTAAAGAAATTGTCTATTAAAATTTTAATTTTTTTTGTCTTTCTATTTGTTAGATTCTTTGAAAAAATAATCACAATATCACCTGTATCTTGGGATTTACTTTTTCACTGTTCTTCATTATTTTTCCAAATCCGAAGAATCATATTCTTTTCCCAAATCATAAATAATAAACCAAATATAAGAATTTAAAAATTAAAAATATGATTATTTTTTCTACTCGCTTTCCTTGAATAATCAAACAAGACCTAAGGGGAATAGACTTACTTATCATACAAAAAAAATTAAAATTCAAACTCTACTATAAATAGAAAACCTTAAGAAAAATATAGTTATCTGAAAATACGTGACAATATTTTATTAGTAAAAAAAGAATGTGAGAGAAGAGCTTAAGTGGATAGAGACTCAATCTTTACAACTATGTGCATTCATTCATCTTGTCTCTTTGGATCGTGATGATATTGGTCCTTTGTGTCATGGTCGCTCAGGTCAATTAACGTAGAGAAAAGCAAGTATGGGTAAAAAATGTCCTTTTTTACTCTAATATCAAATAAGAAAGGAGACTTTAAAGAAGTGTTATAGCTTAAGTCCTACATAGGGAATAAAGCCTTTTATATGTGCTCCAAGGTAATACACATAAGGTATATTCTTTTCAAATATCTTTTTTTTATTCTCCTATAAGTTACTAATTTAAGTATCAAAGTAAACTCAAGGGTTAGCCTCCATTGCAACCTAGTTTCTCTCTCTAAGTAAGAGCATTAATGGTCATGTTTTCGATTGTTGAAGTTTTTTTAAAGTAGTCAAAAAATAAAAAATTTTTAAAAAATTATACTTAAAATTAAAATAAAATTTTTATTTTTAATAGTTCAATAAGAAAGATCTGTTTTAAAAAGCATCTATAGGGTAGCTTCTCAAAAATAATTTTTTTCAGCTTGTTGAATCTAAAATCAGAAGTGAATAAGCAGTTAAGAACAATTCAAAAATATCTTTTAACTTTAAAAAAATTATAAGCAACTTATTTTAAGCAACTGAAAACATACCCAATATCTACCGTAATGATTGTGTGAGAAGATATCTACAATCATTTAAAACATGTAAGTAACTTATATTGTTTTGTTTGTATATTAAATAAAAGCTTAATAAGAATTACCATGTGTGCCTTTTAGGCCAAGTACTATTATCTTTCTTTCTAACTCTATTTCATAATTAAATAAAACTCTTTTAATTGTCAAAAAAAGAAAAAAAATACAAACCTAGAGATGAGATGCAATAAGAAAAGTTCATGAAGGAGGAGGTTAAGTGGACATGTTATACATAATACAGTTCAGTATCTAAGCCTCTGGATTAAGGGAAACGAAAGGAGAGAAGAGGAGAGGAGAAGGAGGGTTTATATTTTAAGTGTTTGGATTAACTTTTTGGGATGGAAAGGAAGGGAATAGGAGGGGAATGGAGGGATAAGGTCTAATTTTGAGCTTTCAGTCCTCTTTCAGTCTAAAAGTGGATGGAAATGAAAGAAGAGTGAATCTTGCTTTAATGAACTTTTATTGAAGTGTCAAAAATACCATTAACAAAGCATATTAGTGGGAAGAGAAGGTGCCAATCTCTTCTTTGTGCTCTGCACTGGCGGTAATTTTTTTTTTTTAAAATAAGGCACCAATTCTACAAAAAAAAAAAAAGCTAATCTAAAAGCCATTCTTTGCATGCCGTGAAGATTTATCTTGTAGAGCATCCACCGTAGAGAAAGGTGTGCTCATATTAGAATCTATAGAGAATATGCTGATCTCAAGAAAAGATTTATAGGGATGTTTTCTATGAGAAACAAAAAGAAAAACTCACCACTCATCATTATAAAATAGTTAATTGTTTAATTAGTATTTTGAATTGATGGGGGTAAAGAAATAACTTAAAAGTTTGTCATCTCCTTTCTTTTCCTTTCCTTCCCTAATCAAAACCTAATTTAATCTTTTCCTTTTTTGCCCTCCTTAGCTAACCAAACACTAAAAATAATTAGTATTCTCATCTCCTCTCCTTCCCTTTCCTTTCTATCCAACTCGTCACCTCTCCTCTCCTATCCAATCCAAATGGAGGCTAAAGGAGGAGCATCAACATGCAGAGAGAGCATGGATTAGCATTCTCCTCAAGAATTCCATAGGCTATTATCTGGTACATAATAGTATTTCCTTTACTTGATTCTTTTTTCTTAATCATTAATTCAAAGATAGATAATTGATCAGCCTGATTCCATTCACATTGTTCATATTTATTTATTTGGTAACTCGGTGTCTTTTGGTAACCCAAGAGTCTGGGTTTCACCCAACTAATTCTAAACCCCAAGACACGGCCCTAACCTTTGGAGTATGTAAATAGCAAGATATGCGTGAGTTGGCTCTCAAATTCTCAAGATTCTCTGTGCACTATTATACACAAGAGACTCACTCCAAATCAATTGTTCCACTGTACCTCAAATACAACTCTCAGATTCTCAACAGGAGTCGAAGCCTCCCACCCTACAGCTGATAACAACATCTATCACTAATTGTTCCACCAACTCACTTGTGCCCAAGGGCAAACTGTTCATATTTATTGACAGTGGAGTAGGTGGAGGTACGAGAAAACTTCCCAAATGGAAACTTGTGACTTTCATTCAAGTGGATCAGAAGAAAGTGGATTCTACTAGCATAGCATTTCCTTAAAAAAAATTTACAATACAAATATATACATGGGTTGAAAATCCCCTGCTTACAAACTTCAAAAATTTGATTAAATGAAAAAAAAGAAAACATATTTGGGAAAAGCATGTGTAGCTCAGAAATACAAGAGTTACATCTACATTTTGAGAAGTTTTATGGTGGTAGTTGAGTAATTTTTCAGCACACCATAAGTTACACTTGACCTAACATTATTTGGTGGATGTGTAACTTATGGTGTACTAAAAAATTATTCAACTACCACCATAAAATTACTACTATATTTCCTCCTTCCTATTGGAAAATTCCATATCCCTATCTAGAAATTGGTAAATGTGCTGCATAAAGCAAATCAAGTGGATGACTTTTTGATCCTTTTACTACTAATGTATTGCATATTTTGGAAATTGATTATAATGGACTTTTGTATTCATAGTTATGTTATCCTAACTAAAGACTTATATGATTAACATATGAGCATATGAAGTCAATTTTGTCTCTGACAAATAATATGATTTATTTCAAAACACTCCCTGAAGTAAGAGAGTTGGAGCACTTTAGTCCTTAATCTGAAAAATATGCACTTTCCCCCAAGACTGTTAATTAATATTGGAAAATTAACCAACGGTTGGAATAAAAGTAAAATGCCAAAAATACTATTAAATAATAGTTAGGATTTTACTGACAAAATATCTCTTGAAGTTTGAAATAAAACTACTGTACTCCATGTTCTTAAATCTATTTGCTAGGGTTTTTAAGGATGATATCATCTTCATATTTCCTTTATCCCACAAAGATATGCTTACTTTCGTTTTTCTTTCTCTCAAATAATTTATTTTCTTTTGTAAAAGATAGTTAAATAGTTAATTTTTTATATGTATCTAATTATTGTGTATGAGTATCAACAAATATTTTTTTAAAGATATTAAAACTTACACAATTTTCTAATATTGAATTGAATGCATTACTTTATATCTTAATATTGAAAATCTAAAGAGTGATGGTTTAAAAAATAATTAATTTATACAAGTAAAAGTCATTTTAGTATTAATAAAGACTATATAAAAAATAATAAGTAAAAATTATTAACTTAACTATATTAACAAACTTTCTTAAAAATATTCGGTAAACTATTTATTTTTTTAAGAATATAAACTAAAGTAATTTTATTTTAAACTTTAAGGGGAAATTCTGCAATAAATCATAACTATAATTAGGAGTATTTAGAGCATCTTACTTTTGTTCTAACAGTTGTTTAAATTTCAACAGTTGACTGATGGTTTCAGGGTAAAGTGCATATTTTTAAAGATTAAGGACTGAAGTGCTCCTAGACCTAACTTCAAGGGGGTAGTTTGCAATAAATCCTTAATAATATATGTCCTTATTTTACCAAAGAAGAAAAATTCGAGAAAAACCCAATCCTATCTCTTTTCTAAAAGACCGAAATGCCCATCTACTCATTCTTCTTGTTCTGCACATTCCGCACTGACCCTGCGTTCCACAATCCCCCAGTCTGCCCCATTTTATTGTGCAAACTGCAAATACATTTCCATGGTATCAATCTCAGCAGTGTTTGATCCATAGCCAGCATATGGAAAAGATGAAAAAATCTCCACAATTGATCCATCATATTTTCTTTATCCTCCTCCTGATCAGCCCATTAGCCTTTTCTTGGAAAAAAGATGAGTTCAGGAACTGCAATCAAACCCCATTTTGCAAACGCGCCCGATCTCGCAAATCTGGTTCTTGCAATCTGATCGCTACCGATGTTTCAATTTCGGATGACGGCGACCTCATTGCCAAACTTATCCCAAAAACACTGGAAAATGATACTATTAACAAGCCTTTGCTTCTTAGTATTTCCGTGTACCGGGATAGTACGCTGAGGCTTAAAATTGATGAGGACCCGTCTCTAGACCCACCTAAGAAGAGATTTGAGGTCCCTGATGTGATTGTCGATGATTTCTTGAACAAGAAGCTGTATCTGCAGAGGCTAAGTAAGGAAAATATTGATGGCGATTTGGGGGTTTCGTCAGTTATTTATTTGAATGATGAGTATGAGGGGGTGCTTAGACATGACCCGTTTGAAGTGTTTGTGAGGGAGAAAGAGAATAAGAAGAGGGTTTTGTCCATAAATTCAAATGGGTTGTTTGATTTTGAGCAGTTAAGGCAGAAAAGTGAAGGGGAAGATTGGGAAGAGAGGTTTAGAGCGCATACTGATTCGAGGCCATATGGGCCACAATCCATAAGCTTTGATGTATCATTTTATGGGGCTGATTTTGTTTATGGGATCCCTGAGCATGCCACAAGTTTGGCATTGAAGCCTACTAAAGGTCCTGGCGTGGAGGACGACTACTCTGAACCATACAGACTGTTTAACCTTGATGTGTTTGAATATCTTCATGAGTCGCCTTTCGGGTTGTATGGTTCAATTCCCTTTATGATTTCTCATGGAAACTCTCGGGGAAGTTCGGGGTTTTTCTGGTTGAACGCTGCTGAGATGCAGATTGATGTTTTGGGAAAAGGATGGAATGCTGGTGAGGAAAAGATAATGATGCCAATAGATGACAAAAGGATTGACACTTTGTGGATGAGTGAGGCTGGTGTGGTGGATGCATTCTTTTTCATAGGTCCTGGGCCAAAAGATGTGGTTGGGCAGTATACTAGTGTTACTGGAAGGCCAGCAATGCCACATTTGTTTGCCACAGCCTATCATCAATGTAGATGGAATTATAGGGATGAGGAGGATGTCTACAACGTTGATTCAAAGTTTGATGAGTATGACATCCCATATGATGTATTATGGCTTGATATTGAGCATACCGATGGGAAAAGGTATTTTACTTGGGACAAAGTGCTGTTTCCTAACCCGGAAGAAATGCAGAACAAGTTGGCTGCAAAGGGTAGGCATATGGTGACGATTGTTGATCCTCATATTAAGAGGGATGATTCTTATCACATACATAAGGAGGCTTCAGAGAATGGCTATTATGTTAAGGACGCAACGGGTAAGGATTTTGATGGATGGTGCTGGCCTGGATCCTCATCCTATATAGACATGGTGAACCCGCAGATCAGGTCCTGGTGGGGGGACAAATTTTCTTATAATAACTATGTTGGCTCCACTCCTTCCTTATATATATGGAATGACATGAATGAACCTTCTGTCTTCAATGGTCCAGAGGTAAGAGTTTTGATAGTGCAGATCTTATTCGTTTTTCTTTCCTTTTTCATACTCTTTCTTGCTGCTTCATGCATGACAAAATAAAGCTCGATGTCTGATTCTGTTAGCTTTGTGGTGAAATTGTATTAGAGTAATTAGTCAGTAGACCAATTAACCGATTTAAGATGCTTGATGTACTTGTTTAACTTTTCTCATCCGTGAAGGAGGTGCTCTGATATGTTGGAGTTCTTGGGAAATCTTATTTGCATTGTCTTAGCTGTTCTATGTTGACTTGATCTTCATTGTTAAGGTTAATTTACTACTTGCAAAGTCTCTGCTGACTACTGTCCATTCACTCTTAAAAATCCTTGATCTGCAATTAACATTTATTCATCTATAGGATGTGTGGCCACTAGCAATGGTTTAGCAACTTTAAGGCCTTTTTGATCTGTATGGAGAGTAGCTCAGTCTTGTAAGGAAGAGGAGGATTTTTTTTGTTGGAAAACTAGTTTAAACTCTGAAGAAGCTACATATTCAATTCGCTTTCTGTAATTGAAGTGGATTGAGTAGCTTGAGGTTTAAAAAAGAGATAGTTGGGAGAGTAGCGAGATGGAAATAATTTACAAAGAAAAACTCAAAGTTGAAAGAATTGTTGGTCAATATTCTAGAATTCATGAAAATAGAGCCAAGAAAAGTTGAATTTTCATATGTTTTAAGGGCCAGAAGAACAAGCTTGTAGAAAGTTTTAGAAGTTGAAGTTGGTGTAAAATCAAGTATTCGGGTAATAGTAGCTATTATGGGAAAGAAAATCTTAGAGAAGAAGAGAAGAAGAGAAGAAGGATGTATCATTTCATGTACTTCCAGACCAGCTTCTTTGATCAGAGGTTGGGAAAAGAAAGTTTAAATACAGAAGCCTAGAGGGCATCAAATGAGTAACACGAAAGGAAAATTTCAACAGTGTTATTGAGAGTTAAACGGACAAACAAAGAATTGGAGAGGAAAGAAATAAAAGAATAGAACTCGAAGTAGCTCCAAAGTGAAATTCACAATGGAAATTTTAGCATGCTTCAATTATGCAAGAAAAGAAAAAAAATGACAGCTAGTGTTTGCAAGACAAACTCACCATAAGCCCTCCAATAAGATTGCACGATATTCTTCCAAGCTTTAAGCTGGAAAACTAGCTAAAAATTGTTGATTGAATTGCAAGAGTATCTGTCTAATAGAGCAAAACGCAGAATTGAATAGGCTTTAACAAAGTAATTAGCTTATGTGCTTGGCTAAATCAAAGTAATAGTTAAAAAAAGGAGAAATAGAACAAGAGAGAGAACTCTTAGGATCACACCAAGACAGAGGGACAAGAAAATCTAGAAGTTGCACCTAGGACCTTAAGGCTTGATTGCATCGCAAAACTAGATCTGCAAAGAACATTCTGTAGATTTTTTAGATTGAATACTAAAGGTATATATTATTGAATGGAAAACTCTTTCTGTAGACTCAGAGAATGACCCCTAAATTAAGTAGGAGCAGACTTTTATATGGACGTAATAACCTGAATCTATAATGAGAAGGACCACCGAACCAAAATTCAGATTTCCTATAACAATGATTAGAGAATCTGAATTTTCTGCTGATAGGAAACTACTGAAATACCCTTAACCTATGAAGACATCCGAAACTTAATTAAACTAAATGTTCCCTACTAATGACTCATAAACTGGAGTTTCCAATACTGAATCTAGATTGTAAATTCAATGTTTGCATTAAAAACTTTTGAATTTCTTTGGGCTCTTTCATATTCTGCATTGTTCTCCCCAAGTTGGAAAAAATTCTTTATTGAATGTTGAACAATTGAAGGATAAAATTAGAGAATACCAACCATTGCATCTACAGCACAAGGTTAGAATTTTCCTCATGTGAAACAACGGAACTGGAATGATAGAGTTGACTGCTTGCCAATGCTGTAGATTTGCACTGGAAAAACCAAGTCAGTTTCAGAAAGCTAGTTGGAATGTAGGATTCTTTAGTCATGTTGCATCTGCCATGATCTTGCACAAGTATCTAAATTCAGAATAATCTTTTGCCATAATCTCTACTGTATCCATGTTTAAAAATCCTTTGTCACTAGCCTTGGCAACTGCGACACCTTGCTGCAACTTGGTCTTTGGTTCCTTTTCAAACACAACGCTAGCAGTAACTTCACCTCTAAGATTTTCATGAACTAAGTGCATAATTAATGGATGAGTGTTACCTAGTTCACAACCAGAATGATGCACCAAGATCTGTTTAGTAGGTTCTGGATACTAAATATATATTATGTTAATATTGTTGGTAACGCAATTGAAGCTCTGGTAAGTAAGATAGGTAGTTATTTTGAGTTGAGAACCAAGATCTTTTGAAACTGAGTTAAGTTGTGGGAAGGTACCTTTAAGTTTTCTATCCTATTTCATTTCCTTGTCCTGGTAATTCAGAGAATTACACTTTTTATGCATGTCTGTACACTTTTCTGGCAGGCTAGGTCACTAGATGAAATGGAAGGATGAGATTGACAAAGAAATTGCTTAGGCAGAAGCAGAAACTGAGTTTAATTGGATTGTTTGCTTATGTTCTGCTTACGGATTGAATACTTTATTGTTCATTTGATTAATCTTTCAAAGATTGAAATATGTCTTGCATGTCTAAAGCAATCTTTGCAGCCTATGCACCTGACAGTTAGCTAACTAATTAACAGGGTGACTTTATCAGAAAGCAACTCTCCAGTGAATTTTTTCCTTTAATCGGGATGTTGATTACATGGTTGGATTTGCAAAGATCTAAAACCAGTTAATCAGAAGCTGTGTGGTGTAATTTTTGCACTGACTGTAGGTGTTTATGTACTCCAACTTAGCATTCTTAGCTTTCAAATAAAAGTAAAAGCAGATATATGTGCATCTTCTGTGATAAGGGTGTCCAAATATTTGTGTATCACCTGGCATTAACAAGGTACATGTATCTCCACGACCATATCTAAATGTATGTTGTGGTAGGCTTCCAACAGTAGTTGACATACCTGTTTGTGTATTCTGATAATGGAGGGATGCTCTTTGATTAACTTTGGTGTATCAATTGACAACTTAAATGCATATTCTAGTAACAGAAGATTCTTTTAGAATAAATTGAAGGATGGTGAAATATGCTACTGATTATCCCTATGCTATTATCTAATAACAGTCTTGTAGTAGGTCTACTGTTATGATATCAGTCTTCTAGGTAGACTGAATCGTAAATTTGTTTAACCAGGTAACGATGCCTAGGGATGCTTTACATCATGGCGGGGTGGAACACAGAGAGTTACATAATGCCTATGGTTATTACTTTCACATGGCTACTTCCGATGGCCTTCTTAAGCGAGAAGATGGAAGAGACAGGCCATTTGTGTTGTCTAGAGCCTTTTTTCCTGGAAGTCAAAGATATGGAGCAGTATGGACAGGGGATAATATAGCAGAATGGGATCATCTAAGGGTTTCAGTTCCAATGATTTTAACCCTCGGTCTTACAGGAATGACATTCTCTGGTTAGTAGTTCCTTCTAATCTTTTCAGTTTCTTGGTAATCAATATTTTTCTTTTGATATTTTATGATGCTAGATGTACTCTGCAGGTGCTGATGTTGGTGGATTTTTTGGCAACCCTGAGACTGAGTTGCTGGTCCGTTGGTATCAAGTGGGTGCTTACTACCCCTTTTTCAGGGCCCATGCACATCACGACACCAAAAGAAGAGAGCCCTGGTTGTTTGGGTACGTTTTTTTTTTGGCTCTAATTTTGTAGCTAGAAGAAATATTTGATTGTGTTTTTGGTGTCGATTTCATTTATTTCTGATCCTTGTTTCTGCAGAGATTAAAAAAAGAAAAGAGTCACAACAAACTACCATGAATAACTGACTTTTATTCTATTATTTTTTAATTTTGTTATTGATAAAACAAATATCTGACTTACAGCGGTGCAAAGAGGTTTAGCAGTCTGGTTAATTTTTGTTTTGCCACTTTCTTATATGTGACTTTCTTTTCATCATCTATAGGTGTTCTGAAAACCGATTTAATAAACTTAATTACCATTACTTTCTTTTATCTAGAACAACCAAAAAGGGCTGGTGTGTGGGGAGGAATCACTACTGTAGTGGGTTTTTAAGTTATTTGATGTTAATATAAAAACGTCTGGACAATAGCTGATCAGAATGAGACGTAGAATGATGAGTAATAATTTAGTTTAATGCCATTTCAAGAGCTGCGTAATGAAGTGTCGTAAAGTTTGGAGATTGATTCTGTAAAAACTTAAGGTTATCATCAACAGATGATGGAAAAATGGCTTATCTTAGTTGAATGCTTGGCTAAATGGTTCTGTACTTAGAGGAAGAGTCAATGTTATTATCCTAATTTGAGCTTGATGGATGACTTGCAATAGCAGATGAATGGTGCATGGCCATTATCAATTTGTGCACTGATTCTCTTGGGCTTAGTCAGCTGGTTTCTTCATATATGAGCATTTGGATGTTTATTTTTTTATCTTATGATGTAACTCACATTGCATAGGTTGCAAGAGAACTTATTCTTCTTTCTGTGAGATCGTAGTTGGTTCCAATTTGCTAAAGTAGTTACCATTCTAAGTTTTGCTATCAACAAAATGCTAATGCTCTGGCGATCCGCTCTTAAAGTGCATAATCCAATAGACTCACTAAGGTACTTAATCAAGAGTGGGCGGTCTCTGGCTGGGATAAAACCTTTCATCTCTTTTGGGCAATTGAATTATTGCAGATGTTCGCGCAATCAGAAGATTGCATAGGGATTTACCTACAGGACATTTAGCAGCAAATGATCTGTTGTTTCTTTATCTTGTTTTCAGCATGAAGCCAGGTTGTATAGATATACCTCCTCTGGTTTGGTCATCAATTTAATAAATTACTGTGTATGGCTTCTGAAGCGAAGTAGTTAATTTTAAACTACTGAGTACTTTGTATCTGCTTGCACAAAAATTCAGTGTCAACTTTTTGCTTCCACTGAATGATAGCAAATTCTTGTATGGTATCTACAGTTCCCATCTTATATCCAGATAGTTTGGGCCACATTAACTTTACTCAAATATTCGTTTTTTATCTGCAAGCAAAATCTTCTCTGCCATTTTATGTCGTCGATCCCTTTGAAGACTTATTTTTCTTAAAAGCTGTCTCTCACTGTCAGAATATAATGCTTTCATTATACTGTTATATACAACTCTAATGTTTATTGCATATTGTATATCCTCTCAAAACTTCGCCTTTGTTGTTGCCGCGTAGGACAAAATGGATGTAATTCCCTAGGTTTACTTGATCTTTTGTGATACTCTTTTGGATAGGAACTTCTTGGAAGATCTTTGGTTCAGCCTACCTAGGGACTCCCTATCATTGGTGAATATCCATTGATGTTTACCTAGTGATTGGCCTTACATTTTATATACTTGGTATTCCTTAGTTTTATATGAAAATTAGTCATACCAAGAGGAGTTTGCTGGTCACAGAGACGTCCGATGGCATACCTCAGTAAAGAGGCTAAGAGGTGTAAGTCAGTTTCGATGATAGGAGAATATCAGGAAAACAGTATAATTGCCCCGGATACATTTTTTCTCAAGGTTAATTTTGTAGCCATAAAGAATGAACTCTTCTACCTTAAGGATTATTGTGTACTTAACCAATGCAGTTTCTTAACCTTGAGTGTTGGGAGCATAATGAAGTTTATGGAATGTTGAGAAGAACCTCCTTTTGTTCTATAAATTTTTTTTGAAACTCTTTTAAACCCTCTTTGGGCTATGGTTGTCTTTTGGATATTAATAACAAAATGGAAGGTTGAAACTGTCCCATTAAAGCATCCTCAGGAACAAGAAAATGAGATGAGGACTAAATGCTAAAAGAGATAAGAATACACAATTTAGTTAATTTATTTATAGCAATGTAAAGAATATGTGAATTCCTAGGACATATAGCTTCCTAAGATAAAAGACAGAGTGGGATAGCAATGCTAACACCTTTGTCTAGTGTAATAGTGGAGGAGAAATGGGCATTTGGGTATGCATGACGAAGAGGTGGACTTAAAAAAACCTACTGGATTGTTGATGAAGCTAAACACAATGGATATAGCAAACCTACTAGATGCCTGAGGAAGAAAAGCAAGCCTTCTTATAAGATCTCCACTCAGCATGAAGTCAATAGGCACCGCTTTTAGCCTCTGTATCCTCACATTCTGACATTAATGCCTCCTAATTTCTACGAAGAAGAGAAATTGAAATGAAGTCTAGTAAATAAATAAATAATAAATAAAAGGGGGAAAGGAGCTATTTTAGATGACTTTATTAGGAAACTGCCATGCAGGTAAAATATGTTTCACTTCTGTCATTAGGATTCTGTGCAATAAAAGGAAGATATTTTTGGATTAAAAAATCCATACAATAAAAAAAGTGCAACTCCATAACTCAGATACACATGAAACATAAATTTATTCTCAAGAACACACCTTTGGAATAGGGATGAACATTGCAAAAAATAGATTTGTCAGGAGGATGAATGAGAAAAGGAGAACTCCATTTCAGTCAACAAGTGGAGGGCAATAGGAGAGTTGATTCTCTCTCTCAAGCTTAAACATATTGATTGGGAAGCTATCCAGTGGTTAGACAAGAATCGTAGTCTTTGACTCTTTGGAAGCCTAGACACAAGCCTAACTATTCTCATGCAAAAAGAAGTTCTTGTCTAAGGGAAGATGTCCATGATGATGAGAAATAGCTACAAGCAGCTATAGTTTCAGTTATCTGGTATTTTAGGTGTCAGCCACTGCACTTATATTTTTCACTTGGCTGAGGTATTGAGTTAACTGGTAAACACACTTGATATACCCATCCAGCTACCCTATGTATCCAGCTACCCTATGTGAATATGACTACCCTTCAGATGTTCTATTCTCTAGGTTTAAGCTTTTGGCATTTGCACAAGCGAGGACATCAGGGATAGGTAGGCAAATCAACTGTGAATGCTTTGGTCACAGTAATCCCGCAGCCTTTGCACAGATATTTCTTCAATTTCACCTGCCGTCTCATTCTAAATATCCTTGCGTTTATGCTTGATCCCTAAGATTAAGTGGGGTATAGTATGGAGTGCCGAAATCCTGCACCAAGTGGTTACCAACACCTTATTTGTTCATTGATTTCTTGTTGGCCACGTTAATCTTCAAATTTTGGGTTTGCTGAACAACTATTTTATATTCATAGGTGTCCTTTCCTTTTAGTTGCCCAGGAAGGCATTGAGGTGCATATAGTGAAAACAGATCTTAGTCCTCTAGTAACTACAAAATGTTCTGCACTACTCTCTTTGTTGTCCTAGATCCCAGGTATTGGAACTTCTGCAGAGAAACTGATTTGATGCTCTATTTGTCATTGGATAACATCTTTTGCTTTGGAATTGGGTCTTCCTGATTTAAGTGTACAAATAACTTTTTGTGGTCCCTTCCGCAACAAGTTTTTTTATCTTTCAAATTCGTTCACTGTTCTTTTGCAATAAGAATGTTTCAGCGCTTTGAATGCAATTTCATTTCCCGTGATCAATTTTCTTATACTCTCTTCAGTTTTGAGGCAATATGTTGAGATAATATTGTAGAATGATTAAGAAACGGATTAGAATGAGATAATATTGTTCCCGTTTATAAATGTTCGGTGGGCCATATGGCTACTTATGGGTTGCCTGCTTCAGGTCCATAGAATTATGAAAGACGACAAGATGAGATATTCTACTACAATTTCAAGGGTGATTTGCTGGTAAAATTTTTCAGTTCATAGAAGTTGGTTGGACCATATGGCGACTCAGTAATATCCTGGACCATATGGCGACTCAGTAATATCCTGTATAACATCCAAAGAACGGCAAGAACCCTTTGGCTCATAACCTGAATAATGTCTAGATAAACTAAAATGTCCCATAACCAGCAATTTAGCATGCAGCAATTATCTATTTCATCTTTTAAATCTGGAAATAGCTGAAAGTGATGGTGTAGAATCTTGTGTTTCTTAGGACGGAAGGTTGTTGGTGTGGGCGGGGGGAGGGGGGGCGGTGGTGGGGATAGAAGAGAATTAAGCCCATCTCAAATTTCATAGTAATTATCATTTGATTCCTTTTCATGAAGTAAACAATGCTGTTAAGATGAGGCAATTTTTATCTGTATCCTCTTGAAGAATATCAAGTCTTCATATGGTACTTCTTGTGGTGGTTGTTCTACGTTAATGTTTCTTTTAATTGGCTCATAGATTGTCCTCAAATGTATTCTATGGCTACAGATTTTTGTCAAGTTGATGACCTGATTAGGATTCTTGATTTATTTATCGTCACTAGTATCTGAATTTGCCAAATGGTATTCAAGTTCTTCTTTTCCCCTGCTTCAATTTTGGTTTTTGGGGAGGGAGGGGTCAATAGAGATCTTTTCACTTTTACCATCTATTAATTGAGTCTTATAATTCCAGCGAGGAAGATAGTTAATTAGATACCAATTTTTAAAGGCACATGTTATATAAATAATCGCCAACTTTTCTTATATAGTAGCTTGCTATTAAGCTTTTGCTTTTCTTACAAATGATATCTTTTATCTTATCTAATATCTTTTACTTGTTTTCTGCTAATTGGTTGCAGAGAGCGGAACACAGAACTCATAAGTGATGCCATACACACTCGCTATATCTATCTTCCTTATTTTTACACATTATTTAGAGAGGCAAACATGAGTGGTACTCCAGTTGTGCGTCCTCTTTGGATGGAATTTCCTGATGATGAAGAAACCTACAGCAATGATGAGGCTTTTATGGTCGGGAATAGTCTTTTGGTACAAGGAATTTACACTGCGGTAGGAGCACATTTCCTCTTTTTTTTTTTTTTTTTTCCTTTTTGTTCCTGTTCTTTTTCAACATTAAATGATTTAAAATTTTTGCAACCAGCGAATTAAACAAGTATCAGTGTATCTTCCTGGTGATCAATCTTGGTATGAGATGAGAACTGGAACTGCATACAAGGGAGGTAAGAGATACAAGCTTGAGGTTTTAGAGGAGAGCATTCCTTCCTTTCAAAGGGCTGGAACCATTGTTCCAAGAAAAGATCGGTTCCGAAGAAGCTCCACGCAGATGGAAAAGGATCCTTATACTCTGGTACATTCTTAATCTTCTCTGTTTCTTGTCAATGGTTTAGGATAATGGGTTTCCATTGCTTTCTTACTATTCTTATGCTCCTTATTTAGAAGTGAACTTTGCCATGTTTAACCAATATTCAATAAAAGATATCGCATCATAAACGAGTAAACTAAAGAGGATTTTCCTAAATAATTATCAAACTAAGGTAATTGAGGCTTACTAAGATTATCCTATTAAATGAGGTTTGCAGTGACAAGAATAAGCAGAGATTTGGGAACTGGAATGGGAAAACTGTATTATCCATGTGATTCCCTTGTGCACTAAATCAAGCTTATTGATAGGGACTCTGGTGGTTATGAGATAAAGAAATATACATTGAATTTATCTCAGCAGTAATGGTTTATTTTGGCGACTTCTATTGTCTGGATGTTCTTCTGAAGAATACGTTTGTTTGTGCAAGCAGGACTATCCTTCTGTTACAAACAAACTTGGTTTATTCAATCATATTGACTGCATGTGGTAGTTTTACTGGAAACTTTTGTTGCATTTTTTCATTTTCTCTTGGAAGGTGCTCATTCTGTTATCTAGATATCGTATTAGCAGTCAATGAGTGCTCAGTATTGCTGTGAGATAGGTTCATCCTCACATCCATGTTTCTTTCAGCCTTTCCTTCTCTACTTCATTATCTTGTTCTTCTCTTTTCCCTCATTTAGGTTTTTTCTGGGAGGGAAGAGCTGTGGTTGGGAGGGGATTAATTCTTGTTGGAGCCAACTTCACTTATCCCTTCACGTTCAAATATAGTCTCTTGGAACAGAAAACTGTGTATTTGGGCTGTAAATCAAAAAACGCCACCATTTTTTCCCACTATGCTGTTATTATTTTCACTTTTTTCTCACACAAGTCAACCATATTGCCCCGCTAAAACTCAAAAAAGTTTAATTTAACTCAAGTTGAGTTGCAGTCCTAATACCCCACTAAATCTTTTATTTACTGGTGTTATTTACTTGTAAAGCAGCTCAAATTTGCTAATATCAGCATCTTGCGTGACACAGGTTATTGCTCTTAATAGTACCCAGGAAGCTGAAGGCGAACTCTATATTGATGATGGGAGAAGCTTCGAATTTCTCAAGGGTGCCTTCATTCATCGCCATTTTACATTTTCTGATGGAAAACTTACGTCTACTACTGCATCTGTTGGCGGAAATAAATATTCCACGGATTGCACAGTGGAAAGGATCGTATTATTGGGGTTGTCTTCCAGACCGAAATCTGCTCTTGTTGAAGCATCAAATGAGAAGTTAGACATAGAACTGGGGCCACTTAGACTTAGAGGGGGACAGAGCCCTTCTGTTTTGACCATCCGGAAGCCTAACGTGAGGATTGCAGATGACTGGAGTATCAAGATCTTGTAAAACTGGTAGACTAAAATCATCTTTTCTAGTTTTGGTTCGAGCTACTTTCCGCCTTTTGCCGGTTAGACATAAGCATGGATAAATTTAGAGGAAACTTGTGCTAATCAAACAGAGTAATACGTGTTATGTGCAATTCGAATAGATTAGCCCTTGAAAAAAGTGTATTAGTCCTTTCATTTTCTGTCATCTTTTTCAAGTGACAGATGTTGAAAAATTCTTGTTTTGTTTTAATAGAAAACTGCTTTTGTATTGAGTTGGCAGTCTTTCTTGGGTATTACCGCGGGTGACTTTCTCGAAGACCGGATGCTGAAGAGAGCCCCTTTCTAGGGAAGCCATATGGTGGCAGGAGTATAGGGAGGAATATGGGATTTAGGAATTGACAAATGAACTTTTGAACTATGATGATCAAGGTATTCAATCATTGAACCCTTCCAATGAGAAGGTCTTCTGATATCCGCAAGGATGGCAAACCGAAATGGGATTTTTCATTTTGGATATAAAACGTAAAACGAGACAGAGAATCACTAATTCAGTCTTATGGATTTGCAGGGTCCTTCACAAATTTGTGTTTTAACAATAATAATTAAAACAGTGTTCCCTCAAAGGAAAAAAAAAAAAAAAGAAGGGGTTTTTAATTATAATTTTGATATTTGCTTTTTGGCTATTGGTGCTCTGCAGTTTCCGATTTTCTATTTTTCAATGAACATAATACAATTTTATTTATCTGCTATTAGTTAGCCTTTAGACACAAAAGCCCCTGATAAATCAAATTATTTATTTTCTTATCTAATAGAAAAATTTTATTGGTTATATTATTTTCTTTCAATACTAGTTTTGCCTTTCTATAGTAAAATATCTAATATATTAAAACTCAAATGATTTATTTACATATGTAAAAGAAAAATTTCATTGATTATATTATTCAATATCAATTCTAGTTCTCCTAATTTGTTATATTTTATCTTACTTGAACATCATAAAAAGAATTTAATCATGCAAAATGAAATAATATGTTTTTTCTTCTTCTGTACTATGCATGCAAATTTTCTTTTCTATTCCTACTTGAATTTTTACGAAAAAGTTAAATAGAACATATTTATCCCCAAAAAAATTGTGAGATTTCATCATTGAAGCTACTAAATAAAATGTATACAAAAATTTAAATTTAGAGAATAGTGTAACGACCAAATATGTTTTTCATAATGTGCAGTAATTTTGCAATCTGGAAACAGTTCTTGTAACTCAGTCCATATGCGAAATAAGTTGGTCTTTTGGCAAGAAACCTCCTACACTGAAAAATACCATTCAAGAAAAGGTATATTTTTGTAGCTCAATATCTATTTATTGAATTACGAGTCAAATTCAATTATGAAAATGTATATGGCACAAGATGTTTCATGATTTCAGTACAAGTAGAAATAATGCCCCTGAACAAATGGCACCAATATATACACTTTGTTTGTTGCCATTTTCATTTGGTCGGTGAGGCTTTGTCATGAAATTCTACTAACTTCATTACTTAAGTGATATATTAAATAGCAATTTTTCCCAACATTGTCACATTCTTTTCTTGCATCATCAACTTTTTGTATTTATTTCGATCATGAAAGGACTCATTATAGTAATGCGTTCTCCCATTTATAAAAAGTCACTTTTGTCATCGAATTCTTCTTTTGCATCATCAATTTTTTTTTTGATTTTTGCAGTCAAAGCACGTCTTATGATAATGGATTCTTCCATGCACACAATTTTTTCTCTAATAATTCATAACACCTTAGGATAATGTGCACAATTTTTACTCTTGTTCATTGATCTAAATGGTATATCCAGTGTCAATTTTATTCATCGTCATCACGTTTTTTTCTTAAAAAGTCATTTTTTAAAAACTTTTGCCTCAAGATTGATGCATCATGATGATGCGCATAAAAAATCATTACATTCTTATAGTGTACTGTCAACTCTTCTTTTTTTTTTCATTTACTTTTGCCTCGAATTGACATATTATGATGATGCACACATCCTTTTGTTCCTCATGTCTAGCCTTGATAACGCATTAGCATGTTGCGTTCTCCTACTTGGGCTAAGTGAATGCAATATCATTAAACGTTTTTTTTTTCCTGAGACAACTTTACATGGAAGACTATGGTTGCATTTGGAGTACTTTCTCGGTATTACCTTTTCTTTTGGGCGTACCTGTGGTTGCAGTACAAAAGAAGTTTTTTTTTTCTTTTTTTATTTTGTTTATTTTTACAGAGATAAGTATTATATTTTACTCTTCTATTAAGAATGAAATTGTCATTTTCTTTTTTCAAAGACTAATTTCATTTATTTTTTGCCCTTCATTGATGCTAAAATTATTACCGAATTGAAAAAAAATAAAAAATTTAAGAAAATTTTATCCAATTTCCTCTTTGTGGTAAACAATTTTACTTTAACTACTTTTTTTGAAGTTATAATTAAAATTGATTGTAAATAATATTACTTTGTCTTACTTTTGTTTTGCTTTATAGAAGAGCAAAAAAAATCTTATTCTAATATTTGATTCCATTTGATCATTTTATACATACAAAATTTGAACATATGCGGATTTTTTTTAAAGAGAAATTTCATTTGTTTTTTTCCCTTTCATTGACATTGAAATTATTAACAAATTGAAAAAATAAATAATTTAATAAAATTTTATCCTATTTCCTCTTGTGGTAAATAATTTCATTTTAATAATGTTTTTACAGCTACAATTGAACAAGATTACAAATGATATTATTTTGTCTTACTTTTTATTTTACTTTACAAAAGAGCAAACAAAATCTTATTCTAATATTTGATTCTATTTGATCATGTTATACATACAAAATCTAACCATATACCTACAAGATCATTAATTATATTAATTGTATACAGAAAGTAAAGAACTACAAAAATAAGATAAGAAGATGAAAAATTTCAACTTCTAAAGATCCTATTTGAAAGTGAGAATGTCATGATATTTAAAACCTCAAATCCCAACTTGATAATCAATGATCGAGGGGATAGGTTAGCGGTACGATTTAGAATTCTTTTTTTCTTTTTCATTTCCTGTTTTGAAGTTATTTTGAGTTATAGTTCATTTAATTTATCATGGTTCCCTGTTTTGAAGTCTATTTAAAAGATATTACTGCCTTGTGGGATTTGAATAACAAACTTGAGCCTAATTTTCCTTTTGAGGGAAAAACAAGAATTTCATTAAGCAATATCAGCCTAACAGTAGAAGGGATATGTGAGAAGGGATATTTTAACACTGCTAGTTAACAATTTGTCAATCATGACTAAAATTTAATATTTTATAAAGAAAGAAACCATATATTATAATTATAACTTGTTACCTAAATTCTTATTCCATTTATTTGGTTTTACCTCAAAAGAATAAAAAAAACAATCCTTTTGCTTGGGAGGAAGAAAAAAAAAAAACAAATATGAATATCCTCAATTGTCACCTCCAATGTTAACCAGAGTGGCCTAAATCTACCCAACATAACTGTCTTCTACTATGAGGCAACTTCAATATACATATATAAGTACTATTTTTTCCTTCTTCATTGAAATAAAAGCAAGACTAAGCGACCATTAATATAGTAATCTTCAAATGTAATTGGTTCCTAATTTAAGAGAAGTATTTACTTTTACCTTATTTTTATTTAGTTCGAGGATGAAATGGAGAGAAAAGGGAAGAGGAGAGGGGAGAAAATATTCTTTAATTTCATTTTTTATCCATATTTCTTTCTCTCTTATTAATTTTTAAAATTGAAGAAATTGGGTCAATCTTGTCATTAGTCTATTTTATCTTGTTCAAAATATTTTCTTTCTCTTAACCCCTTCAATTAGGGACGAGAAAGATTACTGATGCTTCCCTCCATGTCAATTACTTCTCTTCCTCGTTTTCCTCCAAATCAAATAAGATAAATCACCAAATTTCCTCCTCATTTATATTCCCTACACTTTTTCTATCCTTCTGCCCTAACCGAGGATGTAGAAGGCTCCAGAACAAGCCAAGCTAATGCTCATTTCAAGCCATCTCAATACTCAGCAATCACATGCACCCAATAGATCCACCTAAATTATGGATAATGAAGAATGCACTTGTTATATACAGTTTTTCTGATTATATATAGTAAGAAAAATAATCATTTTTCAAAATCAATCTCTCTCTTTTATCTCTCCTCTCTCTACCTTTATCACACACTAAACTATCAATTCACTGAAACACCCGAGTTTTGGTATTTCGAATGCTTGAGAAAAATTTTAAAAATCTAAAATTTGAATAGTAAATAATAAAATTATTTTTGACTATATATAGTCTAAAAAATTACTATACATAGCACTTCCATAAAGAATATTACTAGTAACAATTATTAAGTATTTCCAAGATCAAAATTCTCTAAACTAATATTCCCTCCGTTCACAACATAATTGAATGTCCCATTTTAACTTAGTATAAGATTAAGGAGAGTAATTTGAGTATAAAAAAATTACTATGATATTTTTATTACTTAAAGAGATTAATGGTAGGACTCATATATTAGTAGAACTTAAATCTCTTATATCAAGAGAGTAACAGATGTTAGTGGTGGGATCTTGTGTTAGTGAAGCTTACTTCTCTTAAATTAAGAAAGTTATTAATGGAAGTTTAAAAAAAAAATTCAGGTACGGATATCTTTAAAAAGAAGTATGGAAATTCAATTGTGAATAGATGTAGCAATATTTAGTGTTGGTGTAGAAAATCTTAATGATTTAAGTGCCGAATGCTTCATTGGTAGTTCAAAGGAAATAACCACCAGAGGGATGGTCTAGTGGCTTGAGCTCTGGCTTCCCCTTAAATATAGAAGGTTCGAACCTCACTGCGGATCATAATGTTGATCCGACGGGTCAAATCTCTCTTTTATGATGGGGCCAGTGTTTGTATTGGTTGTTCACCTTATCTGATATATTCATGAGAAGAACATGTAAGCCCTAACATTGGGTAGTGAGAGAGTTATTAGTCCGCTATTTCTACGTCTACTCTTTTATTTAGCCAAAAAATAAAAAATAAAAAAAGAAGGTTAAAGGAAATTCTCTAGGACAAGGAACTCTATCATGAAAAAAAGTATTACTCTATTCGTTCACAATTAAATGTCCTCATTTTTTTAAAAAAGATTTTCACAATTGAGTGTTCAGTTTCTTAAAATAATTATATTTTCCTAAAATTTCATTAATAACATTCTTAAGTTCAGATAAGCAAACTCCATGAACACAAGGACATCGCTACTAACATCTTTTACTATTTTGATTTAAGAGATTTAAGTTTCACTAGTATGTGGGTCATATCATTAACCTCTTTAATTAATAAGGACATTATAGTAAAATTTTCTAGTCAAACTACTATCTTTAATTTTAAACTAAGTCCAAATGAGACGTTCAATTGAGAATGGAGGGAGTAGCATTTAAAAAAGAAAAAAAGACACTTGAAATTCTCATACATTTTTAGATTCCAATCGATTTCTTTCTTTTATTTTAGGGATATTCTTGTATAATTTATCTTTCGTGATGCAACAACACAAAATGAAATTTATTTTGCATATCGTATCTATTGTATTAACATAAGTGATTATATAATTTGTATTGTCGACACCAGATTACAACCCTTCCTTTGTTCCCCTCCCCTTCTCGTCTCCCCATCCTTCTAAGACAGAATTTTAAAATTAATTATATAATTGACACTTAAAATAAATAAATTGTTAAGGATGAGGATATTGTTAGAATAAAAATTTTAAATCCATCTCCTCCAGCCATTATACCTACCTTTGATCAATAATTGTGTACATTCAGCAGCTCCATAATTTCTACCAAAAAGAGGGAAAATGTGAGAAAAGAATTAATATTGGAATCTGTCTTGGACGAAAAGGAGCCCATAATTCATATGGACCACTAATAATTATCAAATTATATCTCACATAAGTGCTACAAATCAAAGCGAAAAATCCACTTGGGAGGAAGCACCAGCTATGATAGCTCATGTTTCGCACGTAATCAAATCTTAAAAGTAAAAACGCATATATCTGTTTAAACAATTCAATAATTGTCTAGGCATACATAGAGAGGGAAAGAGAACCGCCGCATTTTCTCTTCATTGATTGGTTAGCAGATCATCCAATCAAATTGCTTCTTTTACTTTACCAATGATTGGTGAAATTTAATGCTTTGAATTAGAAAATGTTTGGAAGTATTATCCAAGCAAATAGTTGTTGGACCAAAACAATTGACATTGCAAATTTCTTTAAACCTTGAAAGAGATTGGATGACTTTGACAACTTTGTTGGCTGCTAAAAAACATGCTGAAAATGATAATAAAAGGAAATGTACACTGACCAACATATCATCATCATACATTATTATAATTTTCTCTAAAGTCATCAATTTATATATTACTATAATACATGCTACTATATATATATATATATATATATTATCAATATTTATACGGGGCTGGCTCAAAAATATTTATATGGGGTTTATACTAATTATATGCTTTTATAGTTGGAGGCTTGTTCTTGTATTACACGGAAAATGATCTCCTGCATGCATCTCTAAAGTGTTTGTGATTTGCTCAAATCTCTCTGATAAAAAAAATTTCTGTACTTCCTTCAAATTTCTTGAAACTTCAACATCACTGCTAAATATTGCTTTCACTGGCCTGTGATCAGACAATTTTGATTCTCCTCTAGCATATAGGTGTTGCTTCAACCCTTCTCCAAACCAAATTATCCTATCACACCTAAAAGCAAAAAAGCGTTTGTTAAAATGTTTATCGCGATATATTATGAAAGTATCTTATATCATGTGTTATATTTATGAGGTAGAATTCGTAATAACAAATAATCGTATATAATTTAACGTTGGAGTTATATTGTACCATGCTGGTGCGCGTTTCTTTTCGCTCCTCTTGCCTTCAGAGGCAATACCATAATAATCATCAGAGTTAAAACAGTATTTGTATGTTGGAGCAAATTCAATTGTTCCTTCATGCCAGCCTTCAAAAACTTGGCCATCCATGAGTTCTGTCTTCAGCTTTATTCATAAAAGGACAGTAATCGATTAAAATTTAAATGCTGATACATTAAGAATGATCAATCAAGAATAACATTCGACGCAAATTAAGGATTGCTCTCTTGAATTACCTGATCATTTTCTAGCAATGCATTCCATTCCCCCTTATCTACGAGCACTCTAGTTTTCGATTCGGGTAGAGAAATCCTATAGTTCAAATCTCCAAGCCAAACCACCCGCCTGCAAAAAATTTAACCCTTGGATTAGAAACGATATCATGAAGATTTCTCAGGATTGATCAAATAACAAGATTAGAAGTCACTAATAAATAGTTTAAAAATTTTCAATATTTATAGAGAAGAAGAGAAAGATCTGGGTGAATTTCTTGAATTAAGAAGTCAACTTTACGAAGACCTTTTCATTTTTTTTGATGCAATTGTCGGTTTACCAACAGCAGACAATATTCCATTTCCTGTTGGTTTAGCCAACCATTTTACTGTAATACATTCATTAGATTAATTCAAAGTAAACTAATAGTAATTCAACGAGAATAAAATACTTAGAAAGGTGATTAACATAATCATCTGAAGCTTTCTTTCCTGATTGGTGGATCGAATCGATAACGACAATATTTAACGTATAAATTAATCATTGATTTTGCTTAGTGATTGAATAGTACTTGTGTCTTATTTGATGACATATAGTTAAGCAAAAAAGAGACTAATTAATAAAGAGGCATATCGATAACGAATCAATTTGGACGGTTTATAAACCATTTTTTAAGCAAGATTAACTTGTTAAACGTACTCATGATCTAGAATCTTTCTAGGCAGATCAAGAGAAGGCCCTCTAGGAAAGACTGTTCGGGACAAAATCTCGGCTGCATTCGAGTTCCTATGCTTTTCATCTCCTCCTCTACCTCCTGATGCTAGATGGCTGCATACAAAGCAGAAGCTTGTTTCATGTAACCGAAATCTAACTGAGACAGATCCCTGCAACCGAAAATTTTAGGGAATGGAAACGAAGAGATAAGTCTTGGTTTTGATCAAATGTACGGATCTCTCGCGTACATCTTCAAAATCCAAATTCAACGTAGTAAGTACGTATAGGAGAATGTTTTCCTTTTAATTAGACAAAATGAGGCTGGGAAGGATTTATATATATAGCGTATGATATTCTAATCTCAATGATCCCAAAATGGGAAAAGTATACTACAGCTTAATTATTTTCTTTTTCACAAAGTCTATAAATAGTGAAACATATTGATACTAGTAATGATCAAGACAACCTCTTGATTACCATAATTAGTAAAACAAAAGTTTTTTTTTCCCTTTTGATAATTACCTTGTTTCCGAGGCATCCCATGATGCCGCAGCCTACGCATGAGACAGTAGGGTTTCGAACAAACGGTCGAAGATCGCTCCTAATCCAAACAGAAATCAAGATTCCCACCATTTGCTTACTGATAATGCACCTGAACTTGTGTGAACGACTGCCCTGAAATGATTTCTCTTCATCAAGAAAACAAGAACTGTTTTGGTCATTTTTCTCTTTGCAATCTTCATTTCTCTTCTTGCTCTTGAACTCTTTCTCGTTCAGAGCTTCTCTAATCAAGGAATTCCATTGCATCGTAATCTTGCGATTTTCTGAGCCAAATACACTTGAAGCTTTTAGAGGCACAACTTCTTGAAACCTGAAATCAGAAATTTACATGAACGTGGAATTCGGCAAGAAAATCCAGCTTAAACATATATTTTGAAACTAAAGTCATGGAAACATATATATCAAATTACCCGAAAACATAGATATCACAAGGATTGTTGCATGTGTCTAACCAATCATCAATATTCAATTCCTCAGTTGGTGCAACACCGCCGAGATTCCAAGTACTCACAAAAACCCTTTACAAAGAAGAACTCAAAAAGTTGAATCATATAAAATGCAAACAAATTTTGGAGAAGCATAAAGGCTACGTCCTGTAGCATAGCTAAAGGAAGGAAAGACAATTTTCTGCCACTGATTTATATATTGTTTGTAAAACAACCGAAACCTGACTTTGAATAAAATTGTTTAATTTATTACTTGTAGTTTTGAGTCTCTTCACGATCACGCGAAATGCTGCCTGAGCTGAAATACTTTTTGTCCAAAACAGGAAGTTCTAGCCAAGTTTCTGAGCAATCTGCAACGAAGTTGTTGCTGCACACTCGCTTCCTGAGAATCTTGCTGGCTATTAGTCTTGGCCACATGACCTTGAAGAAGCAGAAATACAAGATTATAGTTAGCCATGAGAAGAAGATGATCCCGGCAAGATATATATAAACTTCCTCTGAAATGAAAAAGAAGAAAGGTTCAGCTACTTCTATTTGATATTTTGGCTTAAATTCCCCGACTGCTGATACTCGATCAAATCTTCATTCTTAAACGATTGAATGTATTTCTAAAGTCTCATAGTTAGTAATCCCAAACTCAGAATGATTTAGCAGTAGTATCATGCATAGAAGCAGCTTCAACTTCCTAGCTAGCACCACCCCGCTTCAGTCAACCGCCCTCCCCAACATAAACATGCACGTATATGTATACACATCGCACCTACAGAGCGTGGAGAGAGAGAGAGAGAGAGAGAGAGAGAGAGAGAGAGAGAGAGAGAGAGAGAGAGAGAAAGGGGCTTACTTCTGCCTTCTTTCTTGGCATTTGATTCTAAGCTAAAGGCGGCAAAAATTTTTCAGGAGGAGAGAACTAAGAGACCAGAGTTTGATAGACAATGGCGCCTAATAAAGAGAGAAGAGAGGATCATGCTAGGGAAGAAAGACTCAGCCAGTTAAGCAAGTTGGAATGCAAGAAGCAACGAATGACGTGAATGATGAGAGAGAGAGAGAGAGAGAGAGAGAGAGAGAGAGAGATTAGCAGAAAACATGGGTCTCTGTAGCCTTATTATTATCTGTTTGTTAAGCTAATTGGTGGGATAATCACAATGTTAATGACATAAAAAATGTTTGTTGGGAGGGGGGGTGGGTGGGTGGGGGGTGTGAGGGCCAGGATTCCGCTGGGCTGAAGGGAGAGGATGCAAGGACCTACCCAGGCTTAAACCTTTCTGCTTGTTGGGAGTAAAGAGAAGGATGTCATATGTCTTTCTTGATTTATAAAAGCCGAAACCAAGTGGTGTGTGGTCTAACTTCACTCGCAAAAACGTTTGAGCTGTAAATTTCAATATAAGAAAAAAAAAAGGGGAAAGAACCTTTTACTGACATGTCACAAACTCATTCGGCAGTTCATGTGAAAGAAGGACAAAGTTGTCATAATAAAAGTGTCATGTCCAATGAAAATTTAGAAAAAAGAACAATATTCTATGTTGTCCTAATTGTTCTTTCTTGACTTGACAAGAACTCTCATTTCTTAAATTAAGCCAAAAAAAGAAGGTCCCATATTGTCTTTTATTTTCTCATATTCTATTGCTTTGTCAATGAAAATAGACAAAAGAAGCTTACCGCGCAAAATGCAAGTTGTTATATTCAAGGATTTTAATGTAGAAGGTTTACTATGTATGATGGCATTGGAAGGACGGTTGAGGTTATTGACTTTCTTCCCCATCACTCCTTAGATTTTTGCTTGCCATTTGACTTAATTTATGTGCTTTTACATTGCACATCCTTGTCTTTTCTATTTTAATTTTTAGTTCACTTAATTTTTTTCTCAGCATTTCCTTTGCCCGAATTGAAAAATTACGGAAGAGTTTCTATGTTGCTTATATAGATTTTACACTTTCATATTTGGGATTTAATATTAAGTAGTTGTTATGAAATAATATGTGGATGTTCATAGAACTTTTTTAAAAAATATTACTCCTGATCAGATTTGATTTTCTTTCCCTATTAGATTTTGGATTTCCATAAACTTTGTATTATGAGCCTATATATAAAGTCATATGATGATATTAATAATACATACATACTATTCTTGATTCTTGAGTTCTATTTTCTATCTCTATATTCTCTCTTCTCTTTTTATTTTTAGTTTTATATTGTTATTTTTCAAACATATTGAGTGACATTTTCGCTTTAATTCTGTGTTACCAACACTTAAATTCATAACACGTTATTCGCATGAGACTCTAGCGCTGCATCTTTGAAGTTTATAATAAGATAAGAAAGCGCGGATCTCTACCACCGAAATTTAGAGTTTAATCAAGAAAAAAGATATATTTTTCTATCTTTGAATTCCAATAGCACATCTTACAAAATTATGATTTTTTTTGTCTTAACATTTCTGGAAAGAACTATTTGTCATGTACACTAGATGTTCAAATTCATCTAGATCCAATAAGTTTTGAAAACACTATTGTTGAAAATAATGCATCATCATCTCAAAATCGCGCAAAAGTTATGATTTTTCTCTGTCATCATCTTTATGAGGATCTAAAGAAGGAGTATCTTACCGTGAAAGATCCACTTGTTTTGTGAAAGGATCTAAAATAAAGATTTGACAACCAAAAGATTGTACCAAAAGCACGAGAGAATATCGCTGACGCTGATATGTTATAGAAAATATTCTCTATATTTCACACTTCGAATATTGTCGTGCAGCAACAATATCGAGAAAAAGCCTTTAAGATATATGCTAAATTTTTTAGCTTTATAATCGAACAAGAAATGTATTTCTCTTACTTAGTTTTGAATTTTCATAGCAAACCTCAAAACTTAAATGTTTGATCTTTTGAAAAAAGACCATTTTTTTTTACGTATACATGGTGTTAAGATTCGTTTGTATATAGTAGGTCATGAAGACACAATTTGAGAAATACAAAGTATTAAAGATTTTACTAGCAAATTTTAAAGGAAACTTACAATTACCAGAAGATGATTGTTATATAAATGCTAGTTATGATTTGTTATAAGTGTGCCTAAAAGATTTTATGTCTATAAGTATGTAAAATTTTATCGCATTGAGAAACTCCTCAATTAATGTTATAAGGAGAAATATTACTAGTGATGTGAATAAAATATTTTTCCTTTCTCATATCTCTAACATACCTCAGTAGTAGGAATATGGAGAAAAAAATTTTAGACGTATTTTGAATTTATATTTTCTGAAACTAAATGAATCATTGATAAAACATTTTGACATCCGACCAATTGATTTTATGTTATTCCCTTAAGTGAATGCAATTTGAATTTATAATATATTTATGAAAGAGATTTTGGTCGAGACTAGTAGAAATGCACTTTGTTGTTACGCTATAAAAATGATCCATTCTTAATAAATAGATACTAGAAATGAGAAAATAATGAGAAGGGAAAAGAGAAAGTAATAATTATAATATGTTACTGATGTAATATGAAATGATATTTTGTCACGTACCTGTAGTACGTCGAGCATGTTATGAATTTCTTGATTATATTATCATTATATCGAATCATTTGATGCATTACTTTTGAGACATATGTATTACCGTTATGATCTAGAATATATGTCAATTATAGATGTTGCCGTTCATCTCTTCTGGTTTATATTTTATAGAATTTATAAAATTGAGATGCAATATTGAGTAAATTTGAAGTTTACTGATAAATAATTTACTAGTTGGCATGACCGGTAGGACTATCCGAAATCATTAAAATACAAAGAATGATTAAGAATTTGTAAAAATATTATGGAACTAGGAGTTTTCGAATATAACAAATTTCTATGTGCTATTTATTTTGTATTATTTGAGTTTTACTAGTATTACTTGGGGTTGAATGCGTTATTTTTGGATGAATACGAAGAAATTATTAGTTGATGTATCAGCAGAATAATCATATGTATATTGTTCATTTTCGCAACATTTAGTTTGCGATTCATTAATAACAAACTCATATCTAACATTCTCCCAACGATACAATTGATAATGGTTGTATTGAGATAAATATTAAACATCTTGTAGAATATTTATAACTGTGATGCATTATCCCTTATTTCGTATTTTGTCAACACATTATATGTTTTTCTCATAGTAGCTGGTTTGTGGTTAGAAACTAAATATTTTTCATCTAAGATTTACAAATGTGCTATGCATATTGCTCTACCACAAAATAATAAGATGGGACCTCAAAGAGATTATCTAATATATTGGGATTGAATATCAAGAGGGAGATTTGTATTTTGTTAATTTTGAATATGATGTCCCAACATAAAGAGGACCGGTAGGACTATTCAAGATCATTAAAATACAAATAATGATTAAGAATTTATAAAAATATTATGAAACTTGGAGTTTTCTAATATAACAAATTTCTATGTGCTATTTGTTTTGTATTATTTGAATGTTACTAGTATTACTTGGGGTTGAATGCATTATTTTTGGATGAATACGAAGAAATTATTAGTTGATGTATCAGCAGGATAGTCATATGTATATTGTTCATTTTCGCAACATGTAGTTTGTGATTCATTAATAATGATCTCATATCTAACATTCTCCTAATGATACAATTAATACTGGTTGTATTAAGATAAATATTAAACATCTTGCAGAATACTTATAATTGTGATGTATTATCCCTTATTTCGTATTTTGCCAACGCATTATATGTTTTTCTCATAGTAGCTGGTTTGTGGTTGGAAACTAAATATTTTTCATCTATGATTTACAAATGTGCTATTCATATTGCTCTACTACAAAATAATAAGATGGGCCCTCAAAGAGATTATCTAATATGTTGGGACTGAATATCAAGAGAGAGATTTGTATTTTGTTAATTTTGAATATGATATCCCAACATAGAGAGAAGAAAACGTGAGGTCAGAATAAAGATATTAGTTTGTATCTCATATTGATCTTCTATTTTGATCCACATAGAAAATACCTTAAACCAGAAGATCAAAAGATAATTTATATAGCCAGGTATATTAACTGACCAACATTCAACAAAGATTACTCTTATCATAGTTTATGTGTCTGAAGGACAATCTACCACTACAGATAAATTTGAGACACAACTGAAATGTGGTAGATAAGTCAGTTCCAATGATACAAACTCCTCACTAGAGCAAAGATTTAAGATGATCATATATGTTAAGTCGAAGAGATTTAAATTCCAGTAGAATTTTTTACCAAACATGATTGATATATTATTTTTAGAAGAAATTTGGGTATTTAAAAACTTTGACAATGATGAGGTCTCAACATGAATGGAAACTACTGAAACTGCACAAGTATATGGCATCAATGATATTAATACACATAATATATTTTAGAATAAGAGTTTTCAAATCAAAATGATAAAGTTCGCATGAGAAATTTAAAAAGTTCAAACTATGTACAAGTACGCTAAAAATTTACATGTATTCTCAGTAGGAATTATACACGTGAAGTGTAATCTCAAAGAGATAGCAGTGGATATTTACTAATAAAATGCGAACTATAAAATTGAATTGCCATGATGTATAGCGTATGATTCATTGTAAGATCTGTCACTAATTACGAAGAAATATATTTATAGTGATGGATATAATAGTGCATGATAACACTTAATATGTGTTTATTTTTGTTATCATTTGATAATGATACTTATATTTGAAGTTCTTGATAGATTCAATATACTTGAATCATATAAGTGGATTGTTCTACATGAACATAATGAGATTGTCTTAATGAATTATTATTGAAAAAATAATCGAGATTGTCTTAGCTAAATGTGTTTCTTTATCAGAAGATATCATTATTGTATAATTTGTTGATTGACATGTTGTTCTCCACATTAGGGGGGAAGGGGGAGAATATCACTAATAAAAAATAATATCATTTATGACTTTCATTATCTTGATCTATGAACAAATATTAATGAACTGGAAGTTCAAAATATTGTTTATTTGTATAAAATAGAAAATCACTTGTTTGACTAACTTCTGTAAAGTTAGTCATATAATATTCTAACTATATATATTCATATTTGGATACATGTCCCAGCAGGACAAATATATAAATTCTATAGCTATATAATTTTGATGCACACTTGAAGCGTGGTTGATCTCTTGATTTTAAAAATAAAATCTGCAAAAGAGAAAAGAATTTGATGATCAAGATATTCTTCCTGAAGAATTTAGAAAAGCAAGTATAGTAATCAAAATTTTAAAAAATTAACATTTTATTTTGATTAAACATCCTGAAGATGCTTAATATGAACATAACACATCAATGATCATTGGGTAATTATATGTGATAAACTTCCTTTATATCTATCAAAGGATATTAAAGAACTCTTTAGTCCTAAAGTATCATAATTCTGCAATTCAGTGCATGAATACACTTGTTTGTGTGTACGTAGATATTTATTCTAGTTCTTCTTTACCGAATGAATTTTGAGATAGCATTAAACTTACCCTTTGATATCTCTTTGAGATAGTTTATCTCAAATATTAAAAAAATCTAACTCATGTTGAGATAGATATAAAAGGTATAAATTACCTATATGATTCATACAAACCATGTCATTCATAGATATGCATTGATTAAAATAGCCAAATCTTTGACTTATATTGAAGAAATAAAGATTTATGATGTTGGTTGAGAATATATGTGATCATATTAATATTTTATTATATTCGAGATAAACAAATATTCTCTAAGAAGTAATTTCAACTTTATTATTAGATGATAATAAAAGTTTGATATATATCAAAAGAGACATGATAAAATATATTTTCATGAGATGTTTTTTACTCATGAACTCTAGAAGAGATCTGATATTGATGTGCAATAAATTTGATCATTTTGATTATTTCACAAATCTATCACTAAAACCTTACCGATAGCAACATTTGATTGAAAAATATCGATTAAGAGACCTCAAAAGGTTTTCTCATCAGGAGAGTAATAATGACATAAAGAATAGAGTACCTTTTTCTTTCACTAGAATTTTTTTTTTCATTGAGTTTTTATTTAGTAAGGTTTTAAAGAGGCATATTCTTTATATGATAAACATCCAAGGGAGACTTCTATGAAATAATATGTGGATATTTGTATTAGTCAATTTCTTGAAAAGAACTAAACTCCCAAAAATATTACTCCTGATTAGATTTGATTTCCTTTCCCTATTAGATTTTGAGTTTTCATAAACTCTTGTATTATGAGTCTATATATAGGGACGTATGATGACATTAAAAATACATACATACTAGTTTTCATTCTTGAGTTCCACTTTCTCTCTCTATATTTTCTCTTCTATTTTTTTTCAGTTTTATATTATTATTATCTAAACATATTGAGTGACGTTTTCGCTTTAATTTTGCATTACAAACGCTTAAATTCATAACAGTTGTTGATTTTTATTTTTTTAGTAACATCTATAATGTTAGAATGAATGTGTAAGTATAAGTTGATTTTGACTTAATATACGTCTTGTTTGAACACGTCTATTACAGTAGGGTGGTTCTTTTATCATTTCTTTAAATTTTTCAGTATTTTGCTGTCAAGATAGATACGCCAGTAAAATTCACTATTTTCATACGAGGTCAAGTTATTTGCTAACCCACTTAATTCACCATAGATTGATACATGCATGGAAAAGGTCAAGTTATTTGCTAGCCCACCTACAATTAGGAAGAGAAGATATTTACTGCAGGCAAACCTTCCCTGGTAGTAATTGACAAATATAGAACAAGTTGCAAATGGATATGACAAACAAGGTCAACATTTTTAGTATCTACTCAAAAGAGGACTATGAGGTTCTTTAGATTGGTCTTTATTGAATGGTGGATGCATATTGAACAGATGAGGTTCTTCATTTAAATGATGGTCGGCAACAAATAATCAATTTTGGTATATACTAAATTCTTTTAAGTTTTTAACATATTAAAATACAGTCTTCCAAAGGTAAACTTTCAGTAATTTTCGTTTAATTTTTTTGTAATGATTTCATCCCTGTTTGCCAACATGTATGCGATGTTTTTCTTTTCTTTTTTTATATTAGTGCTTTTTCTTTTTCATCCTTCTTGATTATTGTAACTAAGTATTTTGAAGTACAGAAGTTCCATGCACAAATGAAGTAATTTATCGGTTAATGGGGAATATTAGATCTTCTAGTTTCTAATTTTCACACACTCACAACAAAGATGATATTCATGCTCTCCCTAATAATTTTAGTCTGTTTTTCTAAAGAAAATACAAATGTTGTGTTTTTTGCAGTTTTTGATAAATACAAAAATTTGCAACAGAATCTTTTTTAAAGTTTCACTTGAAATCTGAAATAATATCTTGGAACAAATTAAGCTAACAAGAAAATTTATCATATGATCTGTAAGGTTAAGTTTGCGTAAATTTTGCACCTTATCAAACTTAGTGTGTTAAAGTCATTGTGAGAAATTTAACACAACACACACAAATAGAAATAATAAAGTTTGATACAAGAAAATTAATAATGTAGTTCGACTCAACTATCTACGTCTGTAGGTCAACGTCCAAAAAAATAATCTACTAAACTTTTTTTTTTAAAAAAAGCATACGAATACATTTATCTTAATCTCATCTACTGATTCCTCTAGTGTACTTGACAAACTCCCTATGCCAAAACTACTTTAATAATTAAAAATTCAACAATCACAATACTGCCTTAATGGTTACAAATTCAATAATTACAGTACTACATTAATAGAAACACACTAACCACAGCCCATGCCTCCATGAAAATCTCATTTTAGCTTTACCAAAACTAATTCTTTTTCACTTATCAACTGTAATTGATTAAATTTCACACAAAAATGAAAAACAATTTATGGATAAACCAGATTTGTTATCATGTAAAACCAAAAAAAACCTTTAATTATTGGAAAAACAATCAAACGAAATGAAAATATAGAGGCCGTGTTGTAATTCTTGTGTGTCCTTATGGATATATTATTTGTTAAACAATTCCATGACATTCGAATAGTCTCCAATCAAGAAGCACATACAAAGATCATGACCTTGCAATGCTATTATCCAAAAAAATAATAAATGACCTTGAAATAGTATCTGACGTACCCCTCACCAGCTATTAAACCAATAAAGATGATAAATGATTCCATTAACAAACTTTTGTAAATATATTTGAATATTCCGAGTTGCATATTTATATTATTGTCACTAGAAATATGAACCACAAGTACTGATTGCTACAATAGAGTGAGCTTGATTTCTCTTCTGAATATTGCAAATGGTAATTTGGAATGGACAGCTGCCGATGGCAGCCACATGAACCAAATCAGCAAGAAGAGATTTTCTTGGTAGATGTTGGATAGGGACCCGTCAAGGAAAATTGGATTTGTTGGTTTGAATTCGTCTAAAAAATAATTTGGAGTAATTTTGTATTTTTATAGATTGTTTCTTTTGTTTGTCTTTGTAATTTGTGGAATTTTGAATCATATTTTGATTGCTTAAGAAAATGCAAATAATTGAAAATGTTGAAAAAAATCTAATTAGTTTCGAAAAATATTTTGGAAGAATTGAACTTATAAATTGATACTTTACTTGTTTCCAACAGTTACTGAAAAATTCTGCAACCATATTAGTTTGGAGTATTGCTTTATTATGAGAGCTCGAACTATATCAATAAATTTCACTTTGTTTTTACCTATCTTTTTTGTTTTATTTCAAAGTACATAAAAAACAATCATATCTACTGGCGCGAACACAGAAATAAATGAGAGGGCTGAATAGGACGAGAAAATAGAGAACAGAATATATTTTTCACTTTGATATATAAATATATATGTGTATGTATGTATGTTTGTAAGTATATGCCATCTTTTTTCCATTTTTAAGATGATACTAAAATTTTATTTATACTAAGCTCCAACTACAAAAGCAATTATATATAGAATTTAGACAATGTGAGATGTCATAACGTTTTTATGTAATAAATATATAATATTTTACTGGAGCGCTTAACGAAATATAAAATTACTAGTTCTACCATAAAATAGAGTAATGTTAAGTAATAAAAACAATAACAGCTAATATATACGATAATAATTTTATATCATCTTATATAACATGTATAATTAATAATATTATATAATGTATATTATATATAACTATTGATTAATTTTTTTAACAAAAGAATGAAAGAGAGAAAAATGAAAAAGTATATTTGTGACTTTAGAGGGCTATTGTGTTGTATATTGTTCTTTTTTCTCCCCTTCTGCAATTTACATAATTAAGGGTGATATTGATTTTTTTTAATTAAGTTGTTAGAAATTATAAAAATAAATTATTTGAGAGAAAAAAAATAAAATTTAAAGTGAAAAAATAAAAAAAAATAAAATAAGAGGGCCCCCCACGCCCACAATGATTTACCTATGTCTGCCTCTGCCTATCTATATTCTTAGATCAAAAGTAACAGAGCCAATCATGTATCAGAAGAACATAAAAATCCCATGCTAGCTAGATAGCGTTTGAACTCTTAAAAATATTAGATGAGGATAAATTCGTTATGGCTATTCCAACTAAAAGAATCTAACCATTGTAATATTTTATTCACTCAAAAGGTTAAGAAGCTCACTAGAACTAAGTCCAATTACGTCATCACAACCTCACCAATACACCAACGAGCTAAGTTTTTAATCCCAAATGTGATCTAGACAGGCTTTGGATCTTAAGCACCGTTCTCCTTCCAACAAATTTATCCTTATTACTAAGAATAAAACTATAACACCATCAAATGTTCTTTTTTTGCTTAAATAGAAAATAGAAATATTATTAATGATAATTTGCCATTAAAGAGATTAGTAAGATGGGACTTCACTCATCCACTGATAGCTCAACTTATGGGCTCATATATTACGTGCACAACCTATGAAATCAATACTAGAGTAAAGTCGACCGATATTTTTCCTAAGGTCGTGAATAACATGACCCATCTTAGACAAACATTTGTGTGTATTCCGTAATATTAAAGTGTCAAATTATATATATATTATATTTTTCTCGTAAATTATATTATTTTCCTAATAATAAAGTGTCAAATTATATATAGACTGTGTTTTTCTCGTAAATTATTTTTATATTATCGAGCCTCCGATCATGGAAATAGTCTTTATAGAGTTTCTTTTTCTTTTGGTTTTTGTTTAATTACCGGAAATTTACCTAGAAAAATATCACAAATCAGAAGCATAGATTTTGTTTTTATATATTTATAAGAAATGGGCTTGTCCTTGGTTTTGCGACATGAGAACTTGGACTAATTTTTTTAGGTACAAAATGTATATAATTCATCCAATGAAACGACAAAAGAAAAATATATTATTGCATTCACTCGCCAATCGCATCATAAACATTCAGCACGCTTGATTGTGATTGTATGAATTGCAAAATTATTTAACACGAAAAAACAAATAAATGAATCCAAATAAATGTAATCATTTTATCTTTCCTCTTTTGTTTCGCGACGCAACGAAAATGATATATGTTGACCAAAATGTATCTTACAATTTTTTTTTTTGGTTTACAAAATGAAAAAATATTCCAAACCACAAAATAATTATCTAAAAATTTCTATTGATTTTGCAGTAGCTGACCTGGTAATTACATAATGCTTACATGGATAGTTCGTAATATTTAAATAATTATCAAGGTTTAAATGGACTGCTATTGAAACTTGTATGCTTGTTGTTATGCCCAGTAGAATTAGAAAATTAAAAGCTTACTCTCTTTCATTCCAAACAAAAAAAAAAAAGATTAGTGGAAGCTCATGAGCAGTTAGGTACTTACTAATAATAGAAGGTTTCTCAATCTCACATTAATAAATTATGTGCCGCAGCATCTAATATTTGCAGTATAAAAAGTTATTTTGTGAATTCATATCCATGCGTTTGAATTTGTAAAAGTATTAATTATGGAGTTTGGATCTTCTATCCCATATTATTTCCCATCATTATCAAATCAATTAACGTAGTATTTTTTTTTTACTAAAAATGTAAAAGCCTATAAAAAAAAGTACGAACTCTAAAGGAAACAGCGTGACACATGACAATTTATTATAAATGAAATAAGAGATGGAATACAAAGTGGGACAAAAGAATCCAAACTCCAATTATGAATAATGCATTTCTATTTTTAGATAGCCAAAAACTTCTTACTTCAAAAAAGAAAAGAAAAGAAAAGAAAAACCAATTAGAACTTTCAATCTCAACTTGAGCCCAAGAATTGAAGTAAAGATAGAACGTTGCAGGCATGAAGAAAGTTCAGGGTTTTAAACTATAAGAGTGGGGTTTTAATGCCTCTTGCGTTCATTTTATTCTTTTTACTATTGAGTTTCAATGTTGCTGCGGTCGGGAGAGGAGAAAGGAGAGGAAAGGAATGAGAGAGAAAGGAAAGAAGATGAGAGGGTGGATAGTTAATAAAAGGAAAAAGAGAGATAAACTATTAATTTACATATTGTTCTGATTTTTTTATGAATACAGACATCTTAGAATAAGCACAATTCAGTTAACATAAAAAGATTTATTAGTATTCGTCTTCTTTTATTTTTTTTGTCCATTTTTGGATGAAAAGTTGAGTAATGTTTTAACATTAAACAGTGAATCCGAACGCAAAAAAATTAATCAATCTATCTCGTCCATTCTCTCCTTCCATCTAAAATTTCTTCTAATAGGGTATTAAAGTAAAGGAGAAACCACTTATTCTGTCCAAAATTAAATGTTTAATTTTTTTTTAAATTAATAAAAAAATTTAATTCAGAATAAAAAATTTTAAAATAAATAAAAAATAAACATGTAACTTAGAATAGAAAAAGTATATCATTCCCATAATAACTTCTTCCCTTGGAGGATAGACTATTCCTTAACACATCAAATTACTTACGATATACAACCCCATTCAGAACTGAATTTCTATATATATTTTTTTAAAATGTCTGAAATTGAATATCTATTTTTAAAAAATAGTTACACATTCTATTTAGACTTCCACTACTAATCTCTTCAATTTAAGAAAATTAAATTTCATTAACACAATAACTTACCACTATTCTCCTTTACTCCCTTAATTGTAGGAATCTAAACTCTATTAATATATAAGTCCATCCACAAACTCGTTTAATTAATAAAGATACAATAATAAATTAAATATAATTAAACTATTCTTTTTAAATTTTTTAACTAAATCAAAATAGAATATTTAATTTCAAAGGAAAAAAGTATCCGGAAATGGTAACATTTGTTGAGTATATTATTAGGGTACGACGTGAGTTTGTGAAAGTTTGTGAATATCCTTTGCTGATAATGAAATTATTTATGTTGAGTAAAAGGGGATTGGGGACCTGGGTTGTGCGACGTCTACTTTTTGCATGCTTCAAGTGTAGCAGAAAATTTTCAAATAAAATAAAATAAAATGCATTAACTTAACTCGCTACTTAGTTGCTTCCAATTTAGGTTTAAAAGATTGGATGGGCGGCTCCAAATTATTCTTTAGATAATGACTGAAGTCATGCAGAGAATTGACAACTTTTGCAACACTGACTTTTTAGACTTATGAATAGTTGCATTAGAAAAGGAAAGATCAGATCTTTATCACGATATTAACTCTATTTATTATTTTTACATAAAGTAAGAATTTATTAAAATCTATAATAGTCAAAAGAAAAAAACTTAGATGTCATTTGACTTTAACTATAATTTATTACTTAGAGTGCATCGAATTTATAATAAGTAATAGTTAAAGAAATGTAAGAATGACAAAACTTTATTAAATTTTGATAAATATGCATAAATCAACTCATTCTTGAATACTAACTTGATTGAAATATTAAAAAAATACAGAATAATATCTATCTAGTTGGATTTTATTGTTTTACCCTCATATAAACAAATAGAAAAAGTAAAAAGAAAAAAAGGAAAAACTTTAGGAATAAAAGGTAAAATTGGCAAAAGTACATAACTGTTATGAATTTAAGTATTGGCAACGCAGAATTAAAGTAAAAGCGTCACTCAATACGTTTGAAGAATAATATAAAATTAAAGAAAAGAAAAGATTGAATAATATAAAACTAAAAAAAGAAAAGAAAAGATAGAATATAGAGAGAGAAAGTAGAACTCAAGAATCAAGACTAATAGCCAATATTATTAATGTCATCATATGACCCTATATATAGACTCATAATACAAGAGTTTATGAAAACCTAAAATCTAATAGGAAAAGGAAATCAAATCTGATTAGGAGTCATATTTTGGGAGTCAAGTTCTCTTCAGGAAACTGACATAGTTTGGGAGTCGAGTTCTCTTCAGGAAATTGACTAATATGAACATTCACATATTATTTCATAACACTTCCCCTTGGATGTTCATAACATAAAGAATATGCCTCGTTAAAACTTTACTAGATAAAAATCCAGTGGAAAAAAAAACTATAGTAAAGGAAAAAAAATATATTATTCTTTATGTCATTATTACTCCCCCTGATAAGAAAATCTTTTAAGGTTTCTTAACCGATGCTTTTTAATGAAATGTTGCTATCGGTAAGATCTTAGTGAATAGATTTGTCAAATAATCAAATGATCAAATTCATTGCACATCAACATTATATCTCTTCTGGAGCTGGTGAGTAAAAATATACTTTATCATATTTTCTTAAATATATTCTAAACTATATTATCATTCAAGAATATAGTTAGAATTTCTTCTTAAAGGATATAGATTTATTTTGAATACATTATTCATGATCATACATATTCTCAACCAACATCATGAATTTCTATTTTTTCAACAAAAGTTAAAAATGTGACTGTTATAATCAACACATGCATATAAATGCATGATTTATGTGGATCATATAGGTAACTTATATCTTACATATACATCTCAATAGGAGTTAGATTTTCTCAATATTCAAGATAAACTATCTCAATGAGATATCAAAAAGCAAGCTTAATGTCGTCTCAAAATTCATTGGGTAGAGAAGAATTAGAATAGATATCTACTTGCACGTGGACAAGTGTATTTATGCCCTCAATTACAGAATTGTGATACTTCAAGACCAAATAGTTCTTCACTATTCTTTAATATATATAAATGATCTCACTATAATAACCCAATGACAATTGATGTGCTATGTCCATGTGAAGCATATTCAGGATGTTCAATCAAAATAAAATGTTGACTTTTCAAAATTTTGATCACAATACTTGCTCCTCTAAATTCTTCAAGAAAAATATCTTAATCATCAAATCCTTTTATCTTTTGAGGATTTTATTTTCAAAATCAAGAGATCACTCACGCTTCATGTGTGTATCAAAATTATATGACTATAGAATTCATATATTTGTCCTGCTGGGACATCTATCCAAATAAGAATATCTATAAGTAGAATGTTATATTGACTAACTCTAAAGGAGTCAGACAAACAATCAATATGCAATATTATGCAAATAAATAATATTTTGAGCTTTCAGTTCATTAATGCTTATGCATATATCAAGAAAATAAAAGTCATAAATGATATCCTCTTTTAATTGATGATTTTTCTCCCCCTAATGTAGAGAATACTATGCCAATCAATAGATTGTACAATAAAGATATCTTCTGATAAAGAAATACATATAGCAAGTATAGCTACGTATAGAATTCTTCATATATGGACATACTCGATTATTCTTTTAATAAAAATTTACTAAGACAATCTCATTATGTTCTACAGGAACAATTATATGCTTCAAGTATATCAAATCCATCAGGGACTTCAAATATAAGTACTATTATCAAATGATAACAAAGATAAATACATATTAAGTGTTATCATATCCACCATTAGAAATATATTTCTTCGATATCAGTGCCAGGTCTTACGAAGAATCATACGCCATAAACCATAGCAAATATTTACTTTTGTAATTCACATTTTATAAGCAAATATTAATTGCTATCTCTTTGATATTATACTCCAGGTGTATTATTCCTGCTAGGAATATATGTATACTTCAAGTGTACTTGTAAATAGTTTGAACTTTTTATATTTCTCATGCGAACTTTATTATTTTGAGTATGCAGACCTCGATTTGGAAATTCTCATTCTGGATCAATAAATTATGCGCATTAATATCTTTAAAGTCATATATTTTTGCAGTTTTAATAGTTCCCAATCATGTTGAAATCTCATCAATTGTCACAATTTTCAAGTACTTGAATTTTCTTCTGAAAATAATCTATCAATTATGTTTGGGGAAAATTTTTGCTGAAATTTAAATCTTATCGATTTAACATATATGATCATCTTAAGTCTTTGCTCCAGTGAGGAGTTTGTATCCTTTAAACCGACTTATCTATCACATTTTAGTTGTGTCTCAAATTTATTTGTAGTGGTAAATTATCCTTCAGGAATATCAAATATAATATGAGCATTCTTTGTTGGATATTGGTAAATTAATATACTTGGCTATATAAATTATCTTTTGAACTTCTGGTTCAAGGTATCTTCTATGAGGATCAAAATAGAAGATCAAGATGAGACACATACTATTATCTTTATCTAGCCTCATGCTTTCTCCTCTTTATGTTGGGGCAGCATATTCAAAATTAACAAAATATGAATCTCTCCGTTAAAATTTACTCCTAACATATTTGATAATCTCTTTGGGAACCCATCTCATTACATTTATGGTAGAGTAACATACATAGTGCATTCTAAATTTAAGATGATAAATATTTAGTTTTTTACCACAAACCAACTACTATGAAGAGAATCAAAATATGTTGGCAAAAAAAAAAAATGCTAATATATCACAGTCATGAACATTCTACATAATGTTTAATATTTATCCCAATACAATCAGTATTATTAGGACTAATTATGTCTTTGGGAGAATGTTAAAACATGAGCTCATTATCAATGAATTGTACAAACTACAGGTTCCAAAAATAACAATATACATACGACTATTTGCTGATACATCAACTAATAATTTCTCCATATTCATCCCAAAATAACAAATTCAACCCAAGTAATACTAGTAACTTTTAAATAAAACAAGCAGTACATATAAATGCGTCATATTAGGAAACTTCTGATTCTATAATAAATTTATAATCATTCTTCGTATTTTAATGATCCAGGATGGTCCAACCGGTCATGCCAACTAATAAATTATTTATCAGTAAACTTTAAGTTTACTCAATATTACATCTCAAATTCATAATTCTATGCGATATAAACCAGGAGAGATGAATTATGGTATCTATAATTGACATATATTTTATGTCATAATGGTAATACATATACTTCAAAAGTTCATTCATCCAATGTCTCGATATACTAATAATATAATCAAGGTTCAAAAGTTTTATGAAACTATATAGAGAATGATGTATTACAACAAATGACCATTAGCTGAAGATCTAGCAGCTCTTCTAGAGCTTTTAATCAATTAACACTTCTAAAATTATTGATCAATTAGTTTTTCAAGAACCTTACACTACCATTTATACTTTAAACATATATTTTAAATTTTGTCCAAATAAACAACAAATATTGTTTAAACAAATTGTTTCTTCACTATTCTTGATCCAAAATAAACTAAAATATTATATAAATAGTAAAATATAAATTTATAGTATTAAAAATTTTCAATAATAATCACAAGATGATAAAATAGAAAAATAGTAATTTGATAATTTAAAATTTTGGTTAATATTCAAAATGCTAAAAACTCTTTTAGAAATTCAAAAGAACTTGCTATATTCACATTTACCATATCAATATTATCGACACACACAAGCATCATTACTATCAGTAGCATGATTTAGGGAAGTAAAATAATATCAATAATTAATATAGATTTATAACATACATGATGTACTACAGGTATGTGACAAATTTTTATATTGCATAAATAACATATTAGAATTATTACTTCTCCTTTTTTTCTTCTCATTATTTTCTCACTTCTGGTGAGTATCTATTCATTGAGAATTTAATGATTCATTCTTACAACATAATAACAAAGTATATTTCTACTAGCCACCAAAATCTCTTTCATAAATATATTATAAGTTCGAATGACATTTACTTTAGGGAATGACATAAAATCAATTGGTTGGGCGTCAAAATATTTTATCCAAGACTCATTTAGTCTCAGAAGATATAAATTCAAAATACTTCTGAAAAATTTCTTCTAGATATTGCTACTATAGAAGCATGTTAATTGAGAAGAAATTCTAAATGCGATAAAATTTTACATACTAATAGACATAAAAATTTTTAGGCACACTTATAACAAATCATCACTAGCATTTATATAACAATCATCTTCTGGTGATTATATGTTTTTTTTACAATTTGCTAGTAATCAAGTGGCTTTGATGCTTTGTATTTTTTAAATGGTGTCTTTAGTACCCACAATATCCAGATGTATATATTCTGATCGTCATGATTATAAGGATTATTCTTACCATATCTGCATCTATGTCCACGGCTTCGATCATGACTACGACCTTTTCCAGGGTTATAACTGTTGGTTCTAATGCATTCACTTACAGATTTAAAGTAAACTGCGTTTTTGATAGAATGACCATCTTCTAGTGGCCAAATCTTTTTTTTAGATCCTTCCACAAAACAAGTGGTCTTTCACAGTAAGATATTCCACCTTTAGATCTTCATGAAAATTATGGCGGAGAAAAATCATGGCTTTTATACGATTTTGAGATGATGATGTATTATTTTCAACAATGGTGTCTGCCAGACCCATTACATCTCGATAAATTTGAGCATCAAGTGTTTATGACATATAATTCTTTCTATAAATATCAAGAGTAAAAAAAAAAGAGTTTTAAAAGGTTTGCCATGGGAATTCAAATATAGAAAAAATACCTCTTTTTTCTCTTGATTAAAATCTCAACTTCGGTGGCAGAGACTTGTACTAATAACGTATTATGAATTTAAGTGTTGGCAACACAGTTAAAGTAAAAGCGTCACTCAATATGTTTGGAGAATAATATAAAACTAAAGAAAATAAAAGATAGAATATAGAGAGAGAAAGTAGAACTCAAGAATCAAGACTAATCGCCAATATCATCATATGGCCATATATATAGGCTCATAATACAAGAGTTTATGGAAACTCAAAATCTAATAGGAAAAGGAAATCAAATCTAATTAGGAGTCATATTTTGAGAGTCGAGTTTTCTTCAGGAAACTGATATATTTTGGGAGTTAAGTTTTCTTCAGGAAACTAACTAATATGAACATGCATATATTATTTCATAAAAATAACAAATTAATTACTGTTTCAGATTTTTTCTATTGTCAATAAAAAAGAACCTCGCAAAAGAAAGGCGGCTTAAAGAAGCGAGATAAATCTTGATTTCACTAGTCTAACTCTTATCTCTAAGTTAAGAAATTAAAAGTAAAATATTTTAATGTTGTTATTTTAAAAGGAAAAAGTTCATTGGTCCTCTCCTTCACCTAAAATATTTTTTTAATTCTTTCTTTTTTTCTTTCAAAATTCAAAGTCGGTTAGCCAACCAGAGCCCATTCGATTGTTCAAGAAGCGGCAATATCAATTAAAGATAAATTTTTGGGGTTGTTGGTATTGAATAATCAACATTAGCTCAACCAGTTTGAATAGCATAACTAACATTAATATTAATCAAGCTAATTAATTAATTGATAATCATTAATACTTTTATAATATTTCTCACCTTATCCCTTTCTGATTAGTAAATGGAACACAGCTAATATTTTAGGCATTGGATGATCAGTCTGTTGGGCACCATCATACACTCTTGTCGACCCTTCAGAATGTGGCTTTATGGTTCTTTTCCTTTTGCCCACTCATTGGGTTTAAAAACTCCTTCATCCTATCCTACATGGTATAGTGGAAATTTTTCATCCGTGTTTTTGCAAATATGCTTAAGCCTGCAATAGAAAACCAAATGGAAATAGAAAACCATTTTTAATTAGAAGATCATTGTAAGAATTACGATTTTAGAACCACAAAACATATATATTACGAAAGATTTTGGGGATTATTAAAAGAAGCTAATTAATAACAATTGTTGTCTATAATAATGTCTTGCTCATTCAGTGACGAATTGCATTTTACCACTCCCGTATCTGAATAATAATGTCTTGCTCATTCAGTGATAACTAATTTGGTAAAAGTGATACTTTTTTTTTTTTAATGAAATCACTTGAGAAGGTGACAAGAACCCCGTTGTATATATTAAGACAAAAGAGTACAAACATATGAGGAGAGTAGAAATGTTTCCCTAGAAAGATGGTGGATACAAATCCACAAAAATTATAATTTACCATTTGGTGAGCAAAAATTTACCATTATCAATTTACTCACAGAAAATCCCACAAAAATGACTGTTAGCATTGTCTCCTTACTAAAATTACCATTCAATTAAATTAATTACCACCATATTAAGAAAAAATTATTACTTAAATGAGTACCTGCAGGAACGATTCCCTTTTGAGTAAGTGTAAAAATAAATTCTAAGTTTATTTTCAAACTCAATTTCTTGATATCTTTATTATACAGTGAGCTTAAGCATGCAGTGATGCTACTGAGAATCACAACCAATAAAAATTGATTGTAGTTTCTATTTACAATTTAAATGAATTTAGGACCACAATACTTATCGTTGCAATATATCCAAGTACATTAGCCAAAAAAAGCAATGCCTATTTTTTTCCTAAGCGATATATTTTTTCCTTAATCGGAATTAAGATTCGTTTAATAACAATGATTTTCTATTTCTTAAACAAAAAAGAGATGTGATTAGCTAGCATTTTATTAGACTTTTGTGGAAAAGACAAGGAAATGAAGGTTTGGGTTGTTTATTCTTATTGGTTTATACACCGAGAATATGATTTTCGTTAATTAAATCCATTAACTTGTCAAATTTTTAAATCAATAACGGGCAAACTTACAAAATTCAACAGAATTGTTACTCAGCACAATGATTTTATACACCACAATCCTCTTTGACAAATATATAACAATAAGGGGTTGTCAAGAGGAAATAATATACCATTTCTTTGAAGTTAATATAGATTACAAATTGAACTGCCAATTCTTTTCTTAACTAAAGGGATCACGAAGGCCTAGTTTGGTTGGAAGGAAAAGAGAAGAAAAAGTAAAAGAGAAAATAAATAGGTATTTTACTTCGTTTGGTTAAAATGAGAGAAGGGAGGAGAGTGAATGTTTTCCCTCCATATCAGCAATTCCAATCCTTTTCATTTTAGAAGGATCGAGAAGTATCTGATACTTAAAAGAACATTATACCCTCAATTTTTACTTGTATCATAATTTATTAATTTAAAAAGAGGATAATTTTGTAAATATAACAAAATATCATCCCCTTCCCCTTCTACTTTTCATACAACAAAATAAGAAAAAGTATTGATAATTTACTTCCCTTCCCCCTCATACTAAACAAAACCAAAGTAAATACAAATACCTCCCTTAGGAGAAGTAAAATGTGCCTCTTTTCTTTCCATTCTCCCACCCTTTCTCCTTTACAAACTAAACAAAGCCTAAGGAAAGCTCAATAGATTTTAAAGTATGCGAGAATGTAGAGATTCAACAATGATTTTCAACAAATTTCTTGTCGAAAATGATGATTTAAAATTCTCCAAGTACAACTAGGAAGCAACCTTGGACGTCTGAGTTTTACAATTTTGGTTTCGAGTTGAGAAAATTATAGGATGTAAAATTATGAAAGTTTTAATCCAAGGATTTGTTCAAATAGGTTCAAAATTCTCTTGAAAGCCTTTCAAAGCATAGAAGCCATTTTGAAAACCACCCTTACAAGGGGTTAGGGAGATTTTAGAAACCAAATCTTTTGCCTTATTAAATCATACTTTGAAACCATTTGCAAAGATTGTTAAATGGTGATCTAAGGTCAAGAAGAAAGATTAGATACAACAGAAATGAAAGACTATGTGTACCCTTTCAGACTATTGTTCTTGAACACCTTGGATATACCATTTAAAAACTCGGTAACCCTCTACTTTTTCCAAAAAGAAAAAGAAAAGAAAAACTTTCCACCAACTCCAAGTTTTATTTTTTAAAATTTTTTAGTTGAGCTCTATCTCGGATTATTAACTAGTGTCAGATATTGATTACTAATTGAGCTCCAACTCAGATCCCAAACTTCACAAACATAAAGGAGACAAAGTGCAAAATATCTTGTATAGAAAATTTGAATTAAATATTTCTATTTGAAGAGTAGACAAAGTCAACAACAGAGATTCAAGTATCTTATAATTTATTTTAAAAAATAAAATTATTTTTCTTGGGGATCCGGAATTCCAAAAACTACGTCTGTCTTGTAAGAAAATAGTAGTAGTAACAAATTATACAATTAATATAATTGTTTTAAAAAAATATATAATTGATATTGGAGTAGTATCTGCATTTCGTGGGTTTCAACTTCGATTAATTAGAGAAGAGCCCAGAGGCCTAGCCCATTGCTTCTTCAAAATTTCAGCATAGGGCCCATTAAATAAACATTTATGGAAATGTCCATGGTTGGGCTGCGGTCCAGGGGTGGGTCCAGAATGGTGTTAGGATTGTCTCCAGCCCATCCCCATCCTACCCATTATCTATAAAGAGAAATCAGTGTAAGGGAAGAAGTATCAAGATTTTTATAGATAATTTTTTGGTAAGATTTATATATTTCATTTGTAAGAGAGAGAGAGAGAGAGTATTTCATGGTCCCTGATTTAACATAGGCTAAATACATAACTTCTGCTTAAAAACAAATGAATAGCAGCTCTACATAAAGTCATGGCCTTTTGATGCACTCCACTGGTGCAAAACATTGCCCAAAATGTCATAAAATTTAATCTCAGCTTCAGCCTTAGTGAATTGCATTGACATAAAGCCTTGTCCATCATAGTAGAACTTTAGTGTTTTAGGATCCCATGGATGAATATCATTCTTCCATGCCTTTGAACCTCCACCACTTGTCAAAAATTGGAGTGGGCTGCCAAAAAAAAGAAAAAAAAATTAAATTTGGGCGATTAGTGAGTTAATTAATATCAATAGTCAAGTTTCTTAAAGTCCTTTCTTTTTCTCTTTTTAAAAGAAATAGTTTTACTATAGATATAATGGAGTTGCACAGAAATGGTGAATTTACCTGTTAGGGCTACTAATGTGTTCCAAGCAGTGGTCATGCCCGTTTACATAGAGATCGACATTGTTTTTCTGCAAAATTTACCAAAATTATTTAACCCGAGTTTAAGCTAATCTAATATTTCCAAAATGAAAATGGGGCTATTACTGGATGATTTATACTTAATTAGACTAATTACCTCAAGCACAGGAAGAAGTCTATCCACAAGCTCCAGGGTATTACCATGATGTCCAGCACTTTGAATGGTATGGTGACCAACTACTACTTTCCATTTTGCTTTTGATTCCTTCAATACCATATCCAGATCCTGAAAATTTTTAACAAATATTAGCAACCTATATCAATTAAAAAAAATTAATTTCCTTTTTGCAATTTAGTTTTATATATATATAGAAAAAATAAACATTCTTTTATTTGGTACCTTTAACTGGTTTTTGAGATACTTCCCTCTTGGCTGCACACCTCGCCAGTCATATTTGTGATCTTCTGGATCCGTAAAATACTTAGTTTCGAATGGAGTTGTGTCGATGAAGAAAAAATCTGCAATATCTGCTCAAAATAATAAACCAAAAGAAATCTAATTAAGTTGTTGGAATTAATGTTGAAATTAAAGGCAATAATAATTTCTTCTATAGAATTCTGCTGCTTTTGGGTTCCAAAATATCACCTGCATCAATAACATGAGTCCTCACACAAAGCCATCTCTTGTCCTTTTGTGTTAGAAGAGGACTGAATTGTGCCAATGCATCACCTCTGTAGTCATGGTTTCCCAGAACTGCACCAAAATTAGAAATAAATTTTTTTAATATTTATGAGAAAAGAAAATGATTAGAGAAAAAAATAGTTTCATTATTTGTTTTAGAATATAAATTTTGGGATATTAATGGAACTTCAAAATTACCAGCAAACCACTGCTTCTGCAAGCTTGGAGCTGTATAAATTTTGCTAAAAGACTCCTCAAATGCTGGATCATCCTCTCCGGTTAATCCATCTTCGTAGAAATTGTCTCCGGTGGAGATGATAAAATCGACGTCCATCTTTTCTCCGACTATTCCCATCTATAAATGATCGAAGAGGGTTTTTTTTTTAAAAAAATAAAAAATAATATGGTACTAGGTTATGATGGAGAAAGATGAAAAACATTGAATGCAGCATTTAAGCTGCTTTTCTTAATAGAAAAGATCCAAACATTAATCCGAAAAGAAAAGAAAAAGGGAAGGAAAAAACCAGTTTCTGTTCTCACATCAATTCTCTATTAAAACTTTGATGGAGATGCTACAGGGGACCATTCAAGAAAATCGCCTTCCCGTACGAGAAGCAAACGAAATTCTTATAGAAAATTGAAGTTTTAATCACGTAAAACGCCAGCCATTTTTTCAGGAAAAAAATGTAAAATATCAAACAACTTTTCAAAATGGCTTGATTTAACAGGTGATGAAAATGCTGGGTATGAAGATAACAACAGAAATGGTCCAGATGTCCCAGCAGCCACCCCACCCCTCTGTACATGTGTTCTTCAGAGAATATAACATGGAATCTGCAAGGAATTATCCCTTTATGCAACGAAAAAGTCATGTCAATTGTCAAACCTAAAACAGTAAAAGCCAATAATTTCAGAAAAGAATTTGAAGTGATTATGACAGAAGGCTTTTATTAGAAGCAAAAGCCTGCCTCCACTCCACGCAGCTTCCACCTAGCTGGTTACGCATTTAAGCTCACTCACTACTTCACGTACTGACAATTACTGGCAGATTGTGATAATGAGAAATAAGCAGGGCCAGTAACTACTCTTCTTAAAGTATAATTAGATAAGATTATACAGGTTAATTAACCTTAATAGAATAATCATCTTTGTCCTGGTTCATGCGATCATATCCATCCACCAAGTGTTTTATATTCCAGAAGACGTATTACGCAGCTGTACGTATCCCGTTAAACTATATGTGTTGAAGATATAATCTAGAAAAGGGGATGAATGAAAAACAGCCAAAGGTGAATAATATAATATTTTATGGAAAAGATCACTGTAAACTCGAATTCTCATAGAACAGAATCAAGAACGTCATCTAAAGGCGATCAGAATTCGAAGTTGTGGAAGATTAGATGGAAGGTTTGAAAAGAAAGCTTTTTGCATGATCCATGAAGAAAACGGATATGAAAATGTACCTGAGCTGCAACCGCAGACTGGTTGTAGAACCCTTTTCGTCCCCAATCTCCCACGACGAGAACGCTGAGAGATCGATGGCTTTTCGGGGCATGTTCGAGCCGATCAAACTTGGCTTGAGAAGAAACCAAACAAAGGCTTAAGATGAGAGAGAACTGCAAGAGGAAGAGGACGTTGCAGTTCCTTGAAGCCATGGCTATGGTTGATGAAGCTTTAGCAGTGGGCTTTAAATAGGGAGGCGAAAGAGGTGGGAAGCTTCTCTGCTAGCTAAAGGTCAAAAAGCCTTGCAATTTTAGAGCTTGCAGTTTGCAAATGATGGATAAGAAATTTATTAGAGGGATAAATTTTCACCGTTTCCCCAAAGGTCCAAATCCCCTTCCCTCTAATATATCCTTTAAAGGTTGTTCAGAATTGAATACCTATTTTCTAATAGACTTTCAATCTCAGAATTAGGTAAAAAAACAGGTTATAATATCAAGTAGGTTGTTATCAAAATAGTAATTTTTGAACATCTAATAAGTATTTGGTAAGAATGGTAAGTTTCATAAAGAAAGGTAATTAAAATAATAATGTCTGTGGGTTTGATAATAACTTATTAACAAAAATAGTAAGTTTCAAACTCTTTTTACGACTTGGCAGTTTGGTTATCTGCACACCACTTTTTATATTATATGCAGAGCTATATTTCATGATTTTTTTTTAATCTAATAACCGAAAATACTTCAGAGTATCTTGAGAATAATTATTTAATTAAGTGTGAATAAATATTTTATAAAATTAAATAATTATTTTGTAAAGAATTAATAATTATTCTCTAAAATATTTTCTGTATTTCTAATTATTAAATTAAAAAAATTAATTAAAAAATTATAAATAAATTTTACATATGTTATAAAAAAATAATATACATAACCGTAAGCAAAACACACAAACTAGGGTCAAAAGAAGTTACTTTACTCTTTTTGAATAATTTTACCTTCTTTGATTCGGAAAATTGAGGGGCACAAAGTGGGTCCTATTGGTCATCAATTTCACCAACAGTTCCATAGCGTTTAACATGTGCTTTAATGAATATCAACTTTTTTATATTTGATAATTATTTTTTAAAAATATAAGATTTTTATTCTTTTATAAGATTAAAAAAAAGTATTTTTATTATATTATTAATTAAATTTACTAATATAATATATAATAAGAAAATTATATTTATAATAAAAATAATTTTTAAAAATATAAAATGTCAAACATTTTAAGAATGAAAAAATAAATATAAAAGGTTTTAAATTTTAAAATGAAAAAAGTAATTAATACTCTCTTAGTATTAAAATATAAGACATTTTAGGTAATTTTTCTCTTTTTAAAATTTTTAATTTTTTACAAATTTTAAGATTTATTTTTTTGAATTTATTCTCACGTATCTTTTATTTTTTCTCATATTAATAGAAAATAAATTAAATTAGTTAAGAATATAATAAAAAAATAAATCTTATTTTCTTCTTTATTAATTTATATAAAAAATATTAAAACATCTTATATTTTAGAGCAGAAAGAATAACAAAAATAGTTGGTTATAGAATTTGAGACATGATCAACATTACAAGACTTTCACAATTTCATTACGTTATTACGAGACCTTTTCCTTTCGGGAAAAAAGAGAAAAGAAACCAAAGAACTTTTTCTTTTTCCATGTTATGGCTGAAAAGAAGTTTAAATAGCTGACTCTCAAGAGATTGATGTTGAAATTTCGTCAGGAAATTTAATGCAATATTTGAAACCGAAGACTTTACGTGAATACTTAAAACAATTGCACATAGAAAATGTGAAACTTTGCTTGTATATCTACCGAAATTGCATACTGAAAATCTCTTTTGTGATGCAAGAAATCACTAGCAAAAGAATCCAAATACAAATGCCTAAAACAAACAATGGATTAGGAAGAGTTTATCCACAGCATAAAATGGAGTCCATAGAATCAGATTTTGTTATTAATTGATATCACTTTCTAAATGTTAAAGTCGACAATTTAGATTGAAATATTTGAAATATATTAGCGACGTTGATTTTATATCTGCATTAGTTTTATTTCGAATTGTTGATTATTATTTTTCTCGCATTCGCTCTAGTAATTTTCTTTCTCATTTTATTTGACTTTGATCATTAAAGAATAAGAAACTTGAAATATTTCTTAAAGAGAATATGTACTAATACAAATAGCACATATTCATGCACTGTGCAAAAAACTAAATATCTAATATTTAATTAATTTTCACGTACTGGGATCCTACATTATCTTCATAATTGAAGAATTAATCACTTATAAAGTTTTAGTAATCCTTCTGCTTTTGAGGTAATTTTTAGAAATAGAATTAGATCCAAACTCGACTTTTCAACATGGTACCCAATTCTTTCAACATCACAATCAAGGAATTTTGCATTTGTTTTGTTTACGAATTTTCTTCAATTAGATCGATCTATGATTAAAAAAAAAAATTTATCTTATAGTTGATTATATTCTAAGTTAGAAATACTTATATTGTAAGCTACAACAGAAATTTCTCGTAACCAAACAAATGTTCCAACCGCAGACAAACTAATAAATTAGGCTGTACAACCATAGAATTTGATTGTTCGTTTGTTTGTGCCTTACATTTCTTGCCTTCTTCGACTTAGACAGACACAAAACTCAACTAAAAAACCGGCTACCAGCTTTTCCTCCATGCAATGTGAGCTTAAAGAAAACCAAAAAGTTCCCTCTTTTAACGGATTGGGCGTCACGCATTAAAATACTAACACAAATTTGCAATAACAAAAAATTGATAATTCAATTAGTTAGAGGTACTGCCACCCCTCAAAATTTTTTAAAATTCTCTTTTTCTTCTTTGAAGAAAATCAAAAATTTTGAAAATATTACCTTTTGCCACCTCAAAAATTGTTAAAGATTTTTCCCATTGTCATATGATATACGTGGTTCTTTCCTGTCCGAGTTCAATTTATGATAACCTCAAATATCGAGATAAAATTTATACTTTTTTTATTTTAAAATATAAAATCTTTTAAACTTTTTATATATATTAAAGAAAAAGGAAGAAATAAGTATTTTTTATATTTTATTCCTAATTAATTTAATTTATTCTTTACTAAGATAAAAGAGAATGATGAATTATATTAATAAGAATAAATATAAAAAATTACTTAAAATTTACAAATAACTTAATATATTTTGATTGAATTTGAGTTTAAAATTTTATGTATTATATTTTGCAAAGTAAAATTTTTTTGAGAAAGAAAGCGCAACTCAATTATTTTAAAAATTATTATATTTTAAAACGAAATTAATACTTTCTCTACTACTGTAAGATTCTAGTAATTTCGGAAACTATAACAAAGAAAAACTTCTTTTTTATTTTTTAAATTTCTGTTGTAGTGAAACTACGAAAAGGTTAGTTGAGATGTTCCAAGAAAAAGCTAACCGAAAAGGTGGTTGACTGAATAGTTCAGAGAAAGGGGATAAAGAAGGGATGGGGATTTTGTGGTTGTGAACTGAACAACGCTTCTGTCGGGTTGCCTTTTTCTTTTCAAACACATATAATTCTTTATTATTAAGAGTAGATAAAATTGGATTGCAGTCCATGTTCTCTCCATAGAATGATTGTTGTTCTATCCATTATTTGGTTATTTGATTTAGATCTACCTGTAACCTGCCGGAAATGATCAGATGCTGCCAATCGGAGCTTAATGATTTTTGTTGTTTCTTAAAAGAAAAAAAAATGATTCTTTTTTTCTTTTTTTTTTTTTGAAATGTCCTTTAATAAAATGAGCTCAAAAGTTGAAATATAAATATTAAGATAGCCAACTAAAAGTATATACGCATGTGTAATTGCTTATATTCTTGAGATCTGAGATTAATTAAAAAATTCAAAGCTAATATTAGCAGTGAAATTAGATAGTATTTTAGTTTGAGATTTTTTATCTTAAGTTTCGTGAGAGAAAATTTTTTATAAGAAAAAATATGAAAATTAAAATAAAAAATTTGTATTGAGTTCCATAATGGAGATAATGATAATGGTGATAAGAGAAGCATTAATTTGGGGAGGATCTCACAAACAAGTAAAATAAAGAGGGTATTTGGATTGTATTTGTTAGAAAAGTTTTTGTTTTTGATTCTGAGAAAATAAATTTTTTTATAAAAAGAAAAGCAAAACCTAATTGTATGTTTGATTAGGTCAAACACTATCTAAATACTCCCAAAACGAAAACTTATTATGTGTCTGTAATTTATTATTTAGATTAAATTTTGATACGAAACTTAATACAAAATTTTCACTTTAAGTCACACTACTTCTTTCAAAAAATTTCTCTCTTACAAAATTTAAGACACAAAATCTCAAATCAAAATACTAACCGATCCAACCTTAAATGCTTTTTTTCTCTCTCTCTCCAAAGACAAGCTAAGGAGGAGAAGTTTGAATGTCAGTTAAATATTCTGCTAACTATTTGTACGTACAAAGTCAGATGTGAACACAATTTGGGAAAGCAAAAATATCACTTCCACCCAAAACATTGTTGATTCGTATCATAGAATATGGTCATTATAGAGCAAAATCTTTTTATTTTGAGTTCCATCATATGAAAAAGTAGAGAATATGAACAATAAAGATATATCACTTTGAAGATATTTTTGTATTATTTGACAGTTTTAGTTAACAGTGAAAGAATAATAATAATAACAGAAGAACAATCTTTACATATCATAAATAAATATGAATTACCTCCCGAGAAATTTTACAGTCTCATCACTTTTAAATGTGACTTATTATGTTTCTTACGGAACTGTAAGTTCCTGTTACTGAAATGAGAACTCCAAAAACGATGATTCCCAGAATTATAGCAAACTCTAATCCCAAACTTTTGTATCTTTTGTATATCTTCAGGTAGCAGAAGCATGGGAGTAACACCGAGACACTGATACCTAAAACTGCACCCGTAAATGCCATCATATACCCAAAAAACGGGATGGCTATTGCCACAAATGCAGTGCTGATAACCAAACCTGTCCTGAGAAGTAGACTAAAGATTCTGGCACTTTTGAAAACTCTAGCATTTTTGAGAGGGAATGAGCTTTCAATTGCTGTTGCAATTGGATTTATTAGAATTGAGTACTTGGTTATGGGGTTAATCACAGTGGTATAAATTGCAATTTTTGAACTAATTTTTCTAGTGGGAAAATTTAGAGTAATTTGAGACATCAAATTTTCTCCATACATCAAATACCCTGCAATAGCAATTGTTCCATAGCTGATGGTGCTTAGAACAAAGCAGACAAGTAGAACCTGTAAAACAAATAATCCGAGTCAGTTATGTTAACTTTTTAAGTGGCAATGTCTTTTAAATTTATCAAATATAACTGAGACTGAGCATGTATTAGGCAAGAACCCCAAATGCATCCAAACACAAAAGATTGGATGAGAATGACGGAAAATTGATTCTAGTTTTATCGGGTAAAATTTCTTATTCTAAGTGATCTTGTAAATTTCTTAAGATAAATGAAAATCGAATATCTTTTCATTTCAAAAATATTATTTTACCTTGGAAAATTTGCCTCTGTCTTTCATGGAGTTGCAAAGCATGGGGAAAACTGCATGACCGCAGTAACAGAAGGTATAAATGCTAATTGTGGTTGGCAATCCAGTCCATCTCCAAAGTGACCCTTTCTCATGAAATCCAACACCGTCAACTGTAGCAATCCAGAAGGTAGAACCAACAAGAGTCACAGAAGCGACAACACCACTAGCAGAAACATAAGCTAGCAATCCCAAACTCTTCAACCATGCCGTAGGCAAAACCACTAATGCAGTGAGGGAAACAAATAATTTTCTTCCTCCAATTTTGTATCTCCCAACATGCAAAGACGCATTCGGAAAAAGCTTATGCAAATTGTCGCCTTCTAAAATCATAAATTCTATTGCCACAAAGTATAGTTCAAGATATAAGAGAATGGAGACAATAAGTCTTCCTTTTCTCCCAAAAGCAAGTTCTCCGATGTCTGGATATGTTTTAATAAGTGGATTTGCTTTCATGCATCGAAACAGAAGAACCCCAGTATAGTAACAAACCGCAGCAATAAAAAAAAAGATGAGTAAACTCAACCACCCTCCTTGTGACAGTGCATATGGAATGGATAGTATTCCCACACCTACGGAGCCAGACAAAGTTTTGAAACTAAATCAGAAAATATACTTATGATAAGGAACTAAAAGACATGAACATGATATCAAGGTGTAAATTAAACTAAGAGCAAGACATACCTGATAAAGTATTTATTCCATTGAAACAAGTCCTAAGGAATGTAGTGCCTTGTTGTTGTTCTTGCTCTGATTGTGGCAGCTGGCTCTGGCCCTCCACTCGCTCTTCTGCATTATGAGAGTCCATGTATTCTTTGCTTGCCCACTCTCTTAGATTTTAATTGACAACAGAGGATGAGGGCTAAACCTATATATAGAGATGGAAAATCTCAAGTAAGAAGTAAGATGGAAACCTATTTTTTCTCGTCTTTATGAAGAGAGAATATATACTACTGCTATATTGCAAGACACTTTATTCTTCAAAATACTATGCTTAACTAGAGAAACATAATCTGTTTCAAATGCTTCATGAGTAAATGAAATCCAACTTTAAAACCCATAGGAATCCATGATTGCCATGCATATATCTAATGCACAATTTTTTCTTAGTGAAGTAACCAATGACTGTTGTTAACTACTCAAATAGTTGGGGAGAATTCTTTAGTTCACTAAAATGGTGAAGCTCCACATGAATGCTCATGACATGGGGAAATTGACACTGAAAATCCCTATGTGTGAAACAACCCCACTCTTCCAATGGTTCTCAGAAGGATTACTCGTCAAATATATGCAGGTGCATTGTACCGGATACAGAGCTAGTTTTCTTAATTTTTAGATGGTGAAATGTAATAGTTTTAAAGTTTTTTTTTTTTTTTGACAATTTTGATTTTTTGAGGGAAAAATGTAATTTTCAAAAGTTTAAAATCGGGTACATTTACCACGGTTAGTGAGCATGCTGGTGCTCCTTTTCTTTAACTATGGAAGCCCATTTCAGCCATTGGATTGCTTTTATGCCATTGGTGACGTGAGCTCTAGTGAGGAGATTTTGATCAAATAACATATGAATCTGATATACACATCTGTTCTAAACCAAAAAAACAAAGGAAAAAACATTTGGGGAAAAACGGGGGAAAAAAAAAAGTTTGGTATCTTTTGTCGAGCAGATTGACGTTGTGGAAAAGAAGTAGAAGGGGTAAAAGTAAAGAATAGACACCGGAGAAAGTTTAAAGGCAAAGTACTGATGCTTAAGAATACTTCTCTCTGAATATGATTTTTGTAAGAAAACAAAACCCCTCCATTAAGAATTGAATATTCCTTCTAAATACGGGACAAATATTTTATTAAAGGGAATATTTGATTTTAAACTTATTTTTCGACGTCCAAAATTGATTATCTTATCTTGAGTTGCTCAAAAATTTAATAGAATAATTTGTCCTCATTAATGAAAGAGGGTTAGTGAACGGGGGTATATGTGTTTTTTTTTTTTCATTTTTGAGTAAATTCTACATTATTGTGAAGAGAAATTGGAAAAGAGATAAGTGTTAGCAGATGTTTCTCAATTGAAAAGGATTTGTTATAAAAGATTGAAGAAAAAATATATCAAATTTTAATATATATATATATATATATATATATATATATATATATTAAATAAAAATATCGACACTTAAATTTTAATATAGAAAGTATTCAATTAGAACAGCTTCTCTAAGTATTCAAAAACCAACCAGAAGACTCTTCCTCGGACTGTGAAAAATACTAGAACTAGATACCTATTTGGTCAGCGAGTTAAAGAGATTGAAGTAACTTCCTATTCAAGCGAATGAGTCGTAAAGAAGGCCTTTAAGCTTTTTCTCTTTCTCAAAATAAATGTTTTGCTTTCAGTAAATTTTAAAGATTAATTTTCTAAATTTACTATTTTCATAAATAAAATTATCTCATCTTTTATTATTTTAATAAAATTAATTAAAAAGATAATAAAAGACAAAAAAATAAAAATATTATTATTTTCTCTCTTAATCTATAAAAAATGACAAAAAATTTATATTTTAATGCGAAAGAAATAATTAATTTTTACTCAGTAATACGCACGAATTTCCATTGGACCAAACAAGTTAATACTAGTCCACGCACCATTCTTAAATATTTTGTTAAAATTAAGGTGGTTGTAAAAATTTAGATTAAAAAATAACTGTAGTTTAAAAAATTAGACATTCATTTTTGGAAATCAATTTTGGAAGGACAAACTATTACTTGCATTGATATGCCAAAGAATATACACCTCAGTTGCAAAGATAAGGTTTAGGAGCTACATAGCAGATGAACTACTATGGTCATGAAGAACAATCAAAACTGCACATACCTAATGCAATCTAGAAAGCTGAATTTCTACTGGAGAACACTGGAGTTGATAAGAACTTATGTACAGACTTGCTCCCAAATCCAGAGCTTAATCTCCCGTGGTTATTGCATACCTTCCCTGGCTATCAATGACTCGGGCCGAGAAGTGCAAGAAGGAAGGTCCTGTAATTGCCCGATGTTTCTGAATGGACTGCATCATTAAGACTTTTGCCAAATTTCTTACGGTATTCTGCTTTGATATACTGCATGTCGATTTCAGTTCTCGTCACTATTATCCGTGTCAATGTCGAATCATCGGTTCCCAGACCCTTCATTGCCTTGTGTAGCACCTGAAAGTATAGTATTAACAATGGGGATGGCTGCTTATAGACACATTGATTACGTATTTCATCTTTGGACAAAAAAACTGGTAAATTCCAGCAGTAGGAAAATTTTGTCAGAGAGTAGAAAAGCTAATAAGAAAATAATTGTAAAAACATCACCTGAAGATCTTCCAATAAAAAAGCTAACAAGTAACGTCCTTTCAAAAAAACAAAAAGCTAAAACCTACCAATGAAAAAGCTAAAAGCACGCATACTGTCAACTAGCTAGCTCAACAGTTAAATCAGCAGAGAGCTGAGACATAAGAGTCCACATTTCGGGACGTAACACGAATCAGAAAGGATACCTTCGCAAAGTACTTTCCAGGGTTGTGAGTACACTGAAGGATCGTCAAGAGGCCAAACTCAAATAACCCAGATGTTTCACTTTTCACTGCCTGCAAAATGATGCATAAGACCAAATAGGCAGTTGGAGTAAACCATCATCTGTACTTCTGAAGTGACGAGATTTACCTTTTTCAGTGAGTTCCCATACATACTATGGTAAGCAGAATCAACAGCAGCCAAATGTGCCCAGCTTCTTTCGCTGAAAATACGAATAAAAGTCTTCTCATCAGTTCCCAACTTTTTCTCCCCGGCTTTGTAGAGAGCTTTGGCATCATGCTCTACTGTTGCTCTGTCAATTTCTGGGCCTTCATAGCGTACTGTACTCAAATATGCTAGCAGCAACTGCAGGGATTAATTAAAACAAGGGAAAAAATGTTTACTATATAATTCACATTGATCATGGTTTAGAAATTTATATGGCAAGTTAAAAATGTTTTCTTGATGGGTTAACCCTTCTTTGCTTTGCTGCCAAGGAGTTGGTATAAACTTAGAGAAAAGAACAAAAAAAAGCGTAGGCAGGATTTCAGGCAAAAGAAGACTTCCTACTTAGCTGTAATCAATTCTAGAAGTCTCAAATAACGAAATAAAGATTGCTGAATCCATCTTCAGAGAAATACTGATAGTTTTACTTAACATGTTCTTTATCCGAGAGTTCCTCTAACCGTTGCTTAAAAATGGTTAAAAGCAAATAATTACATAGAACACGAATGCCACAAAGTAAGGTTCCCTATGCGCATTGCTGGTAAAAAGGCCAAGGGTATAGGCTCGGAATCTTCAGCACCAAACTCAAACCACTAGCTGGACACAGACTCGGAATCAGAAGTATATATGGGTATACTTAAAGAAAAGTTCAAGGAAAGACTAATCGTCTGCTCTTCTGAGAAAGTTTTGGCACCGGCAGCTCAGTTTTCATATTCAGAGTAATCACGAGGAAATGAAGGTCAGATTAAAGAAGTTTAATAAACTTTTGCTAATAAGGCATAAAGCGGCGTCGAGGGGGTGGGCAAGGCATGCTAATTAGCTCTAATAAGCTTTTTTCGTCCTTCAGACTATTAAATCTTCCGTATCAGATATAGATTAATGACATATCAGAATATAAAGTTGGAAAGATTGGAAAACAGCAATTGTTAAAATTAGATTAAGAAATACCCATAAATTAAATGGTATAAACCAAAGAGAAATTAATGCTTTTAAAATTCTAAAAAAGAAGTTTCAGAGTTAAGAGAGACAATCAGTCTGTAGCTGCATAGAGAATCGACTACTCTGATGCTAGATAAAATCCAGTTCCAAAAGTGGTAATTTTTTTCTAAAAATTACAGTGGAAAAGAAATTTCAGAACATGAATTATGAGAAAACATGCATTGATCCATATGTAAGCACTAGTTTGCATTCATTTAGAGTATGAATGACAAAGAGAGAATTGAAGATAACCTTTTTATGATCTCCAGTGGCTTGATACTCTATGTCATGCTCAAGATAAACACCAAACCTGGCATAGTAAAGTTGCTTAAAATGCTGTATCTGGGATGGAGTTCGTGAGCATATTACTTCAGTAGCAGCTTTCAAATCAATTTGAACACACAAAGCCTGTCTTACAATGGCAGCATCCCGTCCAGGAGGATCATACATCCAAAGCAAAACTGCCCGCTGAAAGCATTTACATATGGTAGGAAAAATTACAACCACTCAACCGGTACAATAGGTATAGAAGTTTCCCACACAAATTATATTTCTTCCAAATAATGTTTTCCATTTCCTTTTTCACTCTTTAGGATGCAAACTTTAATTGAGGGATATTGCAGGTACTGGTACCAACTTTAAAGGATTAAAACAATGAAATTATTATCCCAACAGGAAGCATACCAAAACAAAAGGAACCTAATGATGAGCTTTCTTATGTACCTTAGTATTGCCACTAAGCTCCTTAGACAAGCGGTTGCAAAGGTCATCAGCATACATAGCTTTGTACTCTTGTTGAATTAGAGCACGCTGTGTCTGATCTCTATGGGCCAGAATATTTACAACTGCTGCAGTATCGCATCCAAATCCTACACAAAAGTTTAAAGGGCTCAGTTGCTAACCAGGTTCACACTAATTATCACACACAATTCACTATTATGCAGGATGCCCTAAAGGATTACACAGTTTAAAAGAGACCAGACTAAAATGGCAAGTTTAGATATACAAATAAAAGAAAATAAAATCTGGAAGGCTACCAAGAGCCTGAAGTTTAATCAACTCAAAATGCCCAAATTTTCTTCACTTAAAAACAAATGCTGATCACACGGCAATAGCTTCGGCAGAGAAGATAACAGCATGTGCTAGTAAGCTGTTCTCACAAGTTAGATCTGATATCAAGGGCAACGGGAAACAAACAGAAACTGACAATATTTGGATAATGTTAATTAACCAGGCTCGTGCAAGAACAGAAAAGTAGACGAGCACAATGTGGAAGGAATTTTAGGTTTTCATGCTGTCTGGATGGCCAATTCGGCCAAACAACAGTTATTCCTCTCTCTTTCTCTGTCTCAATTCCAGAATTTCATCAAACAAATAGAAATCCACGGCCTACTTGCCACCAAAAAGTAGTATTTGTTCCAAGTTTCTTAAAAATCCTGTTCCCTGTGGACTTCTCAATAATTATATTCATTACCCTTCATTAATAAAAGAACTCTAAAGGATATCTACAAATGCACGAAGAAAGAATTACAATCACCCCCCACCCCTTTTTTACACACCTTATAAAAGAACAAGCAACCAGGGTACCAATTTCATGTTCCCATTACCGCTTTAAACTTCAAAATTCACAGGAAAGTCTTAAGAACCATGAAGAGCTTAAGCATAGCCATGATTTCGAGCGAATAAAAGAAGCAGAGATAAAAAATTCTTCAAATAAGAACAAACAATCAAATCAGAAAACCCACATATATAGTGAATTCAACATCCAAAACATAAGAAAAAACAAACATTCTTCACTTCAATTAGATCCCTAAATCAAGAAATCAACCCAAAAAGAAAAAAAAAAGGAAGATAGAACAGAATTGCAGATACCCTTGAAAGCCCGGTACAGTTGCATGGCATCATCACGGGGAGAAGTTAAAGCCGGAGGGACAGTCAACGTCGCCATTTTCGAAGTTTATCTGTTGCTCTTTGCCAACTGCGAAATTTATAGTTTCGATCCGATAACTTCGAACGTTAAAATGGTGAATTTATAGCGATTGGCGGAGCAATTAAATATGCCGTAACAACCACCACTTGAGCAATTTGTCTTTCAGTGATTAATACGAAACCGAGTGAGAGAGCGTGTCGGGCATCGACAGCGCCACCGGAGCCGTTAAAGAATATATTATTTATATCTTTTCTTTTTAACAATAATCTATTTAGGTGGACTACTTGTTGGTTGCCCAAAAGCAAAACAAATAGATAGAACAAAGACTCTGACAAGCATTTGCTCTGTTGACATATGGTGTCCCACTCCGCAGTTGGGGCCGCAGCAAACGTCCCGTTCTTATTAATTATTTTTTTAATAAATAATTTAATAAATTAATATTTAAAATTTTAATTCATAAATTCTTATTAAATTTTTTATTTATTTAAAATAAAAAATAAAATTAAAAATTTATTATTATTTTTAAATATAAATAATAATAAGTGTGTATAGTTATTTTTATAATTTTTTTCTATTATTCTGCAAACGTTGTTTCTCATTCGTGTTCAAGTATTGAACTAAATGTGTCTCTATTTCTCCCTTTGGAAGTCTAGCTTCATAATATAAATCAGTATCTGTAAGAATCTTTTCAATGCGATAATAAGACCTCATCTGGGTGGTTTGGATGGATGCAAGAAAACGAGAGAAATTTTCTTGCAGAGGTTCAGAGGGAAGCGACAATGCAAAACAATTGCATATTGAAACCTAATCGTCCAAAAGAATAGTAAATTTGGTTTGATTAAGTTTTGAAAAAAATCAAATATTTTCCTGAATAGTGAAACTGAAATTATAGAAGTGCATTTGAGCTGCTAAACTATTTGCGTGCATATACTCCAGCACTGCACCACCAGAGGATTGAAGAATTTGGCGCATGAAGAATACTTCCAGCAAAGTTGAAGAACAACTGTTGCAGTATTGATCAAAGCTTCTGTCAAAGTTGAAGGACCGTACATGTCAGTGTGTGCAACAGCTGTTAGTATGTGCCAGTCTTCACATCAAAAGCATGTGGAATTTAAGCTAACTGTTGTCCAAAAGAGAGAAAGATTAACCTAACTGTTCTGCCAAAAATGTGGAACTTAAGCTCAAAGCTTAAGCATAAAATGTGCATTAAGCAGCATTTCTTAAGACATTCAGTGACTACTTGCCCACCAATTTGGTTGTCGTGCTAACACCCCATTTTTCAGCATGCATTGTATAGTTCTGCAATCGTCAAATTGATATCTTATTGATTCAATAGTTAACGTTCATATAATGTATAATTGCACGTAAATTTCTTTAGTTGCAAATCTAACTAATAAAAGACTCTTTCCAATTTATTGTTTCCTAAAAAGTTTCCAACTTAAGTGTTCCTTAGGCCTTTTGATCCTTTAATCTCTTCTAAAAAATTTTTAGCCTTTTGCAAATTTTATAGATTTTTTTTAAAATTACTCTCACTATTAAAATAATTCTCTTATTTTTTATTATATTAGTAGATTAGTTAAGAATATAATAGAAAAAATATTCCTTATTTTTTTCTTCTGTAATTTACACAAAAAGAGCCAAAAGGCCTTATATTTTGAAAGGGTAGAGTTGTATTAGTATTTTGTTTGCATTAGACTCTCCAAGCTGCAATTAAAGGAAAGATTTCCTTAATATCAAAGACAGAAAATCAAAAGATTATTATTAATAACAAGAAGCACTAATTAAATGAATTTCCAAAACTATTGAACTTCTTAAATAAACCACTACAATCTAATTAATTAATAGTAAATAAACACGATAAAAAATAAAATAACTCAATTCTTCAACCCCGAACCTCTTCTCTCGCATATTTCAGAAACTCATTTATTAAACGATATTGTGAAGACGCTATACCGAGTGTCCCATTTCATTTCAAGTTTGTCTCCCGCAACCAATTTCCTACTAACAACAATGTTACGAAATGTATCACCGCTTAAAAAGTAGCCATTGTTACGGTATCTTAGCGTCATGGTCTTTTGCACGTTATCGTTGAAGTCGACGACCTGAACATCAATCCGCTCGCCATTCTGCAAACTTGCTTTCTCATTCACGTTCAAGTACGGAACCAATTTTGTCTCTATTTCACTCTTTGGAAGTCTAACTTCCTGATTATATAAATCAGTGTCCGTCAGGACCTTTTCAATGCGATATTGAGAACCCATCTGGGTTAGGATGGATGAAACTGATGGCAGAAAAGAAGAGAAATTTTCTGGTAGAGGTTTAGCGGGAAGCAAATGTGCAAAACAATTGCATATTGAAACCTAAGAAAAACCACACATATAAAGCCTCTAATCTTCCTAAAGAATAAATCAAAAGAATAGTAAACTTCCAAAATCATGCAAGTTTTTAAATAATTATTAATTACCTAAAGCGATAACAATTAAAAATTAAGTAATTACTAAAGAAATAGCAATGGTTTTTTTATTTTTTTTTTTTTTTTTTTGAAGGGTAAGGGCCTGCTTGGAGGTTCCTTCCCTTGTATATTTGTGTAGATTGAACTAGATACGTAGGAGATTAGGAGCCATAAAGGGATGATCCCTCAATGTTGATCCCCACGACTGATTTTGGAACTCCACTTGGATGGCTATTTTTCCTGAAAAACTTTATTACTATTTTTTTAAAAAAAAAATCAAATTCTTTTTCTGGGTAGGGAGTGGATAAATCAAAGACAATGAACCAAAGCTAATGAAATTCTAGTGAAAATAGATCACACAAATGAAGAAATAATCAAGTACATGATATCGTTAAAAATTGATTATCTTAGAAATATTGTTAAAGATATTGCCCAGTTTTATATTTTTAGTTAAGTTTCTTAAGGCTAATATTAACCATTTTTTTGGACAGGGTTCGGTTTTAAAATCGGACCCAAAATTTCAAGTGTATGACCTATATCTTCTCTCACAAATAATTTAACTTTTACGAAACCCAAGATAAAAATCTCAAAACTAAACTCTATCCAATCACACAAGATTCGATTTTTTGTTATTGCAATTTTCTTTTTGGAAAATGATAGCTTCACTCTCTTTTAGTATTTTCACTCATTTTTATTTTTTATAATTGAAATGGTTTTAATACTCAAAATAAATTTTAAATTTCAACTCATGTCTCGTCCAAAAAAATTAACTACGTGTTATGAATTTGTTGATGCGCAGTCGTCGTTGGCACAGCAAAATCGTAATACTAATGTAGAGAACTTAATAAAGAAATTATAATGTAGAGAATAGGAGAAAATTATAAAGAGAAAATAGATAGAAAGAACAAGAGATCTTTATTAATTCTTTGAATGTAAATCAATCAATGAATGAGTGAATACAACATCTCAATCTAAAACCTTATTTATAGGGTTCAGGGGTATATCCCAATAAGAAGAGGTAAAGGGTAATTAGAAGACAAATCCTATCACTAATGATATGATAGAACTCTACCTCTATCTTCTGGATAGTTGGTGTATCTCTATAACTCTGATAATGGACATCCATAATAATATTAATTTCATAACACTCCCCCTTGGATGTCCATTGCATAAGAGTATGCCTCGTTAAAACCTTACTAGATAAAAAATCCAGTGGGAAAAACTCTTAACAGCCGCATTCTAATTTTGTTCACTCATTTATCAAATGTTTCGGCTGATAATGCCTTAGTGAATAAATCTACCAGATTGTCACATGATCGAATTTGTTGCACATCAATATCACCACTCTTCAAGAGCACATGAGTAAAGAAAAATTTATCATATCTCCTTAGATATATTCCAAACTTTATTATCATCTAACAATACAGTTGGAATTCCTTCTTAGAGGATATAGATTTATCTCGAATACATTAATCATGATCACATATATTCTCAACCAACATCATAAATTTCTATAAGTTGAAGATGTGGATGTTATAATCAACACATGCCTATAAATGCATGGTTTATGTGGATCATATAGGTAACTTATACCTTGCATATCCATCTCAACAGGAGTTAGATTTTCTCAATATTCAAGATAAACTATCTCAAGGAGATATCAAAAGGCAAGTTTAATACTACCTCAAATTCATAGGGTAGAGAAGAACTAGAATAAATATATACTTGCATGCAAACAAGTGTATTTATGCTCTAAATTGCAGAGTTATGGTACTTCAGGACCAAATAATTCTTCACTATCCTTTAATAGATATAATAACCCAATAACAATTGATGTGTTATGTCCATGTGAAACATCTTTAGAATGTTCAATCAAAATGTTGACTTTTCAAAATGTTGATCCCAATACTTGTTCCTCTATAATTTTCAGGAAAGATATCTTGATCATCAAATCATTCTCTCTTTTGAAGATTTTATTTTCAAAATCAAGAGATTAATCACGCTTCAAGCATGTATCAAAATCATATAGTTATAGAATTCATATATTTGTCCTGCTGGGATATTTATCCAAATAGGAATATCTATAAGTAGAATGTTATATTGACTAACTCTATAAGAGTCAGACAAACAATCAATATGCAATATTATGCAAATAAATAATATTTTGAACTTCCAATTCACTAATGCTTGTGCATAGATCAAGATAATAAAAGTCATAAATAATATCCTCTTTTAATTGATGATCTTCTCCCCCTAATGTGGGGAACACTATGCCAATCAATAGATTGTACAATGAGGATATTTTCTAATAAAGAAATACATATAGCAAGTATAGCTACATATAAAATTTCTTCATATATGGACATAGTCAATCATTCTTTCAATAAAAATTCACTAAGACAATCTCATTATGTTCTATAGGAACAATTATATGCTACAAGCATATCGAGTCCATTAGGGACTTCAAATATAAGCTCTATTATCAAATGATAACAAATATAAATACATATTAAGTGTTATTATATCCACCACTAGAAATATATTTCTTCGTTATCAATGCCAGATCTTAAGAAGAATCATATGTCATAACTCATGGCAAATATTCACTTTTGTAGTTCGCATTTTATAAGTAAATATTAATTGATATCTCTTTGGGATTACACTTCAGGTGTATAATTCCTCCTGAGAATACATGTACACTTCAAGTGTACTTGTGAATAGTTTAAAATTTTCATATTTCTCATGCGAACTTTATCATTTCGAGTCTGCAGACCTCGATTTGAAAATTCTCAATATATTATGTGCATTAATATCTTTAAAGTCATATACTTGTACAATTCCAATAGTTCCCAATCATGTTGAGATCTCATCATTTATCACAGTTTTCAGGTACCTGAATTTCTTCTGGAAATAATATATCAATGATGTTTGGAGGAAAATTCTGCTAGAATTTAAATCTCCTCAACTTAACATATATGACCATTTTAAGCCTTTGCTCCAGTGAGGAGTTTGTATTTTTGGAACCGACTTATCTACCACATTTCAGTTGCGTCTCAAATTTATTTGTAGTGGTAGATTATCCTTCAGGGATATCAAATATAATAGGAGCATTCTTTGCCAGATATTGGTCAGTTAATATACCTGGCTATATAAATTATCCTTTGAACTTCTGGTTCAAGGTATCTACTATGATGATCAAAATAGAAGATCAAGATGAGACACATACTAATATCTTTATCCAACCTCATGATTTCTCCTCTTTATATTGGGGCAACATATTCAAAATTAATAAAATACGAATCTCTCCATTGAGATTTGCTCCCAATATATTTAATAATCTCTTGGAGAACCTATCTCATTACCTTTGTGGTGGAGCAACATACATAGTGCATCTCTAAATTTAGGATGAAAAATATTTGGTTTTTTACCACAAACCAACCATTATGGGGAGAATTATAATGTGTTGGCAAAATACGAAATAAGTGCTAATATATTACAGTCATGAGTATTCTGTAGGCTATTCAATATTTATCTCAATACAACCAGTATTAGTAGGACAAATTATGTCGTTGGAAAAATCTTAAAACATGAGCTCATTATCAATAAATTGTGCAAACTACAGGTTGCAAAAATAAAATATTCATAAGATTATTTGTTGATACATCAACTAATAATTTCTCCATATTCATCCCAAAATAACGCATTCAACGCCAAGTAATACTGGCAACTTTTAAATAAAACAAGTAGCACATATAAATTCATCATATTAGGAAACTTCTGGTTTCATAATAAATTCATAATCATTCTTCTTATTTTAATGATTCGGGATTGTCCAACCAGTCATGCCAACTAATAAATTATTTATCAGTAAATTTTAAGTTTACTCAATATTGCATCTCAATTTTATAATTCTATGCAATATAAATTATGAGAGATAAATAGTGGTATTTATAATTGACATATATTTCATGTCATAATAGTAATGCATATGCCTCAAAAGTTCATTCATCTAATGTCTCGATATACTGATAATATAATCAAAGTTCAAAAAGCTTTACGAGACTATATAGAGAATGATATATTACAACAATTGACCATTAGGTGAAGATTTAGTAGCTCTTCTAGAGTTTTTAAGCAATTAACTATTCTAGAGTTATTTGATCAATTAGTTCTTCAGGAACCTTGCACTACCATTTATACTTTGGACATATATTTTAAATTTTGTTCAAATAAACAACAAATATTGTTTAGACAAATTGTATCTTCACCATTCTTGATCCAAAATAAACTAAAATAACATAGAAAAGTAGCAATTCGATAATTTAAAAATTTTGATTAATATTCAAAATGCTAAAAACTCTTTCTGGATATTCAAAAGAACTGGCTAGATTATGTGCCATATCGATATTATCAACACAGGCATCACGTGACAAACTTTCATATTACATCAATAACATGTTAGAATTATTACTTTTCCTTTTTTTTTCTCATTATTTTCTCACTTCTGGTGAGTATCCATTCACTAGAGATTTAATGAGTCATTCTTATAGTATAAGAACAAAGTGTATTTCTACTACCTGCGACCAAAATCTCGTACATAAATACATTATAATTTCTAATGTCATTCACTTCAGGGAATGTCATAAATATATTTTATCGAACGTCAAAATATTTTATCCAAGACTCATTTAGTTTCAGAAGATATAAATTCAAAATACTTCTGAAAAACTTCTTCTCAATATTGCTACTTCAGGAGCATGTTAGGGATATGAGAAAGGAAAATTCTTTTATCCATCACATTACTAGTGATATTTCTCCTTATAACTTTAATTGATGAGAAATTCTAAAAGTAATAAAATGTTTGCATATTGATAGACAAAATATTATAGGCACACTTACAACAAATCATAACTAGTATTTATATAACAATCATCTTCTGGTGATTGTATATCTCATTCACAATTGCTAGTAATTAAGTGGCTTTGATGCTTTGTATTTCTTAAATGGTGTCTTCAGGACCCACAATATCCAGATACATATATTTTAATCGTCATGATTATATGAATTATTCTTACCATATCCACGTCTATGTTGACGGCTTCAACCATGACTACGACCTCTTCCAGGGCCATAACCATTAGTTCTAATGCATTCACTCACAAATTTAAAGTAAACTGTATTTTTGATAGAATGACTATCTTCTGGTAGTCAAATCTTTCTTTTAGATCATTCCACAAAAAAAGTGGATCTTTCACAATAAGATATTCCGTCTTTAAATCCTCATAGAAATTATGGCAGTGAAAAATCTTGGCTTTTATACGATTTTAAGATTGTATCTATCAGACCCATTATATCTCAATAAATTTGAACATCTAATATCTATGACATATAATTCTTTCTATAAATATCAAGAGTAAAAAAAGAGTTTTGAAAAGTTTGTCATGTGAATTCAAAGGTAGAAAAAATACCTCTTTTTCTCTTGATTAAACTCTCAACTTCGGTGGCAGAGACTCGTGCTGATAACGTGTTATGAATTTGTTGATGCGCAGTTGTCGTCGGCACAGTAAAATCGTAATACTAATGTAGAGAACTTAATAAAGAAATTATAATGTAGAGAATAGGAGAAAACTATAAAGAAAAAAAAGATAGAAAGAACAAGAGATCTTTATTAATTCTCTGAGTGTAAATCAATCAATGAATGAGTGAATACAACATCTCAGTCTAAAGCCTTATTTATAAGATTCAGGGGTATATCCCAATAAGAAGAGGTAGAGGGTAATTAGAAGACAAATCCTAACACTAATGATATGATAGAACTCTACCTCTATCTTCTGGATAGTTGAAGTATCTCTATAACTTTGATAATGGACATCCATAATAATATTAATTTCATAACACTACGGATATTAAAGTTTTTTTAAAGTGAGAGCAAATAGTGAAAGAAGTTATCACTCTCATTTCTTCTTCGAAGTTGTTGAGAAAAATTGTTTTAAAAGTTAATATAACATTCTTATTTTCAAGATTATTAATTAAAAATAATTTTAGAAAATCACAATCAAAGAATCTAATCAAAAACAACCTTTTAAATATCTTTTATGACAGATTTGTCTTTTTTTTTTTTTGGTGTCCATGTCCAATAACATAATACACATCATGCATGTTTATATATTCTCTCCATTCCAACGAAAAGTAAGAAAAGAAACCATCTTTATATCAACTTCTCTTCACTTAAAAAAAAATTCAAGCTAACGTGTTTGATAAAGGAAACATTTATTTCAAAAAAATGGATAAAGGAAACATGATTTACTGCCATGATAAGGTTTATTCTTTTGTCAGAATAACAGAATTGGATGATTCTGTTTGTCATATTCAGAATAAGATTCATGCGTTCATGAAAAAGAGAAAAAGAAACAACAAGACTCTTAGGACTTTTTTTTCTTTTTTTTTCCGAAGCTTTTCCGCATTAATTTCAGGTTTTGTCGTAAAAATATTATATTTTTTATGTTAAAAAAATAATCAACTAATTTAACCGTTAAAATATGTTTGAAATGGCATATCTACCCTTCACTTTTAGTTGCAAGGCAAAAGTGTGCACTTATTTAGGAATATGAACTGCATTATATATGATTGAATTAATTTATCAAATTTTCCCTATTTCTCTTTTCATATTTTCATAACTCTATTCATATTTTTTATTTGATATTCTTTTCTACGAGCTTGAAAAATAAACAAGCATGCTTTTATCATTTTCACTTCTCTTATTTTGTCCAAAAACTTTACTTTTATTTTTTTATATACACAAACTATTTTCACAATGTTCAAATTGTCTAATATTGTCTTCCGTAACAGAATCAAACCAAAAGTATGCATGCCTCTTTTTTCGTGTGCTGGATCTGTAGGGGCAGTTTTACCCATTTAAGCTCCTCCCTCCCTTCTGGGGGTCCAACTCATGCTCACACTCACGTACCTCCATCAACATCTCAAAACCCCACTTTCTTCTCAATCATAAATCCATTCTTTAATCCTTACCCATGAAACCAAACCCATAAAAAGCAAATCAATCTTTTCCCTTTCAATCCCTTGTCGCGAACTACATTTGTAATATAATCAGGCTTGAGTTCAAGGTTCTCCTGCAGCTCTCAAAAATCAGCAATTTGCCAATATGGGAAGCTTGCCCAACTTCGAACCTCTTGGACTAATGCAAACCCAAGAAGATGTTTATTTGGATGTGAGAAATTTGAGGTACGAAATGTCTTGATAATTTGATAAGAAAGTTTTATATTAGGGATTCAGTTGTATCCAACAATCTACTTGCCTCTTGCATGCTGATGTTTGTCCCCACATATCCTTGCATTTTTCCACTACGCTTCTATATAACCACTTTCTTTCACTACAAACACTTTAATTTCTCCCTGAGAAATATCATACTCAATATTATTGACACATCAGTTTTAGACATAATTTTCATCTAATAGAACCAGTTTTAAACATGATTATCATCTACAGTTTTTCCCACCAGCCCCAACAACATAATAACAACACTCCATCACCTTCTTGTGTCCCAAAGATTTACACACAAAATTCAAATCTTCCATTAAAAACTTATCAACATAGATAATTATCCATCCACTATAGACCTTCTCTCTACTTTTATTTTCTTTGTAAATTTACCCCTATGGCATACTTTTAGGCTGAATAGTCTCAGTACGAGAAAGGACAAGTGAGAATGCGGAAAGGATTGGGACCATTAGAATGCATAGAACAATTTAAAAAATGAAAGTGAGGAAATTTGAGAACAATATTCTATGCTCATGGGACCACTTTAGAATAAGTTCAGGGTCAAAAAACAAAATAAGAAGAAGTGCAAAGTGGGTCAAGAAACCCATTCCTCCAAAAAAGAAAGCATTAAGGAAATAACACTATCTATTCTAAAGTAAGATTATATTATTATTATTATTATGATTTAGCATTTAAATTACAAGAAGAGCTGATCGTATTTTGGATTCTTTATGTCTCTATTTTTCTTTCGAAACTTCATCTTCTCCAGCTCTACTCTAAAGATAATTCCCTTCAAATTTCTTTGCGGGTAACAAAAATTTAAACCTTCACCCTAAACTAAAGCTTTAATTTCGTTAAGCTGTTATTTGCTATAGAGAAATTCAAACTATGTTTAAGGGTTTTCATTGAAGTGTGGGTTGAACCGTGGGGAGGGGAAGGAAGCTTGAATGGGCAAAATTGCCCTCCATAACCATTGCATGTGAAAGGAGCGTGCTTACTTTTGGCTGGATTCTGCTGTACGTGGAAGACAAGATTTAACAGATTGAGCGTCGTGAAAATAATTTGTATGTATAAAAAGATAAAACAAAGTTTTTTAGACAAAATAAGAAAAGTAAAAATAGTTTCTAGGCAATTATAGCAATTTTCTCTTTCCATATTTTTGTTTTCATATTTTTCATAACTGTATTCATATTTTTTATCTGATATTCTTCACCACAAGCTTAAAAAATTAATAAACAAGCCTGTTATCTAGCAAGGCGTCTTTATTTTTTGAATTAGAATATTAAGAATTTTAGATATTAGTTTAACAGTCAATGCAGGCTTTTCTTTTTATTTGCCTAGGCCTTACCCGGCCTGATCTTTAACACTATTGTACGGGCCAAAGCTCGCGGGCTGGCCCATATAAGTAGACCTGGGCTTAGTATGCCTAAATTCGTTTAAACGCGGACTTTTTTGGCTCATTCCGTTTAGCCTGCAGGTCGAACACAGGCCAGTCTGTTTTTCTATTTAATTTTTTAAAAAAAAATTATCCAAAATGACGTCATTTTGATATTTTTAAAATATTTTTAAAAATTCTAAAACGACGTCGTTTTGCTACTTTTTGCAAAAAGACGTCGTTTTGTTTTTGCTACTTTTTGCAAAACGACGTCGTTTTGTTTAACCCGCGAGCTGCAGACTAGAATTTTTTAGCCCGTGGAAAAAATAGGTCAACACGCTTCGCTCTGTTTCAAGGGCAGTCTACGACGGACCAGACCGGGCCAGAGTGGATAGGCCTGTTTGACACTACTATTGACCTTACGAATCCAAATACACCCTAATTTTCCACCTTTTTCTTTTCTTCCCTAATTCTTTACATAAAAGAGAAAAAATCAAGAGAAAGGAAAAGTAACCAAATGGAGAGTAGACTCAAACTAGAGTTGGGAGCTGAAGTAAAAGAGAAAGTATTTCAAAGTCTTAAAGGAGGGAAAAAAATTCAACAATCAATATATAATTCTCTCCAGTTTCTCACATGTTAATGTAGAATCAATTAAATTAATTAAAGGTATAATAAGAAAATTTTCCCTTATTTTTTCAACCTTAAGTTATGCGTGAAATGGCAAAAAAAAATCTTGTATTTTAAAATAGACTCTTTTTGTTATGAATTTGTTGACGCGCAGTCATTGTCGGCACAGCAAAATAGTAATACTAATGTAGAGAGTTTAATAAAGAAATTATAATGTAGAGAATAGGAAAAAACTATAGAGAGAAAATAGAGAGAAAGAACAAGAGATCTTTATTGATTCTCTGAGAGTAAATTGATCAATGAATGAGTGTATACAATATCTCAGTCTAGAGCCCTATTTATAGGATTCAGGGGTACATCCAAATCAGAATAGGTATAGGGTAATCAGAAGACAAATCCTATCACTAATCAAAGATATGATAGAACTCTACCATCTATCTTCTGGATAGTTGGAGTGTCTCTATAACTCTGATAATGGACATCCATAATAATATTAATTTCATAACACTCCCCCTTGGATGTCCATTGCATAAGAGTATGCCTCGTTAAAACCTTACTAGATAAAAAACCCAGTGGGAAAAATTCTAGTGAAGGAAAAAGAGTACACTACTCTTTATGCCATATTTACTCCCCCTGATGAGATAATCCTTTAAGGTTTCTTAACCGCCGCATTCCAATTTTGTTCACCAATTTATCAAATGATGCGGCTGGTAATGCCTTAGTGAATAAATCTGCCAGATTGTCACGTGATTGAATTTGTTGCACATCAATGTCACCACTCTTCAGGAGCTCATGAGTATATCTCCTTAGATATATTCCAAACTTTTATTATCAACCAAAAATATAGTTGGAATTCCTCCTTAGAGGATATAGATTTATCTCGAATACATTAATCATGATCAAATATATTCTCAACCAACATCATGAATTTCTATTACTTCAACATGAGTTGAAGATCTGGCTGTTATAATCAACACATGCATATAAATGCATAGTTTATGTGGATCATATATGTAACTCATACCCTACATATCCATCTCAACAGGAGTTGAATTTTCTCAATATTCGAGATAAACTATCTCAAGGAGATTCAAAAGCAAGCTTAATGCCGTCTCAAAATTTATTGGGTAGAGAAGAACTATAATAGATATCTACTTGCATTTGGGCAAGTGTATTCATGCTCGAAATTGCAGAGTTATGGTACTTCAGGACCAGAGTTCTTCAATGTCTTTTAATAGATATAAAAGATCTCGCATATAATAACCCAATAACAATTGATGTGCTATTGTCCATATAAAACATCTTCAGGATGTTCAATCAAAATAAAATATTGACTTTTCAAAATATTGATCACAATACTTGCTCCTCTAAATTCTTCAGAAAAAATATCTTGATTATCAAATCATATTCTCTTTTCAAAATCAAGAGATCAATCACACTTTCAGGCGTGTATCAATATCATATATCTATAGAATTTATATATTTGTCCTGCTAGGACATTTATCCAAATAGGAATATCTATAAATATAATGTTATATTGACTAACTCTACAGGAGTCAGACAAATAATCAATATGAAACATTATGCAAATAAACAATATTTTGAACTTCTAGTTCATTAATACTTGTGCATAGATCAAGATAATAAAAGTCATAAATGATATCCTCTTTAATTGATTCTCCCCCTAATGTGGAGAACACTATGTCAATCAATAGATTGTACAATGAAGATATATTCTGATAAAGAAATATATATAGCAAGTATAGCTACGTATAGAATTTCTTTATATATGGACATATTCAATCATTCTTTCAAAAAATTCACTAAGATAATCCCATTATGTTCTACAGGAACAATTATATGCTTCAAGCATATCGAGTCCATCAGGGACTTCAAATATAAATACTATTATTAAATGATAATAAATATAAACACATATTAAGTGTTATCATTCACCATTATATCCACCACTAGAAATATATTTCTTCGTTATCAGTGCCAGGTCTTACGAAGAATCATACGCCATAAACCATGACAAATATTCACTTTTATAGTTCGCATTTTGTAAGCAAATAATAATTGCTATCTTTTTATATTATACTTCAGGTGTATAATTCCTGTTGGGAATACATGTACACTTCAAGTGTACTTGTAAATAGTTTAAACTTTTCATATTTCTCATGCGAACTTTATCATTTCGAGTCTGCAGACCTCAATTTGAAAATCCTCAATATATTATGCGCATTAATATCTTTAAAGTCATATATTTGTGCGGTTCCAATAGTTCCCAATCATATTGAGATCTCATCATTTATCACAATTTTCAGGTACCTGAATTTCTTCTGGAAATAATATATCAATGATATTTGAAGAAAAATTCTGCTGGAATTTAAATCTCCTCAACTTAACATATATGACCATCTTAAGCCTTTGCTCCAGTGAGGAGTTTGTATCTTTGGAAACTGACTTATCTACCACATTTCAGTTGTGTCTCAAATTTATTTGTAGTGGTAAATTATCCTTCAGTGATATCAAATAGGAGCATTCTTTGCTAGATGTTGGTCAATTAATATACCTGGCTATATAAATTATCCTTTGAACTTCTGGTTCAAGGTATCTTCTATGAGGATCAAAATAGAAGATTAAGATGAGACACATACTAATATCTTTATCCAGCCTCATAATTTCTCCTCTTTATGTTGGGGCAATATATTCAAAATTAACCAAATACGAATCTCTCCCTTGAGATTTGCTCCCAACATATTTAATAATTTCTTTGAGAACCTCATCTCATTATCTTTGTGGTGGTGCAACATACATAGTGCATTTCTAAATTTAAGATGAGAAATATTTGGTTTCTGACCACAAACCAACTATTATGAGGAGAATTATAATGTGTTGGCAAAATACGAAATAAGTGCTAATATATCACAGTTATAAATATTCTGCAGGATGTTTAATATTTATCTCAATACAATCAGTATTATTAGGACAAATTATGTCTTTGGGAGAATTTTAAAACATGAGCTCATTATCAATGAATTATGCAAACTACAGGTTACAAAAATAATAATATTCATAAGACTATTTGTTGATGCATCAACTAATAATTTCTCCATATTCATCCCAAAATAACATATTCAACCTCAAGTAATACTGACAACTTTTAAATAAAACAAGTAGCACATATAAATTCATCATATTAGGAAACTTCTAGTTCCATAATAAATTCATAATCATTCTTCGTATTTTAATAATCCGGATGGTCTAACCGGTCATGCCAACTAATAAATTATTTATCCGTAAACTTCAAGTTTACTCAATATTGCATCTCAAATTCATAATTTTATGCAATATAAATCAGGAGAGATGAATGATGATATCTATAATTGGCATATATTTCATGTCATAATGGTAATGCACATGCCTCAAAAATTTATTTATCCAATGTCTCGCTATACTGATAATATAATCAAAGTTCCAAAAACTTTATGAGACTATATGGAGAATAATTAGTTCATTAGGTGAAGATCTGGTAGCTCTTCGGGAGCTTTTAATCAATTAACTCTTCTAGAGTTATTTGATCAATTAGTTTTTCAGGAACCTTGCACTACCATTTATACTTTGGACATATATTTTAAATTTTGTCTAAAATAAACACAAATATTGTTTTGAGAAATTGTATCTTCACCATTCTTGATCCAAAATAAACTAAAATAACATAGAAAAGTAGCAATTCGATAATTTAAAATTTTGATTGACATTCAAAATGCTAAAAACTCTTTCTAGATATTCAAAAGAATTGGCTACGTTCACATATGCCATATTAATATTTTCGACATAAGCATCATTACTATCAGTAGCATGATTTAGGGAAGTAAAGCAATATTAATAATTAATAGAGATTCATAACATGCTTGACGTACTACAGGTACGTGACAAACTTTCATATTGCATAAATAACATGTTAGAATTATTACTTTCCCTTTTTCCTTCTCATTATTTTCTCACTTCTGGTGAGTATCTATTCTGGGGATTTAATGAGTCATTCTTATAGTATAAGAACAAAGTGTATTTCTACTAGCTGCGACCAAAATCTCGTATATAAATACATTATAATTTCTAATGTCATTCACTTCAGGGAATGTCATAAACATATTTGATCGAGCGTCAAAATATTTTATCCATGACTCATTTAGTTTCAGAAGATATAAATTCAAAATCCTTCTGAAAAACTTCTTCTCAATATTACTACTTCAGGAGCATGTTAGAGATATGAGAAAGGAAAATTCTTTTATTCATCACATTACTACTGATATTTCTCCATATAACTTTAATTGAGGAGAAATTCTAAAAGCAATAAAATTTTTTTGCATACTGATAGACATAAAATATTATAGGCACACTTACAACAAATTATAACTAGCATTTATATAACAATCATCTTCTGGTGATTGTATATCTCATTCACAATTTGTTAGTAATTAACTGGCTTTGATACTTTGTATTTCTTAAATGGTGTCTTCAGGACCCATAATATCCAGATACATATATTATAATCGCCATGATTATATGAATTATTCTTACCATATCCGCGTCTATGTTGACGGCTTCAACCATGACTACGACCTCTTCCAGGGCCATAACCATTGATTCTAATACATTTACTCACAGATTTAAAGTAAACTGTGCTTTTGGTAGAATGACTATCTTCTGGTAGTCAAATCTTTCTTTTAGATCATTCCAAAAAAAATGGATCTTTCACAATAAGATATTCCGCCTTTAGATCCTCATAGAAATTATGGCGGTGAAAAATCATGACTTTTATGCGATTTTAAGATGGTGTCTGCCAGACCCATTATATCTCAATAAATTTGAGCATCTAATGTCTATGACATATAATTCTTTCTATAAATATCAAGAATAATAAAAAAAAGAGTTTTAAAAAATTTGTCATGAGAATTCAAAGGTAGAAAATATACCTCTTTTTCTCTTGATTAAACTCTTAACTTCGGTGGCAGAGACTCGTGCTTTCTTGCCTTCATATAAATTTCAAAGATGCAATGGTAGAGTCTCGTGCTGATAACGTGTTATGAATTTGTTGACGCGCAGTCATTGTCGGCACAGCAAAATAGTAATACTAATGTAGAGAGTTTAATAAAGAAATTATAATGTAGAGAATAGGAAAAAACTATAGAGAGAAAATAGAGAGAAAGAACAAGAGATCTTTATTGATTCTCTGAGAGTAAATTGATCAATGAATGAGTGTATACAATATCTCAGTCTAGAGCCCTATTTATAGGATTCAGGGGTACATCCAAATCAGAATAGGTATAGGGTAATCAGAAGACAAATCCTATCACTAATCAAAGATATGATAGAACTCTACCATCTATCTTCTGGATAGTTGGAGTGTCTCTATAACTCTGATAATGGACATCCATAATAATATTAATTTCATAACACTTTTCAATTTAAAATCTTTTTTTTTTTTTTTTGGGTGGGATACCGCTTCTGTAAATTTAGCCATAGAGGAAACAATTATTCCAATGGATTTAGGTAACACAAATCAAAATCCGACTGGGAAACTGTACGGATTTCTTCCGTTTAAATTAACTCTAGTGATCTCCTTGTTTTACACATTGCCTCAAAAATTTTTCTGCAGCGTATTTCGTTTCTTCTTCCGTTGTTGTCATTCATACGAATGCAACATGGTGTTCCTACAACCTCACCCGGAAAATCTATTATTAGGGTTTCACTTTAGCCCAACAGACGAAGACCTCCTTTTCCACCTCCGGGAAAAAGCTAGAGGAGGGCCGCTTCCCTCAAACGCAGTAGTAGAGAAATCTATTTACGATGAGAATGCGAACCCGTGGCAAATTTTCAGCGATGATGATCCGTGGGAGATAGCCTATCACGATGCCGGAGAGAGTACCCGAATCGAGAGAGTCGTCTATGTTATCGCAAAAGCGTCGAGAATGGGACCGAAAGGGAGATCAAGAACTACAGGATGCGGTTCTTGGGAAGCCCAAACTAAACCGATATTCATCGAGAACGATCGCGGGGAGATCATAGGATCCAAGACGATGTTAAACTTTACTTTAAAGAGAGGTTCGGAGTCGAAGGACAACGGTCACTGGACTATGCATGAGTATGAACTTGCCGGTGTTTCATTGGATGGGATAGGCAGAACTGATTACGTGATTTGCAAGATTACAAGGGATTATTCGAAATCTTCCAAGGAGAAAGAATACGAAAATTCTACAACGAGCCATCAAGTATTAGGCAAGATAACGGTTGAAGAAGAAAACGATAACACGGCGTACTTGAAACGACAGGGTGGATTCCTCTCAGCAACATCACACAGTTAGGGTCAAACTTGGGATGATCAAAGAGTAGCGGATGCAGGAATTCAAGGGGCAGAAAGGAAGTTTGAGTTGTGTTCGGAGGGCCTTGTTGATTAGAAACCACAGTAGTAAAGTTAGGGATTCTACAGATGAAGATTAATGTTTCGTGTCAAGATTTGGATTTTTTAGTACGTGAGCCATAGTGATTCTTAATGTTTCGGGGCTAATTTCAGAAAGCTTCCCCAACAAAATTGCAGTTGGATTTCTTTTGTAGGATTATTAGTTTCATCCTTCAAGTATTTTGAGTCGCATTCTCAAGGAAAAAGGAGTGATAAACTACTACTATTTCCATTGAATCATGAGTTGGCTATCATCCCTTGGATGCGTTTGTTACTAACCAATCCAGGAACAAGAAGTCTCTGGACAAGTTGTGATTTATCCTGAAGAAGAACAAGAAATTGAAAATACATAAACAAGAGATTAAACAGCAATATGAAGTCAAAAACAAAAGGCTTGCATAAAAGTACAAGTTAGCCCCTCTTATTTGAGGCGGATTCATACGTAAGTTTCCGCCTAGCTCAGAAACAAGCAAGAATGTGCATAAATCAAATCCAAAAGCAACACCTGGAAGCAGGAAAACCTTCAACAGCCATGTACGTATCATCCTAGATTTCCAAACATCCAAAATAAGCAGAACAAAGATGTAAAATCATGTCTTTCTTGCATACCACAAGAGAAAAATCTCGATTCAAGCATCTTATATATTCCACAGCACCAGAAGGGGAGAGAACAGTAGAGATATGCTAATTGCTATTCGGGCATTTAGAGAGAGAGAGATACAAAAAGCCAGCAATGCTCACAGCAGAGAACACTAACACCCGTGCTAATTAATGCTCTTTCTCATTACTCTCAAAATAAATGTAGCAATAAAGAAAAGTGAATTCATGTTTCATGAGGAGATCAAGTTTTGATACAATGATCTCGAACGTAAATCTACAGCGTCATTATTTCACCCATAGACATGATTTCACCTACTTTTCTGAGATGGTACATAAAAGGGACAAGAAAACAAAAACGAATTTAGGCCATCAAGAACTACTTGTTTTGTGTCCTAAAACTTAAAAAGATTATGAGAGTCCTAGTTTAGTACTCACCAATATTAGGGGAGAATCCTCCGCCGTCGTCGAGGGGTCTCTCTCCTCACAAACATCTTTTCATAATCGTTTAGAGGCCTGGTTGATCCATCTGCTTGACTCACAAATTTCCAGCCACCACTATTTCCACGCTTTCCACGAGATCCTAGTTTCTCAACTGTAAAGTTCCATCCATCAGATGGACGCCTCCTGCTATATTTGTGACATTTCACTTGCTTTGCCATCTGAAAGAAAATCAATCGAGATTGAATAACGTAAACTGATAAGAAAATTGCTCCAAAGAACATATAAGAGCCAGACATCATACAATTATTACGTATATTCAAAAAACAGCATAATTAAGTGAAGAAGAGAAATTTTAAGGTAAATAAGTAAAGAAATTGTCAAGGAATCAAACATCTCAATGAAAAAATAATTATCTATTTGACATCACAAATAAGTAAAAAGGAGAGGCAAGATCTGGACATCACAATGACGCCAGTTCTTACATACAACACCACATACTAAGTGAAAAAGCTGCTTTATGGTAAATAAGTAAAATATTTACGAGGATAAGAATAACACATTTCAATGATAATAATTATTTACTTTTACAGCACACGTAAGAGAGTTTCAACATAATTTTTTTCCAAACTTTTGCCCTATAACAGGAAAAATTTTGTACAACCCAATTCCCAGCACTAACTAGCAATGTTTCAGTGATTTCTTCAGAATGAAGGTTCATGTGCGACAGAAATCTAAGTATGGAGTACATTCAACAGGTATTCACAATTAAAAAAGAACATCTGGCAAGGCTATAGTTTAGAATTGTTTCAAAATTCAAAGGTTCTACCCATTTACTTGTAGTATAAGCTTTATGCAATCAACCAGAAGGCATAAAGAGATATATCAATAATTGCAGAGTGCTTACTGGTACATGGTTCATTTCTTGAATTTTCTTGTACTGAATAAGTTTGAGAGATCGACAAAAGACATGACACCACAATTCTCTCTTTCAAGTATAATTACTTTAACTTAATAGTTTACGACAGCTATTAGGATATTAACACACTCATTGCTAAAGAATTTAGAATTCAGCTCATAGTAACTGCATATATAAAAAAGATCCAAGAAAACACCCCCTTCCCTATGGCACCAAAAGAAATTGAACATATAACTTAAGATAAATGAATTGTCTGTATGAGGGGACATTTCGGGTTTTCTTAAAAAACTGGGATTCAATTGGCACTTATACTTTGCCAAATAAATGGACCTTATCTGTTCTTAATTTTACTGAGAGAGGCTACTTCGAAATGGCTAATCTGAAATTGACTTCCCAAAGTTTTGGGGCCAAACTTTGAAAAAAGATGTGAATGTTCTTCAAATAAACTTGCTTTCTAGGTACATTAATTTGCATGTTGCATTAAGAATATACTTGATTCCTGTCATGATAACAACAAAAGCTCACTTAGAACCCTGACCATTTGACTGATCCACTTAACAATGCGGAAGACTTAATTATCAGTTAAGAACAAATACAATAAAATTTTTCTATAGATCTTCAAGGTTCAAATGGAGCAATTTTATGGAGAAACTAGACCTTCACACTGTTGGGGATAATTCCTAGTGATTTAGAACAAGAAATAGAATCTACCACATGTTAATTGCTTAAGCTGCTGATATTCACATAAAATCAACTGATGGGCATAAAGCAGACTAAAGCACATGCTTACAGTTTCACTTTGTTCAAGCCATGGCGCATAAAATGACAGATTATTAACGAATTTCAAGTTGAAACATATTCTCTGTATGGCAGTGAGAAAATATGAAGCTCAATGTTTTAATCAGGATAAGCATGTATCAAGCATTAAGAGCTTCACTTATACAAGATGCATATATCAATTGGTTAAGGAATTTGACCGAGATATTGGTCTATGTATGTACATATTTTTGTACTGGAACTCAACAGAGCAGATAACCACTGCAGCAGGCTATCCGCATTGCATCAAACTTGAAAATGCCAACACCATGCAAATATGCATATAGAAGGACCACCTGGATGTATCAGAATAGAGTTGTTCCTTGATTTCAAACTTATTTGAAGTTCCACAGATGGGTAATGATTCGTGCTACACCAGACATGTTTAGGTTATCTAATATCAGTGAGGTAAAACAAGATAAATACTACTGCCTTCAATACCCACCTTTAAGCCAATAAGCTTAGAAGAGCTATGAAATATAGAAAAGAAAACACGGCCGGGTAAATTACTCCACATACGAGGTAGCTTTCTTCTTCCATATCTTCTATCTCTAAAGTAATTAAATGGAAGAATACAGTCTACAGTATAACATGTTTCCCAGCTGATATAGGTGCAGAAAAGAAATGGAAAGAAATAGTGAAGCTACAAGTAAACACCATTATGGCTACTTTTCAAATTTGTACATGAATTCTGACTTTAGATATTATCTATTAGTTCTTCAGAAATAAGAAAAATATAGCAATCCATTCAAAAATGATGTCAGAATTTTAATTCCATTGGCAAGAGCTTACCTTCATTTTGTTGAAGTTCATCCTCTGGACAAATTCTTGATATAACATCTCATCTTCCTTCATGGATATCTCATAATGCACCTCATCAGGGTCTCGAGTTGTGCCATCCCAGCCCTCAGGCATGACCTTGAAGTCTGGCTTGTAGGGAAGAGATGCAACATGAAATTCTCTGTCATGCGAATTGAAAAATCTGCAAAAGAAATGAATTCAGAAAACCAAACTGGGTAGGGAAGGAGAAAAAGAAGGTAGTCAACACTTTTCATTGTAGTCCAGATCTAGCGAAGTAACATAACTAATTCCATAAAGTAAATTTTCAGATTGTCCAGAATGTCTTACTTCTTACTTCTTAATACCTGAATGCGAGTAAGACGGCACAATACCAGAATCATTTTGCAGTAAATGGTTAAAAGGCACCCTTATTAAACAAACATACTAAGAGAACAAGAAATAGACATCAGAAATAATCTCCTTTTGAACCAGACAGACCCAACAAACGAAAATATTCCCTTTCAATTAGTTCAAGTCTAAAATTAACCTTAAGATAAATTATCTAATTTGGGAACCTCAAAGTTTACCAGTTTTTTATTCAAAGGATTTTACTTGCTATTGCTTTCACCACAGAGTATCATACTAGTGCAGAGCAAGCAAACTGGAAGAATATATTCAATCAATACCAGACCAATCTCCTTTCTGCTAAAGGACTTACAGTTTTTGAAACTCTGTGATACGAAGAATTATAAATCTACAGAAGAATAGCAAATAAAACCATTGCAAAACCATCTCCGCCTAGAAGTTATTTGTAGTGAACTTTTTCCAGACATCTAAAGCGTACAAATAACAACAAGAAACTTTGTTATAATAGGACATTATGCATAAAAGCAAACCTCCTTTTACGATCATCACAGTGTAGTAACATTTTGTCACTCAAAGGGATACAACTACATACTTGGATCAGTAACATTATGCATAAAAGCAAGTAATGGAAAAGATTGGAAGAATAAGAAAATGAATGTGGAACTTCTTTCTCTCATCTGAGAAGAGGAGCAAAATCTTAGCTACTATAAGAAGCAATGAAGAATGAAATTTTACATCTTGACATCAGGTGTAAACGATCACGTTTCAAGTTCAGAAGAACGAACATGTATCTATGGTTGCAAAACAATTAATAAATACTGTAGATTGCCATTTTGAATATCGCTATACCTTCCAGCATAGCAATTGGCATCTATCAAGAGCTAGAGGATTTTTATAATTTTTTGCACTAGGAAGAAAGAAAGCATATCTTCTGCTACTTGCCAAAAGAAAATTTCTAGAGTTTTGGGTAGGCAAGAATTTATCTAAGCAAAGAGCTATTGACTCCATATTTACCTGCATAACTAATAGAAAACCAAGTTGACATTAATGGCAAAAGAATCGTAAAAAACATGTCATCAACAGCATGAAATGCCAACAAATTCTATTATTCAAATTCAACCAGTGTCATCTAATGTTAACATTAGCTAAAAGCTTTCAAAAATTATGGGCAAAGGCCACTCAAAAAACATGAGTAAAGAGCCACCCATTTCCGTTGAAAGAACAAAACAATAAAGAAAATGTAGTGTCAGGACGAATAACAAATGGACATGATTACATAGAGAAGATAATTGACGAGTCACCTTTAGTTCCGCACATAGGAACACAGATAAAATGCAAATGTCCCCAATAGGTTGCTCTAACTTGAATATGACATGGCCCTATCCCAAAATCTGAATCATTTAATTCCAGGCAGTCAATGCCAGTCAATGCATGTTAACATTTTCAAAGCAAAATAGGAAGACGGACAAGAAAAGCAGTTTCCTGTTCATTTGCAGGCTATAAATGCAGAGACCTACATACTCAGTGCAAAATTCTAGAAAATCTCAACATAAAAGTTCTCAAAACGATAAAAGCAGTTTGGAAATGGAAGACTAAAAATTATACAATGGAAGGAATTCCCATTTCACCACTTTCAGAATGCAAAGACGTCCAGAAGCAACCCATTTGAAACACCCCGAAACAGTCTGGTGCTCAATAGAGAATAAGGACATTTTGAAATACAAATTATATAATTAGAATACTCCACTAACATGCAGTGCAATATGAAGATAACGAATTCCCTTTTCTCACTCGAACCTCATCCTCAACCGAGATTAGTAATAAAGATTGGGAATAATTCAAGAAAAGATCAGCAAATATTCAAAGTTATAACAACGATATTTCTATGAAATTTTTCAGAACTACAGAACAAAATCCCACACACAAACAAAAACAAATCCAACACAGTAATTTACCACATATGCCAAGCCAAAAAAAAAAAAAAATCAAAGAACAAGCAATCCCTAAACCCACCGAACACTTAGTGATAAAATACATCTTGATTAAGAAAAAGACTAAAAATTTAGGGAAACCCAATAAGCCACTTACTCCGGGCAAGTATCAAGCAATAACTCCACAGAATCATCCAACTTATGCCCCAACTTTTTCTCCTCCTCTTCCTCCAACTCTTTCAACCACAGAATGGCATGCACTCTTTGCCTCATAATTCTATATTCTTTTGCAAGTCTCTCCACAGTGTATTCCTCGGGATTCTCCTTGTGCTTCCGATACATCTCCGCTTTCTCCGAATCCTTCAAGTAAGATCCACGAGCTCCCGGCTCCCTCACTTGCTTCAACAGTACACTCGTTTCCTTCATCCTCTCGTCCCAACCATCCACATATTCTTTTCCTTTATTGGTCTCTAATCGCATTATCCTAACCAGCTCCTCCTCCGTCCACCGAGTATGCTCAAAACCCCGTCCACCAACGCCGCCGACGACCCCATACACGGGTTGGCTACCATCTCCGCGCTGACCCGCACTGACCTGTTTACCGATGACCTCTCCATCAAAATGCTCCTTAGTAAGCCCGGTGGACCAGGATGAAACAGAATCGTCCCAGCCCAGGTTATCTGCCTTGTCGCCGCCGCCGCCACTGGTTCTAGAACCGAAATGGGTTGCCCAATTGTCGCTGTTATCATTTCCTGAGGAGCTTGAGGAGAAGGGTTTCGAAGAAAGCGAGAGAAAAACGGATTTTTTGAATTGAGGATTTCTGGAAGGAGATATCGAGAGATGCGAGATTAAGCGTTGAAGAGCTCGCATGTCTCCCTCTGTTCTGCTTCAATGGCGTCCGATGAGTTTCAAAAGAGTGAAATCAGTGGGTCTGACCCGGATGACTCGGATTTGCGGGTTTCTCAGAATAGTTGCAACTTACAGAGGAGGCAAAGGAAGCGGGCGTTTGGAGATGAAGACGACCACTGTTTGGAGGGCTTTTAGAGTTAGGATGTTTTGCAAATATGCCCTCTATAAGTTTCTTAATTGTAAAATGTACCCTCATAAAAAGTTTTATTTTCGCACTGTTCATTGGCACTTCATTTGCCAATTTACTCCCACCTCCTATATTTGCAAACTCTCTTGAGTTTGATTTGAGATTTTCATTTTAAAAATTATAAAAATAAATTATTTATAGAAAAAAAATATATAACTCAAAAATAAAAATTTTTTGTTTGAGAGAAAATCTAAAAATAAGTGTAACATTTTTAGTATAAATAAAAATAATTTGTTTTCATCGTTCATATTTCATGCGATTTAAACTATTAAATGATTTATCTCTAAATATATGATATTAATAAATTTATCTTTCAAGATAAACAAATCTAAGGTATAAGGTAATTTGCATATTTCTTTTATAGCATTTGCTTCTCCTGAAAGTATTAAGCATACGATATCTAAATAGTCTTTCCGTCTTAAAAATTAACTCCATTTGTCTTTTTTATTTGTTATATAATATTTGCTCCAAATATTAATAAAAATTTAATGAAATTTTTTATTTTTATCTCTCTTTAACTACTATCTATCTTAAATTTTAAATATTTTTAAATTAATAAATCATAATTAAACTCAAAGGGTATCTAATTTTTTTTGTTTTGAATGTTATAAATTTCAATAAATTCTTAATATGAGTAAAAATGACAAATGAAGATAGAATTTTGAAACGGGGAGAATACAATTCAAATACATAGAACATGTTCTCAAATACTTAAAATAAATTATTTATAATTTTTTAAAACTAAAAGTTATTTTAAAGTTGTTCTCAATTGATTATTCGCTTCTGATTTTAACTTAAATAAGCTTAAAAATTATGTTTGAAAAGCTACCCAAATTATTTTTTAAAACAACTTTTACTTATTGAAATTGTTAAAAATAAAAATTTTATTTTATTTTTAAATATAATTTTTAAAAACAATTATTTTTAAAAAAGTTTCAGCAACCTAAAACAAAGTCAAATCTTCAATTTTTTTTTTTTTTTTGACTGAATAAAAAGAATCTTCAAGCTTCAATCACTGAGTACAGATATAGCCATATAGGATATCATAGGAGAAACAATCTTCCCTAAACTTAGGCTAATTAGTCATCTCACACAAATAGCCAGAATCTCCGATACATAACGCCTGGTTATGGTTGAATTTTGTACCATATGTCATAATTACTCGGGTGTAAGATAAGACTTTTTTGCAAATGATCGTAATCTCTATGCACAAGAACTCATACTGAATTTTTTCTATAAGAAACCTTACACTCACAAGAAACATCAACTAGTTGTGAAAATGCCATAGACCTTAAAAGAAACACCTAGTTACAAAAGCGTTGCACTTATGAGCTTCTACGCAGCGAAGGCAGAGCTATTGCACGTCGGATTAACAAAGACAAGAAGTGCCGTTGTGGCAATTCTAAGCTAAAGAGGCAAAAGATCATACCATCGTGAGAAGATTCCAACCCCTAAAATGCAAAGACAATAAGAACCACTAAGTCAAAGCTTTGACACCAGGAAGAAAGGCCACAGTCCTTGCATTGACGCCAGTTTAGAAGATATACAAATTGATAGATTAAGAAACTCTACAAAGTGGCTGGCTCTACTGCACATTTAAACCACTTAGGGATGGCAAGAATATTCAAGATTGTCTGCCACTTGAATCAGGGTAATGCAACCTGTTAGGGCATGCTCGGTAGACTACTAGGTTTGGGTATAATCTGGAAAGGGTTAAGGGGTAGAAAGGGGGCTTTCTATTCTGTTGGCGCGAAGAGGCAACAAAGATTCTCTAACCTTGAAATGCCAGAAGCTTTGACAGAAAGAGCTACAGTTAAAACTTGTACTTGAGTTTCTCAGCTAATAAATATTCATGTAGTATGTAGACACAACAAAAAGGCAACAGGAAGCAGAAGGCCAGACTCCAAAGAGTAAGAGTAACGATTCCATCCTTCCGTTAGCACTGCTGCAGGTGTATAACTCTCAAATTTGCCGCTCTTTACATTTGCTTCGAACTTGCTATAGTTTGCAGCCTAAACTCCTCTCGAAATCTCTCTCCTCAATCTCTATAATCCAGCTGATTTTCCAGCTGCCTCCGAGTCACTATTTTGATGTTGTTCTTCCTTTGGATTGACTTTTGTGTGACCATTTCCGTCCACACTACCATTGCATTCTTGATCCTGCACCTTTTGATCAACCTTGCTCTTTGGAGAATCATTATTGCCATTTAAGTTCCCTGAGATTTCTTTTTCTGAAGGAGAAGTCGTCTCTGAGATATTGCTTTCAATGGCTTGGGTTGCTGTCAAGGATTGATTTGATGAACCACCTGATCCTGGTGGAGGAAGGAATACGCCAGTACCAGGAACCGGTAAGCAAGGTGAAGGATGCCTAGGAGGGGCTGCAGCCCACCCAGCAGAAGAAGGAGGCAAAGCAACTGGTGTCGCGAAAGGCATGGCTGGACCCACTGGAGCAGCAACAAAAATTGGCTGGATGCCATTTGGAGGTGGTAACTGCGGCCGAGCATTTGGTGCTGGTAATACACCTGTTGTTGGAACTGGACCGTAATGCTTTGGGCCAACTGGATGGCGTATATGATTTGGTGATCTGCTAGGAGGTGGAACCCAGTGGGAAGAAGCTGCTCCCACAGATGAATGGAACCGCTGAGCATCTCCAGTACCTATTCTTTTAGGCAGTGACTTTGTCAAGGTAACTAGAATGCGCTGTTTCCGGATGGAAGGAATTGCATGTTTGGCGAAATCTGTGGATCTTCCTTGCAATACTAGCAGTGACCTGCAAATTTTCATTCAAATAGTATACACTAAATTACATGGAGCAAAACCAAGTTGGATTGAGAGAGCAAGATTATAATCAAGTGTGTTTCCCAGTTACAAGAAAAGAGATTTTACAAAATTACAGAAACAGAAAGTTTTCCAACCAGTGTCAGATTTTCTGAAAAGAATGCTGACGCCCAAAGTAAGTGCCCTTCAGTTTCTTGATAAAGCACATTACAAGTTTAGCAAATTCCCCTACTAGAGCTACAAAAAGAGAAAGGAGAAAGGAAAAGAGAGAAAAGATAACAAACAATAGCATTTTATAAGAGACAAAATAGGTACCCTTGTGAAAGAGCGAGTTTGAAGGATCCTCTGTAATCACCCGGATGGTGTACTCCAATGACCTTTCCAAAAATCATCTCACATTCTGTCAAGAACAGTATACATACCGGCCTTCCAAAAGAATGAGGCCACATGTGTGGCTGTGAGTGATCACCCTGCAAGCAGAAGCAACTATTAAATCTGCCTGGCATATGAACAATTTCTACAAGTCTTGAAGAGAATGACTTGGAACCTCGTTGAAGATGTCGATTGTACAAGAGTCTGGCTTCACACTAACAACTTGAGTAGCCATTAAACGTTCAATAACATCTTGAAACAAGCCAGGGATGGGATCTATTTTCCGGTCTGCAATTTTTGTTCAAGTTCGAAGTAGCATGCCCACAACAAAGCATTATATCAAATTTTGAATAAATAGCCAAAGAAAAATTCGTCAAAAACTGTCAGGAGTCAACAAATGAGGACATGCCTTTGGAGGTCCCAGCTGCAGCCTCATCTTCATAAGGTGCATCCGCAATGGGGAGACCAAACTGAATCATCTCTCTTCCATGGCCCTTCATGGGTCTCTTGGAAACTATAAATGTTTGTCCTGCTTCTTGTCAAACAAGAAATCAGAAATCATTGACATTTACAAGCAAGATTTCAGATTTAAGAAATGTTTGTCCTGCTTCTTGTCAAATAAGAAATCAGAAATCATTGACATTCCCACGCAAGATTTCATATTTAAGAAACCAGAAGAACGATGCCCACAAAATCTACAACTGGCATCACCAACTGAAAGATAAAAAATAAAATTTTCATATGAGTGACCTCAGAGCTCTCATTAGTATGGCACTTTTTGAATTTCTTTGAGCTGACTGCAAAATGGAAATAACTAATTTGAAGAAATGATCCATAAACAAAAACAAAGTTTTAGCTGGTCCGTTCTACATGTGGAGGCTTGGTAGAAAACAGAAGAAAATCCATGTGAGAGAAATATAAATGAGGTTTCCTGGCTGGAATTTAGTTTATGCAAGTGATAAACCATCACAGAGTAGTACTTCCTATGCTCACTGTTATATTTAGCCAATCATGCCCATACATATTCAGTGCCTATACCCCCTCTAACAAGGGGCAACAAGACAGAAAAATCAGACTGCCTACTGAGGACTATTTTTGTTCTTGTAGTCCTTTACTGCTTTCCACATTCTTGAAATAGAATTACGAAAAAATACTTAAAGATATAAATAGAACCCCAGACAAATTTGCAGATATTAGGATGTTACAGTATCCAATTGATCCTTTTACACGAGAAATACAAGCTCTCATTCTGTCTTTGTGAAAAACTGGAAAGTAATAACTTTTTCCCCAGCTGCATGGGGGGTTGGGGAGGTGTTTCAGAGGAAAGTAATAACATGGAATAAAAGAATTCCTGTGGATGGCATCAAGAGCAGGTTATTCATTCAGGGGTGCTGAACTCACAATTCCAGTACACTAAAATTAAAAAACTCTTTCCTTTTCTTTTCCTTTTGGTGATGATGATTTGCATTTGTCCTTAATTTCCATGATGTGACAAATACAATGACTGTTAAGCAAAAGGTAAATTCAATGGTTCAAATAAGTTGAAATATAGCTTGTTTTGAGTCCAACTACAAGACAACCTAAGAGTTCATAAATTCTGCTTAATAAGCATTATTGGTGAGTACAAAAAGCTATTCCTTAAAATATATGAATTAGCATTAGATTTGTGATATTAAAGATTTCTGAAGAAGGTGCTCTACAATGGAATGGTATAGAAATTCATAATTGGTCTTTATGAGGTTAGCTAGACTGTTTCGTCACTTAAATCAAAATCCAAGCCAGAATCATGGTTCATCTAAAACAAGGAAAAACTCCTTGCATGAAGCTATTCCATGTTTTAGACTCATAAAAATAAATATATTAGACATGTTAAACTTCATCATATGAAAGCAAGTTCTTCAAAAAGTTAGAAGCTCTCTCAATAAATCATGCAACCGCGACTAGATGAGGTAACAAGGAGTGTAGGGCCATCGTGCAGTACAAATACCTACATTTCCCATTTAATGTTTCTTGTCTCTAAAACCCATATTACTATTTTGACACAATCTAGATATGCAACCTCAATGTACTTTAACTAAATATTTTTAATTTATTCAGCAAAATAATCCCACCACAAAACCGTTTCCAGATATAAGCAAATAAAGACCATGGAGACACCACAATACTCATCATCAGCAAATTAAACAGTTCAATTTTTCACTTGCTATTATGGGTTAGAACCTGAAATTACTTCTTCTCAAGCAGAAAAAGTACACGTAATTTAACATATTCTAAAACCTAGTTCCATTTATCACTTGCTCAATGTACATTATTTCAAAATTAATGTTTTAGTGCTGTCACAAAAAGACCTTTAAAGGCAAACCATACGCAGAGTTTCTTACAGCACCTTTCGTCTCAATCCCACACCTACTCAAGGGAAAGATGGGAAATATTGAACAAAAGCATTGAATAAATAACTTAAAATGATAATCATGCTATATTCACTAATATAGAGTTTAAACAACCATATTTTAAAGAACATGATAGTACGTGAAATATATTTAAATTCGTTATTGATGACATTAAATTCCCAAAATAAATAATTACTCTGATGGAAATAATTCTTTAGATTGTTTTAAACGCTTATTTCTAATGTTAACTACAAATTCTTATACAAGTAATAATGGTAAATTTACTAAAATGTCCATCTAATGTTTCTACAAACTTCCCATCTGCCAGTGTCTTGCGCCTTTATTTTCCCTTTGAGGATATATTTGGATTGGTTTTGAAGACGTAAAACGAGGCACTTTTCTTACTTTTTCAACTAGGGTCCCACATCTCTACTCACAAACCAATTTATTTTCTTCATTCTCGAAACCAAAATACTCCGAAGAAAACCAGTCCAAACACACAAATTTTGCATCTAAGTCAGAAGGCAGTAAGATTTGCAGCATAAACTTCACAAGAAAACTAGTTCCAAACATGATTTCCCTTTACTACCACATATGATTAGTTACTAACACCATATCAGGTATTGAGGAGATGGAGCTTAAAGCAATTTTTACAGGATAAATTTCTACGAGGCAACTAGTACAACATTATGTCACACATAGAGAGAAGACACTGCTTTATCTATGGTTACCAGCATCCCCTGCCAAAAATAAAGTGAACATGGATACAGCAAATACATTCTGGGCAAACATTCTAAAACTGGAAAAGATGTGAGACAAATTTTCCACATTTCTGTCAAATATTATGTCAAAGAAGAACAGAAAGGAACAAGATAAATAAATGCTATTTATTCCTCAAGAAATTGCAAGAGGAACTTGCCCTGAAACTCTCCTCTTCTTCCAGCAGCTCTCAAGTCATTCACCAATGTAGTAAGTTTCGATACCTCTGAGCTGTCAAATAGTTCTTCATATAACCTCATTCCATCAACAACATTGAACTATGAGAGAATAAAAAAACATATCAGCCGAAGAAAATGGAAACCTAGGGTCTATTTATCAGATAAGTACATTAAAAAGAATGCTTATTAATTGTAATAGAAGATTACTGTTTTTCCATCAAACATCTCTGTACCGACAAAAGTTTTTGGAGTAACGGTAAGGCTCTGCTTCTGATGTAGTATACATTCAGGATGGTAATCATTTTCTATGAAACAAAAAAACCAATTAAGAGCAATTAATGGAAGACCAATTATTTAATAACTAACCTAAACAGAACAAATAGAGCTGTAACGCACACTGAACAGTCGAAAGGTGCTTCAAGTGTTCTAATAAGTTGTAAGATTCATAAAATAGAGAAAATCCAAAAACAAATACCAAATGATGCCCACTTCAACCATTAGCAGAACGCCTATGTCACAAAAAGAAAATAAGATAATTTTCCAATTCTGTGGCTAAAAAGGTTGAAGGTGGTTTTTGGAACTCATTTCAATAGCATGATTCACCTGGGTAGCAGACTAGTCAGACAAGTCATGCCAAATGACAGATATTGATGCAAAAGTCAATCATACCCTTTGACTCAGATACACATCCATCATCTGCATTTTCCAACATGTGTTCAGACTTATTTGTCAAGACCGCTTCTGTGCCTCCTTGGCTCTGAACTGAGCTATCTCCACCCGATTTTCCAATTATGCCTATTTTAACATAAGCAAGAACCAGTACATCAGATGACTATCAACTCTTGCTACCTCCTATTATAGTAACCACTTTGCAGCTGAAATGGAAAACCGTATTATAGGTTGCATTTGCAAATAAACTGACTCTAAATTTTGATCAACAACCTATCTCATCAACCCCATTTGACTGATTATCTTGTAACTGCTAATGGATTAAAATCCAATTTACTTACCACAAATACGACTGTCCCCCCATCAACATAAATCATTTAGAACCTATCTAGAGAAAGTAATGTATATCCTAACGCATTATAGAACAGTAGTTCACTTTGAAACCAAAGCAGTTAATCTGCCACCTAAATTGTAAGTATTCTTCATTGAATTAATTCAAAACCAAAACCAAAACCCTTAAATCACATCCCCCCACATGTCAATGCATTAACACACACATGCGCACAGGCGTGCAGGGACTCCCAGAAAACAAAATTATAGTAAAACAAACAAATTAGTAATCACCTTTTTTCTCCTCCCTACTCTCCATCTTCGCCTCCCCTTTCCCCACTTTAACATCTTCATCGTCCAAATTCTCATTGCCATTCACATTTGAGCCTGCATTTGAATTCATTTCGTTAAGATTTGCCACTTGGTGGCCATCCTCCTTCACTTCTTTAAAAAAATCCCCTCTCTGTCCCCTACCACTACCACCTCTTCTGTACTCCTTCCCCATTTTCCCACTCCCTTCAAATGCTCTCTGCTGTTGTTGCTGCCTCCTCCAACTAGCCTGCTGCAAAGCATAAAGCACATCGTTCACCGAAAAATAATGCTGCATATGTAAAACCGGATTCCAATTAGCCCTCCTTTGCTGTATACAGGCAATGACCCCGTCATACTCCCCTGGTTCACCCACCACCCTTAGATGATGGCATAATGCATCAATCATCGCATTGGCCGCAGCAAATTCTCCTCTTAACCAGGATATGAACCCATCCCTTTCATCCATTTGATGCAAATGTAGCTGCTGTTGCTGCTGATAATGATGCCACCATTGCTGCCCCCTCCCTTGCGGTTGCATCCCCTCACTACCACCAACTCCTCCTCCGCGAATTTTCTCCGGCACCACCGCATTCCCAGATGGCATTGCCATGAGTATATGACAGAAATAATAAAACTATCTATCTTAAGTTTCCTATATACACCCTTATGTCTATAAATTTTTATATCCCTATCTATAATATAATCTTGAAACCCTTTAGCTCATTGTTGGATCAGATCTGAGGTTTAAGCAAATGTGCTTTGAATCAAGAAGCAAATTACAGAATGGAATTCTTACAGATCAGTAAAAAAGAACCTAAAATTCAAATACAATGAGTGCAGCAGAATTTTGGAAAATGCAGAACCCAGTATGTGACTCTGTGCGTTTCGCCTGTGTGAAATGCAAAAGTGGACAGGGTTTAGATCTGGAGAGTGTGGAAGTGACAGCGACGTTTTGATGGGGAAATCTGTGAGTGTGTGAGTGTGTGAAGATCTGAGAAAAAGAATGGCTTAGCGAGCACGCGGCAAATGAAGACCAAAATCAAATGCATAGGGAAGAAGAAGAAGAAGAAGAAGAAGCAGAAGAAGAAAACAGTGGCATAGAGAAGCAAAGACTCTGGGGTCTTAAATGGTGCCAGGTTCTTGCCTACAGGCTATAGCTTAGCTTTGCTGCTGCCTGCCTCTGCTGCCTGTTTTTCCTTTTTCATTTTTCTTTTATTTTTTTCTTTAACACTTAGTTTTTATTTTTTTTTAATGCCCGACTTGATTTTTTTATTTTGCCTCTTTTTCTACAGAACTTTTCTAATGTCACAAAGCAAGAAATAGTTAAGTAGACATGCAATTGTATTTTAAATCAAGGATTAAATTGAGTTACAATAAAATTTTTCTATTTTAAAAATTGAAATTATTGTGACAAGAAAATAATTTAATTAGTTAAAACATTTTTTACAAATCAATTAATCATTGTTTAAATTTTTATTTTACATCCTCATACGTGTGTGTGTGTATATATATATAGAAAAAAGAGTCATGTATATGTATGTTTGTGGGTTTTCTCTATTATTTCCTATTTTGTAGTGTTGTGGAGGCCTATTGTTGCTGTAGTATGTACTGTGATTCTTCTGGAGGCTTGGGAAGGGAAGGTGGGGGAATATTCTTGGTTGCAAGGGTAGTTTTGTCATTTAATTAGCGTGGGGAAACTTTGGAAAATGACAGCTAATATGTAATATTTGTTTGAAGGGTATCGTAAAAATTTGAAGGGAATGTGTGAAACACGTTTCTGTTTGGATTTGGATATATAACCTTGATCAATGTTTAATTAGAGAAAAAATGTCTGTGTGTGTGGGGGGGGGGGGGGGACTGGAGGGCTATTTTTTATCATGACAGCTATTTTTAAAATCAAACATGAGTTTTTATTAAATACTAACATTAACTGATAAAAAAATGATAAGTTTTTATTAAAAAATAATTTTACGTTAGAACAAGATTTTAATTATTAGATTCTTTCTTCTTTATAGTACCGGACCCAAAAAAACTCTATCGCATGTTGTTCAAAGAAAAAAGTTGAAGAATAATTTAAAGTTTAAGTAATATAATAAAACTATACTTTTTTTTTCTTTTTTACTAAGTAAAAGTTCATGTAAATAATATAGCAAATGGGAGTTTTTATTAAATGGGAACATTAGCCACAAGGAGAATGAGGAGCTTTTATTGAAAATTTTGTCATACATTAAAACAATATTCAATTATTATATTCTTTTCTCTCTAAAGTTCTGGACTAGAAAAATAAGTTCTATAACATATGTAGCAAAGAAAAAATCGAGAAATTTAAAGATTTAAAGTTCAAGTCCTATAATAAAAATTTATATTTTTTCTCTCTCAATCATAGATGTTGTTTCATAGGTCCATCATATGCAACTCTCCAATATTTTTTCTACTAAATTTGCAACACAATCTTTGTCTCTCATGCATCAACATTAATTCTAAGATATGGATCTAAAATTGTGATTTGCATATCCGGAAGTCACTGATCAACTATGATTTTGTAAAGATAAAGTAACTAATAAAACTACATTCTAGCCTTGTATAAAGAGAAGAGGTTGCAATTTGCAAGTGACCATTTCTCTTAAAGAGCCATTTTGACCTATTCTAATGTTTGGCCCATAGGAGTTGGCAACAATATTAACATCTAACTTTCTTTGCTATAACGCCCCCCCCTCCCCCCTCTCTCTCTCTGGCAGTATAAGATTTTTCCTTTTTTTTTTTCAATTGCTTTTTTCAAAAAATTCGATGTAGTTTACAATAAGGAAGGGAATAAACATATCGTTGATGAATATATATCGAATCAGTTTTATAAGTATAGATTTACAAATGAGTTATAATATTGGCTTAAGATTAACAATTATCTTGATTTTGAGTATATGAAGCTCCGCTAAATACTTTCTCGTCTCAAGTTCATCATTTGTATTTCTATTTTTAACTTTTCAAAAATAATGTTCTTTTAAGTAAATATATTTTTTTTATCTAAACTTTTATTATTAACCTCCCTAATATAAGGGACCTGAATTCTATTAAAATATAATTTCTACTACTGACACTTGTAATTCATAATAGTACAATAGTAATTAGTATGTTGTCAAATATTCTTCCTATGTACAATGTATATAACTATGGGTATAATAATATTGTGCCTTTTTAAAAAAAAGTTAGAAACCAAAGATAACTCATATGTAAATGGATAATGTTGTATACATATATATGTTAGAAGAGTGATATACAAATTCTTTATTTTTTTTTTTTAAAACTTCCTTCGGTCCCTATCTTTAATTTGTCATTCAACAATCAATTTTACTTGTCAAAATAAAATTAAGTTGAAAAAACAAAATTTCATAGACTGATTTGCTCTTTAGTCTTATCATTAAACTCTTTTTTTTTTTCCTTTCCCCCCTAAATCTATTTAGGGAAGGATTCATGAGTCTAAAAAATATACTATTATCTTGACTTCAAAAGGGAAAATTTGTGTGATTTAAGAAGCTATATATATCAAACATTGGCAATAACAATGAAAAGAAAAGCATCAATACATTAAAGCATGTTTCTCCCATATATAGAATGGAATATGGGCAGCCCAAAATAGGATACATCTAAGGTATACTAGGAATTGCAAAGCAGTTTGGTATTTAGCAAAAAAAAAGAGAATTAGTTTGGTAAATAAGTTATGTGTATATGGACAACATCTCATTACGAAGTCCAATGTAAATTTTTTAATTTGGACCTCACTTCTTATCTCATAAACAACTCTCTCTCTCTCTCTCTCGAAATTCAAAGTAAAAATTCTCAAACTAAAACACTATATAATCACACACTGATTATAAGTTGCCAAACAATTCTCTCTCTCGAAATTCAAGTTACAAAATTTCAAACCAAAACACTATACAATCTCACACTGATTATAAGTTACCATAAAAATAGACCGTGGCAAAAAGAATTGATAGGTTTCTTTTAACATTTATATCAAGCACATGAATATTGTGGTTATTATATCAAAATTTTCATTTATGTTTATTTGTTTTCTTTCACCTTTTGAAAGGTACTTGTTGTATCCATTTGTGGCAATAATAGACTCCTCGCTAGTCTTCGCATTCTATTATTTGTGGCAATAAAAGTGGATGGCTTTGGAATAAACCCTTTTACCATTTGGTTGGACTAATTGGTTCACAGCTCCTTTTTTTTTTTGTTTTGTTTTTGGGTGAGGGGTAAGAATTACCAGAGAAGCAACATTATTAGTGAAAAATGAAAATTACATAAACAATTAATTAAGAATAAAAGAAGGTAAATCGACACCCCTCACTATTTAAGATCTACTAGTTGCTGTTGGCCTAAAAAAAGGGAAAAACCTTTCCATCTTCTTCACTCCTAAAGTCTAATTGTTCATCCTAATATCTCTTCCTCCAAGATTCATTAAGGAGAAGCTTGGATTAAGATTTAGATTAAATTTATTTTATTTTTTTCACTTTTTTTTACTTTTAATCTTATAAATAATTTATTTATTTATTTTTAATATAACTTAACTCAAATAAAAATTTAATCTAAAATTTTGAAGTCTTTATAAGTTCAAATACTCCCTACAAACTTTTGGTTGCTAAAACTGATCTGAGGCCGCTAAAAAGGTCCAATCATAGGGATGAAAGATGCGCGTTTTTCTAGTCTACTCAATGATTGACATATCTCTTAAGAGCTCTATTGATATATACACACACAAAAATGCACGCACGCACGCACGCACACATGGTCATTTGAAAACTATGTCGCCTTCGCTAGCTTTTCAAATACTCCCGTTGAAATTAAGGATGCATTTGAATTGCAACATAATTCAAAAAATAATTATTTTTAATTATTTTTTAATTTTAGATCTTTTTTTTAACAAATAATTTATTTTTATAATTTTTAATACAATTTAATTCAGAAATAAACACAATCCAAATACACCTTAAGCAAGAAGAGTAAAAAAGTAGTTTAAATTGATCGCTTAAGTAAAAAAAATATTGTATTTTTATCTATCCAAGACTAGAGAATGGAGAGAAAAACAGATCGCTCTGCTTCTCAGAGCATTCAATAATATTGGGGGATGGAGAAGATCAAGGACACCCTGGTCAAATTACTAAAAATTTTAATATAATTAAAGATGTCAATATAGGATGAATGGAGGTAGATTTGATCTCCCTATTAAAAAATACTTGTAATGAAGAATAGAAGTATTCCGTCTAATAAAGAGGATAATGAGATCTTGTAATTGAACTATTATAAAAATATAAACAATGAGAGACATATCTATAATTAGGAAACTTTCAGAGCAAATCACATGGAACTATGTATGCTAGTAAGAAAGACCAATAGAAGATCTTTAGATCTTAATACTTACACTAACCTAAAATTTATATTTAAAAAAAATGAGAAAACTTTACTTTGACCGTTGACTAGGAGTTAAACTCATGTCATATTTCGATTGGTGTTTTTTTTAGTTCAATTGTATTAGAAATCGTAAAAATAAATTGTTTGTCAAATAAGAAATGGTACCCAAAGTGAAAAAAGTAAAAAAAAAATTCTTAGTTGAGTTCTAATCTAAATACACTTAACAACTAATTATTTTCCAATCTTGTCCTTATGCTAAACCTAGAATTTATATTAAAGAAAGAAAGAAAGTTTTACTATGACCAAATATCAATTTACATTGTGACAAAAAGAAAAACTCAATTGCTTAGTAGCGGTCATTATATGCCCAATTCACATTCTTGCCCCTAATGTATAAAAAAAGGAAAAAAAAAACTTCAATTTACTTCTTGTTACAAGTTTTAAGATATTTCCTAACTTCAAACTTTTGCTTTTCATATTTTTAATGTGCTGCAAAATTCATTTGAGTTTCATAAGTTTGACCAACACTAGAAATTTAATAAATTTATTACTAATCAATCAGTGCAAAGAATATTTCTTAACTTCAAACTTTTGCTTTTCATGTTTTTAATGTGTTTCAAAATCCATTTGAATTTTATATAAATTTGATCAACACTAAAAAATTCAATAAATGTATTACTAATCAATCATCGCAAGAGTTTTTTTTTTTCAAAGAGAAAACACAAGGACGTTGTTAATCTTACAATCGCTACATGCCTCTTTTATACTAAACTTTTAGAATAAATAGTGTAATAATTATTTTTTAAAATGTATAATTATGAAACTTAAATTTTTTATTTTTAAATCTCACAATAATTTTCTTTTTTAAAACTAGTAATAAGAAGATTCAAGTTATGAATTAATCCAAATGTACTAGAATCAACTATTACCACGATTATTACCCATGAACAAAGGTCAATATCTAATACATTTTTTTTGGTCAATATCTAATAATTTAGGGTGGGTGAGAATTATTAGGGTTGGTGGAATAAGTTGTTATAATAAATAAATTAGGAGGTACAATAAATTTATGCCAAGGGCCATCTTGCAAATAAAATAAGCAGATTTTCTGAAACTCGTCCAGGTGCTTTCTATTGCAAATAATCACGTGCTCAATCCACTTCTTCTTAAAACGACACCGTATCACTAACCCAATTAAAAACGCCCGCATAACGTCATTCCCGTTGGCCATCTTTGTCTCATCTGCATCTTCATCTTCATCTTCATCTTCTTCAAGGCAACTCACACGCGTATAATCCCTCTCTCACTGCGCCACCGCAGTCGCCACTGTCGCTCCTCCGTTTCTCCGTCGAGAAAGTCGTGGAAAACTGAGATCTCTGTTTACATTCTGCGGCAGCGTTTAGTCATGAGCGCCATTGCGTTTCCTCCGTGGACCTCTGTCAAAGAGTCATCACTTTCGTCCACCTCGTTTATCAGTCCCAAAAATTTAATCAGAACTAAATCTGTCGTCAAAATTAGCTCATCCATTGGTAAAGGTTCTTCTCGCAGCGTAATTCTTGCTTCTTCACAGAAGAATGCGGTATCCCCTGTTTTAAACAGTTCCCACACGAAGGCTTCAGCTAATCCTATTGTCGTCATTGATAATTACGATAGCTTCACTTACAATCTGTGCCAGGTTAGTACCTTATTCAAAAATTTTCAGGCTTTTAATATATTTGTGGTCATTTTCTTTGAGAATCCTAGCTAATTTGCTAATGATTTCGTTGCTCTTTTGTTGTGTTCTTGTGATTTGAAGTATTTGGGAGAGCTAGGGTGCAACTTTGAGGTGTATCGAAACGATGAGCTCACGGTCGACGAATTAAGAAAGTAAGGATTTTTGAGTGAATACATTTTCCAATGTACTATTACTTATTCTGTACGTACAAGTTTCATTAGCGGCACATCTTGTTCCGGAATTTTTTGTTCTCCTTTTGTACGAGTTTCAAGCTTCTATAGCTTAAATTAAGTCATACTCCGATTGGAGCACTGATTATGCTCTTGGAGTTGTACATTGTCCTTCGGTTTGAAGCGGTCGGTGGCAGAATCATTTTTGTGATGGGTATGTCACACAAGTGCCAAACACAGTCTACTTTATTTCTTTGTCTAATTTTGGTACAAGTAAAGAAACAAAAGTTATCACTAATCTTTCTTGTATAAATAGAAGTTAGGAAGTTAGTCATGATAGCAGTCTGACAAAAGTGGCAACCTTAACACATTTTATGTTGTATCATGATCCATTACCTTTTTTCTTTTTCTTTTTTTTTGTGGGAAAAGGATATTATCATGTTAAATAACTTCATAACTTGTATCTGTGCCTGATATCTGTGATAATATTTGGGGTGTATAATGATTACAAAGTTGAAGGCGTTTTAATAGGTATCCTGTGGACTGTTTTAATTTCACTCGATTGGTAATCTTCTGTCCTTTGTTGGTAATATGCATAATGGGATCCTGTTTGGAAATGATAGTCAGGTGGTACTTGTTAGTTTGTGTTAAATTATCAATCTGTTCTCTCTCTTATACACATATGTGGCATGACATTTTCCTATGGACAGTTGAAACTTCCTGTAGACAGACCAATGTTATGTCCTCTAACTTAAGCGCTATTACATTTAAGGGTTATCCTTATTGCATGTTGCTTCTGGTATTTTACAAATTACATGCTTCATTGTTTGACAGTATTGGCGCACTTTCACTAAACTTGTACAGTGAAAATATATTAATTTGTATATATCATCAATTTTTAGTCATAACTGTCTTACAGGGAGATACATATGTTTCCGATGTTTACAGGAAAAATCCAAGAGGACTCCTGATCATCACCAGGACCTGGTATGGTAACTATTTATATTTCTTTGTTCCTTTCATTCTTTGATCTTCAAGTCCAGAGCCTGTATCCCTCGGAAAAAATCCAGAGCTTGTAGTAACATTTGCCTTTTCGCATAACTGCAGGGACACCTCAAGATTCAGGAATATCATTGCAAACTGTATTGGAATTAGGACCAAGCGTTCCCTTATTTGGGGTTTGTATGGGACTCCAATGCATTGGAGAGGCTTTTGGAGGTATACATTACAAAAAGCAACTGTTGTAACATTCTTTAGATTATTTTTGCTTTTAGGTGAGAAACTCATATTGCTTTTGGTTGGTTGGCGGGGAAGGAAGGAACTTAGAGGAGTGGATGTGAAAAGTGTTAGGTGAGTTGTAGTGCAGAAATTATTTTTTACTCATTCTCATCAGAGAATTTTTTTCCATTGCATGGGATAAAACCTTAGTCATGGTTCTAATTACAATATGTGATTCTGACTCACTTAACTCTTGTAATAGACAAAACTTAGATGTTACTGCAATTTCAGCTAGACTTTTCAGTTCTGCACATGTAAATTGGTTTATATAGGCAGCTTTCTACTGTAAATTGTATTGATATAAGAAGCTTGAGTACTTCTCTTCAATTGTGAGGTGACTTTATTGATTTTCTGTCTCTGTTTCTGTAATTTGACTTCTGAGCAGGGAAAATAGTTCGTTCTCCTTTAGGCGTAGTGCATGGAAAAAGTTCCCCTGTTTTTTACAATGAAGGTGGAGAAGATGGTTTGTTAGCTGGCCTATCAAAGTAAAGATTTTATTTTATTTTGTTCCATCCAGCTAGTGCATTTCATAGTATGCGACATTTTAATTTCTAACAATGAAACCCAGTAACTGAGCCTTAACGTAACACCCTTGTAAAGGTAACACATCTGATTTAAAGTTCAACATGCTCTTTCACAGCAGATAGTTTATTGCTGATCCTTTTAATCTTTTACATTAAGTAGATTAAATTTTGCTGATTTACTTGAGGTAGAAGAGTGGAGAGAGGTTAAAATGCTTAAGAGGAAACTATAATGTCCTCAGAATTTGAGCTCAATTTTCATGAAAACCATTTCACCCATGGGGTGTGAAGCCATGTATACTTAAATGTCTCCAGATCTCCCAGTATGCAGAATATTTTCCACTACTTTTTCTACTTTGCATTTCTCTTTAGAACTTTTCTTATCTGCTTGTGCATTTATCACATTTGGTGAAGTCTTGTCTGTTAATGTTGGGGCAGCAAGTATAGGATAGATGCAGTTGTGCACTACAAGCTTCCCTGCCTTCATGTCAGTTTCCCCCCCAAATATTATTGTCAGAACTCATTGTCAGTTGACCTTTATTTCTCATCACTCTGTATTCTATTTAAGAAAAGATGAAGTATCATTATGTTTAATTGAAAAATAAGGTTATAGTTGAACAGTTGGACTCCTTCCTACCTCATGTATCTAATATTGACGTCTAATGGCTGTTCTCAAGTTATCCCTTCTCAGGGCGTCCTTTGAATCCATAATCCATTCATTTGGAGTCAACATCTCATACTACTTATTGCAGTGATACACTCCATCCCTATTCAGCTAAAAGTGCTTTGAGGAGGATAGAGAATGTTCTAACAATGAGAAAGTTGTTAGGGATTACATATATCTATTTGAGAATAATCCTTCGTTGTCAAATTTGAATTCTATTCCACTCTAGCTTCTTGGTGAAAATGGTATGAGATCGAGTAAAATCTACATGCAGCGAGCAGTTTTGGAAGGTTGACTGGTAAAAATGACGAGTGGATTCATATGCATATCTCAATTAATTAGTTTAGACATCAGTGAAATCAATCATGATTAAAGGCTTCTTTTCAGAAACAGTTCTTGCTCAAATTGCACATCCAGCTTGTTGGAGGGAAATGCTAGCAAATTGAGTGCAAGTGTTATGTCAATTGCTATTTGAAAAGTTGAATGGGTAAAACGATTGAATGACCAGATATGGGATGTTCTCCAATTTGGTTACAGTATTGTTGCCTATTAAAATTTTTAAGAAAAAAGAAGAAGAAATGGAAGAAGACAACAAAAAAATTTGAAATTTACTATATACATTGGAGTGCTCTGGAGAAATGCTCATTAATTTAATCATGTTGCATATTTCTTGTGGCTTCTTGCTTGTGCCCAACATCCAAAACCAAGTAAGTTTAACTTTCCTGGACAAGAATATAAGCTGATGCGAAGTTGTTTTTGTGTTTTCAGCCCTTTTACTGCTGGTAGATATCACAGTCTTGTCATCGAAAAGGAAAGTTTTCCTAGTGACAAACTGGAGATCACAGCATGGACAGAGGATGGGCTGATAATGGCTGCCCGCCACAGAGTGTATAAGCATCTTCAGGTGAAGGATTCTGTCCCTGTTTCTTACAGATATATGCATGTAACATAACACACTCTATAAGCATCTTTAGATGAAGTATTCTCTGCCTATTTCTTATGAATATATGCATGTATAGAAACACACTTTTACCTACAGCCACAAAGACATTTATGTTTGTTTTCATCCCTTCCACGTCTAGGGCTCAAATTTGGGGGATCGGATAAGCTATTTGTTTTCTTCAAATGATTCTACCTTTGTAATTTAATATCTGGTTAGAAACACTGCATGTGTTTCAGTTTCAAAAATAGTACTTCACTCCTTGATTTTAGTTGAAAAAACTATCCTACAAGACAAGTCAAATTATCTCAAGTAAAGCTTTTTTAGAAGTGAAGCAGCAGTATCATTTTTTATCTGCCTGCTTGCATCAAATTAAGTTTTGCAGATCATAGATACAAACCAAATAACCATCTCATGACGTGAGAGCTGAAGGAAAGGCTGAAGCACACGGGTAGTTCTATGAGCTTATCTAAAGCATCTAAGTAGATAAACCTACTCAATATCTGCATTTCTACAGAAGAACTTAGCTTAGATGAAGGCTTATATAATATATTATGGGTATGGGGATAAAGCATCCATCTGTCATCTTGTTGAATTGAGGTAATCTGGGTGATGTTAAAGAAATATTGACAAAAGAAATAAAATTTGAACCAAGAACTGTGTAACAGAAATGCAAAGTCAGTATCTTCTTTGTTCTGCAAGTGGAAGAGAAGAGGGGGGGAGCTGCTTTATCCATAGTAACTTCCATTCTAGAATCAGGAGAATGCATCTGATACTTTCATTAGTCAATGGTGGATAATATTTTTATCAGGAGTAAGTAAATTGTGTAATGCAAGTAGTTTTATTTATAGTAATATGGATTCCAGCTGGCTGATGAGCATAGTAGTTTGCATGTGGAAGAACAGCAAAAACAGTTTGATTGATCCTCCACTTTGCTCTAGTTGCCGGCCTGGAATGTTTTATCTTGAATCATGAAGATTTGAGTTTGCAAATGCAGAATACATGCTTAGCACCTGCTAGTATGAAGGATTAGCGTTTACTGAAGAAATAAAGACACTCTATGCAGTAGGTCAAATATATAATCCGGGAACGCTTGATGATTTATTTCATAAACTACCTGAGCAAACTTTTGATGGTAGTTTTGTGTCTCTTGCATAGCATGCAAAATCCATCTCTTCTAATCAGCAGAAGATGTGCTCCTAATAACTGGAAGGGAATGCTATTTCAGATAATTGACTAGAACATATTACAATTTCTTATACTGAGGTCATTTTGTTCAGTTTATTCTTATAACTTGCTGGCTTTATAAAGTTGTTCCTTTATAGCGATCATTGGTTTAAATTTTGTTCAGTTTTCCCTTCTAACACTTATTAGTCTACGAGAAAACAATTTAAGTGCATATCTCTGAAGTTATGCAGAGCAATTATTACTGCAGAGCATGCTTAATCCCCAACATGTGCATCTGTTTGAAGTGTTTATTGATGGAACCCTTTTTCTCCTTTAGTAAGTTTTTGATTGAGTGCGTCTCTCTCCTTAGCTAATATTTGCTTACTGCATAATTGTAGGGTGTACAATTCCATCCTGAAAGTATAATAACAGATGAAGGCAGAACTATAGTTCGAAACTTCATCAAGCTTATTGAAAGAAAGGAAGCAGAAAGTCAGAATTAGACGAGTTGACTGGACTGACGGACAATGTCTTGTCTAAAGCACCATGATTTCAAGGATTTGTGAATGGTTAAGACTAGATTAGAGATTTTACGATAAATAAATCCAGATTGAAGCAGTGTACAACATTTATGCCGTAGATTTGAGCGACCTATTTAAATCAAATGCTGTTGTAACTCGTGTATTATCGTTAGTTGACTTCTTCAAACTGAGATATTTAAGCTGCTTTACAGTTCTGGAAGGCCTGGACTTCTTACTTCTTTTGGTTGTCTTAAACTTTTGGTCTGCCATTCAACCATCGAATCAATTTTCAGATTATTCTTCCTGTTTTGCCCTTTTCTTGTTGCAACAACTTTTCTCCTTTATCTTTGTGTTTTAAGCTGATGAGATTCTATTTGCCTCCTTCGGATAAAGCTTTTGGCACCTTTATCTGTGGTCAGGATATATATGGGAGCTTAGTATTTGAACTTCTATATTCAAATCACATTGGTACTATATAGGAAGGAATGAAAATAACCCTGTATTTTGACACTCTGTGTACACAAGCCTAATTACATAAATCAAATCTTTTTATTACCAAAAAAAAAAAAAATGTTAAACCAGTTGGAGATTATGAAGAAGAGGCCAATGCCAACTAACTACATAGCCAAAGGCATATTTTTGTTGTTGATTTTCATCATCATTGTAATGTTTTTGAATAATTTCAGTAAAAGGGGAGATTTCTGCTTGCATTTTTAATTTTTTAGTCGTCTTTTCTCTTTATCCAGGAAACTATCTTGATCTTTGTTTACTTTTTATATGTACACATTTCAGGTGATTCATTTAGGAAAAGGAAGAATCTTAAACTGAACTCATTATTCTTTTAAAATACATCTTGTGCTTTGACAATTGAGCTATTTGCTAGACAACCAAATGAGTTTCTTCCAGGGCATTTGAGTTGCTGCTTTAGTGTCATCTGTTTGAATATGCGCAACTTTGGTAGGTCTGTCGATGCTGCAGACTCTAAACTATGACTTCTGATGCTTTATAAGTCAAGATTCACATCCAAATACTTTTTGATGGTTCTCAAATTGTATTAAAATAGTAGATTGATAAGAAATATAAAAAAGAGAACAGAAGATTCTTAATTTTGGCAAGAGACAAAGTGCCAAAGACATGTTTTTGCAGTGCCTTAAAATGTTAAGGACCAGTCATCTAATAAGTTAAGGCATATGAGCTTTCAAAGTACTCAACATTCTTTAGTTGCATCTCCCTAAAAGATGTTTGAAAAATCTATACCTACTTATTGCAGATTGAGATTAAGGACAAATTTACATATTCTCATGATAACCTTAACTAGTTAAAGGGACTCTAAGGTCAACTCCAATGAAAATAGTGTGGATATTTCTCTTAATAATGTATAATGGCGTGAATAAGTCCAATGTTTCTTGCCATAATATATGCTGCAGTCTACCAACCATGATAGTAACCTCAAGGGCATAATCTTCCAATCCTTGAGGATGAGAATACACTTGTAGTAACTCGGTGATATTAGATAGAATTTGAATTTTTTTATCTTGACTTTTTGTTATTTGTAAAAAGATATGTGAATTCTAAATTAAAATTTTTGTATTGAGTTTTCGTGACGAGATATTATCCAGATATAGATATCTAAATAAAATGTTCTGATATTTGGCAAAGTTGTACATGAATTTGCAATCGTTTTATGTAATAATCAGGCATTGATAATAAAGAACATGATAGACTATGTTTTCCAGAATAAAGAACATGATAGTTTCCATAGATGAAGGTTTCCTAAATACAATGTATCTAAACAAGATTCCTTTCCACATGCAAAATCCATAGACCTTGTTTTATTGTTAAGGTTTCTCTATTTAGTGCTCTATCCCTTTCAAAAAATATATAAAGGTCTTTTGTCCTTTTTTTTATAGATAAAGAAAAAAAAAAGAGAGATATTTTTAATTATATTTTAATTAATTTTATTAATATAATAAAAATAATAAAATTAAATATATATATATATATATGTATATATATATATATATATATATATATATATATATATATATATATATGTATATATATATAGTGAAAGTAATTTTAAAAAATAATTTTTAAAATTTATAAAATATTAAATATTTTGAGCATAAAAAGTATAATTAAAAAATCTTATATTTTGAAACTGATTGAGTAAATGACAACCCAAAGCCAAACAAATGCCCATTCCTTAATGCCACAATGCTTTTCCTTTCCAAACTTTTTTTTTCCTATTACCGGGAATGAAATATTGGTACTCATTAATAATTTTTTTTTTGAGGAAACTCATTAATAATAGTTGGATTATGAAATTTTGCGATTTTGGCGAATGTGAAAAAGGTCCTCAGCATCTCATAAATGGGAGCTGCCAAATCTGAAAATATGGCCTCACGAATATGTGAAGAATTCAACGCAAAACTTCTGGGCTCTGGCAGTTCCATGCTCAGAGCTGCAAATATCTTGCATTAGATTTGACCTTTCTGGCTTCTACATCAGTGTGAATTCAAATCTTTTACAAAGTCAAAAAAAATTTAAAATATTTCAACCATAACTGCCAGATGGTCCAATGCCACTTTTCCTTCCCCATCGTCTCACTAGTCAACCATAGCTCTGTCAGTCAACAATACTTCTCTTTCAACAATTAATAAAGACTCTAGTTAAATTATTGGTGAACTTAGAATTTACTTTTAAAATTAAATTTAAAATTTTAAATATAAGATTTATATTTTTTTACGAATAATTCAATTTTTATAAAATATAAAATAAAAATTTTAAAATTAAATTCTATCTAATCACACATTATATTTTGATTCGGACAAAATGAGTCAAAGATCAAACTAAGTATAAACAAAAACTCGCTTATATTACATCTCTTGGTGAGTATGAAACAGCTCATTTTTACTATGATTCTTTGTGGGTGTATTTGGATTGGGTTTCGTTACAGAATTTAATTTAAAATTTTTATTTTAAATCTCATTAATTTCTTTCATAAAAATTTTATTTTTATAAAATTCAAAATAAAAAATCTAAAACTCAAACACTATCTAATCCTTTCCAATTTTGGTTTGTGAATAGAGATAAGGATCAAACAAGTGATAGGAATGATAAGACTAATGTTACTCTTTCATTTCAAAATATATATTTTAAAAAATATTTTTATATTTTATTTTTAACTAATTCTACTAATATAATAAAAAATAATAAAATTATAAATTTTTAAAAATTATAAAAAGACTAAATATTTTGATTAAAAAATTAAAAGAATTTATATTTTAAAAAATAGGGAATAATAGTTGTGTTTATTCCTTGCGTGAGTTATGGTTTCAGCATGACACGACAAGAGGACAGTTTTTACTACCTCTCCTTTGAGACCACTTTAAACAAGGCCTCATAATCATTCATTTTCTATGTCCACTTGATGAGAAATTTGAGAATCAATCCAAAACTCTCTGCAGAAAATTGTTATTTACCTCCTTCATCTGTCACAGTCTGAGTCTTCGGATTCCTGTTTACCATATTGACAAAGTAACATGACAAATCTGACCTCAGTGACCAAAAACCCACCAAGAACTCCTCAAACTTTGGATGTTAGTCAAATTGGACCGAGTTTAATTTTTAAATTTTTATTTTATATTTTTTAAAATTAAATTATTTATAAAAAAATTCACACTTAAAATTTTAAAAATAAATATTAATTAAATTCACTCTTAACTTTTTTTAATAAATATAAAATACATTTAACCTGCTACTAATACACACATTTTTTTATATATAAATATAAAAAATTTTATTTATGTAAAGGAGTTGGTATAAAAGACTGACATCGCTTATGTAATATATAATAAGTATTCCCAGATTCTGATAGGTTAAAAAATGAGAGTAGGAAATATTATAGCCTTTATTGAAACCGTGAGGTCCTGTGTGTGACAAAGTACATAAAACCCATAACAGATTGAATTTGTAAAGCCGAAGGCTAACATCAAAAACCAACATGACTGACTATAGGTACATCAAGGTATGAAATATATACATACCCCATATAATCATCAATGTGACCCAACCCATCACCCCTCAATGAATCTATATATGCTCCCTCTTGTTTTTTCACTATGCACAGGGTAAAGAAAGCCTAAATCAAACGCAAAGGGATGGCGACAACAATGCTCGTATGCCCTTCTTCTTAGAATGAGGTTGCAGCACCTTCCTGACTTGACCTGCTCCTGCTCCGGTGGTGTCGCTTGCCATGGCGGTGGCGGACGCCTCCAAAGGTTACGGGATCAAACACACGAAGGCGTTCTGCTTCCTTTGGATCAATGACGCATTCTGCCGGAGGAACCCTGTATCGAGTTCGGTCATAGCAATATGAGTACTGCATGTGCTTCTTCCTGAAGTTCTCCATTTTACGTCTTTGCTCAGACGTGATACCAGTCGGGACTGAGTAGGATTTTGGATCATTGTCACACTTCAATGTTTGCTGCTCAATTGGTTCAACTGCACAGCCGTGAAGCACGAATTCTGAGAACTTCGCGGTGTATGGGGCATATTTGTAGTTCACTCTGTATCTTCCTCCATTTGTAGCCCAATCAGATCCATCCCATATTGTGGCATACAAAGACATTGGCTTAGAAGGAAAGTCTCCACCCATTGCTTCCGTCCTCTTGATCTCTCTAATGGGAACATTATCCACATAAAAGCTGCAATAGAGCATACGACCATCAAATACAACATAACAAATGATCAAAATCTTCCATCATAAAACAACAAAAATTGTTATTTGGAGATCAAAGCGTTCTTTCTTTGATATGGGGAGAGGTAAAAGTGTCGAAGTTCGGTAAAACTCTTAGCTATGCATATTTTCTTTTTCTTTGTTCTTTCACTATAAGTCTATAATGAATTTAACAACATCTTGCTTGCTACATGTGTGCAGAGACATCAGATTATCAATACAAGAAAATTTTGATACTTCAAACACTTCCAATTGCATATCATAACTTGCACACTTCATGTATTTTATTTTAAGAAAGGGAAAAAAAACCTTACATGCTGCAAGTTATTAAACAACGCAAGCTAGCTATAAGCAAAACAGAACAATTATTTAAGCAGTCAAGAAAATCACCCTCCTAGAAGCAAAACATTTACCTGGAGTTAAAGTAAATAACAGTACAGGACAGGGCTAAAGCGGAAAATCAATACAATTCCTTTAACTACTGTTTACATGTAACTATAAGTTGATTAAAAATTAAAATACAAGTAGAAAATTTGATAAATAAAAGTAGAAAGAGTGTAAATATATTTCCAGAAAAGGAAAGCATATTTCCTCCATTAAATTGACACATCAACTAGGATATCCAAGAACAGAACAAGGAAGGATAAGAGCCTCTTGTTAGATTTAAATTAATATACTGAATCAGATCAAGATAAAGCTCCTAGAATATTAAAAATGGAGCCAAAAATAGGAAATCCCAAAAGAAAATGGACTCAGATAGACTGATATTTCTGGAAGTTTTCCGAATTCTTACATTATTTGATTCTTAGTCCAGAGGATACTGTATTGATGGAAATCTTCAGAAGGATCAAACCAGAGGCCATATCTTTCTTCTCTACCAATGCTTGTACTGCCATTTCCATAAACATTGGTCTGAATTCTCCAGTCTTTACCCCTTATGTTTCCCAAAAACTCAAAATCTATCTCATCATGGTTCTTCTCAAATATGTCACCATTTGACATCTGTCATCCACAAAACAGCACAGTTCATTAGAAAGTAGGAACAGTGGGACTTACCAAATACCTGCAAAATATAAATCCCAAATGCTAAATGTCCATATCAATATGCTCTGTTTCTTATTTAGAAAATCTAAAAATATGAAATTGCCCAGAAAGCCACCATAGTTGATTGCTCCTTCAAATTGAATATCAAGACTGGCACCAAATTATTCAATATTAAAAAGTTATTGCACCAAATGAAGAAACCCAAGCCACCTCTTCTACTTCTTTTTCTTTAGAAAAAATATGGTAATTTTCTTCTATATTCAGGGAAAAGAACAAACAGAAGAGAGACACTAAGGCCTTGATAATCTGATACCAAGAACCATCACAACAAACAGTGAAATATTCAATAGAATTTCCATATTCTTCAGTGAAAAAACTTTCTTGAAAATCCATGGAGGTATGATTATATACTGCCATCAAAAAGCAGAGACAAGCAAACAGAGAGAAGAGAAGACTCATGCTGACACCAACCAAAGAAAAATAAAACGCTTCATGAATTAGTAAATTAATAGTAATAATGAACCAAACTGTTACTTACATAGAACGCTACAACAACACCAGCTGTGTAATCAGCTGGTAGTTTTACAGAAGCACTGAAAAATCCGTGAAGGTAAAGGTCTTGTGACACAAATCCAGAGCCTGTAATCACCACCCAAAGGGCAAAAAACATCAAAATCGTGAAAATAAACAATCTTTACACATGAAACCACAAGAAAAGTAACTGAAACGAACACACAAGAAACCTGTTCTTTCATTCAGAGATATATGAACTGATTTTCCATCCTTAAGAACCATAAGATTATCATCTCCAAAGAGCTGTGAGTACCCTTCATCAAATGAAAGAATTGGAAGGTTTCTTGAAGACCCAGAGACTAACACAAGAACGGAGCACAGCACAAACAATCCCAGATGAAAATTCACCATCTTTTCAATCTTTTTATGTTCAATACCAAAAAAGAAAAAATCTTTTTTTTTTTTGGGTTTCTTGATCAGTTCGAAAGGTGAGTGTATAAGTAGAAACTTATCGGTGATTCTGGCACTTCTGGCACCTTTGTATATGTGTCTGTGTAAGAAGAAGAGTCGTATTGTGTAAGCAAAAATGCGAGAGAAGGGAATGAAGAGAGATTGAAAGTGAGAGAAGAGTGTCAACTCCCCACAGCACACGCAGAGAGAGAGAGAGAGAGAGAAAAAGGGCGATGGGGTTACGAGTATGGAAGAGAGACAGGAGGAGGTGATTTTATTGGGTGGTGAGACTGAGAGGTCTGAGCTGTTCATTACCATGGACAAATTTTCAGTTGAGAAACAATCTTCTTTTCTTTTTTTTTTTTTGGTGACCTCCCTATTTTGTTCAATTAATTAATCTTAATTACTAATTACTGTACTTAATAGCTTGCCTAACTCACTGACACACACACACACTAATATGTGCCTACAGATTCATTCTTCAAGATTTGAGTCTAAATACTTTCTCCTTCTGACATTTCGGTCTTTTTAGATTGTAACTTAAAATAAATTTTTTTAAAAAAATTGTGATATCTATTTTTGACTTTGTAAAATAGAGATTCAGCTCAGAGTGAAATACGTAGGAATTTTTTTATTAAATTTCAATTTAAATACACAATTTCAAGTTTAAAATATTTTTTATAAATAATTTAATTTACGAAAATCTTTCAAACGAAAAGGGATACTCTCATTTATTCAAAAAAATTGTTTTATTGAATTAAAACCCAAAATTTTATTTATATATTTGATGGGAGTTCTCTTCTCTTATTTTGCAAGAACTGTATAAGCATGTGCTATATAAACTTTAAAAATAAAAAATTAGAAAAATATGTTTTTAGTGTTTTGGGTGCAATGCATGAGCTAAGCTATTGGATTAAAAGTAAGAGTGATGAATGCTTTATGGTATTAGCCTTAATGTTATTAGAGGAATGTTTGATAGCCTACACTCCTCCCAAAGGCTGCTAATACTACAATCAATAACCACTTTGGTCACACATCCAATATTTTATTATACCCATTGAAACTATAATACTAATAAACATTGTTAGAGTCTCATTGAAGTAAGAGACTTCTATGTGAGACTTATAATTTTACAATAACCTAAGATGCTATACATGCACTATCACAAGAATATGTCACTTTGTCATCTCTACAAGAAAGGAAGAAATATGTTCAAGAATTGACCTTCTTTTTCAACTTTTACATTGAATTTTTTTTGTCCATAAAATAATCAATTTAGTCCTAAAAAGTTAGGTGTCTAACATGTTATGGTCTATAATATTTTTTTCTACTGTTTAGTTCTAAAAGTCAGGTGTCTAATATGTTATGGTCCTTAATATTTTTTTCTACCGTTATAGTCTTGAAAGAATTTTGGAGCTATCAACAAAGTCCTACTATAGTTGCAACTATTATCGTTTTAGACCCCTAATGACAACAGTTGATAAAACTTTGTTAGCAATTCAAAAATTCTTTCAGGATTGTAGCGACAAAAAAAATATTAAGAATTATAATATATTATACACCTAATTTTTAGGACTAAAACGACAAAAAAAATATTATAGATCATAACATAATAGACAACTAACTTTCGAGACTAAATTAACTATTTTCTCTCTTTTGCCACTTTATCCCTCTTTGAAGCCTTTAGGTTTCTTCTTCCTTTTTATTTTTTGATGAGTGAAGCCTTTAGGTTTGAACATCAACAAGCATCTGCTTTCAAATCCCAATGCCTTAAATGAGGGGTAAAGTGACAAAATTATAGCAAACGCAAAGTTACATTTGATTAGGGAAAAAAACTCCTAATGAATATGTGAATTATAAATATGTGACTAAAATTCGTAACTTGTCTTTTGATTAAATAATTCTTTTTTTTAAAAAAATAACAGAATTGATTTGTGACATTTTGAATAGTGAATCAAATACTTTAACTTCTTATGTAAATGATAAATTGTAGTAATGATAAAAATTTTATTATGAATATATAAATTAAACTCAAAATTTATCATTTAAAAAAGAATAATTAACCCAATTAACACGGCGCACGCACACGCGTATAGAAAGATAGCTAGGGATCATTATGGGGGAAAAACAATGATAGAAAAAGACTTTTGAGGAAAAGAATTTCAGCTTTTTCAATTTAATTACTATTATTTTCTGAAAATTCTGTACTTTAATTAAAGGTATATAATACAAAAAGTATGTGTAGAAAATTGTTTTCGGAAAAAAAATAAAGCAGGAAAAAGATATCCACTTCCGTTACTGAGCAGGTAACCGACCCGGCGCCGTCCCAATTGGCTTAATTGCGTTTCAGGACAAAAGTAACCTTAAACTTCCAATACATCTACGGATTTGCCCTTGCGGGAGGGCATTTATTGATGAGCGGAGAAGGAAAGGGCATTTAATGGAACAGAAAAAAAAGTGCGAAGGACGCGCTTGTCAACCAACAATGCGTGTACTAGGAGCGTGAGCGAGAGGACATGTTTGTTCCACGTGGCATTTTATTACCATATTAAATCGGTAAAATAAACGTTGTTTTTTCTGTTGATGACGTGTCCACCCGTTCCTCCATGTCAGACACTAGCCGTTGCGTTATGGGTCCCATGCCCAAAGGGTCAGATCAGGGGTCGGACTCAGTGCGGAACCGAAATCTATGGGGCTTATGTTATGGTTAATGCCGTTAATCTTGGTGCTTAATCCCCGTTGATTTTTATCTTGGAAAATTCTAACTAGTTAGGACAACTCTGTTTTTGTCTTTTTTTTTTTGTTGGCTGAGTTACTATTTAGGGAAAGTCCGTACAATGTATTTTATTATAATGATGCATTTGATCACTCACCGCTTTATTTTTGTGGCAAGAAAATAGTTTAATTATAATAAAAGATTATAAGATCAGATCATATCTTTTTTTCTTGATATATTAAAAGAAAATATTTTTTTGCCTAATATTCTTACAATAGTATTTTCATTCCTACATATTAACTTGTAAAAGACAAATTATAGAAACCACATTTAATAATAATAATAGAAATGTTATACAAAAATATTATAAAAAATATTGTAAATTATTTGAATAGAAAAATTGTGAATTTGCATGAATTTTTACTTTAGAAATTTCTAATTTTGGAAATAAGAACTTTTTTGGTCAAAATGAGTTTCTTATTCTAACAAATTGTGTATTATTCATAAAGTCTATTCTAAATTATTTAAAATAAACTGTTTATAATTTTTTTTAAGTTAAAATTTATTTTTATCTGTTCTCAAATTCTTATTCACTTTTAATTTTAACTGAAATAAGCTAAAAAAGTTTTTCTGAGATGTTGAACTGGAAATTTTTTAAAATAATTTTTACTTATTGAAATTGTTAAAAATAAAATTTTATTTTAATTTTAAATATAATTTTTAAAAATTTTACTTATTTTTTAAATATTTTAAAAAGTTCCAGCAATCTAAAACAGGGCCATAAAAACATTACATCTTCTCTTATTAATACCGTATTCTTTCTTTTTGAAATTTAAGTTCCTTTCATTTCAAAAATTAAAAAGTAAAAAAAGAATAATCCTAATACATGTACATAAAAATTTAATTCTTTGTTACTGTATGTTTCGCAGGTAAAAGATACTAAGAGGTCTTAAATTTTTTTCTGATTATAAAATTATAAAAAATATAATATAGTATTTCATAACAGCCTTGCCTAGTTTGGTTGGAAGGAAAAGAGAGAGAAAAATGAGAGGGAAAGTAAAAGAGGAAGTCAGCGAGTGTATTATTTCGTTTGATTGGAAGGAGAGAAGAAAGAAGACTAAATATGGAGGGGAAGAGCCCCCTGCACATCAGCAATTTCAATCCTTCCACTTTTGAAAGGATTGAGAGGCATTTGATATTTAAAAGACTATTATACAATTAATATTTACTTTTATTATAATTTCTTAATTTAACGAGAGTATAATTTTGTAAATATAATAAAATACCATTCCCTTCCTTTTTCACTTGTTGTATAACCAAACAAAGAGAAATATTTTTAATTTACTCCCATTCATCTCATACTAAATAAAATCGAAATAAGTATAAATATATCCCTTAGAGGAAGTAAAAAGGTGTATCTTCTCCTCCCTTTCCCTTTTGCGAACTAAACTAAGCCTATTTCTATTACCTAATAAATCTTATCTTTTGCAGGTAATGAACTATGAATTTTCTATTACTTCTTCATTTGTAAAATCTTTTTTTTTTTAATTACCAGAACATTAAGTCTAGCTGACGTTTAGCCTATTCAATACATCTCTACTAACCACCTCAATCAGCTATTGAGATTTCAAAAATGAACTTTAATATTTTTAAATTATAAATACAAAAGAAATGCTAAATTGGGATTTAGATAATCGTGAATAAATTCTTTTCCTTTTTTCTTTTGACGCTAAAATTTTTGCTTATTGATCTCTTGATCTACAAATAGATATTTTGTGAGGAAAAATAACTTTATTTATTTAAATAGGTAAATCAGCAAAAACTGCTGAAAATGTATCAGGAGTGTCACCTAACTATCCATAAACAAGAGTTCCTGAACAGACTAAGAAAAACCCATTTCTTCTCACAAAGAAAAAAAAAATCTTGAGATAGAATTTGTGTTTAGCAGAAAAAAATCCAATACTTGAATCTCATGCAGTAAGTAAATCAAAAAGATTGATTTTTACATTAATTATTTTTTACTTCTTCACTGTTTCAAAAACTATAAACGTTCACTTTAAATTAATTAATTAATTTACATTTGAACTAATTTCCTCTAAGCTATTTCAAAACAATCGTCCTAATTATTAATTATAGGTTACAAATCGTCCTAATTATTAATTATAGGTTACACGGATGTTAAGGTTTTAGAGAAATCAGGTTAAAGGTCAAAGAATGACTCTAATTAAAACTAGTAAAAAGACCAACAATTAATTAAATAGGTTAACATATTCAATGTCTCTCTCACAAACGTTCAAGATCAACATTTTTTTTTCTTTAGGAAAGTGAATATTAATTAGTTCAAATGTTTAATTAGATAATTTAAAGTAGGGATGGAAATAAAAAAGAATAATGAATAGTTTCTCTATTTAAAAATAAGACAATTAATTAAAAACAAATTAAATAAGAAACTATGATAATTGTTTTGAAATGAAGGGGATACTAATTTTACATTTTTAATAAGCGCAATAAAATTTTTTTATAGGTGTAGTGAATATATTTTTATTTGACCTTTTTATATAAACATAGTCCTTTCTTTCATATGCATATTCCCTCCCAACTCACTCTCAACTCTGTTATTCAAATATCAAATTAGAAACATATTTGAAGGATTTCTTCAATAAATTTTGAATTTTTAGTTAAATTATTTTCTAAATCTTTATTTTACAAGAATTTTAAAATAAATTATTCTTTATAATTAAATAAAAAATTATATTTGTACTAATATTAAAACTTATAAATAAAAAATAAAATATAATTAAAAATAATTTATAAAAAAAGTAGACCCGATGAAATTTCGCCATGACCTAATAAAACTCCAAATACCAGGACTTAGCGAAGCTCCAATTGGAGCATTACTAGGGCTTGGCAAAGCTCCATTCGGAGCTATACCAAGACTTGGCAAAGCTCATTTTGTATGGTATGGTGAAGATCTATTAAAGTTAATAATTTATATTTTTATTATGTAAAAATTATTAAATTTAGATCAAATAAAAAAAATTATCTTAAAATTTTTAATTATAATAAATTTAAATTTAAAGGGAAATAAAGATAGTACAAAAATAATTTTTATAAAAAATACATAAATTTATGAAAAAAATAAAAATAAAATATGTTCAATGAACCTATAAAATATTCGTTTCATAATTCCCTAACTTCAACGCTTTATAAATTGACTAATTTTAAGAAGTGGATCGCACTATCACCCTTTTAGTATTATCACAAGAAAAGAAATCTGGACACCCGATAATCACCAGTAAATCTGGTGAAAATGTGTTGGCTCATGGGGAAACGTGTCCCCGCATGGGAAAGGACTCAAAAGTTGCCTGGCGCATGGTTACTCAGGGCTACCCGTAAGATGCTAACGTGCGCGCCTAGGGACGCTTTCTTTTAACTGCGCCGAGGAGCATCGGGATCCAACATTATGTTTGGTTGGGCTGCGAGGAGGGTGTAAATGGGGGAGCAAAGCAAATGAAAAAGTATTTGATGAAATGTATTTGTTAGGTTAAATGGTAATAATACGGGAACGAGAAGGCCGTTATTTATATTAGTAAAATCAACCTCTCAAAAAGTGAAGGAGTTATAAAATTTGATTCCACACCTCATACGTGACAATAAGTCTATAAGCTACAAATTCAACACAAAAAAAAATAAAGAAAAATTAGAAGGAATTCAACACAAAAAATGGAACATTAGAAGGAATTCAACACAAAATTTACCATTGGTCTAGACCCAATAGCACCCTTATCTTATAATCAAACAAAGTTTTTTTTTTTCCCCTTTTAACTGGGGCAAAGGAATATTTCGGCTATGGCCGCAACACCAAAAAATATCTATTCCAACGTTCGTCGTCATATGTTGCTAGAATTCAAAAAAATATTGATATAAATCTATACCAACGTTTATTATAAATGTTGTATTTATCATTAGTCATTATGGATTTTTGCGACATTTATAACAAATTTCAGTACCTATATATTTTAATGTTTGTTCCAATGTTTTCAAGTGTATCAGAAAGTTTCTTTTTATGAAATTTATAAATAATCACAATACAACACTTCTTTCAACGTTTGTTATGTCACTCAATGTGTATCAAAAATTTTTTTTTGACATTTGTTATGTCATTTTAAATTGTACAAAAAATGTCTTTCTGACATTTATTAATCTGCTTATTCCAATAGGTTGCAAATAGAAAAATCGAGATCTAGGTTTACTAGAACCTTTTTTTTTTCTATTTAGTCTTTCAAATTTTAAAAACTCTTATTTCCAACCAACTATTTAAATACTTTTAATTTTTAAAAATTATTATATTTTTGATCAATCACCATAAATACTAATTCTTAAAGTAAAATTTAAATTTGACATACTAACAAATTATTTTTAAACATAAATTCTAAATGCAAGATAATTTTACTGATATAGAACGATTTTTATATAATATTGACATTTTTATCCTACAGATATTTTATAAGATTTTCAAATTACTTATGTGACTCATATTTCATTCATTTTATAAATTGTAATTAAATTTTCAATTCAGTTGAATGATTGTTAGTGGATTAAAATTCTAAGTTCAAATATAAAATTTTTAAAAATAAAAAATTTAACAAAAAATTGGTAAAATAATATTTATTAAAATAAATTATTATTTTTTAAAAATAAAATAGAAAGAAGAATAAAGAAAACAAAAAAGGAAAAATGGGGGTGGCAGCTCAAGCTGGGCGCCTCCTTTTTATGAGTCCTGCCCACCCTTTTTCTTTTCTTTTCTATTTTTTATTTTTTAAAAAAATATAATAATTTATTGTAAAAAATTATAAAATATTAAAAATTATAAAAAATTATTATGTATTAGTAAAATAATCATATATTTAACAATTATCCTTTTAAATAGGGACAAATTATACCCTTACCAAACTTTTTAATAAAATTTATTAAAATTTTAATTGTTATATCAAAAGAAAATAAGTTGTACATTTTGAAATAGGGAAATAACTTAATGGGCTAAGAATATATTCCTTGTCGAGTAATAATTCATGGAATCGATTTACATGTCGTTGTCTGTTTTAGTCCTTTAATGTATAGATTCTTTTCATTTTAAAATATAAAATATTTTGATATTTTTTATATAAATTAAATAAAAATAAAATAAAATTTTATTATTTTTTTATTATTAAATAATATAAAATAAAATGAAAAAATTATTTTTATAAATTAAAAATAATTTTAAAAAATAACCTTTAAGATTTGTAAAAAATTAAATATCTAAAAGGTTTTAAAAAATTATAAAAAATAAAGAATAAGAAGAAAAAGAAAAACATCCAAATGCTGATAGGACCACACCATGTCCTGGAATGGGGTATGGTCCGCTATTTTGGTGGACAATGCCAACGTGGGAAGAGCATAAACCTTAAACTGAGCGCTACATAGAGAAGGTTCCTTTAGCCTTTAGGATCATTCTCTGACGTGGCAATGCATATCTAGACAAACACGTCAGCAGTGAAAAGATGACGGCGACACGTGTGACGGCACAATTGAGTGGACCCCGCACACGCCACCACAAAAAGTCCCGAATTTAAAGAAAAAATAAAAATAAAAGCTCGATTTGTCAGTACTTTTATTATATAAAATTTTTTAATATTATATAATAAATTAATTAATTATTTTATCAAAAATTTTTAGGTGGCACTAGACCAGGAGTTCCCTCACAAAGTAGCATAGCTCACCCTAAAATTTTAAATTTTTTAAATTTTAATTTTTAAATATTATTTATTAAATATTATTAATGTAATTAATAAATTTTATATAATTCAAAAACGATAACAATTATCAAACACATCAACTTACAAGGCCTTATAAATAAAGCATTCTACTGTTTTTAAACAAAATTTAAATTTTGAATTATGTAAATACTGCTACAATATCTGTCATGTTTCTAGACAGCTACTATTAGAGTATACTCCCGCTTACGTACAATTTTACGCACCTCTACTATAAATGTGTTCCTCTGTTTCGACGTCATCTTTGAGGGTCATCTCCAATCGTTAGGAGACGATATATAATATTCTATCTCTGCGATATAAATCACAAACTATTACATAACGAATGCTAAAGTGGCTATAATTCAAAACTACAATTGAGCAGTACTTACTACTATATCCATGATAGGTGCAGCCCCGGGAAGTGACACATTCTATAGGAGAAGCTTAAGATTCTAGATCCTGGGATGTGTCCAGGGCAAGCTCCAATCCATGTAATTCAAATCCACAATGATGGAGGCATAACAGCATATCCAAGTTGTAACGTGTCTAGTTTGCGAGAGTTTAGTTGTTTTCAATACTTATCTAGGCTATCATACTACATAACGTACTTCTTGTTGTTACTCGGCCTATAATTCTCACGAAATAGGATAAAATTTTTTGGAATGCGCTGCACACATCTAAACTATTGCAAGAGTCGATCCGACATGTAAGGTTCTAAAATGTCATAAAAGTGTTGACAACCGTAGAAAGTAAAGATCCAGTGCTGAGCGAGCAGACTTGGACCATATGGAGTCTAGCAAACCTGTCGATATAGTATAAAATAAAAACTAATGATAAACAGAAAAAAATTGAACATTGATAATATTATGCTATAATATTTACGTACCTCTCTAGCGGACATGTCATCCAAGTGCAAACGCACACTATAGAGGTCTTCTAATTTCTTTGGAACATTTTCGTGGCGTATGGAGCAGAGTGTGTGAAGACGGACTTCCCACCAGACACGAGGCCATTGGGGAGAAAAAATCAGAAAGTATAAATAAATTTATGCCTCTAATAGCATTATAGCTCGAACAAGTTGCCTACAATCAACTTTGGAAGCGTTACCTAACTGACGATATAAGTACACAAGAAATCCTGCTTTTCCATACATACTCACACGGGGTTTCTACATCAGTTAGGAGCAGCAAAAAATGGTATTGTACTCGATTCTTACCCTTATCCAGGAATAAAATAGAGCCAAGCAAATACACCAGGTATGCTCGGGCATGATCTGCCTGGGACAATGATCTTCCGCTGGTAACCTCACGAAAAATGTTGAATTTCATAACCCTATTGCTAATTGATTACGAACAAATGCAAACATCAAACATAGACTGCTACACATATCCGCAATAAGCTCATCTCTCCCAACACTATGCCGAATGATATTACTTGTCACAAGAATCCTTAGAATGTTTACCACATTGTGAAGGATGATGATAATCTCGTCGAAGGGCATGTAAAACGTGTTCGTGTCTGGTTGCCACCTTTCAACGAACGCCAACATCTGTGGGTTGTTTAGGTGAGTGAACATACACTTGCACAAGGGACTCAGACTTGAAGCCATACAATAGCCTAAACAGTCTATCATAGTCTACTTATCTAGATAACAAGCTCTCTAGTGCACCACGAGGTCGACCGCTCCTATAGGATAATGTATATTATTCACACATCTTGTTTATTTTTCATAATTATCAAAAATAAAATATAAGCAATAACCCATAAATGTACCTCACCACTCCATATGCGGCTAGCTACGTGATAAGAAAATAATGAAATAAGTGACGGATCTCTAGGTCTTCTAGGGGTGGCTCTAGTAAGACGCCAACCATCATAAGTATCGCAACGCCCAATTCACTTATGACAAGAAACTGGAGACTGCTGTCTACCTTCAAATGGTTGTCTTCTAACATCAGGACCCAGTCGGGTGCTAAAAAAGGACAGAATCTCTCTCGTCTATATGGTAGTTAGGTTGCATAACCCTACATGGGCGCATGTGGCAGGTACCCGAGGAAGAGCAAACTCACTAACTCCTTGTGGGAGAGGACCCGGTGACCTCTCTCTCCAAGAAGAACCACCAACTTCGCATATTTAATGGGCTAGACTGCCAACCCTAGCGGCAATGCGCCGTAATAATCCTCTTTGGGGTTGCTAGAAGAATACATCTGGGCTGTGTTTGGGACCGTCTATTTAGCCTTATTTTCTACCTCAGCTAGGGGCTCCTTTACATCCTCACCTGTTTGCATCTCCTCTATGGGTTGATTAGGATAGTTCACCAAATGCTCTGTATCTTCAATAAAAGCATCAATCCCTTCCTCGTAGTCTTTCGGATATCGAACTGGGGTCACGAGAACTGTGGTGTGTAGAAGTATGACGAACCTCTCTCATTGACGTGTCTGGTCAAGATTCCTAGTGCATGCGGCATAGGATACAAGAAATAATATGGTGCAGTTGGAGGAGTCAATATCATCATAGGTCAAGGATATGCAGAATAGGCTAAAAATAGAGGATACATACCAGGAACCCATTGCATGGTGGTCTAGTTTTTAGTGAATTGACAACTATCATCACATTCGGTGTTGAAACAAGTATGTCACTAGTACTATGCCTCGATGCCACACTCGCTCGTTACCTCTTGGACATAGTAATCAGCTGTTGTCCGTGCAAACTACCTCTACGGTCAGCCACTAGTCTCACATCAAGTAATGAATCTCACTATCTTCTTGAAGGCTTAGTCATTTACCGTATGCAAACTACTGTCTTAAGTTTTCTAAATGTTTAAAAAATATTTACAAATAAGTAGACATTTAATCTAAAAGGGTTACAATCTTGTATTAATAATACTATAATAATTTATGATAACAGTTAGCTAATTGAACACGCTACTGTAATTAAAATATATGTAAAATTTCGATATATGTAATTAATAAATTCTTAATTACATATCTATTTAGTATATTAAATATTCCACTACAAATTCATTTAGTATTACAAATAATATTTGACATAATTATACAAATCGACGTTAAACTAATTGCAGTAAACTATAGTGTTTATCTACGAAATAAAGTTAAACACCTAAATTGAGTACGAAAAAAAAAAGTGACTTGTGCCAGCAATTGGGTACAAATTTCCTGCCAGTTGCCCCAACAAGTGGCGCAACTACACAGTGCAGTTGTAATTTTTTTGAAAAAATTGACCTTTTTAAGGCAGATTTTGAGATATTTATATACACAAATACCTAAAAATAGATATACTTTTAGAAACTAGCCTTTTGTTACGCAAACACAAAATAATTTTTGATAAATTTGAGTTTTGGTGTTTTGAATACTTGAGAAAAACTTTAAAAATTTTAAGATTGAATAATAAATAATAGAAAATTTTTAATTGTAAATAATCCAAAAAATTATATATAGTTGCCTCTTTTGTTAGAGCCAATAAGGCAAACATCCCCTATATCAAGTCCCCTAATGCAATAAAACAAAAAGGTCCACCTAACGTGGATTGTAGCTAGTCAATTCTCTGTTCTACTTAGACGTGGGTTTCACAGAGGGCTCCTATTGACCTCTTACAGCGCTGGGGAATAGCTCCAAAGGGGACTTCTCTGATCAAACGGCCGTCAATAAGAAAGAAGTTTAGTAAGCCTTTTTTATTGTCCTGAAAGAGTCGTCTTTCCCAAGCTCGAGAGGCTGAACGCCTCGGCACCGGAGGTTGGTTGGCGCTTTTGGTTCCCTCCTGCTGTCGATATTGCCGCTGGCTATTCCCAAATACTAATATTTTTTTTTATGTTTGAATTTTTCTAGTTCTTTTTTCTTGTTGGAGTCCAGAATTTATTGTAAGGGAAAAATAAGGTTTACAACTATTTTTTAAAAAAAATGAAAAAATTCCCGCTTCAAAAATTTAAGGGTGGAGAAAAAGACACTATATAAATAGAGCTATAAAAGAAAATTTTCAATTAAAAAAAAAACACATAGAAGAACACCGAATTTATTTCCATAGTGTACCTAACAAATATTGATGTAGTATTATGTAAAAGTATACTTTTGTCGAGTGATGCCGCGGATCAGTAAATTCTTAACTAATGTTGTATTAACAAATTTTAATTTTTTTTTACACACCTAATATTATTTATGAACCTAATTTTGAGACTAATTCACTCAATTGAAGGACAAATATTTGAATCAATGGCTTTTATTTCAAATATCAGTAAAAAGTTTCAGGTTCTATTTGAATTGTGTTTCTCCTAACCAAACACACAATTAGATTAAACTTCTTCTTTTACAAAAAAAAATTATTTTCACATAATCCAAAATAAAATCTCTCCTAACCAAACACAATCCAAATACACCCTCAATTTGAGCCTCACAACTTTCTTTTACAACAATCTTCCATTTGTTTTCTTCATTTATTTTCTTTCTTCTCTTTCTCTCTCGGTTGCCTTTCCTTTTACATTCTGTTCCATTCCTTTTGCTTTATTTTCCTTCCAATTGACTTCATTCTTTCTTCCTTGTTTAATGTAAGTTTTTCTTTAATTCTTGTATGTGAATTCTTTAATTAGTTTGATAGTTTTCTTGGATTTGTGTTATAAATTAGTTGGTTAGTAAAATTTGTATTTTTTTTGATTTCAAGTGTTGTTTAGTTTTCTTTGATTTAAATTTTGTTTTAATTACTAATGTTATTTTGTTTGTGATTTCTTTAAATTTGGTAGCAGAAGATACTCTGTTATTCTTTGATTTAAATTTTGTTTCAGTATAAAAATTTTTATTCTTTAGGATTTGAAATAGATTTGAAAGTTGCTAAATATTGAGATTTGAGAATAAAATAAAAGTGATATTTTTATTATCTTAAAATGATATTTTTTATTTTAATATTTTTACTCTCTTAAACATTCAATATTTAGGAATATTTAGTATTTGAGAAATTTTATTAAAAAATTATAAATATTTGATAATATAATAATAATACTATTTTATTATTTTATTATGATATAATGATGTTGATATGTATGACTATTTATAAGATTAAATAGTTATAGAATATTTAATAATTGAGTATTTTTATAATTGTAAGGTTAGGCTTAAACTTATGCTTAGAATATTTTATAACCTAGAATTTATCATCTTCAAGGTTTTCGAATAAGGTTCAACTATTTGAATTTATATGAAATTTGCGTTTCTTGTAAGATAGCAAGTAACTTTAACACTTACTATTAGGCGGGTTTATAGATCGAAACTCATTATATTTTTAGTACCATCAATATTTGTTATTTGCAAGTGTGAATATATCATTTTGAGGATTATTTTTGTTACTTGTTTTTCAATTAGAGAGGGTTTTCCACGAGAATTACTTTACTTACTTGTTTTAAATTGGAGAGATTTTTTATAATATGTTTTTACTTATGCACTAGAAATATGTAGGAGTGGTGCTCCAAATAGGTATTTATTTGATTTGAAATATTATGGTATTTGAACATGATCTATAAATGTAAATAATCTTTGAAAAATAATTTATTGTGTATTTTTAAAAATTCATGTGCATTTCCATGATATATTTGGAAAAACTTGCATTTACATATTTGGACTGGCGGGCGCATATTACTTTGAAGTTATGTTAAAATTGAATTTGGTTATGAATTTGGATGGCTACTTGACTGGCCTTTATGTTTGAAAATATGTATAAAAACTCTGTTCCAACCAGATATGATTTAGATATGATGTGAATCTGGAATACGATTTGAGCCTGAATCGTCGGTGGATTGCATTGTACGTGGCCCGTCTCCCGTACTAGGACCTCTTCTACTGGCGTGAAACGCATAGATTCTGGATTGTGGATCCACTTGAAAGGAGGCGTAGTATGTTAGGGAGGGCGTGACCTAACTAGTAGGAGGGACTCAATATTGAGATTGATCACCAGGGTTGGATTCGTAGGTACTCTAGAATTCTTAGCCTGGTTTTGTTTGGGGAGGCATAAGGTATCTGTGAAATTGAATATATCAGTATTGGTGTGTATCTGGTTTTGACTACGGGATACCAAGATTTAAGTTTTGATGACCCCGTTATTGGCTCTGGTAATTCTATCGTTGAGCTAGAATTTGAATATTTGTCATGTTTGAAAATTTTTGTTTGAATATGTTGATGTGTCTTGATTCGTTTAGACTTTTTAACCAAGCCCAAAAACTCATTATGAGATTTGTGCATTATTTTGAAATAAGAAAATTTTTTATGATATTAAACACTTTTGAACCGCTGTGCATACACATATACTCTCATATTTGTGAAAATCTCATATTTTAGAAATGCATTGGCACACACGTGAACTCACTGAACTTTTCAACTCGCACATATTTTTAATACTTTTTTCCAGATGACTTAAATCATGGATCAGAGTAGTGATTCTTTAATTCGTTTCAGAGTTAGCTCATGGAGGGCTCTCGTATGTGTTTGATCAATTTGTATATTTTCTGTTACCTCTTGCCAAATAAAGAGAGAAGTCTGTTTTACAACTATATACAAATAAATGTTGAATTTGGATAATAAAAGATATAGAATCTACCTATGTATTTATATATTTTCACCGATATTTTCTATAATTGTATTATATTATAATATATGTATATTTTTTCTTCAAACGTGATTTGTGTTTACAAACATCAATGCCGAGAGGCATGATAGTACCTTATTTAGCAACAGTAAAACTTAACAGAGGGGTTGGGATATCACAACTTCCTTTTTTTATAATGAAAATATTATTTTCCTTATCCAAAATTTGAATATTTAATTTTGTTAATTTTGTATAGAAAAATATATATTTAATATTCAATGAAGAGAGTATAGCATAAACAGATTGCCCCATATCTAATCACATATTACATTTAGTAAACAGCTCTAATTAATCGTTTGATCACATGTGCGAATTGGTAATTTTATTTAAAATTTTTTTAGTCAATTATTGATTACTCTTGTACCTTAAATTAAGGATAAAAACTAAGCGTAGATTGAGTTTCGAAATGAACCACCAAATCGAACCGAACTTCAGCATCACGAGTTAAAGCAAACCTCGTGAGTCCTATGGTCTGAGGAACACGACACACGAGAAGCACTAGGGCCACTAGGTGCTTTGACGTTTCATTGGACATCCACAAATTCATGTGTACTTTGCCATAAAATTTGTCTGGTACTACAACACAAGAAGACGCGTTAGAGGGCGGCTCAACATTTCACGAGTCTTTACTCACTATTTTCAAAATCTATTTCTATAGGGTAGACGAACTCCGCTCGCAATTATTAACCGATATTTGCGGGTAAATTTTATTTTATAAATTACGATTTTTTTTTATCCACAAAGAAAACTTCATTTCTAAGAAACATGAGCAGCTACAGCTGCTAGTTTACATTCAAACGACTTTGAAGGCCATTAGCCAAACTAGGTGTAATTTAAATGAATTTATATACAGTTCATGTATAAATATGTGAAAGTACATTTTTTATGCTTCGCATCTCAAGCTGTATTTGAATAATATTTGATTGTGTAAAAATATAATTGAATTTTTTTAAAAAAATTTACTTTTATAAAATTTAAGATAAAATTTTTTTTAACTAAATATAATTCAAATACACACAGTCTTCTATTATAGGAACAACATTTTACTCGAATTAATGAACCCTTAAATCAATAAAAATTAAAGAAAAAGACTAATGTACCATTTTCTTTATTCCATAAACATTATTATTATTCTCTATGTTTCAAAATATAAGTTATTTTAAATAAAGAAATTGTAAAATAGTATAAATCATTTTAGTCTTCTTATCTAACCAAAAAAAAAAAAGGTCATCTAGCCTTTTGACAATTCCCTTTTGGAAATAGCAGTATTCCTTATATTTTAAAATATAAAACTTTTTAATCTTTATACATAAACTAAGGGTGAGAAAAATAAGAAATATTTTTTATTATATCTTTAATTAATATTATAATTTATTTTTTTAAAAGTTTGAACCACTACCTCTCTTCTCTTTATACTTTTAATCAATTTAAAATTTTTATCAAAGCAGGGGTAGTTTTGGAATTATGAGCAGGGGATTTCCATCCAGACAGAGACAAGGATAAGAATGGGAAGCCAAGTCAGGCGCTCTTTCTCGACCTGATTGCCATCCCAACAAATCTAAGATATTGATTGTACATTTAGTGCACCAATCATATCCAAACACTCGTACATCTATTAAAGTTGTAACTGTGGATTTAGATAACTCTAGCATTGTTTAAGGGATGGACATCTTTCTTGACCCGTTTAGGAGGGTAAGGCAAAAGAAATTAAAGCAAAAGAGAAAGGCAATAAATGATGATGGTTCTTGCATATGCTTTATGGTTTTGTTGAGGCTTTAATGATAGATAGAGATTGTGATTAGGGTGTGATGTTTGGGGGTGTTAGGTTTGGAAAATCTCATGCATTTTAATCCGCATTGAAAAGATATTGTCCTTTTCATGCTTTTCAAGACTCAAAATTGACAAGAAGCAACTCTAATAGTATAATGGATTTGCTAAGACGCCAAGTATTATTATAGGGCCCTGGATTTGGTATAACATGATGTACTGCAAATATGCTACTTATCTTAATGAAGTTTCTATTTTCTTTTTAATAAATAAGTAAGTTATGGTGAATCTCCTCTAGATATTACTAAAATTCTTTTTCTTGGTGAATCTCCACTCTTCCCCCTTCCGTTTTCTGCATTTTTCATTTTTTCTTTTCTTGGAAAACATTTTAGTTTTACTTGTACGCAAACTTTAATTCAAAGTGTGAATCTCCAGAAATTTTTTAAAATAAAATCAAGTGAGATTGAAAATTCTTTGAAATCAAATAAAATTAAAGAATGATGAGAGAGTAGAAATGATCGCGGGTTAGTTTCGCATTTCTAGTTCCCTTGATTTATTTTAAAAAATATATATTGATCATGAGTAATGAGATACAATATAATCTACTTAAAAGATAATATTGGTCTTGAGTAATGAGATATATATAATGTACTTTAGCACAATTTGCTAAAAGTTTGTGATGAGCAATTTTTTTTGTTAAGTTGTTGATATTTGGAACCTAATTCTTATAATGTTTTTAATCAATGAATCTCCTCTATATATTACTAAAATTCTTTTAAGAGTATTGTATTACCCATATTAAAAATTAACTATTCACATCCTTATTTTAAAATATTAAAAATAAATGTCTATTTTAATAAATATTTTTTCCCAAAACTTTCTTTATATGAAAAATATGATTCACCTAGCACATGGTACAAAAATATTTTTCATCCAAATTTTTACGCATTTGAATTTTTACAGTCCCCTCTCCTCCTCCTCCAAAAAAAAAAAAAAAAGTCAGAGACAATAAAAATAATTCGAAATTATTTAAATAGTATTTAACTCAACTAAACACATAATTAAATACTATTTTTTTCTCTTATAAAAAATTACTTTACAAAACTCAAGATAAAAATTCTCACAACTAAATAAATACACCCGAAATAATCTTAATTCAGCCGCGTATTAGTTTAATAAAATAAGGTGACTTTCGGTGTGAATTACATATATAGAATTTCTGTCTCTAAAAACCATCTTCTGTCATACAAAAAGGTAACAATGAGCCGACAACCAAATCTCCGAATACAATTATTGCATAAAATACTTTGACATTTTATCTTTGCAATTTGTCAAACCCATCAAAGATTCCTTTAATAAAATTATTCAGACAGTGATCGTTTGAACAATTCCAACTGACGGATCAAAAAACCGTTGGCTAAGAGAAAAGATGGATTCTTGTTCATTCATAAAGGAATCAAAATGATTTTTTTTATTTAACAAATATTTTGTCTTATATATACTTGTTTGGAATGGCATTTTTTTTTCACCAAATACTTTTACGATTTATTTTTCACTTTGTGTCAGTAGAATATCTTCGGCTACTCAAAACTAGTGGTTGCTTGTATTTCTTATTGGTATTAATAGGTCCATGTGTTTCATGGTGTTTTAATTTTCTCTTTAACAGTGTTTAAATTTTATTCATTTATTTATTAAAAATGGGCTTTAAACGAGAAAAGTAGGGTAATGGGGGGCCTGGCAAGCGTAATTGATATCATCGTTATTATATATAATTTAAAAATTAAATATTTTTAACTTATTTTTTTCTCTATCTCATAATTTTTCTATTATCATGAGTTCCATCAGAAATTATAGAATAGTTTCGCCTTAAAAGGCAAAACTCAACTGTGAGTTTCGCACTCTATAGCAAAAGAGTTGAAAAATACTATTTTTTTGATTATATATAATTAAACTGAAAATTATATATAGCAATGACTATTGCTATTATGATTATCTTACTCAATAGATCAAGAAGAAGGAAGGAGAAGTGCTCAATAGAAGAAGAACGAAAGAGAAGGTGAAAAAAATTGGGAGAAAATTAGAAAAGAGTTCTTTTTTTTTTAAGTGGTAAGATTGTTTTAATGATAAAAGAAGAACGTAACGGCTTTTTTTTTTTTTTATAATCAAAAGACATGCTAAAGAGGATTTCCTTTCTAAAAGACAAAAGTACTAAAGTAAAAGCACTCCAAAACATTAGGGTGCTTTAGTGGAAAAAAATCCATTATTATTGATAAACTTTGATCTCCATGATTTCTCTTCTTTTGTTTTTTTTTCTGCATAGCTTGCTTATATGCACATTAACAATTATTTATATCTTATAAATTCAATGCTTGTCTGATAAACAATTAATTAAATCATAAGTCTCTATATTTTTTCTAGTTAAAATTTCACCATATACACCCAAATTTGTTGGCTAATTCCTCTTATGAGCAGAAGATGGTCGCCCTCATCAGTACTGCCTTTTCAAGATCAATAGCTGTAATCGGATAACGTCCGGTCTCTAGACAGGATCGGATCTTTCTGAAAATCAGATGGAACTCCGTCTCTGTAGTCTGAGTCGCTCCCGTTAGAGCTAATCGGTGCTCCAGTTTCTTAGGGACTTGGGCGCACAAACTTCGAGATGCACCGCTTCACGGGTTGCTAAATCTACCTAAGGTGTTTGCGGTTCCTGCTAAATCTAAGTCCTCCATCTTAGAAACTTCCAGATGCACCGCTTGACTTTCAGCATACGAACTTCCGGTGCTTTTCTGTTGAAACTACTATTGGATGCACGAACTTCCATTTTAATGATTCAACTGGTACTTCACAGATGAAAGCAAGAGTTTTTGGGCAAGTATACTGGGTTGATTGGAATTTGAAGAAGCATGATTCGGAATCTATTTCTGCTGCTGATCATTGGGGGACCTCGATTCATTTAATGATTTTCTTGTTTATGGTATAGGCAAATTTGTTTTTGTATTCAGATAGGGGACCTTGCTACCTCTCCAAAATTGTTTCTGTTTTGCTACATATATGAGAGGACCCGCATGCAAGGCATATGGCGGATAGGGTAACTTTTCTTGTCCATCCCACAACCCGTTGAAATTTTGAGGCGGAGGCACGCGGGTCAGATAACTCGTTGCCCCATTGTGCCTCAAAAGCCGCTGCCCACTGTGGGAAGGGGTCCCAACCCAAGCTTTTCAGGGTCTCGCTGCTAACCGAATGCACAATTAGTAGCAGAGAACACTTGTTTTCTAAGTTTGTGCATGCAAAACTTCAAAACCATAGAAGGTTTTAAATTTCTAGCAGTAGACAAGACAGAAGAGATCAAGTGGAATTTTTTGGGGCCAATTTCATTTAGGTAAGTAGGTAACTATTAATAGTTACAGTAAGTAAGTTCTTTTTTTCCTTTAAGTAATTGTTTTATGTGTTCAAAAGGAAAAGGAATCTCCCTTTGGTCTTCTAGTTATTACAGTCTGTAAATTTGCCTCTAGTGGGTTCTCCTCTCATTCAACAATGCTCTCTGATTTTTGAACAAAATCTTGGTCTTCATTGTCCCCTCCTCCCCACTCCCCCACCCTCTTCATTCCCGAGCAATCGAGCACATAAGACAATTTCTAGTCATACCACCCGTAGCTCCCCATCGTGACCTAACCCCCCGGCGACATACGAAGCCATGCAAAGTGAAACTTTTGTTGGGTAATGATATTATTCTAGTGCCAACTGGCTGCACAAATACACAGTTGGAGCTATGGGTGGATTTTGGTTGAGGCAAATTTCAACCTTATGATAGAGGAGACAAAAATTGATATTATCTTCCAATAGCCATCATTCTTGATGACAAACCACAGAAAATGACACTGTTTTAGAAAGAATTCAAAAACCCTATTTTCAGTGTCTTTCAATAAGTCAGCATCATAGGTTTTGGATGACTACAAACTATGCATGCATTGGCCTAAATTATAATCAACCTCAACCTCCATAGCCATGTCTATAGATGCTTGATGACAGCTGAGCGTATTCCTCACTCTTTCAACCGTTATATATTTGAAATTTAGATTTAAAGATAAAAGTAAAATTAATAGAATGACGAAAACAAGCGTAATTTTTACTACAAAACAGACTAAATAAGATATATATATACTCTCATTTTTCTACCAAATAAAAGGATTTGTGCAAAACGATTTCGATCAATTTAATGTGATGTGAATTTGTGATTGCCATTTGAGTAGCCAACTTGGCTTCATGTAAAGGAAAGATATGGATAGACACATAAAGTAATTTTCTCACAGTTGGGGACAGTTAAGGCTGAATTGGACATAACTACAAAAAGCTCAAAAGCAATGGCTAACATGTAGAAAATGCTCTTTAGAAGTCCAATAGCTGTATTTTGTCTGATGATATCCCTTGTGCTTCTCTGTTTGCTATAATGAATAGAATTTGTATTTTCAAAAAAAAAAAAATGCAACGGCAAAATGAAAAACTAAATGTGAAAGGACAATTTTGAACGAAGGAAATATGCATTTTTTTAAGAAATAAAGAATGATTATTATTATTATTTTCTTCGTTCCAAAATAAGTATTCTATTTGCAATTTCCACACAAAGTAAGGATTTTTTTAAATTAATAAAATTTAAAATAAAAAGATTAATATACATTTTTTGTTTCATAAAGTGCATTAAAGACAATCTTTTTTTTAAAAATTAAACTCATTAAATATAGGTAGTTTAAATGACAAAAACTCATTAATTCTCTGAATATTGCGAACGGAGCACTTATTTTAGGAAAAATAAAAAGACCAAATGGAGCATTTATTTTGAGATGGATAGAGGATTAATAAAAAAGAGCTATACATCTTTACGGCATAAATTACATCAGACGGAAATATATTTCTTAACCGACGAGATTATAACATCTTTTTTTTTTTTTTTTTGAGGGGAAAAGATTGCAAAAAACTTGGTGGAGGGCGCCAACCGCCAAGGTGAAGATGCTGACGCCTTGTCACTCTATGGTCATTGTATGGACATCGGCTTTATTCAATGGATAGGGATGTATAATTATTTTCTTCACTAGTAAATAATTATTCTTTTTAATAAATAATTATTTTTTAGTGAATATTTTTTTATTATAAATAATTTCTTATTATTACTATTGAATAATAAAATATTAATTTGACGACAAATGCAAAGTTATTTAATACTCCATCTGCTTCATAATAAGGCTTTGTTTGGTTCGAACCAAGGTAGAAGGAGAGAGAAGAGGAGGGGGCGTGACACCTTTTATTTTACTTGGGGAGGTAAATACATTTATTTTAATTTTATTTGTTATGAATGGAAGAGAAATAAATTATAAATATTTATCCTTGTTTGGTTGGAGTGAAAAATGAAAAAGATTGTGATAATTTTAATATTTTACATATTACATATATTTATTATTTTGAATTTGTTAAAAACTCTAAGAAGTATTTGATCATTTTCACGGTATACTTCCTAACCCTTCTACTTTTGGAGGGGTTATTTTTGCTGAACTCCTTTCACATTTACTTTTGCTCTCTCTAACACCTCAACTAAACAAGTATTTTTATTTAAGTACATCCACATTTACTTCTCCTCCCCCATTTATATCATTCTTCCACTCTAACCAAATATAATATAAGTGTCATTTTAAAAATATTTATACATCTTAAGGCGATAATTAAATTAATTAATTTATTTTTAATTAAATTTTTTTTCTTATCATAAAAATTACAACACATAAACTACAATTATTATTACATTAAATTTTATTATTTTATTATAAAAATAAATTAAATAAATTTATATTTTTATCTAATAATACTTATTTTATATAAAACGAAAGGAATATATATATATATATATATTTTTTTAAAAGTGCGTTGGTACCTTAGTGGACCGCGATGAAGGAAAGAGAAAAACAGGGTTTGTTTTGAGGGACCCTCAAAGGATTACACATACTTGGCGTGAGAAGGCGGCAATGAGTTGGGCTTCTATGGGTCCCCTTCTTCTCCGCACATAAAATTGTGGTGAGGGTTAGGATGATGAGCTTGGGTCCCAAGCAATTAGCATTTAGTGCAAATGATTTTTTGGAAAATATGTTTTGGCACTTTTTTGCAAAATTTAATGATTATACAGCTTTGCTAGGTTGACATCTAACAACCCCAACAGCCAACCAACCAATTTTCTGCATTGTGATTTTTATCATTTCTCAGCTTATTGTACTTTCTTTTTATTTTTATTTATTTTTTGGTGTTGGATTTTGTTTGTGGCTTTTCTTATTTTTTAAAATTCAAGAATTAATTCCAAGTTTCAGCTTATTAGGGGCAAAATAGATAACATTTCTATAATAGAACTAACGCTTTGCAAAACAAGATGGGAGTTTGTTGGTTAGTAATACTATTAACAGACAATAGACTTGATGAACTTCCAACCAATGAGACGATTGAGACGTGACAGGAGAAATTTCCTCTACTAATAAAATATGTATAGGCAAAGCTAGAATTAGTGAATTACAATCCTCACTCCCCTTTCTCCCTAGATAGGTCCCTCTTTTCCCCTGAAAAAAAAAAATCAAACAAGTGATAATAAAAATATATTTATTAGTCAAAATGCGGAATTGCATCCCAAAATTAGGGAATAGAAATTGGAACCTAAATATGGTTGAATATCTTTTTTTTAAAGGATGTTTTGGATTGTGTTTGGTTGAGAGAGTTTTTATCTTGATTTTCGTGAAAGTAAATTTTTTGTAAGAATAGAAACAAAACCTAATTGTGTGTTTGATCGAGCCAAACACTATCCAAATGAAGTCTAAATTGGATAAAAAATTTCCTTTCTCATTAAAAAAAAAAAGAAGAAAAATCCATTCGCAGAAAACGGATTAGAAAGAATTCAATCAGTTAAAGAAAACGAGACTTGAAAGAAATGTATTTATTGCTCTGTCAAGCTATCCATCCGTTTCCAATACCAAACTCAAAAAACAAAGCATGCAAAGACAGTTCATGCACGTGAATTGCCATTTCTTTTTCTTCAGAAAGTGGATACAAATTTTCTTTGCTTTGGAAAGGTAAAGTATATGCACAGCCATAACCAAATGCATGCTGTATTAGTATGACAGAAAAAGGAAAAAGAGGCCAACAGATTACATGAGCTTATAGGAAATTGCAATACATCAGACACGCCTTTTCTTTTTCTTTTTTTGCTAAATAAAAAGAGGAACTAAGAGCACTCAGGAAGTCAGGACAACCACCCTTTCCTTTCTGAGCATGAATATGCAAGCACTTCCTCGTCCTGAGATGTTTAATTTGAGTCATAATTATTTATTAGTCTATTATAAATGAGACTAATGCTTTTCTACATGATTAGAGATCAAACTTTATTAGTATAAGCACATTTAATTTTTTTTTCTTCTTTTTATTGACAAGAGAACTCACAACCACTATATTTGAGGATGTGCACTAGGTAAACTCGTCCAATACAATAGCCCACAAGCTATACGTGAACATAAATTATACTAGACAAGTCCTAAATGACGAGTTTATGTTAGAAGAGAAGTTTGAACTTTGGTAATGAATAGAAAGTTTCACTCATCTCACCACTAAACTAACTGCATCAAACATAAGCACATGTGTGATTCGATAGAGTTTCGTTTTGAAATTTTTATTTTCGGTGTAATAAAAATTAAATTGTTTATGAGAGAAGATGTGAGTCTCATATTTAAAATTTTGAATTTGATTTCTTAACGAAACTCTGCCCAATTTAATTTGCTCTTAGGGGCTAAATACGGCAATGCAGCCAGGTATAGAGATTTCTCTCTTAGACTACATTTCCAGAAAAAGCAAAACAATAGTTAACCAAAGTTGACCAGCTTTTCTTCAAATTGATCGATTAAGGAAGTTTATTAGATGATTAATCCACATTATTGAGGCATGACATAACTCTTTTAAAGTATGTAAAATAATGATTCAATAAAATTGTCCTTCACACGATTAAGCTAATATTATTTCCCCTTTTTTTTTAATAATATTTCCTTCTGCCTGAAAGAAGTCCGGGTTAAGCTTCAAAGTTAAGAAGATTAAGCCCAGTTCGGACCCAAATTATAGGGCTGATCTCTCACCGGTTGAAGCTCAGATTTTTTATTTTTTATTTTTTATTTTGAGGTTGGTTTAAATTCGATTGTTTGTCTTGGGTTTGGTCTTTAGATTTTTATCTTTGGTTTCATAAAAGTTAAATTGTTTGTGAAAGGAAATGTGAATTTTGTAATTTAAAATTTTAAATTTAGTTTTGAAACCAAACCTTATTAAAGTATGACAGCATAAAATATGATGAGTCCATCTCGATTGAAATAAGGGTGTATTGCAAAATAGATACAATATTTGACTATGTCAATATATTACATAACAGAATAATATAGTACATAAATACATACAATATCAATATATATTTACAGAGTAAAAAATATATTGACTTTATAATTTGTTGTAAAAATTATGTTTACAAGTCTCAAATGTTTATTACAAAAAAGGATCAATATTTTTTCTCACAAATAAAAAAGAACAAAGGGGAAGTTTGGGCGGACCCAAACTCAATCCAAGGTTACATTCTATACAACAAAGTTTACAATTTGTTTAGGGTTCGGATTTTACACAATATGTTTGTGTAATACTTTTTGTAATACTCATTAATTATATAAATTTTTATTCATATATATCTTTATGCACCAAAATGCAATTATTAATTTTCCTTTATATTGTCATATGTATACACAAAAATCATGTTGAAAGGATAAAAGAATTGAGGATCTCACTATCATGCATCCGCGCAAGGAATAGGACGTATATCATAATCTTTCTAAATGAACTATGTATAATTATCATATGGTTTGATGGTTTTGTCATCATTATTAGATATTTCAGGGTAATGGGATTTGCAAAGAAATCATCACACACACATATAGTGATAGTGGTTGTCAGCTAAGAGCCATTATTTGTATTCTTTCTTTCTAGCCTTTCAAGTTTCATTGCATCATCAAGTTGAAGAAAATGATCTCTTTTTTTCCTCTTCATAGCATTGAAAAGGAGAAAAAAAGAAAGGAAAAGAAAAAATATGAAGCTTGAAAAAGAGGAAAAACCAAAAAGGGTTGTTTGGACCACTGCCATAGATTTCACTTCCATCATTACAAACCGAAAGAAGGATTTCATTTCTTCTACAAGAGACCAAACAGGAAGAATTTATGTTTGGCCCATTCCAAAATGGCAAAAGAAAAGGACTAAAGCCTTATCTCAAAGAGGCCATGGTCCATTGAAGGGCCAGCTCTTGAATCTAACTATTCTTTGTCCCCTTCCGCTATCCTTCCCTCACTTCGTTTGCTAACCAAACTATGGCTAAGGCTTTGTTTGATGTCTTGGAATTGGAAAATTGAACCCCCTAATTTCAAAGGGAGATTAGCAATTAGGCCCTTCAGAATACGACCCTTTCTCTATCCCAGTCCCCATGTGACAAAGGGCAAAAGCTTTGGATACCCTTCAATTTTTTTCCCCTAAATTCATATTTTATTCTTTAATTTGTTTTCGTTCAAGTCTTGGTGTCCAATTCTGAAGACATTTAATTGTAACTCTTTCATCCATAATTGTCGCTAGTAGCTAATTGGATTCGTTTCACATCACAACATTTCAAAGATACTATTGTGAAAGGGATTTCCAAAAAAGAATGAAGAGAAGGGAAGATAAAGGAAAATTAGAAATTAAAAACTCATGATTTTTTTATATTAACCTTTTTAATCTTATCACATGTTTTTCTTGAGCCATAACCATCATGGAAGGAGTCAAAAAGGACTTCTTGTTCAAATAATATCGTTTCATATAAACTAAGATTATTAGTATACTAAATAAGGTATTAAATAATATACTTAGAACATTTAAAGTTCTATTTAATTACTTGTATATCTTGGGACTCAAAAAGATAAAATTTTAAGGACTCTTTTTAGGAAAATGTAAATAATTTAGGGACTCATAGTTGAATTTCCAAAAAGAAAAATAGAACCAGGTCCCAAAATGATTTTTTTTTAAATTAATAGTCCCAAAATGTATCATGCAACTCATTTACCGTTGGATAAACTTCAATTTCGTCCTCCAAAATATGCAATGCTTCAATCAAGGACCTCAATTTAACAAAGTCTATAAGAGTCCCTGAAAATGTGAAATTTGTTCCAATCAAGTCCCCTACCAACCTTTCATAAAATTTCATGGTCAGAGCCCTACCGATCAAAACTAGGCTAAATTGAATAAAGTTTATATTTTTATGGATCAAATAAAAATTTATCTTTTAAAAGTAAAAATCCAAAAATTTATTTTCTTTAAAACCTTAATTATTTTAAAGTTTTCCTATTGACAAAAAAAAAAAAGAAAAGAAAAAGAAATCTATCTTTTTCCTTTGTCTCCGAAAAAGTCTCCCAAATGTCGACGGCAATTGGAAATACCAGTTTCCTAATGACCACCACAAGCCACTTGGCCATTACCCACTGCCTTTCTAGCACGCTCCAATAAGCCCCTCCAAGGTCTTCTTTGTCGCCACTTTACTCCCTTAGTTGAAGCAAATTTGGTAGCAAATCTTCCTTGGTATATCTACCTCTCAAATTCCTTCATTTTTCATCTCCTCTTCTGCTATACCCTTCTGCTCTAGCTTCTCCTATGTCTTTGTCTTCTCAACCCTGAGATTTACTGCAACACGCTCTTTAAAGGCCATCTTTGTGCTATGCCGAGTTGCATAAGATAGATTGAGAAAGGGGTTAGAAGAACTTTTGAATCATGGAATGGTGACGTGTATCCCATTTTAGTTCTGTGATAGTTTTGATTTCTTGTTGCGCCTTTGATTGCCTAATTAGAAGCTAGTGCATTCTAAAAATAAATGTTGCTTATGGCTTTGATATTGATCTATGTTAAAGCATTTGCTCTTGTTCTATACAGTAAAAACAATTTCTTGCATGTCAACTTCTAATAAACGCATAACGGATGAAGGTAAATAGAGAGGGAAAGTGCAGTGTGCTATGAGTTGACTAAATTTAATTTGAATTTAAGGATAAAAGAGGAATTTTATTTAATCAAATGGAGAGATACATAAATTGGGAAGAAATTGCAGGAAAACTCAAAGGAAGAAGAAAACAACTTCAAACTAAACAGCTGAATTCTCAATAGCTACTCAAATTTTGTTGTTCAAATTATTTAAATTGTGAAAGATAAAATCTAGACCATCCATTGCTAACCACCATAATCCAATGTCAACAAGACTTGTTCTCAAACGGCAACGTAGAGCTCCTTTTTCTCCTCAAACGGCGTCATCCACCTTAACCCATTCCCGCCAAAATAATAGCTCAAGGCATTCATTTGACAATGCTCTCCCCTTAAGAAGCCTTGTTCTTAGGGCTGAAACTAGACCATTTCTGCAAGAATTCATCAACTTCTTCCCATGTGGCATCTTTAGGACCAAGATTAGTCCAATGAACCAACCATTGCACTGCAGCTCGATTATGGTTCTTATCTAATCTTCTCTACAATATAGCATAAGGCTCCAACAAAGGTTAATCATGGCTGCCAAGCATGGGCAGATGAACTTGAGTCACCACTCTCTCTCCTAGTTTCTTGTTCGACATACTTACATGAAACATTGGATGTAACTTAGACTCTGGCAGTAACTGGAGTCTATAAACAACTTTTCCCATGCTTGCAACCACCAAATATGGCCCATAAAACTTAGAGGCAAGCTTCCAATCTTTCCTTTGTGAGACAGAACTCTGCTTATAAGGCTGCAGATTCAAGTATACCCAATCTCCTACTTCAAACTGCCTTTCAGTTCTGTTTTTGTCAGCAAATTGTTTCATTCTATTGGTTGCTTTAGCCAAATTCTTTTTGAGTATTGAATCTATTTTCTCTCTTTCCTGCAACATGTCAGCTAGTTGAGCATGTCTGGTTTCTTCTAACACCACATTTTCCCCAAATGCTGCAGGCTTCAATCCAAACAAAGCCTCAAAATGATTCATCTTGATAGCACTATGGTAGGTTGAGTTATACCACTATTCTGCCAATGACAAGTAATAATGCCATTTATGAGATCTTTGACTGCAAAAACATCTCAAATATATCTCTAAACACTGGTTCACCCTCTTAGTTTGTCCATCAGTTTGAGGATGCTATGCAGTACTAAGCTGCAACTTAACCCTCAGAGAAGAGAACAAAGATTTCCAAAACTGACTAGTAAAAATTTTATCCCTATCACTGGTAATACAGTTAGGAAGCTCATGTAACTTAAACACCTTCTCAATAAACTTATTAGCAACCTTTTGAGCAAAAAAGGATGGGTTAAGCCTATAAAATGAGCAAACTTAGTGAATTTGTCCACCACCACCCAAATGACATCCTTGTCTTCTAATCTTTGTAGATCCTCAATAAAATCCATGGTGATATGAGAAAATGGCCTACAAGGAACATGAATTAGCTGCAATAGTCCTGGATAATGAACATGTTCATCCTTACTTCTCTAGCAAATGTCACAAGCCTGCACATCTTCTTTCATATTAGGCCAGTTAAAAACCTTTTTAACTCTTTGATAAGTAGTTTCAATCCCATAATGTCCTCCTACCTAAGATTCTGTTATATCCAGAAGCAAAGGAACTGAGAAATGGGAAGGTAAATGAGAGTTAGTTAATTCAGTTGAATCAATAAATGGGACGACGCCGTTTTGGTTGAGAGAAATTATGGCAGAGGTTGGCTCAAAAGAAGCATGCGTTCTTGGTGTTCAGAAGAGAAGAAATTAAAAGGCACGTGGACAGCACAGATTGAAAGCTGAAGATAGCCATTGCACAGTTCTCCTCCTCACTGGGACTGAAGCTTAAGCGTAGATATGGGGATGAAATCAGCAATGCCATGCGTGGAGGGATCAGATTTGCTCAAGAAGTGTTCCATCTTAGTATTTAAGTTAATTTTGCAGATTGTATAGTTGTCTTTGGATTCAAGAAACCTGTGTTCATGAGCTTTTCTCAAGCTCTGTATTTCCTCATCTTTTCCTGCAATCTGATCACCTTCGCTGCCCTCAATCCATCTATTCTCTTACTTCTGTTTTATTTTCTGTTTGTTGACTTAATTAAGCTTCAGTCTTAGCTGGAGTTGAATTTGATTAGCTGGGATCTGACATTTGGTATCAGAGCAGTTGAGATCCGAGGGAGATGCCGGCTACCAGAAATCAGGAGAAGGAAGAGGCAATGCAAAGGGTGGAAGGTGACATTGAGGAGTTACATGGGCACTTGGAATCCCAGATGAAGAAATTTGGCACTCTGGAGTTTTCCATAAAGGAGCAAGGGCATCGGGTGGATAATATTGAAAGGCAGATGGAGATGATGAATGAAAGGACTGAAGGTAACACCAAATATTTAGCTACTGTCATGATGAATATGCAATCTGTGATGGCTTCCTTAGATGAAATTAATAAGAAGTGGGAAATTAGAGGGGAAAAACAAGTGGATGGGGAATCGGGTAACCAACCGAGGACTAATTTTACTGCACAAACTCATGTGGTTACTGGATCTAATTTCATGGGAGGAGGGTTGGGCCATAGAAGGGAGCAGGGAATGGAATATAAGATGCCTAAAATTGATTTTCCTAACTTTGATGGGAATGGACCACGGGAATGGAGGGGTAAATGTAGGAGGTTTTTTGAATTCCATGCAATTACTGAAGATAGGAAGCTGGGAATAACTGAAATGCATATGAAAGGGAAGGCTTATACATGGCTGCAGGGGTTCCTTAGAACAAACTCTCAGGGCACTTGGGAACAAATGGCTTGGGAGGCTTGCAGGAGGTTTGGGGAGCCGGATGGTGGGGATTTAATGGAGGAGTTCAATAGGTTGAGGCAAAAAGGTTCTGTGGAAGAATATATAGAAAAATTTGAGGAGCTTAAAGCTGTGGTGATGAATCAAATGCCACTGGCTACTGAAGCATATTACATTTCTGTATTTGTGGGGGGGCTAAAAGATGAAGTGAGGCATTTGTTAAAGGTGTTTAAACCTGGGACCTTAATGGATGTTTATGAGCAGGCTATTAGAATTCAGTTACATGGCACAGCTGTTTCAAAAGGACAGCATTATTCCAAGCCTTATACGCAAAATTACAAGACTAATGCAAATCAGTCCAGCCTTAAGAAACTTTCCCCGAGTTCTCAACAGAATTCTCAGAAAGAACCAATGGCTTTCAAGAAAATAACCACTGCTGAGTTTCAGCATAGGAGGGAGAAAGGATTATGCTATAAATGTGGGGAGATGTATAGTACAGATCATGTGTGCCCTAAAAAGCAACTGAATATGGTGATAGTGGAGGAATTGGATGATGATGAAGGGCAAGAATTTCTGTTATATGAAGAAGTTCAGGAGGGGGACCAGGAAGCCGTGATAGGGGAGGGCCCTGATGAATGTTTGGAATTGTCCATGAATGCTATGTCTGGAAAGGAGAGAAATGGAACTCTCAGAATTAAGGGATGCATTAAGAATAGGGAGATTTCAGTTTTGATAGATACTGGCAGTAGTTGTAGTTTCATTGATAGGAGAATTGTGGAAGAATTGCAGCTCAAGAAGGCCCCCACTAAACTAGTGTTGATTACAATTGCAGATGGTACTGCTATGACCAGTAAGAGCATATGTAAGGGAATGAAATGGAAAATGGGAGGGCAGGAATTTGATCATAATGTTAGAGTCTTAAAACTCAGTAGTAATGATATGATTTTGGGAACATATTGGTTGAAGCCTTTAAGCCCTATAATGTTTGACTTCCAGTCATTGTATTTATCCTTTAACAAGGATGGGGAAGAGGTGAAGTTGGCAGGGGGAACAGAGAAAATCAGATGGAAACCAGTGAATGCTCAAACATTTCAGAAGATGGTGAACCAGGGGGAATCCGTATGGGTAGGACAATTGATGAGCATGGAAGAGTTGGGGGGTGAAGAAGAAATACCAGAGGAAGTGCAGTCATTCCTTCAAGAATATGATGAGGTGTTTCAAAAGCCTCAAGGACTACCCCCTACTAGGGATCATGAACACCACATTCATCTCACTGAAGGTGCTCAACCTTTCAAGCTGAGGCCTTATAGGTACCCTTACTTCCAGAAGATTGAGATTGAGAAAATGGTGAAAGAGATGTTAGAGGATGGGATAATCAGACCAAGCAATAGTTCTTTCGCTTCACCTGTGCTACTAGTTAAGAAGAAGGATGGGAGTTGGAGGTTTTGTGTGGATTATAGACAGCTTAATAGCCTTTCTGTGAAGGACAAATTTCTCATTCCCATTATTGATGAATTGATTGATGAACTGCATGGGGCAAAATATTTTTCTAAAGTAGACCTAAGTTCTGGATATTTCCAGATTGAGTGGCTGAGGAAGATATTCACAAAACTGCCTTCAGGACCCATTTGGGGTTGTATGAATTTCTGGTCATGCCATTTGGTTTAACCAATGGTCCGGCCACATTCCAGTCCCTCATGAACAAAGTCTTTGCAGAGTTTTTGAGAGAATTTGTGCTGGTATTTTTTGATGATATATTGGTTTACAGTCCAGACATGGAGACACATTTAAAGCATCTCAGGGAAGTGTTTGACTTGTTGAGGAAACATCAACTGTTTGCTAAGATGAGCAAGTGTAGCTTTGCCCTAACTCAAGGTGGAGTATTTGGGTCATATCATTAGCCAAGCAGGAGTGGAGGCTGACTCTAAGAAGGTGACAGATATGGTAAATTGGCCAAGGCCAAGGAATGTCAAACAATTGAGGGGATTCTTGGGCTTGACTGGATATTACAGAAAATTTGTGAGAGGGTATGGGAGCATCAGCAAGCCACTATGCCAATTGTTGAAGAAAGGAGAATTTCAGTGGAATGAAGAAGCAGAAGAGGCCTTTGAAGTGTTGAAGAAAGCCATGAGTCAGACACCAGTCTTGGCTATGCCAGATTTTTCCCAGCCATTTGTGTTGGAGACTGATGCCAGTGATAGAGACAAAGTTTTTACCAGCCATTTCTGGCAAGAACTGTTTAGGTCATGTGGAACTAAACTGGAATGTCCACGGCATATCACCCCCAATCTGATAGGGTCACAAAAAGGCTCAATCAAACGATGGAAATGTATCTAAGATGTTTTGTTAGTTCCAGACCTCATAAATGGACAGAATGGTTATCCTTGGCTGAATGGTGGTATAATACCACGTTTCATACATCATTGAAAATGTCTCCTTTTGAAGCTTTGTATGGCTATAAAGCACCTGTATTGGCTTTGGGACCATATGCATCAGGCAGCAATGCTGCAGTGGCATCTCATTTGGCTGATAGGAAGGCTATGGAAACTGTCCTAAAGGAGAATTTGCACAAAGCCCAACAAAGAATGAAGACCTATGCTAACAAGTAGAGATCTGAAAGGTCTTTTGAAGTTGGGAATTGGGTTTACTTGAAGCTGCAACCATTCAAACAAACTTCAGTTGCTGTTAGGAAGAATTTGAAGTTTTCATCTAAGTTTTATGGGCCCTATGAGGTGATAGAGAAAGTAGGTGCAGTTGCTTACAAACTGAAGCTACCATCCCACTCAAAGATCCATCCTGTTTTTCATGTCAGTCTGTTGAAGAAAAAGATTGGAAGTCATAAGGTAGCATTCCAGGATTTACCAATTGCTGGAGATGATGGACAACCCAAACTGGAACCTACTGCATTACTGGGAAGAAGGCTGATCAAAAGGAAAAATAGGACTGTGGTGCAGTGGCTAATACGATGGTCCAACCTTCCAGATGAAGAAGCTTCATGGGAGGATGCAGACTTCATTCAGGCACAATTTCTAGAATTCAAGCCTTGAGGACAAGGCTGTTTTTGAGGGGGAAGCATTGTTATATTCAGAAGCAAAGGAATCGAGAAATGGGAAGGGAAATGAGAGTTAGTTAATTCAGTTGAATCAATAAATGGGACGACGCCGTTTTGGTTGAGAGAAATTATGGCAGAGGTTGGCTCAATAGAAGCATGCGTTCTTGGTATTCAGAAGAGAAGAAATTGAAAGGCAGGTGGACAGCACATATTGAAAGTTGAAGATAGCCGTTGCACAGTTCTCTTTCTCACTGGGACTGAAGCTTAAGCGTAGATATGGGGATGAAGTCAGCAATGCCATGCGTGGAGGGATCAGATTTGCTCAAGAAGTGTTCCATCTTAGTATTTAAGTTAATTTTGCAGATTGTATAGTTGTCTTTGGATTCAAGAAACCTGTGTTCATGAGCTTTTCTCAAGCTCTGTATTTCCTCATCTTTTCCTGCAATCTGATCATCTTCGCTGCTCTCAATCCATCTATTCTCTTACTTCTGTTTTATTTTCTATTTGTTGACTTAATTAAGCTTCAGTCTTAGCTGGAGTTGAATTTGATTAGCTGGGATCTGACAGATTCATGAATTGCTGCTATTAGTTTAGCTCTTAATTCCTTTCTTGCTTCCATTACAATTCTGCCTTTAAACTTAAGAATGCCATTCTTATAAGAATAATCTTAGGTAGTTCCAAGTATACTTTGTGCCATCAGATCATGGAGTTTCTCATCATTCCCATAACTATCAACTATCTCATTCACCCATAATGGAACTACAGAAGTTATCACATGAATTTCACCTTGCAGTTCCTCCTTTCTGGACAAAGCATCAACTACCCCATTCTCAAAACTTTTTTTGTATTGTACCTCAAAGTGATAACCCATTAAGTTTTTGTTGAGTAGTGGTAGTGACCCTCTGTTCCAACATAAATATTAAACTTTGATAATCTGTCTTTACAATAAAATATTGTCCCTCTAAATAGTGTCTCAATTTAGAAACTGCAATAACAAATGCGAACAACTCCTTTCATATACTGACAATCCCAAGCTTCTGACACCCAATGCTTTACTGAAACAGGTAACATGCCTCCCATCCTGCATCAGTACTGCCCCCATACCCAAATCACTGGAATTAATTTCCACCACAAAAGTTTTAGAGAAATCTGGTACAGCTAACACAGGAACTTTGCACATGATTCCTTCAAGTTCTGAAAAGCTTGTTTAGCCTTCTTACTCCAGCAGAAAGCATTCTTCCTCAATAGAACAATTAAAGGTTTGGATAACACGTCATAGTTCTTCACAAATCTTCTATAATATCCAATTAATCCCAAGAATCCCCTGAGCTGTTTTACAAAGCTAGGTGATGGCCAATTCATGACATCAGTGATCTTTTTAGAATTAGTTTTTACTCCCTCCATGGATATTACATGACCCAAATGCTCAACTTCTCTTTGGGCAAAAGAGCACTTATTCATCTTTGCAAATAAACTGTGTTGTCTTAGCAAGGAAAAACCTGTTCTAACATGCTTCACATGAGTAACCAAATCAAGACTGTAGACTAGAATATTATATATAAAAAAAAACTAACACAAATTTCTAGATATAATGACCAAATATCTTGTTCGTCAAGGCCTGGAATGCAGCAGGGGCATTTGTTAGTCCAAACTGCATCACACTGAACTTATAATGGCCCATATGGGTAGTAAAGGTTGTCTTATTTATGTCAGCCTCCTTCATCTTGATCTGGAAATAACCAGCTCTCAAATCAATCTTAGTGAAAAATTCATCCAACAGATTATCCACTATAGGTATTGGAAACTTATCATTGACAGTGATGGAGTTCAGCTGTCTAAAGTCCACACAAAACCTCCAAGAACCATCATTCTTCTTGACCAAAATAACTGGTAAGGAAAAAGGGCTATAACTTGGTTGAATGATACCCTCCTGCAAGATCTCTTGCACTAATCTCTCCATTTCAGCCTTCTAACATTGAGGGAATCTATAGGGCTTTTGTTTAAAAGGCTAAGCCCCACTCATCAAAGGAGTTTCATGTTCATATGCCTTGAAAGGTGGTAGTCCTTTTGGTGTCCCAAACATATCCCCAAATTCATCAATAACTGTTTTTATCATATATGGTATCTGTTCACTACTTGGTTCCTCAGCTGTGATAGAACAAACCTATCCCAACCATACTCCAACTCCTCTAATCCATTTCTTCAAAGTTTTACACTTAATGGACTTCAATTCAGCTCTCTGAACTCCTCCATTCAAACTCATTCTAGTTCCTCGTCAAAAGAGAGATTCAACTTTTCAAAATAAAAAATTATAGGACTAAATTGTCTAAGCCAATCCACCCCCAAAACTACATCATTCATATTCAGTTCCAACACATTTAGATTGTGCTAAAACTCATACCCGTGCATCACCCAGGTAATACCCTTACACACCTCAGTGCACCACATCTGAGCTCTATTAACCACAGTAATTACTAATAGCCTTGTCTGCTCTTTAACCATACTCAATTCTTTCACTAACTTTGTATCAATGAAACTATGAGTGTTGTCCATGTCAATCAAAACCGAAATCACTTTCTTCTTAATTTTCCCTTCAATTCTAATGGTATTGAGAGCAACATTACCTTTCATAGCATTTGCGGAGATATGAATAGAATCCTCTATTTCTTCTCCCACTATGGGAAATAATCTCACCTTCATTACCTACTTCTTGCATTAATTTCAACTCCCTATTGCCCTCATACTTAGTCAACCCTTCATTTACCACCATAACATTGATCTCACTCAGTGCACATTTATGATTAGTAGGATATTCTTTCCCGCATTTGAAACATAATCCTTTCTCCATTCTTTTTTGCATCTTTTCCTGGGAAATTTTCTTAAAATTTATTGGCTCTTTGAGTTCTTGTTTATGATTATGAAAATTGAAACTCTTCTCTGGTCTAGTAAAATTTGGTTTGGCGGTGGTCAACACTGAACTGGTGATTGAAGCTGTCTTAATGTAGGATTTAGAACCCTTACGTGAGCTTTCAATGTTTTCTTCCTGAGCTAAGGACAGCTCAAAGGCTTTTCTCCAAGGTATCAAGTTGAAATATTTGAACTGAAACTTTGATCTCCTCCTTAAGCCCACTCAAAAAGACTGACACATAATACTCCTCAGGCATGCCCTTGATTGACCTCATAAACAAAGCTTTCAATTGCTAAAACTATTCCATGTAGTCAGCAACTTTCTCCATTTGCCTGATTTTACAAAATCGCCCCACCATTGATGTTGAATCTCCCTCTCCAAACCCCTTACAAACTGCCTGTGCAAACTCCTCCCAACTCACCTCACCATCCCTCACCTTATATCGATAGCTCTGTAACCATGTATAAGCCTTAGTTTTACATACATCTCAGCTACCTCAACCTTGAGATGATTAGGTATCTCATGGATGTGGAAATAGCGATGACACTTCTCAATTCATTCCCTAGGATTGTTGCCATCAAAATAGAGAAAATTAATCTTACGTAGCTTAACTGTATGCCTCTCCCCAAATCTACCTCCCGATATTTCCCTAACTCCAGAATTCACTTGATTGGCTGGAGTCACTCCTATGGACCCACACCCAATGCCTTCCACCCCCGCAAGTTCAATAAATGATCTAGCTTGAGGGTAAGAGATTCAAACTTATGCTCCAACCCATGAACGGAAGAACTGATTTGTTGAGTTTCAATTTTGTGGTTTGAGGACTCAGAATATGTTTTCGCCATAGCAGATATGAGCTTCTCATGTTGGAGAGTTAACTTCCTTATAGTTTTATCACCATCCTCTATTTTTTTTGCCATGACATTCTACCGTGGTGCACAATTCCTAGATCTCATTGTGCAACCCCGAATCGGATAAAGCATGCACCTGCTGACTATGACATCTAGTTCTCGCCATTTCCACGCTGGCAGCCAAGGATTAGCTGCTCTGATATCAATTTGTTATGACTTGACTAAATTTAATTTGAATTTAAGGAGAAAAGAGGGATTTTATTGAATCAAATGGATAGATACAAAAATTGGGAAGAAATTGCAGGAAAACTCACAGGAAGAAGAAAACAACTTCAAACTAAATGGCCAAATTCTCAATAGCTACTCCAATTTTGCTGTCCAAATTATTTAAATTGTGGAAGATAAAATCTAGACCGTCCATTGCTAACCGCCAAAATCCAACGTCAGCAAGACTTGTTCTCAAATGGCAACGTAGATCTCATTTTTCTTCTCAAACGACATTGTCCAACTTAACCCATTCCCGCCAAAATAATAGCTCAACGTATTCATTTGACATAGTGGCAAAGTTGTTAAAGGAGAAACAGAGAGTTAAAGACAATGAAGAAGGAAGAGTGTCAACGAAGAGGGAGAGGGCGGTGACAAAATTGTTAGAGGAGAAACAAAGAGTTAAAGAAAATGAAGAAGAAAGAGGGTCAATGAAGAGGAAGAGGACACCGCGGCAACTCCAAATTTGGGGGGAGGGGGGCAGGGTGGGCGGAGGAGAGAGATTGAGTTAGGTTTTGCATTAAATTATATTCAATCCTCAATTATTTGTTTATTTTTTAAGGACTAAGAAACTTTGGTTTTTCTCTTTGGCCCAATTATGTTGACCAAGGATTGCTCTGACAGTGAGATCCTTCACGACTATCAGGTGACGGTGAGGGACTCTATTGAGATGGATGGCATATTTTCAAGGACTCTGCATGGACTTGTTTAAATTGAGGGCTTTGGTTGAGACAATTGCATATTTTGGAGGACGAAAATGAAATTTATCTTTTTCCGTTTAGACTTTCATTTTACACATTTACCCTTCTTTTCCCGCTCCAAAGATCCGTTTACTTACAAAACTTCCACTCATTTTAGAATCCCCGAACCGGATTCAAACTAAATAAACCAGAAATTCGAATGCAACAGCAGCAGCCCTCGCCAGCACCGCCGCAGACGGCGGCCGTTCCCTCCGGTACGCCGAGTGATCATACGGTGGAAGCGCCGCCGAAGCAGGTGGCCCTTGCCATGGACCGGCTAGGTCATGCTGGCCGCCTCATTGCCGATATCAGAATTGGCGCCGATCGCCTCCTCGAAGCCCTCTTTGTGGCAGCTTCGCAGCCTCATAACCAGTCCTCCAAATCTTTGCAGTTGATTCTTAAAGAAGAAGCTTCCATGCGCCAACACCTCCAAGACCTCCGCACGATTGGTATCTTTCTTTCTTTTTATACGTCCGCGACCCTGTGTGCTCAATTATCGACCTAAATGCAATGCATTGGATGTTGCATTTTGCTTTAAAATTGAAAAAAATTTTACTTTTTGTTTATGAATTATGTGCTTTTAGTGATTTGAGTTATAGACGCAGTAGCAAGGCTGCTAACAATTGGATGCATTTTCTTTAGAACTTTCTATTTGAAGATTAAGTTTTGAAGTCTACTATATATTGTATTTAGATTGCGATTAGTCGGAAATTTAAAATTTGTGTTTCAGCGAGGACCTATTCTTAGGGATCAAAATGAGTTTGTTGTTGTGACTGAGTGTGATAATAGGGTCAGGGCCTTGATTGTCATTTTAATCTTTTTTTTTGATTTGAGTGATATCAACTTCATAATTGAGGTAAGTTTTAGAAGAATCTACTCAAATTGAAGATAAGTTGTAGACTAATTGGGAGATAGAGCCAGTTGAGTCAAATAGTTGAAGCCATGAAGTTTGTTGTTTAACCTCCTTTGTTTATGTGAAGGCTCAGTTTTTGAGGAGGATAGCTCCTTAATAACCACTGATTTATAAACTCCAACAAGTTGGTAACACAATATCTGGCCTTTCTTTGTGAAAATTTTATTTTCCACCTTTCTAGACTTACAAAAACTCTTGTGGTTGGTCACAAAGAAAGTCTTCTCAAGGAGCATTCAAATAAGATAAATTATGCATTATGTACCTAAGAAGAACAAAAGAAGATGAATATTGTAGTATAATGAAGTGACAAAATGATGTTGTGCTTAGTTAATTGACTGTTGTTATTCCACTTGTGTTAGTCTATAGACAAATTTCTGGCAACAGTACTGTGTAATTCTCTTGACTATGGCTTTCTTCCTAACTTTGGGAAGTCATGTGCTTAATGGAAGCTTGTGATTCAGTGGTTGGCGTTTCTAGTGAACTCAGGGTTGGATTATATTGTTACATATATCAAGGGAAAAAGGGTTTTCTTATGGTTTCTGGAGGAAGAAATAGCATCTCTTGTTTATGGTGGAAAATCCATTTGTGCATGCAGTTTCTCAAATTCCTTACTCGAATCAATAGGGAAAATTACACCTTGAGCTTTGAAATTGTGAGGTTCCACTTTACATATGATCTTTGTGACCTTCCACAGAAGGACAACTACTTGGGGCTGCTTGTGCTTCAAGGCTGTTTAATGAATCAGTTTTTATATTCCACCACATTCAGCATTATGTCCTTTGCTTTTGAAATACAAATTTCAGTAGTTTGTATTTAATGTCTATCAGAGCTGTAGGGCAACACAGTGCACTTCGCTATTCATTCTGGAAGGAATATAATATATAAAATTTAACTAGCTTGGACATGTATCTGTTTCTGAGGAGAGCTTCTGCATTTCAAATGATGCTGCAACTTTTTTCTTATAAGTAATTGATTCTCTTGAAGTTTGTGTGTATATATATATATATATATATATATATATATATATATATATATATATATCTATGTGTGTGTGTGTAAATTATAAAAGGTTAAATAAACATAATTTAAATTAATTGGAGAAAATGTTGCATGTTGTTTTGGCAATTTCGGCTTTTGTTATTTGAGTAGTTGACCAAAACTTGATCTTCATATGGAGCTTGGATTCCCCTATCTCAACTATGGGTTGTAATTTCTTTGGACAAATTAGTAGTATAATATTATGGTGTATGACTTATGTTTTACAAGTATAGTTGAGCCTCTTTCGATGATGTTGGTTGAAAGAATTTGTGCAAGCCAATATGGTTGAATACTGATATCGACTTGCTCAGGAAATTAGCCAGGTTATCAGAACTATGGAAGTAGACCTACTCTGAGCCTTAATTTACTTGTAAGGAAAAAATCCTGCTTTCAACTCATACTCTATCTTGATGATAGTCTTGCATCCATTGGTTTTCTAATAATAGATCTAGTTGACGCTTTGCAGAATTTGTGTACACTAATAAATGAAGCAGTTTTCAGCTAGTGATATCTCAATTATAAAATAGTAATCGGTCATCCTGTTAGAGAGATTGCAGCTAGAATAATGTTTGGTACACCTTTTTGGGCACAATTAGCTTTGTGTAGTTTTAAGCATTCCGAGTAACAAATGAATGGTGGGACAATTGTATCGGTTGCATATTTTAAAGCAAAAGTTACGCGCACACAAACAAAAACACTTACATTGTTAATAGCACGTAAGGGCGTAAGGACTGTGCTGCAGGAGCATGGAACAGCACATCTCCTATTATACTGAGGTTTGTTGACAAACATTTAATGCAAAGATATAAGCATTAGGGATCAAGAGAGGAGGGGGGTGGGGAGCTAAAATTCATATTCAGAAGCAAGGGCAAAATTTGTAATTTCCTTTAGAATTCAAGGGTATTCCAGAGAAGTCACATGACCATTTATAAAAAATTGGAAGTTCATTGCATTTGGCACCGAATTGTCATTAGCCAAACAAGGGTATCCAATTTGCATTACGCCCGACTCGGGGTAGTGAAATGAATTTCAAGCAAATGACTAACCCCATAGTTGGATAATATATTTAACAAGATTATTAGTAGTATGTCTTAGTATCATTGTATAATTGCATATATGAATGCATTATAAATGTATTTAAGAGATACCAGACCATAACTTACCAGTGGGGTGGAGAATCTGCTATTAGCATTAAAATGGTCAAGATTATTTTAATTTATTCTGAAATATTAGATTTGAAAAATTAGACACAAGAAAATGGAAGCATGATCAAGAACATTGGGAAAGAGGAAAAATAGTGTGGACTTAGAATAATAAGGAAGAAAAAGGAAATTATTACAAATAATAGTAGAGACATTTAAGGAAGAAATGCTAATTGGTGAAACTAGTAGTTGTCTTAGGAGCAGTCACATCACAAGAGAAGGTGCCAGTAATAGTGTTTTCTTATGTCTATTGGAGATGAATAGATATTTCGTGCAATGCTTTCAAACACTAAAATTTCACACTGATTTCCTGTACTAATGTACTATCCTAGTAACCAAGTAGAAATTCAGAATCACACTCACAAACGTTTGTCTCATTGTGTCAAGTATGTGTATACAATGCTTCAACCCATGTTTAGCACATTTATTTTGATTTGTGTGAAATCTCAAATTTTATTAATTTAGGAAAAAATCAAAACCAGGGAAAGAATGGAGAGCAGAGAAAACATGAGGGCATTGAAGAATATGAGAAGAAAGAAACGAGAAATATTAGAGAGAGGAGGGTGGGGGAAAGTATGAATAGAGAAAGATACAATAGTCTTTAACACCACAAATCTAACAACGACAAGGAATGTAAAATAAGAAAGTATCTATATACTGATTATCTCCAAGTGATCTTCCATGAGATGTAAAATAGAGGGGCCTTTAGTAGAGATCTTCTATATAATGTGGATGTATCGTGATACACTAGGGACACTTGGTGTAGAATTAGATTCTTGTGCATTAGGTTATTTATCTGACATTACTATTTGATGAAGCCTAATTATTTGATGAGGCCTATTTATTATTTTCATTTGTTAGGCAGGCAATTAGAAGATTCTGGTGTCCTCAATGATTCTCTTCGCTCCCGAAGCAATTCATGGGGCCTTCACATGCCTCTTGTTTGTCCAGACGGTGCTGTTGTTGCTTATGCGTGGAAGCGTCAACTTGCTGGCCAGGCTGGTGCATCAGCTGTTGACAGGACTAGGTAAGTTTTGGTTCATGAATTGCCTTAGCTCTGTTCTTTTTCCTGGAGATTACTTTGCTCTTTGTCTAATAGATAGGTTTTTACCCATGGTCCTGCTGCAGTTATTCACCCAATCTGTTCCCGTGTCCAAGTAGTGTCTTATGGTTTATCATTTCCTTATCACTTCCACCTAATTTGCCAAATTATTATGTGACATTTTTATCTTAGATGTAGAGAACTTTAATTGTTTGTCCCCTTTGGAGGCCCGACTTTTTGCAACTACGAGTGGAAGTGGGAGTGATTTACCCTAAAAATGAATGCTTCAACTTTCCTCTATGGTCTAATTCATGGGCAAGCATGTCCAGTATCTTAAAACACCTGTGGACTGCTAGCTACATATGGAGTGCTAGATTTTTTCTGCTTCTGGGACTTAGGTTCTAATCCCATAATGTAGTGTTAATAAATGCCTGGTAGGCTATCTGTTAGGCAAGTTTGTTGGTTGGACAACTGCATAGAATCTAAAGAATGCAGTAGCCAATGGACGAATTACATTCTAGCTGGTCAACCTGTAGATGGATCAAGTATCTTCAAAATATTCTGCCGGTTGAGCAAGTATAGAATAATCTAATCGTATTCATACTTTGTTGTAGTACATGCTTTGTGGCTTTGAGTTCCCTGTTGCACTTCCTGATCTATGGCAATTAGTGGGGGTTCTCTTGGCTTTATTTTCTTAATTAAGTTTGGCGGACAAGTATATCATTTCACGGCATTGATACAGTGCTTTCCTCATATGTGAAATTTAGACTGCAATCAGCGGATGATCTTCTGTTAATAATCTATCAAACCTTTCCAGGACTGATGATCTTGCCACTGTATAGACGAATTAGGACATTTGTTTTGCATGATATGAGTCCTTTATATGGATGCTTTCCATATTTGTATATCTTGCTCTCTTTTGTAACATATTAATTCCCATCATGTCATGCTATTAATATTGCAGGTTGGCTCTTAAGGCATTCACTGATCAGAAGAGACATTTTTTCCCACACCTTGATGATAGTTCTGGTGTGGAATCTTCTAAAAAGAGACATTGTGGTCCCATATTATCAGAAGAACTTGGTGATCATAAAACAGTCTCAGACATTCTGATGCTCTTGGAGAAGGAAGTTCCAAAGGTGAAAACTTTTACTCACCAGCGGTTGGAATGGATGAAAAGAGCTTCTGTACTGCCTTCTGAAAGTCCGGTAGAATTGTCAAAGGATCTTGGTTTTGGAAATAAACTAAGACAAGGTTCAGCAAGCAATGTTTCTGCAGATCAGGTTTCTGTAATTGAATTACTGGCCCCTTCTACTTTTAGAGCTATAATATCATTGCATCCAGCTGGTTCTACTGATCCTGATGCTGTAGCTTTCTTTTCTCCAGATGAGGTGATCTTATTTCCAAATGCAAAAATTTTGAGTTTTAAATTTCAATTATTTGTTTTAAGTCATGTCTTAAAAGATTAAGATGTTGTCTTATTGAACTGTTGGCTTCCTTAGACTATATGAGATGCATTAAGTGGTCTATTTTATGATCAACCTTTTACCGATGGATGTGGAATTACTTATAAACCCTATTCCCCCCGCCCCCAACCCCCACCACACACACACACACACACACACACACACAAACACACACAAACACACACACAAAAAGAAAAAAAAGGCAGTATAGTTGTGTCAAGATCAGGTTTATTACTTGGATATAGTAAAGATGTCTTATAATTGGGGAACCCTATGATGGATGCGGAATTACTTGTAATTGTGTTCTCATTTTCAAATTTTCAGTCCACTGCCCATATTGTCAAGAGAAATATTCAAAGAATCCTAGTCGCATAAGTACCTTGTTTGCTGAAAAGAAAAAGGTAATGTATTAATACTCAGTTGAGGAGGATGAGATAAAAAAAGCCCAGTATACAACCCAAGGGTCTTGAATCTGATTATTCTCTATTTGAGTAACGAATATAGGCTTGCTACAGCTTATGCACTTTGCCGGAGGCACATTTTGTAGATTGACAGCAGTGGTCTAGGAGGTCTTTATTGCTGGGAAGATTTTGCTCTGCCTTAAAGAGGGAAAAGACAGAAATATATTTACCTTTGCATTGGCCAATGAGTCAAAGTACTTCCAAAAGGCTGGAAAAGAGCTATAAAATGTCAGGGAATACTGAATTTGATCTAGTTCAGTCGAGAATCATAATTATTTTTACTTCCATCAACTTAAATAATTTTGAAATTGATGGATTACATGTTCTTATCTATTTCTTGCGAGGTAGTCAATCTTTTTAATTTATATTTTTCTTAGAAGTTAATAATTCTTTTCCCAAAAGAAGAAATTCCAGTGTTATGAATTTTGGCATTTAAAGCTTTGCATATTATGGCTTAGGATCATTCTTAAGGTATCAGGGTTTCTTGGATAGGGAGATGCTTCCTATGTCAGAACTCAAGATGTAGATTTCAGTAGTGAAGCTTCAAATTTTCTAAAGAAGTTGCTAAAACCTAATGCTCTCTCCACTTCTTGGAAATGGATTACATTGTGGGGTGAAATGCTTTCCAGCGGGAAACAAAATTCTACAAGTTAGAAGGCAAATTATATTCTTTTGCAGAATAAAATACAAAATTTTTTATAAAATGTTAGGACTGGAATTGGAGACTTAGAGTGCTTTCTGGTGAATGTTGCCAATTCTTTGTCTGCAGCCCTTTCTGACGCCCAGTCCTTTCTCTTGGGCCCTTTCTTGAGCTACATGATGTTTCCATGAATCATAGTTGGAAATTATTACCTTTGGAGTTAAGATCTTCAGCTAGTTAATCTTTATATGCAAGTAATCAAGTAAATGCTTTTAAACTTCATAGCACATTTGCCGTATGTTTTATCTGCTTTGTTTTTTAAATTTAAAGGCTCATTTTCTTTTATATAGGCACTTCTCTCTCTGTCTGTCTCTCTTTATGTGAGGTTTCTCAACTTTCAGATTGTTTAGGGCTTTTGATGGTGATCATTTAGCTTAATCTGTTTAGTAATAATCTAAAGTTTCCTTCTAACAAATGTGATTCTTTTAATGCCTTATGAAGGGTGGCAGCTATGTACATTCAAGGGGCTTTTCTGTTCATCATGTATTTAAGCACATAACGGTATCAGCTTCGCTTCCCTTTTTTTTATTCTGTGTGGTCTTGTTTTCATTTCTTTTAGTGGCCAAGTTTTTCTATTTTACATGATAATGTCTGCTGCGGTTAATCCAGAAGTTTTATGTTTAACATTGCATCATTACAGGAACATGCTTCTATGGCTCTGCAGTATTTCATTGGTAGAAATGCTGAAACGGCCCTGTATCTTCTATTGGTAATTCTTCATAGTTTCTAGAAATTCAATATGATGAACTGTGAATTTAGGCCAATCGCCATCTACCCATAGTGGATTTTAACATGCTTTTTTAATTCCTGTAGCATTGGGTCTGCAGCTATCAGACTCTGTTCACAAAAGTTTGCAGGTGAAGCTCGTATCCTTCTGTTTGAAGTCACTACAATTTTTTGTTGCTTTAAAATAGATATCCTAAAATGCATTTGCATTACAGCAAGTGTGGGCGGCTGCTATCTATGGACAAAGAATCTGGATTAGTGTTACCTCCGGTTAATCGGCCTTACAGAAATTTTGCGGCTGGGAAACTTTTTTCCGATGGCTCCTCAGGAAGGGATCAAAAACCTGACCAGGCTTTTCATGTTGGCTGCTTTTCGGATGAAGCGTAAGGACTTAGTGTATTTGTTTAATTGCAAAGGTAGCTGCTACTGCAAGTATACTGATTGACGAAATAGGTATAGCCATTTTCTGCTTGGTCTATAGATACTAGCAAAGAACGTTGTTACAGATAGCTGGAACTTTTGTACTATATTTCTTCTATAGTCTGCAGTTTTATCTTTGCTTCAGTGGAAGTGACCTTTCGGTTACCTGGAAGTTTGATATGAGAAATGTTCATTATGCTACAATTATTTGAGAAAAGGAGCAGGAAACTGTAAAATATTTCTTGGTGAGTTGGAAAATTAACATTGAAATGGTGATTTTCTGTTGAATAAAAAGTAAGAGCAATGCAAGTAAATTAGTAAAATTGGAGGTTTTTGGAGCTATTAAAAGCAGCTCCATGCAAGCTCTCCCCCGTGAGTTCTCCACGGAGTCGCAACTGCAGGAAGCCGATATGGCTCCCTGCTTCATTTAAATTTAATTTAATCTAAATTTTGTTTATATGTTTAATTTAATCTAAATTTTGTTTATATGTTATTCGTTGTAACTGTCTTTTCTTTTTAATTTTCCTTTTTATGTTTTTAAATGTCTATCGGTTCTAATTTGTTATGAAAGTGGAATTATGTATTGTCATTCACTAAAATGCATGGTATTATTTTGGGGGTTCATTATTTGGTGCAATTCGAAAAATTGAACCGAAATATGCATTTCGGTTCGGTTTTTCAGATTTTTGGTTCGGTTCGGTTTGGTTTTTCGGATTAGAATGAAATTCGGTTCGGTTTTTAATTTTTTCTCAAATCGAAAACAGAACCGAAAAATTAAATTTTTTTAAAAAATTATATATGAACGTATTTTGGTAATGCGTTCTTTAATAAAAATTAATGTTTTAAAATAAAATTACCTCAAGAACGCATTAGCGAAATGTGTTCTTTTTTCTTTTTTTCAATTTTGATTTCTAACCGAACTGAATCGATTCGAACCGAATTATTTCGGTTCGGTTTTGTAAAAAATTCGGTTCGGTTTGATTTTGTAAAATTTCAAAAAAATCGAATCGAAAATTTAATTATCCCATCAAAACCAAACTGAAAAATTGAATGAACACCCCTAGTATTATTTGTCGGTTCAGCATGAAATTCCTTCACAAATGATTCTTCCTCAATTGATTTTTAAATAAAAAATTAAACAACAATTCTAATAAATTAACACAATATTTATAATGAATTTTTTAGAAATTTAAATAATAATTTTAAGACAATGAAAAATAACCACAAAACTGTTACAAATTTAAAACTAAATAATACTAACAAATAAAAATTCTCATCCCAACATGGAGGTGCCAAGCAGCTCCATAAAATCTTCAGAGTTGCCAAGGTGGCTCCTTGTGGGCTTCACGGAGCTGCTATGACACCTTTACGGAGCTACATCAAATTGGTTTTTTTTTTTTTTTTGCAAAAATTAATTATTTTAAAGCTAATTTATCTAAATATTGTTGAAATCTGCATTAAAAGGGGTCTTCTATGCTGCATTTTTTTTTTGTTGAAAGCGTTTAATGTTTAAACTCTTGATTTTTAAGTCTCAGAAATAAAGTTTTAGAAGGACGTAAAAGGTAGAGATTTAGAGAGAGGAAGCAAAGGAAAATTATGCGAGGGGAAAATTTGAAAAAAAATTATTAGATGTTACAAAAAAGTTTTTGCGTTTGAGTTCCTACCTGTAAACTCTTGATAATTGTACTTTAAAGTGGATTAGGTTAATTCTTAGAAGTAAGATTAGTTTTTGTAGATAATATATATATATATATATATATATATATATATATATATATATATATCATTTTGAATTGATTTTCTTATCCATGGTGAATTTATATGAGACTCGTTTGCCAGTTAATGGTTTCACATTTTTGAATTTTAGTTGAAGTAATATTTCAATAAAGTGAACATTTTTCAAAAGAAATAAAAGCTTTTATTAATCATTCATGTACAGTTAGTTAAATACTTTAGTTTGGTTTGGTTTGATTTCAGTACAAGTTTGGTTCTACTTGATTTTTATGAAAAACTTGCATAATCAAACTTAAATAAAAATTTTAAACCAAAATCGAATGAGAACTTTTTTGTGTGTGGGGTTTTCATTTAGAAAGTCGAAAAACTGCTATTAGATAAAAATATCTCTCTCTTACTTATATAGCTTTATTTCTCTTCTATACTAGCATAAAGCTCGTGCTTTGTACGATGTATATATTACTTTCTAAAAAAATAAGTGTATAATAAAAATAAATTTTTTAAAAAAGAATTTTATTCTAATGTTATTGAAAAAATATCTTTAATAGCACGACCATGAATAACTTTATTTCTCTTACTGTCAAAGTCAATTTTTTATTTAAAAAAGTGTCATAAAGAAAAATTAACACGGGTTATTATATAAATAGTTATTAGCATTATTATAAAAAATATGAAGTAAATTTATGTATTTAATTAAAAATTATGCACTAATGGTTAATCATAAGTAAATTAAGATGAAAAGAAAAGAAATGAAAAATGCATTGTAAGCTGTATTTTTTTTCTATATCTTTAAAATAAATTAATTTTATGACATGGTCTTTCAATTATTCTACCGTATTCACCTCCTACTCCTATTAGGTATAAGAAAAAAGAGAATTTCTTAATATTTAATTATTTATTTTGACTCTTAAAAAATAGAATACATTTGTGATAAAATCATTGTGAAAATTAAAATTTCTCTCCCCTTACTTGTCTCTCTTCATTCCTAAAAAATAAAAAATATTAGTATTTTATATTAAAAACCTCAAAGAAAGATTTTTTCGAAATGAAAAGATTCTCTAGTCATTGCTCAATTTTTTTTTCAAAAGAATCGTATTCTTGATCCATCACAAAGAAGCTATAGTGTTAATGTACTTTACAAAATCATTTCTTTCTTTTATATTTATTTAGTAAAAAGATAAAAACAAAAAATAAAAACTATCGACTATTACATTTTATGTCTAATGTACTGCAAAGTTATGCATATTCTGGTGCATAATATTTTAATAGGCAATTGACACTTTTATCCTTAAAACTTAGCAAATGAAGGATCAAATTAGATAGTAATAGATATTGTTGTAATTGGTGTAATAAATACCAAGAACTAAACAGATAAATATTCCTGAAGTCATCTCTTCAAACAAATAAAAAAGAAAAAAAAACTTGAATCTTCAAAACCTATCAAAGAAAATAAAAATTCATATTCTATTAAAATAACTAAAAATATAAAATAGATTATATCATTCAATCAAAACAAAAAAAGAAAAGGTATGAAAGATGTAAAAAGAGAAAACACAATATGCTCAAAATAAAACTAAAAAATAAAGGAAGTTGACAAAAGGGGGGCAAAGGAATAACTACATATGAAAGTCATGTACAACTTACAGACTTGTTGATAATCATAAAATTTGAAAAGTTTTAAAAAATATATTTTATTTCTAAAAGGGATTGCACGAACTCATATTAAAGAAGAAAAATATAAATAAAAATAAAAAATGCATACATCTCATTTTATAGGATTTAACTGAAGAAGCATCTAAAACATATTTTAGAATTTAAAAAATAATAAAACTAAAATATTTATTCAAATAAAATATTAAAATATCCTATATATGTCTGATATCTATAAGGTGTATAACACTTATAAATTTTTCTCCATTTTAAAAGAAAAAGTATGGGACAGTCTTTCAATTTTGGCCTCTATCCTAAAAAATTCTCAACAAAAAAAAAATCTTCTCAAAAAATAAATAAATTCATAAATATCTCACATGTCCATAAAGAAGTTCTCAGCAAATTAAACAAAATAAAAAAATAATTAATTTATAAATATCTTTTGAACAATAAGAGATGCATTGAATATTGATAAGCTCCTCAAGAAAATCAAATCTATAATATTATTTACCAAATTCAGAGGTCAAACATTAAAGTGAAAGAGAAAAAGAAAGAAAATATGAGTAACATGTATCAAAAAAGGAATTGAAAAGATTATCTCTTCAATTTGAAAAAAGAAGACCTTAATTAGAGAAAAATAAGAGAATCTGACGATAAAAAACCTTATGTGAAAAAGTTTGTGAAGAAAGAAAAAGTTTATATGAAGATAGTGAAAAGTTATTAAGAATTTAATTTAAATTAAAAGATTTATTTAGGATAAACTAAAGTGTTTATATTATTTTATTTCTTAGCTAATGACAATTCTTCTAACTAATAAAAAAATTAAAATTTTAAAAATTAGAATTAGAGATTTGAGAGTTTTGAAGGAAGAGAAAGAGTAAAAGTATTTTGGTAATATATATATGTATAGATTAGTCATAATTGTACATATAAGTGATCTGCTTGAAGCCACACATTTTATCTTTCTTCTTCCTCCTCCCTTTCCACTCTTCTCGCCTCATCTTGCTGAATCATCTCTAGTTCCCGATCTCAACCTCAAATCCTATTATGAACATTAGTTGCAATTCAGAAATAGTACGTCACTATACATCAATGTTGCACATCTAGAAAAGCAAGGAAAGAAAATGTAAGAGAGAAAAGAAAGATGTATAGAAGACTCACTTTTTTCTCAGAAAGAATTTATCTTCTTATCATATAAATATTGAGAAAAATTAAGAATGAGCTCTTGTTTATACCAAGTATATTTGCATGCTTTTTTGCACATGAAGAGAGCATCAGAGTTACTTTATCAATGTAAAATACAATTAATCAAGATGTATGCTTGTATTTCTATAATTATCAAAATAAATCAACTAAATCAAACTATCCAAAACAAATAGAATTAGAGAAGGAAATAACGTGCTATGGAAGTCAAAACCTTTCGGATAAGCTTTCCATGCTTTGGTTGATTGTGGTTTTGGATATTGTAATATATTTTTTGATATATTATCTAGTACAGTAACTAAATTACACCATATATACAAAATCATGTGATTAGTTATACCTGTTAATTTTTGTTAGTCCAAATAGTGTTGTTAAATGTGACATTATTTGATTGGGGTATTAAATAATGTACTAGAAAGTGTAATAAAAAATTTAGAGATGTGGGTTGTTTGAGGGAATAACTAAGCAAGTTTTTCACAACCAATTAGAAGTCGTTCTTTTATTCTAAGTTAGATTGAAGTATTTAAATTTGAATAATGTACATCGCTGCTATCATAATGATTTACATCAATACTCAGTAAGGAGATTATCTCTCTTGATTGAGATAAAGATAAAATCAGACTTGATAATGCCATTTTTTTTTCCTTTTACCTTTAGATGAAAAGAGAAGGGAATAAATAAATTAAAAAGTAGATTGTGATCACAATTGATCTCATCTCTTATTTTTTATATTTTAGGATTTATATTTTAGAAGTTAGAATTGAGTGATGAAAATTTTATCCATACATACATACATATATATATATATATATATATATATATATATATATATATATATTATCAAAATACTTTTACTCTCTCTCTTTTTCAAAAACTCTCAAATCTCCAATTCTAATTTTTAAAATTTTAAAATTTTTTATTAATTAGAAGAGTTGTCATTGGTTAAGAGAATTTTTATGATAAAATGATATGAACACTTTAGTTTATCCTAAACAAATCTTGTAATTTAAATCAAATTCTTAATAACTTTTCACTATCTCCACATAACTTCACCTACTGTCACTTTTTCCACAAACTTTTTCTTTTTTCACAAACTTTTTCTCATAAGGCTTTTTATCGTCAGATCCTCTTATTTTTCTCTGATTAGGGTCTTCTTTTTCCAAATTGAAGAGATAATTATTTTAATTTCTTTTTTGAGACATGTTGCTTTTATTCTCTTCCTTTTTTCTTTCACTTTAGTGTTTAACCTCTGAATTTGATAAATAGTGTTATATATTTAATTTTATTTTTCTTTTCTTGAAGAAATAATTTATTTTCTTGAGAAGCTTATCAATGCTCAATGCATCTCTTATTGTTCAAAAAGTGTTTATGAATTAATTCTTTTTAGAAAATATTTCTTTTCCTTTAATTTGTTGAAAACTTCTTTGTGTATAGTGAGATGTTTATGAATTTATTTATTTTTAGAAAAACATTTTTGAGAACTTTTTAGCATAGAGACAAAAATAAAAAGATTGTCTCATGTTTCTTCCTTTAAAATGGAGGAAAATGCATGAGCGTTATATACGTTATAGGCATCAGACACATTTAGAATATTTTAATTTTTCATTCAAATAAGTATATTAGCTTTATTATTTTTAAAATTTTAAAATATACTTAGATGCTTCTTTAGTTAGATCGTGCAAAATAAGATGTATGCACTTTTTTAATTTTTTCTATTTATATTTTTCTTTTTCAATATGAGTTCGTGTAATCACTTTTGGGAATAATATATATATTTTTAAAACTTTTTAAATTTTCTGATTATAAATAAGTCTGCAAGTTATACATAAATTTCATATGTAATTATTCCTTTATCCCTTCCACCCCCTCCCATTTTTGTCAGCTTCTTTTATTTTTTAGTTTTATTTTTAGCATCATTGATGTTTTCTCTTTTTACATATTTCATACCTTTTCTTTTTTTGTTTTGATTGAACAATATAGTCTATTTTATATTTGTAGTTGTTTTAATAGAAAATTATTGAGTTTTTATTTTCTTTGATAGGTTTTGAAGATTCAAACTTTTTTTTTTCTTTTGTTTGAGAAAATGACTTCAGGAAAATTTATCTGTTTAATTATTGGTATCTATTACACCAATTTGATCAATATCTATTACTATATAATTTGATCATTCATTTGCTAAGTTTTAAGGATAAAAGTATCTAATTGCCTACTAAAATATTCCGCACAAGAATATACATAACTTTGTAGTACATTACATATGAAATGTAATAATCTATAATTTTTGTTTTTTTGTTTTTTTATCTTTTCACCAAGTGAATATAAAAGAAAGAAATAATTTTGTAAAGTATATTAGTACTATGACTTTTTTGTAATGTATCAAGAATACAACTCTTTTGAAAAAAAAAATTAAGTAATGACTTGAGAATCTTCATTTTGAAAAAATATTTTTTTGAGGTTTTTAATATAAAATACTAATATTTTTTATTTTTTATATATTATTTATTTTTTAAGAATGGAGAGAGACAAAGGGAGAAGAATTTTAATTTTTACAATGATTTTATTGCAAATATATTCTATTTTTTAAGAGACAAAATAAATAATTAAATAATAAGTAATTCTCTTTTTCTCTTACACATAATTGAGGTAGGAGGCGAATACTATCACTGTCAATACGGGCCAAAGCCCGCGGGTTGGCCCGTATATGCGGGCTTGGGCTTAGTATGCCCAAGCCCGTTTAAAACGCGGGCTTTTTGGCCCGCTCTGTTTAGCCCGCTGGTTAACGCGGGCCGGATGCGGGCTAGCCCGTTTTTTTTTTTAATTTTTTAAAAAATTTTTTAAATACAAAACGATGTCATTTTTATGTTTTAAAAATATTTTAAAAATTTTTTTTCTTGAAACGACATCGTTTTTTATGTTTTTTGGCAAAACGACGTCGTTTTGAAAAGTCCGCGGGCTGGCCCGTTTAGCCTGCGGGTTTACTGTAATGGGCCCGCGACGGGCCGGGCCGAAACGGGCTGGCCCGTTTGACACCACTGGCGAATACTATAGAATAATTAAAAAATTATGTTGTAAAATTAATTTACTTTAAAGATATATAAAAAAGTACAACTTATAATGTATTTTTTTATTTTTTTTCTTTTCATCTTAATTTACTTATGATTAATTATTAGTGCACAGTTTTTAATGAAATACATAAATTTGCTTCATATTTTTTATAATAACTCTAATAACTATTTATATAATAACTCAAGTTAATTTTTTTAAAAAATAGACTTACTCGTGGTCGTGCTATTAAAGGTATTTTTTAATGATATTTAGAACAAATTTCTCTTTTTAAAAATCTATTCTCATTATACACTTATTTTTTAAAGAAGTAATATATATATAGGGCAAAGCACGAGCTTTATGCTAGTAATGAGAATATTCCAGAGATGTGTTATGTCTTGCATATTTCACTGAATTGGTTGAATGTAGTTCTTTTAGTTAGTTTTGTTAGTTACTAGTTAAGGGGCTCGTGCAATGTACGGGAAATTTGCTCGTTGAATTTTATAGGTATAATTATTTTTATGTAATTGATTATATATAAATAAGTGTTTAACAGTAAAATAAAATAAATGATACATGCAATTTCAAAGAAGATATTTTATTATTTTTATTAATTTGTAGTTATTAATTTTTCAATTTTATTTTATAATTTTAAAATTAAAATTCAATTACAATTCAAAATAAATTAAAAATTTGAATAAAATTAATAAAAATTAATTGATTATTAAATAATAATTTTAAAAAAATAATAAAAATGTTTATTATATTTAAAAAACAAAAAGAAAAAAAGGGAGGGGGTGCCCAATTTACAGTGGCGTGCCCAAGTTGGGTTCACTACCACTTTCTTTTTTTAAAACTTAAACTTTTAAAAATTTAAAATTGTAAAAAATTGTTCTATGTTAATAAAATATAAAGCAATCACTAAAAAAATACTTTTTAACTTAGGATTCTTTAAGAACAATACATGAAGTTAGATTTTTTGCACTTCTACAAAGATATTGATTGCCTTAGGAGCTCCAACATCAACACTCGCAATAGTATATCTCTATTATTATTATATTGATAAAAATGTAAAGTTTTAAAAAATATATTCGAAGAAAGAGGAAAATTGTTATTTTTGTATAGGAAAAGAAAAATAATTTTATTAATTCTATAAACGCTTAGAAATTATTTGGTCTCCAACTTATAAACTAAAATTATGCAGGTAACTAGGTAAGCCTAATTTTTGGCCCTTGGACAGAGATAATTGAGATACTTGCATTTGGTTAAAAATATTTGTACTGTTGGTTCAATTCTTCCATGGATCTTAAGTTAAACTTGACCAATGTCTTTTAGCGTGATGTTCTTTACGATGTTCTAATTGATTTACCATGGTAAACAAATTCAAATTTACCATAGTAAAAATACATTTGATGGGATTTGGGGCTGCTGGTTAGTGGTTACTCCAACCAATAAAGGGTATACTAATTGATTGCAACAATTGTCAGCCCAAATCCGCATTTGATGAGAGCTCAAGTTAAGTTCCCCTCAATCAATAGGTGGAAAAAACTACCCATGCAACACAATTTTTTTTTAACAATAATTGTTGATAAATATTTTTAAAAATCGTACCTATATATCCTTTTGAAAAAATCATATGAATGTGTTTAGATATGAATTCTTGTTCATTCTTTTATCTTCCTCTAAAATAACTTTAACTTCACATCTATATTAATGAAGAGGAAGTAGCTACGATAAGATTAAAATTGCTTTTGGCAATATATAGAGTGTGTGATTGCTCTTTATTATGACGGAGAGCAATTGTTTTTCTAACGGGAGTAGTAAAAGAAGAGTAATTAAAACAAGAAAGGAGGGCATTAGAGAACATTACTTGCAAGACCAAATTTTCACGGTTCATGAGAAGTTTATTTAAGCATTAAAGCAGTAATATCTGACAGCTATTTTTTCAGTATTTTCAAAGTTCATGGAGAGGATTTATGCAATTGAGATATTTATAGAGAAATTCCAATAAATAATTGTGATAATTTATGGAGAATTTCTTGTAGAATAAATGACCAAATTATGTGGTCACAATAAATTTGAATATTTATGATAGTTTTTTTTTACTAAAAAAATTATTAAATTGCGACAGATCAAGTTATAATAATATTACATTTTTTATGCAAACATCATATATCAATGCTAAAATAATTGAAAATTTAATTGTGTTATTTAGCGACAAAAATGCCGTTGTTAAGAAATTAATAAAAAAAGAAAAAAGAAGAACTTTGTCACAAAAACATTAAGTAATTGTGATAAATTTTCAAAAGTCATCACAATTTTATGAGTGATGGAGGTATTTTTAACTTTTTATAGTAGAATATTGTCTTAATTAAATTATCACTTTTGGGCTGTCACTTTATCACACTTTAACCTCCCTTGGACACACTACACTTCTTAAATAATTATTGAACTGGACAGACAAAATAGGATAAGTGTTAGTTATTAGATTACATAATACATTAGTCCTACTAGTGGGATTTGGTAGATTTCTTGAAAAAGGTAAGGAATTTGGCATACAGGGAAATGGGGATTATGTCATGAAAAAGTAAACATTTCTAACAGAAACAAATGAACAACCATTTCCTCCTGTTGTTAAAATCGAGAGGAAAAACGTTGTGTTTGAACATTGGATGCTTTTTTACTTGTTGAATAATTAACATTATCAAAAGAAAAGAGTGACATCATCCTGCCTTTTTCATATTTATTTATATAGAATCTGATACCTATGTTGTAATACCTTTTTCATATACCTTACTAAAGTCCCAAGTTTTCTCACTTGTACCAATCCTACAACTTCAAGCAATTCCCTAAAAGAGTACCATTTGTTCCCTTCAAACTTCAGAGCAATTTCTATAAGAACCTTAAGCACACTGATTCTATCATTGTATACCTATCAACATTAGTTTTCCTTATTGTCCAAAATATATTCTAATTCTGAAAACATGATGGATAATGGGCATTTCTATAAGCGATCGGCCTCTCGTATCACAGTTCTAGCACATGCCTTTGCCATACTAGCTCTTATTCTTTTACTTGTTTGGCTGCTTCATTTTCGCGAAGGCCTTAATCTTGAATCCGACAATGCCTTTCGTGTCTTCAATGTAATCCCTTAGCTTCTTTTACTCCATTTCTTGTTAATTATGATCAGATTTAATGTTATTGTTTCATTATGGGCAGGTTCACCCATTTCTCATGTTTTTTGGATTCATCTTTTTTGCTGGTGAAGGTACGAAAAATTTTGATGTATTATTATCTTTTGTCACCGATCTTAATCTTTTTCTTCCTCTTTTTGGGGTATTAGATATTCAATTGGACAAAACAAAGTCAATTGTTGAAGCAACGGCTTAATAATATTAATTGTAGCAAATTTATTTCATTTTCTTCACAACTGGTCTTCTCTTTTGTGCAACAGCAATGATGGCTTACAAGACAGTGTTGGCAAATCACGAAAGCCAGAAGCTTGTTCACTTTTTCTTGCATGTAGTAGCAATAACTCTGGGGATTGTTGGTTTACATGCTGTGTTCAAGTTCCATGATATGGCCCATATAAGGAATATGTACAGTCTGCACTCCTGGATAGGCCTGGGCACGTTTTGCTTGTATATTTTGCAGGTATAGATAGATATATTAATTCCACCAACACACACTCACACCCACATATTTCATGGTATTTTCTCTATTATCAACCAAAATGATTTCATGCTATCAAAAAAGTTTGCATGTTTTATATATATGCAGGAGTCTTTCAGTATATCCGCCTGTAGGTTAAACTTTGATCGCCCAAACTATAAATGAAATACTTGATAGTTGACCAAGTTATTGCATTTTCAATTAGGATAATTGACGATATTTGTTTCTTTGAAAAATATGGTTCTCAAATAGGTATGGACAGAAAACGAGTTTCTTGATTAACCAATATAAAGTCAGGATATCCTAATTTTTTAATTTTTATTTTTCCAAAATATAAAAAAAAAATTGCAGTGGCTTTTTGGCATGATGCTGTTTTTGTTTCCAAGATCGCTGGAAGCAAGAGTAAGGGCTGTTCCATGGCACATAACAGGAGGACGGGCACTTCTATACATGGCAATATGTGCAGCTGAGACAGGGTTGATGGAGAAAGTAACCTTTCTGGAAATCCGATCTAATAGAGAATCAAGATTAGTCAATTTTCTTGGACTGGCCATTCTTCTTTTTGGAATCACAGTTGATGTTTCTGTTGCGCTCGCTCGTCATATATAATGTTTGAAGAGGCAGAAAACAATATCAGTTTTGTGAAGATTTTAACGATTGAAGCTTTTGTCGGTTGATTGAGTTTGTAAAAACTTCATAGACAATTATCGTTCGAATAATAAACAAATTTTTCTTTTGATTTTTTAGTATAGATTAAGAGTTTTCGATTCTTGCCTTAAACATGTATTTTAATTCTTTGGAGTGTTTTCATATTATTATTTGTTAATATCAATGAAAAATAGCAATGTTGTTTTTGTCACATAACTTTTATATACTTAATTCTTACAACTAATGCTTTGAGGATCGCGTTGTAAATGTTCAATTAATGAGAAAAAAAAATACTCAGAATACATAGCAATTTTCTAAATAAAAAAAGACAACTAACGGTGTTTTAGTTAATAATTATATTTAAGAATTGTACTTAAAGACATTAAATTTATTATTTTTTTAAAATTTATAATATGATATTTAAATTGTACTTTATATTTATTACGATATTTTATTTTTTTAATTATAATTAAATATACTCAAATCCAAACCAAGATCTTATAAAGTACTATCCAAATCTATTCTATTCAAACCCGAATAATAGAGCTAGATATAAATTCAAGAATAATAGATCGAGTCGGACTGCGGACAAGATATCTTGGACCGTTTACACCCCCCTATAGTGCAACACTTGCTCCGAGTCAACAGGGATGTGAGCGTGGGTCCAACCCTAAACCCAAGTCCAATTCCGATCCCAGACATTAATATGTAAGCCAAACCCAGAGAAAGATCTCCTTCGGCTGGATTAATCCACTTTCATCGCCAGGAGGAGACCATTGGGCCAAATTAAACCAGGTTTGCAGTGAAAAAGACCAAATCAAATAAGGAAAGAGAAAAGGAAAATATATTCAATAGATTGGAAAACATTTCCGCTGCCGGGATTCGAACCCGGATTCAAGTCTTTTCATAAACTTTTGATTTACCAGTGCTTCAGCGGATTTAGTTGGAAGTTTACGATGGACATTTAATATAAGTCCAATGTTCTCTTCTTCTTCTTCTGTTTTTCCTTTTTTAGTGCCAGCGCTATGAACTTGATAACCATTTAAGGTTTAAAATTTTACTTTTTAGATACTTTTATAGAATCATGTAATAAGATGGTAATTTAATTACTTAGAAGAATATTTTGCCTAACACTACTAGTGTCGGATTCGACTTCATAGCCCTCATTCCTCCTCTTATGTATTGAAAAGAGAAAAAGGAACTGTAGTTTTTTTTTTTTAATGAACTAATTAGGTTAAAAACAATAAAATTATGTAGATTGCATAACCATATATAGGACTGTCAATTGGGCCGAGCCGGTCCGAGCTCGGCTCGTTCGGCCCGTTTAATTACGGGCTCGTGCTGATTTTTTTCAGCCCAAATATATTTCGGGCCGAGCTCGAGCTGGAATAGGCTCAGCTCGTTTTCAGCCCGGCCCGTAAAATATATATAACTAATATATTTATATATATTTTTATATATTTTTTATAATAATAATATTATTATATTATTAAAAATATTATTATATTATTTAAAAATATTTATTTTTATATAAATTTTTTAAAAAATGGGCTCGGGGCGAGCCCGGACTCACATTTTCTCAGCCCGCTGTCAATCGGGCCGAGCTCGGGCTTAGTAAAGTCCTAACCATATATGATCCTAATGTAATGTCAATGGAAAAATCATGGGCGACTTTCCATTGAAGACTAATGGAAAAGAGATTATGCCCCTTAAATACCAAGCAAAGTTTCTAATGAACTCGAAAAGAAAGGGAAAAAGTTGGGCATGTGATTTTCTTTTTTTTTCTATTTTTTTTGGAAGAAATCCGACATTAATAATACAATGAAGGAAGATCAATATAAGATATCGAGTTTGGATCTTCTAATGCATCTTTAATATGACATCTAATACACTAATTATATTACATAATATATAATTATATCATTGGATCAAGATGTTTGAATTAATCATATGATTTTTTGTAATGTAATATAATATTTTATATTAAATAATATATTAAAAAGTATATTAGCAGATCTCAAACTTTATAACCCATTCCTAACATAAGAAAGCTCTTTTATGAATAAAGAAATTCAAGTCTCTAAAACGAAACCCGACAAGAGAGTAGCTATAGACACTTTACCAAACATTGTTTCTTTATCCTTTTCTCATTAAAAAAGCCTCGGAATTAGGCGTCAGAACTAAAATAAGAAATGACTTAAGTATCGTGAAATAACCCTCCGATCATCTATTTCATTTTTTGTGTCCTTTATAAAGTACTATTGTTATATATAATTAAAAAAATTAAATTATTTTTAAACTTTTTTTATCTAACATCTTTTGTCTCATTCATTCTTTATAATTTTATTAAAATTAATAAATATTCTCATCCATGTAACTTTTTTCTCTCGCCTAGTGGGTAAGAATTCAATTATGTAGTTACTTTTTACAGTACATGCATGATCGAATTCCGATTGGACTGTCAGAATAAAAGTTCTGAATAATTATTTAAAATTTTTATCCTGATCGTCTAATTACGATCGGACGGTCAGAATCTAATTCTACACATACTGCAAAAAACAAGTACATAACTGAATCTTTACGCCTCGCTTACCACCTTTCTTTCTTTCTTCTTGCCGTCATTTTAATTTCGTTCATTTTAATTTCGTTTATCTTTCTCTTTTTCCAAGCTTTAATTTGCCTAGAAAAGAAATTATTGATTTTATATCTTATCTCCAAAATAAATTATTATTTCTTATAAAATGAAAAAAATCACTATCAATGAAAAAACTGTGTAAACCCCATCATGCAATCACACAAGACAAGAAAATTGCTTTCTTGAAGATTTGGGTTGAACTTGCTGAAATTTTGGTAGCAGGTAAACCACGTGTACTGTAGCTACTTGCGCTCATGCGGGCGGACGTTTAGAAAAGTTCCGCCGACAAAAGCGGAACTATAGTTAGGCAGAAGTTTGCTGCGTGTTCTGTCATTTGGGACGGAACATACACCAGATTGTTCAATTTTTTTTCCTTTTGGTTGTTTTAAGGTTAATTTTTATAAATATTTTATACATAAATATAAAAATTAAATATAATTTGATGAATTTAGGTTGTTTTGCACAAATTCAAAATAATTTTCTTTAAATTTGAAATTTGGAATATAAGAATTTTGAAAGAAGTTTAGGAGGTGAGTAGTTTAAAATGAATTCTTTTAAATTATATATAATCAAATTAAAAATTGTATAAAACATATCCCGTAAAATACTAAAAATGTCTTACTTGAGTTTTTTTTTTCCTTCTAGGTTTTTACAGATTTGTTTTGGATTATGTTGGGAAATTTTATTTTTAAAAAATTATCATGTTATAACTAAGTTTCTAATACACTAATATTATTTAATACATTAATTAAATTATATCTGTCAAATAGATCGGCCGTCGCATGCTAAAGGAGAGGGAGTGATCTGACCTATTTTCTCATAGACTGAGAAACTCCAACTCATATTCCCTCTAGTAACCCTTGGGCCCAGAACTTTTTTTTTTTCGTTATGGTTTTTTGTCTCTCTTTTTTTTTTAATTATATATGAGTATAAACATTCATAATTGTGATATGAAGAATTTTATTTTTAAAAATATGTATGCATACACATAAATTAAAATAAAAAGTATAATATATATTTTGAAATGAATATTATTATAACAATACATTTAACTGTTTTCTACTTCATATTTTAACTTTTTACCTCCTTAATTTCAAAATATGTGATCTAATTTTTTATGTGTATCACAATATTTTAGTATATATATTTTAAATATTATTTAATTTATATGTAATTGTACAATAACTGTTAAAGATTTTTTCGGTATAACGCATTGTAAGAATTGAATTGTTGTAATTATTTTAACTTTTCGTATGTTTGACTTCAAAATATATAATTTTTTTATACGTGAGTCAGTATTTTATTATATATTTTAAAAAATTTCAATTTACATGTAATTTTGCAATAATTCTATATATAAGATTAATTATTATGCACTATACATATTATGATTTTGATAAATTTTATAAAAAATTTTATTTATATGTGTTGTGTAAAAAATAAATAAGTTACTATATCAAATAATTATTAAAGATTTTTTTAATATAATGAATTAGAAAAATTACATTGTTCAAAAATATCAAATTATCATAAATCTAAATATTATACATAAAAATTAAAAAAATATATCACGAACAACATTTATGGGGTAATTTTTTTACGCATAGCATGAGTACCTTGCTAGTTTTCTAGTAGTTTACAAGGGGCTGTGAAATTATTCCCAGCAAACAACCTTGACGACAGTAAAACATCATTCTGACGTTCACGCAAATAATTGAGTCAATCAGATTAATTATTAAATCCCAAAATTGTTGGTCCCATCCAGAGTTATATATATTATCAACTAAGGTATTCAAAAACTTGGCTGATTATGATTCACTTGTCACATTAATCTTTTGCTGACCAAATCAGAAGTTTGATGTGTTCTGAATCCAGAACAATCTTGTCTTACTTGGCCAGTTTACAATTTTGCCACATTGGTGGTTCCTTTAGGAAGCCCCAAAGTAGCAACACATCATAGATTTAGGAGTTCGGACCCCATAATCATGTCCTTTTCTTTGGCACCATTTGTCTAAGTTTTCCATGCATATGATAATTATACTCTCCCTTGTATGCTTAGACATTTGAGGATGAAGTGATTTGCATTTTATTTTCTCCTAATCTACTGAATATTAATAAGTAATAAAAGCATTATCTAAATGGTATGATGTAATATTATATATATATATATTCAAATATTTGAAAATAAGATATGAATAACTTAATTAAAAGAAAATAAAATTTTCATTAAGTAAGAATTGAATTTCTTCTAACATTTTGATTAAATATTTTAATACTTTAATCTATTGTATTAAAAAAGATACGAATATCTCATTTAATACTTTATTTTCAAGTGTGTACGGACAAAAAATAAAATTAAAACATTCATTAATACTATCTTAAGTCATAAACTAAAGTTTTTTATAATCTATCCTTATATCATTTTTATTGTAGAATTTAGTTTTTAGAATTTATTTCTTAAAGTCTAGAGTTTATCTCTCATGATAGCTAAATTTTGATACAAAAATTCTACAACAAGAATGTCATAGAAATAACTTAAAAGTATATTTTGCACTCTACAAAGTTCGTCAAAAATAGGAACTATGGACCACTATCATAAAGACCCAGTCCTTTGACTATGTGGTATGGAAGTGCTTAATCAATGCAAAAAGCTCGTTTTCTCCAAGTGGTACCCAAGTTAACAAAAATTTAGTTTACTATATCAATTTAACTGCTATTCCCCTCAAATTCCTCTTCCATATTTGTACAAATTGACACTAGACAACTTATGTTCCTTATACGTAACATTGTAGATGTACACATGAGACACATAAGAGGCTAGAGAATTCCATGTAAAGAGAAAAGGACAACTTACAAATATCCAAAGTTAGCCATGAATTGACCGTATCTTTTATTTATATCCACCACCCTTTTCCCTTTACTTAAAAGACCGTGAAGACAATGCTATCTTCGCATTAAATTTGCATCCAAATCCAGATAAAAACACAAAGCAAAAACGCCAAAGCTAGTGGACATGTAAATTGAAGTTTAGCCAGCTCCCCGGGTTTCCTCAACTTTCTTTGCTCTTTTTAATTATCATTTCTATAGAAACAAGAAAGAATCTTCATTCGCCTATTCACTTTCTTCACCAAACTCTTGTTCAAGCTTTCGGCTTACTCCGAGGTACGTCCCATTTGTCTAAACAAGAAGACCAGAACGTGATGGGGTGGGGGTAGGGGGAGCAAGGGTTGGGAGGGTACAAGTATATAATCATATGCGTGTATGCAGTAACTTATGTGACTTCTTCCTGTTGTTGTAGTGATTTATAGTGAAAAGAATGCCGCCTAAAGGCCGGTCAAGCTCTGAGGCTCGATCTGTGTTTCCGATCACCATATTTGCGCATTTGTTGTTCATCGCAGTGCTGACCCTCGTGCTCGTATGGCTGCTGAAGTTCAGAGAGGGCCTTTCTTTCACATCAGACAACAAACAGAAGCTTTTTAATGTAATATCAACCTGAAACTTCGATTGCTTTTTGTTCTTTTTGATGTTCGTATCATATGCCTTATCAATTCATTTGCCATGCAGCTGCATCCGTTCTTCATGGTTATCGGGTTTATACTGATTGCCGGAGAAGGTAACTTTTATCTAATTAAAGTCTTTAGAAACTTTTATGATAAGTTCGAAGTCATATTTAAACTTTTTACATCATGCTTTTGTACTATTTTCAGAAAAAGAATTGTGTTCATGTTAACGATCATACGTAATTTTTTGTTTAGTTTATGTAGCCGACCCTATTTGGGACTAAAGGTCGGTGGTGGTTATGGCTTTTCTAGTTTTTCCTTCCATTTGCTTTCCTCAGGTGTGTAGGTTGTCATGGTTCTTGCAGTGTGTGGGTGAGATACGAGAAGGAAAACAATAAAATCGTGGTGATGTCTTTTCAAGATCCCGACAATAATTATAATAAGCTGATCAATTTTTTTTTTCTTTTCCAATTTCCAGCAATGATGGCGTACAAGACCATCCCAGCAGCAAGGCAGAGACAAAAGGTGACACACTTGTTTCTGAATTTAATCGCTCTTCTTGCTGGGATTGTGGGACTATTTGCAGTTTTCAAGTATCACCGCGACCTTGGAATTCAAGATGTGTATACCTTGCATTCCTGGTTTGGCCTCTCTACCATCTGCTTATTTGCTTTACAGGTAAAAGATTTTGGATAATTTATTTGCTTTTGTAACTATCATGAAAGTTCTATTGTCCTTCAGGATAAAGCATTTTTATTATCTAGAATCTTTGACTTAAAAAGTTCTATAACTAAAATTACTAATATACCCTCAGGTTTCCCCACACACACACACACATGGTCGTCAAATCTGGTAATAAGAAAGTATAATTGAACCACCATCTTCTTGTATTATTTTAGAATATATCGGTCCATTTTTTTAGAATATATCGGTCCATTTTTAATTTATCAAAATAGTTACTTATAATTTTTTAAAGTTAAATATTATTTTTTAATTATTTTTAACTATTTAAAAATTATTTTATTTTAAAATAAAATTTAAAATTTTAAGTATAGAATTTATATTATTTTTATAAATAATTTAATTTCATTTATAATTTTTATAAAATTTAAAATAAAAATTTTAAAATTAAATTTTATCTAATTTCAATTTACGTGTTTTTTTCAAAAACAGCATTTACAAATTTTTAAGTACAGTGTTTAAAAAAAAATTCTTATTTAACTTTAAAAAATTTCAAAAATAAAAAACAACACCATCATCATCAGTTGTATTTCCAATTTTTTAAAAACAATTGCAAGTATTTGTTTTCAGTGGATATTCGGCTTCCTAGCCTTCGTCTTCCGAGGTGGAGAGAAGTTCGCAAGAGGAAGGTTTTCTCCGTGGCACATTCTGTTCGGCCTTGTCATCTTCTTCTTGGCCATAGTCAGTGCAGTGACCGGCTTGACCGAGAGGTTCATTTTCTTGGGCATACAGAGAAACCAAGAATCCCTCATCATTAACTTCACTGGTCTCCTCATTTTCCTCTTTGGAGTCTCTGTTTTCTTCAGTGTTCTTCAGCGTTATTGGTAGGGATCTGAGCTATCTATGTTCTATGAGATCCTCATTACCATATTCATTTGTTCATTCACTTCTCCGTTAGAAGAATCGAATCGAGTTCCATGGCTAGCTATCACGGAAACTCGAATTATTTGTGTAATTATTCTTTTTTTCATATATAGTTTTGATTACCTTTCTTTTTGTTGGGTTTTGTCAATGTATTTTATTTGTTCAAGGAGGAGTTTTCTTGTTGGATGTGGAATAAAACACAAATTATTATTAGTTATGTATGTACATAAAAATGTTCATTGTTGGATTTGCATTAATACCTGCTTGAGATTAAGCTCTTTTGACCTTTTTTTCCTTTTTACTTTAAGAATTTATTGTGATATTATTCATAAACGGAATGGGAAGTTCAGCTTTGAGGGGTCGAGAGCTTATATCATACTATGTCAGACAAATTTTCAAACTTGAGGATGTGAAGTTAAAATGTGTATATATATATATATTTATTTATTTATTTATTAATTTATATTTATTTAAAGTTTGTGGGCTGAGCAAAATGGACGGATATGAATTTAATAATTATAACGTGTGTTTTTAGTACTGTTTTGTTTAGTTTGTGGGTTAATGCAGGTCAGATACGGGTCAATTTATATATTTTTTAAAGTTTAAAGATGACGTAAAATGACGTTTTGTGTTATTTGTTGAAGTCTATTTTTTTTAATTTTTATTTTAAAATATTTTTTCTCAAAACGATGATGTTTTATAGAAACTCTGCGAGTTGGCTCATTTAACTCACAAATTGGCTATCGCAGGTTGCAGACTTGAGGGTTTTCAGTCTGCGGGTCAAACGAATCAGTCTGTATCAGCCCATTTTATTGTTCAGTCTGTGACGGATTGAAGCGGACTGACCCATTTAACACTACTAGGACTCTCCCTCTTGGATCCGTCCTTGATACCATTTGTCTAGTATTAATAGGGAATTATTAAATATAAGATAATTTTATTAATACATGATAATTTTTTATAATTTTAATTTTAAAAAAAATTAAACAAAAGACAAAAGAAACGAAAAGAAAAAAAAGGGTCCCCTTCCCCAGTTTTTCTTTTTTTCCTTTTTTATTTTTTTAAAAATAAAATTAATTTTAATAAAATATTATTTTATTAATTTTTTATTTTTAAGTTTTTAAAATTTTATATTAAAATTTAAAATTTTAATTTAATTACAATAATTCAAAATTAATATAAACTTGGATTACAATCAATCATAATTTTTAAAATTTGATTTTTTTCTTAATTTTTAAAAATTTAAATAAGTAATTGAACTCAATATAATTTGAATGAAACGATGAATTTTGATCGTTCATTAGACTTTATTATATAATGATTATTAATAAATAAATAAAATAAATATTACATATTAAAATTTGAAATAGAGTGTTTGAAGGGAAAAAAGGGTTAAAATTATTTAAAAAATTATCATATATTAATAAAATTATTTTATGCTTAGTACTTATCTGATAATATTATGTTCAAATTTACTTTGCTCGTTTGAATATTCTACATATATAAAGTGGGGTTACTTTTGTTATATCTTATTTTTATTTTTAATGATTTTCCTTGTTATAGATCGCGAAGACTGCATTCTTTCATGCTTATATATTCTTGAAAAATTTTAGATTCGATTAATAAATAATATTTTTTAGACATAACAGACTAAAATAATAATCAATTCAGTGTCTAATGGTCAAGTTTAATGTTCATTGCATGTGGTCATTCCTTTTCCTTATTTTTTTTAATAGAATAATTTTAAAAAGAAAAAATACTAATGGTTCAATGACCAACTAATCCAATTAGTCTCAATACATTAATGCAGAGAGAATAATTATTCATTCTCTCTCTTTCTCTTATATAAATGCTTTAGAATCACTTTGAAGCGCTTTAATATGAAAATATGCGAGTCCAACATGTAGTTTTGATATAATGAGTGATAAGAGCATCATTTTTTGCAATTAGTGATCATTTAATTTTATTTATTTATCCTTCTATATTAGGATAATCAAAAGCATTTCTTCCTATCCCGCTAACCATTTGATGTTATGGTCGTTTTAATTGATTCTATTCCTCCATATTTCTTTATTTAAGTATTCATGCTGAGGTGCGGGCTATGAAGGCATAGGTCCTCTAGAATAGATTCTGGAAAATGACTCCCAAAATTTCTGATCCCCAAGAAGACGACCTCAGGGCTAAAACCAGTCACTTTAATCTAACTTGTACGACATATATTATGCATTATATGTTTGAATCATCCATAGACCATAGTCAATTATACAATACATTTTATGCATTACATGTTTGAATAATTCATACTAAGGTGACTTGAAAAACACCAAGTGGTAAGACTTTGATTTCGTATCAAGAAACCTGAATCTCAGTCAGCCACGTCCCTTGATATACAGATAACTGAGATGACTACACTCAACCGAGCATTTGAAAAATCTGAGTTCAATATGACAAGAAAGAGAGGTAGAATCATGGCGTCATCCAATGCATCATAAAATTTTGCATCGAGTTTCGAATATGATATTGTCCAAATACACCCGTTATGATGATGGAGAAATGCATATTTAGCTTAAAGACATGGCCACAAACTCTTTTTTCCAGGGCATGAAGCAAAGCATTTTCACCAAAAAATAGTTTATGGTATAAATTAAACATTTCAATGACCACTTTCAGTTAGAGAAATGAAAATCTAGAATAAAAGCTTTACAGTACCTTACAACCATTTAAACAAATAAAAACAAACCCCAAAAAAGGGTGACTAAATCACAAACTAATGTCAATGCCCCTAGCTGAAATAAGTCACTTGCAGATAGGCAGAGAATAATGTTAGACCCACTGTTGTTTCGTTGCCTCCATTCTCTTCAGCAATCCGGCGATCTCAGCTTGCATCCGCATTTTCATTTTGTAATAATCACAATGTGAATTTTCTAATATCTTGAGCTCCTCTAATCTTTTCCTATGCCTTTCCTCGGTTTCCTGCAGACACAGCTCTGCTAGCTTCTCACCATATTCCTCCTCCAATTTCTCAGTTTTTATCCTGATCATTCTCTTGAAACCATCTGCTTCCCTTCGTGCCTCATCTGCCTTGCTCTGGAACATCCTTGCTTCGGCGTCTTTTACCCGCACAATGCTCTCCAAGCTGTCAAAACCATCTTTCTTGGATAGTTTCACGGACCATTCATCTTCAATCATCTTGTTACTCATGAGGGAAGCTTTCACCTCATTTTGAAAATCCACAGGCATGAAATCCTTTCGACCACTTGATGAGCCCAAATTGTATAAGGAGGATTTTGGGAGAAGACAGTTGGATGATGGAAGAGACGCTACTTCGTTTCTAAGAGGTACCTGATTTGTGATATCTTTTGAGGGAACAGATGAAGATGCTAAGTCTGAGAAACCATCTGCACCTAGAATTGATGACAGAACAGGACGATAAATTACCGAGTTAGAATTCAATTTGTCTTATGCTGTAAATATCAAGGAAAACCAAGGGGAACATCCAAAATCATATAGGAATCACACTTTTGCCAAAAGCCTAGAGAAATTATGAGATCAAATAATAAGGAATATAATTACAAATGGTTGGAATATCGGGAATGCAATGGATGCCTTTCAGCCCCTTATTGTTGTTATCTTCTTTTGTCTTTGCATGGAAAAGGGATAATGCATTTTTGCAGCAATCCAAATAGAAAAAAGAATAAGAGAAAAAGTCAAAACCTGCTTCTCAGATAATTTTGACCGCCGCAGAAAGGAAACAACTCAAAATTACAAAGCGTGGCCAAGAATAAATTTGTCTTATTCTGCTTACATTTCATCATTGGCAATTTGCAATAACCATTTGCACCGGGCCAAATGGATCAAAATGGCAAACTGCACCACATGATCTCAAACTTACACCTGTTCGACCTAAAAATCCAGAAAGAAAGAGCCTGTGTCTCAGCACTAAACTCTCTCCATCAGCTGTCGAAGAACAGGAGAAGAAAAGAGGTTGCATGTCGACAAGGCAAACCTGATGTTTCTCAAAAATTCCATTTTCAATCTAAAATTAAACTGGACAGATCTTAGCTGGAAATATGACAGTGAGGCAAATCAATGAAAATAACACCAGGAGAATAACATATTGCTAGTTTTCAGGTCAGACATACCCCCAACACCAACTAGTTATTTGGTTTCAGTTCAAAATGCTGTGACCCTACAAGTTAATAAAACTAGGCTACTTGTACTCCAGCAAGACATAAAAGAATATAAACTCTATAATGCAGCATATGAACTCAAACTCTAAAATAACTTTTTAGGGTTCGATTAATCTAGAAGATGGGCGCAACAAGAACTAGAGGATCTGAAAGTTCAATTAATCAAGCTGGAAGTTCAATATAAACTCTGTTTATTTGAAAACTCAAAAATAATCTTTTAATGGTTCTTATAAGACCTAAATGACAATAATCAAAGAACTCAGTGGTGAATGAATAAATGGCCATCACATGATAGACTTGGTTGGGCCACCAATTTTTAAGCCATTAAGTTGATCGTCCTTTCAGTAATGCTATACAGATGACAGAATTCTGTTGCAGTAGCTAATTGGGAATAAAACATTATTCTTTTTCCCCCAAGATTTTGCCACTTTTCTCTCTACTTGTGAGTTTTCGAAATATATTTATGCCAAGATCAGCAATATGATATCTCAGAAAAATTAAGGATAAAAGTTGGCCAAAGTAACATTATGAGAACGTGATCTCAGTATCATCCAGGCCAGAACATGAAAGAGCATCAAGAAAATATAAAATTAATAATAACAGAAAATAAATTTGATCATAACACTAAAATTAACAATAGTATCATCCACATGAAAACAGACTAGTGCAGGGTTACTTGTGTTGTCCAAAGCTAACAATGGATTATAAAATAAAATGGATGTACGATGCAGGTTGAAATACATAATGAACCATTAATGCAAGATATACATCAAATGAGCATGATTAAACCATGTTCATGTTCTCTATCAGAGTAATAAGAGAATGAATGACTATGCAAACTCAACTCTGCTCTGAAATTATTCAACTTTAGCTGGCATATTTTTATCTTAAATGCAATTAACTTAAACAGATTTAGCTATTTCAATAGCAAGTCATCCATCTCTAAGCAAATATATTAGCTCTGAAGGCAGCAAAACAATTGCAAATAAAATAGCAGTAACTTCTTTGCTACATAGAAAATTTGAACTAATTACAAGAAGGAATGATATAACAAAGTAAAAAAAACCAGACAGGAAAACAACAAAATAAATAAATGAAGCAATAAGGAAGAGAAAAAGTGTTGGTATGCGGACTTACAACTGAAAAACTGAAAGATGAAATTGCAAACTTCTGAAGGGGATATTATCTTGCTTTGTAGCTTGGCGAGCATCTCATCAGCTTTGGCATGCAACTCCTTGCTTTTCAGATCTTCACTTCCATGAAAAATTTTCCTAACACAGTCGAGCTCTTTCATAAGGGTTTCTAGGCCCCAGTCTCTTGCACAAGACAGAAACACATCCTTAACAAAACCAAACATCTCTGAAGCATGACTACAACCAAGACAGTGAAATTGCATCTCAGTGGTTCCTGATGGACCCTTCAAGCTGGGACCTGGCCTGATAAGATTTTTCTCAATGCCACAGGTAGCATGACACCAGTGTGAGCAGACATCACAGCCAACCCAACTGCAAGTGTTGGCGGCACAATCAAAGTTAAGACATACAGGACACATGCATTCACTGCAGAACCCCTTTTTGGTTGAACAAATCTTACAGTCACAGTCATCTACAGGTAATAACCTCTTACAATTAATATTTCGACATCTTTCAAGTAAGAAGATATCTACCAATTCAATGGTTGGAAGGCAAATCTTGCTAGACAAATAGGCTTCAAGGCCCATTTTAATCGCAACCAGAATGTCAAGTTGGTTCTTGTGAGCCTTTGACAGAGTCTCAGTGGTGAGATCAGCTCTCCTTTCAAGCCTGCACTGCAGAGCAGTTAACTCGTCTTTCCTCTCAGGTTTTGCAATGAGATTTTTGAGGTATTCTTTTGTAGACAGGATAGTTTCTTCAGGAAGCTCCTGAATTATTTGAGCCATTACAGGGATTGGCTCTGCTACTATTTCCCGAAGTATCCTCTCAGGTCTAGAAAGCTTGCGAGTTCTTCCCCCATCAAAGTTCTCCAAACCTCTCAAATTCTCTGAAGCTCTCCCTCTTGAATCACCTGACTGAGTATCCATCCTTGGCCTTGCAGGTAACTCCGAAGGGAAAAATGAACTATTATCAGAACTTGCACCCCTATAGAGACTATTGTTTCCTGCATCCTTGTTAGTGAAACGATTACCAAATGCAAAAGCCCCAGGGCCATGATTAGACAAAGAAACAGTTCCATCACCAATAGGCCTAAATCGGCTATGGACTGACCCATTAGTACCCTCACCAGCATTCCATATCTGCTCATCCCTCCGATGACTCCCAACTGAGTGTTCATAATTCTCAGTTGAATTTCTTGTTAGAGAACAGCTCGGGTTATGGGAGAAAGGGAGGGAATAAGAGTATGACATTGAGGCTGCTGTAAAATCATTCGAATATGTAGTCCTTGTATTGTTATTCGAGGGTTCCAGTGACTGCACACTCCTACTAGGCCTCAACCTTGATGGGAAATCCCCATTTTGGCTTGGAGGCTCACCATTTTGCACGCGGTTCGATCCAGCTAAAGAGAGTGAAACATCAGGAAGAGCTAAAGATAGCTTCAGAGTTTCCATCTTTGGCTTCTTCTCCGTATTTTCAGCCTCACTTTCTCCATTTCCTTCAACCAGCCTTTTACAAGAATTCCCCCTATTCTCATTCAAACAAAGAAAATCTCTCTCTACCCACTGAACGTTTTCCTCATTTTGATCCTCAGAAACCATTACCTCTTTCCCCTTGAAGCTGCTACTATTACAACCCATTTTCTCAAAGGAAGTCAACAAATTTTTACCTGAAATTCCATCTTTGGAATTGTCACAAAGATAGCTAAGGGTAAGCTCTTGAAACCCAGAATTTCCCGTCTTTTTCGTCTCAGGAGCACCAGAAGCAGACCCCTCAAAATTTCTCATCGTTTTTTCTGCCGAGTCCACCAGAAAATCATGACCCTTTTCTTTAAACCCCATTTTCTCATCTGGGATCCCAGAATTTCTACTTTTTCCTTCAGATACATCATTTGTATTCTCTCCCCCAACCATCTTGCTCTCTGACTCACCTGAATTCTCTTTCTCTTTCATCATCACCATCAATTAAACAACCCACACGCAGTAAAAGAAGAAAAAAAATTCAAAGATTCTTCCTTTTTCTTTTTAATACTGATGCAAAGAAAGAGGGATCAAATCAAAACTTACAGATTAACAGGAAGGGAGAAATCCCAAGCCAAGGGCAACCCTGAAATTCTGACAGAATCTGAGGTCTAACAGTAATCTTCAGCTCTTTGACTCCATAGCTCTCCGTCTCTCGTTCTCCCTCTCCCTTCCCCTGTATGAGTTTATTCGCCAAATTGCAACGGCTGAATTTGTCTTTTCCAAACATTAATTAATTGCATTCTAAACACTAATTTGGGTGTTGATTTTCTGCAATCAGTGTTCAACGTTCACACGAGACTTTTGAGAATCACTTTAACGCGGAGAGAAGGAAAAGAAGGCATTTGGAGTCTGGAGCTGGGGCCCGGGTCTGGGATGCAGCGAACGTGGAGTGGGGTTGGGTGCAAGAGGAAGGAAATGGCGGATATGCCCCACTATTGGGATCGAATTTGAACAGAGTGGTCCAATGGCTTCCTCCTACACCTAAGCAAATTGTAGCGGGAGAAACAACTGTTCTTTTACTTTATAGAACTGAGCAAATACAAAAGAATATATGGGGAGAACAATGGGAGAATTTGAGGGCTGACTTTTTTTTCTGGCTCCGATTGGCATTCATCCACTTATGTCTCAAGAACACATTATACACATTTTTGTTTGGTGATGTAAAATGTTGAATAAAACAATTGTTTAATTAGTAAAGAATTTCTTAGCAAAGTAGAACTTTTGATCTCAAAATTCATTGAAAGCAGAAGAAAAAGGAGAGTAATAGTATGTTTGAATCAAGAGAAGGAGAGGAGAGAAAACGAAAGTATAGAAAAAGAAAACAAGAGAAGAGGAGAGGACGAAATTGAGCAATTAGGATAATGTTTAGATTGAGGAAAACCAAAGTATAAAAAATTCAGTTACAAAGAAAAGAGAGGAGTTTTACTAATGAACTTACCGAGGAAGAGTTGAAGAGTTGGGGCGTATTTGGATTGATTTTTTATTTAAGTTGAACTATATTAAAAATTATAAAGTAAATTATTTGTGTGAAATAAAGTGAAGTTCAAAATAAAAAAAGTAAAATTTTTTATTTAAAAATCAATCCAAGTATACCCTTAACATCTCATGATTGTATACCCTCTAGAAGGAAACAAACTAAAGCAATAAATTTGTTTTGAATATATCAATTATGTAGATATTTATTATTTCAAGTATTAATTTATGTTTGAACTTGTAGAACATGAAAAGTTATTAATTACAACTAAAGTTAAAATATCTATCTTTTATAAATTACTGTCTCCATTACCTCTATTATCTTAGAAAACATGTAAAATCATTGGAGGTAAGTTATGGAAGAAATAAAGAAATAATTATGATAAGAATGATTATTTCCAACTATATAAATAGAACTATATAGGATAGCTTGTTAGATGATATATGATAAAAAATTCTTAGTAAAATTCTAGTTTTTTTTTCTATTTTTCTTGAACTCTCTCTTTATTATAGTTCAAAATCTTATTTATTATTATTTTATAGTACTTTCATACCTATTGCCACTAGAATTTCATAACAAGAATAATCTTTTAGTTTACATTTTATCCTTATTGAACTCTAATATAAAGTTAAATAAAATTTTTGCTCCTAAACAAATTTTGCAAGAGCTTCAAATCTCATTCAATATTACAATTTCAATCATTGATTTGCTACATTATTTATTCCTTTTTTAATATTTATAGTACTGAATTTCTTCATTATTTAGTAAAATTATGATAAATTTGATTGGAGTTGCGCTCATAAAGTTTCACTCCTATTGGGGAGATGCTTGGAATACAGCTCTTCTAACAGAGTACAATAATTAGATTGGATTACTAACGAGGATTGTGCATTTCAAGAATTAGTCATTGTAAAGTATCTCACAACGTAATGAATTTTGAACTTCAATAGAGAAAAGAGTAATGAATTTTGAACAAAAACTCAGGGGATGGCTGCTTTGAGATTGAGTAGTATTTCTTGTTTGGGACTTTGACTAGCGGTATATTTGTGAAAACTCTCTGTGCGTCTGTGTGAGGAAGGAGGAAAACAAAAAAAGAATAAAAAAATTGAAAAATGAACTGAAACAATTTACAAAGGAAAACTAAGCTCAAATTTAGCTGCAGTATATTTTTTCGAATGAGAGTAATTTGAGTTATATAGAAGATAATAAAAATTACTTGAAGTGTGATAGTGAAAAAATATTTTTGGGGAGATATTTGAAATCTAAAAATATTTTTTATTTAGCAAAGACATAAACTAAAATAAGTTTATTTTACAAAATTCTGAATGAATGTGAATAGTATTATGAATTTAAGTGTTCGTAACGCAGAATTAAAGCAAAAGCGTCACTCAATATGTTTAGAGAATAACAATATAAAACTAAGAAAAAGAGAAGATAGAATATAGAGAGAGAAAGTAAAACTCAAGAATCAAGACTAAAATATGTATCTCATTAATGTCATCATATGGCCCTATATAGGCTCATAATACAAGAGTTTATGGAAATCCAAAATCTAATGGGGAAAGAAAATCAAATCTGATTAGGAGTCATATTTGGGAATTTAGTTCTCTTCAAGAAACTGACTAATATGAACATTCACATATTATTTCATAACACTCCCCCTTAGATGTTCATAAAGAATATGCCTCGTTAAAACCTTACTAGATAAAAATCCAGTGGAAAAAAAAAAAACTCTAGTGAAGGAAAAAGAGTATATCATTCTTTATGTCATTATTACTCCCCCTGATAAGAAAATCATTTGAAATTTCTTAACCGATGCTTTTCAACCAAATGTTATTATCGGTAAGGTCTTAGTGAATGATTTGTCAAATAATCAAATTCATTGCACATCAATATTACATCTCTTTTAGAGCTTGTGAGTAAAAATATACTTTATATTTCCTTAGATATAATCCAAACTTTATTATCATCCAACAATATAGTTGGAATTCCTTCTTAGAGGATATATATTTATCTCGAATACATTAATCATGATCACATATATTCTCAACCAACATCATGAATTTTTATAAGTTGAAGATGTGACTGTTATAATCAACATATGCATATAAATGCATAGTTTATGTGGATCATATAGATAACTTATACCTTTCATATCCATCTCAACATAAGTTGATTTTTCTCAATATTCGAAATAAATTATCTCAAGGAGATATTAAAAAGCAAGCTTAATGCCGTCTCAAAATTTATTGGGTAGAAAAGAACTAGAATAGATATCTGCTTGCATGCAAACAAGTGTATTTATGCTCTAAATTGCAGAGTTATGGTACTTCAGGACCAAAGAGTTTTTCAATATCCTTTAATAGATATAAAGGATCTTTGATGAAATCATATTTTAATTATTATTTAGAATTAATTTTTCATTTATTTAAAGGCTAATTGATATAAATCTTATGACTTTGATTTGGTTTTGGTGAATTAAATATTAATGTACTTAGTATGAATTAATTAAGATGATTTTATTTATAAAGTACACTTTAATTCACTAATTTTACTAATTATTGATACCAGGGCAAAATGGTAATGTCAAGAGAAGAAAATATGAAAGAAAACTTGGATAGGAAAGGAAAATAAAAATTTATCATGCTATTTCAAAATTTATAAAGATTCAATGTAAAAAAGAAAATGGAAGATTCTAAAATTGATTTTGGTTTGAAATAGGATTTGGAATGGATTGAAATTTCTAATACACAAAAAGGAGGAGAATTCGGGGAGGAAAAGGAAGAAGAGAAATTACGGGCAGCAAAAGGCCAATGAATTAGGGCAAGCCAAGGGGAGAAAAAAATAGGGTAGCCGAAAGGAGCAAAGTTTGGGGCAGCCAAAAGAAGCACAAATCGGGCAGCCAAGAGAAGAAATCCGGGGGAGCCAAGGAGGATATTTTCCGGGGCAGCAAAAGAAGCAAATTTCGGGTAGCAATTGGAAAGGAATTCAGGCAGCCAAAAGGGCAGCAAAATCGGGCGGCAAAAAGGAAGCAAATTTGGGGCAGCCAGGGAGAAAAAATCGGGCAGCAAGAAAGGAGATTTTGGGGCAGTTTAATTGAGAGAAATTGAGGGGCAGCCGAGGAGGAAGGGAGTTCGGCAACAAAGAGAAGGAGAATTGCGACAGAAGAAAGAGACGAAAAAGGAAAAAAGGGAAAAAGGAGAGTTGATCGAGAAGAAGTAAAAGGAATAGAGAAGTTTTTTTGTGTTTATTTATTTTTTATGTTAATTAAATTTATGGTTTAGAATATTCGAATCATGAATAGCTAAATCTTTTATGACTAAGACCTTCGATAAAGGTTGAAACTCTTATGAATTTAATTTATTTCAATTAAAGATTGTTTTTTTAATATCGATTTTGGTTAATTGTTATTATTGTTTTTAATACTTGTAAGTTTCTGGCCAATTCTTGCACGCCTTTAAATTTATTCTAGTGGCTGAGAAGTGCTAGTTTAAATTGGATCATGGTAATAACAACACATCGTAAAACTGACTAGAGATAGATTCGGTTTCTTTGTGTGGTTTCTAGCGAGTAGAAAACAAAAGTTAAGGAATTCTATAGAGGTGTTTGCGGCTTTGATAATTAAAATCACGTAGAGATACGATTGGTTTATTAATTAAAGTTAGGAGCTTTTCACCAAGAGATTGGGTCTAGCTTATAATTGGGAATTCTACCATTAACCAAGCCGAGAATTAGTTTGAAGAAATAAACTATTTTTCATAAGAGGAGTAAGCTGGATTTGGAGTGTCTTAGTCTATTCATTGCCATTGATTTTTAATTAATTTATTAATTTTTGTGTTTATTATTATTGTTAATTATTTTTATTGATAATTAAATTTTAGATAAAATCACATTTATTTTGGTTTAAGTTAGGTTATAAGTAAAAGAATTTTGCAGTTAGGTAGTAATCCTCGTTGGGACGACTTGTACTCACTACTTTATTACTTGTTCGATATTTGTGTACTTGCAAATTTCACATCAAGTTTTTGGCGCTGTTGCTGGGGATTGTTTTTATCTAGTGTAGAATTTAATTACTAAGCCTAAGTTTAAACTTTTTTTTTGAAAAAAAATCAAAAAAAATATTTTTGGTATTTTTAATTTTTTATTTTATTTTGTTTATTATTATTATTATTATTATTTTTGTTTGTGCATGAATACTCGTAGTTCCTCAAACAAAGAACCTTTGATCTACATTTCTGATATTGAAAAGTTTGCTTGTCATAATAGGAGTGAATTTTATAAGAGGAAATACGAAGAAATCGTCACGCCAATCGAATCTTCAAATTTAGAGGATAGTTTCGAATTCGACTGTAACAGTGAACCAATGAAGAATAATCAGCCAAGAGGTATGACTTTAAAGGACTATATAAAGCCAAAGATGGAGGGTCATTCTCCAGCCATCAACTGTCCAGGGGTCACTGCTGCAACTTTCAAGATTGAGCCAGCATTCATTCAAATGGTTCTCAATACTCCATTTTTCGGATTGTCACATGAAGATTCGCAAGCGCATATATCAAACTTTTTGGCAATTTACGATACTTTTCAACTTGGTGGAGTACCTGAAGATGCAAAAAGGCTCAGGCTTTTCCCTTTCTCTTTAAGGGATAAAGCTAGATCATGGCTAAACTCTCTTCCTACAAATTCTATTTCTAATTGGGACCAATTGCAAGAAGCATTTTTAAATAAATACTTTCCCCCAATTAAGACTATTCAGATGAGATCTAATATTTACAATTTTTTGCAGGGTCCTAATGAGTCTTTACATGATGCATGGGAGAGGTTCAAAGAGTATCTTAGGTTATGTCCTCATCATGGAATGGCAATAGGAATGCAAGCACAAACATTTTATAATGGTTGCAGAGAAGATGTTAGATCATCATTAGATGCAGCTAGTGGTGGAGCATTCATGTCAAAAGAAGAGCAAGCAGCATGGAATTTATTGGAGGAGATGGCCTTGAATAACTCTCAATGGTTTAACCCAAGAGCTATTCCCCCAAAGAAGGTCGCTGGAGTGGCGGATATAGACCCTAATGCAGGAATCATGGCTCAAATTGATGCAATAAATAAGAGATTGAGTTCGTTGAATGTTGCAGCCATAAACCATCACTGCGAAATTTGTGGAGGAAATCATCTCACAAACCAATGTTTGCAAGCTAATATGGTGAATTCTTATTATAATACTAATGAAGTTAATTTTGTTGGACAAAATAATAGGAATAATGATCCATATTCATCCGCTTATAATTCGGGATGGAGGAACCACCCAAATTTTGGATGGAGGCAAAATAGTCAAGTTCAAACACCACCTCCACCCGATCTCCAACAAGAAAAGGTAAGTCTCCTTGAGAATACTCTTACAAAGTTCATTGAAGTTGCCACTAACAAATTTGTGAGTATTGAGAATGAGAATCAACAACTCAAGAAATCCTTCAAAGCAATAGAAGTTGACCAACAAAATATAAAGGCTTCTATGAAGAACTTAGAAGTACAAGTGGGTCAATTAGCAGCTGCAATACTCCATAGACCTCAAGGAGCACTTCCAAGTGACACAGAGCGAAATCCTAGGGAGTTGAAGGCTATTACGGTAATTGATAAAGAGGATTTCGCCAAAGGAAAAGAGGTGGGGCATAGAAAAAAGGATGATTTCAAGAATTCTGAAGCTCTCAAAAATCCACAAGGTAAGAGAAGTAAGAAAGGTGAGGAAGAATATAATAATGACAATGTTAATTTTAATTCTCTTCCTTTCCCCCAAGCTGTTAAGCATCATTACATTGATTCTCAATTCAAAAAGTTTCTTGAAATATTCAAGAAACTTTAAATTAACCTACCTTTTGTGGATGCCCTAACACATATGCCTTGATATGCAAAATATTTGAAAGATATTTTGGCTAGCAAAAAGAAACTCCAAGACTTTCAACAGATTTGCTTAAACGAGGAATGCTCTGCAGTACTTCAAAGAAAATTACCGCCTAAGCTGCAAGATCCAGGGAGTTTTCATATTCCTTGCTCTATTGGTGATTTTTATTTTAAAAATGTGTTGTGTGATTTAGGTGCTAGTATCAACCTCATGCCTTTATCCGTTTGTAAAAAATTGGGATTGAAGGAAATTAAGGACACTACTATTTGTCTCCAAATGGCTGATAGATCAATAAAATATCCTAGGGGAATAGTAGAAAATGTCCTTGTTAAGGTTGATAAATTATATTTTCCAGTGGATTTTGTGATTTTAGATATGCAGGATGATTTTGATCTACCTTTGATTTTAGGTAGGCCCTTTTTGAATACTGGTAGAACCTTAATTGATGTGAAAAAGGTCAAATAACATTGAGGGTTGGGGATGAATGTATACAATTAAATGTTTTTGAATCATTGAACAATTCCTCCAAGGGAGAATCTATATGTGCTATAAATATTCTTGATGTTGTAATGGATGATTCTTCTAAACTTTTTGCAGAAAAATTGAATTCAAAATGGAACAAACCATTCAAGGAAGAAAGAGAGCTTCCAAAAGAGGACATTGAGGATAATGTGAAAAAAAGGAAGTTTTTCCTAAAGCGGCACAAAGTCAAATATGGTTTGACAAGAAGAATGCTTATGGGCGGAGAAGCTTGTCTTTTCCATGATCCTCCTTAATTCATGCTCTTACATAGAAAGTCAAGCTCGAGACTATAAACGAGAACTACTATTTAAGTTGCTTTGCTTCTTGATTTTTTTTTCTTTCAAGTTTTATACCCAAAAAAAAAAAAAAAACACCCTTCCCTTATTTACTTTCTTTAATTCTTTTGTAGGACGTGCTTGAGCCTAAGTGGAGCTCCCATAAACGGTTAAAGATTGGACTTTCTTGGATGTTTCGTTGATTCGGCTAAGTTTCTTAACCCCTTTTGTGATTTCTTATATTTGAACATTGAGGACAATGTTTATTCTTAAGTGGGGGGGTAGGAAATTGGCTATTTCATTTTGACAATTTTTTGAAAAATTTTCAGAATTTTATGGTGTAAGAGTTTTATTTCAAAAAATTTTCTGAAAATCGTTTGAATGTTAAGTAATTGAATCTTAGTCTTGAGGAGTTATTGTGATCGTTTATATGTGTCGATTGGAAAGTAAAGAAAGGAATTTAACCTTGCATAATGCCTTTATTAATTATTCTTAACTGTGGAATTTAAATTATTTTTATTGACCATGATCTTGTGAATTGATGAGATATTTAGACTTTATTATATATTTGATGACACTCTTTTTATCACAACAACACACTAGAACTTGTTTTATTACATGCTCAAGGCGAAATATAAGGTTTCTCTGGTTTACCTTAGAAACGATGGTCATAAGCCTTCTTTGGACCGTTTGAGCCTTTCAAGCCTACCTTTAGAGTTATCCCTAGTACCCTTTTGTGCCTTAATGAGTCAATTTCCTTGCATAAACACTTAATATTTTAACCTTTAACTTTGTAGGGAGCTTGATTTATACTTCAACACTTTTGTACTTCTTGGGATTGGAATATTAAGGTTTTGAAGGAAAGAAAGATTGAGAGGGTATTGAAAAGGGAAAGCATGACTTGCTCTATATTATTGTTTTGGAAAAAAAAGTGAAAAAAAAATGAAAAAATAAAAAAAATAAAAAAAAAGAGAAAAGAAAAAAAGAAGAAGAAAGAAAGAGTGCTTATTGCAAGTCATGGTCATAAAATATCCAAAGTTGATGTATACATGAAAAAGGAATGAATTTCTTAGGAGTGAATTTAGTTATTGAGATTCTTTGTACTAAAGGAGTAAGAAAGGAGTTGGAGTATATGTTTATGATTTGGGGTCAACTTTTCTTTGCAAGCTCTCTTCTCTTTGTTTTGTCTCCTTATATTTTTCGGTTGTTAGCCAATTCTCTAACCTAACATTACAAGTGCTAAAGTCCTACCTGATCTAAGTGAAGCCAGAGTACCTAAATTAGTGGAGAGTGTGTAAGATTACAAGCTTATGGTTGTGTGAATCTTTAATATATATGTATATGGTTGTGATTATAAAGGTGATGATTGGGTGTATAATATTGCCTAGACATTGAATCAATAGCTTGGTTGTGACATGCTTAAAAAAAAAAAAATTCTTCTTTCAATTTCCACAGTTATGTTGTATTAACATTGTTATTATTCTTGGTTATTTATCTATCAATCTTTCTAGTTGATGCATATGGATGATCATTTTTAATGGAATGAGAAAGTTGATTTCAAGTTGAATGATTCCATGTCTAATGTTCTTGAGTTTTTCTATCTTTGCTCGAGGACGATCAAAGTCTTAAGTGGTGGGTAGTTGATGAGATCATATTTTAATCATTATTTAGAATTAATTTATCACTTATTTAAAGGCTAATTGATATAAATCTTATGACTTTGATTTGGTTTTGGTGAATTAAATATTAATGTACTTAGTATGAATTAATTAAGATGATTTTATTTATAAAATACACTTTAATTCACTAATTTTACTAATTATTGATACAAGGGTAAAATAGTAAAGTCAAGAGAAGAAAATATGAAAGAAAACTTGGTTAGGAAAGGAAAATAAAAATTTATCATGTCATTCTAAAATTTATAAAGATTCAATGTAAAGAAGAAAAAAAAAAATTCTAAAATTGACTTTGGTTTGAAATAGAATTTGGAATGGATTGAAATTCCTACTACACAAAAAGGAGGAGAATTCGGGGAGGAAAAGGAAGAAGAGAAATTACGGGCAGCAAAAGGCCAAGGAATTAGGGCAAGCCAAGGGGAGAAAAAAATAGGGTAGCCGAAAGGAGCAAAGTTTGGGGCAGCGAAGCACAAATCGGGCAGCCAAGAGAAGAAATCCGGGGGAGCCAAGGCGGATATTTTCCGGGCAGCAAAAGAAGCAAATTTCGGGTAGCAATTGGAGAGGAATTCGGGCAGTCAAAGGGGAAGCAAAATCGGGCGGCAAAAAGGAAGCAAATTTGGGGCAGCCAGGGAGAAAAAATCGGGCAGCAAGAAAGGAGATTTTGGGGCAGTTTAATTGAGAGAAATTGAGGGGGCAGTCGAGGAGGAAGGGAGTTCGGCAGCAAAGAGAAGGAGAATTGCGACAGAAGAAGGAGACGAAAAAGGAAAAAAGAAGAGTTGATCGAGAAGAAGCAAAAGGAACAAAGAAGTTTTTTTTGTGTTTATTTATTTTTTATGTTAATTAAATTTATGGTTTAGAATATTCGAATCATGAATAGCTAAATCTTTTATGACTAAGACCTTCGATGAAGGTTGAAACTCTTATGAATTTAATTTATTTCAATTAAAGATTGTTTTTTTAATATCGATTTTGGTTAATTGTTATTATTGTTTTTAATACTTGTAAGTTTCTGGCCAATTCTTGCACGCCTTTTAAATTTATTCTAGTGGTGAGAAGTCTTTAGTTTAAATTGGATCAGTAGTAATAACAACACATCGTAAAATTGATTTAGAGATAGATTCGGTTTCTTTGTGTGGCTTCTAGCGAGTAGGAAACAAAAGTTAAGAAATTCCATAGAGGTGTTTGCGGCTTTGATAATTAAAATGACGTAGAGATATGATTCGTTTATTAATTAAAGTTAGGAGCTTTTCACCAAGAGATTGGGTCTAGCTTATAATTGGGAATTCTACCATTAACCAAGCCGAGAATTAGTTTGAAGAAATAAACTATTTTTCATAAGAGGAGTAAGCTGGATTTGGAGTGTCTTAGTCTATTCATTGCCATTGATTTTTAATTAATATAATTATTGATTTTTGTGTTTATTATTATTGTTAATTATTTTTATTGGTAATTAAATTTTAGATAAAATCACATTTATTTTGGTTTAAGTTAGGTTATAAGTAAAAGAATTTTGCAGTTAGGTAGCAATCCTCGTTGGGATGACTTGTACTCACTACTTTATTATTTGTTCGATATTTGTGCACTTGCAAATTTCACATCAATCTTACATATAATAACCCAATAACTATTGATGTGCTATGTCCATGTGAAACATCTTCAGGATGTTCAATCAAAATAAAATGTTGACTTTTTAAATGGTTGATCACAATATTTGCTCCTCTAAATTCTTCAGGAAAAATATCTTGATCATCAAATGCTTTTCTCTTTTGAGGATTTGATTTTCAAAATCAAGAGATCAATCACGCTTCAGGCGTGTATCAAAATCATATGACTATAAAATTCATATATTTGTCTTGCTGGGACATTTATCCAAATAAAAATATCTATAAGTAGAATATTATATTGACTAACTCTACAGGAGTCAGACAAACAATCAATATGCAGTTGTATGCAAATAAATAATATTTTTAACTTCTAGTTCATTAATACTTGTGTATAGATCAAGATAATGAAAGTCATAAATGATATCCTCTTTAATTGATGATTTTCTCCCCCTAATGTGGGGAACAATATACTAATCAATAGATTGTATAATGAGGATATCTTCTGATAAAGAAATATATATAGCAAGTATAGCTACGTATAGAATTTCTTCATATATGGACATATTCGATCATTCTTTCAACCTCATGATTTCTCCTCTTTATATTGGGGCAACATATTCAAAATTAACAAAATACGAATCTCTCCATTGAGATTTGCTCCCAATACATTTAATAATCTCTTTGAGAACCCATCTCATTACATTTATGGTGGTGCAACATACATAGTGCATTTCTAAATTTAGAATGAGAAATATTTGGTTTCTGACCACAAACCAACTACTGGTGCAACATACATAGTGCATTTCTAAATTTAGAATGAGAAATATTTAGTTTCTGACCACAAACCAACTACTATGAGGAGAATTACAATATATTGGCAAAATACGAAATAAGTGCTAATAAATCACTGTCATGAATATTCTACAGGATGTTCAATATTTATCTCAATACAACCAGTATTATTAGGACAAATTATGTCTTTGGGAGAATGTTAAAATATGAGCTCATTATCAATGAATTGTGCAAACTACAGGTTGCAAAAATAATAATATATATACGATTATTTGTTGATGCATCAACTAATAATTTTTTCATATTCATCCAAAACAATACATTCAACCCCAAGTAATACTAGTAACTTTTAAATAAAACAAGTAGCACATATAAATTCGTCATATTAAGAAACTTCTGGTTCCATAATAAATTCATAATCATTCTTTGTATTTTAATGATTTGGGATGGTCCAACCAGTCATGCCAACTAATAAATTATTTATCAGTAAACTTCAAGTTTACTCAATATTGTATCTCAAATTCATAATTCTATGCAATATAAATTAGGAAAGATAAATAGTAGTATCTATAATTGACACATATTTCATGTCATAATGATAATGCATATGCCTCAAAAATTCATTTATCTAATGTCTCGATATATTGATAATATAATCAAGGCTCAAAAAATTTTCCGAGACTATATAGTAAATGATGTATTACAACTATTGACCATTAGGTGATGATCTGGTAGCTCTTCTAGAGCTTTTAATCAATTAACTCTTCTAGAGTTATTTGATCAATTAGTTCTTTAGGAACTTTGCACTACCATTTATACTTTGGACATATATTTTTAAATTTTGTCCAAATAAACTACAAATATTATTTAGACAAATTGTATCTTCATCATTCTTGATCCAAAATAAACTAAAATAATATGTAAATACTAGAATATAGTATTTAAAACTTTTCAATAATAATCATAAAATGATAAAATAGAAAAGTAGCAATTTGATAATTCAAAATTTTGGTTAACATTCAAAATGCTAAAAAAAACTCTTTTTGGATATTCAAAAGACTTGGCTACATTCACATATGCCATATCAATATTATCGACACAAGCATCATTACTATCAGTAGCATAATTTAGAAAAGTAAAGAATTATCAATAATTAATAGAGATTCATGACATGCTTGACGTACTACAAGTACGTGAAAAACTTTCATATTGCATCAATAACATGTTAGAATTATTACTTTCCATTTTTTCCTTCTCATTATTTTCTTACTTCTGATGAGTATCTATTTACTAGGGATTTAATGAGTCATTCTTATAGTATAAGAACAAAGTGTATTTCTACTAGCCGTGACCAAAATCTCGTACATTAATATATTATAATTTCTAATGTCATTCACTTCAGGAAATGACATAAAAACATTTGGTCAAGCGTCAAAATATTTTATCTAGGACTCATTTAGTCTCAGAAGATATAAATTCAAAATACTTCTGAAAAATTTCTTCTCAATATTGCTACTATAGGAGCATGTTAGAGATATGAGAAAGGAAAATTCTTTTATTCATCACATTACTAGTGATATTTCTTCTTATAACTTTAATTGAGGAGAAATTCTAAATGCAATAAAAGTTTGCATACTGATAGACATACAATCTTTTAGGCTCACTTATAACAAATCATAACTAGCATTTATATAACAATCATCTTCTAGTGATTGTATGTTTCATTCACAATTTGCTAGTAATCAGGTGGCTTTGATGCTTTGTATTTCTTAAATGGTGTCTTCAGGACCCATAATATCCAGATGCATATATTCTAATCGCCATGATTATATGAATTATTCTTACCATATCCGCATCTATGTCGACGATTTTGACCATGACTATGACCTCTTCCAAGGTCATAACCATTGGTTCTAATATATTCACTCACAAATTTAAAGTAAACTGTATTTTTGATAGAATGACCATCTTCTGATGGTCAAATCTTTCTTTTAGATCCTTCTACGAAATAAATGGATCTTTCACGATAAGATATTTCGCCTTTAGATCCTCATAGAAATGATGGCAGATAAAAATCATGGCTTTTATGTGATTTTGAGATGATGATATATTATTTTCAACAATGGTGTCTGCTAGACCCATTACATCTTAACAAATTTGAGCATCTAATATCTATGATATATAATTCTTTCTATAAATATCAAGAGTAAAAAAACGAGTTTTGAAAAATTTGTCATGAGGATTCAAAGATACAAAAAATACATCTTTTTCTCTTGATTAAACTCTTAACTTCGGTGGCAGAAACTCATGCTGATAACGTGTCATGAATTTAAGTGTTCGTAACGCAGAATTAAAGCAAAAGCGCCACTCAATATGTTTAGAGAATGACAATATAAAACTAAGGAAAAGAGAAGATATAATATATAGAGAGAAAGTAAAACTCAAGAATCAAGATTAAAATCTGTATCTCATTAATGTTATAATATGGCCCTATATATAGGCTCATAATACAAGAGTTTATGGAAACCCAAAATCTAATGGGGAAAGGAAATCAAATCTGATTAGGAGTTATATTTGGGAATTCAGTTCTCTTCAGAAAACTGACTAATATGAACATCCACATATTATTTCATAACAAATATATATATATATATATATATATATATATATATATATATATATATATATATATAGAGAGAGAGAGAGAGAGAGAGAGAGAGAGAGAGAGAGAGATGTTTAATGAATGATAGATGATAGTGATATCGAAGGGAATGAGTCAAGGGTCGTGCATGAACAAGAAGAAAAAGAGATTTTTAATGGGAAATTTTCAATTTCATCCTCATTTATTTAATGAACACCTTTCTCTGTTTCTTTTCTCTTTGTCAATGCGTTTTCTATCTTTTGTAATCACTTCTTGGAAAGATCAAGTGCAAGAACCATTCCATCTCAATTAAGCAACTGCCAACCACTCTTGTCACTATTGGTAGCTCAAACTTCAACTGTAATAGACAGAAATGCCACGGCCGGAGCATCCCTTGGTGGCTAGAGTTCATAGAGATGTTGAGTTCATTTTGGAGGACCTGGAGCGGTTGCTAGATCATCAGTCCTTTCCATTCATTAATATGAGGGGTCGAATTTCATGTCTATGTCAAGATCTCAAATTAGTTGAATCCTTCATCAGAACTGTGCCAGGATGTTCCAATCACCTCCAAATTATTTTAGATACAGTCTCTGAAATTACAGAAGTATTAGATGAACTCCTGAGATCCATTGACTCCTACATCGTCGCAGTTGATGATCTGGTGTGCTTCTTTCTGTCTCTCAGTAGGTTTCGGGTCTTGGCTTCTCTTAGTTTCTTGCTATGCTACCGACCGGTCTTTCTGTTTCTCTCTAGATTATATTATCCGCTACCTTTCTTTCTGTCTCTCGGTATCTTTCAGCACATGGTTTCTCTCATTCTCTTGCTACTCAACGTCGCGGCAATTATCTCCCTCTTGCAAAATTTGGATCTCCTGGTTAATCTCATGCTATATTTCTGCCTCTCGATTTTTTTCTGGTTTTTGTTCTGTGTCATCAGTCCTCGAAAAATAGCACATCTTGTAAAGATGATCAAATTTGTTGAGGAAAAGATTTTAGATGTTCACACAGATGGAAGTTCTACAGAAGCTGGAAACTCATCAAACGGAAAGGCAAGTTCTAGTTCTGTCATAGAGGAAAATATTGTAATTGGCCTCGAAGAAGAGCAAAAGGAGCTGCTGGACAGACTCATTGGAGGGCGGAAGCAACTGGAAGTGATTCCCATTGTTGGGATGGCTGGAATTGGTAAGACCACTTTGGCCAAAAAATTGTATAATCATTCCTCTGTCGTTTATCAATTTCACATTCGTGCTTGGACTTCTGTGTCCCAATCATACCGGAAGAAGAACTTGATGCATAATATTCTGAGCTCTATAGTCAATGAAAATGATACATTTCTTTTCATGAGTGAAGATGAGCTAGGCGAGAAGTTGTATAAATGTTTGATGGGAAATAGATATTTGATTGTCATAGATGATATATGGGATATTCAAGCTTGGAATGATTTGGAAAGGTACTTCCCAAAGAATGAAAATGGCAGTAGGATTTTGATGGCTAGTAGAGTTGAGAATGTGGCTTTGAACATTAGGCTAATGAGAGACCCATACTATTTGCGCTTTTTAACTGAAGATGAAAGTTGGGATTTGTTTCAACGTAAAGTATTTGGTGATAGGAGCTGTCCAGAAGAACTTAAGGGCTTAGGGAAGAAAATAGTTGCAAGATGTAAAGGTTTGCCTCTTGTAATTGTTGCTATAGCTGGACTTCTTGCAAAGGAAGAGGAAACACCCGAATGCTGGGCACAAGTTGCTGGAGACATAGGATCGTCTATCAATAATGATTGGGAGCAACTCATGGAAACATTAGCTTTAAGTTACAACCATTTGCCTTCTTCATTGAAATCTTGTTTCCTTTATCTTGGATCATTTCTGGAAGACTATGAGATCCCCGTGACCACGTTGATAAGATCATGGATTGCCGAGGGATTCATTCAGCAGACTGCTGAGAAGAGATTGGAGGAGGTAGCAGAGGAATATTTATTGAATCTTATCAATAGAAACCTTGTCATGATTTCAAAAAGACGCGCTGATGGTAGAATCAAATCCTGTTATATTCATGATGTACTGAGAGATCTGTGCCTCATGAAGAGCGAGGAAAAGAAATTTATGCAGCTTGGTTGCCAGTGTGCTTCCAATTCTAGTTCCATTCATTCTAAACCTCCTGTAGAAGATTCTACTTGTCAGTTTTACCATCATTACAGGTCACATTATGTTGGAGAAGAAAAGGTGACTAGTGAAGTGAATATGTCAGCATATAAACTTTATAGAGTATTGGATCTAAGGTTCATCAAGCAACACAAGTTTCCTGAGAAAATATTGCAGCTTCTTCATTTGAAGTTCTTGGCACTCCAGGTTGATAGAATTGAGAAATTTCCACGTGCAATATTTGACCTTTGGAACCTCCAAACCTTCATACTTAAGGGAGACAAAGGGGGAAGACTAGAGTTAACACCAGAAATTTTGAAGCTGAAACAGTTGCGACATTTCCAAACTTCAAGGGAACTGTTTTGTAATGAAGTGAAGTGGAAAGATTCACTTAGTAAACGGAAAGTCCTCTTTACAACCATATTAGATAATTTGCAGACCATTTCTTTATTGTCTCCTTCACATTTTGTTGTGCATAATTTGTTACCGATGATTCCTACTCTTCAAAATTTTGGACTTCATTTGACCTTATCTGAGACCACCAAAGATTTTGTCTTTCCTAATCTTCCCATTTCAATTCCTCTTGAAACCTTAAGCCTTGAGTATCAGACCTTAGGTATGGTTCGCTTTAGCATTCCTCATCCACGTGTGTTCCCTCCAAGCTTGAAAAAGCTCACTCTGATCGGCGGCCATGCCTATTGGAGAGAAATGTCCATTCTTGGAATGCTACCAAATCTTGAGGTTCTGAAGCTGAAAGACAATTTCTTCAGCGGATCACGTTGGGAAACAGATGATGACGGGTTCCCTCAACTCAAATTCTTGAAGCTCTCTCATATGGATCTTTGTTAAAATTGCCTTAAAAATTCTAAGATTCACACTTCAAGTCTATATATTGGTTGGCCACATGTTTTTCATGATTTATCTTAGTCTTTGAGTGGCTAAGAAAATTCAATATTGGTTAGCTATGTTTGGTGACCTAACTTGGACTAAGATGGTACAATATTGGTTGGCTATGTTTGGTGAGCTAACTTAACACATTTTCAACAATGGTAGGAAGACTTGAAGTTTGTTCACATGGTGATACATCTCTATATAAGGCAATCTTGCTTGGAGCAAAGAAGACATCCAAAAGACATTCAAAAGAGAGGAATTCATCCAAGAGAGAAATCCTCCAAGAGCTTCTCCCTAAACTATCCTATCTTTCTTTTCATATACTACCTCTTCATATATATACACACTCTTGTCATATTTATTGAGTGTAGTGAGGTGTTATCTTGAGTGTATTCTTTGTGTGGGTGTAAAAACCATTTGTATCTTCTCCATATTTTTTCATAGTGCATTTACTCCTCTCTTGCCTCGTGGTTTTTTCCTCTACATTGGAGGGTTTTCACGTAAATCTTGTGTCTCTTCCATTTATTATTTTACTTCTCATTTTATCATCAACTACCCGAACTAAATATTTATCCATTACCACGCCAATTCCGCAACAAACTCGGTATCGGAGCGTTGTAATATTTATTTGGGTTTCACAACATGACTTCTATCATGAAATTTGATGTTGAGAAGTTTGATGGAAAAATTAGTTTTGGCATTTGGCGAGTTCGAGATGATGGCCATTCTCACCCAGAGATCGGTTGAAAAAAGGCCCTTATGGAAAGGCGAAAAAAAACCAAACACTATGTCGGATGAAGATTGGGAAGAGTTGGATGAAAAAAGCCTTGTCGAGCAATCCAACTTTGTTTATCTAAAGAAGTTCTGCAGAGGTTATCAAGGAGGATACATGCTGCAGGGTATGTGGCTCAAGTTGGAGTCATTGTATATGACTGAAAAAATCTTGCCAACAAGATTAGTCTCAAGGAGCGCCTCTTTACCATTAAGATGGTCGGAGGTACACCTATTCAAACTCACCTTAATGAGTTTAATTCCATCATAGTTGATTTGGAAAATTTGGATGTTGAAATCATTGATGAAGATAAAGTCTGTCTTGTTAGTATGCTCACTCCCCCGGTCATACCGTAACTTTAAGGATATTATGTTATACGGTAGTAATGAGACCCTAACATTTGATGAAGTCAAACAAAATCTCTTGTCTAAAGAAAAATATGACTATGAGAATAATTCAAAGGATGAAGCTGAAGGGTTAATTGTTAGAGGGAGAACTATGGATCATGGTATTAGCAGTAAAAGTAAATCCAGATCAAAGTCTAGAGGCCGAGATAATATGAAATTTTTGTCGCTATTGCAAGAAAAAAGGGACATGTGATTTCAGAATGCTTTAAGTTGAAGAATAAGCAGCAAAGAGGCGAAAACAATAATAAAAAGAATTTAGAAAATTCAGCTGAAGCAAGTATTGCTCAAAAAGAGTCTGAAGGTGAAGTTTTGTCTGTTATTGATTTTGGAACTAGATCTAAAACGGAATGGATTCTAGATTCTGGTTGTTCCTATCACATGTGTCCTCATAAAGATTGGTTTACCACTTATGAATCAGTTGATTGTGGTGTTGTCTTAATGGGGAATAATGCTCGATGTAAAGTCTGTTGAAAAGGAACAATTAGAATTAAAATGCATGATGGCATGATTAGAACTTTAACTCGGTGTTAGACATGTTCCCGATTTGAAACGGAACCTTATCTCTCTTGGCACTCCCAGAGTCCCTTGGGTGTAAATATACAGCTGAAGGTGGAGTTCTAAAGGTCTCTAAAGCTGCTCTTATTTTTAATGAAAGCTAATGATTTGGGACTTTATATGTGTTGCAAGGATCTACTGTTACAGGTTCCGCAGCTGTATCTTCATCTATGTCAGATTCAGAAGTCACAAACTTATGGCATATGCGTCTTGGCCATATGAGTGAAAAAGGAATGACAATCCTGAGCAAGAGAGGTCTTTTGTGTGGTCAGAATACCGGTAAGTTGGAGTTCTGTGAACATTGCATTCTCGGTAAGCAGAAAAGATTAAGTTTTGGTACCGGAATTCATAGAACCAAATGTACTCTTGACTATATTCATTCAGATCTTTGGGGACCCTCACGTGTTCCTTCAAAAGGAGGACATCGTTACATGCTGACCATTATTGATGATTTTTCTCGTAAAGTCTGGGCTTATTTTTTAAAGCACAAAGATGAAGTTTTTTCCACTTTTAAGAAATGGAAGATTTTGATAGAAAACCAGACAGGGAAGAAGGTCAAGCGACTCGGGGACCGATAATGGTCTAGAATTTTGTGGAGGTGATTTCAACACGTTTCTGCGAAAATGAAGGAATTATGAGACACCGTACGGTTGCTGCAGTACGCCTCAACAAAATGGCGTTGCAGAACGGATGAACAGGGACATTGATGGAGAGAGTTCGTTGTATGCTCTCTAACGCTCGCCTTGCCTAAAGAATTTTGGGTCGAAGTCGCATCTACCGCATGTTATTTGGTGAATCGTTCCCCACACACATCACTTGACTTCAAGATTCCAGAGGAAGTTTGGTCGAGTAATCTGCATTGATTATTCAAATTTGAAAATTTTTTGGATGTCCTACATATGCACATGTAAACCAGGGGAAAATTAGAGCCTAGAGCTCGAAAATGCATATTTATGGGTTATGCATCCGGTGTGAAAGGGGTATCGCTTGTGGTGTCCGGGGAACTTAAGAAAGTAATTATCGAGTAGGGATGTTACTTTCAATGAAAATGTGCTAATTCTCCCTGGAAAAGAAATTGTCGAGATCTTTTGACACGGGTGATTCAAAGAATACTAACGAGAAGGTGGAGCTTGAGTTTGAAATACCAACTCCTAGTGAAGAGAATATTTCCTCATCTCCAATCACATCGGAGGTTCACGATTCCATTGAACCAGATCATCCTGAAAATTATTCTATTGCCAAAAATAGACCCAGAAGAGAAATCAAACGGCCTGAAAGATATAATGGAGAAAATTTAATTGCTTATGCTCTTGCAGTTGCAGAGGATACAGTTGAAGGTGGAGAGCCTCACACATACTCTGAAGCAATCTTGTGTCCTAATTCTTCTGAGTGGCAGGTTGCGATGCAAGAAGAAATTGAATCTCTGCACAAGAATGATACTTGGAAGTTGGTGAAATTGCCAAAAGCCCAAAGAGTTGTAGGCTGTAAATGGGTCTATAAGAAGAAAGAAGGCAACCCCGGAGTTGAAGATGCAAGATATAAAGCACGTTTAGTTGCTAAAGGCTACACTCAAAAACATGGTGTAGACTTTAATGAAGTGTTTTCTCCTGTTGTTCGTCACACTTCTATACGTGTACTTCTTGCCCTTGTTGCCTTGCAGGATCTTGAGTTAGAACAACTTGATGTCAAGACCGCTTTCTTACATGGAGAGCTCGAGGATGCAGTTTATATGCAACAACCGAGAAGGATTTGTTATTCTCGGAAAAGAAGACTACGTTTGTCACTTGAAGAAGTCTCTTTATGGACTAAAACAGTCTCCAAGACAATGGTACAAAAGGTTTGATTCCTTTATGGTTGAAAATGGGTATTGTCATAGTCAGTATGATAATTGTGTTTATCACAAGAAGTTTTCAGATGGATCTTTTGTCTACTTATTGTTATATATTGATGACATGCTAATTGTCTGCTCGTGATAAGTCACTAATCAAAGAATTGAAAGATCAATTGAGCGAGTGAATTTGAGATGAAAGATCTTGGTGCTGCAAAGAAAATTCTTGGTATGGAGATTCATAGAGACAGATCAGTTTGAAAATTATATTTATCTCAAAAGAAATTACATTGAGAAAGTTCTTGAGAGATTCAACATGAATAACTCAAAACTCGTGAGTACTCCTCTTGCGACTCATTTTAAATTATCATCCCGATTCTTGCCCTCGACCTAATGAAGAGAAAGAGCAAATGTCATATGTACCTTATTCTAGTGCGATTGGTAGTCTTATGTATGCTATGGTATGCACTAGACCTCGATCTTGCACAGGCGAGTTTAGTGTTGTGAGCAGGTACATGAGTAATCCAGTAAAGAACATTGGCAAGCGGTTAAATGGATATTTCGGTACTTGAAAGGTTCTCATGAAACTGGATTGGTTTTTGATAGGAATAAGGTGACACCCGAATATTGTTGTTGGATATGTTGACTTTCAGATTATGCAGGTGATCTTGATAAGAGAAGGTCTTTGTCGGGTTATGTATTTACTTTATGCAATTCCCGCCATTAGTTGGAAAGCTAGCCTACTGATCTATTGTAGGGCACTATCAACAACGGAGGCAGAATATATTGCAATCACTCGAAGGTATCAAAGAAGCAATTTGGTTAAGAGGCTTGGTTATCGATCTTGGTTTAACACAGGGATGTTGTTACTCGTATTTTTGTGATAGTCAAAGTGCTATTCATTTAACCAAAAAATCAGATGTATCATGAAAGGACCAAGCACATTGATGTGAGGCGGTATTTTATTCGGGATGTTGTAGCAAATGGGAAGATCATTGTGAAGAAAATTGCGACAGCTCATAATCCCTGCGGATATGCTCACAAAACCAGCTCCAAATATCAAGTTTAAGCATTGCTTGGACTTGATTGGTGTTAACCAATTCTAAAGGCCTTTTAGGGCATGGCAAAAGAGGAATATGCACATCATTTTATAAGGAGATCATCTTAGAATTTAAGTCAAGGTGGAGATTGTTAAAATTGCCTTAAAAATTCTAAGATTCACACTTTCAAGTCTATATATTGGTTGTCACATGTTTTTCATGATTTATCTTAGTCTTTGAGTGGCTAAGAAAATTCAATATTAGTTAGCTATGTTTGGTGACCTAACTTGGACTAAGATGGTACAATATTGGTTGGCTATGTTTGGTGAGCTAACTTAACACATTTTCAACAATGGTAGGAAGACTTGAAGTTTGTTCACATGGTGATACATCTCTATATAAGGCAATCTTGCTTGGAGCAAAGAAGACATCCAAAAGACATTCAAAAGAGAGGAATTCATCCAAGAGAGAAATCCTCCAAGAGCTTCTCCCTAAACTATCCTATCTTTCTTTTCATATACTACCTCTTCATATATATACACACTCTTGTCATATTTATTGAGTGTAGTGAGGTGTTATCTTGAGTGTATTCTTTGTGTGGGTGTAAAACCATTTGTATCTTCTCCATATTTTTCATAGTGCATTTACTCCTCTCTTGCCCCGTGGTTTTTTCCCTCTACATTGGAGGGTTTCCACGTAAATCTTGTGTCTCTTCCATTTATTATTTTACTTCTCATTTTATCATCAACTACCCGAACTAAATATTTATCCATTACCACGCCAATTCCGCAACAATCTTCAAGAATGGATTTCCTTCAGCAGCCACTTCCCTAAACTCGAACAGCTAATACTAAATGGATGTCTTGATTTGGAGCAAATACCATTGGACCTTGGAGATATTTCCACACTCCAGAGTATCAAGGTGTATCGGTCCTCAGACTCTGCTGTGGAATCAGCCCGGCAAATTCTAGAAATGCAGGAGTTAATGGGAAATGAACACCTGAAGGTTTTCATTTATCAGCAATTTCTAGAGTTCTAGAGAAAGCCTTCCGGGCAGAATCAGAAAAGATATACAGAGGTAACCCCCCTATGATATCTATCTTACTACTACTTCCATTCTTTCTTATATCTTCTCCGCGTTCAAGTGTTCTGTATGTCAAAATTTGATTAATTTACAACTTGACATTTCCTGCCCATTGAAGATTCTGCTGTGGACTCAGTCAAAAAAGTTCTAGAATGACAGAAATCAATGGAAAATGAAGACATGAAAGTCTTGATTTACAGGCATTTTCTAGAAAATTGGAGAAGCCCGCAGCAAGAACAATACAGAGGTAGCATTTCATCTACGTCTTCTCTGTATTTCATGTTGATGTGAAATTTGCAAGTGCACAAATATCGAACAAGTAATAAAGTAGTGAGTACAAGTCGTCCCAACGAGGATTGCTACCTAACTGCAAAATTCTTTTACTTATAACCTAACTTAAACCAAAATAAATGTGATTTTATCTAAAATTTAATTACCAATAAAAATAAATAATAATAATAATAAACACAGAAATCAATAATTATATTAATTAAAAATCAATGGCTATGAATAGACTAAGACACTCCAAATCCAGCTTACTCCTCTTATGACAAATAATTAATTTCTTTAAATTAATTCTCGACTTGGTTAATGGTAGAATTCTCAATTATAAGCTAGACCCAATCTCTTGGTGAAAAGCTCCTAACTTTAATTAATAAACCAATCGTATCTCTACGTGATTTTAATTATCAAAGCCGCAAACACCTCTATGGAATTCCCTAACTTTTGTTTCCTACTCGCTAGAAACCACACAAAGAAACCGAATCTATCTCTAGTCAGTTTTACGATGTGTTGTTATTACCATGATCCAATTTAAACTAGTACTTCTCAGCCACTAGAATAAATTTAAAGGCATGCAAGAATTGGCCAGAAACTTACAAGCATTAAAAACAATAATAACAATTAACTAAAATCGAGATTAAAGAAACAATCTTTAATTGAAATAAATTAAATTCATAAGAGTTTCAGTCTTCATCGAAGGTCTTAGTCACGAAAGATTTAGCTATTCATGATCCGAATATTCAAAGCCACAAATTTAATTAACATAAAAAATAAATAAATACAAAAAAAATAATAAGTAAAGAGCTTCTCTGTTCTCAAGCTTTCTCCGACTCTTTTTGCTCCCTTCTTCCCTCCGTGAACCCTTTGTTCTTTTTCTTGTCCAATTTATTCTGCCTCTTGGCTGCCCGATTTTCTCCCCTCGGCTTCCCTCCTCTTTTTCTCCTTGGCTTGCCCGAATTTCTCTCCAATTGGCTGCCCTAATTTGCTTCCTTTTTGGTTGCCCGATTTTCTTCTCTTGGCTGCCCGATTTCTTTTTCCTTAGGCTGCCCAAATTCCTTGCTTTGGTTGCCCTAATTTTTCCTCTCATTGGCTGCCGAATTCCTTATTTTGTGTATTAGGGATTTCAATTCAATTTGGATTCTAAATCCTATTCCAAATCAAATTCAATTTTAGAATCTTCCTTTTTCTTCTCTTGACATTACCATTTTACCCCTACATCAATAATTAGTAAAATCAGTAAATTAAAGTATACTTTATAAATAAAATCATCTTAATTAATTCATATTAAGTACATTAATATTTAATTCACCAAAACAAATCAAAGTCATAAGATTTATATCAATTAGCCCTTAAATAAGTGAGAAATTAATTCTAAATAATGATTAAAATATGATCTCATCAACTACCCACCACTTAAGACTTTGATCGTCCTCGAGCAAAGATAGAAAAACTCAAGAACATTAGACATGGAATCATTCAACTTGAAATCAACTTTCTCATTCCATTAAAAATGATCATCCATATGCATCAACTAGAAAGATTGATAGATAAATAACCAAGAATAATAACAATGTTAATACAACATAACTGTGAAAATTGAAAGAAGAATTTTTTTTTTTTTTTTGAAACATAGCACAACCAACCTCTTGATTCAATGTCTAGGCAATATTATATACCCAATCATCACCTTTTTAATCACAACCATATACATATATATTAAAGATTCACATAACCATAAGTTTGTAATCTTACACACTCTCCACTAATTTAGGTACTCTGGCTTCACTTAGATCAGGTAGGACTTTAGTGCTTGTAACGTTAGGTTAGGGAATTGGCTAACAAACGAAAGATATAAGGAGACAAAACAAAGAGAAGAGAGCTTGCAAAGAAAAGTTGACTCCAAATCATAAACATATACTCCAACTCCTTTCCTGCTCTTTTAGTACAAGAATCTCAATAACCAAATTCATTCCCGAGAAATTCATTCCTTTCTCATGTATACATCAACTTTGGACATTTTATGAACATGACTTGCAATAAACACTTTTTCTTTCTTTTTTTTTCTTTTTTTTTCTTTTTTTTTTTGGATTTTTTTTCAATATTTTTTTCACTTCTTTTTTTTTTTTTTCCAAAACAATAATATAGAGCAAGTCATGCTTTCCCTTTTCAATACCCTTTCAATCTTTCTTTCCCTCAAAACCTTAATATCCCAATCCCAAGGAGCACAAAAGTGTTGAAGTATAAATCAAGCTCCCTACAAGGTTAAAGGTTAAAATATTAAGTGTTTACGCAAAGAAATTGACTCATTAAGGCACAAAAGGGTACTAGGGATAACTCCAAAGGTAAGCTTGAAAGGCTCAAACGGTTCAAAGAAGGCCTATGACCCTCGTTTCTAAGGTAAACCAGAGAAACCTTCTATTTCGCCTCGAGCATGTAATAAAACAAGTTCTAGTGTGTTGTTGTGATAAAAAGAGTGCCATCAAATATATAATAGAGTCTAAATATCTCATCAATTCACAAGATCATGGTCAATAAAAATAATTTAAATTCCACAGTTAAGAAGAATTAACAAAGGCATTATGCAAGGTTAAATTTCTTTCTTTACTTTCCAATCGACACATATAAACAATCACAATAACTCCTCAAGAATAAGATTCAATTACTTAACATTCAAACGATTTTCAGAAAAGTTTTTGAAATAAAACTCTTACACCATAAAATTCTGAAAATTTTTCAAAAATTTTACAAATGAAATAACCAATTTCCTACCCCCCACTTAAGAATAAACATTGTCCTCAATGTTCAAATATAAGAAATCACAAAGAGGGTTAAGAGACTTAGCCGAATCAACGAAACATCCAAGAAAGTCCAATCTTTAACCGTGTATGGGAGCTCCACTTAGGCTTAAGCACATCCTACAAAAGAATTAAAGAAAGTAAATAAGGGAAGGCTGTTTTTTTTTTTGATATATAAATCTTGAAAGAAAAAAAAATCAAGAAGCAAAGCAACTTAAATAGTAGTTCTCGTTTATAGTCTCGAGCTTGACTTCCTGTGTAGCGCAAGAATTAAGGAGGATCATAGAAAAGACAAGCTTCTCCGCCCATAAGCATTCTTCTTGTCAAACCATTTTTGACTTTGTTCCGCTTTAAGAAAAATTTTCTTTTTTTCACATTATCCTCAATGTCCTCTTTTGGAAGCTCTCTTTCTTCCTTGAATGGTTTGTTCCATTTTGAATTCAATTTTTCTGCAAAAAGTTTAGAAGAATCATCCACTACAGCATCAAGAATATTTATAGCACATATAGATTCTCCCTTGGAGGAATTACTCAATGATTCAAAAACATTTAATTGTATACATTCATCTCCAACCCTTAATGTTATTTGACCTTTTTCCACATCAATTAAGGTTCTAGCAGTATTCAAAAAAGGCCTTCCTAAAATCAAAGGTAGATCAAAATCATCCTCCATATCTAAAATCACAAAATCCACTGGAAAATATAATTTATCAACCTTAACAAGAACATTTTCTACTATTCCCCTAGGATATTTTATTGATCTATCAGCCATTTGAAGACAAATAGTAGTGTCCTTAATTTCTTTCAACCCCAATTTTTTACAAATGGATAAAGGCATAAGGTTGATACTAGCACCTAAATCACACAATGCATTTTTAAAATAAAAATCACCAATAGAGCAAGGAATATGAAAACTCCCTGGATCTTGTAGCTTAGGCGGTAATTTTCTTTGAAGTATTGCAGAGCATTCCTCGTTTAAGCAAATCTGTTGAAAGTCTTTGAGTTTCTTTTTGCTAGCCAAAACATCTTTCAAATATTTTGCATATCGAGGCATCTGTGCTAAGGCATCCACAAAAGGAAGGTTAATTTGAAGTTTCTTGAATATTTCAAGAAACTTTTTGAATTGAGAATCAATGTAATGATGCTTAACAGCTTGGGGGAAAGGAAGAGAACTAAAATCAACATTGTCATTATTATATTCTTCCTCACCTTTCTTACTTCTCTTACCTCGTGGATTTTTGGGAGCTTCAAAATTCTTGAATTCATCCTCTTTTCTATGTCCCACCTCTTTTTCTTTGGCAAAATCCTCTTTATCGATTACCGTAATAGCCTTCAACTCTCTAGGATTTCGCTCCGTGTCACTTGGAAGTGCTCCTTGAGGTCTATGGAGTATTGCAGCTGCTAATTGACCCACTTGTACTTCTAAGTTCTTCATAGAAGCCTTTATATTTTGTTGGTCAACTTCTATTGCTTTGAAGGATTTCTTGAGTTGTTGATTCTCATTCTCAATACTCACAAATTTGTTAGTGGCAACTTCAATGAACTTTGTAAGAGTATTCTCAAGGAGACTTACCTTTTCTTGTTGGAGATCGGGTGGAGGTGGTGTTTGAACTTGACTATTTTGTCTCCATCCAAAATTTGGGTGGTTCCTCCATCCCGGATTATAAGTGGATGAATATGGATCATTATTCCTATTATTTTGTCCAACAAAATTAACTTCATTAGTATTATAATAAGAATTCACCATATTACCTTGCAAACATTGGTTTGTAAGATGATTTCCTCCACAAATTTCGCAGTGATGGTTTATGGCTGCAACATTCAACGAACTCAATCTCTTATTTATTGCATCAAGTTGAGCCATGATTCTTGCATTAGGGTCCATATCCGCCACTCCAGCAACCTTCTTTGGGGGAATAGCTCTTGGGTTAAACCATTGAGAGCTATTTAAGGCCATCTCTTCCAATAAATTCCATGCAGCTTGCTCTTCTTTTGACATGAATGCTCCACCACTAGCTGCATCTAATGATGATCTAACATCTTCTCTGCAACCATTATAAAATGTTTGTGCTTGCATTCCTATTGCCATTCCATGATGAGGGCATAACCTAAGATATTCTTTGAACCTCTCCCATGCATCATGTAAAGACTCAGTAGGACCCTGCAAAAAATTGTAAATATTAGATCTCATTTGAATAGTCTTAATTGGAGGAAAGTATTTATTTAAAAATGCTTCCTGCAATTGGTCCCAATTAGAAATAGAATTTGTAGGAAGAGAGTTTAGCCATGATCTAGCTTTATCCCTTAAAGAGAAAGGGAAAAGCTTGAGCCTTTTTGCATTTTCAGGTACCCCACCAATTTGGAAAGTATCACAAATTGTCAAAAAGTTTGATATGTGTGCTTGCGGATCTTCATGTGACAATCCGAAAAATGGAGTATTGAGAACCATTTGAATGAATGCTGGCTCAATCTTGAAAGTTGCAGCAGTGACTCCTGGACAATTGATGGCTGGAGAAGGACCTTCCATCTTTGGCTTTGTATAGTCCTTCAAAGTCATACCCCTCGACTGATTATTCTCCATTGCTTCACTGCTACAATCGAATTCGAAACTATCCTCTAAAATTGAAGATTCGACTGGTGTGACGATTTCCTCGTATTTCTTCTTATAAAATTCACTCCTGTTATGACGAGCAAACTTTTCAATATCAGAAATAAAGATCAAAGATTCTTTATTTGAGAAACTACGAGTATTCATGCACAAACAAAAAAAAAATAATAATAATAACAAACAAAATAAAATAAAAAATTAAAATACCAAAAATATTTTTTTGATTTTTTTTCAAAAAAAAAAAAGTTTAAACTTAGGCTTAGTAATTAAATTCTACACTAGATAAAAACAATCCCCGGCAACGGCGCCAAAAACTTAATGTGAAATTTGCAAGTGCACAAATATCGAACAAGTAATAAAGTAGTGAGTACAAGTCGTCCCAACGAGGATTGCTACCTAACTGCAAAATTCTTTTACTTATAACCTAACTTAAACCAAAATAAATGTGATTTTATCTAAAATTTAATTACCAATAAAAATAAATAACAATAATAATAAACACAGAAATCAATAATTATATTAATTAAAAATCAATGACAATGAATAGACTAAGACACTCCAAATCCAGCTTACTCCTCTTATGACAAATAATTAATTTCTTTAAATTAATTCTCGACTTGATTAATGGTAGAATTCTCAATTATAAGCTAGACCCAATCTCTTGGTGAAAAGCTCCTAACTTTAATTAATAAACCAATCGTATCTCTACGTGATTTTAATTATCAAAGCCGCAAACACCTCTATGGAATTCCCTAGCTTTTGTTTCCTACTCGCTAGAAACCACACAAAGAAACCGAATCTATCTCTAGTCAGTTTTACGATGTGTTGTTATTACCATGATCCAATTTAAACTAGTACTTCTCAGCCACTAGAATAAATTTAAAGGCATGCAAGAATTGGCCAGAAACTTACAAGCATTAAAAACAATAATAACAATTAACTAAAATCGAGATTAAAAAAACAATCTTTAATTGAAATAAATTAAATTCATAAGAGTTTCAGCCTTCATCGAAGGTCTTAGTCACGAAAGATTTAGCTATTCATGATCCGAATATTGAAAGTCATAAATTTAATTAACATAAAAAATAAATAAATACAAAAGAAATAATAAGTAAAGAGCTTCTCTGTTCTCAAGTTTTCTCCGACTCTTTTTGCTCCCTTCTTCCCTCCGTGAACCCTTTGTTCTTTTTCTTGTCCAATTTATTCTGCCTCTTGGCTGCCCGATTTTCTCCCCTCGGCTTCCCTCCTCTTTTTCTCCTTGGCTTGCCCGAATTTCTCTCCAATTGGCTGCCCTAATTTGCTTCCTTTTTGGTTGCCCGATTTTCTTCTCTTGGCTGCCCGATTTCTTTTTCCTTAGGCTGCCCAAATTCCTTGCTTTGGTTGCCCTAATTTTTCCTCTCATTGGCTGCCGAATTCCTTATTTTGTGTCTTAGGGATTTCAATTCAATTTGGATTCTAAATCCTATTCCAAATCAAATTCAATTTTAGAATCTTCCTTTTTCTTCTCTTGACATTACCATTTTACCCATGCATCAATAATTAGTAAAATCAGTGAATTAAAGTATACTTTATAAATAAAATTATCTTAATTAATTCATACTAAGTACATTAATATTTAATTCACCAAAACAAATCAAAGTCATAAGATTTATATCAATTAGCCCTTAAATAAGTGAGAAATTAATTCTAAATAATGATTAAAATATGATCTCATCACATGTGTGACAAAAAATACATTGCAGCGACATGTTTGAAGTGCTTGAAGGATAAATGTTTGGAAAGAAAATACATTTATTTTGACAGGAAAAATGTTTCAATTTGAGATTTTTATTTTGAATTTTGTAAAATTTGAGATGTTAGTCAAAGAAGATATGAAGTTAAAATGAAAAATTTTCATCGAATTGAAAATGAAACTTTGTTCAAACATACTACATATTAAAAGACCAAAAAAGTGTGAGGTTACTTGTGAAATGTGTAATAACTTGGACTAGTTAGGAATTAAAAGACTGCGTAAGCCTTACGTTTTAGGCGCGAGTCCCTCTTTTGAGGGACTGTTTTAGGTCCGTATGCTGTGCCAATTTTGTCTAGAATTTTGAAATTAAGAAAAGTGAAGATGACCACAGTATGCAGGAAAATCAAAGTTGAACTCTGGTGATTGTTATTCATTTATTTGATACTTCAAAGGCCAAGCCTTGATCTTTTTGACTGCCTGACCTGATAGATATATATGTGTTCGTCAGTTACTTCTAAATTTGCATTGGTTTCTTTATTTGTTCTCCAAAATTCTTCTCCAAAACCTCTGATTATTTAGGTCAAGGGTAGGCCTACCTTCATTGCTCAAAAATGGGAGTCAACATCCTGATCTTATGAAGAAGTTAAGCACTCTGCATTCACAATAGAAATGTTGTGGCATCTGCAATGAGTTTCTTTGGCATAACATTTTTAAAGCGGACAAAAGGTCAAAAGCCCTCTGTTGTGCAGTTCTTGGAAACTTAATTTCTCCTAAACTAGTATTTGGCTACCTAGAAGAATTTAAGGAATTAGGGAGGAAAATAGTTGCAAGATGTAAAGGTTTGCCTCTTGTAATGGTTGTTATAGCTGAACTTCGTGCAAAGGAAGAGAAAATGCAAGACAGAATAACAAATAGCATACCTTAAATAAATAAATAAATAAATAAATATATATATATAAAATTGTGTGTGCGTGTGAAGTGGAAAACTAAAAGTTTTATTTATAAGTAACGGAAGAGAGAGAGAGAGAGAGAGAGAGAGTTTGCGAAGGGTAAAAAGATACCTTTCGCTTACAAAATTTTGAAATTTATAAACATTTTCAAACTTAATATGTAATGGATTCTAAATATTTAAAATTTGAAAATATCTGAAAAATATTCTAGTAATATTCTCAAATAGGGATCTGAATCATTATATATATATATATATATATATATATATATATATATTAATAAAACACTTTTACTTACTCTCCTCTTTCAAAACTTCTAAACTTCCATTCCTAATTTCTAGAATTTTAGATTTTTATTATTCATTAGAAAAAATCTAATTGATTAAGAAGATTATTTGTGTTAAATTATTAACTAATCAAATCTTTCTTATTTGAAATTTACAACACCATAACTTCCCATTACTTATCTATTTACCCATTATCTCTTACTTACCCACTAACCTATTATCTCCTATTTCTCGTTTCGTAGACATTCATCTTTTTCCCTTCTACGTTCATTTTTTTTAAATGTTTTAAGGGAAGGTTTTCTTTTTGCAAGTCTTGGGTAATTGATGTCTCTTCTTTTTTCATCAAAATCAAGGTAATAACTTATTCTTAAGGCCTTATTTATCTATGACCTTTCATAGATAAAACATTTATTATGCATTAGATGATGGGTAGTAAACAAAATAGTATAGTTTGAACTAAAGTGCAAGAAGCATATACTACCAAGATTAAAACATACATTTTCTTCCTTTTTTATTTTGATTTTCTCTTTTCTTGGAAGTCATTTTTCTTTGTTGGGTATTTGCCAAGAATACTATTTTGTTTACTATTTCTTTTTCTCAGTCTTCTTTATTTAAATTGAGAAAAATCTTTATCTTTTTCCTTTTCTAATCTAAAGTGTTGTAATTTGATAGGAATTATACTTTTAAGCTCTAAGATTATGGTATTAAAGTCTCGGATCAGAGTTTGAATGCGCTGCATTTCCAAGTAAATGGATGTAAAAATTACTTTAATTTCTTTTGTACTCCACGATCAGAGGATTCATAGTTAAATGTTGTACATGAAGTTTTTTTCTCCATTTCATCGCGTTCTCTGTATTTGTTTCATCTTTTGTTTTAGCAGCCAATGTCGTGTGCCATAGTATTTTCTTCCTTACACTTTTTTCCATTTGCATTATAGATTTTTTTCCCCCTTGATCTCAATATCTTTATTGGCTATTAGCTACAAATTATTATCCTGCGTACAATAGAGTCCAATTTGGAAGAGAAGAAACTTGCAACCATCAACTAATGTATTCTACACTTATTATATTATTTTATTTTTTTACTTGGTTTAGATAATTGTTTAGATAATTGTGAGTGTGAATGCAATTAGGAGAAAGACAACTGGAACGGGATGCATGAGATATCTCCACCAAGTTTCCCGTAGATTCAAGACCAACTTCAAAGAAGTTAATCACTCACAATTTTTTCTTTGCTTTTTATTAATGAATTTATAATTTTCATGGTTTATTATTAATTTAGTAAAATTTGGGTTTTTGCACTAGGTACCCAGCTACTCTAGGGAAAAAGGCATCTGTCGCATCTGCTTGAGAGTGTTGATGGATACTTAGTATTTCTTAGTGGCTTTTGCTCAATTATTTACTTATTTAGCATTCCTTAGTATTCGAACAGCCGAAATCTTTGCAGAATGTCATTTCAAGGGTTTGTTTCCATTTGATCACTAAGTATGGTTACTTTTTGAATTTGTACTATGAACGAGTGGCTACTTTTTGAATTTGTACTATGAACGAGTGGCTATTCATAGTTGGAATCCTATAGATGTGGGTTTTTACTTAGTTTGGTCGATTTTTGCGAAAGATAGACTAAAGTGGACCGAATTGGGAGGGGGGGGGGGGGTAGACAAGTGGATCAGAGATGGCATTATAGCTTTTCTATAACGCCATCTGTGATGGCGTTATATAGACTATAGCGCATCCCTGTATGGCGTTATACACCCTCACCAACAGTATTCTCACCCGTGAGCAGCAGCTTTTTTGTATAACGCCATGTGTTATGGCGCTGTTCAATAACGCATTCCATGCTGGCGTTATAATGTTAAATATAGCTTTCCGATCCTTCCCGAACCATCTTTTTTCATTTCCGTTTGATAATTATTGCTTGTTGACGAATCTGTTTGAAAGATACGCCGCAATAATGGGACGCAAACTCGAGTTTTGCCACTGTATAATACTGTATCAATATTATCAACTTATAGACGATCTCAACTATATAAAGGCGTCCCTAAAGATTAGTCACTCACAATCTTTCCTTCTCTTTCTCTATTTTCTTCTTCTTATCATCCCGCAGAACTCTCTAAATTTTAGTCACTAAATTTTTCTAACTCAATGGCTCTCTCGAATCCAATTAGAATATTTTTATTCTGGAATACCGAAATTCAACACGATAATCACGTAGCATACTTTCCTGGAGCAGCACAAAAAGTTGGATCCTTAGGCGCAAAGTCCCCTACAATGAGTTGGTGCAAAAGATATGTGGCATTAGAAATATGGACCCGGGTTCATGATGAGTTCGCATGGTTCTACAGTGGCCATATTTTTTACCTGAATTCAATCAAGTGTTCTACAGCGCTATTGCCTTGGATGATGAAGATCAAATGGATCTAGTATTGGATATTCAACCAGAGTTTGGTCGAGCTGGTGTGTACATTCTTGTGCATTTTTAACCAGTGCATGTTCAAAATCACCAGTATGGGAAAATTAGTTCCAACACGGATAGATATTTTGACGGGTATGAATTTGTTGACTATCCCCAAACTCATACCATAAACGAATCATCCATGGAGAATCCTACGACCCAGGTGACTGAGCTCGTGGCATCCGAACCGATAATGTTATACGGCGCAGCTATTGCAGACTCATTAGGCCCGACTTCCAATGTAGATGGCGATCCTGGGTCAGAAGTCCCAGTTGCAGAGGAGGCTGAAAGTTCAAACGATGATGAAGAATAACAAATTTTTCAAACACAGACATTCCATTCGCCAGTCACGCCATATTATCCACTAGATATTCCGCAGCCCGGATCTCGCAGCCACATCGTTGAAGACCGCCGGATGTAGGGTCATAAAATTAAAGATAATAATTGAAGGGCTGATTGGAATGAAACTAGTTTAATAACTGCATTTGCAATTTTTTCTCAAAATAAATTACGCCACAAGCTGTAAAACAAAATTTTCAATTAACCTCCAATATCCCGGCTCTCTTGAAAGGACTAAGGGAGCTTCAAAATATGCATACTATGTATCATCAACGTTCTCTTCCAAACATGAGTCTGTGTAAACGATTTTCCAATAAATATGGAATAGTCATTTAACTATAGTTGTCTCCTCCAAGTTGCTAATTGCTCCCAATGTCCAAAATTAGATATCCACATTTTTATTTTAATTTGTCAAAAAATTGAATGTCTACTTTCAAAAAATTTGTATATATTTTCTTCTATAATATTTAACATCTTTAATTTAAAGAGTATAAGTTGGATTAACACATGGGCCCTACTACCAACCCTTTTTCTTCCTTACGGATATTGTTGTTAAGTTGCTTATGCTCAAATTACAATGTTAAATTTTTTACAAAATAAAATAGAACATTCAATTCTCGGCAAATGTTTTTTCAATATTGTTTACCCTAAATTTTCTCTCTTAAAATTCCAAGGGCAATATATATAATAGATCAAGCAAGGTTGTATCATGCTGAGATACCATCCCCAGCCAAATGAAATTTGGACACAAAATTACTTTCTCTAAGCACTTAACATATTGCGAGGAAAAAAGTGTTAAGTCCACAAATATTTTAAATCTTAAATAATGAAAAGAATAATAGTTTGCTATACTAACTTGATGTCACTAAATCTAAGCATTAATAGTCGAAATATGAGCAATGAAAGATCGTGTTTATCGAACGAGACATTAATCTATCGCGAAGTACAATGTGCACGAGAAAAATAAGCTAAGCCTATATTTTAGGGCAGTGCTATATGTTTTTTTTTTTTTGATTATACGTAGTGCGAAAAATTTTTATTATTTCATTTTCATTTTCATTTCGAAGAGTTCTTAAAATTCTCTAAGACATTCGGACAAAAAAATTCAGATTTACAAAAAAGGACGAAGAATTTTTGTGAAAAAATGTAAATATATCAAACTACTTATAATTTTACATCGATTTACACAGAAAAAACTTCAAAATCGGCATTCGGCCTTAAAATGACTGATTTTGAAGTCGACTAATTAATTCTACAAATTTCGCCAACTGAGTGGAGGATTTTGAGGACAAATTTCGCTACATAATGGTGGAATTTGTCATCATTTTTACTTCTTCAAGAAATAAAAAATTATTTCATTGACTAATTAAAGATATCATTTTGACTTTGATACTATGGCCATTATTTCTCAATTTTTATCATTTAATAATACAAAGAATGAAATTTGATGGATTATGTTTTGTTTAAAAATAAAATAATAAAAAATTTTAAATTTTACTTTTTTCTCACAAATATATCATTTTATAAGTAATTGAAGATAAAAGTCTCTTATTTTTTAAATTTTTTTCTTATTTTTTTGATGTAATGTGGATGCCTAAATTGTGAAATTTCTCTCATATCATGACGTAGGAACTGTGAGATCTTTTAAATGTATTAACTCCTAATTCCTAGGAGTTTCAAGTTTATGAATAACTAATGAAGAACAAAAGAATTTTGGACTAGTAATTGATTTGGGCCTTCTTTAAGGGTTGCATTCCCTTCTTTCCTAGGCATAACATTTTCCATGTGAGTGTCATCCTTTCCAAATTCTCATATAAAGCTGTTGCAGAATGCAACTGCACTCGAAATTATTTTCTTTCTTATTATTAAAAAAGGATTTTTTAAAGTATCTATTAAATTAGCTTTATGTTATCCCAGACTTATATTTTTGTAAGGCAAAATATTAAATATTACAAAAAATGAGAGACTTTTATCTTTAATTACTTAAAAAATTATATATTTGTGAGAAAAAAGTAAAATTTAAAAATTTTTATTATTTTATTTTTAGACGAAACATAATTCATCACATTTCATTCTTTGTATTATTAAATGATAAAAATTGAGAAATAATGGCCATAGTATCAAAGCCATAATGATATCTTTAATAGTCAATAAAATAATTTTTTATTTCTTGAAGAAGTAAAAATGAGGACAAATTTCGCCATTATGTAGCGAAATTTGTCCTCAAATTCCACAATTATGTGGTGAAATTTGCTCAACAAATTTCGCCACAATTGTGGCGGAATTTAGTGGAGACAATTCAATCCACAAATTTCGCCACCTTGTGGCAAAATTTGCGGTGGAATTCCGCCAATCTGCAAATTTCGCCACTCAGTTGGTGAAATTTGTGGAATTAATTAGGCAACTTCAAAATCAGTCATTTTAAGGTCGATTTTGAAGTTTTTTCTGTGTAAATCGATGTAAAATTATGAGTAGTTTAATAAATTATTATTTTTTTGTGAAAATTCTTCGTCATTTTTTATAAATCTGAATTTTTTTGTCCGAATGTCTTAGAAAATTTTAAGAACTCTTCAAAATGAAAATGAAATAATGAAAAATTTTCATACTACGTATATTAAAAAAATCGCATATAAAAATGACAGTATTTTATCTTTTTGTTCTTGAAACAATCTGCAACAGGAGAAACAATCCTGCCACGTAGGACGCTTCTTCTTCCCAATCTACAGCATTGTAATAGTTGAGAGCTCTTTACTTTTTGGGAGAGAGTATCCATTTCTAATCCATACTTCATCAAACATGGATGTTGGCCATCGCTGCAGTTCGTTTTACATGTCTCCAAGATAGATCCTTTTGTATTATTTCTGAGACGAAATTTATTACATTAAGTAACATGTTTGCATTTTCTTGGGCTAACCAATTATTTTTATTGGCTTTCTCCTTAAAATTATGTTTTGAATTTTACAAAAGTAAATTATTTATAAGAAAAAAAATAAGCGAGAATTTCATAATCTGAGACAGGGTAGTATGATAGTACAATAGTATGAGTGACTTTTTTCAAAGTTAGCAAGGATGCTTTCACACCGAATTCCAGATGAGGAGAGGAGATGCATCGACTTTTATAATGGACTATCAATGGATATTAGGCATCGACTATCTAATATTTCTTATGACGGATTCTCAGACTTGGTAAGTAAAGCACTTAAGTTGGAGGCTGACATATTTGAGAGAGGAGGATACGAGTCACATTCTAAGAGGATTATGATTAATTTTAGGAGAGAAATTGGGCAACAATAGAGTAGTCAGTTTGGCAGTTCAAGTCAGAGAGGTAGTAGTTCATCAAGAGGTTTCTCCGGTCAAAGCTCGTTCCTATCAGATATACAAAGTTGACATTCAGGATTTATTACTCAGAGTACAGCCGCATTTCCTCAGAGACAACTAGGTAAAACAGAGTAGTACTATAGCACTTTGAGCTAGTGAATTATGTTTTAAGTGTGGGAGACCCGAACATATAGCATATAATTATCATGAGGGTGGTATTGGCTGCTACATATGCCACCGGGTAGGACATATAGCTAGGGATTACCCTCAGAATCAGAGAGGAATTGTTGCACAGGAGGAACAGATGACAGCAGTATTCGGATCCATACCATCTACAGGATGAGAAGGATTTCAAACTAGCAGAGGTAGAGGTCATAGAGCTGAGGAGGCCAGACTAGTGGACATAGATTATATCAGGGTAGAGGTCATGATCGACAGATTCTTCCGTCCAGCATCATCTCAGTTATTTCTGCCAAAAAGTTGTTAAGAAAAGAATGTATGGGTTTCTTAGCATATGTGGTCGATACTAAAAAGAAAGGGGTTAAGTTAGAGGAGATACAATAGTAAAAGAATTTCCTGATGTTTTTCCTAGTGATCTACTTGGGCTTCTTTCAAACCGAGATATAGAGTTTACAATAGAAGTGGTACCTGACACATCACCTATCTATTTGACACTATATTGTATGTCACCAACTGAATTAAAGGAGTTGTATACACAATTACAAGAACTTTTGGATAAGAAGTTTATTCAACCGAGTAGTTCACCTTGGAGTGAACTTGTACTATTTGTAAAGAAGAAAGATGACTCATTTAGATTGTGTGTCGATTACAGACAGTTGAACAAAGTTACTATTAAAAATCGGTATCCACTTCCACAGATTGATGACTTGTTTGACCAATTGAGAAGAGCTAGAGTGTTCTTCAAAATTGATTTGTGTACGGGGTATCCTCAATTGCGGATTCCGAAGGAAGATGTACCAAAGACAACTTTTGGTACCATATATGGACATTACAAGTTTTGCTTATGCTTTTTTGTTTGACAATTGCCCCAGCTACCTTTATGGATCTCATGAATAGAGTTCTCAAATCTGTTCTTGACCAATTTGTTGTAGTTTTTATTGATGACATCTTGGTGTACTTTGAAAATGAGTAGAAGCATAGCTAACACTTGAAAGCCGTGTTAGAGATGCTAAGAAGAGATAAATTGTATGCTAAGTTGTCCAAATGTGAATTTTGGTTGGATCAAGTAGTCTTCTTAGGCCATGTTGTTTTTGGGGAAGGTATTAGTGTAGACTCGCAAAAGGTAAAAACAGTTCTAAATTGGAAATAACCCACAAATTTGATCAAAGTTCGACACTTTTTAGGTTTGGCAGGGTATTATCGAAGATTCATCCAGAGATTTTTTATTATTTCAACTCCTTCAACCCGTCTCACTCGGACCAATGAGTATGAATAGTGTTTCCAGATTTTGAAAAAGAAATTAACGAATGCACCAGTTTTAACTATTTCATCCGGGACCGATGGCTTTGTGATATACAGTAATGCCTCGAAGAAATGGTTAGGCTATGTTTTAATGCAACATGGTAAGTTGTCGCATATGCCTCTAGACAGTTAAAGATGCTTGAACAAAACTATCCTACTCATGACTTAGAGTTGGCGGCCATTGTATTTGCATGAAAGATTTGGAGACATTACTTATATAGAGCTACTTGGGTGAGGTTTTACTGATCATAAAAATTTGAAGTATTTTCAGACACAAAAGGAGTTGAATTTGAGGCAGAGAAGATGGATGGAGGTGAATGCTGATTATGACTTGATTATAAACTACCATCCAGGAAAGGCTAATGTAGTTGCAAATGCTTTAAGCCGTAAAGAGACTGATACTAGTATATTAGCATGTTTGAGGAATAGGTGTAAATGTGAATTAGAAGAAATGAGAAAGTCGTATTTATCATTCGGAATATCAATAAATGGAGCTCTACTTGCACACACATAAGGATTAGACCAGTATTATAAGAAAGAATTCGGTTTGGTCAAGAAAAAGATACTACCTTTCATGAACTTCGAGAGCAACTGCGAAAAGAAGAACATACAGAGTACTCAGTTTGTGATGAGTATACATCTGCATTAGTTTCAAAAAATATTTTTATACATGTATGCTCCTTCTTCTTTGAAATTTTGAAGACGAAATTTATTTTAGAGGGTTAGAATTGTAAAACCATAAATTTTACTTTTACTAAATAAATTCTTCAAGTGATTTTATAACTATAAATTACTAAAAAATCTATTTTACACATTTTTCAAATAAAGAGAAATATATTCATTATAAGTTTATGGTAAATATATAGTTATAAAAAAATTGGTGGCTGATTTTACAAATTATTTATTAACAGCTTTTTCATACACAAATTAAATCTTTTAAACCCAAGTTTAGAGCTACATCAAAAGTCTCCAAATCAAGGTAAAATCTTCAATATTTTTCTTATTATGGTTGTGTTTAATTATTTTCAAAAATTACTGTAGTAGTAAATTTATATAAATTTTAATAAATTGTTAGAAGTTGCGATTTTGTTTAATTTTTGAATGAATGTTTTAGTTATCGTATTCTACCTACAAAAAATATTTCGTTAATTTTTAAGCATGTTTGATATATTTTGCTGAATTTTTGAAAAATCTGGACATATTTACTTATTTTCGTGATTTTTTATTTTGATTAAATATTGAGTATTTAAAGGTTATTTTGACTATTATGAAAATATGTCAATGAAATAATTTTCCTAAATTGATATATTAGGAATAAAATGTAATACTTTTTCAAAATTGGTATATTAGAAATAAAATAGAATAATTAGGATTTTTATGGAGATTGGTGGATTTTATTAAAATTAATTATTTTAATATTTTTATTCCCTTGAAAAATGGTTAGTTCCTATTTTAAATTTTTTTTTTATCAATTCAATAAATTTTTGTTCTAATTAATATTAATCATGGATTCATTCATGTATTATATTTATATCAATATTTGAGCATTTTAGAGTGCATTGAATTTGTTTGTTACTACGTAATTAGATGTTAGGTCTTGAGATTGCCGAGGTAGAACGAAGGATGGAGTAGCGAAAGTTCATGCTTTTCGCTTGAGGTGAGATTTCTAGCTTACTTGTGGAGGTTGAGGACCACAAAATCTTATTATTTTAATTTATGTTATTTTAATATATTTTATTTATTTATTTTACGCTAAGTAAAGTATTTATTTTTCCATGGCTCGACTTTATGAATATATGTTGTGGAAACTTTGAATTGTTATTTTGTTGTGGCTCGGCTTTTTGAATAAATATATTGTTAACCTTGAATTGCTATTTTGTCGTGGCTCGGCTTTTGTTAATAAATGTGTTATTAACTTTAAATTGTTATTTTTATGTGGCTCGATTTTTTGTGAAAATATCTAGTACTAATATAACCTGCTATTTTGTTGTGGCTCGACTTGTATATTTATATAATATACTAAACAATGAGAATTGATTAGTTGTTAATAAGTTGTAAATGTAAATATGTGTAAAATTCATTGTCGAGATATGATTGACTCCCCTACAGGGTGAGATTATTGATTTGTGTGGAGAGTCCATTTGCATTGTCTGTGAGAAGGCCATTGGGAGATGTTGTATAGAGAGTCCCTTTGTACCGTGTGTGAGAAGGCCATTGGGAGGTGTTGTATGAAGAGTTCCTTTGTGCTGCGTGTGAGATGGCCATTGGAAGGGTAACAGAAGTTTTTATGTGTTTGTATGGATTCGTAAGAGTCGTGTGAATTGTGTTTGTTGATTTTGCCGTTATGTTTCAAAATGATGATTATTACTTGAAAGTAAATATGAATAAATATATAATATTTTACGTGATTTCTAAAACAGACTATCTTGTTGTACTAAACGAATTTATTCTCATAAAAAGTCGATGATAACTTATATCTATTTTAAAAGTGTTATAAACCTAATACAGTATATTTACTCTTAAACTGTACAGGTACATAGAAATTTTACTGAATTTCGTAACTCATTATTTTCTTATCATATTTCAGAATTTTTATAATTGAATTGAGAGTATAGTTCTTCTTCTACGTCGTACGTGGCAGTTGAATTCTTAGCAGCAGCTAATATTGTAGAGGCATTTATAATTTGTAACCATTCTTAGTCTGTCAATGCATTGTAATATTTTAAATGGTTATTAATTTAATTAGTATGTATACAGAGAGATTTCAATCTTTTGAAAACAATTATGTTTTGTATAAACCATTTTATATAATCTTTTGCTATAGAACGGCCGGTGCACCTTCTATTATTTTGTACTGTTATTTGTTTAAATATAATTTGAATTTATACTCGTATTATATAGTGATATTACAGGTTGTATTGCATATCTGGAATAAGAAAATGATGATTCACTCCTATATAAGGTCCGCCCGGGAGTGTATCATTACAATTTCGCCAGATAAATTCTATGACTTTCGAACTATATGACTCAAATTGCTTCGAATTAAATTCGAATTTCTAGACACATTAATCATGTTTACTTTCAAACACCTACTTTGACCAAGATATTTTCTAACACAAAAAACGCTTCTTAATTCAATAAGAACATCAAACTTCAGAGATTTGGTGAAAATAAATGCAACTGGACGTCAAGACTTTGCATATTTGATGTGCACCACCTTCGTTAGTCTTATCATTTCAATAATTATTTACTGAAGTATAATTTTTTATGTGATTGAATAAGATTAATTTTTTTCGAATTGTTAATGAAATGTGGTTGAGATTATACCAGAATTAGTATGTTAAAACAGGATATTAGTCCCCACAATGAATGACCCAGAGTCAAATAAACTGTGAGCAATCACTGTGTCTGCTTTTTATCTCCACATTATCAGATTTTTATTTTTTCTTTTCCTTTCGTTTTGTGTTTCATTTGATTCCTAATCTTGAAAATTTAATGAAATAATAATTTTCTTTTGAGATTTAAAATCCTTTGATAAAAATAAACAATAATTTAGAATTCAATATTATTTACAAAATTAAAATAAGCATGTCCCTTGCATAAAGTCGTAACTAGTTGGCAATGGACGCTTTGCTTAAGTTATAAACATTAACTTAAGTACTTAACCACTAAATTATAAGACTAACCGCTACCTTGTCCGATGTCAAGACAGAAAATAGCAACAAATTGTAGCACAAAAATTGCATAAGATATACTCTTTGTTAGCTTATTCTCGTTCTATTATCCATAAAAGTAAAGGCACATACCACAGTTAAATCGAACTACTGCAGATTTGGTAGCAATAAAAGAATTTTGAATAATTCTGAATCAACTCCTCTCTCTCTATTTTCCTTTTTTTTTTCTCCGCAAATTCCATATTAGCTGAGTATTTTAAGGAAATTCTGTATCAAAAAGGTTTTCTATGGAAATTTGTCTGACACAAAATATTTATGTAGGGCCTACCAAGATTAATAGCTTAGCGTTAAAACAAGAAGTTTTTGAATATTTCATTAATTAAGAATTTATCATCTGTGCTAAAAAATATATCGTATATATACAATCTTTTTAATAAGCTTGTTTTGATCTTCTCTTACACAAGCAGGGTTGTAATGGATTTTCCACGTGTATGAGGTATGATCCTGAATCCACTTGAGAGATTTTTGCAAGAAGTTCAAGGATTCATAAGGAAAAATATATTAAAATTTCTTATACAAAATAATTTTGAGAGTGTTGGGGAAGTCTTTTTGGTTTTTACATAATTAATTTCTTAAACAACAGAAGAATAGAGTATCGTAACAAGTCATCATTTTATTAATATTGGCTAAAAAATTGAGGTTATAGCTGGTAATATACAGCCCATCCTAAACCCTAGCTAAGAAGCTGCCCAAACAAGTTTTCATGTGGGAGCTAATACATATAGCTTTCATGAATTACTGAACCCTTTATGAGTCCACAGGTTGTAAACTTATTTCTCGGAGAAAAAGTGATGATGATATCTAGGGAATAAGTGTTTGATTCTATGATTAACAATTTATTTTTTTAAAATCGACTAAATTGCTATCTATTATTTGATTGATAATTCCTTATTCCCCTTTGATAGGAATTAATAAAAAATATATAAATCTGACTAATTTTCATAAAAGTAAAAATAAAACAGTCCACAGAGTGATATCAGGGTGCCACGGAGTATCAGTGGTTGCAAATTTTAGGCTTATTAAGATTGGAGCATTCTAATTGTAGCGCGCTATTTTGCTATTACAGCACAACTATATTTCATTTTTAACTTTCTTTAGATTTGCATAATCGGCATCGAATTGAAACAATGTGCCATGAAATATAAGAGATTTAGAAGTAAAAATATATTTTAACACCTAAAAAATGAATTTTTACTTCTAAATCTCTTATATTTCGTTGCACATTATCTCAATTCGATGCCGATTATGCAAATCTAAAGAAATTAATAGTAAATGATAGAGAGAATTTAGGCTGAGGAGAGAGAAAAAAGTTACAAATTAAATATAGCTAATAATGTCAAACAGGCTAGCAACTTGCGGGCTAGCCCGTTTGTCTGGTAGAATTAGGAGAGCTTGGACCTAAATGGTCCAACCCCATTTAAATACAGGCCTAACTACCACGATTCATTAAGCCTGCGGATTACACCAAGCCAGAGTAGGTTGGGGTAGGCTAACCTACAATTTTTTTTATCATAACATGAAACATGAAACAATGTGTTAACTAAAAAAAAAATTGTTAACACATAATGAAACGATGTCATTTTATTTTTTTTGTTTTTTTTAAAAAAGGTCTGGCCTGCAATGGACTGGGCATGAGTCCAACCTGCGGCAGGTTAGAGCGGGCTAACCCGTTTGACACTACTAAATAAGGCTACATTTGAAAAAGCAAAATAGCAAACTGCAGTCAAGAAGTGAGAAGATTAAAATTTGTGGGCTGGCTTTGGTTCTGTTATGTTAGGCTTGGATTAATGCTTGTACATTTTTTCTTTTGTTCTGGGATGGGTGGCATTGGTAAGACAACCTTAGCTAAAAGATTGTACAATGCTTCTGCTGTTGTTCATCATTTTCATGTTCGAGCGTGGACTTCTGTGTCTCCAAACTTCAAATTAAAAAATACATTGCAAGACATATTAACTTCTATTTTTCACGATAAAGATCCAATCTTGAACTTGAGTGATGAGGAGATGGGAGAGAAGTTGTACAAATCTTTGAAGGGGAGAGGATACTTGATTGTCATAGATGATGTGTGGGACGTTAACGCCTGCAGTGAACTTATCATGTATCTCCCAAACGATGACAGAGCAAGTAGAATTATGTTCACCAGTCGAATTCAGTGTTCGGCTAAAGGAATTACATGTGAAAATCACCAACACTTTCAGCGTTTTTTAACTCAGGATGAAAATTGGAATCTATTTAAACAGAGGGTGTTTCCGGATAACAACATCCCAGAAGATTTGGAAAGTTTAGGAAAGTGCATTCTTGCTAAATGTAAAGGTCTACCACTTGCTGTTGCTGTAATAGCGGGAGTTCTTGCCAAGGAAAAGAAAACAGTAGAAATTTGGAGGGACTTTGCCTCAAATGTAAGACAGTCGACTAGTGAAGGGGATATTTTTGTAGCAAGGTTATTTTCACAAGAAACAGCTGAGTGTATGGAGTACATGGATATTTTAGAATTGAGTTGCAAGCATTTGCCTAAGCCGTTGGAGTCTTGCTTCCTTTACCTCGGAACATTCCCTGTGGATTATGAAATTCCAGCAAAACGGCTGATTTGATCGTGGATCGGCGAAGGATTTATTCAGCATACCCCGGGAAAGAGATTGGAAGATGTGGCCAAGGATCATCTAGTGGTTCTTGTTGGCAGAAGCCTTGTAATAGTTATGAAGAAGAGTTCTGATGGTGGAATAAAATCTTGTAAAGTCCATGATTTGTTGAGACAGATGTGCCTTCAGAAAGCAGAGGAAAGGAAATTTTTGCAACCAGTTTGTGATTGTGCTGAGAGATCAAATTGGGAATTCTACAAGCTTGCAACTGAGCCATGTATTATTGATCCGTTTTCTAAATGCCGGCCACACTTCCATCTTTCTTACAGTTCACATTATGTCTCAAGATATGATGTGTTCAATATTTCGGCTATGTCGGTATATAAGTTTCTCAGAAGATTGGAACTAAGAAAGATCTTGGTAAACTTTCCTGAGCAAATCTCTCAGCTAATTCATTTGAGGTACTTGGCACTTAGGATTGACCGCATCAACGATCCATTTCCGTCATCAATATTTGAGTTGTGGAAACTAGAAACCTGCAAATTGGATGTAGAGAAGCCAGGAAGAGTGGAATTGCCCCTGCATATTTGGAAAATGGTTAATTTGAGGCATCTTCAAATTTCACAGGAAGTGATTCTGAATGGTCCTCAGAAAGACGCTTCTACCGTTACTGTACTTCAGAATCTACAAAGCATTTCCCAGTTGTGTCCTTCAGGTTCCATCAGCAATGCATTAGCAAGAACTCCGGATCTTAGAAACCTGGGATTTCATTTAACCTTGTCCCAGAGCCAGGAGCCTTTTTGCTTTCCAGGGCTTGCCCATTTAAATCTACTTCAAACACTGAAATTTGAATATCAGACCTTAGGTATGGTGCCTTTCAGAATTCCTAACCTTCACAAGTTTCCTCCAAGCCTGAAAAAGCTTACCTTAATTGGTAGTCATGTCCATTGGGAAGAAATGTCAGTGATTGGTTTGCTACCAAATCTTGAGGTTCTCAAAATAAAGGACAATTTCTTCTGTGGACCGCTATGGGAAACAAGCGATGAAGGGTTTTGTCGCCTTAAATTCCTGAAACTCTCTCACATGGATCTTCAAAAATGGATTTCTTCAAGTGAAACTTTCCTAGACTCGAGCATTTGGTGCTAAACGGATGTCTAGAGCTTGAAGAAATACCTTTCGAAAGGAGATATTCCTGCTTTGCAAACTATCGAGATTTATCGCTCATCAAAATCTGCAGTGGAATCAGCCAAGCAAATTCTAGAATCTCAGAAGTCGATGGGCAATGATGATTTGAAAATCTTGTTCTACAATCATCTTGAAGAATACTAGAGGTTCAGTTATGCCCTTATGTTGCATTATATACCAAAATTAGGCTTCTATAATTTACATTAGGTCTTGTTCGCATCATCATTTTATTGTCTTAACATCTGGAAATTATCAAACATATTATTCCTCCTACAGATTCAATAAATGAACTAAACTTATCTTGTCCTTCGAGAAAAAGATCAGGTATAGAAGTATATGATACTCCCTCTCCATTCAGAATTGAACATTCGCTTGTCTGTACAAAATGAATCAAAAAGCAGATATTCAATTTTGAAGAAACGAAGTATATGTATGATTTCTCAATAGGTTTTCGGTAGCCATTTGCAGCAAAGGTACATCATGAATAGAATTTGTTTGATCATCAATTGCTTTCTCTAACCTGAGTTTTACACCAGATCATGTCAAATGTCTTGCTTCTGATCTTCAGAAAACAACCACTCTTCAGAAACTGGAGAATGAAGCGACATTGCAGAATTTTACAATATTTTGTCACAAGTTCTGCTCGCAGCAATGATATTAATTTTATTTCACCGTAATTCAACATTCTTTTTGTAATTTTCTTTTATGGTGCTTCCTATTCTGGGAGAATTTCTAACTGTAAAACACTTTTTGTTCTATTATTTGTTAAATTTAAGTTGCACTTTCTTCTACTTGTTATTCTGTTTTTTACTCTTCAACTCTTGGTTATGGTCAATTCTGATTGGTTTGTAGCTCTTAGATACACTTGTCTATCTCTTGCACATAAATATGAGCTGTAATTATTTCGTAATAGTTGACCGTCTATAAATAGGTGAGCGTCTATGTCAAATGCAAAATGTCACTTCTTTGACTCGAGTGAGTCTTTTTTGAAACTTCACTTATGCATTTCCTTTGGTTTTGATGTAGTGAGAAGATTTGACCAATTCAACTTTTTCTTTAGTTTATCATGAAATAAATTCTTTCACTTGAAATATTCAAATTGTTCTTTTCATTAATTTGTGACCTACCTTTGACCCTCAAACTATTTGTTTCCTGCATTTTGTCATCACTATTTTCTTGTTTAACAAGTTTTTCGGTCTTTAAACAAGATCCAAACCAAACTCAAATTTGCAACACAGAACATATGTCAATATAGACTTTGCTTTGTTTTGTTTTGTCTTTTTTTTTCTTTTTTTTTATTTTGGGTGTTAACAGTTTCAAAGAAAAATTCTGGTGGAGGAATAAATTCTTGTTATCTTCATGATGTTTTGCGAGAATTCTGCCCAGAAAATCCATGGAAAAGAGATTTCTCTGGTTTATCTGCTGATATAAACCAAACCTTCCCGAACCTTACTTTGATAATTCTAAAGAAAATCCTTAACCCATTGACAGTTTTTCTGACTGCAACACCGTGTACCAAATGCAGACACTTCGATACTGTATAGACTCCTTAAAGTCTGTCAAATTCAGAACATCAACACATCAACACTCCACGAAGGCGAAGAAAAACAGTTATAGAAAGAGAAGTTCTCAACTAAAGGGAGGAAGAAAACTTGAATTTCATTTCTACACGCAATGGACAACTATAACAGAAATGTATTTATACATAAATGAGAATGAGCAGCTTAGCTGCATCTTCACGCATCAACTAACAATAAATTGCTAATTCTAATTTACTTCCAACTAAACTCCAGCAAAGTTTACCACATCAGTTTCCTGTGTCAGGTTGGTAAATAGTTGGCATTTAGTCACTTGCCATGTCAGTGATCAACTGCCATGTCATCTGTATCATGTTAATAGTCTTCCTCAAGCTAGACGGGAAAAAATATAATGAACACCAAGCTGATGCATCGGAAAAGAGCAACGAGGTCCTGGTAAAGCCTAAGTAAAAATATCTGCTACTTGCAAGTTTGAAGAAACAAGTAAGGGCTTCACCAGTCCAGCTTGAAATTTTTCTCTCACAAAATGATAATCAAGTTCAATATGATTTGTCCTTTCATGAAAAATAAATTTTTTTTTCATATGAAGTGCTGCTTGATTATCACAATAAAGATGGATTACTATTGTAAGAGGTAAATGAAGATCCTGTAAAATATAGGATAACCACTGTAATTCACAAACAGCATGAGCTAAAGCTCTATATTCTACTTCAGCTGAACTTCTGGAAACAGTTGTTTATTTCTTAGACTTCCAAGAAATCAAAGCACCTTCCAAGAAGAAGTAGTAACCTATCACTGACCTTTTGGTTTTAGAAAATCCTGCCCAATCTGAGTCTGCAAAGGCTGTAATCTTTAAATCTGACTTAGCATGAAAAATTAAACCTTGACTAGGAGCCTTCTTCAGATATCTGAGAATTAGATGAGCTGCTTTAATTTGATGTTCTATTGGCTTAACAAGAAATTGACTTAGTTGCTAAACAGCAAAACTAATGTCTGGCCTAGTAATAGTCAAATAAAAGAGCTTTCCAATCAGACTTCTGTAATTAGTTGAATGAGACAGTATACGTCAATCAGAATGTTCAAATTTAGCATTGGTTTTCATAGGATTATTAGATGGTTTACACCCCAAGAATCCAAAAGTAGCAAACAAATCAAGTGTATACTTCCCTTGTGACAAGTTCAAACATGTCTTGTTTCTAGCCACTTCCATTCCTAAAAATACTTGAGTTCCCCCAAATCTTTGATCTTGAATTGGTCATGTAAAAACAATTTCACTGGCTCAATTGCTGCCAAACTATTACTAGCAAGGACCACATCATCCACATAAACAAGCATAGCAATGCAGTAGTAGCAATAGCCTTAACAAACAAAGAGTAATCATTCTTAGACTGATGAAAACCAAGACTAACTAATGCTACAGTAAGCTTAGCATTCCACTGCCTACTACGTTGCTTAAGTCCATAAAAGGACTTATTTCGCTTACAGACCAAAGACTGACTCTGAAAACCTGGTGGGGGAACCATGTAAACTTTTTCTTCCAAATTCCCATGCAGAAAAGCATTATTCACATCACATTGATGCAAATATCAACCTTTAGCTATTACAATAGCTAGAATTGTTCTAACAGTAGTCATCTTGGCTACTAGTGAAAAGCGTCAATGTAATCTACTCCCAATTGTTGAGTATAACGTTTTGCTACTAGTTTGGCTTTGTACCGTTCCACAGTGCCATATTTCACTTTGTAGTATACCCATTTACAGCTTATAGGCTGTTTTCCAGGCAGTAAAGGCACAAGAGTCCATGTTTTAGTGCCTTCAAGAGCCCCTATTTCTTTCTTCATAACTTTTTTCCAAGAAGGAATCTGGGTTACCTCTTCATAACACCTTGGTTCAACATTTTGTGAAACATTCAAAGTAAACATTTTGTAAATAGGAGATAAAGGATCATATGTGGTTACTTTGGCTAAAGTATGAGGAGCAGTATGTATGATGTTACAGATGTAGTCATTGAGATAGGTAGGTGTGATTTTTGGTCTAGAAGATCTTCTGAATGGTGCAACATCTGGTGAAGGAGGATCATTAATTGGAAGTGAAACAGGAACTGGCATATCTGGGATAGAATTGGTTGGAGATGGATCATTATTAGGGATGAAGTCCATTGATGAAGTATCTAGAGAAGGAAAAACTGGTGAAACACTTGAAAGTGATGAACTGGAATATATATCAGGACTAGAAGAAGTAGAGACAAATGAAAAGAAAACACTTATTCATAACAGACAACATTCCTGGATATAAAGATAATTCTGGATATCCAATCCAACAAAATATACCCTTTGTTGGTTTGAGAAATTCCTAGCATTACAATTTTTTCTAGCCCAAGGGTCAAATTTTGATCTTCCATGTTCTAAGGTGGATGAAAAGACAAGACAACCAAAGACTCTCAGATTAGTAAAAGAAGGATCTCTCTCATGAAGAATAGAATAGGGAGTTTGATTATGCAAAATAGGAGTTGGAAGTCTCTTTATCAAATAAATTGCATGTTGAATACAATATCCTCTATAAGAAATAGGAACATTAGATTACAGTTTCAAAGCTCTTTCTACATTAAGTATATGCTGATGCTTTCGCTCTACTATGCCATTTTGTTGAGGAGTTTCAACACAAGAAGTTTCATGTATGATTCCTTTGGATTGATAAAAGGAATAAATCTGAAATTCAAAACCATTATCAATTCTGATTTTCTAAACAGGTTTTGAGAATTGAGTTTCAAAAAAACAAAAGTCCTGAACAAGTTTCCTAACTTCTGTTTTATTTTTCATCAAGAATATCCAAGTATATCCACTGAAATCATATACTATACTCAAGAAATATTTTTGGTTATGAACAATTAGGTGCTTATATGTCCCCATATATCCATATGAATGAGTTCAAAGCATCTAGAAGTAGTGGATTGTTTCAGAGGAAAAGGAAGTTTTTTTCTGCTTTGCTAAGGGACAGATGGTGCATTTGCAATTAACAGAAACACAAATATCTTACCAAATGCCTTCAAGTAATTGCAGTCTTTGATCAGAAGGATGTACTAATCTTATATGCCAATTGACATTAGCAATAGAATTGGAAACATATTTAGTACAAGAAGAAATATCAGCAGAAGAAGCTGTAGAAAACAAAGGATTAAATGCAGAAACAGTATTGGCCAAAGGAACATCAAGATGGTTAAGGTTTTGATAGCAGTTAGCTGATCCAATCCTCCTCAGGGTTACACTGTCCTGTATGAAACATTCAGCAGAATGGAAATTTACATTGCATGATTCTGCAGAATGAGTTTATCAACTAAAACAAGGTTATAACTGTATGAGGGTATGTAAAGAACTTCATGCAATTGAAGTTGATTAGAAAGAACAATATGGCCTTTATGTGTAACAGACACAGAACTATTATCTGAAAGATGAATTGAAAGATTACTAACTAGAATGAAAGAGGTGAACAAATTCAACGAATACACAATGTGATATGTGCTCCTGAATCCAATATCCAATGATGCTTTGTAGTTTCAGAAAAATGTGTACGTGTGTAGTCTGGGGGAATATCAAAATTTGCTGCCAAGGTAGTTGCTTGATGTATTGGAAGTGATTGAGATACTGCAAGTCCTAAACTTTGTATTTGTGTAGCTTGAAGCGTCTTCATCAGATTGAAATACTGCTCTTGAGTGATTACTGCACTAGCACCTGTATCTGTTGCAGTATTTGAATGTGTAACCTAAAAGTTCTTGGACTGGTGAAGTGTTAGTGGGATATATAACCAAATTTCTTCTCATAACAGAATGAAAACATGCACCTATGTTTGCACCGCTAGTATATCCACCATCTCTGTTTCTAAATTTGAAATTTGGTGGATAACCATGTTTCTTATAGCACTTATCCACTGTGTGACTATTCTTCCCACAAAATGTGCAGATTATATTCTTTTGACCAAATCCTTTTCTCTAATTGCTTGCTGGTGCATTCACTGCATTTCTACATGATTGTAAACCATAATACATTTCTGTAGCAGATATAGTGTGCATGTTAGGTATATCAACATTATTCACTAGTTTAGCCATCATTACTTGCAGTTCTAAACCTTGATTAGAAGTATAATTCAACTACCTCTCATGTTTGATTTCCATGGAAAACATTTGATTAACTAAAGGCAAAGGAATCATCATCAACACTTGTGATTTCACACTGTTAAATTGCTCATTTAAACTTTTCAAAAATCGTATAACATAATCCTCATCATAATATTCTCTCATCTCTTTAATTGATCCACATTTACAACTAGGATCACATACACATTAAGGCAAAGGCCTTAACACACGTAACTCATCCCACAGAATCTTTAATTGTGTATAATACTCATTCACAGACTTATTTCCTTGTTTCACTGAATGAATCTCTTCAATCAAATCAAATAAATGGTAAGAATCATCACTGGAATAATGATCAAACAAACCATCCCATTTTCTTTAGCAGTATCAAATCACATCACACTGTGTGCTATTGTGGAATCCATGGAGTTAATCATCCAAAACAAAACAATTGTGTTTACCTGTTGCAAGAGAGTAAAATTTCTTGTACCTCGTTGTGGTGCTTCAATCGTTCCATAAATGAAACCAATTTTGTTCCTTGGGATTAACACCATCTTCATTGCACGGCTCTTGGAGTGATAGTTTTTCTCAGTAAGAATGGTTGCACCAAAGGCTAAATCGAGCTATCATTCGGATTTAGCTGCAGTGAATTTGTAGGAATTGGCTTAGTTTGTGCTGCCATTGTCAATTCCACAAAATATATTCTTAATGTCCAGAAACACGAAGAAGAAGAATGCTAAAACACAAGTTTGGATAGACAAATCGAAGTTGAAATTATCAGAGAACGCAATGAATTAGCTCTGATACCATATTAAAACTCAAAACATCAACACACCAACACTCCATGAAGGTGAAGAAAAACAGTTATAGAGAGAGGAGCTCTCAACTAGAGAGAGGAAGAAAAACTAGAATTTGATTTATCAACTCAATGGACAACTATTACAGAAATATATTTATACATAAATGCGAATGAGCAGCTTAGCTGCATCTTCATGCATCAACTAACAATAAATAACTAATTCTAATTTACTTTTAACTAAACTCCAGCAAAGCTTGCCATATCAGTTTCCTCTGTCAAGTTGGCAAATAGTTGGCATCCAGTCACTTGCTATGTCACTGATCAAGTGCCGTGTCATCTGCATCATTTTAATAAAGTCTTGGATGTAAGCCACGTCATGCTTGACAAATTTTCCAAGACAAATTGGAGTTGTCCGTTTGAGGCTCTTGGCTCCCTGGGTTGACAGCTACCAGAACCCACCACAAGCTATATTCAAGCTTTGGAACCTTGAAACATTCATTCTGGATGGTGATAAAGCAGGAAGAGTCAAGGTGCTGAAACAGATTTTGAAGATGGTAAGGTTAAGGCATCTAGAAACTTCCAAGGAACTTCTTTGTCATGAAATCATGTATTGAGGAAGTGCCAAGCATATCATCCACTTGACAAAGTTTTCTTCACCAGTTTTAGAAAATTTGCAAACCCTTTCCCAAGTGTGTTCTTTGGGTTCCTTCCGACCTCTATTGTCCTAAACTCCCAATCTTAGGAAGTTAGGGCTACGTTTCTTTCTTCCCTGATCTTCCACAACTAGATAAGCTTGAAACATTGAGATTTGAAAACGAAACTTTAGGTATGGTACCTTCAGCAGCCCCAAGTGGGAAACGAGCAAGAATGATTTTTCCCCTCAAGTTCTTGAAACTCTCACATTTAGACCTTTAGGAATGAATTTTCTAGTTGATCATTTTCTGAAACTCGAGAATTTAGTGCTAATTAAATATCAAGATCTTCAACAAGTGTTTTGTGAAATTAGAGAAATTGCAACGCTCGATACAATTGAGGTTTACCGATAATCAAGTTCTCAAGTTCTAACGTGGAATGATCAAAGAAAGTTTAAGAAAATCAGTATCATGTAAAGGTGCTTATTTATTACCAATTTGATGAATTCTAGACGGAGTCCCTATGCTTTGGTCAATTTCACAAAGAAACACACGGAGCTAGCCGTCACTCTTAAAAAAGTTATTTTATCATTTCTTTCTTATTTTCCCAAGAATTTGATTTTCTCTTATTTTAACACTATGCAGAGCTTCGGCTACAGTTTTACCGACTTAATAGTGGAGAAGAAGGAGACATCAAATCGCTGCAAATATGTGAATGAGAACTACTTGACAAACAGAAACGAAGGGCTCTTTACGCACATGTTTTTCATTTTTCAACTTTTTACACATTGACTCTTTCAAGAACACTTCTCCCTCTCGATCATAATATAGAGCCCTTGTGTTCAATTTTTGCGTAAATTAGGAAAAAATAATAAAAGATATTTTTTATATCCTCAATTAATTTATTTTATTTATTACTAACATGAGAGAGAAGGAATGAATCTATATATATATTATAGAAATATAACTATTTCTTTCTTATGCCTCCAAATCTCTCATTCTGATTTTTTAGATTTTTTTATTTTAAAAATCCCTTCAAAAATATTTCATTGGTAGATACTACATATCAACTTTCAATTCTAAAATTATCTTCATAAATTTTATTTATTATAGAGTAGAAGTCCATACTTAAATAAACTCGATGAATTATTATTATGTAATAAATCTCCTAATTCAATGCAAATTCTTCTTAATTATCTTTATAAATTCTATTCATTATTGTACACTGAAACCATCATAAATCTGATTCATAAATCCTATTCATTATTCAATTCTTTTTTGTAATTTTTTTATTTTTGGTTTTTTAATTATTTTTCTCTAATATTTTTATTTTTCATTCTTTAATTGTGGCAACTTGAAATTGTTGCAATTCTGGTAAAAGGTAAAAATTCCTTCAATTTTTTTATAATTTTTTATTTTTTCATATTTAATTATTTTTCTATAATTTTTTAAATTTTTTATTCTTTAATTGTCGCCACTTGCAATTGTAACAATTCTGCTTAAAGGTAATAATTCATTCAATTATTTTTTGTATTTTTTATTTTTTATTCTTTGATTATTTTTGTAATATTTTTAATTTTTTGTTCTTTAATTACTGCCACTTGCAATTGTTGTAATTTTGATAAAATGTAATAATTCATTCAATTGTTTTCTGTAAATTTTTTAATTTTTTGTTCTTTAATTGCTGCCACTTGTAATTATTGCAATTTTGATAAAAGGTAATAATTCATTCTTTTTTTTCTGTAATTTTTTAAATTTTTGCACTTTAATTATTTTTTTGTAATAATTGTTTTTATTTTTCTATAATATTTCTATCTGTGTGTCACTAAATATGACACATATGCACAGGTACTCTAATAAAGGAAGACACAATAACATATCGTACCTTTCCCATGCGACCAATCATTGCAAACCCTTCTATTAGTGCCTAAAAGAGAAACCATTAGTAAGAAACAAAAATTTTACTACTCAACATTTTCATTGGGTTGGAACAAAAAAAAGCTTACTGTTAATAGCCCAAGAGATATTATAAGTGGGACATTTCCGTCACCTGCTCACAAAAATGGGAGGAAAAAAGATTAAAAAAAAACTTTTTTATAATTTTTTAAGTTTTTTATTATTTAATTATTTTTCCTGTAATATTTTTTTGTTATGTAATATTTTTAATTTTTTGTTCTTTAATTACTGTCACTTGCAATTGTTACAATTTTGGTAAAACATAATAATTTCTTCAATTATTTTCTGTAAATTTTTTTATTTTTTGTTCTTTAATTATTTTTTGTAATGTTTTTAATGTTTTGTTCTTTAATTACCACCACTTGCAATTGTTGTAATTCTGGTAAAAAATAATAATTCTTTCAATTGTTTTTTGTAAATTTTTTATTTTTGGTTCTTTAATTACCACCACTTGCCATTGTTGCAATTCTGGTGAAAAGTAATAATTCCTTCAATTGTTTTGTAAATTTTTTTGTTATTTAATTATTTTTTTATAATATTTCTTTTGTTCTGTAATACTTTTAATTTTTGTTCTTTAATTACTGCCACTTGCTTATAGATTATCTTAAGAAGAATAATTTCTTCGGTAGAATACTTGCAGGTATTATTTTTTTACCCCTATAAATAATAAATCTATATCCTTAATTTTTTTATTTCTCAAATTTATTTTTTATTTATACAGATGTCTCAGTAATAGAATTTAAAAAACGAGGCCCCCCACATACACACATAACTTTAACTTTAGCATTAGGAGATTAGCCAAATACACTAAATCAAGTAAACGAAATTATATCGGCTGAAGTACTAGATAAGAAAATTGATCCAATTGCTTATGAGATCGTCATAAGATGCATATTACATGGACCCAGTGGTGATGCTTTTCTAAATGCTCTATGTATGGTAAATGGTAAATGTTCATAGTACTACCCAAAAAAAATTTGTGATGCTACAACAATAGAAGAGGATTGGCATGTAGAATACATATGTCAAAATGATTCAAGTAAAAGAGTTACAATAAATGAATTTACTTTCGATAGTAAGTGAGTTGTTTCTTATACGAGAGATGTGTTGAAAGTGAGTTGTTTCTTATACGAGAGATGTGTTGATATTGATGGATGTTCACATAAATGTTGAGAATGTAAAATTTAAGAGTATCATCAAATATTTGTAAAAGTACATGACCAAAGGAGTTGATAGAACACATGTTCTCCTTGAAGTAAATGTCAATACATTAAAAATGACGAATAACAGTATCGAATTATTCACGATATTAAACAGTATTTAGACCGTCACTATGATAATAAAAGATTATAGTGCAGAAATGAATATTACTATCAAAAGTAGACATGTAGAATTTGTACTAAGGTATTCAACTGATCACCTAAAGGAAATAAAAAGATAGGTATTGGTATATTCATACTTCTAACAAAAAGTATTTTTTTTAGTACATTAAAAAGTTATGTGATTACGTAGATATTTTTAATTTATAAATTCAACTCTAAAATATAATATATTATGTATCAGGAGAATGGATTAGAAAAATTTTATAAGCATATCAATTCATACAAAGTTCGTTCGTTTACATTTGTGGTTCGAGCACCAAGTGATGTTAAAATTGTCCAAAGTTCACGACAGATAGCGTTTGTTTTACATGTCGATTGGTGTGAAGAATATTTCAATCTAGAAAAGAGAATCACAATATAACGTATTCATTTATGAAATTATCTTTGAATAATAGTTTTATACCTCTCTACTATGTATTATTTATCATGGTATTTTTTTTTTTGCTTGATTGACAAAATTACCAATAGAATTTATTAGAACTTTAATATTGGATATCAAATTTTAATTAATTAATTATTGGATTGATTTTAATGTTTTAGAAATTTGATGATTTAATTTATTAATTAAAAGGAAGTTTGAAGTCCTCTTTAGAATTGATTTTTGATTTTACTAAACACATTACTACAATAGTTATATTTGAAAAAAATAATATTACCGTGCATAGCACGGGTTTTTTGGCTAATTATATTTATAGATGAGGGTAACTATAGAAAAATAATTCTTAAAATTTATAAAAGTTGTATACTTTAAGAAGAAAAAAGAAGTTTAAAAGAGCTTATATTCTAAAATAGATGGAGAAACAATTTAGCGTCTCTTCCCTCAGTTTTTGTTAGGTAAAAAAGTAATGTAATGCTGCGGTTTATTTCTATGAGCAATCCAAGAATTACAGTATTTCTTCAGTTTCAAAATATGTTATACTTTCTTTTTTAGTTTATTTAAAAATATATATTCTCTTTCCAAAAAAGAGCTTCGCTTAATATTTTCTTCCAAATTTACCCTTATCTCTAACAAATTATTTAAATGCTTATGTTTTATGAAAGCCATTAATTTTCTAACTAATTATTTAAAATATCAATTATTAATGTTAAATTTAAACTTGACACACTAGCCAACCATTTCAAAATAGAAGTATTTTAGACATTTGATTTTTTATTAAATTTATCAAAACCTTAATTTCAATATAAAATAGAATTATGACATATATTTTAATACAATTGAGTATATTCTTGACCTCAAGGTATATAGTATAGTACTACTGTGGAACATTACATTGAAAATGAACAGCCTTTATGTAAATAAATAATGTCATCTCGTTCAAGGTATTCGTAGTCTCGAGGAGGCCTGGGAAGGGTATTTAACATCTGCTTAAATTTTATAGAAAAGAATTATCTTCAATATATATCTTTAAGATTATTGAAGAAAAATTAAATATTAAAAATCTTTTAGTATTAAATACTAAAATTTTAGATTAAATCTCAAAATAGAAAAAGGGTATTCGGAATAAATCACTCAAGATCCTCTCCTCTGATCTCTCTCCCAATTTATTTAAAGTCGTTACGTGCTTTATATTGCTTAAGTTTTCTTAGAATTTTACCATTTATAATAAAATTTTATACATTTTAAGTTGTTACGTGACAACACTATATAATAAAGGGAAAAGATGGAAGTAAGGATGCAGATCGTAGAAGAATCCAAGCAAACTGCTTCCGTGCGTTAAGCGCAGCTGTGTGGGTCAATAGAAATAATTAAATGTAATTTCTTTGACCAATTGATCGTGCGACCCTACAGAAGCAAACCAATTACTCAAATGTCTCATTCATCTATAATTGTAGCCTGCAGCTTCACTGATGAAAGATTTACAGATTTGTATTGCCAGTTGAATCTTCAAAAGTGCTACAACAACTTTATGCGGTACGTAGCATTCCAACTTGTAAAATTAGCTCCGTTTGAATTTAATCTAAAGAAGAATTTTGATTAACAAAATGCATTAAGCATAGCATAATACATAGTTTTAAGTATCTAGTTAGTAACCGTTCAACAAAACTTTCAAAGAAAAAGAAAAAATAACCATTGAACAATATGTGGTAATTCAGACTTAATAGTGAATTAATTATAAACTGATTGAATCAATAAATTGCAGGTGTTGAATTCAAGTAATAGAAAGATAAAAACGAGAAAAAAAATAGAATAAGAAAGAAGTTTAATCTATTTTTCTTCCCGTGATTTAAAACTTTTAGTATTTTTTTAATTTTTCTTCAATAATTATCTTTTAAAATTTTATTTTCCCTCATACTTTAATAATTATAAAAATATATCTTTAAAAAAATTAATTTCTAAGTTACAACTAATCCTTCAATCTTCAAATTTGAGGCTTAGAATGTATTTGGCTAAATTTTCTGTAACGAATTATTTATTCACAAATATCTTAGGAATCAGTGGGGGTAGGTTTCTTCCTAGAACTGCCAAGCAACTCTAAGTTGTGCATATGGAGAGGAAATGGTATGGTACTATCGATAAGAATAGAGCATAGCTGTCACATTTAAATTTGTTCATGTTTTGATTTGATGTTTGCACGATAAGTTTAATTCATGAGCCAAATATTTGATAGATAATCAAGATTTTTGGCTGATTTAAAATATACATTACTTATGAAGCCTTACTCTCTCTGTAGGCAAGTATTGAGCCGTTCCAATCAAAGACTAGGAATTAAACTCCTATATGGTGTAGAATTTGTCTTTGTCTTTATTTTTATATGGCTCATTTTGAACTTGTGATAAATTCAAACTTCATTAAGTGAATTTTAAAATAAAAAATATTTTCTCTTACCGAAGTAAATAGCCTCGAAATATTCTTCTGAAGGTTTCAATCTTTAATCTCACCAAATCTTCCTTCGAAAACTTCTAATCCAAACAGGTGTCTTGGAATATATGTTTGTACAAACATTTGTTTGCTGAAGCTATGTTTTATGTGTTTAGTAGACAGATGGGTCTCTTTCCTTAAGTCAGTTTATCTTGTTTATAAATCATTTTTTGTACACTTATATTTTTACCTTTTCCATATTCTTATTGACATCTTCATTTTCTGCCAATTAAAAGAGACAAATTCTCCAACCCATTATGTACTAAAATTATACATCTTTTTTGGTGTCATATCAAAAATCCAGCTGGATATACCTTATACTTATTTGGTGTCATATAATAGATCTTGTATACATTTATTCCTTTCTCTTTTACAACTCTTGAACATGTCTACTTCTATGACGTTGTAAGTACAACGTGTTAAGTGAAATCTATGCTATGCCAATTTCAAAATATAAGGCCTTTATTCTTTTTTTCCTCTTTAATAAATATTTAGACTTTTACTAATTTTAACAACTTTTTTTTCCTGAAATTTCCCTCCCCTAGTAATATAATTATTGTATTTTATCTCATATTAGTGCATATTAAACTAAAAAAATTATGAAAGTACCCATAAGATTTGTCTAATTAAACTACACAATAAATCTTCTTGTTTCTAAAACTACAAATTTATCCTTTAAATCACAAATTATATAACAATTTAATCCCTACAATTAATAAATTAATGATTTGTTGATAATTCTTTTGTAAAATTGACTTAAAAATTCAAATTTACTCTTTCAAAACTAATGAAAGTAGTTTATTGTCCGTAATATGCTTTTGTCTTACTAAAATATCTTCGTACTTTATATTTTCTCTTCATAAAACTGAAAGATATTATCAACATTATACTTTCATAAATAAAAAATTTTTAATAAAGTACTATAATATTTTAGTAAAAGAATGCATATTTTAAAGACTATAACAACTTTTATAAATTTTTAGAGGATAACTTTGAACTTTTAAGTTAAGTCAAAGGATATTTCATCGATCAATCGATAATTAATTAAAGCTAGTATTAAAACATTATCTAATTTATAGTTCAAGGGTAAATTTATTGTTTTCAAAATAGCTTGAATGATAAATTTATAGTTTTTCAAAGAAGAAGGTTTCTTATGTAGTTTAGACAAATCTCAAATGTGCTATCGTAATTTTTTCTAAATTGAACTAGTTACGTGTAAAATAAAAGAAAATATTATTTATTTCTTTCTTTCTTAATTTATAGAAAAAATGCCAAAATGCCTACATTTTGAACTGGGGGACTATTTTCTTGCTTTCACGATTCAACCATAAAAGCTTCAAGAACCGTAGGCATATTAAACATCCCTTTGAATATAATTGGCCATTTCTTATCGGAAGGTCCAAGAGTCAAACTTACGCCCTATAGAGATGAGCGAGCTGAGTACTGCCTTACATAGGGCAAACCATGCTACATGCAGGTTTTCTTTGGCAATAAGTTTTCCTTTGGAATACTTCAACGCAACTATAAAATGCTTCATCATCTTTTTCTTTCAAATTATTATAGAACTTTGACGTAGGAATGAAGGGGTTTCGTATCAGATTTGAGCGCCGTAGTTTGTTGAAAGAATCTTGGCAATTAAAATTGTTGACTGATGTTCACCCCCAGTCATGAAGATTGACTGGTAAAGAAAACCTGTACGTGTTCATTGGAACACCTTTCAAATTCGGGACCAACAAGGTACTCCTTGAGCATTGAAATTTCCTTCAGGATTCACCATAAAAGAAAAGTTGCGTGCAAGAATTGAACATGAATGAGAACTCATAGTCCCGGACACCCCAGTGATACGAGAAAAAACAATTTTCTATCTGTCTTGCGTCTTGAGCTCTAAACCAAATCATTTCTCTGGAGAACCATCAAAGGCTGAAAAGCATGTATCGCCGTTCTCGATCTGAATTGGCCGGGTCAACATCTTTGTTTGTTGCGATCGCTCAGAATTCTGTTCAGTTCATCCTTGAGAACCTCGAGCTGTTGCTTGCCATTAATGATTCTGCCTCTCTCACGACTAAACATGATAAAGCTATCAGATCACTCAAGAAAGATCTCAAAATCCTTAGGTGCTTTCTTGAACGGGTGCCGGAGGATTCAGTTCGTCGCTTGACCATAGTGGATTTGGTAATGGATGGTGCTAAACTGATGGAAGTACTGCAGGTGGCCACGGATGCTTATGTGCACAGAAAAATTGTTCAGAAGAATATTACTCCTAGTGATTTCCAGGGCTCTAGTCTGATAAAAAATATCTTTCAGAAGAGTAATATTACTTGTGGTGATTTCCTCGAGCATTGTTCAGAGGTCTCTAGTCTGGTTAGAAGAATAAAAATAGTAGAGAAATCGATAGTAAAGGTTTCTGATGACGAAGAAGGACGTTATTGTCCTGAAAATTCATCAAGACAAACTGACAGCTCAGTTGTGGAGGAGAAAGCGATGGTGGGCTTGGATGCTGAGGTAGCAGAACTTCTCGACAAACTGATCGGAGGACGGAAGCAACTGGAAGTGATTTCCATCATTGGGATGGCTGGAATTGGTAAGACAACCATAGCTAAAAGATTGTACAATGATTCTGCCGTTGTTTATCATTTTCATGTTCGAGCATGGACTTCTGTGTCTCCAAACTTCAAATTAAAAAAAACATTGCAAGACATATTAACTTCTATCTTTCACGACAAAGATCCAATTTTGAACTTGAGTGATGAGGAGATGGGAGAGAAGTTGTACAAATCTTTGAAGGGGAAAAGATACTTGATTGTCATAGATGATGTGTGGGACGTTAACGCCTGCAGTGAACTAATAATGTATCTCCCAAACGACGATAGAGCAAGTAGGATTTTGTTCACCAGTCGAATTCAGGGTTTGGCTAAAGGAATTACATGTGAAAATCACCAACACTTTCAGCGTTTTCTAACTCAGGATGAAAGTTGGAATCTATTTAAACAGAGGGTGTTTCCGGATAACAACATCCCAGAAGATTTGGAAAGTTTAGGAAAGTGTATTCTTGCTAAATGTAAAGGTCTACCACTTGCTGTTGCTGTAATAGCCGGAGTTCTTGCCAAGGAAAAGAAAACAGTAGAAATTTGGAGGGACTTTGCCTCAAACGTAAGACAGTCGACTAGTGAAGGGCATATTTTTATATCAAGGTCATTTTTACAAGAAACAGCTGAGTTTACAGAGTACATGGATATTTTAGAATTGAGCTACAAGCATTTGCCTAAGCCTTTGAAATCTTGCTTCCTGTACCTCGGAACATTCCCTGTGGATCATGAAGTTCCTGCAAAACGGTTGATTTGGTCGTGGATCAGCGAAGGATTTATTCGGCATACCCCTGGAAAGAGGTTGGAGGATGTGGCCAGGGATCATCTAGCGGATCTTGTTAGTAGAAGCCTTGTAGTAGTTATGAAGAAGAGTTCTGACGGTGGAATAAAATCTTGTAAAGTTCATGATTTGTTGAGACAGATGTGCCTTCAGAAAGCAGAGGAAAGGAAATTTTTGCAACCAATTTGTGATTGTGCTGCGAGATCACTTTGGGAATTCTACAAGCTTGCAACTGAGCCATGTATTATTGATCCGTTTTCTAAATGCCGGCCACACTTCCATCTTTCTTACAGTTCACATTATGTCTCCATATATGATGTGTTCAATAGTTCGGCTATGTCGGTATATAAGTTTCTCAGAAGATTGGAACTAAGAAAGATCTTGGTAAACTTTCCTGAGCAAATCTCTCAGCTAATTCATTTGAGGTACTTGGCACTAAGGATTGACCGCATCAGCGATCCGTTTCCATCATCAATATTTGAGTTGTGGAAACTAGAAACCTGCATATTGTATGTAGAGAAGCCAGGAAGAGTGGAATTGCCACTGAATATTTGGAAAATGGTAAATTTGAGGCATCTTCAAATTTCACAGGAAGTGATTCTGAATGGTCCTCAGAAAGACACTTCTACCGATACTGTACTTGAGAATCTGCAAACAATTTCCAAGTTGTGTCCTTCAGGTTCCATCAGCAAAGCATTGGCAAGAACTCCAAATCTTAGAAACCTGGGATTTCATTTGACCTTGTCGCGGAGCCAGGAGCCTTTTTGCTTTCCTGAGCTTGCCCATTTAAATCTACTTCAGCAACTGAAATTTGAATATCAGACTTTAGGTATGGTGCCTTTCAGCATTCCTAACCGGCACAAGTTTCCTCCAAGCCTGAAAAAGCTTACCTTAATTGGTAGCCATGTCCATTGGGAAGAAATGTCAATGATCGGATTGCTACCAAATCTTGAGGTTCTCAAACTAAAGGACAATTTCTTCAGTGGACCGCTGTGGGAAACAAGTGATGAAGGGTTTTGTCGCCTCAAATTCCTGAAACTCTCTCACATGGATCTTCGAAAATGGATTTCTTCAAGTGATCACTTTCCTAGGCTCGAGCATTTGATCTTGAATGGATGTCTGGAGCTTGAAGAAATACCATCAGAAATCGGAGATATTCCTACTTTGCAGACTATCGAGGTGTATCGCTCATCAAGCTCTGCAGTGGATTCGGCCAAGCAAATTCTAGAATCTCAGAAGTCGATGGGCAACGATGATTTGAAAATCTTGTTCTACCATCATCTTCAAGAGTACTAGAGGTTCAGGCATGCCCTTAGTTGCATTATATACCAAAATTAGGCTTTTATAATTTACATTAGGCCTTTGTGGCATTATCATTTTGTTTAACATCTGGAAATGATCTCAATTTATCTTGCTTCTTGGCCATGGTCTCCACTGGCTTGTTAGTATCTTTTAGATAGATTCGTCTACATCTTGTACATAAATATGAATTTGTAATTATTTCTTATTAATTACTTCTTAATTAATAGATAATCGTGTATGTCAAATGCAAAATATCACTACATTGACTCAAATGAGACTTTTTTGAAACTTCACTTGTGCATTCTTTCCTCCAATCTCGAAGGGCAAAGAGATCTATATATCAGACGAAATATCTTTCTATAGAGATAGCAACGAACATAAGCAAATAGTTCTTTTCGTTAATTTGTAATCTACCTTTGACGCTCAAACTATTTGTTTCCTATTTGTTGCCACCACTATTTTAGCCAGAAGCTAGTTCATGTTTGGCAAGTTTTTCAGTTTTTAAACACATGCAGGCACCTGATAAACTTGATTTCCAATTTACGAATATAATATTTTACACTTGACAAATATTTATGAATATTGTATTCCGATTTATGAATATAATATTAAATGTATATAACTTCTACCTTATTATATAGAATATGGTAAGTAACATATTTGTAAAATAATTCAATGTGGTATGATAAGTTTGATCGGTAAAAATGTCGTTGTAGATGTCGTAAAAATCAATACAACACCAATGTTAATACAAACGCTACTAATTTAAAAGAAAATATCAAAATTTCTTGATATTTATATATAAATGTAGCATGATATAACGAAATTTACTATAAATGTGATCTGTAATAGTTGTAAAAAATAATCTTTTAGTAATATTTAATATATGTTTTGCTAATTCGTACAAAAATGTTATTATAAATAATACTATCACAACATTAACATTAAATGTTATTGTTAAATGTCGTATAAAATTAAAAATTACCAATATTTATATAAAAAATCATCATAACTTATACTTTTTACTTTTAAACGACATTTGAGGAAAACATTAATATAAAAACATCATAATATGCTTATTTTGTTGAAGTGTCTGTAAGACACAAGGACAATTTTGTGACAATCGAAATGTCAACTAAGATTAAACAAATCATACCTCTCAAAAGAAAATTAGCAGGAACGTTAAAAAATTATTGAAAGAAGAGAAAACTATAGATATTTAGTAGCACTATCAAATCAGCCAGCAGCCCGTGAGCTGACCAGTTTGTCCAGTGAATTAGGCAGGCTTGGACCTAGCTGGTCCAGGCCCGTTTAAACGCAAACCTCACCAACCCGCTCTACTTGGTCCGTGAATTACAACTAGCCTGAGCGAGTTGGGACGGGCCAGCTCACTAATTCTTTTTTTTAATCAGAATATGAAACGATGTCTTTTGATGTTAAGTAAGTAAAAAAATAAAAATTATATACTTTTTAAAGTTATCTATATATTTTTAAAAAATATCTAGCTTGTTTGGCCGGTGAGCCCCCTATAGGCGCATATGGACTAGTCATATGCCAGCCCGCAAATAAACAGGCCCAACCCGCTTCGTTCCGCTTAAGACCAGTCCACGGTGGATTGACCCGTTTGACACTACTAATATTTAGTACCACTGAATAATGAGAATGATATAAAATAAAATTAAGATTATTATAGAGGAATATAACAATTCAAGACTTGACATGATCTTCTTAAAATAAATTCGCTTTCTTTGATAACTGTGTTCGATGTTGAATAGGACGTCTGTTTATCAGGATATAACAAAAGTGATGAAGAAGCAAGCACCGGACAAACTTGAACAAGTTAACCAAAAATACTAAATAAAATATGCTCGCGAAGAGAGGGAAAAGAGAAGGATAATTTCCTTGTTAGTTGTCCATAAAACAGAATATGAGCACCTATTTATAGATTAGGTAAAATAGTAGGAATATGAATTTGACATTAAATAATAATAGATTTCTAAATAAAGCTCTTAGAACAATTATTCAAAATTCTTAGCAAATTATCCCTCATGCATGTATTCTAGTTACATGTATCTTCTTTGAGATTCATCTAAATACAATAAATATTACATATCCACGCAAAATAAATTAAATGAATGAATTTGAAATATCTAAGATACATCTAATTGTTACCATTTTAAATTATGTACATCTCTTACTTAACATCTTTAATGGGTGATGTGTTGCAATTATTTTCTCATTCCATTCATTCTTCATGCCAGTTTCCAACGTGAACAAAGTCAGCTACCTTCGACGTTCAAAATATGTTCAATTTGGCCCCAAAAAGGGAGAAATCTAGGACATCAGCAACCAACAATCCTTGATTATTGGATAAATTTGCGTCCCAACGAATTGGTTCAGAGATAAGGCTCAAGCAAAGAAAATCCGATTAAGAATCTTTGAAATACTCTATTATAACCAATCTCCGATTTGCACCACAGAACTTATGGTTCCCTTTGTTTTTCTCCATTTGCGCTGTGTCTTCCCAATCATTTCTGTAACAATCGATCGTTTCAATATATCCATCACCAAAAAAAAAAAAAAAAAACAATCGTGTCAATATTTCTTTATCGGACATCAGTTGAGCAAAAAAGAGTCTTTTATTTCACTCTGCCCACAAGTTTTAGGCTGCAATCGAGAGTTCATTGGCCCCCACGAGAGGGCCTATGAAATATTGCTACAACTGAATGTTGAGAGTCACTAACTATCTAGAAAATTTAAGAACTTGAGCAGTAATTTTTTACTTTGAGAGACAAAATATCTCTTAAATTCTCTTGAAGAAAAGCTTCCAACGGAAGCTGGACTACTCTAGAAATGGTTAAAAAATGTTAACCTGACATAAGCAAAGTCGGTGAAGGAACTAGTATAAATTGGCTAGCGGAGTTATGTGAAGCGAGTAAGATGCTCTATTGTGTGAGTAAATAAGAGGGTAAAAAAAAATAGTGAAAATTACTTGTAAAAACATCTCATGTATAGTAATGTAAGAGAGAAGTTCTACAAAAAAAATTCTTACAATAGTTAACATTTTATCAAGAAACTATTGAACTTTTATATCTTTATAAATTTTAAAAGAGAAACTGATTATATTTCTATATTTGTCATTGCACCTCATAATTTTAGTTATATTTGCACTTTTCAAGCATATTATAAATTTCTTAGAATCTATAAAATTTTAAAAATAACCTTTTTATCCGTAGAATAAATTAAGGCATCTCCTTAGAAATTGGGAGCATAGTAGTAAAAGAAGTGGGATGGAGGGAGTCTATTAGAAGAATTTAAAATGTACTAAACAAGTATTTAAATCTTGTTTACGTAATTATCTATTTTCTTTGGCTTTTCAGGAGTAACCACAACGCAGTACTCTTCAACGTTATTGGTGTACTTTCAGAAATAGTTGTACATAGCATTCTTTGTCAATTATTACTTAGATTGTTACTTATGCAAGAATTCATATCTGCTAATGAAAGACTAAACAGATTTATTATCTGTTTTTAGTTGTGACAATCGGTTGCTTTTTCATCAACATGATAATCAGAGAACCATACAGCAAGAACCTTCCTTGTTAATGGAAGGAGAATAATATACAGTACGAAAAATCAATTCTGATATAGGTTACCACATACATGGACATATTAAAAAGAAATTATTACAATGCTCCGAGATACTTCTCCTGCATTTGATAATGACTTTTTTGGTATACATCATAGAACTAACTATTAAATTTTATGGAAGTGACTACAAAGATATATATATCTATTAACACAATATCATATAACATCTTAGTACCATACTAAATGATACATGCACAATACAAAACCTTACTTCCATAAAGAGCATTTGTGGTAAAAGAACCCCCAACTTTCATGTTTCAAATCAATTGACATTGTGTTCATCATCAAGTAAACATTTTAAACCACCAGGAAACATCCGCAAAAAGGCACCTACATTAAAAAAGAAAAGAAGTAAAAACTCAAAAACAGGGATATGTTATGTCACAAAACATATCATACATACCTAACATCCTCTTCGTTTCCCTTTTGTTGCGGACATACTTTGCTCTTAGCATCTTCAGTCTCAAAGTTATGTAAGCAAAAGCCACAGTTAAAGCAAAGACTTCCACCTGTAGAAGAAGGGCAACCAGATTCGTTGAAATTCTTCATCCTCTGCTTAGCTTATTCATCAAAAAGTAATTCTAGGATTTAAGTACCTTTCAAGTGTAAAATGTTGGTATGTAAGATAGGGAATGGTGCGAATTAAGAGGCAAAGTAAGTAAACGAGAGTAAAAATTAATCAAGATTTGTACGTTACCTCAGTGTCTGCACGACCAATGAGAAGAGTGAAATTTTTATTTCCCATATTTATCTGTTCGATTTGAATCAGTCTTGCAGAACCAAAGGTGGAAAGATTACAATAATCAATCTTGATTAACTGCAACGTAGATAATTCCCCGAAATCAAGAGGGATCCTGAATAGGTTGCCGCAGTCCCTGATAACAAGGCATTGCAAGTTAGGGAAATGATCCTTGTCTGCTCTCCATTGCCCAACATCTAATGCTTCAAGCAGCAGGCACTTCAACTGGGGGAACTCTGCATCATCCATTGTCCATTCTCGCCCTTGGAAGGCATTATGTTTTAGTTTGAGAACTTCAAGATTAGGCAACATGGCTAAAGCATTCATTTCATCCCATGGCAGATAGCTTCCTATTAGCGTCAACTCTTTGATATTCGGCACAAAACTATCCCATTGAGGAACATTTCTTGGTTTTTTTAGTTCTATATTGCAACAGAATTTCAATTTTTGAAGTTTATCCAAGTATTCAAGATTACTGAGGCAATGAAACAACTCATCTCCCATGGTTTCGGTTTTGCTTTCCCGAATGCCTAGTTCTTTAAGATTTGGGATATTCAGAAAGACTTCCTTGGTGCAACTTGCAGGACTTGTAGAGAAAAGTGTTTGAAGATCACTGAGAGCAGAGATATGGCTTCCGTCAATTTCTGCACTTGGTGGATTAGCCAAATGGCTGCATGCTTCTATGTGAAGATGTCTTAGATGTTCCAATAACCATATTTCTTCTGGCAAAACTGATTCTATCAATTGTTGCCTATTGATGAGGATCTCCAAATTATGAAGTTTGGATATTGAATGAGGAATATCACTAGAAGTAGACAGTGCAAGATACCTCAAATTAACTAAGTATGTTATCTCATCTGGGAAATGATCAAAAGATTGATATATAATATCCAATGATGTGAGTAACATGAATCCCGTGAAGCTGAGAGAACAATCTGATTCAAAAGATTGGTCAAAATAGAGCAGAGTACGGGTGATACCCATTGCGTATCTCATACCATTGCCGCTACTGAAGTAAGAATGATTCAAAGGGGAGCGACCGAAAATGTGATGGCCTTCTTTTCGAGCTTCTCTTTTGCCCAAGTCCCACAAGAGATCATGGATGCCACATGATTTAACCTTGCCATTGAATTTCTTCTTTCTTACTGTTGCGGAATTGGCGTGGTAATGGATAAATATTTAGTTCGGGTAGTTGATGATAAAATGAGAAGTAAAATAATAAATGGAAGAGACACAAGATTTACGTGGAAACCCTCCAATGTAGAGGGAAAAAAAACCACGGGGCAAAAAGAGGAGTAAATGCACTATGAAAAATATGGAGAAGATACAAATGGTTTTACACCCACACAAAGAATACACTCAAGATAATACCTCACTACACTCAATAAATATGACAAGAGTGTGTATATATATGAAGAGGTAGTATATGAAAAAGAGAGGATAGTTTAGGGAGAAGCTCTTGGAGGATTTCTCTCTTGGATGAATTCCTCTCTTTTGGATGTCTTATGGATTCCTCTCTATTGCATGTCTTCCTCTCTTGAATGCCATCTTTGCTCCCAACAAGATTGCCTTATATAGAGATGTATCACCATGTGAATACACTTCAAGTCTTCCTTCCATTGTTGAAAATGTACCATCTTAGTCCAAGTTAGCTCACCTACCATAGCTAACCAACATTGAATTTCCTTAGCCACTCAAAGACTAAGATAAACCATGAAAAACATATGGCCAACCAATATAGACTTTAAGTGTGAATCTTAGAATTCTAAGGCAATTTCAACACTTACCATAATCAAACTTCTGCCAATAAGCTCCTCCAAACACTTCTCTGCAACGTCGTCGATGCTGTTTTGTGATTCTCGATGCAGAAATCCCATTGTTGTCCACAGCATAGTTAATTTTCTGACTGGGATCTCAGAATTCTTTGGGGAAATCCCCATCGAGAGAAAGCATGCTTTCAAGCGGTTAGGCAAGTGATTATAACTCAAGGAAAGGATGTTGAAGAACTGCTCTTCACTCCGATCGTCTTTCAGAAAATCTATTCTTGTTGTGATTTTCACCCAACAATCTCTTGTCTTGCTCACTCTGGAAAGGTATCCAGCAACCACAAGAATTACTAGTGGTAGTCCCTGGCATTTGTCAACTATTTGTGCTGCAATATCCACCAACTGAGAGGGGCAAATTTCTTTCACAAACACCTTTTTAGATAACAATTTCAAACTATCTTCTCTACTTAGAAACTTCATCCAATGAGGAGAGCTGCTAGGATTAGCATAGATAGCCACTTCAGCCAGTCTACTCGTCAATACAATCCGACTGGCATTATTGTCATCCGGAAACCATAACTTCGTATCATCCCAGGCCTTTGTCTCCCAAACATCATCCAATACAATGAAATATCTGCTCTCCCTTAACCGTCTCCATAGCCTTTCACCTAATTCTTGGTTTCCCTGCTTTCGTTCTTCTTCAGTGAGCGGTGAGATTGATTCCAGTAAGCATAGCAAAACATCTCTTTCCCGGTACTCTTGAGATACTGTTGTCCACGCACGAATATGAAAGTGATGTGTGATTTGTGGATCCTCATACACTCTTGTGGCAAGAGTCGTCTTCCCGATCCCTCCCATCCCTAAGATAGGGATAATTTCAAGCCTTGATGGGTTTTCCGTGAGTACTCGTTCTTTGATTTTGCTCAGATCACAGCTCAAGCCCACCAAGTCATCATCCAGAAGGCTTCTCGTTGTATCCTGCATATGTGAAGCAAGATGTGATGATTGAAAATCCTCCACAAAATGGTTGCCTAATAAGGTCGATCTCAACGAAAGCAGAATCCTGAAATCACAAGACTCGTCTCCATCCTCAGGAAAGTTGATTTTATTTGTATGCGAATTCAGGAAATCTTTTGCAAAATTGGCAGCCTGCAGGATGTTGTCTTTTAAATTAACAACATCCCAACAGTTTTCTATGCAGAAATCCTTAAAATAGAAATCAAATAACTTGAGAAATCTTTTAAGGACAGATTTGATAGTCTTTTTGGCTCTGAAATATTGAGGTGCTCTTGGTTGGTGAAGCTGCCTTATAAGTTCCTCAAAGGATTTAAAAGCAGCATAACAGGCAGCATATGTTTGCTGAGCATCTCTGCGGACTACAAGGGAACTTCTCCTGACGTCCATCCGATCCTCAAACGAAAACCATGCTATCATCTCCGCAAGCCAATCTGTAAAAGCAGGATGTGCCGTGTCATCAATTTTTTGTAGATGTTCAACTATCCATTCCTTCAAATCTTCCATTGTAGTTACAGCGCTGTCAGGAACCCAATCAGAAAAAGAAGAAACAGCAAGCAAAAGTCCACCCTGAGGATCCTTAGCAACATGCGCAGAAGCCATTTTCAGATGGCTGAGCCGTTGAAGACAACACAAAAATTATGTAATGCAAAAAAGTCAAGAAAGTAACCAAATCTAAATGGAAAAGGAAGAAGCTGAAAGTTTTAAATCTAAGGAGCTAAACTTTTCTTACAGTAAGAAGAAATGCTTGCGGAAATTGCTTTGCAGCAATACCTGTAGAGATTAGATCGGTAGATGTCTCAATAGCTATGGCATCATACCTTATGTTTTCGATATAAAGCGTCCTAAGCTGTATATCATCGACTTTCAGCATTCTGGAGACTTTTTGAAATTTTGACTTTAAAGGATGAGAGAAATATTTGCCTTACAAGATATACTTTTTTTTTTTTTTTTTTTGCTTCTTCTTGACAATTTCATAACAAACTTCTTGTTCAATAGTTTTATTTGGGTGGAAATCTACATCCGACTCTCTCTTATAACAGCTCAAAGGTTATACTTGAATTGAGTTCCATTAGAATACAACATAAAATTTTCATTTTAGATCCTATTCTTTCTCTCATAAATAATTTACTTTTACAAAACTCAAAATAGAAAATATTAAATCCAAACACTATCTAATCTAAATCTTGTTCACAAGTTTTAAAGTTATGTTGCTTGCACTCTACTCTCTCGAGTGGAAATTTACATTTAGCCCCTGATCAAGATTTATGATTTTTAGCTGGCTAAATTATCCTTATCCTTGTATGTATGTTCGGGAATGAAATGTCAATCGAATTTATGACCTCTTGAATAGTTAGAAAATAAATTAAGCAACTAAAACACTATAATCTCAAAAAAGATGTAAGCCAAATTATACCCCAAGTTATGATCAACCATTTCTTAAAAAATCAAAGTCTTTTAATAGTTTATAATTAATGGCGAAACTATTTCTTAAGGAAATCAAACTCGTCTAATAGTTTAATAACTACTCTTGGTAAACGAAATTATCTTTTAGAAGAAGGAGGAAGTGATAGGATGAATTGAAAAGCCGAGGGAAATTGATTTTGCTGATATTTTAGGGCCATTATTGATAAGGACAAAGTCAATTTTTATGCTTTATTATCGTTTACCTCATTATAAAAGCGATGCAATATTGATTCATTATGTCAATTTCTAGTGATGTTTAGACCCTGAATAGATTGAATTCTTTATGGAGGAATTATGGGCACCTAGTAGTAAATTGTTTGTTAGGTTGTCTTCATTTATCATCTTTTTGAGACATCTTTTGACTATAACTTTTATATTAGTCTTAAAATCGCCCTTATTTTAGTTTTTTTTTTTTTCCTTTTTTAGGGGAGGGGAGACTTAGGAAGTACTCCTTACCAGACGTGCATAGTGATTTTACAATATGTTGCACCAAATCTTTTTTTCTTTTTTTATACATAGTAATTTTTGGGGGGGCTTGGGAGCTAGCAAATATTAACGCTGAGGCTTTGGTGGTTGAAGTGAAAGTTGGAGCAGCTTCGTAAGCATGCATGGGTTAGTGAAATTAGGTTTATTAATGAATATGTATTTGGTACAAAGAGGTGTTCCTATATGAAGGGATGTTTCTGATCATACAAATGCAATTGTTTTGATGCTTGAGATCCTTTATAACAATTTTTTTGTAATATTCTTTCTAATACTTTTTATTATAGTATATAATGTTTAGTATTTATCTTTTAAAGTTGAGAGTTTATCTTATTTAATTTATATAATATATATATATATATATATGAAAATTTGTATAATTAGAAGTATTACACAAGAGTGTTGTAGAGATTTGAACCCTTATTTTGATAGTAATGTTTCTTGTTTTGGTATTTTGAGATTAAATATTGAATCTATGCACACAAAAGAAAATTTTGTTCAGTGGTTGTAAACTTAATTAGTAAGAGGGGAAAAGCTGGGTTGGGATTCAAAAGACTTTGGCGAACTATTTGTTCCTGAACGATGGAAGTGGAAAGACACTAAGGGAGGGATATACAAAAATGGATAGGTGCAGAGACTAAATGGAAGCCATTCTAACAAATGGAGTTGTCATCTAATTGCTTCAATTCCAACTTTAATTTACTAGCTACTTGTTTCATCGCTACAAGATCACCCGTTTCATTCTAGGGTGACAGAGGAATCGTACCAGTTGAGCCTTTTCTTGTCATGATTTACCCCGTGGTCTAGAGAAAGCTGCAATTAATAGGATTTCTCTAATCCTCGGCTTGAAAACGTTTGCAAGAAGAGTTAATATTCTAAAATCGCTTTAATATTTAGAGTCATTTTTACTTTACTTTATAATATTATTTTTATATCACTTTATTCTATGAACCATAAGTCAAATATAGAGAATCGTTAATAGATATTTGAAATGTCATTATTGCCCTTAGAAGCAATATCACTTAGCTATCTTAAATTTTGAAAAATGTTTTACTTTTCTTATAACATTATTTTGTATCTACTTAACTCATAAATCATTAAGTTTGATTATCAATCTTACTAAAGAAATAAAATAAAACAATTGTCCTTCATTTTTTATTAAAAAAAATCTAACATGTGTTCTTTCACGTGATTAATTCCAAAACTTCTTTTTTCTTTCATAATAGTAAAGTTTACCATCTCTAACTCCAATCAATGTCCATTCTTGGAGCATCACCTACTTTGTTCATTGGTTTTTCAAATTAAAATTTTAGTTTTAATTCAATTTTTCAAACTTTTCTTGAAAATCAAACTAAACCAAACTTTCATTGAAATCAAATTGAAATAAATTAATCTGGCTTGGTTTAAATCAAAAAAAATATTTAATTTTTAAAATACTTTTATGAATATTTAATAACATTCATTATTTTGCTTCAATTTTGAACCAAACAAAAATTTCAAAAATTTCAAAAATACTTTAAGTTTGCGTCAATTTCAATAAATCAAATAAAAAAACTATATTTTGAAATTATATTAAATTTGTAAAATTGAACCAAATTCTTATAAAAAATTGAAGTATAATCTAGTTTATTTTCATTTTCAATTAAAACTAAATCCACTTAATCCAACCTCATGCTCTCAATCTCATCCTCGATTAATTTTGAAATTTTTTAGGCATTGAAAATATTTCTTATTAATTTTTTATAAATAAATTTACCGATTTGAATGTAATATATGGGATATTGATACAACAATAATATTATAAATTAAAATTAAAAATGACTCTAAACATTAAGAGGTTTATTGATACTATTCTTTTTTCAAATTAGTCAAATTTAAGAGTAAACAAATTTATAAAATATTTAATTAATTTAAATAAAATTATTAATATGTCTTTAACAGAAGGGGTAAAATGATTAAAAAATAATATTATAAGACAAAGTAAAATATATCCTACATATAAAGATAATTTAGTGATATTAACTCTTGCGAGAATTCAATGTCTTGAAACCTAAGGGTCTTTACAAAACAAAAGGAAAAAAAATTAGGAGTGGTTCAAACTCCTGTGAGAGGCAACAGTGTGGAGCACTGCCGCGGCGAGGTAGAAGGCCCGCGGGTTAACTTCTATTCCCGAAGAAGAAAAAATGATAATATTTGGGGAATGAGCATCGGGAATATTGTTTTACGACAAGCAATTCTTTTTTTTTTTTAACCAACCAAATTATTCTCTATTATTTGATTGGCTAATTCATTATTTCCTTTTAACAGAAATCAATAAGAAATATTTGAACATAACTAATTTTCATAAAAGAAAAAATAAAGGCCGGGTTTAGGACCCCTTAGTCCATGGTGTGATGTCGGGGTGCCATGGAGCGTCAATGGCTGCAACTTTTAGGGCTTACGTATAAAGATTAAACTTTGTGGGCAAGATTTGGCTCCATTATGGTGGGCTTAGATTTATTCTACTACGGCTTTCTTTTGCGAATTAAGTAGGGCTTAAATTCAGCTGGGTTTGACTTGGAGTTGGCGTTCGTAAGCTACAGTAGGCCTAAATCAATTATTTACGTTGGGTCTTTTGTTTTTGTTAGTTTAATTATATGGGGATAAGTAATGGCGCTGTTTAGCAGACAATTATTGTTCAAAATTTTATATAAAAGATTAAATTGAATTATAAAATTAATATAATATAATAAAAATAAAAAATATATAGATATTTTATGTCAAATTAAGATATATAAAAATAATATATAATTGTATTAATAATTGATTGATAATATATAATATATTAAAATATTTTTTATAAAAAGTATCAAATATTTTAAAACATCCCAATATAGCAAAATATCATTATAAATGAAATAAAGGGAATATTGTTATGAAATTAATATTATGAATATCCATTGATATCAAAATTTTATATAAAAGATTAAATTGAATTATAAAATTAATATAATATAATAAGAGTAAGAAAAAAATAGACTAGTGGATACTTTATGTCAAATTAAGATATATAAAAGTAATATATAATGGTATTAATAATTGATTGATAATATATAATATATTAAAATATTTTTTATGAAAAATATCAAATATTTTAGAACATCCCAATATAGTAAAATATCATTATAAATGAAATAAAGGGAGTATCGTTATAAAATTAATAGTATGAATGTCCATTATCTGATATCAAAGAGATAATTCAATATTAGAATTATAGAGATATTCCAATAAAATATAGATTGTAGAGTTCTATTACATCTTTAATTAGTAATAGGATTGTTCTTCTAATTACTCTCTACTTCTTCTTATTAATATGTACCCCTGAACCTTATAAATAAGGTTTTAGACTGATGTATTGTAGACATATATTGATTCATTCAATTACTCTCAGAGAATCAATAAAAGCTTTTGTGTTCTCTCTCTATTTTCTTTCTAGTTTCTCTCTGTATTATTCATTATATTGCAATTTCGTTGTGCCGACGACTACTGCGTGCCAATAAATTCATAACACGTTATCAGCATGAGTCTCTGCCACCAGAGTTTAGAGTTTAATCAAGACAAGAAAAAAGAGATATTTTTTTTTACCTTTGAATTCTCATGGCGAACCTTACAAAACTCGATTTTTTTTTAATTTTGACATTTTCATAAAGAACTATTTGTCATAAACACTACATGCTTAAATTTATCGAGATGCAATGGGTTTGACAGATATCATTGTTAAAAATAATTTCCTTTGCCATCATCACCATGATGATTTAAAAGTGGAATATCTTACCGTGATAAATCTACTTATTTTGTGAAAGGATCTAAAAGAACGATTTGACCACCAGAAGATGGTCATTCTACTAAAAGCACGGTACGATTAGATGCACTCACGATTTACTTTAAATATATAAGTGAATGTATTAGAACCCATGGCTATGGCCCTGGAAGAGATCGTAGTTGTGGTCGAAGCCGTAGACATAGACGCGGCCATGGTATGAATCATGCATATAATCATGACAATCAAAATAGATACATCTGGACATAATGGGTCCTGAAGACACCATTTAAGAAATACAAAGTATCAAAGCCACTTGATTACTAGGAAATTCTGAAGAAAACATACAATCACCAGAAGATGATTTTTATATAAATGCTAGTGATGATTTGTTATAAGTATGAATAAAAGGTTTTATGTCTATCAGTATTCAAAATTTTATCGCATTTAGAATTTCTCATCAATTAAAATTATAAGGAGAAATATTACTAGTAATGTGATGAATAAAAAGATTTTTCCTTTCTCATATATCTAACATGCTCCTGTAGTAGCAATATTGAGAAAAAAATTTTTAGAAATATTTTTAATTTATATCTTATGAGACTAAACGAGTCTTTAATAAAATATTTGACGTTCGACCAAATGATTTTATGCCATTTCTTGAAGTCAATGACATTAGAAATTACAATATATTTATCTACGAGATTTTGGTCGCGGCTAGGACTGTCAATCGGGTTGAGTGAGCCGGGCTTTGCTAAGCCCGAGCTCGGCCCGATTGACAGCGGGCTGAGAAAATGTGAGCCCGGGCTCGGGGATTTTTTTTAAAAAATTTATATAAAAATAATATTTTTTAATATATAATAATATTTTTTAATAATATAATAATAATATTATTATAATATATATATATATATATATATATATATATATATATATTATTTATATATATTTTACGGGCCGGGCTAAAAATGGACTGAGCCTACCTTAGCCCGAGCTCGGCCCAAAATGTTATTCGGGCTGAAAAAATCAGCCCGAGCCCAATTGACAGTCCTAGTCGCTGCTAGTAAAAATACACTTTGTTCTTACATTATAAAAATAACTCATTAAATTCTCAATGAATATATACTTACCAAAAGTGAGAAAATAATGAGAAAGAAAAAAAAGAAGTAATAATTCTAACACGTTATTAATACAATATAAAAGTTTGTCACATACTTGTAGTACGTCAAGTATGTTATGAATCTCTATTAATTATTGATATTGTTTTACTTCTCTAAATTATGCTACTGATAGTTATGATGCTTGTGTTGATACTATTGATATGACACATGTGAATGTAGCCAATTCTTTTGAATATCTAGAAAGAGTTTTTAGCATTTTGAATGTTAATTAAAATTTTTGAATTATCGAATTGTTAGTTTTCTATTTTATCATTTTGTGATTATTATTGAAAAGTTTTAATAATATATTTTTATATTCTAGTATTTATATATTATTTTAGTTTATTTTGGATCAAGAATGATGAAGATACAATTTGTCTAAATAATATTTGTAGTTTATTTGGACAAATTTGAAATATATGTCCAAAGTATAAATGGTAATACAAAGTTTCTGAATAACTAGTTGATCATTAACTCTAGAAGATTTAATTGATTAAAAAATCCAGAAGAGTTACATGATCTTCACCTAATTGTTAATTCTATAATGTATTATTCTCGATATAGTCTCGTTTTTTAACATTAATGATAGTATCATTAAATCGAGACATTGGATGAATGAACTTTTGAAACATATACATTGTCATTATGACCTAGAATATATGTCAATTATAGATACTACTATTCATCCTTTTTATTATATATTGCATAGAATTATGAAATTGAGATACAATATTGAGTAAATTTGAAGTTTGCTAATAAATAAGTTATTAGTTGCCATGATCGGTAGGACCATCTTATATCATTAAAATACGAAAAATGATTATGAATTTATTATGGAACTGAAAGTTTCCTAATATGACGAATCTATATGTGCTACTTATTTTATATAAATGTTTCTATTATTAATTACTTTGGATTGAATGTGTTATTTTGGGATAAATATGAAAAAATTATTAGTTGATGCATCAATAGAATAACCATATATATTATTGATTTTTTGCCACCTGTAGTTTGCAATTCATTGATAACGAGCTCAAATTTTAACATTCTCCCAACTGCACAATTTGTCCTAATAATACTGGTTGTATTGGGATAAATATTGAACATCCTGCAGAATGTTCATGACTGTGATATATTAGCACTTATTTCGTACTTTGCCAACATATTGTGATTCTCCTCATAGTAGTTGGTTTGTGGTTAGAAACTAAATATTTCTCATCCTACATTTAGAGATACTCTATGTATGTTACTTTACCACAAGGTAATAAGGTGGTTCTCAAAGAGATTATCAAATGTGTTGGAAGCGAATCTCAAGGAGAAGATTCGTATTTTGTTAATTTTGAATATATTGCCCCAACATAAAGAGGAAAAAATATGAGGCTGGATAAAGATATTAGTTTGTGTCTCGTCTTGATATTCTATTTTGATCGTCATAGAAGATACCTTAAACTAGAAGGTCAAAGGATAATTTATATAACCAGTTATATTAACTGACCAACATCCGACAAAGAATGCTCCTATTATATTTGATATCCCTGAAGGACAATTCACCAGTACAGATAAAATTGAGACACAATTGAAATGTGGTAAATAAGTCTGTTTCAAGGATACAAACTCCTCATTGGAGCAAAGAATTAAGATGGTCATATATGTCGAGGGGATTTAAATTCTAGTATAATTTTTTTTCAAATATGATTGATGTATTATTTCCAAAAGAAATTCAGGTACCTGAAAACGTTGACAATGATAAGATCTCAATATTATTGGAAAATACTGGAACCGCACAAGTATATGACATCAACGATATTAATGCGCATAATATATTAATTCAGAATGGGAATTTTTTGAATCAAAGTATTTGACTCGAAATGATAAGTTTTTATGAGAAATATGAAAAGTTTGAACTATTCAGAAGTACACTTGAAGTGTACATGTATTCACAACAGGAATTATACACATGAAGTGTAATCTCAAGGAGATAGTAATAAATATTTGCTTATAAAATGCGAACTACAAATATGAATTTTTGCCATGACTTATGGCATGTGATTCTTCGTAAGACCTAGAACTGATTACGAATAAATATATTTCTAGTAGTAGATATAATAGTATATGATAACACTTAATATATTTTTATCTTTATTATTATTTGATAATGGTACTTACATTTGAAGTCTCTGATGGACTTGATATATTTGAAGCCTATAAGTGGATTTTTCTTGTAGAATATAATGAGATTATCTTAGTGAATTCTTATTGAAAGAATGATTATGTCCATGTATAAAGAAAGTTCATACGCAGCTATACTTTTAATATATGTTTCTGTAAGATCCGGCCCAATTCATGGCCCAAGTCATGATTGGGGAAAATAAGAATAAATAGAATAGTTATGTTATTGGGGGTTTAGTTGCAATTTAAAAGAATTAGTTATATAAAAAGTTCATTAGGGTTATGAAAACCTTTTTAGGATAAGACATACGGCTAACAAAAGGTCCTTTCAGCGGCGGCTGCTGACGACGAGCGGGAGGGAGTCAATACCGGCCAGGGACGAACACCGGATTCTACCGGCGGAGAGGTAGAGGGAGAGCGCTAAAAGGGAATAGCAAGAGGCACATAGTTTAGAATCGAGAATTTTCAGGTAAGTGATTTAATCCCTTCATACTAATCTAAAAATAATAACAATAATAATAGTAATGCGTGCACGATTTATGTCTGTGATATTTTGTAAAATAGATTATTTGTGTATGATTTTAATAATCTGTTTGGGCATTGAGAATATCCTGTGAAGTAATTCTATTCTGTTCTGTTCTGTTCTGATCCTCGTGATGAGGAATTTCTGTTCTGTCCTGTCCCGATCACCCTAGGAAATTTATTTGAAACCCATTACATGTTAATTATCCATTACTTGGTTTTCTTTATCCTTCTATTGTACCGTGGTTGAAATTGGATGAAAATCCAGGTTTCTGTTATTTTTTTTGTACTGTGGATCTGGCTGAAGCTAACGAAGCTGACATGTATTCTGTGGAGATGGTTTGGAAAGAAGGGTTTCTGTGATTAGTTTATTGTTATTAGGTGAGTGGGTGGTGTTTCTGTTGAATTACAGAGAATAGCTGAAGTGGAATTGCAGTGGACAGTGACGCTGAAATCTTCTCTGTTTGTGGCCCAAAAAATCAATCACGAGTTCATGACCGAATGATGGGAAATAAAAAAAAAAAAAAAAACTTTTTGTAGTGTTTGCACGGCAGAAGGCAGAATTGGTGATAGGCTAGTGGAAATATTTGGGCCCAGTGAAGTCCAAGTTGGTGGTTGTAGTCTGCTGGGCTGAAGTTGGGAATTGGGCCAGCAATGGTCTGGGCTAACAAGCCATGTATATGTGGCTTAACAAAAGTTATGGGCCAAGGCCCAATAAATTGAACAATTTGTTTAGTTACGTATTATATTATTACCCATTAGTTCATAACCCAGATTTATTTTAAAATATATATATATATATATATATATATATATATATATATATATATTTATATATATAAATATATTATTAAACTTTTAAAGAAAAATTTTAGTATCACTGAATTCTATTTATGTCTTTTCAAACAAAATTATTTGCAAGAACTCAACCCTATATATGTATAAATATTTTGATCATTGTTTGGAGAAGGGATTTAATTACTTATTGAGTGATAGCTCATTCCTTATCCGATTATATTTCAGAGAACGATTCGGAGGACTTTGAGAATTTTGACGAGGAATACTAGAGAGCGAGATATCAAGAACGGAAGGAGGTCCGAGATTTCTCCAAAAGTCGATTGATATTAAGGAGTAGTATTTGGGGTTGTTTTAATAAAAAAAAATAATTTGAGATATTTTATTAAATCTTCTTATGTGCTTTGAAATTATTCAGTATTTACTCTGTACTATTTGAACTAGTTTTGATGAGGTTAGTATTCTATGATTTTAAGGACCTTGTGTTTCCGAATTTTAGTTCAGGAACACGGTCGTGTTGCGCTTCGGGTACTGGGTCTTGAGTCCAGGTTCGGGGCGTGACAGTTTCTTTGTCAAAAGATATCCTCATTATACAATCTATTGATCGGCATAGTGTTCTCTATATCAGGGGGAGAAAATTATCAATCAAAAGAGGATATCATTTATGACTTTCATTATTGTGATCTATACACAAGCATTAATGAACTGAAAGTTTAAAATATTTTTTATTTGTATAAAATTATAAATCGATTGTTTGACTGACTTATATAATGTTGGTCAATATGATATTCTAGCTATAGATATTTCTATTTGAATAGATGTCCTAGCAGGACAAATATATGAATTGTATAGCTATATGATTTTGATGCACTCTTGAAGCGTGATTGATCTCTTGATTTTTGAAATAAAGGATTTGATGATCAAGATATTTTTTCTAAAGAATTTAGAAGAGCAAGTATTGTGATCAACATTTCAAAAAGTCAACATTTTGTTTTGATTGAACATCTTAAAGATGTTTCACATAGACAAAACACATCAATAATCATTAGATTATTATATGTGAGATCTTTTATATCTATTAAAGAATATTAAGAATTCTTTGGTCTTGAAGTACCACAATTGTACAATTAAGTGCATGAATACACTTATCCACGTGCAAATAGATATCTATTTTAGTTCTTCTCTACCCAATAAATTTTCTGATGGCATTAAACTTGCCTTTTGATATCTCCTTAAGATAGTTTATCTCGAATATTGAGAAAATTCAACTCTTATTGAGATACATATGTTAGGTATAAGTTACCTATATGATCCACATAAACCATACATTTATATGCATGTGTTGATTATAACAGCTATATCTTCAACTCATATTGAAGAAATAGAAATTCATGATGTATGTTGAGAATATGTGTGATCGTGATTAATGTACTTGAGATAAATCTGTATCGTCTAAGAATGAATTTCAGCTGTATTGTTTGATGATAAAAAAGTTTGGAATATATCAATGGAGATACGATAAAATATATTTTCACATGATTATTTTTATTCACGAGCTCCAGAAGAGATGTGATATTGATGTGCAATGAATTTGATCATTTGATTATTTGACAAATCTATTCACTAAGACCTTGTCGAAAGCAACATTAGATTGGAAAGCATCAGTTAAGAAATCTCAAAATATTCTCTCATCGGGGGAGTAAATATGACATAAAGAGTAGTGTACTTTTTTTCTTTCACTAGAATTTTTCCCACTAGATTTTTTATCTAGTAAGGTTTTAACGAGACATACTCTTATGCAATGGACATCCATGGGGGCGTGTTATGAAATTAATATTATGAATGTCCATTACCTGATATCAAAGAGATAATCCAATATTAGAGTTATAAAGATACTCCAATTATATAGAAGATATGTTGTAGAGTTTTGTTACATCTTTAATTAGTGATAGGATTTGTCTTCTGATTACTCTCTACCTCTTCTTATTAATATGTACTCCTTAACCTTATAAATAAGGCTTTAGATTGATGTATTGTACAGATACATTGATTCATTCATTTATTATCAAAGAATCAATAAAAGCTCTTGCGTTCTCTCTCCATTTTCTTTCTAGTTTCTCTCTATATTTTCATTATAATTTTCTTATTCAATTCTTTATATTACTATGACGATTTCATTATGCTGACGACTACTACGCGCCAAAAAATTCATAACAAGTATATATTAATTTTAGACACTATATATATAATTTTTTTAACTATATACAATACTAAAACTAATAATTTTCTTTATAATTCTCTCTCTCCCCCTCCCCCCCCCCTCCCTCTCTCCAAACTGTAAATTCAACAAATAATGTATCAAATCAGTCAAAACAATTAGGAATTCTACAAATGATTATTTCAATTTTGAGGTAGAAACTCTCAAAATCATCAACGCTAACGTCCAAAAAGTATAATTTTTCTAATTTACATGACTTCCACCATGAAATGGCAAAAGTCCACATGGTGTTTTACTACTATGGCAGAAGTCACCCAAATTTCAAACACTTTTAATTTTTTAAAAAATATTATTTTATTTATTAAATATTATTAGTGCAATAACTTATGTAATTAGTATATTTTATTATAATGCAATTGATAAGTTAAAGCTGTAGTAACTGCATTATTCATGCATAAGTAACATTGAAGTTTTGTAATCTTGTAAATATTGCAAACACTTATTCAACAAAATTTGATATAAGAATTGTAAGGGCAAGAACAAGGCCGCTAAATGAAATCCAAGTACGGTTGGATATGAGTCTAAATTACAAACTCACTAATAGTCAAGATTGGTGAAAGTTAGTCAAATACTTGACCAATCTTAATCATAATATGGGGAAATAGCAAATAAATGCAACTGGTAAGTGTAAGAATTTAATAAGAAGAAATTTTAACATTTATACAGTATATAAATAGTATATCTAAATATGCACATATAAATATAGAGTGCTAGACCAACTAAATCTCAATTAGCCGTTCAAAATTGCAATTCATGTATCTAGTTTTGCTAAATAAGTGTTAGTAATAATTGAGAGATGCGAGATTACAAAACTTCAATGTTACTTATACATAAATAATGCAGCTACTACAACTTTAACTTGCCAATTACATTACACTAAAATATATTAATTATATAAATTATTTCATTAATAACATTTAACAAACAAAATAATATTTTAAAATATTAAAATTTTCTCAAAACCAACTATTTCGAATCAAAGTATTTCTCTCTTGAGGGAATCAACTATTTGGATGCAATGCTTGGTGAATAATAGTTTGAAGAAATCGTGAAGCTCCAAATTGAAGTATTGTCTAAGAGGATAACTGTTGGATAATGGCTGGTGAATAACAGTTCGAAGAAATCATGAAGCACTAAATCCATGAAAATTTCTATTGAAGTATTGTCTAGGAGGATAATTGTTGGATCAGTTCGGTGTAAAATTACATGAATTGCAAATCACTTGGTTGGTACTATGCCTTTGATATATTGATTGAATGTATTTTTTCTTAGAAAGTATTTAAATATTATTCAAATCAATTATGCATATGAGAAAATCCGAAGCTACAAACCTAGAAGCAAGAGATTAAGAAATTAAATAAGAGGCGTGTATAGCTGTAGAATTTGTGGGAAAGACCAAAAGTTAAGGAATAGAAAATTGGATAGTTATTCATGAACTTACTATTCCAAGTAAATCTTTGAATAATTTTAGAAATATTAAAGGTCTACTTAATTTCTCATCTTCATGGACACTTTAAAAAGTTTACTTTAAGTCCTACAACACTCTAAAACCTCTTCTTTACAAGAACTTTACATATTTGCTTGAATTATAATTTACAATCGTCTAATCGTCTAAAAGTCTTTGACAGTGTTTGAACCGACTACAGAGTAATAAAGAAAAAGCACTCAGAACATAACAAGAAATGACAATGACAATGGCATTGTGAATGTTTTCTTCTATGGTCAACAAAGCCACTAAATGTATCTATGATAGTAGTAACTCTCTCTATTCTATGGTCAGTTTATTTTACTTTTTACTTTTCATACTTCAACTTCTACTTTTGAGTTTCTCTTCTTTTTTACAATTTTTGCTTTGTTTAATTATTAATTGATGTTAGTTGTTTGAATTTATCTTTGTTGTCTTCTTCACCAATTGAAGATATTTACGAGAAGGAAAAGTATAAAATCTTCTAAGCCTATAAGTTTGAGTTGTTCTATAAACAGATTGATTGTATTTTAATGTAAATTTTTTACTTCTTGATGCAAAAATGTGAATTGTACTCTGAATGCAGCAACTCAATGTTCTATCGAAGGTGGTTTACTCAAAAATTGTTAAGGTAATAATGGAATAGAAATTCAGAAGATATATTATAATTAAGATATTCTTCTAAAATGAGAAATAGTATTATTTATACAAGTTTAAAATATATCTTCATAAGTTTAAAATATACATCCGTTACGCACGAGACATACCACTAGTAACTGTTAAGAACTTTCCCAGAACCTGATTCTTGGTTCTACAAAGAGCTGCTATCACTTGTACCTCTGCTTACAAGAATTGGGTCATTGCTTTGCTGAACTGTTGCAAACCAAATCCAAAAAAATACGAGTTTAAAAGATTATAAAAATGGCGAGAACCCATTATAGTTGGATTCTGCTTAAAGGCTTCTGCCAGGAACAGAATATACCTGTGACAACATCGAAGAAACGAGATGGGATTGGAAGATCATACATTTCTAAAATTCTCTGTACAGTAGAGCATAGTATACAGTCATTAATTTTAAAAGAAATGACATGAAATTTGAATTAATAAAAGAAACAGTTAATTAAAGTTTCAAGTTCAGATCAGGCAATGATGAATCTGTCCTAGGCGGAGGTGCCGCTGCTACAAAATTTATGTTGGAACTTTGGCCTGAATTTAAGCCAAGATTGCCGCCAACTCCTTCAACTTGCCTAAAGCTACCAGGCCAATACAGCTCTACTTCATCTTCATCCATATATACTGGCAGCCCAAAATATCCTTGTTCAAACCTTGCTCCACCTCTTATACCGTTAAATGGCTGTCTCTCCGGTGGTATAACTCGTTGGTGTACAGAAGCATGAGCTTCCATGCCTAGAGATCGGTATGCAGAGCCATGAAGTGGAAGAGATGCCAGGCTAGCATACCTATCTGACAGCATATTCATCCGCATTGCCCGCTTGGCTAGTGTTCTCTCCCTCTTATGTGCATTTTGATGACCTCCTAAAGCCTGAGAGCTGTAGAATTTCCGTCGACAATAGTTACAAGAGAAAACCCTGGAAACAGCAGCTGCTGGAGGATGAGGAATAACTTCACCACTAGGTTCACCCGTGCCCTTCAACTCTCCCTCATTTTTGTTGAAGCCAAGCGTCAAGTCAAGAGTAATTGGCCTCAGATCCATTTCAAGGTCAATGGATTCCGCTGGCGATGAAGTAGTGGAATCCTTGGAAGGACCTGGTGAAATTTCCTGGGTGGATATATTGGAGGCCACTTGGCTACTCACCTCAGAATCTTCTTCAGATTCAAGGTTAATATGCGAGGGCTTCATGTTATGCTAGAGTGGCTAAGCACGATCAGTTCTTCCAACCTAGAACCACAAAAAATGGATGGCTCTGGTTGACAAACCTGCAGGTAACATACTCAAATTATTTTCCAAATCTGTAAAGCAATCATATAAGACCATACCATCACAGAGGCAACATGAAAACATGAACTAAATCCTCTGTCGCAATAGTTAAGCGCAAGTGATTCTGAGTCTTTGAGCGTCAAGATGCTAGGGTGGCCAGCAGGATTATCCGACATGAATCAGCTTTTAAAGCATCCATAAGGGGCAGGATTAATTCTAAAGGAAACAACTGTAATGTAGGCACTTATAATGGGCAGCAATACTCCTAAAAGTAAAAAGCAGCATAGGAGAAATCCCTTTACAGGTAGCCCTGCTTGAGCACAAAATGACTCGCAAAAGTTGTAGGAAGCAGGAAGTGCAAGTACTGATAAAGCAGAACTAACATAAAAAGAGAATGAAGTTGGACAATTCAAACATAGGAAAAATAGTTTTTTCCTGATGTAATTCAGTGGTTAGAAATGTCATTAAGTTCTTTAATTACTTGTGAATAATAGGCATACTTATGGATGCAAGCAATTCCAGAACCTAAGTACAAGCAATACATTCTTTTGGGGGATATGCAGGAATATAACTTAGATTCCAAGTCTTTTCGCACTAATCGACACTTTTACCCCAGCGGAATAGCGGTGTCCCCTCCAACTATTGGCAGCTCAACTATTTTAACAGCATTTCCATCTTAGCAGTTAGCTTGTAACTTAATAAAAAAGTAATAAAATCTCAAATTGTTAATATAGCTCATTTTCCATGCTATCTTGCAACTCCAGCATAGCAGTGGATCTTCATTTTGAAATTTTCTGCATCAGTTCTTATGCTTATTCTTCATAGTACCATAGTGAAAAATCAACTCCATTTGCAATAGGTACTACCAAGTTTAGGAATATCCATTTTTATTTCGTCAAATACATATTATCGCACTGCAAGCACTAGAAATTGCATTAATTCTATGACAGGAAAATAAGAACCTAAGTGAAGGAACTATAGATTTCTTCCTATCTATGAAGAAATTGCATGACAATATTTAAGTTCCCAAACTCTCAGGTACTAGATCCTGTCTCTGATGGAAAAAACCTAGTACAACTTTTAAATTTCTTCTAAGATGCCATTATAAACACAAAATTCTCCCGCTTCTGTATGATAGAAAATCCAGTTTCTATATTCAGATTCAAAACATGCACATAATTTTTTATTCAATCCTGTGTTTCCATATGGATGAAAGACACTAATGCTGACGCAGATGATTCATACAAAAGAGAAGTACACAAAAATGAAAAGAAGGTGAACATTCAAAATTTCAGATAAATCTAGCAGCTATGGCCTCATAACTTGAGAAATATTTACCTTGGTGCTTCTATATTATCTTATTGAAGCCAAATGCTATGATATATCAACTACATCAAAGGTTCAGTAACTAAAATTATCCTTCCATGATCAAATTGCTAATTAATAGACATATCTCACTTAATTAGGGGTCTTAGGGATAAACATATGCAAAGATTCATAAGATTAGCTTAGAAGCAAGATAACGGAAAGCACAGGCTATATCATCTAATTATTATACTTCACATTCTACAAAACAGACTTTTTGAATTTGTGATTTAGAGGCTAAGCAGAAGCAAGATAACGGAAAGCACAGGCTATATCATCTAATCCTGATCAAATTAAGCATATAAATCAAATACAAGATTGTGATTGATCCAGTTTACCAAGCAAAGCTGGCAGTCTCCTCTAACATTTGAATAGAAGATTTCGGTAATCATTATGAATTATTAAAAATGGTTATACAACTGAAGTGAAACCAAGAACACAGTTAATAAAAAAAGTTACATAACAGCAACAAAATGAAGCGAACTACAGTTGCTAGAACTATTTGCCTGAACCGTGATAAAGTAACATATACATAATAAATCAAACGACCTTGGTTTTCTCCTCATTCCATGATCGAGAGGTGTACAAATTTCCTCTGGAAAATCTTCTATGATCACAGTTAGTCCTCGCAATCACAAGTCATAGTTTCATTTCCTGAAGTATTTCTATTTCTTTTCTCTAGATCTCAACAGGTTTACAAGGTTTCACACAACTACATAATTACAAAATGCAGATAATAGGTTATAAACACAGAAGTTTGTCACTTCAGCTAAATACTTCAAGGTTACACCACCATTCCAATTTGAGGTTTCTATATGGTTTTACTTATACTCCTAGCCTTCTTTGCTTACCTGACATTTTGCATAAAGTAGTTACTGGGTGTCCCAAAAAACAGTCCTCTATGCTGCTTCTGGAAATAAAGAAAACTGATTGCCATCACCAATAGCTGCAAAATACTCCCATGAAGATAAACTACAACGAAAACTCAATTTTTCCTGAGATTATGAAACACGCCTAAAGGCTATCCCATGTAATCTTCAAGGATCAATTTGGAAGAAGAGACGCTTTCAAATTTCTTTGTTAGAAAAGCAAGACAACTTTGTTCCACAAGAGACAGGAGGAAGCTGAACTTAGTATTAAAAAGTTCATCAAATGGTACAATCATTTGTCTCTTACACTAAGCTTCTGGGAAATCGTGCAAAATTATCCAACATATCTTGTACTGACAAATTCATGGTTCATACTATACTTGACGTAATGCTTCTGAATAATAAGAATTGAAGAAAACATGAAAAGAAGAAAGATTAGGTGAAAAAGAAAGTGCTTGAAGAAGCAAATGCAGCCAGCAACTCAAACATCTCTGGAAGCCATATTACAAGTTTCAGCATAAAATTTTCACTACTATGCAACTCTTGGGGACCTATCAAAGAAAACAACCACATAACCTCCAATAAAGATTCAAACAAAAAAGTCCTTATCAGTTTTCATTCATACTGCCAAAGTATTCCTTTGCTACCACCTTGCACCAAAAACTTCAAATTAGTCAATTTTTCCAGCAAAGCTAAAGAGGGATCCAGTTTTACGCAATTAAAACAGTTTATGACTGACCACCTAACTAAAGATGGAAAATAACCCTTGTAATCCTCCAGTTAGTACTGCACTGTGCTAACGGAGAACGTTATGTATCACAAGAAGATACCTTAAAAAGTAGTATGCCCCTCATTTAGACACGTGAAACTTATTAATTATGCCTTCACTTGGATTCAGATTCATTGTAGGGCATCAATTAGTTTAAGGGCTGTTAGAAAAAAGAAGTAGAAAAAAAGAACGCCAGGTTGAAAAGAGGAACTAGTCCAAAGGATTAAGTAAGACCGATTTGCATGATCCTAAAGGATTTCCCCTTCAACCCAATCTTTCTGGACTTACCAAAGGGAATCAAGCTACCAAGTGATCATCCTCAATAATCTGAGAACTCATCAAAACAATAGCACTTGAGCGTAGGAAGAAGAAAGGCAACTTTGGGTTCTAACAGCCTACACTAAAAAGAGCCACTGGCGCTGGCTGTAGCAAAAAGTTAAGATCAAGATCCATGATGCAAGGGCGGGAGCACTAATCTCGGACCCACATCATCAGGCTTGACAGTTCTCTACCCCCTTAGTCTCTCCTCTATTTTTCAGTCTTTCCAACCGATGTTGCGAGCTTAATAATAGTGCTCCTACCCTTGCATATGAGAACACCAGTTTGCCTTTGAAAACACAACATAGCATTTTGAACAAGTAGCATTATTTTGCTCGTTCAAACGCAAATTGAGTTCTATCATTTAGTAGCCTAACATCTTCAACCAGACAACAGCAATATCTTAGTACAAACATATAATATCCCACAAACACGTTTTGCCATGTTGAAAAGGCATACCTGAAGTTTATTACGAAGACACAGGTATGATGGTCGCTTCACCCAAAAAATCTCAAGATTCAATTCTCAAACTGGCAAGTATGCAGAAATCTCTCTATTATTAACTCTAGAGCTGTTTATATCTTCGCTCCAGAGTTCAGACTTACATCACAGTGTTTCAACTAGAATGCTAAAATCCTCTAGAGGAATTTTTTATTGGAATCGCTGAAGAAGCAATTTTTCTCCAATTACACTCAAGGAACATATCTAAGATGGAAAATCTTACACGAAGTTTGCTCTGTCACAGTTATTCTTCAACTGATCAATATGAATGATAGGAGAGTTTGCAGAATGCTATAAAAGTATTTCTAGTGAAGAAGGAAAGGAGGGGCAACATGTGTATTCATAGAAGAGGAGATATTAGAGTTCCATGGTTACCATTTGGTCAACTCTAGCAGTTGTAAAAGGAAGAAAAAGGCGCAAATTTTCATGTATTCTCATTCTTCTGAGAGGCAAACTAAATTGGAAAATTATATGAAAAGAAAACTGTAATAAGAATTGAAGAAATGCAGAAACTGGAACCATAGTAAGCAATATAGCGGAGACCCATATATCCTTCTTGTGGGCTATTGCTTGGAAAAAGTCCAAAAGCAGCACCAGGGAACATGTCGACTGCTTTATTCTGGAAATACTTCACAGGAGCAAAAAGTCTTAGATCTAAGATAACTTCCATCAAACATCTTTTCATCTAAAATTCCTCAACTCTTCAACTAACTTTTCCTCGTCTCTCACTGCAATAGGATTATATTTCCCCAACAAACAGGCACCAACAGTATTCCTATTAGTAGATTCTCCGTTGAGTAGATTGTAAGCACCCCTTTTAGCCAAACTGAAGATATGAACATGTGCTAAGATGTTCATAACATAACTTCAGAACTAATATTCTCAGACCAGGAAATGTGAGCAAGTGAGAAAGAAAGCCGAAATCCTATGACAACAATAACTCTTAGCTAACTTCAATCCGAAAAGAAGATTCAAAAGAATCAAGAAATCCACAAAAAACAGCATCGTATTATCAGTCACAACAAGAAATTAGAGATCACCATATATCGTCAGTGAAAAATGGGAGCAAATAGAAGCTTTCAAAGGGAGGAAAAAGACATTAAATTAAAGCTACAAGCTAAACCAAGAAAGCTAGATAGATGCATAATACATACTCAGTATCTTGCTACTGCAGGCCTCAGCTTCAGTTGGTGACCAGACAGATAGACCTCTGAGTAATCTATAGTCTAGTTTTTACCAAATATGGTGAAGAAGAAGAAGAAAGTTAGCAAGCCAAAGATGAAGATAAGATCATGAATATGAGAGAGGAAAGAGAGGGAGAGAGAGAGAAGGTTGTGGGATGTCAGATAAGTCAGAGGAAAAAGCAGACAACAGACTTGACACAATTTTGCTTAGGCTATTTTAACAACTACAAGAGGCGCAATAAGACAGAGAGAGAGAGAGAGAGAAAAAGCAAGGACCATGGTGAAGTCCCACGGAGACATACATTACAAAGTACTACTACAGTTTTCCTCTCAGGAATCCTCCATCCACTAAAAGAAAAGTTGTTCAGATTCTTTGCAGTTCCTTTCACTCAACTTTGAAACTGCCTTTTCTCAAATGGACACCCATAACCTTCCCCATGCCCGCGCCCACGCCAACGCCCATGCCCCCTCTCCTCTGTGAAATGACATACATGCACGGCAGCTCTATATCACACCATGCAACAACAACATAACACATTTCCACCATCCACTCATGCCACTAAGCACCCAGACAATGAAAGGGTCCACACCGCCACTCATGAATCTGGCCCCTGAAAAAAGTTGGGTGCAAATCCTTCTCTAAATTGAGTTCATTTTTTTAATTAAGCAAAGTGATAATATCGGACCCCAGAAAGATTTAGTCCCATATGCTTGAAGATTTCAAATAGTGCAATGACAGTTTCCCCTTTCATATGAATCCAAGAACCAGTGCCTCGTGGTTAATTTCTTTTATGTGGCTGCTATTCCTAGTTAAGTATTTAAATTTGGTGGGGACCAAGATAATTTTAAAAAGTAAAGAATGAAAACGAAAATTCAAAGCGCACTTAATTGGCTTTTTGTAAATGTTTTTTGTTTTTATGCAGTGTATTGTTATGAGGAAAAAATAAAGTTCGAAATTAATTTTTTTTTAAAAAAAATTGTGAAAATTTTTCAAAGAGAAAAACAATCTAAGAAGACAAATCAAGAAATACAAGGTTTGGTTGACATTACAAACATCCAGAGTTGATTTTAAGAAACAATTTTTTAAAGAAAAAAAAAGGAAAAGTGCAGTTCAAAGGCTTATCATCCTCTCACTACATTGAGCTCATCTTCTTTCTTTTTTTTTTTTTTGGCTAAAGTGAGCTCATATTTTAATTAAGAATGAAATTAGATAAAATTTAGATTTGAAATTTTTTATTTTAAGTTTTATAAAAATAAATTATTAAGAGAGAAAGAGGGATATCTGAGATTGGATTGAATTTTTTTTATCAAGTTGTATTAAAAATTATAAAAATAAATTATTTATAAGAAGAAAAATAAAACTAAAAAATTATGAAAAAATTAAATTTTTTTTAGATAAAGTACTAATCCAAATTGGCCCTTAACATTATATTCCGTAACAGAATTAATCTAAATATAAATAAAGCGACAAAAATCAAACCCCACAGAAACATTTGATAGTGCAACAACTATTTCCGGTCCAAAATAATTGTTATTTCCCATTTAATATTCCTTGTCTGAATTATTTGTCGGTTTTAGATTATTAAAGCGGCATTTGTTTTTTTTTTTTCCAATTGTATCCTTTTTCACTTATTACTACACTAAACTACATTAATTTAGTATAAAAAAATTAGATTAATGAATTTTTGAATTCTTAAGAAAGTTAAATTTCTTTTTACTCTCAATTAATCTTAATCTATGTTTAACGATCTTGAACGGCAATTAGTGTAATCATGACGTTTTCTTTTTTTACCACTAAAATTGATACATTCTACAGGTTGGATTACTTTGATAAAGCAAATGGGAAAGTACATTATAGATTCATTTGATGAATTTGAGCCTTGTCGTCGGTCCACCAAAAAGGGAGAAAGAAAATGGTACTTCGTTGGGGAATTCAATCGAAGGGGTACTTTCTCCTGACATGCAAAAATTCAGAAAGGGAAATGCTTTTTGGCTTAAGTGGAGCTAATTAATTAGTTCAAAATAGGGGTAAAATTGTCTATAAAAATTAAAATTATCCTTACCTCTTATCCGTATATAAACTTTTTGCTAATTGACAAATTTACCCTACTTGGCTTAATATGGAGCGGAACAGCAATATCCACATAATAGGCCAAACACTGTGCAATTGATCCTGTTGTTGGCCACTTGGAAGAAGCCACATCACACAAGTACCATAATGCAGCATCTCATTCGAAGTGGCAGTCCCTGTTATAGCCGACAGCTTCATGTTCTCAAACAAACAAGCCAATTGGAACCTGCCAAGTCTCAGAAGAACAAAAGAATAACACACTCCGTCATTGTCCTCCATGTATCAGCTCAATTTATTTTTTATTTATTCATGACATATATTAATATTAATAAAAAATTAATATTTTTTTTATTTGTATCCTTATTTAATTACTATTTATTTTAAATTCTAAGTACTCTATTAATAAATTTTAATTAAAATTAAATATCACTTTAAATTTTTTATTTTAAATATCATAAATTTCATTAAATTTTTAATTTATACAAAAATAGTAAATAAAATTAATATTTTAAAATAAAAAATATATCATTTTTTTAATACAATTTATTTATTTTTATTTTCATCGTTCTTTTTTAATAAAAAAATCGTTTGAAAAGGATGAAATTTTTTTTTTTTCTATATATATATATATATAGTAATATATAGTATGATGTGTAGGTGTTTGTGTGTACAAGTAAACTCTTTAACACTTTCAAAGTTCAAATTAAAAATTTGATGAGTCATTTGTTTAATGATAAATTATTAACACACTAAGTAGAAATAATAACAAAAGTGATTACGTGTGAAAAATCTTATATACGGAACTATATAAGATTTTGAGAAGACGACTTTCGACTTTTGCCGATTTTCTTGTTGTCTTTAGCGCATCTTTATTTCTACTTGCAAATTTTTTATTGCTTCTTTGGCTCTCCTTTAATAAACTCCTTATAAACTAATGTAGTGGGGGGAATGTTCATTTGCTTCGAGCCCCTAACCTTAAATATAATATAACATATATTTATTTTCTTGATTAAATTTTTGACCTCTTCTTTATTTGAATTCCGTACTAAATTGTTTGTTTATTGAGATTTTCAACTATTATTATAAACAAATAGGTATATGTGCAGACAAACAAGAAAACATGAGATTGCCTAATTTTTTATGTTCATGTAAGAATTATGGCAATGAACGTGACTTGTCAATTTCTCTAGTAAATATTTGTTTTTTGTGTTCGAGGGAAATAGAGAAGCAGCACAAAAGATCATAGTAAATGCTTTGATGGTAAAATATTTCTTATTAGATCAAAAGATTTCGAGTTTAACGTCCATTTTCTTTCATCAAAAAAAAAAAAAAAAGAAGCCATAATGAATGCTATGGACAGAAGTTCAAAACGGCGTGGTTGGACTTTCAAGTATCCAATTTTTTATGTTTCTGTAATGACAAATTAGACGGGGCAATTTCTGAACTTTCAAGAGCTCCCGAGGAAAAGCAGATTGGTTATTGGTTATTGAGTCCTCGATAACTGGCACCATGACGGTGTTCTTATTATTAAAGGCAAATTAGAGGTGGCAAATTTTTTTTTTTTTTTGTAGAAATTAGAGGCGGCAATTTCTGAACTATGTTTTTTAAAGAGAGAAGAAAGAATTAAACTATACATTTTTTAGTGTTTTTCATATTTTTTGGGTTAGTATAAAATAATATAATGATATAAGAGGAATATTTGGATTGAGCAATTTATCAAGTTGATCAAAGAGCAAAGATAGGTTAGAGTTATAAGAGACTTCTATTTCCTAATATTCCTTTGGTACTTTGTTTGGCATTCGATTTTCCTAATCACTCTTGCCCTCTTTCTAAAAATTAGTAGTTTGTCAAGGTTTGATTAGGTAAATACTGTATAATATTTCGTATCTTTATAAGTAGTAATTTTATTATGGTTACTGAGTAATTTATAAGTATCATATAAATTATACATATATTAATAAAAATAAAATATATAGCAAAAAAGTCACATGCAGTATTTATTTTTTTTAATGATATGACTTTTTTTGTGCACATATTTTATTTTTATTAATATGTGTGTAACTTGTGTGATAATTACAAGTTACTCAATGACTATAATAAAATTTCTCCTTCATAAAATTTGGAAAGTGAAATTGACAGAATTTGAGTTTAAAATTTTTTGTCTTCAATTTTGCAAAAACAAATTATTTATAAAAAAATAATGCCCAAATTAAAACTTTTACATTATATTCTATGACGAAACCCAATCCAAATACACTCGTACATTTATGTTGTGGCCATGCTAAATAATCTCTTAGAACAAAAATGTCAATAAGTACCCACGTTAGCGTAAAAAAATAATCTAATATTTATCCCAAACAAAAAGGAGAAAATGTAATTGAAGAGCGAAACGGATATTACAACCTTTAACTTCTAAATAGTTTAGTTTATAATCCCAAGTTTCAATTTTTTTGTATTTGCAAATTGTGTAAGTGTATATCATTCACAATCAATACTATATCAATAAAGAAATGTAACTTTATATCGATATTATCTTAAGGAAAATAGTAATATACCAAATATAGATGTATAACTCATAATCTTCTAGAGGGGATCTATATTTTCCCACAAATATCATAAATTGTGGCTCAATTTTATGAATATGAACTTCTTGCCAATATATAGAAGTTCCAATCTTTCATCTACAATAGTAGTGATTGCTTTATCACGGATTTATTTTAAGATTTTCCAAAAATATTAAATTCAAAATTCTTTTTTTTTTCATTCACATTGTAGTTTAGGAAAATGTGGAGGAAGAAAGGAAACATAGAAAGGGAGAAAATTTTCTAGATGATATGGTATATAATAATATATTTTATAACCTTCCTTAAATCGTTTATATAATTGATAAAAATATGTATCTAACTGAAATATAATCAAAATAAATAAAAAAAAAGTATAGAAAATGCACTTTAAACTCTTGTATGGAATTTTTAAATACTATATTGGTATTTGAGGTTTTCAACTAGTATAGTTATTTCTTGTGTTTATTTTTATTGCTTTTAAAACAATAATATTCTTTTTTCTCTTGTTTTCCTTTTGTAAAAGGTAAACTGCATTTTACCTTTTATTGAATTAGATTAATTGGAGTTCTTGTGGAGTACTCACTCGATCCCACAAAAATAGGCTTACTTTCCTTTATCTTCTATCCTAAATTGTAGAATTATTTCCCAATTATAGAATTATTTTCCTTTATAAAAGGTAGTTAATTCATTAATTTCCTTGTATATCTCTAATTATTGTGCATGAATATCAACATATATTTTTCCCTTCCAAAGGATATTAAAACTTATATTTTCTTCTAATATTGAAACAAATACATATAGAGATATCTTAATATTGAAATTATAAAGAGTGATATTTTCAAATTTGATTATTAATATGGATCAGAGTCATTTTAATTATTAATGAAGGATATATAAGGAAAATACTAGGTAAAAAATATTAATTTAACTCTATTAACTAATTTTGTTAATCTATATGAAAATAAAAGTAGGTCTATCTTTATGGGATGGAGAAAATATTACAATAATATATATTTCATTAATCATATTAAGTATTCCATGCAGGTTGTAAACAGTTTTAGGGCTAATTGCATTTTAGTCCCTTATGTTAGGAGATAGTTGTGCTTTAGTCCACATTATTAAAAAAAGAGCATCAGCAACCCTTGACTATTGGTTAATGGTTGAGCCGTTTCCCATTAAACTGACACATCTGTCCCTAATTCACTATGCGCGGTTACAGGATTGCCCCATCTCTATTTAAGATAAAAAAAAGACTATAAGAAAAAGCAAAAGCCCCTGATGGAGTTGGGCTCAAAGATAAAAGCCCAACTTCCAAACAATGCATTAAGGAATAAGATCCGGCAAGCAAACTCATTCCTATTTGGATTAGGAGATGTGTAAAAGGTTAATTCTAAATAGGAATCATTTCTTTATTCTCACAGGTTGGATCTTTATAAATATTCATTCTTATTAAGTCTTTGCATGCACAATTATTTTTTCTTCAATCTTTACTAACTCAAGCATCAGAGAGTTCTTAGGGATAGATCCCCACCTCTGACTCATCTTCTGTAAGAGAATTTGTGAGAGAGTTAATTTGGTTGAGAGTCTACGATCCAACAATTGGCGCTCACCGTGGTCAACTTACATTCTCTCCATGGATCCTTTGACACCCGATCTTTCTCGCGATGATACCCTTGATTCCCTTAATCACCTTAGGGTATATCATCGTCGCTCTAGAGAAGGACAAGAGGTTCCTCTTTCGGCAGCCACTAACCAACCATCGCAAGACCATATTATAGTTCTCCCATTGCAAACGAACTACTCCCACTTCTGATTACCATGGAACAATTGCATGCCCTGCAAAATTGGTTTCAGTCCATCAACTCTCTATATCCAGGGATACAAACCCTTGAACAGGTAACCCGACATGTCACCTCTACTTTTACACAGTATCAATCACTACCGCAGGAGACCCCCAGCCAACATAGGCCCAAAGACTTAGAAAGAAACAACTGGAATAATCTACAGACATGTGCAGATAGCGAACGAGAAGCTCACGCAACCATGGTAGACGTTGTCAATAAGGCTTGAAAGGGAAATTTCGACAATTAAAACTTCATTCAACACAACCCCTTGTGCAAAGAGTTCCAGTGCGCCGTTCTAGATGCCCGCTTTAACAACCTAAAGTTTGATAAGTATGATGGCACGGGTGATCCCATGGAGCATTTAGAACAGTTCATGTCCATCATGTTGCAAAGAGACGCCTTTGACATGGCCTTCTGTCGGATGTTTCCCAACTCCTTAAAAGCACAAGCTTTACGCTGGTTCTCATCTTTAAAGCCGAGAAGTATCTTCACATTTCATCAATTAGGGGAACGATTCCTGATGCACTTCTCTGCCAATATCATCTGACAAAAGACAATTGATGACCTTTTAACCCTCTGAAAAAAAGTCACAGAATCGGCTGTAGATTACACAACACTATTACTCAAGAGGCACTAGACGTACGTGACTTACAGGATGAACTCTATATCAAGGCGTATGTACATGGCTTGCATACACCCCTTTTAGTACGCAAGCTCAAGTTAAACAACCCTTTAACCATACCAGAACTTCATGAGTAAGTGCAACGCTACATTCAGGATGACGAAATCATACGGAAAAAGAAAGAATTCGATCAGAAGAATGAAGAACAGAAACGAGATAGGAAAAAAGACCGAAGAAAACTTATCTCGATAGAAAATTCTAAAGATATCACGTGCGTACCCCTGCAGGTACAAGCCATACCGACATAACGGGATATTTCCCCGCGTCTGCAAAGTACTACCTCATTGAAAATATCTTGAATAGAAGTTTTACTGCAGATTGAGTCTTTAGGTATTCTGCGTCCTCCACATCGATTGTTTTTACCACCAGACAAGAGGAGCCAAAAACGTTATTACATGTTCCACAAAAATCATGATCATGATCCTGAAAGCTATAATGATCTCAAAAGAGAAATCAATAACGCAATCATATAGGGTTATCTTAAGGAATTCATCTCTACTTATGCAGACCAGCCAAAAAAATCCAAGATCAACTCTGGTAACTTAGGGGAGCATAAGACTGAGGCACGGGTTATCAATGTGGTTGATCCAGCATCTTGGAAATGACGTCGGCCCTAGACGACCAACCTTTGGTCATATCATTGGATATTGATAGCTAGATTGTTCGCTGCATCTTAGTGGACACTGGCAGCTCTACCAATATACTGTTTAAATCAACATTTGAAAAAATGGGTATATTTGCATCAAAGTTAGTTTGGGAAGACATCCCCTGCTATGGATTCACGGAAAAAAGTATAAAAGCTATTGGGTCGGTCGAGTTACTCGTCCACATTAGCATAATTACATTACAAATGAAATTCTTGGTGGTCCCCATTACCTCAGCATATAACATGTTATTGGGAAGACCAGCATTAAATAAATTGAATGCTCTCATTTCTACTTCAAAATTAACCATAGAGATACCTATCGAGAAGGGTTATTATGTGATTCAAGGAGAAGCAAATGAGGCCTAAGAATGTTACTCAGCAGAGCTACAAGATTTTGAAGACCAGGAACAAGAGTTGTGAGTAAAAAAAATAAAAAAGACAACTCGGTAACCAAGATGGAACCCAAAGGAGAATTCTTATCATTCTGCATCGATTCCTCAAGACCCAAATGACAAATATCAAACCTTCAGGAATCCAATTCATTTTGTACAATAGAGGATGGACTTGTTAGGATCATTTCCGAAGGCACTCGGGTGGCGAAATTACCTCATGGTAGCCATTGATTATTTCATTAAATGGGTCAAAACCCGAGCTCTGGCTAGTATAACTGCTTCTAAAGTTAAAGAATTGTTCTTGGAAGAAATCATCACACGTTTTGGAATCTCCTACATCTTGGTAACAGATAATGGAAAGCAGTTTGATTCAAGGAAATTCTATGATTTTTGTGCCGAGCTACATATAAAACAAAAATTCACTTCTGTAGCATATCCCCAGACAAACGGATTGGCAGAGGTCACCTATCACTCTATTTTTCAAGGATTAAAAAAGCGTTTGGATAAAACTAAAGACAGATGGTATGAGGAGCTATATAGTGTACTATGGTCTTATCGTACCATGCCCCGCAAGGCAACTAGCGAGTCTCCATTCAATTTATGTTTTGGAACGGAGGTTGTCATCCCTTTAGAAATGGGACTCCCCTGAGCAATTGGAGGTATTCAAGGAGGAAGATAATAATCAATTGTTGGCAGAAAATTTGGTCCTTGTTGAAGAAGCCTGAGCTAAAGTAGCCCAGGCATAAGCACAATACAAACGACTGGTGGCCAAGTATTATAATACCCAGGTAGTTTCCCGTACCATTTGAGAAGGTGATTTGATTCTGCAAAACAATGCAGCAAGTCGGGTGGATCCTGACCGGAAATTAGATGTTGTTTGGGAGGGGCCATATGTGATCCTCCAAGATTTAGAAAACGGGAGTTATAGACTCAAGGACACAGATGCTCTGGCATTGGCATGATCTTGGAACCAATTTATTTGAGAAGGTTCTACCCATAAGATCCGTGTAAAAAAAAAGGAGGATAAGCGGGCAGAGCACGAATTGTTCTTTTTAAAGGCATTTCATTACAAAATAAAAAATAGAAACAAATTACAAAACCAAAAGAGCATCAGAATCGTTGGAATCATCACTTGACTCTCCTAGCATAAAATTCACATACTCTAATATGGTCTCGTGAATCCGCACAGCAGAAGGAAAATAAAAAGTAAAAACCCTAGCGGCGTGAAGATAGAAGTTCGACAAAAAAACATCGTAACACTTGCTCTCACCATCCATCTCCATGGTGAGATAAACCACAGAATGAGTGTCATACTCCAAAATGTGAGTATGATCCAATAGGACATACACACGCAGTGTCAAAATAGGCTGCTCCAACCTATCACCGATGGTATCACAGGAACGACACAAAGCCTCCAGCTTCATGATCAGCACCTTGCAGCTATCTCTCAAGCCACAATAGGCAGAATGGATAACTAGGTCCTTCGCCCGAAGAAAGACTGCCAAGTGAGGGCGAGCGGCATAAGTAAATACTAGAAGTGAAGCCATTGGTGGAAAGAATGTCTGCTCAGAGGGCAGAAGACTATTTTACTTTATTGAGCAAGACCCTTATATTTAAAGATAGGAAAAGCTAACCGAAGCAACGCTAGAAGAAAAAACGTCATCAACTTTTTCAAAAAACAACATTTTGATGAGGCAAAAAGATGAAATACCGATTCAGTTACCAAACTCCAAGGGGTATAAAGGAAACAATCCCACCCTGAATAGGCAGCAAAATTCATTAGCCAAAAAATAGGCTACATTAGGTACCTACAAAAATAAGATATTTGATCCAGTCTATAAGTATTGCATCAAGTCAATTGCGCAAATACGAAAGTCTAGATTGATAGGTAAGGTCCAGCACAAAAACTCTAGATTGATAAATAAGGTCTAGCACAAGTAGTCTAGATTGATAATTAGAGTCCAGCATAAAAAGTCTAGATTGATAAGCAGAGTCCAGCACAAAAAGTCTGGATTGATAAATAAGGTCCAGCACAAAAAATCTAGATTGATAAGTAAGGTCTAGCACAATTAAGCTTAATAAATAAAGACTCGCACAAAAAGTCTGGATTGATAAGTAAGGTCCAGCACAACAATTTTAAACTTTATAAATAAGGATTCGCACAAAAGGTCTAGGTTAATAAACAAAAAAATAGGTGTGGTCTAGTAGAAACAATTCAGGCTAGTAGATAAAGCCCATTAAAACATACATATATATAAGAATAAAAGGGTCCTGCAAAAAGCAAACACTATGACCTACATTAGCATTAAGTGAATAGGTTGTCAATAGCCTAACAAAAATTAGAACGTAAGCACTATGAACTAAATAAAGCTAATCTAATTCCTCGACTGCAGAAATATGAGCAGATCCAAAATCAGAAACAGAGGCAGGATCCACGATTGAATCAAAAGCAGAAGCCGAACCAAAAGGAAGTGGCTGGTCCTAAGGATAAACAGGGTTGGAAATTCCCGGAGCATACAAGGGCTGCAACCTTTCTGGTAACTCAAAATTAGAGTATTTTTCCCTTAAGCAGTTCATCACTTCAGTGGTAATGATCTGAGCAATAGTAGCTGAAAACTCATAAAAGAGATCTTTCATCTTCGGACTTTTTATGAAAGAAGCTTGAACTTTTTTTGCAAATGGAGCCTTCCAATTCTCCCGAGAGTCCAAAACATCATCCACCACACGATGCAACTTTCCCACGGTGTCTTCACCAGTTTCCAAAGCCTCCTAAAGTCTCACTGTCTCTCCCTTTAATGCCTCCATCTCCCGTTGCAAATCATTACCTTTTTGATATGCTGACCTTTTTGCAGCTCGAACTTCTGTAATTTTCTTTTTTAACTCATGAACCTCTTGAGTTAATTGATTTAGTTGCATTTGTAATATCTCGCTTGCTTCGTTAGCCGTTTCTAACCTCTTTCACAACTCTCATCCAAAAGTAAGAGCTTGTAGAGTGGAGAAGCAGTGGTTCTCATACGACTCCAGGCTGTTGTAGCGACTCGCCATATTACTGTCCCGTGGCGAAGACATCCCTTCCAAAGCCTCGCGAGCTTGATTTAAATAACACATCCTCTAGTTCATATCCAAGCTCCAAGACACGAAAAAATGAGATGCCACACAGGATACTTTACCCTTGGGAAGTGGTATCGGGTCCACGGGATGCTTTTTAATGACTGAGTAGCTGGAACCTTCGGGGGCCGACCCCTCAGCCATTTGCGCTTTTTCCCCTAATGAAAGAGCCACTCTTTTGTCCGATGCCTGAATCACAGGCCAACATCCCAAGTCTACCTGTTAGCCTTCCTCTTTTGTGACTGGCAGGCCACTAAAGGCACATCATCCTCTTCATTTTCTGCGGTTCTCTCCGACACAACCGGAGGCATCATGACTGCAGAAATCAAGTTCCAAAGTCAACCCCTATAGTAGGTAAAATAATTTTTTTAAAAAATCTCAAAGACTTACCTAAGGGGTAGTCTTCATTATGTGACACGACCTCCAAACGAGCGGACATATTATTTATTCCCCAACCTCGCACTGAAACAACGGTGTTTTGGAGAACACTAAAGCCTACACATTTGCAATACAACAAGTATGATCACTCATGAAAATGGTATTACTTCTATCACAATAGGGACAGTAAAGCAACATAAGAAAAGTAGAGAACTAACGTAGCCTTTCTAAGTTAAATTGGTTTGGGGAGTATAGACCAGCTACTTCTAGAATATCTCCCACCCAGTCTTCCCCAATATGATGCTCAAAGGCATATTTGTGAAGAATTCCTATGGCTGAATGGATGGAAAAAGACTCTTTTACAGGAGGATTTGGCATTTTGCCCCGACAGTTCACACAGTAAGGAGGTTGGGAGCAGATGGTTGAACAAAAACAAAAAACTCTTTCCATCTATGAATAGAGGAATGGATTTTAGCAATCAGCTTCGGAGAGTTTTTCTTACGGTTAAACATAAAGAAGCCTGGCCCTCAATGTACCGTACTTATGGTGTAAAATTTTCGAAATAAATCTAAGCTAGTTGGGAGATCTAATGACCGACATACTAAAATAAAGCCTATAATTAATCTTACAAAATTTGGGGCTAGTTGCACAGGTGAGAGAGACGAAAAAAGAAAGATATCAGTAAATAACTTCAAAAATGGCAAACTTAGGCCCTCCTTCAAGTAATTTATATACAGGCTGAAACATCCAGGGGAGGAGAATAGGCTTTATTAGAGTCAGAAGGCTTTATTAGTTCAAAGTTTTCTCGATGAATATGATAGCAGGAGTATGCTAAGGCTATATGTGTGTCTGAGGTTACTGGACTGATATTCGTCGCTAAATGTTTGGCTAGGGAATCCCTTTCTAGAAGACCAAAATAGGCAAATTTTGTAACTAGCGGAAGGTGGGTTGGAGAAAACTTTACATCTACCTGGAGGAAGCGAAAAACGACTCACATAATGCAAACACTAAATCTCCATCCTCAATAGGGGACACAGTTATGGAGGGGGTAGAAGAAGAGTTACCTGCCTAGCTGGGAAGATAGAGGAGACTCGAACGCCATGAAAGCAAAGTAAGGAAGGTTGACAAAATGAGAGATGTCTTGTCACGCCCCGAATCCGAATTTAAGACCCAATATTCGAAGCGCAAGACGACCGTGTTCCTGAACCCAAGATTCGAAAACACAAGGTCTCTACCATCAGAGAATACTAATCTCCTCAAAATCAATCCAAATAATACTGAAATAAATACTGAATAATTTTAAAGTACATAGGAAATTTAATAAAATATTTCAAATCTTTTTATTTTCCACTATCCTAAACACTACTCCTCAATATCAATTAACGTTTGGAAAACCTCGATCCACCATCCGTTCTTGATATCGCTCACTAGTATTCCTCGTCGCAATTCTCTAAGTCCTCGGAATCGTTCTCTGAAAATTTTCGGATAAGGGGTGAGTTATCACTCAATAAGTAATTAAATCCCCTGTCTAGACAAAAATCAACATATTTGTAAATATATATATATTTACTTTATAGGACAAAATCAGGTTCTAAAAAAATCTTTTTTTTTTTGAAAACTGGGCTGTTCAAAGGGCAGTCCATGAAAGGAATTTTTTTTTAACAATAACAAGCCCAAGTTAAAGCCCATTGGCTAGAAATTTGGGAAGCTTTGATCTCAACTGGGCCACGGCCCAATAGGAGCTGGAAGTCAACCCAGCAAGCCCATCTATTGGCTCGCTAGATTCTTGCCCCCAAAAATTCTATAGGGTCAAACGTAGCAGTGGACAGAATATGTCATAGGTTTTCTTCCTTTCTTCCGTTTTTTTTTTCCTTCCCTGAACAGACACCTATTCACAACCCATGCAATTTCTTCTGCCAAATTAAAACACAAAAATCAATGCAACATCACTATTCACTCCAATAATTGCCTTTCATTCACCGAAACAGAACAATAAGAAAGCCAGAGTGATTATTTTTTTTAAAAAAAAAAATACAGCTCCTTCGGCTGATTCAAATCACAAAGCCCAACTCCACTACAACCTCTTCCTGAAATCTTCTCCCATTTTGCAGAAACAGTATCCGGCCAGAGAGTTTTTTTTTTTTTTTACAAAACAATTTCCCAAACATCAATTTCATCAATAAAAATAACATGAACATTAATTTTCGTCAAAGCCCATGAATAAAGTCAAACTTTACGGTCAATATCAATTTCATCAAACCTTTTTCAAACTCTTGAATTCGCCATATGCATATGTATTTCCTATGATAGTAATTAATTAATACACGATTTCTCCCAAGAAACGAGAGAGTAACAAAAACTAAGTAATAAACAATTAATGTCATAATGAGTTTCAAATAATTTCTCTAGAGGGATCGTGACAGGACAGAACAGAGATTCTCTCATCACAAGAATCAGGACAGAACAGAATTTCTGTACAGGATATCCTCGATGATCAAACAGATTATTAAATTCATGAACAAAGGATCTATTCTACAGAAAATATTATAGTCATAAATCGTGCATGCATTAATATTATTATCATGATTTTTAGGTTCGGACAAAGAGATTAAATCACTTACCTGAAAATTTTCGATTCTAAACTATGTGCCTCTTGCTATATCCTTCTAGCGCTCTCCCTCTACCTCTCCGCCGGTAGAATTCGGTGTCCGTCCCTGGCCGGTATTGACTCTCTCACGCTCGTCGTCCGCAGTCGCCGCTGAAAGAACCTTATGTTAGCCATATATCTAACCCTAAAAAGGTTTTTCTAACCATAATGAACTTTTTATATAACTAATTCTTTTAAATTGCAACTAAACCCTCAATAACATAACTATTCTATTTATTATTATTTTTCCCAATCATGACTTGGGCCATGAATTGGGCCGGATCTTACATTCTACCCCCCCTAATAAAAAGTTTCGTCCTCGAAACTTACGAACCTTGTTCGATGAAAAGGTGTGGATAATTCTTCTTTACTTCTTCCTCCAATTCCCACGTTGCTTCCCTTGAAGTATGGTTTGACCATTGAACCTTGATTTAAGGTATACTCCTACGTCTTAATACTTGGTCCTTCCGATCTACAATTTGCAGTGGGTACTCCGCATACGATAAGTCTTCACGCACATGCAATAGTTCTTCCTCCAACACATGCTCAGGGTCCGATACGTATCGTCTCAGTTGAGATACGTGAAACACGTCATGGACTCTTGATAAGACCGGTGGTAAAGCAAGGCGATATGCAACATCTCTCACATTTTCTAGGATCTCGAAAGGTCCAATATACCGCGGACTCAATTTACCATTCTTGCCAAAACGCATAACTCCTTTCGTTGGTGATACTCGTAAATATACTTTTTCTCCGCACTCAAGGTTTAAAGGCCTTTTCTTAAGGTCAGCCCAACTCTTTTGCCGATCTTGTGCTGCTTTAAGCCGTTCTCGAATTACTAACACTTTTTCCTGAGTAAGTTGTACAAGTTCCGGACCAGTAATCAATTTCTCTCCTACCTCATCCCAACAAGTAGGTGACCTATACTTCCTTCCGTACAAAGCTTCATAAGGGGTCATCCCTATACTAGCTTGATACCTATTGTTGTACGAAAATTCAATAAGCATTAAATAGTCTATCCAATTCCCCTTAAAATCAAGGATACAGGCTCGCAACATATCTTCTAAGGTCTGAATCGTTCTTTCAGATTACCCATCTGTTTGAGGGTGGAAAGCAGTACTGAGAACTAGTGTAGTCCCCATTGCTTGACTAAAGCTTTTCCAGAATTGGGAGACGAATCAGGGATCCCTATCAGACACGATACTTACAGGGACTCCATGAAGCCGAACTATTGTCTGCATATACAATTTAACTAATTCGTCCATGCTAGCCGTAACTTTCATAGGTAAAAAGTGAGCAGATTTCGTTAACCTATCCACAATCACCCAAATAGTATCCTTCCCACTCTTCACTTTAGGTAACCCCGTGACGAAATCCATAGTGATATGTTCTCATTTCCACACAGGTATCTCTAATGGCTTAAGCAAACCCCCTGGGCGTTGATGTTCTGTCTTTACTTGCTGACACACTAAACACCTTGATACGTATTCTGCTATCTCTCGTTTCATCCCACTCCACCAAAAATATTATTTTAGATCCCGATACATCTTAGTTCCACCGGGGTGGATAGAAAGCCTGGAGTTATGAGCCTCACTTAAAACTCTTCTTTTCACCTCTACACTCCTAGGTCCACAGAGTCTGCCACGAAACCACAAACTCCAGTTATTATGAATTCTAAAGTCAATTTGAGAACTTTTTATCACTCCTCCTTTTATTTTCTTCAGTTCCTCATCATTCTCCTGAGCAGCTTTGATGTGTTCGATTAAGGTCGGTTGCGCCACTAGAGCCGCTAAGTATTCCCCAGTCGACTCTATTGTCTCGACCCCTAACCTTTCCAACTCAAAAGTTAGTTGCTTCTGTTGCGTAATCAAAGCTGATAAATTCCCTGTAGTTTTGCGGCTCAGAGCGTCAGCAACCTTGTTAGCTTTTCCGGGATGATAACTTATTTTCAAATCGACGTTGCCGCATGTTTAATTCTTTCTGTGTAAAGATGTATTTCAGACTTTTATGGTTAGTAAATATTTCGCACTGCTCTCCATACAAATAGTGCCTCCAGATTTTCAAAGCAAAGACGACTGCCGCTAATTCCAAATCATGCGTCGGATAATTTTGCTCATAAGGCTTCAACTGTCGTGATGCATACGAGATCACGCGTTCGTTTTGTATTAAAACACATCCTAACCTATTTTTCGAAGCATCACTGTAGATTATAAATTCCCCCGATTCAGTTGGTAAGGTTAGGACTGGTGCTGTAACCAATTTTTGTTTCAGAGTTTGAAAACTCTCTTCACAAGCTGGACTCCAAACAAATTTGATGCCTTTTTGTGTCAACTGAGTCAAGGGTGTTGCAATTCTCGCAAAATTTTCTACAAACTTTCGATAGTAACCTGTTAATCCCAAGAAACTACGTATTGCAGTAACATTAGTAGGTCTTGGCCAATTTACCACGGGCCTCTATCTTCTTGGGATCAACCGATATCCCAACTTTTGATATTACGTGTCCTAAAAATGTCACACTTGTCAACCAGAATTCACACTTACTGAGTTTAGCGAAGAGTTTCTTCTCTCTCAGGGTCTGTAACACGATTTGAAGGTGTTCAACATGTTCTTCCTCAGAAGAGGAATATACTAAGATACCGTCTATAAAGACAACGACGAACTTATCCAAAAATGGCTTGAATATTCTGTTCATCAAGTCCATGAACGCTGCGGGAGCATTTGTCAACCCGAAAGGCATCACCAAAAACTCGTAATGCCCATAACGAGTTCGAAACGCACTCTTTGGAATGTCCTCCTTCTTAATTCTAAGTTGATGATACCCTGACCGTAAATCAATTTTAGAAAATACTTTGGCCCCCTTAAGTTGATCAAACAAATCATCAATCCTAGGTAGCGGATATCTATTCTTGATGGTGATCTTATTAAGTTCCCTGTAGTCTATACATAGTCTCATACTCCCATCTTTTTTCTTAACGAACAACACTGGTGCTCCCCAAGGTGATACACTTGGTCGGATAAATTTCATATCCAAAAGTTCCTGAAGTTGGATTTTTAACTCTCTCAATTCTGCAGGAGCCATCCTATAGGGTGCCTTCGATATCGGTTCCGTCCCTGGGGTCAGATTAATCTCAAACTCAATCTCCCTCTCTGGGGGTAACCCTGGCAATGTTTCAGGAAATACGTCTGGGTACTCCTTGATTACTGAAATTTCTTCTAATTTCAGACTATCCCTCTTTTCTTCAATTGCATAAGCGAGATAGCCAATACAACCCTTTCTCAACAATCGGTAAGTTCGAACAGAAGAAATCACATGTGGTACGGTACCCTGTTGCCCTTTAGTTCCACTCCGAAAAAAGAACACCTCTCTCCCCGGAATAGCAAACCTTACTTTCTTTCCCCGACAATCCACAATTGCGTAATTCCTAGATAACCAATCCATTCCCAAAATTATGTCAAAATCTCTCATGGGAATTTGTATTAGATCTACCATGAGTTTCTTCTCCCCGATTCCTAGTGTTATTCCTCGATGCACGTACTTAGAAATTAATATCTTATCGCTAGGAATAGTCACACGGTACGGCTCATCTAAGGGTACAGGTTCCAATTTGAGAGTCTTAGCAAAGCTACTAAAAATAAAAGAGTGCGACGCTCCGCAATCAAATAATACATAAGCAGGTACAAGATTAATTGATATTATACCTGTTACCACATCATCCGCTGCTTCCGCTTCTTCCTCAGTGAGTGCGAACACTCTAGCATTAGATTTTTGTTGTGGGTCTGTCGGTCGCACAGGGTTTGGTGCTGGCAAAGGACATTCACTAACCCTGTGTCCTATCTTGCCACATCGGAAGCATGCACCGGAATTCCATCGGCACTCCCCACTATGGACCCGATGACAGGTTCTACATTCTTCTGGTAGCGCTCCCGTGGACATATTAAGCGGAGGTGGTGGTCGCCCCTTATTTGCCTATTGGAATCTACTTGACGTTCCTGCCCCTTAACCCTGACGGTTTACAGGCCTCAGTCTTTTCCTGTCGCGTTCATCATCACCTCTTCTAATTTCTGCCTCCACTTGAAGACTCGTCTCGTAGGCCTCCTCAAAATCTCGAGGACGCACTGCTGTCATCCTTGCCCTAATCCTAGGATGTAATCCTCGAGTGAACCTTAGCACCTTCATGTTAGTATCACTCATGATCGCCCTAGCGTATTTTCCGAGGGCATTAAACTTTGTAGCATATTCTGACACTGTCATATTATCCGCTTGTACCAAATCAAAGAATTGACTTTGCTTCTCCAACCTTAGTGTTTCCGGAAAATAATAGTCCAGAAACACTTTCTTGAATGTTTCCCATGTCAGGTGGTGTCCTGGTGGTGCATAAATTGGTGCTGCCGCGCCACTCCACCATTTTTCTGCCTCACCTACTAGAAAAGGTAACACTACCCTTGTTTTCATATCATCTAGTACGTCCATTATATCGAAGTTGAGTTCAACCTCGCGAAGCCACTTCTCAGCATCTTCTGGATCAGCACTCCCTGCGAAGGTGGGTACGTTTGCTTTCTTCATCCGTTCGTAGATAATCCCAGCACTATATGTGTTCCTTTGAACTGGTGATAGAGCCTATTGTTGCTGTTGTTGTACTCTCTGTTGGTCCTCTAGTATACGTTGTTGATTCTGCACTACTTGGGCAGCAGATTAATAGTAGCAGATAGTTCTGGTGGAATCACAGAAGAAGAAGCCCTAACAACTTCAGGTTGGTTAGTTTGACCCTCCTCAGTCCTTCCTTGAGAACGAGTTCGTCTCCCCCATTGGGCAAGAGGTACTTCTGTCTCTTCCCTAGTATTATCATTCACTTCAGGTACCTCTCCAGCTTGCCCACGTCGATTGCGGTTCGCCATCTATACATTGATGTATGATTATTAACATAAGTCTTAGATCGATATCCTAATAATATTATTAAGTGTGATATTAATTGTATTATGGTTGATAATGCGAAGCTCATAAGGTAACAATTCTAGTAAGGAGAACTCGGTATCTTATTTCATGATTTAATTTCACATAGAGTCAGACAAAGGTACGAAAGGAAACAAAACCCCAACAGAACTTCAAAATAGATTAGACATGTTTCCTATAATCCAAATGACCCATCGGTACTTATTTGTAACATCTAACTAGCAAAGAAAATATCTAACTAATTTCTAGTGACAGTTGAGCCGGTATCCGACATATTGTCATTCTCTTCCTCTGGCTCTAATAGTTGAATCATAACGTTCAAGGCATGATTTTGCTCCCTTAGTTCATCTCGTTGTTGCAACAGTTCTTGGCTCATTTGTCGATACCTATCTCTATCTTGAGTCATCCATTCTAATCTTACGTGGCCCTGATCTCTATCCTCTCTAATTTGCTGCAGTGTTGCACGGACCCGATCAGCCTCATCCTTTATTCGGTCACACTCAGCTTTAATAGTGTCTCTTTCCCTAGCTACATGGTCTCTCTCGCGTCTAGCTTCGTTTAGATAATAATCATAATATCTACTATCTTTTGATGCTTGTTCTAGATATCCATCACCTCCAATCTTCGCCTTAACTCCTCGTACTTCCACATTGGAACAAAGGTATTATCGGGTTTTCCGTTCCCATCCATCTAATAAAATAAAAGTAAAAAATAATAATAATAATAATAAGATAAAATAAAATAAAAATTTTAGGGTCACTCCAGGAAATTTATAGGTTATATAAAATATATACATGACTCACCGAAATTCTTATTTATTTATTTATTTTTACTAAAACTCTATCCCAAAGATCTGAACATAGGCTCTGATACCACTAAATGTCACGCCCCGAATCCAGATTTAAGACCCAATATCCGAAGCGCAACACGACCGTGTTCCTGAACCCAAGATTCGGAAACACAAGGTCTCTACCATCAGAGAATACTAATCTCCTCAAAATCAATCCAAATAATACTGAAATAAATACTGAATAATTTTAAAGTACATAGGAAATTTAATAAAATATTTCAAATCTTTTTATTTTCCACTATCCTAAATACTACTCCTCAATATCAATTAACGTTTGGAAAACCTCGATCCACCATCCGTTCTTGATATCGCTCACTAGTATTCCTTGTCGCAATTCTCTAAGTCCTCGGAATCGTTCTCTGAAAATTTTCTGATAAGGGGTGAGCTATAACTCAATAAGTAATTAAATCCCCTGTCTAGACAAAAATCAACATATTTGTAAATATATATATATTTACTTTATAGGACAAAATCAGGTTCTAAAAAAAAAATCTTTTTTTTTTTTGAAAACTGGGTTGTTCATAGGGCAGCCCATGAAAGGAATTTTTTTTAAACAATAACAAGCCCAAGTTAAAGCCCATTGGCTAGAAATTTGGGAAGCTTTGATCTCAACTGGGCCACGGCCCAATAGGAGCTGGAAGTCAACCCAGCAAGCCCATCTATTGGCTCGCCAGATTCTTGCCCCCAAAAATTCTATAGGGTCAAACGTAGCAGTGGACAGAATATGTCATAGGTTTTCTTCCTTTCTTCCGTTTTTTTTTCTTCCCTGAAGAGACACCTATTCACAACCCATGCAATTTCTTCTGCCAAATTAAAACACAAAAATCAATGCAACATCACTATTCACTCCAATAATTGCCTTTCATTCACCGAAACAGAACAATAAGAAAGCCAGAGTGATTATTATTTTTTTAAAAAAAAAATACAGCTCCTTCGGCTGATTCAAATCACAAAGCCCAACTTCACTACAACCTCTTCCTGAAATCTTCTCCCATTTTGCAGAAACAGTATCCGGCCAGAGAGTTTTTTTTTACAAAACAATTTCCCAAACATCAATTTCATCAATAAAAATAACATGAACATTAATTTTCGTCAAAGCCCATGAATAAAGTCAAACTTTACGGTCAATATCAATTTCATCAAACCTTTTTCAAACTCTTGAATTCGCCATATGCATATGTATTTCCTATGATAGTAATTAATTAATACACGATTTCTCCCACGAAACGAGAGAGTAACAAAAACTAAGTAATAAACAATTAATGTCATAATGAGTTTCAAATAATTTCTCTAGGGTGATCGGGACAGGACAGAACAGAGATTCTCTCATCACAAGAATCAGGACAGAACAGAACAGAACAGAATAGAATTTCTTTACAGGATATCCTCGATGATCAAACAGATTATTAAATTCATGAACAAAGGATCTATTCTACAGAAAATATTATAGTCATAAATCGTGCATGTATTAATATTATTATCATGATTTTTAGGTTCGAACAAAGAGATTAAATCACTTACCTGAAAATTTTCGATTCTAAACTATGTGCCTCTTGCTATTTCCTTCTAGCGCTCTCCCTCTACCTCTCCGCCGGTAGAATTCAGTGTCCGTCCCTGGCCGGTATTGACTCTCTCACGCTCGTCGTCCGCAGCCGCCGCTGAAAGAACCTTTTGTTAGCCGTATATCTAACCCTAAAAAGGTTTTCCTAACCCTAATGAACTTTTTATATAACTAATTCTTTTAAATTGCAACTAAACCCCCAGTAACATAACTATTCTATTTATTATTATTTTTCCCAATCATGACTTGAGCCATGAATTGGGCCAGATCTTACATGTCTATGAACGAAAAATGTCTCTCCATCGATTGAATAATATCACTCTTCGAAAGGAGTGTGAAAATGATGGCTGATAAAATGGGATAACACTTCTCAAGATACATGTAAGAGGTTTTTTAAATTTATCCTCAAAAGGTGTGATATACAGCAGGAACATTGAAGTATCTCATCTACAAAATTGCGTCAATTAAGTTTAGATGGTTCCCTCACCCGACTCCTAAGGAGAGGGCAGATGATAGAGTTGGGCTCAAAGATAAAACCCCAACTTCCAAACAATGCTTTAAGGAATAACGCCCAACAAGCAAACCCATTCCTACTTGGGCTAGGAGATACGTAAAAGGTACTTTTCAAATATAAATCACTTCTTTATTCTCACAAATTTGATCCCTATAAATATTCATTCTTTTCAAGTCTTTGCATATGCAATTATTATTTCTTCAATCTTTACTAATTTAAGCATCGGAGAGTTCTTGGGGATAGATCCCCACCTCTAACTCATCTTCTACAAGAGAATTTGTGAGAGAGTTAATTTGGTTGAGAGTCCATGATCCAAAAACCCTTAAAAATAGAAAAACAAAAATCATCTTCTTCCCCCACTTCTTCTCCAACCTACCCCTATCCCGTTAGACCCCCTTTCCTGTCCACCCCCACTACCCTTCTACTTGTGATTTTGGTTGAAGAAAAGGACTTCAATGAGGTAGAGAAGCTACTTAGTTTGTGAGAAATTTAAAGGATTTCTCCATCTTCTATTTTTTTGAATTATGCGTATAATTCTATAAAATCTCCAGAGAATTTTTACAGTAGCCAAAACTATAGACTTTGTTAGATATCAACAGAGGAATGACTTGATTAGGAAGTTCAGGCCATTATTTTCAATGACTCCATTAAAATTTTTTCTTTTTTCTATCTATATTTTTCTCTCAAAAGATAAAAAAAATAAATTGTATTATTTATTTTTTGTGAAACAGTCAGAATAATTAAAGTAAGATGATAGAGGGTATTTTTGTCCATCTATTCTAACAATGCTGCTTCCGACGCATTTTCGAAATGGACAAGTAATGGTTGGACTACTTGTGCTCATTTTTCAATAATGTGGATTGAAGTGCAACTACCCTCTGAGGGGTACTAAAATGCAATAAACCCTAGTTTTTATATCAATGCTAATATTATCACTGGTTGGAAAATTTTGCACTTACTAACACTGGAAGTGAAGTTACTTATTTCATTAAACATCTTATAATTTAAGTAATTGTTATAAGAAAATTACAACGAATTATTAATTATTATATGCAAATTACAACAAATTAAGTACCTTTTAATCTTTTAATTAGTTTAATTATTTAATTTTAGCATAGAGATTAAATTTGTCTATTCTCTTAAATAGAATTTCAAACTCATATACTATAATATGGGTTTTTCTCTTGAGCAAAAAGAGTATACAAGGTAATATGATTAGGGATGTACAATAATCGAACCAAACTGAAAAATCAAACCAAATCGAATCGAAATTTTCATTTGGATTTGATTCGGTTCAATTCATAGAATTTATAAATATTTTGGTTCAGTTTTCAATTTCTATGATCTGACTAAATATCAAACTAAAAATTTTAAAAAATAATATATCAACACATTCATACAATGCATTCTTATTTTTTAAAAAAAAAATAGCATAAGAACCTATTACATAAATGCATTTTTCATAAAAATTCAATTTTAAACCGAACCAAATTTATTTATTTTGGTCGATTTGGTTCAATTTTAATATAAATTTGGTTCAATTCAATTTTTTATCTTTTAAAAAAATCAAACAGTAAAAGTGAATCTAACTATTTTAACCGATTGCACACCTCTAAATACAATTATGAAGACTTGTTCTATTTAGCAAGATAACATAAAAGTTGTTTGGGAATTCTCAATTACTATTATTCACGTTATTTTTGGTTGCCAGAACAAGAACAAATACAATCAGTTGATGAATGATGACTGTGGGTGGCATTTTTGACAGTTTTAGACCAACAAATTATGTTACATGCATGCAAATGATGAGCGTTTTAGCTAATCTTTCTTTTAAAAATAGTTCTACAACCTAACTACTCACTCTCTTTATAATCATAATAGTAACTGTAACAGGAAAATGTACATGCATTCTCACAGTAAAACGATGGACTTAGTCGTACATAAAATGTAAAATAGACTCAAATATTAGTTGGTCTTAAAGAGAAAAAAAACTACAAGAAGAAGAAGAAATTAATTAAAGAATGAAAGCTCGTGGGCACTGCTACAACTACACCATCATCCTTACATGGCTTTGCTACTTGGGTTCCACTTTCGTCAAAAGATTGTATCCGCCGCTATAGTCAAAGGCTTCACTCTCAATAGCGTCCTTCTTTGTTACAACATCGTAAGGATGTCTCACGGAGCCACCCTTTGTTGCCCCGAACTCGGTCGCGGACGAGGACGCGGACGTTGAGTTGGTGTTCAGACCATCGTTCTGGAGAATTGTTTCCAGTGCCTTCACCACCTCGCTCATCGTCGGCCTATCTGCAGCTGACTCTTCAACGCATTGTATTGCCAGCTCTATGAATCTCCCAAGGCCCACGAGATGCGTCGTGTTCCTAATTATTGGATCCATCTTCTCCCTTAAGCCGTAGAATTCCTCGTCGCTCTTGTCCATTGCCACTCTCACCTCCCGGACAATGTACTTTCCCTTCTCGATGGGCTGCTTTGCAGTGACCAGCTCCAGCATTACCACGCCAAAGCTGTAAACGTCGCTTTTCTCTGTCAATTGTTGGGTCATGTAGTATTCAGGATCCAAGTAGCCCTGCATCAAGCAACCTTTCTTTAGCTTTTAGATGGTACTCTTCCTTCAATCAATGTTTATTTTTCTATTCATTTTGTATAAGAAAGTAACTATAAAATAAAAAACTTACCAATGTGCCTTTAACTTGAGTAGATACATGACCTTTGGAACTGTCGGAAACCAGCTTTGACAAGCCAAAATCCGCAACCTTTGCTGTTAAATTTTCATCCAAGAGAATATTGGTGGACTTGACGTCTCTGTGTATTATAGGAGGATTTGCAAGCTCGTGTAAGTAAGCTAATCCTCTAGCCGACCCGAGGGCAATGCGAAGTCTCCTTTTCCAGTCTAAGTAAATCCCTGACCTCCCTGAAAAGAAATCATAGTATATAATGCAATTTAGCCATGTCCCCTGTCTTTTTTCCATACAAGATCAAACATTTCTCAAGTTGATCTAAAAAACAGAGTTGATCTGCCAGGGGCTTGGAAAGAAAATCCAAAATTATAACATTTTCCTCTAAAATGTCTTCTTAAATATAGAATGCAAATACAAGTTAAGTTTTCTGATCTCTCCCCTGCTATATCAACTACTCCTTTGGCCCAGAAATTGAATGTTCTTTCCAACATTAAATGTTCGGATGGAGGGAGTATGAAGTCTATGATATCAAGGCAACTTACCGGATAAACTTTCCCTCAAAGTTCCATTAGGCATAAACTCGTAGACCAACATTTGTTCACCCTGTTCAAAACAAAATCCCACAAGTCCAACAAGGTTCTTATGATGGACTCGCGAAAGCAATTCTATCTCAGTCTTGAATTCTAGCCCTCCCTGCATGGAACCTTGTTGCGCTCTTTTGATTGCGATAATTTGTCCACTTGGAAGCATCCCTCTGTAAACCTATAAATCTCGAAACAAGATGAGTTGAAAATAATCAGGATTCTAGAGACTTAGTAACCACAAAGTTTGTAACATTCATAACATACCTTTCCATACCCTCCAGAACCAATCTCATTATTTTCAGAAAAGTTATTTGTGCATTTCTTCAGTTCATCATAAGAAAACCATCGAGCCCCTTTTAGTTGCGGTGCTCCTCCACTGTCTTTGCCACTTGGAACCCAAGATGCTAGCAAGAGATGATTGAAGAATGTAAGAGAAAACTTCGTAATCCAGTAATTTTTTCTTACTCTGGTATTTAGCATGTGAGAAAGAGGAAAGTACCAAATGGTTTACTTAATCCGATAGCTCTTTCAGCACGATGCTTTTGCCATAAAGCATATATCCCTAGTGCAACAAGCAACATGACTAGAAGGGAACAGCCAACAGCTATCCCAATGACAGTAGTTGAGCTTATAGAAGTTCCCCCATCTTCAGCTAAAACACATGGATTCTAATCTTAAGTAAGCTGTCATTCTCGAATCTTAACTGTGAATGTAGTTTATAAGGGAATACATACGCACCAGGGAAAAGTGTATGGAGCCACGATGAAATAGTAGGGTCCAAACTGTTGTGGAGGCTTATAAGTCTGGTTACTTAAGGCAAAACCAATTCTCTGAACTTCTGTTCTGTTAAAGTACTTCGTTGTGGATGGAAAGAGTTCCAATTGCACTTGTAAATAATCGTCAACGTTGAAGAAAGGGTTCTGAAGTGAAATAGAACCGGGAGTGAGGCCTAATTTTACCCAGAGGCTCATTTCCAGCTCATGGAATAAATTAGCATTGGACAACTCCCTAAAGGATGGTCCTCTGAAGTAGAGTGTTCCCTCATATGGATAAGCACAGTCACAGCTTTGTGGGCTGAGCTTCTGGTCAGAGGGACATGATTTGCTTCCACAATTAGCTAGGCTGGTGGAATAAGGCTTTGCAAATTGTTGCTGATTCTGACAATAACTGGTGTTTGCAAGAACCACATCGCATACGGGGTTTCCAATCAAACTGTGGGAATAAGTTGACAACCACAAGAACTGTTAGAGATCAGGAACAAATATTCCAACTCATAGGGTAGTCCGTATAAGATCAAGCAATTGTCTCACATCAGATTATTAGCATATCCAGATCCAAGGGTTACTGCTGATATCTCATTGTTCTGCAAATCAACGAGCTGAAGTTGCTGGCTGACGCTCTTTCCCATATCTAATGTTTCATTAAATGCATTGTTTCTTAGTTTCCTATCATAAGTAGACATCAAAGAGGATCATTTGTTGCAGATTTATTGATTTGTGTTATGGACAGCAATTATAACAAGCTTTCGATCCATTTCCACTCTAAATTCAACTTACACTTGTTGAATCTGAGGTAAACTGAAAACTTTTCGTGGCAGTACTCCCTGGATTGGACCATATTCAATAACCCTGATCATAATACAAATTTTTGCAATAAGATGAATTGGAGGTTTTAAAAGTAATGCTGGCAATTTGTATCAGTAATTTGCTCTAGACTTACAAAGTAGTTAGGGATTCTAATGATGAGAACCATGCCGGCACTTCTGATTGTTGGAAAGAGTTGTTGCTCAAATCCCTGTGAAAAGAAACAAACATTAAGAATTGAACCACTGAATCAAATAGCGACTGGGAGTAAGAATTTTGAATTGCAGAAAGCCTGAGGTTTTTCTGACACGTAATTGAGCTTATTCATTCCTGTCAAGTCTGGAAATGGTCCTGATAACTGATTATGCGCCAAATTCCTACAAGAAAGCAAAAAACAGAAGTAATGAATGGCGCTGTAGTTTGCAATCTATCAGTATCAGCAAACACTTATGCTTCTTCAAATCTGTTAGAGATATTGCTCACAATTCAAAGACATTCGTGAGGTTGTTTAAGTTTGATGGGATGCTGCCACGCAGGGAATTCCTGTCTAGTCGTCTGTAGAAAGACTAATTATACAAAGAAGAAGATAAAGCATCCAGAAGAAAAATGGAATTAGTTTCTGCTGGCGTACTCACAGAACCTCGAGTGTTTGAACATATCCTAAGGTTACTGGAATTTCTCCACTCAATTGATTTCCATCAAACAATCTGATTCAGAATGGCAACAAATTAGAAAGCAGTGTTTCCAGGAAAAATGAATGGAGGTGTAATATCAACTTACACGTGTATCAACACCATGTCAGAGCTGAAAAGTTTCTTTGGAATTTGGCCTGAAAGCTTGTTCTTGTTGAAATGGCTGAAAAGAAGCAAATGAGACTCTTCTGAAGAAGAAAATGAGAAAAACAAAATAAAACCAGTGCTTTTGGATCATACTCACAAGTGTTTAGCCTTTTTTAGGAGGTCCAATCCAGGGGTTGTGGATGTTGAAACAGGGATAGAGCCTGTCAACTGATTATCTGCCAAGTCAAACCAGTATAATTTGTGGAGATTACCCAGAGAAGGGGGTATCTGACCGGTAAAATTATTTGAGTTAAGAGCTCTGCCAAAATAGTAGAGACAAGTAAATTCCATGGCTTGTACCAGCCAACTATGTTTAACCAATATATATAAACCACAGTTACTCACAGAAAAGATAACTCTCCAAGATTTCCCAGTTCACTCGGTATGTTGCCATTGAAGCTACATCCAGCAAGAATTCTGTGAAACAAAGAGAAATAGCATGAGTAATAAAGCACAAAAGCATAAAGTATTTTCTGTTAGTACATAATACTATAGAACACGTATTTAAAGGATGGTTACAATGTTTTAAGATTTTGCAGGTCTCCAAGCCTCGGAGAGAGGGAACCTGTTAGGCCAAGGTTGAAAGAGAGATCCCTGAAAGAAAATTGAACAGAAAAGGGCATTATACATATTATGTTTTGGACAGGATAGTTAAGAGTTAGACACTTACAATGATATTAATTCAGTGAGTCCGCCAATGTCACCGCCGAGTTTACCAACTAGCCCCATTGTCGATAATCCCCTGAGAGAAGTGCAGAGTTTGTTATATGAGCCTGCAAGCATTCGGAAGTCTGGGGTTCGATGCTCATCAAGTATAATGCTCATCCTATCCCCTTATCCCTTTTGTATTAGTATAAGATTCGCTTAAAAAAAAAACTTACAGTTCTGTCACCCTAGAGTTGGTGCAGGTGACTCCTTCCCAAGGAGCTCCACAAGGATCATCTGATTTGCTCCAACTTGAGGGGGTGTTTTGCCATTGATCTTTCAAAGATCGAAGCGCTGCAACTGCAGACTTCCATTTTGTTTAGTAAATTAAAATGCTGAATCAAATTAAATAAAGTATACATAAATCATGTACTTAAAGGATCCCTACTATTCAACATAGTACTGAGAAATATGTCAAACTGAAAATGTGAATACAGTTATAAAAAAACTGAACAAAATAAAGAAATTTAAGAATCAATTCCATTATAGCATTCTAGCCTAAGGCCCCCAATCTCATAGTCACATCCCTCTTTTCAACCACATTATTCGGCCTTGTCAGGGCACTCTGTTGCAGCATCCAGGGCGTGGATTAGAGGGAAAACAGGGAGGCAGGGAAGCTAGATTAGACCTAGAAAAAGTGCTTATGATAAATTAATATGGAGTTTTTCCAATTCCCCTCAAGCTTTCTAACATCATCATGAACTGCCAGAATATTTTCCAATGGATGTTTTAAGGAATATTCTAGCGTTATTGCAAGCTTGGATTTAACTCTGTTGACAGAAGCTGCATCATTCTCACATTTTTTCCTGTTATCTTCTCTCAAACTCCTTTAATAATTAGCAAGTACTCTAGAGCCTAGAGGCATTGTTCTTCGTTCCCTATTTACTCTTCTTATTTGTGAAGAATTCTATCCGATTAAGGCAAGAATACCATGAAAGACTGTTTTCCCTTTCCTTTTTTCATTAGAAAAATCTTTTAAGTACTGGGGATTCTCATATAGTGTATATACATACTCATGAGATTCTTCGTTATTCGATAAAAGAAATGATGCTGCAAACATCTTTATGATGTGGACAGGCCAAGTTACTATTCTGGGGTTGCCGTTGCTTTATGGATCTCCTAAACCAGCGTTCTACTCTTTTGGAAATATTAGACCTAGTATATGTCAGCATATACCAAGCTATATTATGTAATGTGATGATTGCAAATAACTCAAATAGCCATTGAATTGGCACGACAGAAACTTAATACCCCCACTGTCCAAAATTGAATGTCCATTTTCTTGGGGCGTAGAGAGTATATCACATCGCTATATATTGGTAGAAAAGCGAAAAATTCATCAAACAAAAAATGCAAGAAAATCCAAGGATGAGAAATTTCCAGCACAGAGTAGGAACTAATCAGAACCAGTTAACCAAGTGTTGTCCATCTTTACATATTAAGTTGAACGATTAATATCATTTGGGACTAGTGTAAAAGTACATGAAAAAAATGTCACTTTCTTGCAATAATATAGAACAATTAGAGGAGGTAGCTGGAAAAATGTAGATCATTACCGTCGCGGGCATCGGTCTCGGAGAAGCCAGCCTGAAACCGTGCCAAGAAGAGGAGGAGATAGCAGAGATGCTGCAGCCAGAAGGCTGCCATTGGCAGTGTTGGTGGCAGCAGCAGCAGTAGTAGTATTACTAGTCTAATGTTGTTGAATTGATGCCGGCGTAGGGGAGGAGTTTGTAGTTATATGTTGAGGAAGAATGATGACAAAAAGTCCGTCGCAGTGAAGGAATATGAATTAGTGGAGGGAGGCCTGCCTTTGCTTCTTTTAATCTTATTAATGATTACCACACTAAACTATGTCTTGGATTGGAAGCTACTCAATGTTATCATTTTATTTTCCTTTTTTCTTTCAAGCCATCATCATCTTAATTATTCTCGTTCTTCCAGCTGGGGTGTGGGTGGGGGCTAGCTGGTTTTGATGATGAGGGGAGTGATGATAGTATCAATAGGGATACTAATTAAATGACCAATTCATCTTGAAAGTTTTATGTTTTCTGCCGGCCGGCACCCTAGCCTGCGTTGTTCTCCGTCCATGCACGCTAAACCCAAGCAGGAAAGACAAATTTTGTAGCACTATCAAAATGGGCTTCAGTCCGTGGACTGAAGCATACGGATGAATATGAGTCTAGTAAATATAAATCTGTTTTAACACGGGCTTTTTTTGCCCTCTTCGTTTAGCCCGCGGACAAATACGGGCAGGACAAGATCCAACCCGTTTTTTATTTTTAATTTTTTTAAAAAAAATTTTAAAAACATGCCGTTTTGATGTTTTTAAAATATTTTTAAATTTTTTTTAAAAACGATACCGTTTTGATACTTTTTTAACAAAACAATGTCGTTTTGTAAAGCCCGCGGACTGACTCGTTTAACCCGTGGACTTACTGTAACTGGCCGCGAACTGAAGGTTTCCAGCCTGCTGGCCAAACGGGCCAACTCATCTCGGATCGTTTCACTGTTCAGCCGATAACGAGGCAGAGCGGATCGGCCCGTTTGACAGTACTAAAATTTTGCACTCTCCTTGTCTATATAGTATCATATATCAATCTAGTACCGATTGTAATGATTTTTTTTAATATATTTTGGGAATAGAAAATATGAATTAAACTTATTCATTGCTTAATAATAAGAGTTATTAACTAATTAAGCTACTTCCTTGTTATAATTCTACTGAATATTTTAAGTAACGAGAATCGATAACTTTTTAAATAAAATATGATGCGTTCAATTTTACGTAATATAGAATTTAATTTTCTCTATTTATCAGAACGATACTAATACTTATAATATTAATTTTTTTAGTAACAACATATCGTACTTAATTAATTGATTATATAATTAACTTCTAATAATTAATTAATTATAGAATTATTTTCAAAATAAAAATGGGAATTCTTAATTGGGATAGAAAATTGGAAACCCCATATAGCGTTTTGAATAAATTCTTTGTAATATTCTTTTACTTGAATATATATCTGTTTAAATTTTATGGGAAATTTCCCGAAATGTGATGACATGAAACAAAATTTTAAGAAATATCAAAATTTTTAAACCTTACAATCATGATATTGCCCGATAATCACTGGGCTAAGATTATAGATCACTTGCTGAAACACTTCTTACTAGAACAGCAAGTCTCAAGTTTACATCTCTGTGGACACGAAGCTCATCTCCTTACTCTATAAATTCACTCCAAAAAATAATTGAAAAAAATGTCTATCAATAAATAAATTTAAAAAAAAGGAAAGGGAATGTTTAGAAACTATATATGGGCATGTGCACCCGTGGGCTTGAAAGTCCATATTCTTCTGGGGCAGTTCCAACTCATTGGACCTATCGGACTAAATTTTTCTGAGAATAGCGAGTGATTTTTTTTTTTGATAAATTATTATCAGTGTATTTCATTTGTTATAGTATAATATATCAATGCTACTGTATAGTGTAATCGGCACAACGATTGATCTGACAACTATTGCGACCAAAATCGGAGAGGTACATTTTTCTGAGGTAAAATGGTACTTTGTGGTCAGAAACAGGTACGATGTTCAAAGGGATGGAAGAACAGATGCCGTTTAAATGGGCTGCAGTTGGATTATGAGGGGCAGAGTTAAAATGGAGCACATGCTAATAAAGGGCCGAAAAAGTTTACTCGGAAACAAGAAAATTCGCTGTCTAGCAGAGTTGAGTCCACTCAAACTCCCAAAAGAAAATCTACGTGTGACCAAAGCTCTGACATTTTCAACCTTTCTCTTTTCCTTTTCCCGTGATAGGTCATTCAACGTGAGGGAAGAAAAAAAAATCTCTCTTTTAAAAAGGAAAAACAGGGAAGGAAAAAATAATCAGTATTAGTAAGTATGGAAATGCATGAAATGAGAATCAAACTAGCAACAAAGGTCAAATTTGACGAGTCCGGCTCTCTATACCTGCAACATTAAATCTCAACTATTAAATTAAATTTTAAATATGATCTGATAATTATAAAAATTTATTAAAATTTTAAAATATATATATATATATAGACAAAAAATTTGATTCGTCAAATTAGATTTCAAATCTAATTCGACAGATCAAATTTGATTCTGCACGTGCGACAAACTGTACGCACAGGACCATAACTTTAACAAAATTTGACCTCCTAAGGTTATTTGAAATTTTTGGCCTTAGAGTCCAAATTAAAATGAAGGATTATTTTCGAAAGTTAAGATTTAGAATAAAATTTTTTATTACTTTTTAAGATAAAAAGTATTTTATATATATATATATATATATATATATATATATATATATATATATATATATATATATATATATATATATATGTACCCGTGTGTGTAACCAAAAACCTAAAATTAGGAAAGTAAGTCATGGTGAAGACAATGTTATAAATTTTTGAAAACTTTTTTTCTCGAAAAAAGTATTGAAAATTTTTTATACAAGTGAAAGATAATGTTTATACAATTTTTTCCACAGGAAATAGGGACTTTATAAAGTTTTTGCCCTTTGGTGCCCCCCACGCCCACTGCCCCTCCGCCCCCCGGCTCTCCCGGTGCTCCTTAGCTTGGTCTATAGGTCTTGGAGGATAAGTTTTTTCCTTTTATTGACAAAATAAATGTAAATTTTACCAAATACTATTTAATATGGAGATTGAGCAACAACACACCTTTTTTTTTTTTTTAGTATTTTCGCTAAGTTCTTTAGATCACTTCTCTCAAACTAGCTTACATCTTTTATTTTCAAAAGAAAATGGGTCCAAATTTGTAGAATGATTATTGTCGAGTAGACTGTGGCAATGACCGTAGTAAGAAATATTTGTAGCATAGCAGATAAGACTTGCGCCCCAAATAAAAAATTATGCCTGCATGACAGTACCAAGGATACGATAATTGATAAGCAAATCAGAATCTGGTCTGATTTTCTTTGCGTAGAAAGAAACTTTTGTGGAGCTCGCAAATATTCCCTCATCAAGTGACTAATTTTATGTATGTTTGAATGATTGAATAGATTTTTATTTTGAAATTTTAGTTTTGAATGTCCTAAAGTTTAATTATTTATAAGAGGAGATGTGAATCTTACACTTAAAATTTTAAATTTAATCTTAAAATAAAACTCTGTTCAAGTTGTCCCAACATCGCTAATATTCTTATAAATTATTTTAATTATAATGACTTTGAGTATATTAGATGTCTTGTATATTATTTAAAACGAGATGAAACTCTAAGAAGAGGCCTAAATCTAGTTCGGATAGTAAAATGTCTTCTTAAACAAGAAAAAGTGATCTTGAATCACAAAGATCGGAAAGAAAATCTACCAATAAAACAAGAGATTAGTTACAAGACTCTAAAAAGAAAAATTACAAGAGTTTGAAGACAAAAAAAGACAAAAAAAGTGTGAGAAACAAAATAAAAGCGTGAAAGGAAAATTTTCAGCCGTACCAAAGCTCCCGCTTTTGCCGTAGCTCGGTTATGGTCGAAGAAGACACTCGCAAGTGCAGAGAGAAAGCAGTTTAGAGAAAGAAATAGAAAAGAAGAGTGAAAGGATCTTGTATTACTAGGGTGGAGATTATCGTAGCGATTACTTCAACTTCAACAAAATCTTTAACTTTATGTATTCAGTTGGAATTTTGTTTGAAAATGTTTGTTTTGATTTTAAAAAATAATTGTTTATAAAATAATAATTAGGAATCAAAATACAAAATTTGTATTAATTTTTGGAATATAAAGTTCGATACTTATCGAACGAACGTAATGCACATCATTTTTTCTTATATCCATTAATAATAGTGTAGGATTCTTATTAAAAAAAAAATAACACCCTAACCAAATCGTATCATAAACTAGTAATCTTTCACCACAGCACATTTCTCGTGTAGTAAATGAATGGAACAAATTCAATCTCTCTCCATCTCTACCGGCGGCCTTATATTTCCTTTGTCCCATCTTTTTCACCAGTCTAATTATAATGTTGATAATATTTTTTTTCAATATGTACTGAACGAATTCGCAACAGTTAAACAGACATCTTTGTTGATCCAATAATTAAAAATTTCCATATAATGAATAATTATTTACTTAAATAATTATTCATCACATCATTAAATAATTATTCATGGAATGGTAAATAATAATTTAAGAAGCTCACTACCAACACTTAATTAACTATATGTGAAATGTCTCATTCTCAATCATATATGTGATATTATTCTTTCTACAACTGAGTACCTCAACAATTACAAATTTTTTCAATAATTTTTAGAAAGGCCGGGTTTTGGAAGATGGGAGGTGGCAGAGCAAAACATGGAGTTTTGGAATATGAAGAAGCCAGGAGTCTAGATCTTTTCTTCCACTCTTTATATCATCTTATGTCCCACTACTATTGATTTGTTACATAATAATTTAAAAAAAAACATTCCATTTGTTTCAAATATATGGCATTTTGGACCTTTATTCCTTTCTTAATATGTTAGGTCTTTTACAAAATTTAAATATTATTTTTTAAAACTTATCCACGCACATAAATATAATTTTTTTATTCTCTTTTATATTAGTAAAAAAATTAAATTAGTTAAGATATAATAGAGAAATATTATTTATTTTCTTGTTTATCAATCTATGCAAAAAGTATTAAATGTCTTATATTTTAAAATAAAGAAAGTATAAAACTTATATAAAAATGAGAAACTCTAATGGGAAAGTAGGACACTTGGCAATATTGGAAGCAAAGTATATGTATCTATATATATACATATACTAGTGTAAAAGTCTGTACTATGCACGGGTATTAAATTTTTTATTTTTAATAATAATTTCTGAAATATATTTTAAAAACATTACAACTATGAAGAAAATTTATTTGTTTAATAAAAAAAATTATTCGCTTAGAAGCAATTGTAGGTAATAGTAGAAAGAAGTTGTAAAAACAACTATACATGCCCATTATTATGTGTATTTGAAAACAACAATAAATTTTTAACCTTATTTCTTTGTCATTCTAAATAAATAAAGAAATCAACAAGAAACACTCCAACTTACCTACACAAAAAATGAAATGAATAAAATTTTAAATACTAGAGCAATCTACAAAAACAGATCTCAAAATATCTTAATTGTTACAACTTCGTCCCACAACTCATATTTTAATATTTTTTGTCCATTATCTTTAGAGCAATCTGTAAAAACAGTTTCTAAACTATCTTAATTTTTATAATTTAGCCCCACAACTCACATTTTAATATTTTTTATACATTATGTGTATCTATTTCAACATTTGTAGTCTCAAATATCATTAATGTGGTGGAGACAGATGAAGATATAGATATGCATATCACGTCTCTTACTGGTGAATGAAAAATATGTTCCTTCAATAATTTTTCCTCCCAAAATCTATGACATGTGAGAGTGAAATTAAAATTTTTTTTTGTGAATCAAATAAAACAGAATTGGACAAAAAATGAGAGGAAAAAAACACATGTTTCCTAAATTCTAATTTCTATCCTATAGGGTTTATCATTTTACTGAAACAAAAATAATAAATCTTACAAAATAAGAATTAGGATTTGAAAAATATGTATCTTTCTTGCTTCTCTCTTCTTTTGTCCAACTCATTTTTACTCAATTAAAAAAAAATAATTCCAATCACACTTACCGTGGATTTTGAGAGACAAAACTATTGGACAGATTTTAGAAAATATGAAATGCATATATGCATCTTTATCGATTTTTGTTACATTAATGGTGTTTAAGACGGTAGATATTTAAATATATAAAAATAATAAATAAAAAAATATTAAAATGTGAGTTGTGGGACTAAGGTGTAAAAATTAAAATAGTTTAGGGATTGTTTTTATAGAGTGCTATAAAGATAATGGATTACAAATATTAAAATATGCGTTGTGGAACGAAGTTACAACAATTAAAATAGTTTGAGGACTGTTTTTACAGATTGCTCTAAATACTAATTTATGGAGTTACTTATAAAAATAAAAAAGAAAAGAAATCAAATACTTAAACAACTATGAACTCTTTGAAGAAAAAAAAATTTAAATCCATCTGACGATGATACCTACACAAAAGGTGAAATAATTAAAATTTTAAATATTAATTTATGAAATTACTTATAAAAATCAAAAAGAAAAGAAATCAAATACTTAAACAATTATGAGCTCTTTGAAAAAAAAGAAAAAAAATTGAATTCACCTGGTGAGGATACCTGCACGAAGAGTGAAATGATTAAATTTCAAATACTAATTTATAAAGTTACTTATAAAAATTAAAAAATTAAATATTTAAACAACTATTGTAATAAAAAAATATTTTTAAAATAAACTAATTATACTATAACCACAAAATATTTTTAAAATATTATCATGATAAAATCTTTAAGAAAAAAAACTACTATAATATCTAGTTCAATTTCTTTTCCATACTACTTCCTCCATCTAAAATTAAATAATTACAACATAAACTATTCATATTATATAAAATTATTGACATTTTTTCATTAAAAACCTTCAAAAAGGGATTAATTATTTATAAAGTACTAATTTTATGTTGATATATCACACTTACTTATCTTTTTTTTTTTTTTTTTGATAAATCTTATCAAACTCTTTTATGTTTCCACAAGCCCATCCCCTCAAAGAAAAAAATTAAAATAAAAAATATTAATATTAAAACATCAAAGTAAGTGTATTTTAATTGTGATATTCTTACACTAATTTTTAAATAAAGCCTCCACTAAGAAAAAAATATAATATATTTGTAATAAAATCATGATGAATATTAAAAAACCTCTCCCCTTCTTTGACTTTCTCTACTACTAAAAAATAAATAACTTACAAAATAAAAGATATTAGTATTTTATAATAAAAATCTCAAAGAAATATTTTTTCAATATTAAAAAGTTCTCAATCAAATTTTTTCCTAAAAATAGTATTTTTTATCCACCAGAAAGAAATCATAATATTATTATACTTATTATTATACTTTACAAAAATTATTTCTTTCTTTTAATCCACTTGATAAAAAGACAAAAAAAAACTAAAAACTATCGACCATTACATTTCATGTCCAATGTATTGCAAAGCAATGCATGCTCTGATGCAGAATATTTTAATATGCAATTAGACACTTTTGTCCTTAAATTTTAGCATATGAATGATCAAATTATAGTAATGGATACCAATAACAAAATAGATAATTATTTCTAAATTATTCACTTAAAGAAAAAAAAGTTTTGTGATCAAAAAAAAATTGTTGGAATATATGAATCTTCAAAACATGCCAAAGAAAACAAAAACTTACTAATTTTCTAAAAGAATTAAAAATATATATTAGTGTACACAATTCAATTAAAACAATAAAAAAGCACGAAATATGTAGAAAGAGAAAGCATGAATAATACAAATTAGGAGATTTAATTAGAAAAGTGGAGTTAAGAATTAAAATTTTTAAATTTAAAAGTTTAAATTCTAACTAATAATATCTTTTCTATTTAAAAAAAAACTTATAATTTTAAAAAATAAGAATGAAGACTTCAAAGCTTTCAGAGGGGAAAAGAGAGTAAAAGTATTTTATTAATATAAATAAGTATAAATATACGCAAAGGAAAAGGCCCTAGAAGCGCCAACTCTTTAGGCGAAAGATTCTGAATTCGATTCACAATCTTTATCCGTTAATATATTAAAAAAACTATGAAAAATTTTGCTAGCAAAAGTATTATGGTATGAGGAGCTCATAACTTCATAAGCAATACTATTTACACCTAGCCAAAAATAAAAATTTTATTTTTCTAATTGTTTTGGAAGAAAAACATGGTGAAAAACTTTTAAAAGCTCATCTTCGTGCCATACAGACATGTAATACAAAAGTCAGGCTGTGTGGTTTCCCCAGGTTTGAGAGAATCAAAGACATTAGGGGATTAATAAATACGTCATCATCTTTTACATTTGTAGCTCCTTACAATCCCAAATATAAAATTCTCTTCTCCGACTCCTTCTCTCTCTCCCTCGCTCTCGCTCTAAGTTTCGCATCGCTAGGATCCAGTGATCAATTCATTTTTACATTAGTTTTGGCATTGAATTTTCACGCTAAAAATGGTCACAATGGAGTGTTTAATTGGACTCGTCAATGGAAATCAAAGGGCCTGCACTGCATTGGGTTCATGGCCGTGAAGGCATGCCCCTTTGGCCCCTTTGGCAAGCTCTTCCTTCTGTTGCGGGGCCAAGCCGAGCTCTTGGATTTTTATAATTATTTACTTTTAGACAAATTTTTACCAAAAATTCAAGGAATTAGAGTCTGATTCGTCACTCATTCTTCAATTTTGTCCCCAACAAGATTAAATCTTCAAAAAACTCTATCTTAGGGAAAGAGAGAGAAAATAAATTTTGAAAATAAAGAGGTGAGAAGTTGTAAATACAAAAAAATGTGCCGTAAATATTAATCTCCAAATATTAAGAGTAAATTTGGACAGAGTTTGATTTTAAAATTAAATTTAAAATTTTAAGTATATGATACATATCTTTTCTGACAAACAATTTAATTTTTATAAAAATTCAAAATAAAAATCTCAAAATTAAATATTATCTAATCACACAGTAAATTAACCCGTTACCAGCTAGCTAATTGGTGTACCACCAAACCTAGAATCATGTAGGCTCTCTTCGAAGAAAAAAAAAACTGCATAAAGCTGCAAAATTTTAACCTAATTTTTCAGAAACCTTTTCCGATATATGTACAACATAAATTGAACTTACTTCATGTACGAGCTTTCTAAATCATTTTCGACTCCGCAAACACGTGATCGACTATAGTTTGTGACCCTTTGTCAACGAAAGGACAAAAGAAAAGGAAAAATAGAAAATAAAATACATGGAAATTGTCATTTTTTATTTTCTTGAGAAAAATTTTCATTTATTCATTAATCCATAAAAGCTAGGCTATTTTTAAAGCTCCAAAGAACCTAAATGTCAAAGAGTTGCAAACTCGACTCTTCTACTCGAATTCCTTTCAAGTTTGTTTTTTAGGATTTAATTGCCCTTAGATTTATTTTTGTAATCGCTCTTTAACTATTTTTAATATAAATTTAGAATTTATTTGTATTCAAGTCGTTTTATTTTTTAATCGCTCTTTAACTATTTTTAGTATAAATTTAAAATTTATTTATATTCAACTTGTTTTATTTTTTAATCTCTTTTTAACAATTTTTAGTGTAAATTTAAAATTTATTTGTATTCGGCTCATTTAATTATAAAAAAGCTCATTTAAATTTTTAAATCTATTACTTTTTCACATATGAAGTATCGAAGGAATACTCTCTCTCACCTCTTTGGCCAAAAAGCTTGCTTTTTGGCACCTGCACTTGGCTTTCACATTTTCTCTCTCACATTCATCCTTGTATAATTTTTTTATTCCATTTAATATTTTTTTCTGTTCAAAAAGATTATTAGAAAATGAAAAAAAAATTGAATAGGATCAAACAAGCTTCTGGGTATTTCCATGCCAGTCTGCACCAATTATGAAATGCTCGGGACTGCTCGCTGGTGGGCCTTAAGGTGGCCTTGACAAAGTTCACACAGCAAATGTTATTGGGCGAAGATATTCTATTTCCATAATAAGACTTTACTAGAGAAATCAATATCCAGCAAAAAAAAAAAATAGAGAAATCAAGAAAAAAAATATCACATCAACCTTTCTTCAGCACTTTTTTTTTTCCTTATCATTGATTAGAAAAAAGAAAAAAGAAAACTTTTTCATACGGAAAAAAAGAAAAGTGAAAAAGATAATATTGAGATTTGAGGCCCTTCCGTTCTAGAAACGGCATGGTATCTTTTGTTCTTAGTTACAGAGCGGGGGAAAAAATGAACAAGAATCTTTTTGTTCTTAGTTGCTAAAATGAGCACTAGAAGGCATTTGATTTCCTTTTTGACCACTACTTTTCCGTGGTCGGCCATTCAAGAAACTTGTGCAGAAGGTCTGTATTTGGATTAGATTACATCTAAAATTCAATATAATTAGATTTTATTTCTCTTTTTTTAAAATTTTATTTTTATAAAATTTAAAATAAAAAAATTTTAAACATAAATCCAATCTATATGTGAATGGTAATAAGAGGAAATATACGTATATGTGTGTTAATTACCAATTACCAAAAAGAATATGATAGAGTTAATTTGAAGTATAATTTTTCAACATAATACTAAAATCGCCTAATCCAATATTGGACTATTCACAGATGTCTAATTCTAAAAACTTCACGTTCTAAACATGTTTAGCTCCTGGATGTGAAAGAGTGTGTTAAATTTATTAGTCATACCAAATTGCTCCTTGTAAGATTTTTTAAATAAATAAATTTATTAAGTTTTAAATTTTCTATCTTAAAATTTATAAGAGTAAATTATTTATAAAAAAATAAATTTAAAATAAAAAATTTATATTAAATTCTGCACTGAAATTCAATCTAAATACACCATATAAATGACGAGCTTTATATCCTCGGTGACGTTAGAACTTGTAATGTTTAAGTGAACGGTTAATGATTTAATAAATCCCTTTCCTAATAATTAGGTCCAAGATTATATACTCATATACATTTACCCTTAGTTTTATTATTTTTGACAATATATTATCAAAGAATGAGAATGTGAATTGAATACACAACTTATTGCCCAATAAGAATTACTGCTTCTAATAAATTAAATTACCATTACCTAATTTAATCATTAGAATTTAATGGAAATACATAGTTATTAAGCTTTTATCTTTCATATATTAACAACAGGTATGTGCGTATTGTGAGATATGAAGAAGAAAATAAGAATTTTGAAAATTAACTAAAATTTAATATTGCAGAGTGCACGGGTCTATATGCTCCATGCCCATAATCAGGTTCGGGTTCGGCAGAGTATGTTTTAGATTTATTTGGATTTTTTTTTTTTATGAATGAGTAGTTGTATTAAATAATAAAAAATAAATTATATAAATAGGTAAGAGATTAGATTCTCAATATTCATAATAACAGAAAATAAAAGTGAATTTCTTTTATTTGAAATTTTTTCTTAAATTATAAAAAATAATTTTTTATAAAAAATAAATAAATTTAGAAGTTAACAATTTACCTTGCGACGGAACCAACCCAAATATTCTATTTAAACCCACTCACATGCCTAGTATTAGAGCCACCTACTTTAATGACCAATCTGTAAGCCGCATGCTTCAATTGTCTAACCCTGAGCATGCGGAAAGCATGTTGAATCCATTAGGTCTTTTATTGACCAGCTGACGTTAGATTTATTTGGGTTTGAATTAGATAATATTTTAATTTAAAATTTTTTATTTTATATTTTATAAGAAAGAATTTTATATAAAAAATAAAAATAAAAATAAAAAATTTATATTAAATTTTATTAAAAAATTTAATCTAAATACACCCTCAGCCGCATTCAAAAGACAGACAATTCTCCTGCTTGTCAGGTATGTTTCGGGGGGTAAGAATTTGGTTCGAGTTTAACTTTTAAATAAATATTTTACTATTTACTAGTTAAGAGCTTAACTAGTTTAGTTTTATAATTCTTCAAAAAGAGAAAAATCTTATTGGTACTTGATTCCAATTTTCACAAAATGAACATATTTGCTCCCCTTTTTATGTGTTTAGTTTTCCACATTTGATGGTGAAGAGACACCTCAACTAGGGGACAGAATTTTTCCACACAGGCAAGACATTGAATGTTGTATGTGTGTCTTAGTCATTGAATGTTCTGGCTACTTGGCTTGGTTCTTATTTTCAAAACTTTTCATTTTTTTATTATTATAAAATAGATATAAATTAGATATTGTAAAAGAATATATGAAGATCAGAATTTAACTTAAGAATGTGATTGGATAGAGTTTAATTTTAATATTTTTATTTTTGATTTTGTAAAAGTTAAATTATTTATGAAAAAAGATATCGATTCAATATTTAAAATTTTAAATTTAATTTTAAAATTAAATTCTATTCAAATTTAATCAAACGACTACTAATACAGGAATACTACAGAATATTCATGGCCTGTTTCTTCCCATTCACATACACCTGTTTCTTCCGCTCTTGTACCCTTTCCTTTAAATTAAATTCTATTCAAATTTAATCAAACGACTACTAATACAGGAATACTACGGAATATTCATGGCCTGTTTCTTCCCATTCACATACACCTGTTTCTTCCGCTCTTGTACCCTTTCCTTTCTACACCTAGCTCCCTTAACCATTCCCTGTATAAAAAATAAAATTAAAAAAAAACCAACCATCTTGGTGAATTTGAAAAAGAAAAAGAGTTAAAAAATACTCCTATGATTTATTCAAACTCAACACAGTTGTCTTGTGTCATCGAAAGCTGACCCACCTTAAACATGGGATCTTGAAAATCATAGGGGAATTCCACAAAAGATCTGGTGATTCGGATTAGGTTGATAAGATTTCAATTGGATTCGATTAAGACTTGCAATTTTCTTTATTTTTTCTTTATATATATATATATATACTTTTATCAATGATGAAGACTATGATTGACATCGTAGAAGCTTTGACTTTTTGGTTTCTTTTTCCTTTCTTTTTCCTTACCATGAAGTTATGACTTGGGAATTACTATTATTAATTATTTCATGAGAAATCGTAGAATCTAGTGTGGTAATTAATTTATTAAATATATCTAATTATTTAAAATTTTCTAATGAATATTGATTTCTTTGATCATGATTGACAATGACTATATCAAGACCTCAAGATTGTCGGGTACAAGAAAATCATGTGACAAAATACGCAAAATCCCTTCTTTTTTTTTTTCTTTGAAGGAACAAAATCTCAATTATTTGGCTACCAAGTTCATTTCGGGAAGAGAGAAAAATATTTTAAGATGAATTTATTAGTTCTTAATTTCCTTCGGACCTTTCGATTTAAAATATGACCATTTTGAATGAAAATTATGTTTAAAGTACAAGACTTATTAGAGGAGAGTGTATCTTTTGGATATTATGCATACCAAAGGCAAAATCCTCGAAAATATTATAAAATTATTTATGAAAATCTTATTATATTTATATTTTTTATTTTAATTTTTTTATACCCATGAATTGAGACAATGTATCAATTTATGATATGTCACCAACTTACACGGTAGTTTTAGGTGACTTTTTTAGTATAATTAGTCTCTGATAAATAATTATTTAATATAATAAGACTCTTATAAATAATTAATGAATAATTATAAAAATTGTGTGTGCCTTTTCATTGTAAAAAATCACTATGTTGGTAGGCAGTGATTCAAGAAAAGAAAAAACACAAAAGTAATGCAATGATACAAAAAAATAAAACTATTTCAGATATAATGAGACCTTTTAAATAATTAGTGGATAATTACAGCTTATAAAATAAAAAAAATTCAAATATTTAGGTGCTTCACCGTTGTTTTTCCTTTCCCTTTTTTTTTTCGAGAAAAAAGAGAATTTTTACGGCTAAGGTTACATCCAGGCAGAAATCGCCAAACCAAGCCTTAGGTTTGTAGCTTCTATTGTACTTTGCAAGCAAATATGTAGATATACTGTCTTAACATTGAAAGTAAATTGATGAAAGAAAAATAAAAGTCTATTAAGAATAGTATTATTTACCCACTTCTTTTAATTTTTTTCACTCCTCTCATTTTCTTCTTTCATAAATTAAAAAAAAATTCAATGCCCGTAACAAATTTTTTTAGATCAGATTTGAACTGAATTTTTAAAATATTTTTTGCATATTACAGTCGTTTAGAGTGTGATTGGATAATATTTAGTTTTGAGATTTTTATCTAAAGTTTCGTAAAAATTAAATTATTTATAAAAAAAATACAAATTTCACATTTAAAATTTTAAGTTTAGTTTTAAAATCAAACTTTGTCCGGTCCAAGTTCACCCTTACTTATTAGAAGCAGAACTTGTTACAATGACAGCTCATTAAAAAAAATTGTGCTATAAAAATAAACAAAAATAAATACGAACTGCGCAGGATAAATTTAGAAAATACCTACCAGGTGGTGTCCAGCTTAAATTGGAGTAAGTAAGGTACTCTGGTGAAGGTGGACAAAAATTGTTGGAAGATGATGAAGAATATCTGCCAATAGTCACCTTTGTACCAGAATTTGGATACGCGAATATAGAAATAGTACAGTAGTTGAACTTTCAAAGTGCATTGTCTGAAAATAACATCTGTCTTTGTCTAAATCTTCACTAGGGCCCTTCTCATTAAATGTGAAAAATGCAACAAAAGTAAAAAAAAAAAAAAGAGGTTGTTGGTGATGAAAATTCCATTTGTACAATTATTAAAAAGATTGGATCCACTCTTTCTTTTTCAAATAATTTATTTATACGAAACTCTAAATATAAAATTTTAAACACGAACTCTATATAATTACATTCAAGATATAAATAAAATCTTTGTGAAATTCTTTTACTTGGATATCAATTTTAATTTTACAAGAAATAAATAAATGCAGATGTGAGGAATTCAAATGCAAGTACAGCGAAGTGGGTGCAGAGAAGAAGCCATTTCTATATCTATTTTATATTTATGTAAATATATATTTATATAGTGCCTTATCTGAATTAATGCAAACTTTTAACTTTAATATTTACGTCTTTTTTAATAAATAATTTAATTTTTAAAAATTAAAAAATTATCAAATTTAAACTTTATTTAATCTCACTCACATTAATTAAAAAACGAAGAGTAAAGTGCTTGATTCTCAACTCAATTGAGTTTCACTCGTTCAATAATGCTCAAGATTGACAACAAAGTTTTTCGAGCAGAGGACTAATCGGAAAAACTTGATCCAGTAGAATATTGTAATTTATTATATTAAGGCTATATTTAGATTGTGTTTGGTTGAGAAAGATTTTATTTTAGATTTTGTAAAAATAAATTTTTAATAGAAAAAAAAGTGAGATCTAATTATATATTGGTTAGGAGAAACACAATGTAAATAGAGCCTAAGAATATATTTGGATTGAATTTTATCGTGAAATAAAATGTAAATTTTTATTTTTAATTTTATTTTTTATAAATAATTTATTTTTTAAAAAAATCTCAAATCTCATCCAATCTTGTCCTAAATTTTCCTTGCCGTCCATTCAAAGCCCAACTACTCGGGAAGGACTAGGAAAAAGGATTCTAGGTAGTCAAAGAGCATACGGGTTTATCCCTAAGCAACTACTCTTCCCGCGCCCCCCAACCCGCCCCGCCCCGCCCCGCCTCCTCTTTCGCATAAAATTTTTTATTGTATTTTTGTAAGAATTTTTTCTTGCTTGATGTAGAAGGATTTTATTGATACTTTTTAAAAATAATTGACATTATTATTTAAAATTTTTAATTAATATTTAAATCTTAAATATTTTAATTAAAAATAAAAATAAATTATTTTATATATGTGACGTAATTATAATGTGTATAATATATTTACTTATATATGTGAGTTACGTCCAGAATGAGCCGAATTCAACTAAGTTGGAACTTGATCCGAAATCAATCCCGACTAAAAATGAAGTCCGAAGTGTATTTAAACTGGAGCGGACCACGAACCATTGACAGTCCGATACTTGAGGAGTATTGACTGGCTAGGCCACCCCCACAGCCTACGAACACCTCTAAACCGCCTCGCCCACCCCTCCACTGCTCCCTAGCTCTGGGGTTCTGCCGAAGAGCAGCATATCTGCCACCATGTGAAGGGAGGGTATAACAATGGCAGGATATGATGATCATTAATTGACCGGAGAAAACACAGACTTTTGTTTGGGGAAAGTGATGGGTAAATTGACTAGAAACACATGGCCGACACAACCAAAAAATACACACACACACACACACTCTAAACACTCTGAGAACACTTTGAGTGGCAGAAAATTTTCAAGATAGAGTGAGAGAGAGAGGAAGAAAGTAGTAGCAATTGGACATCGCAAGAGGACAAACCAAAAGACTCAAATAAAATTGTGGTTTACTCACACTATGGTCCCCCATGCAATCTCCTAATTATTCCACCAAAAGATACACCTTTTTCTCTGGTTTTTTTTTTCCTGGATATTACTCCTTTTTCTCTAACATCATGCTTGTGTAAAATTGATCATTATAATTCCACTATGCAATTGGTTAATATTGCTTTTCGTGCAATATTGATTTAAGGTTTACATTTTACTTATTTGCTTTTGCAAGTTTTCTTCACCATTCAAATATTATTACACCGAAATTAGAAAGTTTGATTCTAAACTATTTTATTTGTTTTGATTGTTTCTATTTTTTAATTTTATCTTTTTAAGTCCCTAGATTTTTTCTTTTTTAAATTTGATGATCCTAATAACCTACTCCGTGTTAGAATATGGAGATAATTTTTACACATGCCAACGTATGCAATAGTTAGCAATGGCAAATTGGTCACTTTAAATCATTTTTCCTCCAAACTAATAGCAAATCATTTTCATATGAATGATTTAAAATATTCTCCATCAGGTTGTACTATGAGTTCCGGAGAAAAGTTTTATGGTGGTAGTTAAATGACTTTTCATCACATCATAAGTTACACTTCATTCAATAATATTAGGTCAAGTGTATTATAGATCTCAGTATTAATTTACTAATGATAGAATTTACAGTACACTTAATTTGATATTATTAAGCGGAGTATAACTTATGATATACTAAAAAGTTACTCAACTACCACAATAAAATTATTTAATTTTGGAGGTGAAATAATTCAAAGTAGCTAATTATTTATCCTCATTAATTGCCACGTGTGTGGCGCACAAGAAAAGTCTGACCAAATTCTATTGTGGATTAGATAGTGAAAATCCTCAAATCCAAGTTTGAACAAAAAATAATTCGTGGACTAACAATTATAAAATTAAGACAATCATAAAATAAATAAAATAGTTACCGATTCTTCATTATTAAATTATATATGTAGGGTACTTCTACGTGGGAAAAAAGAAAACTAGACCATTTGTCTGCATTTTTTCATATAGGTAGATCAAGTTTGTATGCGTGACAAGTTAGAAAGTTAAAAGGACTAACCTTCAATGCAGGCTATATCTATTAGTCCAATCTATCTCCCAATTAGAATTTTCTTGGAGGAGAAAGTACAAGTACAATATAAAACAATGTATACATATTACCTTCTCTTTTGAAATTAATATCTTATATTAGTTTAATATAAAAAATTTTTTAAAAAATAGTTTAATTATATATAAATTATTACAATGCCCTTATTATCTGAAGAGATTAACGGCGAGACTCATTTGTTAGTAAATAACAATTTCACACATTTTAAAAAGTAAATACAGATATTCAATTTCGGGTGGAAGGAATATTAAATTTTTTTTCTTGCCAAGTAAATATGTTCCCACCTACTCATGCAAAAGAAAGGGAAAATAATCTATTTCTTCAATTTAACGAAATAAATATATGAGGGACTTGTATTATATGCTTCCAACCGGTGAGGCAATGTTCCTGTGAATGGATTTTATATGTTTGTGAAGTCTCTTTAGAAGTTTCAATTGGTGTTAGTTAAATATATAAATAATGCAATCAAGTTAAACTAAGTAGGTGAGGAAATATTGCTACTAACAAAATAAATTGCTTGCAAGTAAATCCACCTGTCTTTGGAGTAAAAGCTTTGAGAAACAATTTTACTACATATGACCTGGAAATTAGATTTTTTTTTTGTATTTCTGAATCATATGGAGCACTTTAAAAGTTGCAAGATAGTCCTCTAATTTATTTTACATATAATATATTTATATTTATTAGAATATTCTTGGATTACACTTTGAATCATACCTAAAGTCTCTTTCTTTTCTTAAAATAATTTTTAAATTAATAACTTAAAGGGTTTTTTATCAACAAATAATGATTTATTATAATTCAAAAATTGTTGATCTTTCTCTTAAAGAAAATTAAAAAAAGAACCTCTTCTAATATTCTTCTTACTACTCCTTTTGTAAACAAGTAAAATGTTCACTTTGACTAAACATAGACATTAACAGTACATTTGGTACATAAGAATAGAATGAAATAAAATGATTTTTTTCAACTTCTCATTTCATTCTAGTGTTTGGTATGTAAATTGTAAGTAGGAAAAATCTTTTCACAAGAAAGTTGATTTTAAGAAGAAGTGGGAAAGACCTTTCTACACAAAAACTTAAGGAAAGGTCTTTCCAAGAGAAGTAGAAATTCTTTAAAAAATCTTTTAATTATTATACTTTTATAATATTCGAGTAAGAAAAAGCACAACTTCACTTTTGATTGTTTTATTTATCTTAATCGTACTTCCTTTATTTTGATTTAAAATGAAAGTAGTCTTTTATGATTAAATTATGCTTCAATACTTAAAATATTTGATGTTTTAAAAATTTTAGTGTGAATTTTATTTGAAGGACATTGTATAGATGAATATTTAATTTAGCCCTTTTTTTGTTGAGTACATATAAGTAATTTCTTATGCAATTTCATTCCATTGTGATGTTGAATAATAATTTTATCTATCATTCCATTTTGACTTTTTCTTCCAAATAATGAAATGAAAAGAAGATTTCAAACTTATTACGAGTAGAAAAGGATTTTAGGTAGAAAGGGATTCCATTCCATTTCATTCAATTGAACCAAATGTAGCATAAGGATAGCAATTTGACCATAACTAAATTACTTCAAATCCTTATTAATTAAAGAAATTAGTGATGATATACATGTATTAGTGACATTTATATCTCTTAAATGAAGGAATTTAATTATGAGAATTTAGAAAAAATATTTAATTTTAAAAAGTAAATATTTAATTTTAAATAAATTAAAATAAAAATATATACTTTCAATTTTGAACGAAACGAGTATTATATTACATACTAGAAACTTGTTACTGCTGAATGATAATAATGAAAAATATTCATCAAGTTTTAAGTCTGAGTCGTTCATACAAATTTCCTATGGTTAGGGATGGCATGAGCCATATTTTCTTTTGGAGGAAAGTGTAATATCATCTGAGTTTTGAGATCCTTTTTTATAACATATAAACATGTTGATGTTTTCTTTTTTCCCGGGGTGGGGGTGGGGGTCGGGGCGTGGGGGGTTCTGATGGGGTTGTACATTAGTTTTACATGGTGTATTCTATGATAAGAAAAATAAATATATTTAGATAGTATTTGAATTTGATATTTTTATTTTAAATTTTATAAAAATTAAATTATTTATAAAAATAAATTTCTAAACATAAAATTATATGTTTCGTTTGAGATTGAAATACTGTCCAATCCTAACCAGTTTCGTTACCAAGAAACTAGCTTTTGGAAGATATGATTGGATGGAATCAAACCTTTACAAGGCGAGCTTCTTTTCTTGTCCATGTCTTGCATTGTATTATGGAGCATTATCTTATCTATGTCCTGCTTTTTAGTATTTCTTTTTTGGATTTTTTTTTATCATTTCAAATTACAAGGTCGTTCCAAAACCTAAAGCAAGTGCTAAAATCCCTATATGTAAGAGAAATTTAAAAAAAAAAAATAAAGGGCAACTTTTTCTTTTTTGATAGTATTTGGACAGAGGGAATACAAAGATTTCAGATTAAACCATGAATCCCCGGCCAACAGATACTGGTTAAGGAATAATCAATTACGAATATTCCTTGCTTGCATTTTTTTCTTTGGACTTATACTTTTAATCCTAGTAAGAAGAGCTTTTTATTTTTTTTATTTTTTATTTATTTTCTGCAAAAATGCTATTCTAGTCGAGAATATACAGATTGAATAAGGTTTCTATTTTAGATTTTTGTCTTTGATTTATATTAGGTGAATTGTTTATGTAAAAATAGTGAGTTCAAAGTGAAAATTTTTTTATTGAATTTTAAAATAAAATATTGTATAAATAAATAGTTTATTAAATATATTTACCAAATTTAAATAGTTCTAAAAAAAAAAATAAAAATGTTGAATTGGTAAACCTATAATTTCAATGCTGCGATTATTGTCTAATTGACTCCCGGCTTTCAAGTTTTCAACTAATCTTATAGAATGAGATCTACTCCTTGTCGCCAAGTCATTTTCATAAAGATTTTTGAAAGCGATTTTTAAATTTCTTTATCAAAAAACACTTTGCTTTGTATAATCAATTTCTCTTTTTTCTTTTTCCCCACAGCATCACACACTCTCTCTGGATTTTTTTTTGTTTCTTTTCTTGGAGAGAGAAAGCAACTGAACTTCTAATTTCTGCTTCAGCTCTTGGTGTGTAAAGTTCATACAAAATCCCCTCATTTTGTGAGAAATTACAGACACCCCACACTGGCACTTCCATTTTCTTGAGCTGTGTAAATCCAGTCACAACTATTCAAGAAAAAAAGAAGACCCCATTTGCAAATTGTGGGAGTAGAAAGGGAGAGAAAATGGAAAATTCCCATATGGGCCAGCTAAAAATTGCATCTTAGAGAGAGAAAACTCCAAAGAGCTTTACAAAGTCAAGATTAGATTTTAACAGAGCCATAAAGTGTGTGAGAAAATGCAGGGTCAAAGACGGAGAGAGCAAGCAAAAGGAAAAACGGCCAACTGGGCTTTGTTAAAAATTGCATTTTGAGAGGGAAAAACAAAGTTTTAGTGAGAGAGAGTGAAGGCTTTAATATAATAGTTTATAGGATTTGCGGGGACAGGAGCGTATCTGCAAAAATCCTCAAATTCGATTCAGCTGCTTTAAAAAGTAAGGTAAGGAAGATAGCTCTTACTATTCTAATGAGTTTATTGGTATTAAATAAGCACCGCAAAGCTAAAATACAAAGGAAAAAAACCAAGAAAACCGGGCAAAAATATCTTGTAGTAGACTTGAGAACACGGCCAACTAAACTAAGCATTGTTACAGTTCATTGTATCCAAAAACAGGTTGTTTTGTGTTTTGAGCTTTTGTTATGAAATATTCTCTCTTTTGGTGTCTTGTGAGTGTGTGAATGTGTGTGTTTCCTGTTGATAAGATACAGAAGTAGCATGCTTAGCTGGTCAATGATCTCTGGTTTGTTTTGAGTTTAGTGTAGAATGGAATTTTTTATAGAGGGATGAGCAGAGAGAACAGTGAACGTGCTCTTCTTTGTCTGGACTATCCATTCAACTGAACTTCACGCTTGCAGAGAGAGAGAGAGAGAGAGAGGACGGGAGGGTTGGTCATCTACATGATTACAGTAAAGTGGTTCTTCTACCCTTTATTGCATTCAAACCTCAAGCCTCACAGCAATAGCAGAGTCTTGAGAGGGGAGAGAGACAAAGAAAGAGTTTTTCTCTTTGGAATTTGGGCTTTGTCCATCTTTTGAGGGCTGCAACAAGCCATGCCTATTCCATGAGGGCGGACTGTGAAGGATAAGCTTTGAAAGAAACGAAGAAAAAATCATTCTTTTCTTGGGTTTCTTCAGAAGAGGGGAGTGGGGAAATCATTTGGGTGTTCATATTTGTTGATGGGTCTTTTGGTTTCTGATAATTAGAGTCACTCAAAACAATGTCCTGATGATATTTTATTTGAGCCTAAAGGACCCTTTTCTTTATATTGAACAATAAAGTTTGTCTCAAAAGACTGCAAGTTCTGTGAAGAAAGTCATGATACTGCCTCATTTGTATGTGAAATATATAAATATCTGTTCTTGGCTCTTTGTTTCTTAACCAAAGGAATGAAGTGTGGAAGAGTTGAAGAGCAAGAAGAAGGTAAGGAACAGAGAGGAGCAGAGGAGGAGAGCTTGAAGTGATGGGGCAGAAGAATCCGAGCCACCACATGGCTCTGAGGGTGAATGAACAATTGGGGACAAAGAGGAAGTATACATTCATCCAAAGGGCTTGGCTTCCAAAACTTTTGGCCCTTTGGATTGTAGTTATGTTGTACGGCAGTAGAGCTATATATACAAAAATGGATGCTGTGAGCAACGAGAGAAGAAAGGAGGTTCTCGTGAGTATGTGCGACCAAAGGGCAAGGATGCTCCAAGATCAATTCAGCGTCAGTGTTAATCATGTCCACGCCCTCGCAATTCTTGTTTCCACCTTCCATTATTACAAGAACCCATCAGCAATTGACCAGGTTTGTGCTTTTCTTTCCCTAATCTTTGGAATGATTTCTTGAGTTCTTGATCTTATAATCCAAAAAATCAGGCTTTTTCCCATCCGTTGGTTGAGTTAAAGATTTTCTGGGTTGTAATTTCGGTTTATCTTAAAAAAAATCGTGCGTTAAGACTTGATTTTATATTTGTATGGAATGGTATAATGGCAACAATGCAGGAAACTTTTGCTGAGTACACTGCGAGAACTGCCTTTGAGAGGCCATTGCTAAGTGGGGTGGCTTATGCCCAAAAGGTTGTCAATAATGAGAGGGAAGATTTTGAAAGGCAGCATGGTTGGAATATAAGGACGATGGAGGGAGAGCCTTCCCCTATCCGAGATGAGTATGCTCCAGTAATATTCTCACAAGAAACTATCTCGTACGTTAGATCACTTGATATGATGTCTGGGGAGGTAATACATTAATTATGTCCTATTTGAACTACTTTTATGGTGCTTTTTTTTACTTTCATTTCAGTATGAATTAAATGTAATAGTAAATTCTTCTGCCTAATTCAGGAAGATCGCGAAAATATTTTGAGAGCTCGGAAAACTGGAAAGGCTGTCCTTACAAGCCCATTCAGGCTGTTAGGATCTCATCATCTTGGGGTTGTGTTGACATTTCCTGTTTACAAATCTATGCTTTCGGCCAAACCAACTGAGGAGGAACGTGTCCAGGCAACTGCAGGGTAGACTTTGGATTTTACCTTTATATAACTTATTATTTTAATACCTAGCTTGTTTTTAGAAATTTCATGGCTGGTCATAAGATTTTCTGTGCATTGAATATTGATATATGGCCCTATGTCGGACTGAAGCATCTGAAGGAGCTCCCTTCTGTTTGAATCGCATATTTAATATGTATGTCCACTGAAATCAGATCCATTATTTTATTGAAGAATTTCTAGGAAATGACATTGCAATATAATTATTTTGTCTCTGTTGAAACTTGTTTACGATGAAATGGAATAGTTTATTAATGCTTTCTCTGATATAGTAATATTTGAAGGCTGTAGCCTGTAGCCAAGAGTTGTAAGTTCCAGATTAGAATGGGATGCTAAAACCTATGTGGTGCGTACACTGTCTGTATGTCCTGTATTGGTCTTTGTTACATCTGGCAGTGTCTTTCTTTTTCTTTCTTCTGTTTTGTTTTGCTTTTCTTTTTGGGGGTGGGGGATGAAGAATGCTCATTTTAGGCTTCGATTATAATGTGCTGCTCTATTGAGACTCAAGTTACCATTAGCTTGACATATGTTTGTGCTCATATTTTCCTAAACTGCAAGATTGGACATTGATATCCTTGCTAGTTCATGTGTGAGTTATAACGTGGAGTTGATCTATTCTGGTGTTCATTTCCAAAACTCACCATGTACTTTTCTAGTTTTCCACAATTAGTTTTAGTTGTAAAATATTATAGGATATCGACTTGCACAATAATTAAGTCTTCCCTCTCTCTCTCTCTCTCACACACACACACACACACACACACACACACACACACACTCAATGCATGCCTGTATCTAAGTACCAGAATCAGATAAGACACAAGACACGAGTGTTTCTTAAGAATTGCCTATGTGAGCAAAAGCACTTTCAGGGGGTCTATGATAAAATGATACTATGAATAACTTTTGTGTTTGAATATAATGGCTGCACATGTAATTGCTGCCTTTATATCATTCTGAATGAGCAGAGACAATTTAAATTAAAAATTCTACATATTCCAAAAAGTCAACTCTAGAATCACATTGTCACTCATAAGGATTAACACATATCCTGCAGAAAATGGGAAGAATTTCATAAGAAAAACCAATTCAAGTACACCCTAAATTTCTTACAAGCTTTGGCTTGATTGCTTGTTTGGTAAAACTTCTTTGCGTACTCTTAAGTAATTCAGTTAGGGCAATATCCAAAATGGCGTCTTCTGTTCGCGGAGAATGAGTTATTTTGTTGATGACATTGTGTAGTTGACAAGTACTTTGCCCTGCACATTATTTAAGGGATGGGAATTTTTGAAGTCAAAGAAAAATTCAGAACCGATTCCTAGATTCTTGGGAATTCTTGTCCTCTAGAAAGTGGCATTGATCTTCATCTTCAGGCTGTTTCCATTTTCCTTGATGTATTGTTTGCAAGTAAATGAATAGAAATGGTTGCCTTCCTCCAATCTTCTTTTTCCCATTTTTGCCAATAGGATCATTTTGTTTCAATAAAATTAGTGAATGGAGTAAAAGCTATTGTTAATTCTGTTGATGGCAAGGATATATGTATGCCATTTCACTATGTAGAACACTTTAATACTATTCTGGGTAAAGCGCTATTTGTCACATTACGTTAAAGCATTGCACACTTTCATGATTTCCCCCCTCTTTTATGGTAACTGGTACTTACTGCTAATAGGTACCTTGGTGGAGCCTTTGATGTTGAATCCCTTGTTGAAAATTTACTGGGACAACTTGCTGGAAACCAAGCAATTTTGGTGAATGTTTATGATGTTACAAACTCTTCTGATCCTCTCATCATGTATGGACACCAGAATGAAGACGGTGACATGTCCCTTAAGCGTGTAAGCAGGCTTGATTTTGGGGATCCAGTCCGTAAGCATGAGATGATGTGTAGGTAAGTAAAGTAGCTTTGTCTCCTTAAACCAGGAATGAGAAAAAGGTTTCTGAGGGTATTATTTTTCCTTTACACAGATATCTTCAGAAAGCTCCCACATCATGGTCTGCGCTTACCACTGCATTCTTGGCCTTTGTGATTGGATTTTTAGTTGGATACATGATTTATGGTGCAGCAATTCACATTGTTACGGTTGAGGATGATTTCCATGAAATGCAAAAATTAAAGGTTCGAGCTGAAGCTGCTGATGTTGCCAAATCACAGGTTCATCATCTTAACTATTTGGAATGAGATTGATTTTTGTTCCTGAAATTTCAGCTGTTTGATAAATTCTCTTTTTCTGCAATTCCAGTTTCTAGCTACTGTTTCTCATGAAATAAGGACACCAATGAATGGGATTCTTGGTATGTTTAAGAATTTTTATTAATTATTGTGATCTGTTGAAAGAAGTTTTACATTTTCAAGGTTTTATATTATACTTGTTTTAATATAAAATGTTGCAGGGATGCTTGCTCTCCTTCTGGACACAGATTTGAGTTCAACTCAGCGAGACTATGCTCAAACTGCCCAAGCTTGTGGAAAGGCATTGATAACAATAATAAATGAAGTGCTTGACCGGGCAAAAATTGAAGCTGGCAAGTTAGAACTTGAGGCAGTTCCTTTTGAACTTCGCTCCATACTAGATGATATCCTGTCTTTATTTTCTGAGAAGTCTAGGCGAAAAGGAATTGAGGTAATGCTTTTGTAGCAGGATCAATCTTTTCAATAATTCTAGTGACAAGACTTTATGCTAAGTTGAGATGTACTGACTGAATACCTTTTTATTTGCTTTGCCATTCTCCTACCATCCTCTCTGTGGGTCTCCATATTGATGACTCTTTAACTACTTATTGATGCGGTCAACAATGTTCTCTTTTTGGGAAGTACAGTTGGCAGTCTTTGTCTCTGATAAAGTTCCTGAAATTGTCATGGGTGACCCAGGAAGATTCAGACAAGTTATCACAAATCTTGTGGGGAACTCTGTCAAAGTAAGTGAAGCATGCAAGTCTTGCTGGTTTTTAGTTGATTTATTCATATTGTGGGCAAATGAAACAGAAAAAAGGGAAAAAAGGTATGTTTGTTAAAGAATAGAAGGCCACATAGAAGACTTCTGCTTGGATGCATTTCTCTTCATCTCTCCTTGTTGACAAAAAATTTCCAAAATTACATAAATATTGTTGATTTCGCCTGGTGTTGGTTTTTGTGCATCTACCATGTTAACATTTTCTTGTTTGGCAGTTCACTGATCAAGGGCATATATTTGTGAAAATCCATATAGCTGACCAAGGAAAGGCCCCTGTGGATGGGGAAACTATAACTTGCTTGAATGGAGGATCTGAAGGTGTACTATCCAGTGGTTATCCATTTAAAACTTTGAGCGGCTACGAAGCTGCTGATGACCAAAATAGCTGGGACAATTTCAAGTATATTGCAGACGAAGACAATCCATATGATGGTTCATGTCAAAGCAAAGCTGATGATGCTTCTCAGAATGTTACGCTGTCAGTATCTGTTGAAGATACAGGGATTGGGATTGCTTTACAAGCACAGGATCGGATTTTCACACCATTCATGCAGGCAGATAGTTCGACGTCTAGAAATTATGGAGGAACTGGTATTGGATTGAGCATTAGTAAGTGCCTGGTCGAGCTGATGGGTGGTCGGATAAGCTTCATTAGCCGTCCAAAAATTGGAAGTACATTTTCATTTACTGCAGATTTCCGTAGATGTGACAGAAATGCAGTGAACGACCTGAAAAAATCTCTCTCTGGCGAACTGCCGACATTATTTAAAGGACATAAGGCAATTGTGATTGATGGGAAACCAGTTAGAGCTGCTGTAACCAGATACCATCTCAAGAGACTTGGTATCCTAGTGGAAGTTGCAAGTAGCATTCGAATAGCAGCTGATAAATTGAGGAAGAATGGTTCTCTTCTATCCAAGTAAGCAGATCCTGTCTCTGAATGATTATGAACTAATTCCTGTCTCTTTAGCTTTCTACTAACCTCTACCATGCTTGAATATAAAAAGTGCATGCACTCACCAAAATCAGTTATCCTGAAGCTCTTGTTTGACGCAATCTTAGCAAGCCCTATCCTATGTTGAGCTTGAACTAGAGGCTTAACCTTTTGAAATGGATAGTATGATTCGTATATCTATTCCTGACAAATGATTTGGTGTTCATTCTTTAAATAAAATGTTTCAGTGGGCATAATCTCAAAATCAAACACCTATTTATGAACTTCTAGTTGCTTATGAATTTCATGAAACTCAAAACATATAGAAGCAAGCATTTTCATAAGAATAATATATTAGCTGGACTTCATTCAGTTCAGATTGATAATGATATGAGCCCTTATGTTGTCTTTTTATGAAACTTATTAAGTGGCCTAGCTAAGCTTCGTATTGCAGTATCTTGGTTGTTTTGCATTCATCCAAATCTTTCTTTCCCTTTGTAAGAATATTAGGCCACAGTGGCTAATGTTAATCATGAAATATTTTTTTCAAGCCACTGGCTAAAAAATCATGAAAAAAATCTGTCTTAAGAACCATATGTTTCTGTGATGTCTAGATAAAAAGATCCAAAGCCATGACATCAGCCAAGGAACTAGATGCTTGTCCTTTGGAATAACAGTGAGAGAAAGAAACACGCTAGATATCCAAAATACTTTGTCTTTGTACATGCTGGCATCAGAGTGAAGTCTTTTTTTTGTGCATGTGCGTGTGCATGTGTGATAGAGTGAAGTCACTTAGCCTAAGTTAGTTATCTTTATGGACAGAAATGAGAGACAGCCAGATATGATTCTAGTTGAAAAAGATTCATGGATGTCAGCTGAGAATGGTGATTGCCTACTGCTGTTGGATTGGAAACCAAATGGCCACATCTACAAAACACCAAAGATGATCCTTCTGGCAGCTAATATTAGTAATTCTGATTGTGAGATGGCTAAAGCAGCAGGTTTTGCAGATACTGTGATAATGAAACCTTTGAGAGCAAGTATGATTGCAGCATGCCTTCAACAGGTTTTGGGGTTGGGCAAGAAGACCCAAGGAGTAAAAGATGTGTGCAATGGATCTTCTTTCCTTCGTGGGCTGCTTTGCAGCAAGAAAATCTTGGTGGTTGATGACAACATTGTGAACCGCAGGGTTGCTGCTGGTGCCCTCCAAAAGTTTGGAGCTCGTGTTGAGTGTGCTGAGAGTGGGAAAGCTGCTCTTAAGAAGCTTGAGATACCACACAATTTTGATGCTTGCTTCATGGATATTCAAATGCCAGAAATGGATGGGTACGTCTTTGACTACTTTCTGTTGTTTATATATGGTAGCTCATCCCCCCCTCCCCCCCCCTCAGAAAGAAATAAAACAAAAAAAAACAGTTGTTATAATTATCTTCTTGTTGCTTTAAAATGTCTGTCAGTTAATGTTTGTGTGTATATATCATAGCATGTGAATTAGATTAAGTGCATATATATATTAGTGCTTTGACATCTGATGAAAAGTCATAGCTAGAGATCTGGTTTTCTATTGTTTGAACGCATATTCTGGTCCGCTGAAGCTATCTTTGGATCAAAACACCTTCTTTATAAAGAGAGGAAAATATATAAAATGCTTTTGGATATGTGGGGTTAAAGAGTAGTTTGAGGAAACCTTGACTGGAAAATGATGTGGAGGAAGAATCTAAAAAGATTGAGGCTATGACGGACCAAGTATAAAATTAGTTTAGGTCTCTGTGTGTCTGTGTCTGTGGGTTGTGGGAACTGCTTTCTGCAAATTCCATAATTGAGTCAAGTATGATTTATAAATTCGACAATGTGGTATTTTAGGTAGACGGGTTGGAGGCTTTTCTTTGCTACCCCCTTTTGGCGAATGAATAGAGGAAGTTATACTCTCCCCCTCCCCACCCCAGACCAAGAAAAAAAAAAAAAGGTTTAGAAAGACTACAGACAGTTATACTGCTCATTGGCAGTTTCTGATGTCCTGGAACCTACTGGAATTCCTACAATTAGAAAGGATAGTGATGGAGATTGGCAAGAGAATGATAAATGCAAAGAAAGAGAGCTTTGGGTGGAAAATAGATTTATTTTATTATACCAGAAGAAACAAAGGCAATCTCGTTCTCACCATTAAATCTTTTTACATATCATTTGGTTGAGAAATTGTTAGATACGCATTTCATTACATAAATGAAAAAACGGATTTACTTTTGCATGCTGCCTCGTCTCTAAGTTACGGTTGCTAAATCAGAAAGCGTTCATCTGTGCCCTTTATTATACTTTGTAATTTTTTTTCTGTTTCTCTCTTGTTTGTGGGGGCGGAGAGCAAATCTTGCTCATTGCACATCAAGTTTGCGATGTATGGTCTGCCTTTATATGTTTGTTTAAATCAAGTTATTGCAATACCTAGAAGAGGGAAATGCAGAAATGCATATATATGCAATTTTAGCAGCTTGTTTCTTTCAGATTAGTGGAGGAATTGCCTAAAAGCTATGGGTATTAGTATTGAATGGGTAAAGATACGGAGAATGTTTTCTGTTTGCCTGTTCCCTACTACTGCCTGTGTCTATCCTTGTCTATGATACATTTTGTATAGGCTTTGTCTGGATTTTGGTGCATTTAGGTATTCACTAGGGTATTGGTATCCCAGCCCCCTAGAATATGAGCTTGTTTAATTTTCATTAGGTGTGGTCCTGCATCAAGATTACTGAGAAGCTTGGAAACAAAAATTCTTAGGTTAGTTTCCAGGAGAAGACTAAGAGCGTATGCATCTTTTTCTTGATTATTTTTAATTATATTGCGACCTTTTTAATTCTGTTTCACAAAATCGGCTCCTTCAAAAAACGAATTACATGTTGATGCTTCTAGTTATGCTTCATTGATCAGCTGTCATATGTAGCTTTTCAATGACTTTTATTGAAGGAAAGATTGGCCATTCAACAGCAAAATTGGGAAATAGAAAAAGATCTGATTCTGATTTTCATACTTTTTCTCCATCTCGCAGTTTTGAAGCAACTCGGAGGATCAGGGAGATGGAGACCAACGCCAATGAGCTGATGAATGACGGACCTGCAATGTTGCACGAGTGGCATTTACCAATATTAGCCATGACAGCAGATGTAATCCATGCCACATTAGACAAATGCTTGAAATGTGGGATGGATGGATACGTCTCCAAGCCATTTGAGGAAGAAAATCTGTATCAGGCTGTTTCCACATTCTTTGAGTCGAAGCCCGTCTAGACTCTCTTCCACTTCCTCATCATCAACAGCTGCAACTCGTCAATCTAAAGAGCTTACCAGCAATTTTTCCGTTGTTCTGCTGGCATATTTAACCCTGGAAATTGAAGGTGACCGAGATCTGCAGGACTGTGGAATCATTGGAAAGCTCATTTCACCTGCACGCCTACACGTTTCGAGATGCATATCTAACTGACTTTAACATTTGAGTTAATTCACCCAAAAAAAAAAAAAAAAGCATTGAGTTAGCTTCTAAGTACAAAATTATACAGTTAGAGAATATCTCCAATCCCCACCTGTATGTACGTTAGAAGGGGAGGAGGTGAAAAGTGTATAATCTGATGCTCTCTTCTCTTGTATGGTTCTATTAACACTTCCTCTGCCAAGGGGCTATGCTAATTCCTTCATTTGTATGCAAGTTTAATGATCATCTTTAGCTGGTATTCATTTACTAGCTGATTCAGACAATCAAGGGTGTCCCTGGGAATTGCATTATTGTAGATTTATGAAGTGGACGATTTTGATGTTCGTAAAGAAAGAAAAAAGATTTGGATAATTTTGATGTTCCACATCTTTTAGTAGATTGTCTAATTCATCCACTTGTTACATGATTTAACTCGGGGCAATAATAAGAAGGTGAGTTAGCGGTTAGGGCTAAGACCAAAGGTTGGTAGTTTGATTTTTGCAGTGGTAGAATTTGATCTTATTTTTATAAGGTTTTTTTTATTTAGGTTTCTTTTTTCTTTTTTTCTTTTTTGAAGGCGTATAACTTGTTAGTTAATGATCATGTATATATTTTTTTTACTAATAATGTAACATCTTGTATTTTTTTTAAAAAATAAAAAAGAATAAAAGGTGCGTTATAGAAAGTTCATTTAAAGATGGGGAAGGTCGATCCTTATCATCAAGTACATAATTAGATTATACTAAATCAGTTAACAATCAAACCTTGCCCGTCTAGCTCAGTCGGTAGAGCGCAAGGCTCTTAACCTTGTGGTCGTGGGTTCGAGCCCCACGGTGGGCGTTTTTTTTTATTTTCTTCTTCTCTTTTTATTTGAAAATTTTCAAGTGCTTTATATTTTTTTAATTTTATTAAGATTCTCTAAAATTACTATATGACAGTCCTTTTTTTAATCAATAATTTGAGATATTTTATAATTCAAGATCAAGTTTGAATTAATAAGATTTCCAAACAAAATATGATTTTGTGACGTTTTGAAATCATTTTTAGTAAACAATTAAAGTTTCTTCTTCTCTTTTTATTTGAAAATTTTCAAGTGCTTTATATTTTTTAAATCTTATTAAGATTCTCTAAAATTACTATATGACAGTCCTTTTTTTTAATCAATAATTTAAGATATTTTATAATTCAAGATCAAGTTTGAATTAATAAGATTTCCAAACAAAATATGATTTTGTGACGTTTTGAAATCATTTTCAGTAAACAATTAAAGCACGAAATATAATCGCATCCATTATTATGGCACTAGAGACAAAGAGGTAGTTCAATTGGTTAATAGCACACTTTATCAAGCAAGAAATTTTAGGTTCCTTTCATATTTTCCATCCTGTGTTATATTAGAAAAAAAAAAAAACTATGACACCAGAATGTAGATAAATCGATGAAAAAAGCCTCAATCAAAACTACATTTTATTTCGTATGAAACATCTAGATTTCATCTGTCACATCTTCCACCCTACAATAGATGAAGAAATTGAATATTCTTCAACGTACAGAAGACAACAGCTTTATGTGATTCACTCGTGAAACTCCACATTTGCTTTCCTAGTAGAAGGGCGTTTCACTGGAGGATTGCCGCAAACACACACCCCATTTTGACAGATCTTTGGAAGCTCAGGGATGCAAATAACATGGCCGCAATCAGCGTTGGTTTTGCATGGTATTTCTTGAGATAGAACAATTGGATTTTTCCAACCTGTTGGAGAGAAAAGACAAAACAAATAAATAGTTAGCTTTTCATATATATAAAGAGAAGGAAGGCATGAAAAAATATGTGAAAATTTTGGAATTGCTTTGGTATGCTACTAATTCTATCAAGTGCCGATTATACAATAGAGGGAATAGAGCGGAACAGATTTATGTTAAAAGTACATTGGAAAAAACAACTGTGAAACATGACAAGAGGGGAACTAAAGAACTTTCTTGTAGAAGCCTAGAAATTTCATCATTATAGTGATATATGCAATTTCTTCCAATCCAAAAGGGATTCTTATATGATGAAAAAGATGGCCAAACCAGAAAGAAAAGAAAGGAAAAGAAATAGAGGAAGAGCACTGACTTGAAATGATAAGCATGATTGCGACAACCAAAACCAAGCTTGATGAAGCCTTCGCCATCGCTAACTTAATTTGCCTCAAAAGGGACTGAAGATGCTGGCAACTTTGTAACTTTATTTGAGATGGTCTGCAAAATCCGGAGGAGAATTGCACATATTTATACATACAAAATGGTGCTTAATTGGAAACTTATCAATATTAATTGTGGTTTATCTTTTATCACACATGACAAATCAATTGGTGCTAAATCTGTAAGCGTTGTACTATAGTTATTTGATAATTTTAATGGTAATAGATCTTGAAATTAACGAATTCAATGATACTTCTTATTGTAGTTAAAATAAAAAATGAAAAACATCTCATGCGTCAAGGATGGTTATTTCCATTTGAGCCACCGTAGAGTTTTTTAATTATTTTTTTAGCACAAGAAGAGTTATACTATTAGTAAAAATTATATTATCAATAATTAATTAAAACTGTCAATATTTTTTCAAAGGTTATATCTATTGTATACTAATATACATTAGCAAATTGAGCATTTTAAATTATACAGCTCACACATTCTCCAAATTTACTCAATAGAAAATACTATTATCTTCCAATGCACCTGCAAATTAGGTATTTTATTAGGCAACCTTCTAGTTTTCCAGATTTGCTCAAAAGTTAAAATTGTTGTATCCCAATATATTAGCAAACTCGGTATTCTTATCTTAGACAATATCCATATCATCCCAATTCACTTCATCGAATTTTTTACTTTTATCTCTTTTTTTTTTGACCGAACAATACATTTAAAAGTTGCAACCACACCCCCCAACCAAATAAAAAGGGAAAAAAAAGAAAAGATTCTCATCTGTGGCTAGTTTTATTTTATGTTATTTTTGCTTTGCCTAAGCATATTTCGTTTAGGGGTGTGTAATCGAATTTTCAGTTCGATTCGATTTTGTTTTATGATGTGAAATTTACAAATGCACAAATATCGAACAAGTAATAAAGTATTGAGTACAAGTCGTCCCGACGAGGATTGTTACCTAACTGCAAAATTCTTTTACTTATAACATAACTTAAACCAAAATAAATGTGATTTTATCTAAAATTTAATTACTAATAAAAATAATTAATAATAATAATAAACACAAAAATCAATAATTATATTAATAAAAAATCAATAGCAATGAATAGACTAAGACACTCCAAATCCAGCTTACTCCTCTTATGACAAATAATTAATTTCTTCAAATTAATTCTCGACTTAGTTAATGGTAGAATTCCCAATTATAAGGTAGATCCAATCTCTTGGTGAAAAGCTTCTAACTTTAATTAATAAACCAATCGTATCTCTACGTGATTTTAATTATCAAAGCCGCAAACACCTCTATGAAATTCCCTATCTTTTGTTTCATACTCGCTAGAAACCACACAAAGAAACCAAATCTATCTCTAGTCAGTTTTACGATGTGTTGTTATTACCATGATCCAATTTAAACTAGTACTTCTCAGCCACTAGAATAAATTTAAAGGCATGCAAGAATTGGCCAGAAACTTACAAGCATTAAAAACAACAATAACAATTAACCAAAATCGAGATTTAAAAAACAATCTTTAATTGAAATAAATTAAATTCATAAGAGTTTCAACTTTTATTAAATGTCTTAATCACAAAAGATTTAGCTATTCATGATTCGAATATTCAAAATTATAAATTTAATTAATATAAAAAATAAGTAAATACAAAAGAACTTCTCTGTTCGTTTTGCTCCCCCTCGATCAACTCTCGTTTCCCTTTTTCATCTCTTTCTTCTGTCGTAATTCTCCTTCTCTTTTCTGCCGAACTCCCCTTCCCTTGGCTGCCCCTCAATTTCTCTAAATTAAACTGCCCCAAAATCTCCTTTCTTGCTGCCCGATTTTTTTCTCCCTGGCTGCCCCAAATTTGCTTCCTTTTTGGCTGCCCGAATTCCTCTCCAATTGCTACCCAAAATTTGCTTCTTTTACTGCCCGAAAAATATCCTTCTTGGCTCCCCCGGATTTCTTCTCTTGGCTGCCCGATTTGTGCTTCTCTTGGTTGCCCGATTTTTGCTTCTTTTTTGCTACCCCAAAATTTTCCCTTGGCTGCCCTAATTTCTCCACTTTGGTGTATTAGGAATTTCAATCCAATTTGAATTCCAAATCAAAGTCAATTTTAGAATCTTTATTTTTCTTCTTTAAATTGAATCCTTATAAATTTTAGAATGGCATGGTAAATTTTTATTTTCCTTTTCTAGCCAAGTCTTCTTTCATATTTTCTTCTCTTGACATTACCCTTTTTGCCCTGCATCAATAATTAATAACATCAGTGAATTAAAGTGTACTTGATAAATAAAATTATCTTAATTAATCCATACTAAGTACATTAATATTTAATTCACCAAAATAAGTCAAAGTCATAAGATTTATATCAATTAGCCCTTAAATAAGTGAGAAATTAATTCTAAATAATGATTAAAATATAATCTCATCATTTTACTATTCGATTTTTTGATTCGATTTTTTTTTTGAAAATCAAACCGAACTGAACCAATATTGTTCAGCTCAGTTTAAAATTGAATTTTATAAAGAACGTATTCATATAATCATATCTTTAATTTGTTTCCAATGATTTTAATTGGATTATAATTCTAAATCTTAATATAAATTTTTAAAAATTAAAATTTAAAATAATAAATACAAATATAAAATAAAAATAATTAATAAAATAATATTTATTAACAAATAAATTAGTATTACTTTTAAAAAATGAAAAAAGAAAAGAAAAAAGAAAAAATTTGGTGGTGCACCGCCTCACAAGTCTAATTTGTTTTGAATTTAAAAAATATATTAAAGGTTAAAATTGTCAAAACATATATTGTATTAATAAAATCGTCTTGTGTTTAGCAATTTCTTTTAAAAAATGAATATGGCACTAAGTACTTATATATTTAATTTTCTTTAAAAAAGTTATAAAATAAATGATTGCGATAAACTCAAAATTTTTGATAAATTTGGTGTCGTTTTGTAACTATTAGGGGCGTTCATTCATATTTCGGTTTGATTTTTTAAAACAAATTACAAAATTGAACTAAAATCGAACTTTCAAACAACCGAACCAAATTGAACTGAAATATTTCGATTCGGTTCGGTTGAAAACTAAAATTGAAAAAAGAAGAAAAAGAACGTATTATGATAATGCGTTCTTGAGGTATTTTTATCTTCAAATTTTAATTTTAATGTAAGAACGCATTATCAAGATTAGTTCATATATAATTTTTTTAAAATTTAGGTTTTTCGGTTTAGTTTTCGGTCTGAGAACAAAAATTGAAAATTGAACCGATTTTCACTACAATATGAAAAATCGAACTGAACTGAAATATCAAAAAATTGAACCGAAATGTGTATTTCGGTTCGGTTCGGTTCGATTTTTCGAATTACACCAAATAATGAACATTCCCTAGTAACTGTTACGACATGGAGCAAAAACTAGCCCCAAGCTTCTTAGCACCAGGATTTGATGTGATATTTATTTTCCAAGAAGACCTTTATGGCATCCAGAAGTCTATTTTAAAAGTTGTCACTATTTGAGTAAAACTCCATTATGGCAAGAAGAAGATATTTGGTATCTCCTAAAAAACTTAGGATTTGGAGGATCTTATGAAAATCTATCTACAGCAAATATTAAAGAGATTGATATATTAATAATTAGGGATTTTTGCTATTTTTTTGGTCTATCAATCTTGGAGAAGAAGAAGTTCAAGACTCTCTAGCAAATTATATATATATAAGTTTCAAGGCAAGCAAAATTAACTCTGGGAAGAACTCTTGAATAACTCTCATAAGCTCTCACGAAATTCTTGCATTATTCTTTCGCTTCCAAGCTAAATCTAGAGGGAGAGTTGTTCATTGAACTAATGTTATAGAAGCTATATCTTGAGTGTTCAGCAGCACACTTAATCTTCATGTTATACTACTCATGTATTAAAGCGTGTTGTTTTTGTTCAAGTGCTAAAAAATGATTATCAACAGACTTTATGTACACTTACCAAGATCCAGCTCAGACAACCTCATGGAGTAAAAGGGTGCTATGATTGATGGTGGTCAATTGAAAACAATAAGTGTAAATGAGATATTGTCGCATCTTGTCGAAAGAAGTTTTGTGATACCCTAACCCCTCGTTTAGGTTTCACTGCGGTTGAGTGAGGTACTAGCGTTCCTCTCGACATTGATGTATGTAAATAGGAATCGCTTTCGGAGAAAAAATGAGGCAAAAATATACATATATTACAACATAATACAATTATAAGAAATATCAGTAGAAATACGTAAATACATAGGTAGATCATGTATCTTATATCAATCTTTGAAATACAGACTTCTCTCTCTAACTAGCGAGAGGTAGCAAAAAGGTACAAATTAATCAAACCCACATATGCATCATTCCATGAGCTAACTCTAAAGTGAATCAAAAAAATCATTGCTCTGATCTATGGTTTAAGCCATTTGAAAATAAGCATTAAAAATACATGTGTGAGCAAAAAAGTTCAGTGAGTTCATGTTTGTGCCAGTGTATTTTCAAAATATGAGGGTAGATGCGTATGCACAACAGTTTAAAAGTGTTTTATATTCATATAAGTTTTCTTATTCCAACTAATGCACAAATCATATGATAATGTTTTAGATTTAGCTGGAAAGTCTTAGCAAATTAAGACATATCAGCATAGCTCTTTAATTCGAATTTCTCGATCATGACAAATAATCAAATACTGGTTCAATTGTAAATCTACTGAAATCAATAATGGAGTTATTAAGAGTTAAGTCTCAGCATCTTGTAGTCAATATTAGCCATACACCAGAGCAAACGTTCGACTTCACAAACTACCTTATGTCTCCCCACACAAATGACCAAGTTGAGGATTTCTAGGATATCTACCAGTCAAACCTTCGTAATCAACCTCAACATTAAACCTCTTATGACTCGCTGTTAGGTGATCGCACACAAATAAAAGCAGTACGAGTTGGATCAAGCCTTTCCTGACATACTACGCCCTCTTTCAAGTGGATTTACAATTCAGAGTCTATGCATTCCATGCCAGCAGAAGAGGTCGTAGTATGGGAGACTAGCCATGTACAGTATAATCCACCGACGATTCAAGTTTAAATCATATTCCAATCACATCATATTCATATTCATCTCATGTTTCAAATCATATTTGGTCGGAACGGAGTTTTTATTCAACTTTTTAAACAGAAATGCCTACTCAAGTAGCCATAAAAATGGATCCAAATACATAACCAAACCCGATTTCAACATAATTTCAAATAACAACTTTTCACCAGTCCAAACATGTAAATACAAGTTTTTCCAAAAATGTCATGGAAATGCGCATGATTTTCTAAAAATACACAATAAAACAATCCCAAAGCTTACTTGCATCTATATAACATGTTCAAAAATTATAATATTATAATATTTCAAAACAAATAAATACCTATTTGTAGCACCGCTCCTAAGTATTTCTAGTGTATAAGTAAAAATATATTATGGAGAACCTCTCTAATTTAAAAATAAGTAACTAAAGTATTTTTTAAAATAATATATATTCATATTTGTGAATGACAATATCATTATTTATAAATATTGATAACACTAAAATTATAGTGAGTCTCGGTTTGTAATTCACCTGGTACAAAGTGTTAGAGTTACTTACTTTCTTACGAAAAGTGTGAATTTCCTACGAGTCCAAATAATTAAACGTTAGTCGAAAATTCTGAAGATGATAAATTTGAAGTTATTGAGCGAGCCTTCCCAGAATATTTTAGGCATAAGTCTAAGTCTAAATTTACAAATATTAAAACACTCAATTATTGAATATTGTACAAGTATACATTCTTATAATGAGTCATATATATTATCATTATCATTATATCATAATAAAATAATAAAATAGTATTAGTACTATATTTTTTAATGAAAATTTTCAAATAATAAATATTGAACATTTAAGAGAATAAAGATATAGAATGAAAATATCACTTTAATTTAAATATCAAATCTCACAATCTCAATATTTAACCACTTTTAAATCAATTTCAAATCCTAAAGAATACATATTTTATACTAAAAAAAAATTTAAATAAAAGAAACAAACAAACATCTTCTACTACAAAATTTAAAGAAATCATCACTAAATAAAGTAAATAAATCACAATAACATCAAAAATTACCTTAATTAATAAGGAGGAAATCAAACCAAGGAGAAGAAAAAAGAAAACAAAGCAAACCAAGAAGAAGAGAAAAGGAAGAAAACTGAGAGAAAGTGAAGAAAGGATAGGAAATGAAGGAAAGGAAATAAAAAAAAAAAAGAAATGAAACCAAACATTATATAGCAAGATGGAAGAGTCGCGCACTCACCGACTTTGGTGAAGCAAAATACCTGAGTGTCACTTGTTTGTTGGCCTTTCTTTTTATTTTTTAAAAGTTAGAATATTCTAGAATGCTCAAGCATATTAAAAAATGGTCAAGCATGTGTAAGATTATATTCTAAAATATTTTTAAGAATAAATTAGTCTAACTCATTATAGTCTTTTTGATGTATCCTAATTTAGCTTTACTAAAATTAAGTATGCTACTACAAAATGAACACGTAAAAAACGTCTCTAAGGTAGGATGTTACAAGTTTAATGCATCCTGTTAAGGAAAGGTCAATAAAAACGAGTTGTGACTGGATGGTATTCAATAATCGTAGAGTCAGGAGTTGTAATTGGTATGTTTCTAATCGTGAAGGCAATACTGTAGTTATTCGATTTTTAGCTATTAAGGCAGCTTTGGCAAAAAAGTATTTTGCCAAGTCTACTAGGAGAATCACTAGAGTAGATTGAGAGCATGTTCCAATATTTTTTAAATATAAAATTTAGTGGGTTACTTTTCCAGACATGGCTACGCAGACATAGACTGTTAAGCTGAACTGCGTTATCAATTTCGTTCTGTCAAACTTTATTTTTCTATTTGTGTATGTGATATTAAACTGTGCATAATCCATTTCAACACACAAGGTTTAACAAACTCAAAAAAGTTGCATAAACTTAACCTTGCAGTAACATTAACCTCATGTTCCATTTAGTAAGCGAACCCAAAAGCAAAAACAGAATACTTTAATGTCCGTCCCAAAAGAAAATTATTATATGATAGTACTATAGTTATAGAGGAGAGGATCTGAATCTAACTTTGGAATTCTATTTTATTATTATTATTTTTTAGGAATGCTGCCACTCCACACTGCGGGTTCCGTTGGTGCTCCTCACTTGCACTGCACATATTAATCTTTTGAATGGTAAAAACATAGTGTGTCGAGACCACTTGCAAATCTTTGCAATTAGACTCAAAGAAAAACTGAGGAAGATGAAGATCTCCAGCAAGTAAAAATCCCTACGGAAGAAAAAATTTTCATAAAATTTAGGTTATTTCTTATGCAAAAAGAACAAAATAAACATATAAAATTAGATAAACCTAAGTTTACTAAACTTTATGGAAGAAACCTATTGAAATAAGTTTGAATTTGAGAAATTTTTAGAGAGTGAGGTTCTCTGATTTGGTTTAGAGAGAGAAAGAAGCAAATGGGAGGACTAGTTTGGGAATTGTTTGTTACCTTGCTGTTGTTACATTTAGTAATTATGAAACTATTTTAATTAGAATGGAATTAGATAGTGTCTCGTCTTGATCTTTTTGTATTAAATTTTGAAAAGAGTAAATTGTTTATGATAATAGTAGTGAGACCAAAGTGAGAATTTTTATTAAGTTTTGAAATAAAACCGTGTCCAAATAGAATCCTTTATTTTTAACAAGAATTTGAGATATTTTATAATTCAAGATCAAGTTTGAATTAATAAGATTTCCAAACAAAATTTGATTCTGTGACGTTTTGAAATCCTTTTCAGTAAACAATTAAAGCACGAAATATAATCGCATCGATTATTATGGCACTAGAGACAAAGAGGTAGTTCAATTGGTTAATAGCACACTTTATCAAGCAAGAATGTAGATAAATCGGTGAAAAAAGAGTCAATCAAACGGTATACTAGAACTACACTTTATTATAAGTATTATTATTTTAGCACAAAACTGCACTTTATTCGTATGAAACATCTACATTTCATCTGTCACATCTTCCACCCTACAATAGATGAAGAAGTTGAATATTCTTCAACGTACAGAAGACAACAGCTTTATATGATTCACTCGTGAAGCTCCACAGTTGCTTTCCTAGTAAAAGGGCGTTTCACTGGAGGATTGCCGCAAACACACACCCCATTTTGACAGATCTTTGGAAGCTCAGGGATGCAAAGAACATGGCCGCAATCAGCGTTGGTTTTGCATGGTATTTCTTGAGATAGAACAATTGGATTTTTCCAACCTGTTGGAGAGAAAAGACAAAACAAATAAATAGTTAGCTTTTCATATATATAAAGAGAAGGAAAGCATGAAAAAATATGTGAAAATTTTGGAATTGCTTTGTTATGCTACTAAATCTATCAAGTGCCGATTATATAATAGAGGGAAGAGAGCGGAACAGATTTATGTTAAAAGTATATCGGGAAAAACAACTGTGAAACATGACAAGGGAGGAACTAAAGAACTTTCCTGTGGAAGTCTAGAAATTCCATCATTATAGTGATATATGCAATTTCTTCCACTCCAAAAGGGATTCTTATATGATGAAAAAGATGGTCAAACCAGAAAGAAAATAAAGGAAATGAAATAGAGGAAGAACACTGACTTGAAATGATAAGCATGATTGCGACAACCAAAACCAAGCTTGATGAAGCCTTCGCCATCGCTAACTTAATTTGCCTCAAAAGGGACTGAATATGCTGGCAACTTTGTAACTTAATTTGAGATGGTCTGCAAAATCCGGAGGAGAATTGCACATATTTATACATACAAAATGGTGCTTAATTGGAAACTTATCAATATTAATTGTGGTTTATCTTTTATCACACATGACAAATCAATTGGTGCTAAATCTGGAGGCGTTGTACCATAGTTATTTTATAGTTTTAATGGTAATATATTTTGAAATTAAGAGTCTAATGATACGTCTAATTATAGTTTAAAAAAAAAACATCTCATCCGTCTAGGAAGGTTATTTCCATTTGAGCCACCATAGAGTTTTTTTTAATTATTTTTTAAGCTCAAGAAAAGTTATACTCTTAGTGAAAATTACATTATCAATAATTAAATAAAGTAAAAAGGTACCTGCTTTGTTACAAAAGAAATTATTACCATAGAGTTCTTTTGTGAATGTCTTTGATGATACCCATAATTAGACAAAATATGTCTCAAAATTTAAAATAACAATACTACAATATCCTATAAAAATTAGTCATATATAATTTAGACATTTTAAAACTGTCAATATTTGTTCAAAGGTTATATCTATTGTATACTAATATACATTAGCAAATTGAGTATTTTAAATTATACCGCTCACATATTCTCCAAATTTACTCAATTATGTATTTGTAATTTTGTAAAGAACGCATTCATATAATCATATTTTCAATTTGTTTCCAATGATTATAATTGTATTATAATTCTAAATCTTAATATAAAATTTTAAAAATTAAAATTTAAAATAATAAATAAAAATATAAAATAAAAATAATTAATAAAATATTATTTATTAACAAATAAATTAGTATTACTTTTAAGAAAACATGAAAAAAGAAAAGAAAAAAGAAAAAATTTGGTGGTGCACCGCCTCACAAGCCTAATTTTTTTTTAAATTTAAAAAATATATTAAAGGTTAAAATTCTCAAAAAATATCTTGTATTAATAAAATCGTCTTGTGTTTAACAAATTTTTTTTTTAAAAATGAATATGGCACTAAGTACTTATATATTTAATTTTCTTTAAAAAAGATATAAAATAAATAAAACTCATACTCATTTGATTGCGATAAACTCAAAAATTTGGATAAATTTGGCGTCGTTTTGTAACTATAGGGGTGTTCATTCAGATTTCGGTTCGAAATTTTAGTTTTCAGTTCGGTTCAGTTGAAAACTAAATTTGAAAAAAAGAAAAAGAACGTATTATGATAATGCGTTTTGAGGTATATTTATATTAAAATTTTAATTTTAATACAAGAACGCATTATTGAAATACGTTCATATATAATTTTTTTTAAAATTTAGATTTTTCGGTTCAGTTTTCGATTTGAGAACAAAAAACTGAAAACCGAACCGATTTTCACTGCAATCCAAAAAACAGAACCGAATTGAACCGAAATATGTATTTCGGCTCGGTTCGGCTTGGTTTTTCGGATTACACCAAATAATGAACATTACTAGTAACTATAACGACATGGAGCAAACAATAATGGCAAGCTTCTTACTTCTTAGCACCAGGATTTGATGTGATATTTATTTTACAAGAAGACCTTTATGGCATCCAAAAATCTATTTTAAAAGTTGTCATTATTTAAGAAGATATTTGGTATCTCCTAAAAAACTTAGAATTTGGAGGATCTCAAGAAAATCTATCTACACCAAATATCAAGGAGATTGATATATTAATAATTAGAGATTTTTGCTATTAGGAAATTATATATATATATATATATATATATATATATATATATATATATATATATATATATATATATATATATATATATATATATATATATTCAAGGCAAAGCAAAATTAACTCTTGGAAGAACTCTTGAATAACTCTCATAAGCTCTCATGAAATTCTTGCATTATTCTTTCGCTTCCAAGCTAAATCTAGAGGGAGAGTTGTTCATTGAACTAATGTTATAGAAGCTACATCTTGAGAGTGTTCAGTAGTACACTTAATCTTCATGTTATACTGCTCATATATTAAAGTGTGTTGTTTCTGTTCAAGTGCTAAAAACTAATTATCAACAGACGTTATGTACACTTAACAAGATCCTGCTCAGACAACCTCATAGAGAAAAAGGGTGCTGTGATTGATGGTGGTCAGTTGAAAACAGTAAGTGTAAATGAGATCTTGTCGCATCTTGTCAAAAGAAGTTCTGTGATATCCCAAACCCCTTTGTTAGGTTTCACTGCGGTTGAGTGATGTACCAGCGTACCTATCGGCATTGAAGTATGCAAATAGGAATCGCGTGCGAAGAAAAAATGAGGCAAAAATATACATATATTACAATATAATACAATTATAGGAAACATCAGTGGAAATACATAAATATATAGGTAGATCATGTACCTTATATTATCAGAAATTCAATCTTTGAAAAACAGACTTCTCTCTCTAACTAGCAAGAGGTAGCAAAAAGGTACAAATTAATCAAACCCATATATGCATCCTTCTATGAGTTAACTCTAAAGTGAATCAAAAAATTACTGCTCTGATATATGGTTTAAGTCATTTGAAAATAAGTATTAAAAACACATGTGTGAGCAGGAAAGTTCAGTGAGTTTATGTGTGTGCTAGTATGTTTTCGAAATACGAGATTTCCAAAATATGAGGATAGATGCGTATGCACAAAATTTTTAAAGTGTTTTATATTTATATAAATTTTCTTGTTCCAAATAATGCACAGATCTCATGATAAGGTTTTAGGCTTAGCTGGAAAGTCTTAGCAAATCAAGACATATCAGCATCGCTCTTCAACCCAAATTTCTCAATAATGATAAATAATCAAATACTGGCTCAACTATAAATCTACCGAAATCAATAACGGGGTCGTTAGGAGTCAAGTCTCGGCATCCCGTAGTCAATACTAGCCATATACCAGAGCGAACGTTCGACTTCACAAACTACCTTATGTCTCCCTACACAAACGACCAAGTTGAGGATTTCTGGGATATCTACCAGTCAAACCTTGGCAATCAACCTCAACATTGAACCTCTTATGACTCGCTGTTAGGTGATCACACACAAATAAAAGCAGTACCAGTTAGATCAAGCCCTTCCTGACATACTATGCCCCATTTCAAGTGGATTCACAATTAAGAGTCTATGTATTCCACACCAACGGAAGAGGCCATAGTACGGGAGACTAGCCATGTACAGTGCAATCCACCGATACTTCAAGTTCAAATCATATTCCCATCACATCATATTGATATTCATCTCATGTTTCAAATCATATTTAGTCGGAACGGAGTTTTTATTCAACTTTTCAAAAAGAAAGACCTACTCAAGTAGCCATCCAAATGGATCCAAATACATAACCAAATCCGATTTCAACCAAATCCTATAAGTCCAAATAACTAAACCTTAGTCAAAAATTCTGAAGATGATACATTCGAAATTATTGAGCGAGCCTTCTCAGGATATTTTAGGCATAAGTCTAAGTCTAAATTTACAAATATAAAAACACTCAATTATTGAATATTCTACAAGCATATATATTCTTATAATGAGCCATATATATTATCATTATCATTATATCATAATAAAATCATAAAATAGTATTAGTATTATTATTTTTAATGAAATTTCTCAAATAATAAATATTGAACATTTAAGAGAATAAAGATATAAAATGAAAATATCACTTTAATTTGAATCTCAAATCTCACAATCTCAACATTTAACCACTTTCAATTTATTTCAAATCCTAAAGAATATAGATGTTTTACTAAAACAAAACTTTAAATAAAAGAAACAAACAAAACATCTTCTACTACAAAATTTAAAGAAATTGTCACTAAATAAAGTAAAGAAATTACAATAACATTAAAACTTACCTTAATTAATAAGGAGGAAATTAAACCAAGGAGAAGAAAATAGAAAACAAAGCAAACCAAGAAGAAGAGAAAAGGAAGAAAGGATAGGAAATGAAGGAAAGGAAATAAAAGAAAAGAAATGAAACCAAACATTATATAGCAAGATGGAAGAGTCGGTGCACTCACCGACTTTGGTGAAAAAAATCAAGTGACCTGCATGTCATTTATTTGTTGGCCTTTCTTTTTATTTTTTAAAAACTAGAATATTCTAGAATGATCAAGCATATTCAAGAATGGTCAAGCATGTGCAAGATTATGTTCTAAAATAATTTTAAAAAATAAATTATCCTAATTCATTAAAATCTTTTTGATGTATCCTTAATTATCCTAACTCATTATAGTCTTTTTGATGTATTCTAATTTAACTTTACTAAAATTAAGTATGCTACCCCAAAATGAACACGCGACAAACGTCTCTAGGATAAGATGTTACAAGTTTGATGCATCCTGTTGAGGAAAGGTCAATAAAAGTGAGTAGTGACTGTATAACAGTTTAATAATTGTGGAGGCAGAAGTTGTAATTAGTATGTTTCTAATCGTTAAGACAATACTGTGGTTAATCGATTTCTAGCTATCAAGGCAACTTTGACAAAAAAGTAATTTGACAAGTCCACTAGTAGAATCACTAGAGTAGATTGAGAGCATGTTCCAATATTTTTTAAATATAAAATTTAGTGGGTTACTTTTCCAGACATGGCTACGCAGACATAGACTGTTAAGCTGAACTGCGTTATCAATTTCGTTCTGTCAAACTTTATTTTTCTATTTGTGTATGTGATATTAAACTGTGCATAATCCATTTCAACACACAAGGTTTAACAAACTCAAAAAAATTGCATAAACTTAACCTTGCAGTAACATTAACCTCATGTTCCTTTTAGTAAACGAACCCAAAGCAAAAACAGAATACTTTAATGTCCGTCCCAAAAGAAAATTATTATATGATAGTACTATAGTTATAGAGGAGAGGATCTGAATCTAACTTTGGAATTCTATTTTATTATTATTATTTTTTAGGAATGCTGCCACTCCACACTGCGGGTTCCGTTGGTGCTCCTCACTTGCACTGCACATATTAATCTTTTGAATGGTAAAAACATAGTGTGTCGAGACCACTTGCAAATCTTTGCAATTAGACTCAAAGAAAAACTGAGGAAGATGAAGATCTCCAGCAAGTAAAAATCCCTACGGAAGAAAAAATTTTCATAAAATTTAGGTTATTTCTTATGCAAAAAGAACAAAATAAACATATAAAATTAGATAAACCTAAGTTTACTAAACTTTATGGAAGAAACCTATTGAAATAAGTTTGAATTTGAGAAATTTTTAGAGAGTGAGGTTCTCTGATTTGGTTTAGAGAGAGAAAGAAGCAAATGGGAGGACTAGTTTGGGAATTGTTTGTTACCTTGCTGTTGTTACATTTAGTAATTATGAAACTATTTTAATTAGAATGGAATTAGATAGTGTCTCGTCTTGATCTTTTTGTATTAAATTTTGAAAAGAGTAAATTGTTTATGATAATAGTAGTGAGACCAAAGTGAGAATTTTTATTAAGTTTTGAAATAAAACCGTGTCCAAATAGAATCCTTTATTTTTAACAAGAATTTGAGATATTTTATAATTCAAGATCAAGTTTGAATTAATAAGATTTCCAAACAAAATTTGATTCTGTGACGTTTTGAAATCCTTTTCAGTAAACAATTAAAGCACGAAATATAATCGCATCGATTATTATGGCACTAGAGACAAAGAGGTAGTTCAATTGGTTAATAGCACACTTTATCAAGCAAGAATGTAGATAAATCGGTGAAAAAAGAGTCAATCAAACGGTATACTAGAACTACACTTTATTATAAGTATTATTATTTTAGCACAAAACTGCACTTTATTCGTATGAAACATCTAGATTTCATCTGTCACATCTTCCACCCTACAATAGATGAAGAAGTTGAATATTCTTCAACGTACAGAAGACAACAGCTTTATATGATTCACTCGTGAAGCTCCACAGTTGCTTTCCTAGTAAAAGGGCGTTTCACTGGAGGATTGCCGCAAACACACACCCCATTTTGACAGATCTTTGGAAGCTCAGGGATGCAAAGAACATGGCCGCAATCAGCGTTGGTTTTGCATGGTATTTCTTGAGATAGAACAATTGGATTTTTCCAACCTGTTGGAGAGAAAAGACAAAACAAATAAATAGTTAGCTTTTCATATATATAAAGAGAAGGAAAGCATGAAAAAATATGTGAAAATTTTGGAATTGCTTTGGTATGCTACTAATTCTATCAAGTGCCGATTATACAATAGAGGGAATAGAGCGGAACAGATTTATGCTAAAAGTTTATTGGGAAAAACAACTGTGAAACATGACAAGGGAGGAACTAAAGAACTTTCCTGTGGAAGTCTAGAAATTCCATCATTATAGTGATATATGCAATTTCTTCGAATCTAAAAGGGATTCTTATATGATGAAAAAGATGGCCGAACCAGGAAGAAAAGAAAGGAAAAGAAATAGAGGAAGAGCACTGACTTGAAATGATAAGCATGATTGCGACAACCAAAACCAAGCTTGATGAAGCCTTCGCCATCGCTAACTTAATTTGCCTCAAAAGGGACTGAAGATGCTGGCAACTTTGTAACTTAATTTGAGATGGTCTGCAAAATCCGGAGGAGAATCGCACATATTTATACATACAAAATGGTGCTTAGTTGGAAACTTATCAATATTAATTGTGGTTTATCTTTTATCACACATGACAAATCAATTGGTGCTAAATCTGTAAGCGTTGTACTATAGTTATTTGATAATTTTAATGGTAATAGATCTTGAAATTAACGAATTCAATGATACTTCTTATTGTAGTTAAAATAAAAAATGAAAAACATCTCATGCGTCAAGGATGGTTATTTCCATTGAGCCACCGTAGAGTATTTTTTAATCATTTTTTTAGCGCAAATAGAGCTATACTATTAGTCAAAATTATATTATCAATAATTAATTAAAGTAACAAGTTTCGAGCCTTATTACAAAAGAAATTATTACCGTAGAGTTCTTTTGTGAATGTCTTTGATGATATACATAATTAGACAAAATATGTGTCAAAAGTTAAAATAACAATGCTACAATATATTATAAAAAATTAGTCATATATAATTTGGACATTTTAAAATTTTCCATATTTCTTCAAAAGTTATATCTATTGCATACATTAGAAATTTAAGTATTTTAAATTATACAGCCCACATATTCTCCAAATTTACTCAATAGAAAATACTATTGTCTTCCAATATACCTTCAAATTAGGTATCTTATTGGGCAACCGTCTAGTTTTCCAGATTTGCTCAAACCCAATATATTAGCTGACTGGCTATTGTTATCTTAGACAACGCCCATATCATCCCAATTCACTTCATCGAATTTTTTACTTTATCTCTTTTTTTTTTTTGAATGAATAATTTATCTCAATCTGAACCATACATTTAATTGTTGCTTCCACACAAATAAAAAGGGGGAAAAAAGAAAATATTCTAATCTCTAACTAGTTTCATTTTATGTTATTTTTACATTGCCTAAGTGTTGTTTTATTTCTATGCCTTTATACTAAATTTTTATCACAATCTCTAACAATTTGCACAGAAACACTAGGCAAGTGCACCTAGCGTCATGAGTAGTACAATGGCAAGTAAATTCTAATGTCGAATCCACATGGGTGGTTAAATATCATTACTCACTTTCTACTTTATTGTTTAGCCTAACAAATTTGTTTGTGAAAATGATTGGAACAACTGCTAGGAAAAGGAATCTAACTTAACTAGTTAAACCAACTTAAATCTTGCTTGCAAGAGAAAATTCAATAGAGAAAACAATACTTGGATGGTTAATTCTCCTAGAATTACCTATGTGATAAAAATGTCCATTGGTTGATAAATTTCACTTCTTATGTTTGATGAAATTCCAATGATAGAACTCACTCTATCTCTAGATGAAAGTTCTCTACTTTTAGATTAATTAGTTGAAATCTCTTTCTAACCAATTCAACCCAAGAATTCATTAAGAATTGTGAATTTCCAATTAGATTTCTCTAATTATCAAGAAGATGTTTAGGTTTCTATCTCTAGTCACCTAAATCATCACCATTGTTTGTGTATGGTCTATTTCACCCTTCCTTTCTCAATTCCAAGTGAAACAATCCAGATTTTGAATCAATTGTCAATCACCCCTTTCTCAATTCAAGTGAAAAAAATTCAGATTATGCATCAATAATCCACTCAATCAATTCAACCATTCAAACCACAAACAATCCACAAGAAATTCGAATTCAATCAACCAAGGAAACAATTCATTCACATAGGCAAAATCTAGGGTTCATATCCATCCAAGTATTCAAAAGTTTAGCTCATCAACATATTACAATTCAAAGAATATAAACCAATAAAGAAAGAGTAAGAATTGCTCATTTTCATGGTGTAAAATCTTCTCTTCCTCAAGGTTGAAATTCGTCACTGTAGCATGGAGAAAATTGCAGCTTTTTCCATGAATCTTCAAGGTGGATGTTCTCCTCCTTCAAGGATTCAATCTTCTCTCTTAATTTCTCTTGCAAGATTGATGGATTGGAAGAAGAATTTGGTGTGTTTTTTTGGTGTTTTGCTATTTTCTGTCCACTCCAATCGGCTGCCTTGTTTCTGCCCTAAAGGGGTATTGAAATCTGCCCCAAAAGGGAGAGAAAAGCAGCTTAAAAGCAGCTTCAGATCGACACAAATGGTGCCGCTTGCCCCCAGTTTTGGTGCAAATTTTTGCTGCCCGACTGTGACACTATTTTGATTTCTAGGTGAATTCAGAGCATTATATCGGCTGATATAGGTCTTGATGTCTTCATAAAAGTTGTAGATCAGGATCGTAGATTTCCACAGAGATTTGAATCACCAAAATTGAGCATATATAACTCAAGATATGATCATTATACCAAACTGTGTCAAAAATAAAACACAATGCAGAACAGGTGAATTTGCAGCATAAGAAGGGTAGGCAAATGAACTCCGATTGACACAAATGTTACCATTCTGAAAACTTCCGAATGTCCTCTATAATTGTATAGAATACCACGTTTGCATTTGGAATATTCATGGAGGTCAAAATTGTACTTGAAATATCTCTACCATGCTATTTTTTCTCTACATTTCTCTATTGTTCTTCATTGTGTAAAATCTCTTTGTTTGCTTTATTTAATTCCAAATCTTCAATAATATCACCTAAAGCAAATAAGAGATAAAGGGAGTATAAATAGTGATTAAAACACTAAAATTTAACATAAAATTAAGCTCAAAATGATAATTATATAGAGCACAAATATGAAATATCACTAAGCATATTTCGTTGCCTCTTTTTAATAAATTTAACCTATAATAAGTGAAAATATAGCCATGCTTATTGCCCCAAACATCAATCTATAACTCCCCGGAAAGTAGCTAAGATGGTTTAGCTAAGCTTGACCAGGTAGAGTAGAAAATTTTAATACTAAACCTGTCTATCGGTTATGACTCCACACCACTTTTCACATTTTTGTTTCCCCCTAGAGTACCCTGCGTTAAATGTTCCTTTATCGCTAGCATCTGCCGGCTCCATTTGCTTGCAAAAAATTTTTAATAACATAATTTAGGTTTTTTATATGTATTTTATGTAGTCTCTAAATACGTAACGTGTTATCTTTGGGCTTTCAAATTTCTAAGTTTTTCTTAAGAGTACATTTTCTTACATGTGAATTAGTCTATTTTAAAAAACATAAATATTAAACACATGATAATTTTTACATAATATTGATGTTTTTATTCTTTAAACATATATTTAATTTTTTTTAAAAAAAATAAGTGCTACAGATTTTGATACGCCTCAAGTAGCGGCACACCAAATCTAGTGCTCCACAAAGATGTGGTACCCAAATAGGGCACCACCCTAACCTTTCTTGGCGCCAAAGTTGGGCACCAAGAACAACCCCTTCCTTTTTTCTTTTTTATTTTTATTTTTTAAAATTTAAATTGTATTATAAATTTTATTTATGTTACTTAATATATATTTTTTACATTCTTTTAATTTACATATGTTGGATGATTGACATTTTTATAATAATTAATTATTTATTTAATTTGCATATTATATTATTAATTTTATTTATTTTACTTGACATGTTTTTTGTATTTTTTCCATTTGCATATGTACTTTAATTAATTAATTTACTTTTTAAGTTGAGTTATTTGATTTTTATTATTTATATAGTGACTTATTTGTTTTACTTGTTACTCAATTTCAAAGTATAAGACCTTTTGTCTCTTTTATCTTTTCTTAAATATTTGGTATTTTATAAATTTTAAAGATTATTTTTTAACCATAAATATAATTCTCTCATTCTATGTTATATTAGTAAAATTATTAATAATATAATAATAAAAATACTCCTTATTTTCTTCTTTCTTAATCTATGCAAAAAGATCAAAAGGCTTTATATTTTAAAATGGATGGAGTAATTCATTCCATTAATTCAATTGATTTATTTGTTTGCTCTATTCATTTTCATTTTTATTATTTTTATTTATTTAAGAGTTATTTATTTTAAATTTTTATTGAATTATTTGGTTATTTAATTATTTTGTTTTTATGTTAAGAGTTTTATCAAATAAAGTATTTATTTGTTAATAGTGCTATCATTCTCTTAAAAAGAAATTTATTATTGAATTGTATTAATAATTTTATATTGATTTACTATTTTAAAATGACAGAATATTTAATGATGAGATATTATGAAAAATTTTTAGAATTTTTTTACATGAATTCTTGATTTACTACAAGACTAGCATTACTTGAGTGGGTGAGGATTGTTGATTGTCCATTAATCTTATCAATTGATTTATTTTTACTAGTTGTAATCAAATCTTCAATTTATTTTCAATGATTGTAGCTGGATTATAATTCTAAATCTTAATATCAAATTTTAAAAATTAAAATGTAAAATAATAACTACAAATCTAAAAATAAAAATAATTAATAAAATAATATTTATAATTAAATAAATTAATATTATTTTTAAAAAATAAAACACGAAAAAAGAAAAAAAAAAGGAAAAAATTTTTGGGGGGGGGGGGTGCGGGGGTGGTGGGCATCCCACACCATGTGGTGCGCCGCTGCATAGGACTAATTTTTTTAAAAGAAAAAAAATTATTAAAGGTTAATATTAACCTCATGTTCCTTTTAGTAAACGCACCCAAAAGCAAAACCAAAATACTTTAATATCCGTCACATTGTAGCTAGTTTTGCTTTGATTGTCGAAGCAGATTTACAACCTCCTTTAGGCCGAAACTTCGCCGGAAAAGCCGTCGCGTTCAGGCAGCAAGAGATATCGTGAAAGGTGAATACATCAAACACTAGTACATGGCACTCGAGTCCTCAGATAAGTTCTTCCTCTCCATGAGAGAGTTCACGAAATGAATTACACAGTGGATGAAGTTTCGCCCTGAAGCATTTTATTTTGAATGGAAAGAGCGTTCAATGTAGCTCTTTTGGCCACTTCAGTAGACAGAATGTTTTTCTTCTGGTAAATCCTGAGAAAACCTTTCTGCTGAGGATTGGAACTCAAGAGGAAAAAACGTGTAAAATTGCAAATTTGTTTTACAATTTCGACTACTAAAGAAAGAAGGATTCCATTCGGGATTGTTGCTTATAATTAATACAGCTTTGTGTGGAAATAGTTACCATGCGCATATATATGTTTTGTAGGAAATAATTGGGCAATTGCACAGAGCGATCATTCTAATATATTTAGATTCAAGATGTGTTCCAATGAATAAGAAATATTTTGGGATATGAGAAAAGATTATATAATATGTTTAAATATGCAAGTCTTGAGGTTTATATGAGAAACCTTCATTTTGCTTCTAAGAACACACATGGCGACGACTTTTACTATTGAGACAAACAAATCTTCGTCCATATAATAAATGAAGAAAAGAGAATTTCCTTCAGGGTTGAAGAGATTCGGATCTTTGATGAAACTCCCCAATCACTTTCCTACTCAACTGGGGTTTAGGGGGATCACAGACACATATTCCCCCTCTACAGTGTATATTCAAATCGGGGTTACAAGTAAAACCAGTGCAATCTGCCACTGTTTGGCAGGCCTTCTGATCAGCTAAAACAACTGGGGAGGGCCAACCTGCAGGGCAAGAGCAAATAAACAATTAGCTATCTTCATGTATAAAGAGAAGAAAAATATAAAATTTTGTGACAAGTTTTGCATATTTAGTTATTAGAAAAGATTTGAAACATGGTATTTGATATTTCTTCCAATTTAAAAGCAATTGTTGGGATGAAAAAGATGGTCCAACCAAAAAAAAAAAAAAGAACAGAGCAAAAGCGGGTAGGAGATGAACAGAATGATAGTAGAAGCAGCTGACTAACTGGAAATGATAAGCATGATTGTGACAATCAAAACCAAGCTTGATGAAGCCTTCGCCATCTCTAAGACAGAAAAACCTTTCTAGATTAAAACTTTGAGATATTTGGTGAAAACTGGAGGAGAAGGACACATGTATTTATACACCAGAAAATGGTGCTTATACAGAAACTTATTATTACCTGTTGTATATCTTTTATTACATATGAAAGGTGACGGGGTAGTGAATGAGTACGTACTATATAATAGTAAATTTGATGAATTTAATGGTAATTACATTAACAATGAGCAATAGTGATTGGTTTCTGTAATGGCAAGAAATCTAATGCATCACAAATCTTCTTAATTTCCTCTTTAGCTACCATAGAGTTGTTTTGTTAATGTTTTTGATGATATACATAATTAGGCAAAATATTTCTCAAAAGTTACAACTATTATTCCTGAAGATATTATAACAAATTTGGCTTTATTCAATAATTAGACAAATTTCATGTTTTCCAAATTAGTTCAAAATTTTTATTAGGAATATATTAGCAAAAATTGGGAATTTTTTATATTACAATTTCCATATTTCCAAATTAACTCAATATTTAAAACTAATATGTTCCAATTAACGTATCAGCAAATTGGGTATTTTTAAATTAGTTCTATCTTGTCCAAAGTAACTCAATAGCTAAAATTATTAGGTCCATTCTTTTCCTGAGAAAAGCAAAAAATTATTTTGTTCCAATGCATCAAAAATTTGGGCATCTATAAATACAACAATTTCTGTATTCTCCAAATTATTTTCTCATTAGGACGCATCATGAATAATTTTTGCTTCGTAAAGAGAGGCAAAAGATTTTTGCTCCCAAAACGGGATTAAGTGGGGCCTAAACTAGACGTTCAAAATTTAAACCGCTCAAGCTTAGGCTACTTATTTGCCTCATTATTTTTGTATCACGTTACTCTTTCTGTTAAGCCACATCAATAATCTCATTTAAATTAATTAAATATTTTATAATTTCCCTTTTTACCCTTAAATTTGACTAATTTGAAAAAAGAATAGTATTACTATTCTGTTTTGTTGTCTATGCCTTTATACTCAATTTTATCACAATCCTCAATAATTTGCACACAAATACAAGGCAAGTGCACCCATCGTTTAAATTAGTACAATAGCAAGCAAGTTTAAATATCGTATCCACGGAGATGGTTAAATATCATTACTCACTTTCTATTCTATTGTTTAGCCTATCAAAATTGCTTGTGAAAATGGTTAAAATTACTACTAGGAATAGAAGTCTAACTTAACTTATTAAACCAACTTAAATAATTTTTATTTGCAAGAGAGAATTCAATTGAGAAAACAATACTTGAATGGTTAATCCCTCTAAAATTACCTATGTGATAGAAAAGTCCCTTGGTTGGTGAATCACCCTTCTTATGTTTGATGAAATTCCTCACTCTATCTCTAGTTGAAAGTTTTCTACTTTTAGATTAATTAGTTGAAATCTCTTTCTAACCAATTCTACCCAAGAATGCATTAAGAATTGTGAATTTTCAATTAGATTTCTCTAATTACCAAGAAGATGTTGAGGTTTCTATCTCTAGTCACCTAAATCATCCCCACTGTTTGTGTATGATCTATTTCACTCTTCCTTTCTCAGTTCCAAGTGAAAATTTCTAGATTATGAATCAATTATCAATCACCCTTCCTTTCTCAATTCCAAGTGAAAAAATTTCAGATTATACATCAATTATCCACTAAATCAATTCAACCATTCAAACCCACAAACAATCCACAAGAAATTTGAATTCAATCAACCAAGGAAACAATTCATTCACATAGGTAAAATCTAGGGTTCATACCCATCCAAGTATTCAAAAGTTTAGCTCATCAACATATTACAATTCAAAGAACATAAAGCAACAAAGAAAGAGTAAGAATTGCTCATTTTCATGGTGGAAATCTTCTCTTCTTCAAGGCTTGAAGTTCTTCACGTTTTTGTTAAGAAAATTACAGCTTTTGTCTTGAATCTTCAAGGTGGATGTTCTCCTTCTTCAATGATTCAATCTTCTCTCTTGATATCTCTTGCAAGATTGATGGATTTGGAGTAGGATTTTGTGTGTTTTCTTGGTATTTTTCAGCCTCTCTAGCCAACCCTAGCAGCCCCCTCTTCTTCCCCTTAAAGGGTATTTAAATCCAGCCCAAAAGAGAGAGAAAAGCAGCAGAAAAACAGGTTCAAATCAACACAAACGGTGCAGCTTGCTCCCAGTTTTGGTGTAGTGTTCTGCTGCAAGACTGTGACAGTGGTTTTGATTATAGGTGAATTTCGAGAATTAAATCGGCTGATCTAGGTCTTAATGTCTTCATAAAAGTTGTATATCCGGATCTTAGCTTTACCCAGAGCTTTTAATCACCTCAATTGGACATTGAAAACTCAAGATATGATCATTGTACCAAAATTTGTCAAAACTAGAACACAATGCAGGACAGGTGACTTTGCAGCATATGCAGGGAGGCCAAATGAACTTGGATTGGCATATATTTTACCATTATGAAAACTTCCGAATGTCCTCTATAGATGTCTAGAAGATCACTTATGCATTTGAAATCTCCATGGAGGTCAAAATCCTATTTGAAATTCTCTACTAGTCTATTTTTTATGCATTTTTTTGTTTTTCTTCATTGTGTAAAATCTCCTTGTTTGCTTCATTCAATTCCAAATCTTCAACAAACTCACCTAAAGAAAATAAGAGATAAAGGGAGTATAATTGGTGATTGAAACATCAAAATTTAAAGAAATTTGAGCTCAAAATGATCCTTATATGAAGCACAAATATAGAATATCAAAATCTCCCACACTTAAACATTGCTTGTCCCCAAGCAATACTACAAAACAAATAAGAAATTTAAACAATAATCCACAAGAAATAAAAAGTGTTTTGAAGCATTATAAAGGAGTACAGAACAGAGAAAGCATTAATTCTTGATAAATTTTGAGCCATCTACACAATCAATCTAAAAGTCATCCTAAATATCCATCACAAAGATTAAACAATCACCCCCCCCCCCCTTGTCTTAAAATGTAAGCAAGAATCCGTGTGTGTTGTGTTTCAACCAATGCTCAACAATTATAAGAGTGAATTTCATGTTATTGACCAAGGAATTCTCATCAAGAAAGCATAATACCCATTAGCCCAGCATTCACAAAACCTCTCCACTAATACGGTAACCAAAATTTAACCTCGATTAAGTAGGACTTTTATGCTTGTAACTTTATGCTCAGGGAAAGTTTAGGGTGCCAAACGAAAGGTAAAGAATTCAAAGTCAAAAATATGAGAGCTAAAGAGAAAGGAATGAGACATAAAACAAAAGTAATAACCCTTATTAGCCACAAGAAATATCACAATTCCCCTACATTCAACCACAAACTCCTATTCTCTACAAAATCCCCTCACTTTTTATTCACTTTTTATTCAACCCACAACCTTTCCATCATCACCCATCTTTGTCAACCCATAATTTAACCTCAATCATGACAAAATTCACAATAATAATAATGAAAACATATATTCATCTTGAAGGAATCAAGAAATGTAAGAAGTCTTCTCAAAAACAGACAAATATATAACAATTTTTTTGTTTTTTTTCCCTTTTTCTTTTTTTTTTCTTTTTCTTTTTTCGATTGAGGTGTAATCCAATTCCCGATCATATAAGGTCATCTCACCACTCTTTTCTTTTTTTTCTTTTCATAAAGCCTACTTTTCCTATCATTTTCCATTCCACCCTTTGTTCCAATTTCCACAACACTCTTTGCTAACTTAAGGGTAAAAATGCATTTTGCTCTTGCCAAGAAAGGTTAAATATAAAGAGTGGAGTTTAAAATTTGAAAGAAGGAAAAAACTAGAATATAGATTGGAAAATTTATGCACAATGGCTTCAAGAAAGGGTACTACAGATAAAATAAAAAGAAGTAGCTAGAAAGGCTCAATCGGGACAAAGAAGGCCTATTACCATCATTTCAAGATTAAACTAAGGTTACTTACTCATTTCGCCTCATGGCAAGTAAATGCGGGTTTTAGGGTAAAAGTTATGTTGAATTCTAAGGCCAATAACACAAGATTCAACTCCATAATCATCACAATAAAAGCAAAGAGAAAATGTGCTGAAAAGATGAATTTCATACAAGCAAAGAATACAATGGGTGCTTATTTAATCCAAGTTTAAGGTACTAGTCACGACCTTTAGAATGCTTGTATAACTACTCTTTGAAAAAAGATAAAACATACAAGTCTTGAAGTACCTTGAAGATTCCAAAAATAAAAACAAGCAAATTCAACAAAAATCATGAAAATAGCCTATATTAATAAAGCCAAGTCCCCCACACTTAAGACAACATTGTCCTCAATGTTGAGAGGAAGATAAACAAAAGACTGCAGAAATAGAAATATATAACACAAACTACACAAGAACGCTACACCAAATAACCAAACACAAAAACAGTGAAAAACATGGCTGTTTTGTACGTGAAGGCTGGGCGAACCCATATGAGCAACAAGCTGCACCTTCTATATACTTCACAATAAAATAAAATGAAAGAAAAATAAAAACAATGGCATAATTAAAACTCGAGCATAAACATAATAATAAAATAAATAAAAGGACAAAAATGAAAAAGAGAAAACCTCCCCTTTTATAGCGCCCAAACACTGCTCCGCTCTACCAAAACTCAAACACCACAAAAAAACATCGTACCTCAAGCCTCAAACATAAGAACAAAGTAACTACACAAAATAGAAATAAAAAAAAGAAAAATATGTACAAACGAGGGATGTTGTTTCAGGAAGCTTACTCATCCCCTAAGTTATAGGAGCACGAGCATGATTATCCCGGCTTCTTTCTCACTGTAGTATGTTGAAGTTTAAGTCTATGTTTGCTTACCATTAAGGTTCCCTTTTCTGAATGATAGATTTCTACCACTTCATATGGGAGTGCCTTATTTACCAAAAATGGGCCAATCCACTTTGACTTAAATTTACTTGTGAATAACCTCCATCGCAAGTCATTCAATAAAACTTGCTCTCCCGACTTGAAATCTTGATGTTGGTCAGTGTTTTGGTCTTGCTTCATTTTCACCTTTAATGAAGAATCTCTTGTAGAATAGTTTTCCTCATTTCTACTAGAACCTTTCACATTAGCCACAATCTCTTCTACTAATTGATTCTTCTTCTTCTTTGCATCATTGCCTTGCATTAAAGATGGATTCAAAGAGTCTTTCACCAAGGTTTCCTGTAAAGAATTAGAGACATGAGCATCTATAGCATCAATATTACCATGAGAATGATTAGGATCTGAAGAATATTTCAAAGGTTTCAAAGCTTTAAGTACGATCTCCTCGTCTTCTACCCTAAGGGTCAACTTTCCTTCACTCACATTTATATTGGCCTTAGTAGTAACTAGAAAATATCTTCCTAAGATCAAAGGAACCTTAACACTCTCATCCATGTCAAGTATCACAAAGTCAACAAGAAATATAAATTTATCAACTTTAGCCATCACATCTTCAACAATACCCCTAGGATGTCTAACTGAACCATCTACAAATTAAATACTCATCTTAGTCGGTTTTGGTTCACCTAGGCCTAATTGTTTGAAAACATTAAATGGCAACAAGTTAATGCTAACACCTAGGTCAGCCAATGATTTATCAAAAGAATGACTACCAATAGTACAAGGAATAGTAAAATTTCATGGATCTTTTAACTTTTGAGGTAGCTTTCCCTTGCTTTGAAGGATGGCTGAGCATTTCTCACTCAATGTTACTGTCACGCCCCGAATCCATATTAAAGACCCGGTACCCGAAGCGTAACACGACTGTGTTCCTGAACTGAAATTCGGAAGCACAAGGTCCTTATCATCAGAGAATACTAACTTCATCAAACAAATCCAAATAATATCGAGATAAATACTGAATAATTTCAAAGTACATAAGAAAAATTAATAAAATATCTCAAATTATTTATTTTTATTACAACCATCCCAAACACTACTCCTTAATATCAATCGACTTTTGGAGAAACATCGATCCACCTTCAGTTCTTGATATCGCCCCCTAGTATTCCTCGTCAAAACTCTCAAAGTTCTCCGAATCGTTCTCTGAAATATAATTGGATAAGGAATGAGCTATCACTCAATAAGTAACGAAATCCCTTCTCCAAACAATGATCAAAACATTTATACATATATAGAGTTAAGTTCTTGAAAATAATTTTGTTTTAAAAGACATAAATAGAATTCAGTGATAATAAAATTTTTCTTTAAAAGTTCAATAATAATAAGAATAATAATAATATATATATTTTTGAATGTGTATATATATATATATATATATATATATATATATATATATATATATTTTTGCAAGAGACGAAAGGAGGCTTTCTAAAAAAATTAGCCCAAGACAAATATTTTTTTAAAAACAAATCTGGGTTGGGATCAAATTTCAACCCATGAACTAATGGGTAATAATCCAATACATAACTAGACAAACTGCCCAACTTTATAGGGCCTTGGCCCATAACTTTTGTTGAGCCACATGAATATGGCTGCTAGCCCAAACCATCGCTGGGCCATTTGCTATCTTCGGCCTAGCAGACAACCAGCTATCAGCCTGGACTTCACTGGGCCAATAACTTTCACTGGTTTAGGCTTCTGCCATGCAAAACGCAACAATTTTTTTTTTTTATCTTTCATTTTGTCGTGGTTGATTCTGGGCCACAAGACAGAGACGATTTCAGCGTCTCAGTCAACTGCAATTCAACCACGGTTATCCCCTGTAATTCGTACAGAAACGCCACCCATTCACAGGACAACAATAATCAGATCACAGAAATTCTTCTTCACCAAACAATCTCCACGTAATACACATCAACTTCGTAGGTTTCAACAAGATCAACAATAAGAACATTGATTTTTATCCAATTTGATCAATAAAATTAAAATCTATAATCGACATTAACTTTCTTCAAAACTTTCATAGACTCTTGAATTCACAGTATATACATACATTTGTTTTTCTATAAGCGCAATTAATTAACATACAATTTCAACCACGGAATGAGAGAAGAACAAAGAAACCAAGTAATAGTTAATTAATACCGTAATGGCTTTCAAATAATTTTTCTAGGGTGATCAGGACAGGACAGAACAAAAAATAGTTTTACGAAATATTTGCGGGGATTAAACAGATTTCTGAAATCATAAACTAATTACTCATTTTGCAGAAATATTATAACCATACATCGTTCAAGCATTCGTCATCATATATACCTATATTTTTATTTATCTATTTTTTTTTAAACAAAGGGATTAAAACACTTACCCGAAATTCTCGATTCTAAACTATGCACCTCTTTCTATTCCCTTCTACCACTCTCCTTCCACCACTTCGCCGGTAGAACTCATTGTCTGTCCCTGGCCGGTATTGACTCTCTCACGCTCGCCGTCTGTGGCCGTCGCTGAAACAACCCTTATGTTAGCCATTTATCTAACCCTAAACGTTTCCTAACCCTAAAGAGCTATTTATACAACTAACTCCTTTAAATTACAACTAAGCCCCCCAACAATATAGCTATTCTATTTATTATTATTTTCATCAATCATAACTTGGGCCATAAATTGGGCCGGATATTACATTCTACCCCCCTAATAGAAAGTTTCGTCCTCGAAACTTACGAATCTTGCTCGATGAAGAGGTGTGGATAATTCTTCCTTACTTCTTCCTCCAATTCCCAAGTTGCTTCCCTTGGAGTATGGTTTGACCATTGAATCTTGACATAAGGTATACTACTATGTCTTAATACTTGGTCTTTCCGATCTACAATTCGCAGTGGGTACTCTGCATACAATAAGTCATCACGTACATGCAATGGTTCCTCCTCCAACACATGCTATGGGTCTGATACGTATCATCTCAGTTGAGACATGTGAAACACGTCATGGACTCTTGATAGGACCGGTGGAAAAGTAAGGCGATATGCAACATCTCGAACAGTCCAATATACCGCGCACTCAATTTACCATTCTTACCAAAATGCATAACTCCTTTCGTTGATGATACTCGTAAATATACATTTTCTCCACACTCAAAATTTAAAGGTCTCCTCTTAAGGTTAGCCCAACTCTTTTGCCGATCTTGTGCTACTTTAAGCCATTCCCGAATTACTGACACCTTTTCCTGGGTATGTTGTACAAGTCCTGGACCAGTAATCAATTTCTCTTCTACTTCATCCCAACAAGTATGTGATCTACACTTCCTTCCGTACAGAGCTTCATAAGGTGCCATCCCTATGCTAGCTTGATAGATATTGTCGTATGAAAATTCAATAAGCATTAAATAATCTATCCAACTCCCCTTAAAATCAAGGATACAGGCTCGCAACATATCTTCTAAGGTTTGAATTGTTCTTTCAGATTGCCCATCCGTTTGAGGGTGGAAAACAGTACTGAGGGCTAGTGTAGTCCCCATTGCTTGACTAAAGCTTTTCCAGAATCGGGAGACGAATCGGGGATCCCTATCAGACACGATACTCACAGGGACTCCGCGAAGCCGAACTATCGCCTCCATGTACAGTTTAACTTATTCGTCCATGCTAGCTGTAACTTACATAGGTAAAAAGTGAGCAGATTTCGTTAACCTATCCATAACCACCAAAATAGTATCCTTCCCACTCTTCACTTTAGGTAACCCCGTGACGAAATCTATAGTGATATGTTCTCATTTCTACACAGGTATCTCTAATGGCTTAAGCAAACCCCCAGGGCGTTGACACACTAAACACCTCGATACGTATTCTGCTATCTCTCGCTTCATCCCACTCCACCAAAAATGTTGTTTTAGATCCCGATACATCTTAGTTCCACTGGGGCAGATAGAAAGCCTGGAGTTATAAGCCTCACTTAAAACTTTCCTTTTCACTTCTACACTCCTAGGCACGCAGAGTCTTCCACGAAACCACAAACTCTCGTCATTACGCTGCTGGAGCATTTGTCAAGCCGAAAGGCATCACCAAAAACTCGTAATGCCCATAACGAGTTCGAAATGCACTTTTTGGAATGTCTTCTTTCTTAATTCTAAGTTGATGATAACCCGACCGTAAGTCAATTTTAGAAAATACCTTGGCTCCCTTAAATTGATCAAACAAATCATCAATCCTAGGCAACGGATATCTATTCTTGATGGTGATCTTATTACGTTCCCTGTAGTCTATGCATAGTCTCATACTCCCATCTTTTTTCTTAACGAACAACACTGGTGCTCCCCAAGGTGACACACTCGGCCGAATAAATTTCATATCCAGAAGTTCTTGAAGTTGGATTTTTAACTCTCTCAGTTCTGCAGGAGCCATCCTATAGGGTGCCTTTGATATCGGTTCCATTCCTGGGGTCAGATTAATCTCAAACTCAATCTCTCTCTCTGGAGGTAATCCTGGAAATATCTCAGGAAATACGTCTAGGTACTCCTTGACTACTGAAATTTCTTCTAGATTCAAACTATTCCCCTTCTCTTCAATTGCATAAGCGAGATAGCCAATACAACCCTTTCTCAATAACTGGTAAGCTCGGACAGAAGAAATTACATGTGGTATGATACTCCTCCGCCCTTTAGTTCCACTCTGGAAAAAGAACTCCTCTTTCCCGGGAATAGCAAACCTTACTTTCTTCCCCCGATAATCCACAATTGCTTAGTTCCTAGATAACCAATCCATTCCTAAAATTATGTCAAAATCCCTCATGGGAATTTGTATTAGGTCTGCCATGAGTTTTTTCTCTTCAATTTCTAGTGTTACCCCTCTATGCACGTATTTAGAAATTAATATCTTATCACTAGGAATCGACACACGGTATGGATCATCTAAGGGAACAAGTTCCAATTTGAGAGTCTTAGAAAACCTACTAAAAATGAAAGAGTGCGACGCTTCGCAATCAAATAATACATAAGCAGGCACAACGTTAATGTATATTGTACCTGTTACCACATCCTCTACTGCTTCAGCTTCTTCCTCAGTGAGTGCGAACACTCTAGCATTAGATTTTTATTGTGGGTCCGTCGATCGCACAGGGTTTGGTGCTGGCAAGGGACATTCACTAACCCTGTGTCCTACCTTATCACATTGAAAACATGCACCGAAATTCCATCAACACTCCCCACTATGGACTCGATGACAGTTTCTACATTCCCCCTGGTAGCGCTCCCGTGGACGTATTAAGCGGAGGTGGTGGTCGCCTATTAATTGCTTGTTGGAATCTACTTGATGTTCCTGCCACTTGGCCTTAACAGTTCACAGGCCTCAGTCTTTTCCTGTCGCGTTCATAATCGCCTCTTCTAATTTCAGCTTCCACTCGAAGACTCGTCTCGTATGCCTCCTCAAATTCCCGAGGACGCACTGCTGCCATCCTTGCCCTAATCCTAAAGTGCAGTCCTCGAGTGAACCTTAGCACCTTCATGTTAGGATCGCTCTAGTGTATTTTCCGAGAGCATTAAACTTCCCGGCATATTCTGACACTGTCATATTATCCGCTTGTACCAAATCAAAAAATTGACTTTGCTTTTCCAACTTGAGTGTTTCTGAAAAATAATAGTCTAAAAACACTTTCTTGAATGTTTCTCATGTCAGGTGGTGTCCTGGTGGTGCGTAAATCGGTGCTGCAGCGCCACTTCACCATTTCTCTGCTTCACCTCGAGGAAAGGTAATACTACCCTTGCTTTTATGTCATCTGGTACGTCCATTATATCAAAGTTGAGCTCAACCTCTTGAAGCCACTTCTCAGCAGCTTCTGGCTCAGTACTCCCTGCGAATGTGGGTACGTTTGCCTTCTTCATCCGTTCGTAGATAGTTCCAGCGCTATATGTGCTTCTTTGGGCTGATAGTTGAGCCTGTTGCTGCTGTTGTTGTTGTACCCTCTGCTGGTCCTCTAGTATACATTGTAGGTTCTGCACCACTTGAGCCAGCAAATTAATGGTAGTAGATAGTTCTGGTGGAATTGCAGAAGAAGAAACCCTAACAATTTCGGGTTGATTAGTTTGACCCTCCTCAGTCCTTCCTTGTGAACGAGTTTGTCTCCCCCATTGAGTTAGAGGTATTTCTGTCTCTTCCCTAGTATTAACGTTTGCCTCATGTACCTCTCCAGTTTACCCACGCCAATTGCGGTTCACCATCTATAGATCGATGTATAATTATTAACATAAGTCCTAAATCGATATCCTAATACTACTATTAAGGGTAATATTAATTGTACTATAGTTAATAATGCGAAGCTCATAAAGTAACAATTCTAGTAAAGAGAACTTGATATCTTATTTCATGATTTAATTCTACATAGAGTCAAACAAAAGTACGAAAGAAAACAAAACCCCAACAGGACTTCAAAACAGATTAGACATGTTTCTTATAATTCAAGTGACCCATCGGTACTTATTTGTAACAACTAACTAGAAAGGAAAATATCTAAATAATTTCTAGTGATAGTTGATCCGGTATCCGACATGTTGTCATTCTCTTCCTCCGACACATTTGTCAATACCTATCGCTACCTTGAGTCATCTATTCTAATCTTGCGTGGGCTCGATCTCTATCCTCTCCAATTTGCTGTAGTGTTGCACGGACTCGATCAATCTCCTCTTTTATATGGTCGCACTTGACTTTAATAGTATCTCTCTCTCTAGCTACATAGTCTCTCTCGTGTCTAGCTTCGTTTAGGTAATAATCATAATATCTACTATCATTTGATACTTGTTCTAGATGCATATCCATCACCTCTAATCTTCGTCTTAACTCCTCGTACTTCTACATTGGAACAAGGGTATTATCGGGTTTTCTATTCCCAGCCATCTAATAAAATAAAATAAAAATTAGAATCGCTCCAAAGAATTTATAGATTATAATATACATACATGACCTACCAGATTTCATATTTTTTTTATCTATTTATTTGTTTTCACTAAAACTTTATACCAAAGATCTGAACCTAAGCTCTGATACCACTAAATGTCACGTCCCGAATCCAGATTAAAGACCCGATACCCGAAGCGCAACACGACCGTGTTCCTGAACTGAAATTCGAAAACACAAGGTCCTTATCATCAGAGAATACTAACTTCATTAAACTAATCTAAATAATACTGAGATAAATACTAAATAATTTTAAAGTACATAAGAAAAATTAATAAAATATATCAAATTATTTATTTTTATTACAACCATCCCAAACACTACTCCTTAATATCAATCGACTTTTAGAGAAACCTCGATCCACCTTCAATTCTTGATATCGCTCCCTAGTATTCCTCGTCAAAACTCTCAAAGTTCTCCAAATCGTTCTCTGAAATATAATCGGATAAGGAATGAGCTATCACTCAATAAGTAATTAAATCCCTTCTCCAAACAATGATCAAAACATTTATACATATATAGAGTTAAGTTCTTGAAAATAATTTTGTTTTAAAAGATATAAATAGAATTCAGTGATAATAAAATTTTTCTTTAAAAGTTCAATAATAATATATATATTTTTGAACGTAGAAGAAATATCTTAAGATGTATATATATATATATATATATATATATATATATTTGAAAGAGAAGAAATAAGGCTTTCTAAAAATAATAGTCCAAGACAAATATTTTTTTTTAAAAAAAAATTGGTTTGGGATCAAATTTCAACCCATGAACTAATGGTAATAATCCAATACATAACTAGACAAACTGCCCAACTTTATTGGGCCTTGATCCATAACTTCTGTTGAGCCACATGAACATGGCTGCTAGCCCAGACCATCGCTGGGCCATTTGCTATCTTCGGCCTAGCAGACAACAAGCTATCAGCCTGGACTTCATTGGACCAATAACTTTCACTGGTTTAGGCTTCTGCCATGCAAAACGCAACAAAATTTTTTTTATTTCCTTTCATTTTGTCGTGGTAGATTCTGGGCCACAAGACAGAGATGATTTTAGCGTCTCAGTCAACTGCAATTCAACCACGGTTATCCCCTGCAATTCGTACAGAAATGCCACCCATTCACAGGACAACAATAATCAAATCACAGAAATTCTTCTTCACCAAACAATCTCCACGTAATGCATATCAACTTTGTCGGTTTCAACAGGATCAACAATAAGAACATTGATTTTCATCCAATTTTATCAATAAAATTAAAATCTATAATCGACATTAATTTTCTTCAAAACTTCCTTAGACTCTTGAATTCACTATATATACATACATTTGTTTTTCCTATAAGCGCAATTAAATAACACACAATTTCAACCGCAGAATGAGAGAAGAACAAAGAAACCAAGTAATATTTAATTAATACCGTAATGGGTTTCAAATAATTTTTCTAGGGTGATCAGGACAAGACAAAATAGAAATTCCTCGTTACAAGGGTCAGAATAGAACAGAACATAATAGTTTTACGGAAATCTACGGGGATTAAACAGATTTCTGAAATCATAAACTAATTACTCGTTTTGCAGAAATATTATAACCATACATCGTTCAAGCATTCTTCATAATATATACCTATATTTTTATTTATCTATTTTTTTTAAAACAAAGGGATTAAACCACTTACCCGAAATTTTCGATTCTAAACTATGCACCTCTTTCTATTCCCTTCTACCACTCTCCTTCCACCACTTCGCCGGTAGAACTCATTGTCTGTCCCTGGCCAGTATCGACTCTCTCACGCTAGCCGTCTGTGGCCGTCGCTGAAAGAACCCGTACGTTAGCCGTTTATCTAACCCTAAACATTTCCTAACCCTAAAGTTTCCTAACCCTAAAGAGCTATTTATACAACTAACTCCTTTAAATTGTAACTAAGCCCCCCAACAATATAGCTATTCTATTTATTATTATTTTCATCAATCATAACTTGGGCCATAAATTAGGCCGGATATTACAGTTACCGTTGAAAACTCTCAAAGCCTCTTTTTTTTCGAAAGGACATTCTTGAGGAACTTAGCATATCTCGGCATCTGTGAAAGAATTTCAACAAACGGTAAGTTAATGTACAATTTTTTGAATAGTTCAAGAAATTTACCGAGTTGCTTATCCTTTCTATCTCTTAGAAATGCGGCGGGGTATGAAATTCTAGGCTTGTACTCCGAAACCGTCTTCTTCGTATGCTCTTCCTTCTTCTCAAGAACTGTGTCTTTAACTTGATTTTTACTTTCCCCCATGCCTTGGGATTTCACCCTGCATTCTAAAGCATTCAATTTACTTTCACTTCCCAAAATCACTGTATTCACATGTTCTCTCAGATTAGTCTCTGTATTCCTAGGTAAACTTCCTATTTGTCTTTCCGAAACAAGCTTTGCCAATTGGCCTATTTGATTTTCCAAGTTATGAATGGAAGCCACTTGGTTCCTCAAGGACGCTTCTTGATTTTGGAATCGGGTTTTGGTAGCTGCAATGAACTTTATCATTAATTCTTCAAGGCTAGGCTTCACCAGTTGTTGAAGAGGTAGAGAAGATTGATGTTGATAAGGAAGAGATGTTTGGGGTTGAGAGTTTGCTGAAACTTGGAAGCCGGGGAAATGAAGCGGTCTTTGTTGCCCTTGACTACTCCATGAGAAGTTTGGATGATTTTGCCACCCGAGATTATAAGTATTACTAAAAAGATTGTTGGGTTGTCTTTCTCTTCCAAGGAAATCTACATGCTCCATTGATGATGCATTGGAAGTTCCCATGGTTTGGCATTCATGATTTGGATGACCACCTCTACAAAAATCACAAGCCATCATTACTTGGGAGGTTTGAGGTGACAAACTCAAGCTCTCAATCTTCTTGTTTAGTGCATCGAATTTAGCCTCCAAAGTCGTCATCATGTCAATATTGTGTATTCCACTAGGCTTGGCTTTCGGTCTTTGATTCCCCCATTGGTAGTTGTTCATGGCAATGTTTTCAATGAGGTCTTGTAACTGTTCCAGTGTCTTCAAACTAGTGGTACCTCTCGAAGAAGCATCAATGAGTTGCTTGGAAGGGAAGTTTAATCCACTATGGAATGTTTGCATTTGCAGCCCCAAATCTAGACCATGATGTGGATATTTCCTCAAGAGCTCCTTCCATCTCTCCCAAGAATCATATAAACTTTCACTCTCCATTTGTTGAAAAGAAAAGATGTCATTTCTTAGCATTGCAGTCCTTGCCGGAGGAAATATCTAGCTAGGAACTTCTAGGCAAGATTGTTCCATGTAGTGATGGAATCCGGTGGAAGTGATTTCAACCATGACTTGGCTCGGTCTCTCAATGAAAATGGAAATAATCAAAGGCGGATGGCATCTTCCGAAGCCCCATTAATATTGAAAGTATCACATATCTCCAAGAAGTTGGCAATATGTCGGGTCTTCGTCCGGTAAACCATCAAATTGCACTAATTGTTGAACCATTTGAATGATATTTGGCTTGATCTCAAAATTGTCAACTTCAACTCTTGGCCGAGAAATGCTTGATTCCGCTCCTACAAAGAAGGCCGTGCATAGTGTCCCACTGTCCTTGGCCTTGCATTTCCATTATGTGCCATAGTGTTCTCAATTTGAGGAGTTTCACCTTCAACTTCAATTCCTTCAAGTATCACCTCTAGGTTTATACCCCTTGGATCCCAATTTCAGGATTAAGTTGATTAAATTCTTCCGAATTACTTGAGGTCATAAACCAAAAAGAATTCACAACTTTACCACAAATAAAAGTAAAAATTTAACTCAAAAAACACTCACTTAAAACAGAACAAAAACAAAGAAACATAAGCTAAGAACTCTAATTCACTAATAACTAATAAAATGACAAACAAGAAAATAAATACTAACACTAGTAACAAGTATTAGAATAAAAAATAAGTAAAATGACCAAATCAATAGAGTTCAAACTTTCCTAATATTAACCAAAGTCCCCGGCAACGGCGCCAAAAATTTGTTATGTTTTGTTGTCTATGCCTTTATAATCAATTTTATCAAAATCCTCAACAATTTGCACACAAATACAAGGCAAGTACACCCATCGTTTAAATTAGTATAATAGTAAACAAGTTTAAATATCGTATCCATGAGGATGGTTAAATATCATTACTCACTTTCTATTCTATTGTTTAGCCTATCAAAATTGCTTGTGAAAATGGTTGAAATTATTACTAGGAATAGAAGTCTAACTTAACTTATTAAACCAACTTAACTAATTTTTGTTTACAAGAGAGAATTCAATTGAGAAAACAATACTTGAATGGTTAATCCTCCTAAAATTACCTATATGATAGAAAAGTCCCTTGGTTGGTGAATCGCCCTTCTTATGTTTGATGAAATTCCTCACTCTATCTCTAGTTGAAAGTTTTCTACTTTTAGATTAATTAGTTGAAATCTCTTTCTAACCAATTCTACCCAAGAATGCATTAAGAATTGTGAATTTTCAATTAGATTTCTCTAATTACCAAGAAGATGTTGAGGTTTCTATCTCTAGTCACCTAAATCATCCCCACTGTTTGTGTATGATCTATTTCACTCTTCCTTTCTCAGTTCCAAGTGAAAATTTCTAGATTATGAATCAATTATCAATCACCCTTCCTTTCTCAATTCCAAGTGAAAAAATTTCAGATTATACATCAATTATCCATTAAATCAATTTAACCATTGAAACCCCGCAAACAATCCACAAGAAATTTGAATTCAATCAATCAAGGAAACAATTCATTCACATAGGTAAAATCTAGGGTTCATACCCATCCAAGTATTCAAAAGTTTAACTCATCAACATATTACAATTCAAAGAACATAAAGCAACAAAGAAAGAGTAAGAATTGCTCATTTTTATGGTGCAAATCTTCTCTACTTCAAGGCTTGAAGTTCTTCACGTTTTTGTTAAGAAAATTACAGCTTTTGTCTTGAATCTTCAAGGTGGATGTTCTCCTTCTTCAATGATTCAATCTTCTCTCTTGATATCTCTTGCAAAATTGATGGATTTGGAGGAGGATTTTGTGTGTTTTCTTGGTATTTTTCAGCCTCTCTAGCCAACCCTAGCTGCCCCCTCTTCTTGCCCTTAAAGGGTATTTAAATCCAGCCCAAAGAGAGAGAAAAGCAGTAGAAAAACAGGTTCAGATCAACACAAACGGCGCAGCTTGCTCCCAGTTTTGGTGCAGTATTCTGCTACACGACTGTGACAGTGGTTTTGATTATAGATGAATTCTGAGAATTAAATCAACTAATCTCGGTCTTGATGTCTTCATAAAAGTATATCCAGATCTTAGCTTTACACAGAGCTTTGAATCACCTCAATTGGACATTGAGAACTCAAGATATGATCGTTATACCACAATGTGTCAAAACTGGAACATGATGCAGGATAGGTGACTTTACAGCATATGCAGGGCAGCCAAATAAACTTGGATTGGTATATATTTTTACCATTATGAAAACTACAGAATGTCCTCTATATATTTCCAGAAGATCACTTTTGTATTTGAAATCTCCATGGAGGTCAAACTCCTACTTGAAAATTCTCTACCAGTCTATTTTTCTCTGCATTCTCTGTTTTTCTTCATTGTGTAAAATCTCCTTATTTGCTTCATTCAATTCCAAATCTTCAACAAACTCACTTAAGGGAGTGTAATTGGTGATTGAAACACCAAAATTTAATAGAAATTTGAGCTCAAAATGATCCTTATATGAAGCACAAATATAGAATATCAATCACTAAACCCCCTTAATGTTTGGTATAATACTCAAATTTACCTTACAATGTTATTTTTGTATCAATAAACTACATATATTTAATTCAATTCACTAATTTTATTTATGTAAAAAATTCAATAAGGCAAATTTTCAATGCCTAAAAAAATTAAAATCAATACTAGATAGGATTTGGTGCATAAGGTTAGATTGAGTGGAGATCATAGGTGCTTAATATTCGGTTTTAATTAAAAATAAAATTAAAATGGATTATAATTCTTTTTTTTTTAAATTAGGTTTGATTTGGTTCGGTTTTACAAATTTAATATAATTTCAAATTTTAATTTTTTGTTTTGATTTATTGAAATTGATGCGAACCTTAATTATCTTTAAAGTTATTAAAATTTTCGTTTCATTCAAAATCAAACTGGAACAAGAAATTTTATTGAATAATTCATAAAATTATTTTTAAAAAAATAAATAAATTTTGATTTAAAACTGAACCAATTAATTTATTTTAGTTTGATTTCATTAAAATTTGATTAGTTCAATTTTTATGAAAATTTTGCAAAATTGAATAAAAATTAAAATTTTCCACCAAAAAATCAATGAATAAACCTAATAGAGATGAAGTCAAGATACAAAAATAATGTTATGAGAAAAACTAAAATTGTTTTAAGTTTTAAGGTGACTAAATGATATTGTCTCAAATGACAATAATGACATTTCAAATGTACGTTAATGACCGCTATATTTGACTAACGGTTCATGGCGTAAAGTGATACAAAATAATATTATGATATAAAGTGAAAATGACTCCAAATGTTAAGGAAGTTTTTTTATTTATTAAGTCCTTATCGTTCGCTTGAATTAGCAAAATAAGTCCTTCCGACAAGTCTTGCAGTGGTTTCGATAGCCAGAGACACATGCAATGCGGGATGGCTACGGTGCTTAACGCAGTTTGCTCAGTACATGCGGGCTGCCAAATGAATCGTTGGATTGGCTGATTTGTGATCCAACGGTTGGGGTGCTCAGGGGCAAATTTGGAATGTAAAAAAATTAAAATTTCCCTCTCTCATCATGATGAGACGTCTTCTCAACCGTCATGTTGCAACTGCTGGAGAAACCAACCCAAAAGTTGCAAGCAAACTCTCTCTCAGCCACAACCAAAGACCATCTGGAAACTTTGAAAGAAAGAAGAAAGCCGACCATAGCTGTTGAAGGAAACCCAGTGAAAAGGTTACATCTTTTGTTGATTTTGTAAGTGTTTGAGCAGAAGCTTCATCTTTCAATCTTCTTCCATCATTTATTCCTCAAAAAAGCTACTGAAAATGGACAAAAATCACAGAAAGAGAGTCGATTTCAGTTTCGGTGTTACACAATTGCCATTGTTAAATCCAACCAAGAATTGCTTGAAAACAATGATCATATATAGAAGCTAAACATACTAAAGAAGGCAGAATTTGAGAAGTTGACGGGGTTGCGGTTGTTAAACCTACACACAAAACTTTTTGAACCCATTTGCAAGGGTTGTGATTGAAAATCCGATTCTGCACCACTACCAAATGGGAAAACACTAACAGTCATAGAAAAGGATGTTTGACGAATATATGGGCTGTGAAGGGGCATCATTGAAATGTTTGCTGAAGGAAGGATTGAATGGAAGGACTCACGTATTCAGAATTTTGCAGCAGAGCTAGGCGTCAAATGCTCGCCGAAGAAATGCGTGACAATAAGGCATTGTGGCAGCACATCTTATGCTTTCGATGGGATAGCTATACCTATGCAAAGTTGTATATTCTGTTAGCAGTAGCAACTCTGTTAGCCCCAACAAATTCACTAAAGATAAACCTGAGGAAATATGCACTATATGTGGATAACATTAAAGAGAAAAAAAAAATTCAATTGGGCTGGGCATGTGTGGGATTTTCTAGGTAGAGGCATGAGGAGGTTTAGCCCCAAAAAAAAAAATTGGTTCCTAGCCAGAGGGAAACATCCATTTGTTATTGGTACTATTGTTTATATATTTCCGTTCTAAATAATTATTCGTACAGTGCAAAATAATTATTCAAATGGGACTAATTATTTTATTGATGCGAAAATTATGCTTACCTGTTGAATCATTATTCCATTAGAATTGAACAATTATTTTTTGTTATGGTCCCTTCTATGGAGACCGTGTTGAATAATTATTCATGCAGGTGAAAATAATTATGTTACTGAGTCATAACAATTTCTATTGTGAGTATAGGTACGTTATCTTGAGGAGATGTATGAAAGGCCCGAATGGGAATTGCCATGTGTTTGCTGGGATTCTAGTCGAATACTGCAAGCCACCAATCCAGAGTTGATTCAAGTTGAGGACAGCCAGAATGAAGATACTGGCTGAAGGGGCTGGTGACCGTGTTGCTGCCCGGAGGGAAAACATAAGGTCTGCCCTTGAAGCAAAAATTGTCAACCATTTGAAGAAGTTTGAAAAGATTGACAGTAAACTAAAGAAAATGGATGAGAAGGATCATCCAATTAGCTCTTGGCTGCCTGTTAACCCTAAGAAACGAAGGTCAAAAAGACAGGCAAGACCCCGGAAAAGATTATCGCATTGCGGAGGTTGGACAACCGGAGGGTGGCCTAAGGGATGATTTGGGTATAATGGCAATTGTTCAGGAATACCAATAAGGTTGGTTCTCGTACTATTGCATAATTATTGTGGTGATTTAGAATAATTATTCATATGAAAATACTTTGTTTACTACTGAGTAATTATTGCGATGTAAGTGAATAATTATGCATAATTGTTACAATTTTGAATAATTGTTATATCCATGACAGCAGTTGATGAGGTCCCTAAGGAGGGGGTGGTTTTGGAAAGAAGTAATTTTGGACATGAGTTTGTTGATCCTATAGACAAAAATCTGCCTAAAAGTAAGCAGAATGATGAAGTTGAGGGGGAAGCTACCGAGGTTGAGAAGGAATGAGAAGAAAGTTGCTATCCTATAGTTGAATTTGAGAAATAATTATAAAAAATATTATTAATAATTATTGATACATGTAAATACAATTACATCCTAGTCTGGAATGAACAATTATACTACATAGACAGAATAATTATTCACTCATGATTATTCATCCTAATATGAAGAATTACTAACGTGTCTATTCATTGCTCAAAAATCCTGCAATTTCTCGGCCTTCCTTCTGCTCTCAATCATCCGATTGAAGTGCACAAAAAACTGCAGCAGGTTGTGATCCGCCTAATGATACCCTCTAATAACACTATTACAAGATTCACTTAATTGAGTTGATCGAATACCTGCGGTAAAATTCTGATTAACCCATGCGAATGGCCACTAAGTCTGAAATCCATGGATCCTTTCTAACCACTTGTGCATCCCATTAGGGAAATACTCCTCAACCATCTTCTGCCAGACAAAGTCAAACTCAGCTTCTTCATCCACATCGTACATTAAATAGTACAACATATCAGTAAACTTTGAAGTATACAATTGCGTTAAATTCTTCTCAGCATTTTGTCGTATGTGCCATGTGCACACAGCATGAAAGGTCAAGGGCAACTCTGTTTCAATTGTTATGGCCATCGTACTGTCTTGGTCTGTGAATATAGTTTGCGGGACCTTCCCAAACATGCATTGTAAGAATGTTCAGAATAACCACCGAAACGACTCTGTGGTCTCATCATACAGTAGAGCAACACCGAAAACACATGATTGGTGGTGATGGTTAAACCCAGTGAATTGACCTATCAGTGCAAACGTACAGCAAGTGTGAATAGTAGGCAACCGTAAGCTGTAAAACAATTATTTCATATTTATAGAATAATTATTCTCTCACTCTCAGGCATAGGTACGACAAATAATTGATGAATAACAATTATCTTCTGTAGGTTGTGTCGAATTTTATGCAATCACCAAAGAAGCCATAATCCATTTTCATCCTCCCATCGGCCCAGAATATATTTGCTATTCTTTCTTCATTGTCCACCTCAATGTCATAGTAAAATGAAGGCTTCTGATATGCTTCGTTCCGGAAGTGTTCCAATAGTGCGGTTACTTCCCCCAGCCTCATTGCTCCTTGTCTTATTTTGGCTAGGTGATTCTTAAGGTCTTTAGAAATGAACCCAAGGCTTTCTCTTCCTTCTGCACTCATTGTCATCACTTCAGAGAAAGACCTCAGTCTAATACCAGTATCTTCGTTTATTTCAGCCACAACACCTTGAACACAACTAACGTGTCGATTACATCGCAGCATATAAGAAAATTGTTTTGGGTGCAACTCGTGGTTATGCTCTACGACCCAATTAGTAATGACATAAACACTGCTAGTGGAATCAAGGTGCATTTTAATGTATGCCCCACATCCAGTTCTCTCCTCACTTCTTTTGCGATCGGCTAAGGGTCTAGCTTCAAGATGGCTCACTGGTGTCTTAATGTTCTTTGGATCAAGTTTGCTCCCCTTTCGAAATCCTTCTTTGTTACACACATACTTTAAGTACAACACCTTTTCCGTCTTACAGCCTCTCCTCTCGTAACTAACCCGAGTGGCAAACCCGGCTTGATGAGCATAGTTGTTATAAAATTCATGAGCATCGTCAATTGTTGTGAACTCTATTTTCTTCAAATCCTCCAAATTTACTGTAACAGGGCAAATTGGCATATTTCATCCCCAAACATTTTTGCTTTGGTGAGTTTAGTCCTTAATGTTTAATTTTAAAATTTTAAATCCTTATTCTTTTTTCAAGTAAATTATTTAGTCCTTCCGTCTAATTTCTGGTGAGTCAACAGTTAGTCAACTATTTAGTTCAATCCTTGGTTAGATGTACAAGGGTAATTTTGGAATAACGCTAACCACTTCTTCTTCTATATGAGAATGAATTTCATCTCCCTCGCTCCTCATCCAACTTAGAGAGAAAGAGAGAGAACCTACAGATAATTTATTCTGGTGGCGATACACCAAAGCTTCAATTTCTTCCATGAGAGCTCCACGAAGTCCAAAAGATCCCAACCTTATCAGGATCAACTACGAAACCCTTCATTCCCATCTCACGCAACCCCAGAGAAAGGTAACCAATAAAGAAAAAAGAACAAAAGCTAGAGACTTTTTGACATAGTTTGAGCTTTGGAACCCAATACAGTACAAATTCAGCTATAACAAACAAAAATCGTTTGAGTTGAAGAAAGATTTCATAAAAGTTATATTCTTGTCATTCCCCTATAGATTGCGGCTATTGCAAAGGCTTATAAACTAAAACGGGAAAAGAAAAGAGAGGCTAAAAGAGTAGACAGTTCAGTTAAATTCTTGTGATTTACCGCTTCTATTCTTGTTTCCATATACCAATCTTGTTTCCTGCCAAATCCCACACTGATCAATAAGCATTAACCACAACTAAAAGAGTTGACAGTTTGGTTAAATAGTGACAGTGGCTGGTACTTGAGGATCAGGAACAGGGTTTTCATTTCTCGGCATATCGGTAAGAATTTGAAGCTCTCCTAAACGTCCAAAGAAGAAGAAATTATGCTGAGAATCATAATTAAAGGATAACTTCTAGAGCAACACCTCAAGAAATCGTATCGAAAAGCAGAGAAAACTGGAGTACCTCTTGCTCTTTTTTGAGTTGTTGGGAGAGCTTTACCCAAATAAAGTAAGCCAGTGTTCCAATGACGACCCCGGAAGCCATATTGGAGCCTCCTCTCAGGCCTTCCATGGAGTTGCCGATGAATGACCTCACGTTCCCAAACGTTCTCCTCCAACTGCTATTACTGCTGCTACCACTTACCATTTTAAGAATTGCACAGATTCACACTTGCCTGATATAAAACTCAAATTCAGGATAATGAAAAAAAAAGAGTGGGTGATGTGATGAAAATACCCTTGTGTGTTTGGCCAAGGAATTGACCAAGTTATTGACTAACGGTTGACTCACCAGAAATTAGACGGAAGGACTAAATAATTTACTTGAAAAAAGAATAAGGATTTAAAATTTTAAAATTAAACATTAAGGACTAAACTCACCAAAGCAAAAATGTTTGGGGATGAAATATGCCAATTTGCCCTGTAACAGTATAACAATTATTTACTTATAAGAATAATTATTAAATAAATGTGAAATAATTATTCAAGAATGACGAAAGGTATAACCAATGCAAATAGCCTTACCCTTATCTGCTGTGTCATCTTCGGGACAAATTCCTCTGCTATTTCAAGCAGAAACTAGACCTTCATGTTCAGCCTTCAAAAAGAAGATATATTTCTTCTCATAGGTTTCAAAATTTTGGAAGTGTATAGAGTAATTTCAAGGAGTCTCAGCAAGATGAAAGATGATCGTGAAGGAAGAGTTTCTGTACGAAATGACATGACAGTGGATGTAGAAGATATAGTATATGCTACCTTTGCGATGAACGTTTGATACTATATCAAAACTGCATCGCCAAATTTCAGTTTTTGTCTATTGAACTGTAATTACAATTCCCGGTCACCGTTGTTTTCAAGAGAGAAAGAGAGAGATAGAGAGGGAGAGCGGCAAGAAGGAAGAAGAAAAAGGAAAAATTCTACGGAGTGAGAGAGAAGGTAGAGAAGGTATAGTCTTCCTTGAGAAGAAGAAAAGAAAAGTTGAAAAAGTAAATATGATTGCTTGAAATAACATAAACTAGCGAGATGATGAAAAATTGCATTCCAAATTTACTCCTGAGCACCCCAACCGTTGGATCACAAATCAACCAATCCAACTATTCATTTGGCAGCCCGCATGTGTTGAGCAAACGTGTGTTCAGCACCATAGCTAGCCATCCCGCATGCAATGCCCCAATTTTTTGAAGGGTAAAATAGGAATCAGATTTAACCCATTTCCCCATCTACACTCCAGTACATATTTTCCTTTTTTCTCCCAAATCCCCAAACAAAAATCATCCAAAACCCTTCTTTCTCTTGTCCTCGAACATCAGAAACTGAACGCCATAGTCTCTGGAAGATAAAAGGCACATTTCGCTGCTGAAATAAAAGCAAAACAATTGCATCCAATCTCACAGAATTGTCCAGTAGTAGTAGGTGAGAAATGCCTACATGAACTCAATTTATGGCACCATTGACAACGCATCATTTGGAAATGCATTCAAAATGAATTTTTTAATAACAGCCGAAATTACCAAAAAAAATCAAAATTAATACAATCAGTAGCTCCATTAAGCCAGAAATTGGGAGCTCCATAATGATCTCCTATATCCTTTCCAAAAAGGGTATAGACCGGTCAACAAAGATTTTAAAAGCACCAAAGCCACCATTTCTTCTTCATTGCAGCACCTCCACTTTGCACTTCCTCGTTTCTTAAATAAACCAAGATTCACTTTTTTGAGCAGAAGATTATTTGCAATCCCAGTGATTTGTCATACTCATTTACTCCATCCCTTTTGACAGCCCAGTAATCTCCTTGCGAGATTCAAATTAGACCAAGAAATCTTGTTAAACTGTAGCACACAACTAATTTGGCATGTGCATTACACGCGTTTTTGGCTTCCCGGAACGGTCGCCAGATTCGTCGAAAGGACTTATTTGGCAACTCGAAGAAAAGATGAGGACTTCATAAGACAAAAAAAAAAATGAAAGGTCCTCTATTGTTCAAAAATAAAAATGATAGGGACTAAATTGTCCAATTTTTCTTTTAATTAGTAAAACTCATCATTTTTGATAAATTAGTCGTTATTTAATCCACAATAAAATTACGGACGGAATAGATATTCATTACTTCTTTACGGAAAAAAAAAGAGATGACCCCACTAAACAATTAAGATAATCTAGTTAGGCCTTCCTTTGCATAAAGCAGTTTTCTATATTTAACGTACACTAGAAAGGTCAAGACCAGCTGCATGTTTTCTGCAAGAAATGTCACCCAACGGTGCATAACATATGCTTGGGTTGGCTTGCCTTTAATCCCAACCCCCCCCCCCCCCCCTCCGGCTCCCCGCTTCTCTTTCTCTCTCTTTCTCTAGCTTATAGAGATTAACCAGTTTTTTTGCTGATTAATTCAATCTAGCCAATTGTCAAATCAATTTGATCAGCTAAATGCTACTCCCTCTATTTTAAAATATAAGGCCTTTTGGTCTTTGCATAGATTATTTTTTTTATTATATCTTTAACTAATTCTACTAATATAATAAAGAATAATATGATTATATTTATAATGAAGATAATTTTTTTAAAAAATAATAATAATTAAAATTTATAGAAAGTCAAATATTTTAAAAATAAAAAAAAAGTCAAAAAACCTTATATTTTAAATAGAGGAATTATAAATGATAATTAAGAAGAGATTAACCTAGTTACAGAGCAACAGACCAGAAGGCCTTAGTACAAGGAGGTAATAAGAGTTTTTCCTTTTCTTAACGCATAAATCTTCATTTTGTGTAATACTAGCCATATATAGAGAAGATGAAAAATTAACACTAGCCAAGTACAGACAAATATTGGGGGGCTAGTAAAGTGTATATAACTTTTAAAGATGTGAAAACAAATTCTACCACGATTATCCCATGTATGTTGATGAAATGTAGTTACATCTCAACCGTTCATACTCTTCAATCTTTAAATTAATAGTAACAAACAGGTCAATATTTAAGATAATTAACCAGTACTGATACATTTTGTGCTCTCACTAGCACCATGTAACATGAATAAGAGGGTGCAGTGCTATAAATTATGCTTATAACAATGAGTAGGAATGTATAGATGAATGCAAGTTACCAATTCTCAGAGGACTTTATTAAAAGGTTGAAACAATCCTTGTTTGCATTTCTGTTTGGATTTCCAGTCACCAGACAGGTGAGGCCACAGCCATTGGACAAAAGATGAAAAAGCAAGTGTGCAAAATTTCAGGTGTATAAAAGACTGGAAATCTAAATAAACAATGGCCCAAGTTGCTGACTTTGCCCCCAAAATCATAGTAGTCTTTTTCTTCCACCTTAAACAAAACATTTTCTGAATGTGGTTCAATTTGTTTTTATCTATGTTGCACTTATCCTATCTTGTGTTGATGGATGGTGGTGGATTTAATATCAAAATAGATTTGGAATTATATTCCTTTTAAATTTGAAATTGCATCACCCCACTAGACACAGTGTCCTGACCTATCCTAAAGAATTAGGGTTTGTCAGGTTGTTTTTTGTACAGTATCAGATTTGCTCTACTTTCTTATATACCTGGTTTGCATATCACTTTTCAGTGAATTTGAGACACCTTTCTTAATTTCTGCAACGAGTACTATTTGGTTTCCTTGTCTTGGTCGCTATGGAGTTTCAAGTATCCATAAAGGAAACTCTAAATGTAAGGCCGAATGAACTGCCCGAGAGACGAACAATTGAGCTTTCTGGACTTGATAGAATTTCCCCGGCAATTCTTTGCACTATTTTCTTCTACAAATCTAATCAGTCCCCTGGGAATACATCTTTTGTTGCTGAAGATGTTTCTGAAAGAGCGAGAAAAGCTCTTGGAGAAGTTTTTGTTTCATGGTATCCAGCTGCAGGTAGGTTTAAGATCAATGAAGCAACGGGGAAGCTGGAGATTGACTGCAATAATGAAGGTGTAACTATGGTAACTGCTGTAAGTGATTCTAAGATTGAGGATCTCGGTAGACTCTACATATACAAACCGAGCTATGAGAAACTGGTTCCTCGGCTGTCTGAAGCTGATGATATCTCTAAAAACCCTCTAGTTGTGGTGCAGGTTTGCATGACTACTCACATCAGGAACCCTAGCCATTTATATGCTTGTTATTTAGCCTACTCTCTATATATACATGCATAAGTGATTATTATCACTTTTGAAATGAACTTAAGTGTATATGCCTTCCATATTGAAGAAGAAAATTAGATTATATGTACACTTCCGCAGCAGTATTAGGAAATATCAGCATCCTTAAATTGACAGGGTTTCTATATATATATGTTGTTACAATAATAACACCTGCAGCTCAATTTTCACACTTTTTCTCTTCTGGTACCCCACATCTCAACTCAGTCAAGCTTAGATCCTACTCGGTCGAAGATATATTTTCTCTGATTCATGAAAGGGGATTATATTCAAAACCCTCAGCATCCAATTAGTCTAGTAATTAGTTTTTGGCAATATAAATTGAAACATAACTTTTCCACTGGCTGATGATTCAATTGCCTTGCTAAAAGGAGGAATGAAATACACATATGAACTTGCAACTTTTTCTTGGCTTCTAAAGATTGTAAACATTTCAAAACTAGGTAACTAATTACCGTCTCTTACCCTGACATCTTGGTGTATAAAAGACACCGAATATATGAATCAAGAACCCTGTTATCTCCTATACTACTAAGTACCACTTATCCTTTCTTGCAGATAACGAGATTTGCTTGTGGGGGGTTTTCAATTGGATTTGGCTGCAGCCATGCTTTGTTTGATGGTGCTGGTGCATTCAACTTTTTAGCATCATGGGCTCAAATATCATGTGGGAAAGATGTCCCTAACCTTATTTTGCCTAACCATTCCAGGGATACCCTTTTACAGGCAACTTACGGCAAAACTTCAAGTATTGCAAGTGCTTCAATATACGAACAGGAGCATATTGTAGCTATACAGGATCTGTATAACATACCTGTGCAAGTGAAGGCTGCAGATGATCGATGTTGGGAAGCTGCTCTTTCCAAATTTGGCCAGATTGATCCTGAAGTTAGACTGGAGCTGATGACTTTGAGCATCAGGAAAGAATTCGTGGAGACACGCAAGAGAGTAGCAATAGAAAGAGGCCAACTAACGAGATGTTCAACCTTTGATGTCCTTTGTGCAGCAATATGGAAGGTAAATATAAGAAGGTACTAATATTGTTTTATCCTTTCCTACATATGTTGCCTCCTGAGTTTAGTTCACAAAAATTCTCTTTGAAATCTATTTTTTGAGCAGGTGATAGGGGATGATTTAACTGTGTATTACCGAAAGTAGAAAGAAATTGATGAAGAAACTGGTTTTTGTTATCTCATTTTCCCTTAACATTATAGAATCTGCAAAAGAATCATAATACCCCATTAGAAGACTTGACGTTTTAAGTACGTACTTGATTAGTTCTTAAAGCTATAGGAAGAATATTGACCGATACAAGTATTTTGTAAGAGGGGAAAAAAACACAAAAAACAATAGGGATAGAGACTAATGAGAGAAAAATAGCAAACTTGCGTTTCGAAGACTAATTACATAGAGGTTAGGTAATGTTTGTTTGAAAATTATAAAATATTTTCTGCAAAATATAAATATTATATGTAGTAACAATTTATACATGATTATTGAATTTTCAATTTTTCAGGCAAGAGTGAAGGCTCTTTCTCTGCCACTGGACTCAAACATATGTCTGCAGTTCCCAGTGGATTCTCGAAGCAGATTTCAACCTCCTCTCGGTAAAAACTTCACGGGGAATGCCTTTGTTCTTGCTTCAGTGTCATGTTCAGTGAAAACCCTAGAAGAAGAACCTCTTCATGCAACTATTTTGAAAATTCAGGCAGCAAAAGAAGTCATCACGGATGAATACATCAAACTCTACACTATGGCACTCGAGTCCTCGGACAAGTTCTTTCCCTCCATGAGAGAGCTCACAATAGTTACAGATTGGATGAAGTTCCCCACTGAAGCACTTGATTTTGGAGGGGGCAAACTTTCAAATATAGCTCTTTTGGCCACTCCAGTACCAGAAACTGCTTTTCTTATGGTAAATCTTGATGAACCTGGAGGTTTTCTGCTAAGGATTGGAATTCAAGAAGAAAAAGCTCGTAACTTTTCCAATTTCTTTTACCATTCCGACTATTGAAAGAAGAAGGGATTCCATTCAATTCCCATGCATGTTTGTTATTTATAATTAGTTGAAATTTAGAACTCTATTTCATGCTCGTATGACAAGTTATTTTATGTGTGAAATGAAATGTTTACTAAGTAATAAATAATTATCGTATTTGTATGTTTCTTTATACTTGGATTTCACTTCTATATATTGCACTTTTGGATTTATGTTGTAACAAATAAGAAATCTTTCATAATACGAGAAATCTTTTACTCACAAAAAAAAAAAGAAAAGAAAGAACGCACACACACACATATATATATATATATATATGAAAAACTTTTATAAGTGATAGAAAAAATAAAATGAACTTTTCTTCTCTTTTTATATATTTGGTTCTTTTTTTATATTTTTAAAACGGAGCATTCAAAGGTTGGGCATATAATTTGAGGGGCAACCTAATAAAGACAGCTACATCTAATAAGGACTTTCTGAAGCAAAAAAATGTATCGAAAGTTGGAGATTGGAACTTGATCGTTTGTTTGACCAATTATTCTATAAGAGTATCTGTTTTAATACATGACTTTATTTTCACTCGAAATTTGACAGTTATAATGAGAAAATTGATACATTTAGAAACATGGTTTCGTATTAATTCAAAAGGCAATAATCTATACCTTAAACGCTAAGGCAGCCTTTATCATTCGAACTCAAGTTTCCTCTTTTGCTAATTATATAATTTCTTCAGCCTTAATTATCAGAATAGGTGTTTCCTTTTTTTCTTTTTAGGCTCCCGATGGGACCATTTTAATATGAGGCGGGGTTTGCTTTTTGTTTGCATCGTTCGGCCAAAGGCAGCAGAACGTGCACGCCTAAATTTATCACCGTTTAAAGTGTAAAAAAACGACCGTAGCCTGGCCTACTAACTTTATTGGAAATGAAGGATGGATATGAGTTGCCTTTTGTTCCAACAAAAATGTATTTGAGACACTTTTCTTTATAAAAAAATTTATTTTTATGTAATTTAAAATTTAAACACAATCTACATAAGTCAAATTTAAATTGATTGGAACAAATTTAACACACAATACTTGTGAATCTTTTCTTTTCTTTTTTCCTTTTTTTTTTTTTTTTTGGGGGGGGGGTTGTGGTTGGGGTTGGGCGGGGGGGAGGGTGTTGAATCCTGAATTATTTCGTGCAGCATTTATGAAAGTTAGACGGGTAATGAAATTGTAAGTAATGAAATTGTAAGTGTTGTTTTCCTGCTTTTCTGGCAAATGCTTATAGTTTTACGACTTGATATCCAATTCTTAATTTCTCATGAAAAAATATAAGATGTTTTCTTAAGTTACGTATGTCATGTCCTTAGATCTCTATATGTTCGGGTAAAATTTAAGTTATTCAAAATTTTGTTTTGTCTATTCAGTATAAATATATTTTTAATTATAATTTTTACTTTTTATTTTACCAATTAGAGATGAATTGATGAAATCATTTCTGATGTAATACTCAACTAAAATATCAAGAATAAGAAAAATGTATCATATATATATATATAGTCACAGTCAACAACTTGGACTAGTCGAGCTTAGCTTGATATTTAACTAAACTCGAATTTAACTTAGTTCAGCCTGTTTTAAGCCCAGCTGATATATAGTATAATTAATTAATATTTTATTTTTATTTTTAATTTAAAATATTTAAGATTCAAATATTAGTCAAAAAATCTTAAAAGTATAACATTAATTGTTCTTAAAAAATTAAGAAAATTCTTGTCGAATGAAAATTAAATTTATGTTAAAAAATTACAAGTTCGACCAGGCCGAGGCTGAGCCTAAGCCAGTGCACATTAAGCGTAGACTCAACATTCATTAGTCCAAACAAAATCGAGTCACTTTACAAAGCCTAACTCATTGAGCTCAATTATATATAGAGAGAGACCATGAATGCCACCCCTATTGGAACTCCACCCTCCTATACGTTCCTTCCTTGATAGAAAACAAGGCCGTGTACAACTTGAACTATTAATTTGATATCATAAATTGTTTATTTTCCTAATAAACGAACGGTTTCATTATAGAATATATTATTATGGGTTTAACATAAAGCATTAAGTAGCTTTTTTAAGTCTTCAATTGTCAAATTCTTTTGAATATATTTCATTTAGCAACTCAGTTGAAGACTATAAAACTAATATAAAATATATACATACTTAAATTTTTGTAAATATTTGGTAGAAAATATTGAGTTGTTCTTGTGATCAAATTCTTCAAGTAGAGTAGACAACAAATTCCATTGTTTATGAAAAAAATATATATTATTCCATGTTATACGTGGATACCATCTTCTCACAAGATTCACAAAGTATAATTTTTAAAATAATATTTGCAAATTAGCCTAAAAAGATTGGGAGATCAACTTCTACCTATGCGAGAGTTATTATCTTCTAGGATAATTTTTCATTTCTACATACGTTATATTGTACTTTCTTATAAGAATGCGTATTTTATATAAATTATGAGTTATTTTTTAAAGTGTGATTGAATAAGGTTTGATTTTAAATTTTTTATTTTAAATTTTGTGAAAATTAAATTATTTATGCGAAAAAATATGAGTCTCATATTTATAATTTTATATTTAATTTTAAAATTAAATTTTATGAAATATGGTTTTAAAAAATAAAATAAAATTCTTGCAATTCTTTTTTTTTTCTTTTTAATGAGTAAATTCTTGAATAAATTAATGAATTATAGAAAATTGGACCCCTCGATCGATCCCGTGCCCAATACAACTGGGCGAAGACACTGGTGCAACTGCCACGACCGTAGGCCCTGTCAGAAACCGTACACGTGCGTGTAGACGCCTTGGCCAGCTTTGTTTTTGGGCTGGCTTGGCAGGCTACTTAGTAGGTCCATACGCAGATGTAGCCACGTATAACGATAAGGCTTAATTTGGTTCGCGTGGGAGAGGAGGAGGAGGAAGGCGAGGTTTTAACGACGTCAATAAGGGTTTGTTTGGTTTGCGAGTGAGGGAAAAATACACATTTTACTTCTTCTAAAAATGTATTTGAATTTATTTTGATTTTGTTTGCTATAAGAAGAAGTGAAGTATATTAGAAAATTTTTTTTTATTGTATGAAAAATAGAAGAAGAAGAAAGGATTTTTTATTGTGTTTATAAATTTATTCTCTTCAAAAAATTTTTAATTATAATAAAAGTAAAAATAAAGTGTATAATGATCTTTTAAAACCAAATACCTCTAAATCTATCCATTTTTAAAAGGACTGGGATTATTAATATGGAGGAGAGAGCATTTTAATCTCCTTATTTCTCTCCCTTCAATCAAATAAAATAAAATATTTATTTACTTCTTTTTTTACTTTTCCTCTCTCTTTTCCTTCCAACCGCCCAAGAGTTTGTTTAACTAAAATCACTAAAGTAAAGTCTAAATTAGAAATTTTGTGTCCAGAAAAAATATTCATAAAATATATATTAATACTAGCTGATTATTAGAATACCAAATAAATTTTATACCAACAAACGAATAAGAATATTAGTTAAGTTTCTGTAGGATTAGATAATGTTTAGGTTTAAGATTTTTTGTCTTAAATTTCATAAAAGTGAATTATTTGTATTAAGAGAGTAGAATCAAAAGTAAAAAATTTACATTAAGTGTCTTAATAAAACACAATCCAAATACCCTTATATACTAGTTGACTTTTAAAACACCAGTTCAATTTTACATGTTACTAAAAATATAATTTGATTTTGAAATTTTGTCGTGAGTTTAAAAATTAAATTATTTATAAAATAAGATATGTGGGTTACACTTAAAATTTTGAGTTTAGTTTTAAGATTGAATAGTGTCCAATCCCATCCTAAGTCTTAAATACTTACAAGGGAACAACAAGTGCCACTTGGATTCAAATTCATGAATCATAATAAGAAAACTTGAGAAGATGAAGATGAAGATGAAGAATGGTCTTAATATGCCTAAGACAAAGGTGAAGAATTGAGGAAGGATCAAAATTAGGCTTGAGAAGTAACTGGTCTTGTTGAAAAAGAAAATATAACCAATTATCTAAGAACATTGAAAAGAAATCTTGTGAATAACCAAAATGCTCCAAGAAAAAAATCATGATTTGAAGATAAAATATAGTATGGATTAGCAAAATGGAGAACTACACCAAAAGGGATTCTGTCAGAAGTCTATCATGCTTGAGAAGGATGGAGACAGATAGTCTCACCAGAGAGAGGGAGAGAGAGGGAGAGGCACCAAGCTTTAACTATGATTTTCATTCATGAAATGACATGTGTATGTTGATCGATTGTCTATTAAAGAACAAAGGATGAATAAATGAAATTTGTAGCTAACAATTTTGGAACTCAATAAAATTGTTTTAGAGTGTATATAGATTATGTTTGAGTTTGAAATTTTCTATTTTAGATTTTATAAAAATAAATTTTTTAAGGTGTATCTAGATTGGGCTTCATTACAAAAATCAATACAAATTTTCACTTTAAATTATACCCCTCTCTCATAAATAATATACTTTTATAAAATTCAAAATAGAAAATCTCAAATCTAAATTTTATCCGGTCTATCCTTGTGACCTAATTGTATTGAGTTCCAGACTAAATCCAATCTATATGTACCCTCTAGTCCAATCTTTTCTTTCACATATGATTCATTCTTTATGAAATTTAAGACAGGAGTTTTCAAATACTCTATTCAATCCTATCTTGTGAAAAGAAGATATTCACTGGACGTGTATAATTTTTTTAAAAATATTTTTTTAAAAAAATTCTACAAATGATCCGAAATAGTTTTTTAAAAATTTATTCTCATTTCTAGTTTTATTAATTTTTAAAATTTTGCACAATTAAGTTTAAAAAATAAAAAAATTTTGTTGAAAGTTTCAATACAATTCTGTAAATTTACCGCGACAATAATTATCTTGTTCTACCATCATTATGGGATTAGGTTTAGCATTGATTGCATAATATTGGGGCAGCACTAATTATTAAAAATGCAGAGGCAAGTTGTCAAACAGGGCACAAACTCTGCACTTACTTGTAAATACAAGAATTTAATGGAAGCAGGCACAGATTCTGTCTGCAAGTTGGTGTCCTTAATGGTCCAGTGCGGAAATGCTGATTTTCCTTTTTTGCTTTTTTTCTAACATTTCTTTTTCCAGTGATAAGGGAAGAGAATGTGCTTGTAAATTTAATAAGAATTAAACAACTCTCTCGACTCATAAATGCTTATTGTGGATTAAAATTTACAACCCGTCCACTATCACATTTATTTTTCTTCGATTGGAAAAGAAAACTTGAATTAATTCATCTCGGCTAAGAAAGTAGACGAAGCAGGTCGAAAATCAAGAGGTACAGTTACAATCCAAATAAAAGAGTAAGAAAATGTATTTTTATGGATTATAAGTTCTAAAAAATTGCACTTTACTGAAATGTTACTCTCTCTAATCATAATTGAATGTCCCATTTGATTTAGTATAAAATTAAAAAGTATAATTGGACTATAAAAAATTACTTAATATCTTTATTAATTAAATAAGTTAATAGTAGAACTCACATGTTAATGGAACTTAAATCTCTTAAATCAAGAGAGTAAAAGAGATTAATCATAAGACTCTCATATTAGTAAAATTTATTTTTTTTAAAATTAAAAAAATTATTATTGAAAGTTTAATATTCAGAGAAAGAAAACATTCAATTATGGTTTCGAACATCATTAAGTGCGTAGAACCCTTCTCGCCAAAGGAATATTTTAGGATTGCGCCTAAATTGTCGGTCTATAGTGTTATCTAACGAGGCAGAGCTCTTCTCACATAGACTTTAGTGGTGCTATTCTGACGGGACCAGTACTAAGCACTGATTTTTTACTTGTCTGATATGTTTGTGAGACTAACACGCAAACCAACCCATACATTGAATTGTGAGGAGATTATTGATCCGTCATCTCCAAACCCATCCTTTTTATCCAAAAAAAAAAAAGACATTCAATTATAGATATTATAAGAAAAATATAGTCATTCAATTACGGAAGAAATGAGTATAATTTTATAATATAATTGTATAAAATTTATAATTAATAAAATAGTTGGCTGACTAGTATATCTATCTATCTATATATATATATATATATATATATATATATATTCCCCCCTCAATGCACATGACATGAATCACAATTGCACGATGAAGAAAATCAAGCTCCATTCAAATTGGAGGTGTGAGATGCCCACTAACAAAAGAGATAAATAAAAGGTACTCAACCATATACTATATGTGAGATGCCCAACCTGCCTACTTGAAGGATATAAATTTTGCAAGGTTATTCTTTCCACTAACTTCATTAATTAATAAAAAACTGTAATAACGTGCTTATAGTCACATAAACCTTCTTTTTTTAAAAAAAAAAACTTATAACCTTCTAAATTGTTGTATCAATTTTAAAATATATATTTAATTTTTAACGAATTAGGTAATTTGTTCACCACCGTTAATGAATTTGGGCTAGTCGGTTCGGCACAACTTGGAACTAGCCAAGCTTAGCCATGACTAAGCTCAACCAGAGGGGAGCTGGGCTACTAAAATCATTTTTGCTAAGAATAATGTATTGATTGATGTCTTATATAAGGATAATATATCACGTATATGGTATAAATAAAGTAACTTTTAGAGGTTAATATCACTAAATTATTTCTATGTTTGGGGTAAATTTTATTTTATTCTAAAAAATATTTTTGTATCACTTTACCCTTTTTGTTAAAAACAGATCATTAATTTTATTTAAATTAATTAAATATTTTATAAATTTTATTTTTACCCTTGATTTGACTAATTTTTAAAAAATAGTATCAGTAAACCTCCATAGCATTTGGAGTTATTGTCAGTTTTATCATATAATATTATTTTTTATCAGTAAATCACATCTATTAAATTCAATATAGTAATTTTATTTATCAAAAAAATTCAATAAGACAAATTTTCAATGCCTAAAAAATTCAAAATCAATCCAATCCTAGATGGAGAGCATAAGGTTAAATTTTGTAGAGATCATAGGTGTTCATTATTAAGTTTTAAATGAAAATAAAACTATACAAAATTATACTTTTTTAAAATAAAAATTTGGTTCGATTTGGTTCAATTTTACATATCTAATATACTCTCAAAATGTAATTTTTTGTTTTAATTTATGGAAATCAAAATGAACCTAAAATATCTTTAAAATTTTAAAAATTTTATTTTGGTTTAAAATCGAACTGGAATAAGAAATTTTATTGAATAATTCATAAAATTATTTTTAAAAATTGAATAGAAAAGAATTTTAATTTTATAATCAAACCAAATTAATTTATTTCAATTTGAGTTCAATAAAAATTTGGTTTAGTTCAATTTTCATGAAAAGATTGTAAAATCAAATTAAAACAAAATTTTCAAACAAAAAAATCAATGAAGATAGAAATAGAGCATTGCTTCCATAATACACATTGATTGGAGTTGGAGGTGACAAATTTCAGCATGAAAGAACATAAAAAAAAATTAGAATTTATTATGTGAAAGAAGACCTGATAGATATTTTTTTTATAAAAAATAAAGTATAATTGTTTCATTTTATCTCTTTATTAAGAATAATCAAATTTAGTAATTTATAAGTTAAGTAGATATAAAAATAATGTTATAGAAAAATAAAACTTTTTAAAACTTTAATGTGATTAAGTGATATTGTCTTTAGGTAAAATAATAGTATTTTAAATATTCATTAATGATTATTATACCTGACTTATGATTTATGGTATAAAATAATATAAAAATAATGTTATAAGATAAAATGAAAATGATCCCAAACATTAAGTTGATTTTGTGATATTAACCTTAACTTTTAAAATGTAGCACAACTTCTCCATCATAAATTTTATAAGAAAATAAAATTAGATCCACCTCAATCGTTTGCTCAAATTAAGCTCGAATTAACATATTCTTAGTTAAACGCATTTAAATTGTATTTAATCAATCTCAACTTACCAACTTTGCTAATAGCTCTAAATATTTTTAAAAGTTTAAAAAATAATTAGTATTACTAAAAATTTAAAAATATACATAATAAAAATATTAATTCAATTAATTAAAATTAGCTCAGTGGTAATGGTTCCATTCATATCTCTTCTCCCCACTCTTCTCCTCCATCATGGTATTTAAAGAATGGAAAATGCCCCAAATACAGAAGTGGTCCCCACACGCATGTGCCAACTGGATCCAAATTTCATTTTCCTTTCCTTTCTTTGGCCATTCCCAGACTACCCGCCTCTTATGCCAATTTCCCCAAATCCCTCTCTTCCCTCCTTTTTCTGTCTCTCTCTCTCTCATTTTCCTTCCTCTCCTCTATCTCCGCCGTTTCGTCTGCCCAAAAAGCCCCTTTGCTTCCATCTCCCCCCTCTCAAGATGCCCACATTTCCCCTAAATACCCACAAGTCCACTTAAAATCGATTAAAAAACCTTAAGAGCCCTTAAAAAATCCCCCAAAATTCTCTGCCTTTTCTTCTCTCCTTCTTCCTCTCCCTCTCTGTCCGGACACACTAAACAAGCTCTGCAAAATTCTCTTCTACTCTGGTGAAAAATTCTTCTAAAGTATGAGAGAAACCCATCTGGGTTTTTCTTCTCTGGCGTTATTTGTGATAGTTTCTCTCAGTTTCTTTGCTTTCTTGGGCTCTGTTCGGTGTCAGTCTGATGATGCTTCAGTACTGCAAGACTTGAAGAAGAGTCTCAATCCTCCGAGTTCACTCGGTTGGGGTGACTCGGACCCGTGCCAATGGCAGCATTTGCAGTGCGACAAGCAGGGACGGGTGACTCGGATCCAAATCGGGCATCAGGGTCTTACTGGGTCTCTTCCGGCGAGCCTTAACAAGCTTACCAGTTTGCAGGTTCTGGAGGTTCAAGGGAATCAACTAACTGGGCCGCTGCCAAGTCTTGCCGGGTTGAATTCGCTCCAAAGCCTTCTGCTTAGCAGCAATAATTTCACCTCTGTTCCTCCGGATTTCTTCAAGGGTATGGCCTCGTTGCAAGATGTTTATTTAGATTACAATCAATTCTCGTCGTGGGTTATCCCTGAGAGCCTCAAAGATGCTTCGCCGCTTAATACTTTCTCTGCTACATCAGCTAATATTTCTGGGCCTATTCCAGAATTTCTTTCCTCTGATACGTTTTCTGGTTTGACGAATCTTCGTTTAGCGTTTAATTATCTGGAGGGTGGGTTGCCCTCAAGTTTTTCGGGGTCTCAAATTCAATCTTTGTGGTTAAATGGCCAGCTGAGTAATTCTAAGTTGAATGGTAGCATTGCTGTTATACAGAACATGACCGCACTGAGTGAAGTTTGGCTGCACGGTAACTCATTTACCGGACCCTTACCAGACTTTTCGGGGCTAAGCCAACTGCAAAATTTGAGCTTAAGGGATAATAGTTTGACGGGACCTGTTCCGAATTCATTAGTTGAGCTGCCTACGTTACGTATTGTCAATTTGTCTAATAATTTGCTACAGGGGCCAATGCCAAAGTTTAACAGTACAGTGCAAATTGATATATCTGGTATCAACAGTTTTTGCTTAGATAGGGCTGGAGCTCCTTGTGATTCTCGGGTTAATATTTTGCTCGCCGTGGCTCAATCTGTGGCCTACCCAACTCAGTTTGCTTCAAATTGGAAAGGGAATGATCCGTGTTCGCCGCCATGGTTGGGGATTACCTGTAATAATGGGAATATCACGGTGGTGAACTTTCAGAGCATGAAGCTGACAGGAACAATTTCTCCCAATTTTTCATCAATCACTTCTTTGCAGAAGTTGATTTTGGCAAACAATAATCTTACGGGTACTATTCCAGTTGAGCTTACTACTTTGCCTAATCTTCAGCTATTAGATGTGTCAAACAATCAGCTTTATGGCAAAATTCCACCTTTTAAGAATAACAATGTGGTCGTCAAAACTGATGGTAATGTCAATATTGGAAAAGATACTCCTGCTCCGACAGGTGCATCCCCTGGTAGTACCCCTAGTTCCTCACAGAGTGGTGGCAGCACTGGTTCAGGGTCTTCTGGTAGTGGTGGGAAGAAAACTGGCGTGATTGTTGGTTCAGTTGTTGGTGGCGTTGGTGCTGCAATTGTGTGTGCTGGACTGGTTGTTTTCAGTCTTCATAGGGCCAAACACAAGCGTACCAGCAGTGTGCAGGCTCCGAGCACCACAGTGATTCATCCTCGCCATTCTGGGTCAGACCAGGATACTGTTAAGATTACGATTACAGGTTCAAGTGCTAATGGTGGTACTAGTGAGACTTACAGCGTCGGAAGTAATGGGACCAGAGATATTCATATTGTGGAGGCTGGCAACATGGTGATTTCAATCCAAGTGCTGAAGAATGTGACTAACAATTTCAGTGAGGAAAATATATTGGGCAGGGGTGGATTTGGAACTGTTTACAAAGGGGAATTACATGATGGAACTAAGATTGCAGTTAAGAGAATGGAATCTGGAGTAGTGACTGAAAAAGGGTTAGACGAGTTCAAGTCTGAAATTGCGGTTCTGACAAAGGTTAGACACAGACATTTGGTTGCACTTCTAGGATATTGCTTGGATGCAAATGAAAGGATACTTGTCTACGAGTATATGCCTCAGGGGGCTCTGAGCAGGTATTTGTTTAACTGGACGCAAGAGGCCTTGAAACCCCTTGAGTGGATGAAAAGGCTAACCATAGCCCTAGATGTTGCTAGGGGTGTTGAATATTTACATGGTTTAGCCCAACAAAGCTTTATTCATAGAGATCTTAAGCCATCAAACATACTTCTGGGAGATGATATGCGAGCAAAAGTTGCAGATTTTGGCCTTGTTCGTCTTGTGCCCGATGGAAAAGCTACAGTTGTGACAAGATTAGCTGGAACATTTGGCTACCTTGCACCTGAATATGCAGGTAACCTGTTTCTCATCCTTCGCTCCGCTCTACTGGTTTTACATTTGTTCTCACTATATGCTATGTTATTATTGTGCCCTTTACCGTATTATTTTTCCCATGAGTTTCTTACCAAATTCTAGATGTGTATTTTTTCTCATTTTTCAGTGTTCATAAATAATAGTTATTGTTCTCATGTTTCATACGCTGTATCTACCATAGTAGCCACGTCGTATGAAAACCATGCTAATGAGAAGTCTTGATTGGGCAGTGATGGGCAGAGTGACTACTAAAATTGATGTCTTCAGCTTTGGTGTGATACTGATGGAATTGATTACCGGAAGAAAGGCTCTGGATGAAAGCCAGCCTGAAGATCGTGCACATCTTGTCCCATGGTTCCGCAGAATGCAGCTTAACAAGGATACATTCCGTCAATCCATTGACCCTACAATTGAACTTACTGAAGAAACTCTTGCTAGCATTAGCACAGTTGCTGAATTGGCTGGCTACTGCTGTGCAAGGGAACCACATCAAAGACCGGATATGAGCCATGCTGTCAATGTTCTTTCATCACTTGCCGAGCTCTGGAAACCAGGAGAACCTGATCCTGATGACATATATGGAATTGATTATGATATGACATTGCCACAGGTAGTCAAGAAGTGGCAGGCCCTTGAAGGAATGAGTGGCATTGATGGTTCTTCGTCTTACCTTGGCAGTGGTGACAATACCCAAACAAGCATCCCTACTCGACCATCTGGTTTTGCAGATTCATTTACATCTGCCGATGGAAGGTGATTCTTTTGGAAAGTTTGGCAAAGGGCAGTAACTTTTGGGCTCTTGCTGTTTATCGTGGTAGAGGTTTGGTTTGTGTATTCCTTCCTTCATTTACCCCCATCCATTTCTCTCTTATCTAGCTGCTTCTTTAATTTGCCAGAATTGCTTCAGTTGTAGATGGATAATTATTCTCTCTCTCTCTCTCTCTCTCTCTCTTAGAAAGTTACTTTATGCAATTAGAGAGTTTCCCTCAAGGGTTCTAATTATTTTTTGGTGATTTTCCTTTGGATTGCTATGAACTTGTATTGAAATCTATCATCTTCTTCATTCTTTGCATCTCAGAAATTTGTAACTCCCTCTCCTTGTGTTAATCTAAATGCTTAGTTGAGATCCACGTTCTTTTTTAGCCTTTCAAGGGTTCAAGTTGCCCAGAAGCTGTAATAGACTTGCTCGAGAAAGGAAAAAAGCAGCTAGGCTGTAGCAGAGACTGAAGTGACTAGTTAACCGGTCTGATTATGGTGTTGACAACACCTTCTCTAAGCATGTATTAAATAAATTTTGAATTTTTTATTTATTTTAATTATTTAAATTTGAATAATTATTATTCCAAGATTCCACCCCTTGGGATATGAAGTTCTACGGTTGAGTTGAGATCTATGTCGTACCTCAGGCAGGTACTGTCAGATTACTAGTTAGCAGATTTAGATATTTATTGTGTGTTATCTGTATAGGTGAGTCAAACCTGACATGTCTTGGACCCTCTGATCTCAACAAAGGCCTAATAAGATATGGGTCCTGTCCTTTGTCATCATATGCAGTGAATTAAGTCAACCATTAGTGCTTAAACATGCCAAAAGCCCTGCATAGATGTGCATAATTATCTATAATTTCCTTGGCGATGGCATCATCAAGAGGTGCAAATCAACCAACAAAATAAACATTGCTGCTCCCATGCTTAGTCAGGGAATGATGTCAGAAACATTTGAGTGCCCTAATACAGCTCACCTGCAACATTGGATGTCGGACGTATCTGTGTTTTTCTTTTCAAAAAAATATTAATATTGATGTGACTAATATAATTATTTTAGTTTTTATTATATTAATAATATCAATTTAAAATATAATTAAAATATTTTTCATTTTTTAATATATAAATATAATTTAAAATATTTTATATTTTTTTAAAAAATAAAATATTTTTTTAAAAAATAAAATATTTTTTTAATTTAAAATTTAATGTTCATTTAAAGTTTATTTAAATAATATTTAATTTAATTAAATATATAATTAAATTTTATTTTTTTATAAAAAATTTATTTTTTATAAAATTTAAAATAAAAATTATTTTTACTAAATACAATTTAAATGCATCTTCAATATATAAATAAATATTTATTTTTGGATAAAGAGAGCCTTAACGTTTTAAATCATTCTTGCGGACGAATATGATGCATTGGGATCAAAATTTTTAATGAAATTAACAAAATATTATATAAGTGGAGGGGTAAAGCATTTGAAATCGCAATGGTTTACGCAATTTTGGGGCGACGTATGTTTGATAATGTGTGGTGGTTGGTGTGGTTGACAACTGGAATTATTTGTTTATGTCAATTAACTACGTGGGTTCTTGCAAGCTATGTCATATGTCTTTTTCGTTGCATTATATTCTACTACTTCTATCATTTTAGGTGACAAAAACCTCTCGGTGGCCATAGCTGCCTTCCTGTGTAGATAAGTCCTGTAGATTCTTTAGTGTTTTTCCTCTGTTTTTATTCTTTAGGGGACTGCTTCTGCTTTCTGTGTCTCTCCACCCTTGGCTCCTTGCGCATCTTTCACGGGCAGAAATGACTTTCAAATGACAATTGAAAATTTGCCCTTGGAGCGACTTTGGCATTGTTATTCATTCGTAGATAATTTTTCTTGTAGTTTTGGAAGATTAGTAGTTGAAATTACTTGTAATGGCTAAATAATTAATTTGTTAAAATATTTGATTTCTCTCCTTCTATTCGAAGTTTTTTCATTTGAACTTCATACGTTATTACATTACATGTGATCTTTTTTAAGGGTAATTTTGTCAATATAAATTTTATATCAGAAACGGAAGAAAAATGTAAATTGAGGAAAGAATAACTTCATTTCATGTTTTCCTTCCTCTTCTTACTCTGAAAACATTTGCAAGCAACACCAACCCGATCATTGCTGTAGATTAATCTAAACACTCCAATGGAAGCTTTACAAGGCACAGTAGCGGGCAACAGATTTCACAAGTTATTCTAATGCGTAGTTAGTTTTATCTATCATATTTGGTAGTGAAACAACTCCAAGATTAGGTATGTTTGAAGCACAAAGCCCCAACTTATTGCTTAATTCGTCATGTTTGTATCTTATAAGGTTGGTATGTTTACCAAATACTCCACAACTTATGGTAGGAAGCGAGGGAGCTGACGACAGTCAGAGCCCACTTTGAATATTATAGTTTCCGATTGCATTCGGTTCGGTCCATATTGTAAAAATAATGTATAATATTTATTTCTTGATTTAAAGTATTTGTTTTATGTCTAATATAATTTCATTCACAATAATTATTAAAAAGAATTAGTTGTAGAGGTAACAAACCATTAGCCTCGAAAATCTTACTAACAACTAAAATTTTAACACGTAGTTATATATATATATATATATATATATATATATATATATATATATATATATATATATATATATATATATATATATTATTTCAAACAATTGAGATTTGAGATGAGAATAGACCCTTGGAGTTGTGAGATGGACTCCAAAGAATCACTTTCAAGCACAAAACATTTACTTGTAATTATACTTTGAAGGAAGAAGGAAACTGAAAAGCCTTTGCTTGCGCCTTGCATGCGTAAGGAAGCCTACAAGAAGTCTGTTTTTACATTTTCCTTTTGTCTTTTGAGGGCTACGTTAGTCTTTTTAATTAATGAAAATTTTGGTAGCCAGTTCAGAAAAAGCTGTGGTTTCGTGGAGACACCCAGAAAATGAATTATAAAGAAATTGTCACTCTTCAAATACATTGAATTATCTACCTTTTCTAATCAATAATTTCTCTTTACTTCTAATACTGACATTCTTAGACATTTCAAAATATAATCCACAGAGAAAGTCAAAATAATAGCATGTCTTCTCCCCGCATTTGGCGGAATTTTTTGTATCATTTCGATGACGTGTTATATACTACAGCAGGAATATAAATTTTTTCATAAATTTTTACAAAAATTATTTTTGAAAGAAAAAATATATAAACATAATGGACCGAAAAAGTAACACTTACGGGTTACAAATCATTTATGTGTAACTGTTTTGAGATGTATTACTGAATAAATTCTACAGAAAAACTGCTAATCTATGTTTTTTGGCAAGAAATACAAGAAATTATTTTTGTTGATAGCAAATGTTTAGCAGAAAAATTAGAAATTTCAAGTTCACTCCTAAGAATTATTTTGTGACATCCAATTCTTATTTGGGGGTCAGGATTCATATAGACCGAGCCAATTATGTAATGAAATTACTATGAAAAATTAGCTATTTTTTCTTTTCTCTTTTTTTTTTTGGCAACTATATCTGTTAAATTTTGAGCATTGCAATAAAATTCGATAAAGAGAGTCGTGTTACAAATATAATTTTGTTTATTCATGACATTCTTTCTATTCTTAGCATTACAAAAATTATTTAGGTCAAAAATCGATCAGATCAATTAGCAATAAATTAGCATTTCCTCAACTTTCAAGCCATCAATCTATGTTCCTCATTCTTCCTAGGCATGAATGGAAAAAATTGCCCTTGAAAATTGCAACGCATGCCTATAGCGTAATTCTCATTTACAGATTCTATTATGACATTTGAAATTTGACAGAAACTTTTTTAAGTAACTAAGAAAAAAGTACTTGTGAAAATTATAAGCTACTTCTAAAATTAACATAACATTATTATTTTTAATGGTTTCAATAAGTAAAAATTGTTTCAAAAAGTTCCTCTGAGGTAACTTCTCAAACATAGCTTTTTAACTTATTTAAGCTAATTTTAGAAATGAATAAAAAGTTCAAAATAATTGAAAAATAGTTTTTTACTTAAAAATATTTATAAACAATTTATTTCAAGTAATTGAGAATAAGTCCTAATAGGTTTGAGTATTCCAAATGACCATCCATGAAAAAGAGACCATAAGTAGGTGCATCTAGATAGTCTCTCTATTTAAAACTCAATATAAAATTTATAATTTAAAAATTATATATTTTTTCATAAATAATTTTATTTTTACGAAATAGAAGGTAAAAATCTCAAATTAAAATTTGCTAAATCCACGCTTAGGCTCTTCTGCTATACCTAAATGCAGGGGAATGTAGATGTCTTCCCGTTGTAATAGGTCCAACTCCATACAGCCTGTCTTGCAGAATAGACTTTTGGGCTGTTCTACAAGTCTAGCCCAGAAATGCCTGCTCACTCTTGGGCTCTCTTGAGAAGCATTGTGCTATATATATATTCATTAAACAAAAGTTTCGTCCTCCTATTAGGTAGGGTTAAATCCAAAAAAAAAAAAAAAAAAAAAACTCCGAAGTTGGAGGCACTTGTCAATTGAGGACATGTACCTTTTCTTTAACCCAAAAACCCTACACCATTAACAAAATTGAAAACCAAAATGATAGAGAAAACATGTGAACTCATTTGTTCACTTAAAAAAATAAATAATTACTGGATGTGTTTTTTAAAGTAAAATTACAAAACTGTCAACAGAGTATGTCTTAGAAAGGCACCCACCCCTCTCTCCCAAATCCCTATATGGTCCCATATCTTTCTCTCCCCTTTCCACTTCCATTTTTCTCCATGCCTTCTCTTCCAACTCCTCTACATAGTATATTTATTTCACCATCATCTTCCATCTTTCTCTACCTTCCTATTCTTAGTCTTCTACCTATCCCTATCTTTTCTTCCAATTTAGTCCATTTCGAGTCTCTCCACAAATGTCTTATACTTTATCAAGTAGCAGCTATTCTTGTATGTAATGCTCATATAAAGAAATAGAAAATCATGCAATAAATTCTTATAGCCAAAAAATTCATGTTCTCAACTAACAAACCTCCCCAACTTCAGGAGTTCTTTTTTTTTTTTTTTGGACTTAACCATATTAGCTAGCTATGCTATAGTAGATTGAAAAGGCATAATAACAAGAAATTCAAACAATCTAGGTAATTTGGGACATTCATTAAAGAAGGGATAGCTGGGCCAGTCATTACTGGACTGGAGTTAGAGTGGGCTTGGCCATGACTGACCCAAGGGCGGCATAAATTCTATGGCTACAGCATGTGGACGTCAATAATGAGGAGGCTATGTCTATATCCATGTGCAGGCCGACCAATAGCAGGTCTACTTGGATTGTTTCTTCTTTTGAAAAACTTTTCAATTTGTTTTATATCTACAAATTTATTTTCAAACACACAAACTTTACATATTATACATATTAATTTTATGCATAAGTTCATAAAATGATAAACACACATGCAAAAGCACATAGGCATACATTAAAAAAAAGAAAAAAAAGAAAACACCACACATACACAAACTATATGCATATACGTAAATATTTGGGGGAATTTTATACTTGAATTTTAATTTATAATTTCATGAATTTTTTGTTGTTCCAAATAATGAAATTGAAATTTGAAATAAATTGCACACCTTTTCACCATTTTAACAAACAAAGGAACTGAATGATTTAGAGTTATTAGTTTTAGAATTATAATTTCTTAGGATTACAATTTCGATTCTAATTCTAATTTCAAGAACCAACACACAAAGTTATAGTCCCTTAACTATTTTTTTTTGTTTTAAATATGTCATTTAACTTTAATTTATATTTTGTTAAAAAAATAGTCTTTATCGCTTGTTCAACAATGGAATTGAGTTCAAACTCATATGTTTTATGCACTTGAATTTAATTTGAAAGGTAAATTAGTTAAATCTTGCCTACTTTCATAAAAAATTTCTACATATGTATACCACATGCAATCTATAATTTAATTTAACCCTAAATTCAATCGTGAATCATTTGATTTGGTGATGCTATATTTGAAAAAATGTGCACAGTCTTTGCTGGCAACTATTTTTGAAAGTGTTGAGCAAGATGTGATGATTTTGCCTTTTAGATTAAATTTATATACGCCACACATGTAAATTTTAACTAAAGTTTGTTGTGAAATCGGCAACAAAGACTATTTTAGTTGAACAAAGAAATTTGAGATTATAGTTACAACAATTAAAATTAAAAGACATAATTAAGAAAAAATAGTTATGAGATGAATTCAAAAATTTTGCCTATTTAATCCCTGAACTATTTAAGGGCGTATTTAGATTGGATTATTGTTTAAGTGGAGTTATATTAAAAATCGTAAAAGTGAATTGTTTATGAGAAGTAGTTTTATACTGGTAGCTTCGTAACTTGTGTTTATCACACAAGTTACACACAGTCAAGTTCCGGTCTTGGACTCAATTTGTGCAGTATATACAGGATTCCATCCTGGCCGTTGGATCTCACTGTCTCTGATCCAACGGCTAGAGAAGATCAGGGGCAAAGAAGGCAAATAAAATTAAAAAAAAATTTTAAAAATTTTCAAATTTCAAAATGTCTGTCACAACCGGTCTTGTCATACTGTAAAGTTGTAAAGATGGCAGCAATCAAACTCAACTTTGGAAAGAAGAAGAAATTGCTATCTCTTCTTTGTTCATTTTTCTATCGTTCTCCTTTCTCTTTCTTTGCTTCTGTCTTCCTTGTTCTCTCTTCTGTCGTTCTTCTTCTTCTGCGTTTCTAGCGACAAGCTTCTCCAATGGCCAGTACAAAAGCACCCACAGCTGAGGTAATATTGTTGCTATAATTTTCCTTATTTTTCTTGCACTATTGTATTTTTCGTCTATTTTTTTTTCTTTTTTTTTGCACTGCCTCCTTCGTTGTAGGCCTTCATTCCTCCTCTATTGCAGGCATGTGGCAACAGATAGGTAAAAAGAAAGGTAAAGAAAACGATCCTCCAAAGAAAGAAAGATGCACTGGAGAATGATTCGTGATATATTGGTGAACTACCAAAATATTTTTAATCAGTGGCTTAAAATTTTTATGATGGTGTAGAAAACTTGGAAAAAATAAAGAAGATGGAGTTTACAACTTGGGAGGACGCCCATGAATTCTACAATAGATATGCTCATCGCAAAGGGGTGCTGTATTTCGCCTAAAAGGCAAGAAGAACACTGGAAGATGGCCAGAAAACATGCACCTTTTGTTGTGGCTTGAACAATTATTTTCTGGAGTTTGAACAACTGTTCCGTTGCTAGTCTAGTGTATTTGTCAAGTATTTATTTCTAGTGAAAAATTGTTCTGGTTAATGCTTCAGTGTGAGTAATTTTGTAGTTTAGTGTGAACAGTTGTGTTGTTATGTCTTCGAAGTCATTCAGTTGAATGCTTAAGTTGTAACAACTGTTACTCCTGAACAATTATTTTTATAGGTTGTGTTGGTAGTGAACAATTATTCTTCCAGGTTGTGTCAAGTATGTGTTGGGTGTGAACAATTGTTCGGTTGGATGGCATTAATTGTTACGGTAAATTCTATGTTTTGAACAATTGTTCTGTTTTTCCTAAAAAATTATTGTACTGAACAATTATTACTTGTAAAGAGAATTTATTTTCTCTTGTAAATTTTTTGATCAATAAAAAATTCAGATGCTTCATTCAGAAAAAAACGATGATCTATGTCTTTTACAAATTTTTTTCGAACAATTGTTCGTGACTGGATTCTTAATGTTTGTACAATTATTAGGCGGATATTGTTAACCACTATTTTTTTCTTCTAGTGATCATACACTAACAATTTCACAGTGCACAAGTATAAATCGACAACAATTACTTACCGGTTGCATTTAAAATACTTACCAAGTACAAACTAATAAAAGGGACGTGGGTGAACAATTGTTCGTTCACAATTGTTCACTGAGAATAATTGTTCGTGCACAAGTGTTCTCCAAAAAATAGCAATATTCTTGTCTATCAAATTCTTATATTCTACCACAGCACAATTCTTTATCACAATGTTAGACACAAGTCTGAAGTGTTCATGTTTGGCAAATTATTGAGGGCTATAGTGTCATGTTGCCTCCGCAACTGCCCTTTCTTTCATTGTCTGACCTATTCCATAAGGCTTTTCAGTCGCTTCCGCGATCGAATGGGGTCCTCTCTCAATTTAACAGTCTTTATCAAAAATAATTGTGCTTTCGCACCAACTGGTGGACTAAGAGTTGGGTAAATATTTCAAAACAATTGTTACTGGTTGTTCATGTTCACCAATTAAGTAACTATCTAATATACAATTGTACCCTTAATGCAATGGGTAAAATAATTCATTAATAGCTAAAGAATAAACAATTTAATTTGTCCTTAAATAATTTAATATCTTGAAAATTTGAGTTTTGGTTTTGAAATGAAATAGCTTTTAAGTAGAGTTTGATATTTTAAATTTACATTGTAAGTGGTCACATGTTAGTCACATAATAGTTATTCTATAGTGAATTAACATTAGAAACAGACGAAAGACATAACATTACAACTGTTCACACTAAACTATAAAATTACTCACACTGAAACATTGACCAGAATTATTATTCACTAGAAATAAATACTTGACAAATACACTAGACTAACAACGGAACAATTGTTCACGAGAAATAAATACTTGACAAATACACTAGACTAACAACGGAACAATTGTTCACGAGAAATAAATACTTGACAAATACACTAGACTAATAACAGAACAATTGCTCGCGACCAACAGACAAAAATCAGTTTAGCCTTTATTCTTCATATCCAATTGGGCAATTCTTCAAGCTCAAAATAAGAAAAAAATAAACCAAACAATTGTTCAAACTCCAGAAAATAATTGTTCAAGCCACAACAAAAGGTGCATGTTTTCTGGCCATCTTCCAGTGTTCTTCTTGCCTTTTAGGCGAAATACAGCACCCCTTTGCGATGAGCATATCTATTGTAGAATTCATGGGCGTCCTCCCAAGTTGTAAACTCCATCTTCTTTATTTTTTCCAAGTTTTCTACACCATCATAAAAATCTTAAGCCACTGATTAAAAATATTTTGATAGTTCACCAATATATCACGAATCATTCTCCAGTGCATCTTTCTTTCTTTGGAGGGTCATTTTCTTTACCTTTCTTTTTACCTATCTGTTGCCACATGCCTGCAATAGAGGAAGAATGAAGGCCTACAACGAAGGAGGCAGTGCAAAAAAAGAAAAAAAAATAGACGAAAAATACAATAGTGCAAGAAAAATAAGGAAAATTATAGCAACAATATTACCTCAGCTGTGGGTGCTTTTGTACTGGCCATTGGAGAAGCTTGTCGCTAGAAACGCAGAAGAAGAAGAACGACAGAAGAGAGAACAAGGAAGACAGAAGCAAAGAAAGAGAAAGGAGAACGATAGAAAAATGAACAAAGAAGAGATAGCAATTTCTTCTTCTTTCCAAAGTTGAGTTTGATTGCTGACGTCTTTACAACTTTATAGTATGACAAGACCGGTTGGGACAGACATTTTGAATTTTGAAAATTTTTAAATTTTTTTTAAAATTTTATTTGCCTTCTTTGCCCCTGATCTTCTCTAGCCGTTGGATCAGAGACAGTGAGATCCAACGGCCATGATGGAATCCTGCACGTACTGCACAAATTGAGTCCAGGACCAGAACTTAACTGAGTTACACAACTATTAATAAAGACAATTCATGTGGATAAAAAATACCACATAAGTAATTAATTTTTCATTCACATGGGTTGTCAGTCGTGTAAGTTGTGTGATAAACACAAGTTACAAAGCTACCAAGATAAAACTTTTGTTTGTGAGAGAAAAAGTGAAAAAAAAAGTAAGAAAATTTTGAATTGAAAACCAATCCAAGTTAGCCTAAATTTTTTCATAAGAGCTCTTAATTTTTTTTCAAGCATTAAAAGTCCCTTAGAAATTTACAAGTGGCATAAAAAATCCTTACTATCGCGGATTCCGGTAAAAAATAATCATGTGCCCTGCACATGACATATTAGTAAGGGTAGATTTGGTATTTAATTAATTATCTTTTTATTACTACTATGTTTTTTATCTTTTCCTTCATTTTTCTCTTTTTTTTTTTTGAATTTTGTTTCTTCACTTCGTCTCCTCTTGTCTACCCTACGCCGCGTCGCTAACCCTTATCACCATTGCACCGCTGCCACCACTACTACCGCCGCCACCACCACCTTTGTAAAAATGCTTGAAGTATATTATCAATAAAATAGGAACATACTATATGCTGTTTTTTTATACTATATAGTGTAAAAAAATTTTATTATTCACTATTCACTTTTAAGAATTTTTAAATTTTTCTGAAACTTTTGGAATGCTAAAATTCATATTTATCAATAATAAGTACGTTTTTTTAAATAAAATTTAATTTATCAAATAATATCTAATTTTATATCTTTTTACATATAAAAAATTTCAAAATCGACTTCAAAACAGTCAATGTTAAAAATGAAATATCAATCTGCGTCATTTGCATGAGCAAGTGGCATTTGGAGAGATGGAAATAGCCTTCATATGGCTACTGGTGTTTAAAGATAGGTATAATTGGTGGTGGTGGTGATGACCATTGAAGAGAAAACTAGAAAGATAGGCGATGGCAGGTTTTATGGCAGCAGGCAGCAACGATGATGAGGGTGGGCAATTGTCAGATTGGAGAAGAAAGAACTTGAAAAAAAATAAGAAATTGGAGAAGAAAGAACTTGAAAAAAAATAAGAAAAAGGAAGCAAAAAGAAAAATTAGAGAATAAAAGAAAATATATTAAATACCAATTTTACCCTTATAAATATTGTCATGTGAAAGACTTTTTTTTTTTTTTTGCAGAAACAGTCATGAAGGTGGTGGCAAAATTCTTTAGGCAATTTGTAAATTGTTAAAGAATTTTTATTGATGAGAAAAACATTAAGGACTTTTATAACAAAATATAAATAGTTAAAAAATTAAATAGACAAATTTTCTAAATGAATTTCGCAAATTACTCAAATAACTATAATTCTTTATCAGGATTGAGCTTGCAAACGAGTCCCCAACTATGCCATCCAACAAAGGTGTCATTGGTGTCATTGGCTATTGGTGGGTGATTGACAGGGTTGGTCATTGTCGAGACGGCAGGCGCGTATGAACACTACCCAAAAAAAAAAAAAAAATGCTACTAAGAATAATACAACGTAAATCAGAGGAATAGTCCAGTTGTTTACCGGTAATTGCAGTGCGCGTCCAATTCGCGTGTGCATACCTACACGTGTCCGATTAGAATTAAGTCAATTAACAAGGATTCCGTACTCCTGTTCACTTTATTCGCATGGTTAATGATTTGGGAATTTTGGCATAAAATATTTTTACTGCATATATTATTATACTATATAGATGTTCCAAAGTAATAATTACTGCATATAGATGTTTCAAATAATTTTCAAGGCCATCTCATGTATAAAACTTAAAATATGTTTATAATTATTCAAAAAATTTTGCTAAATAACAAAAGAGAATATGAGAAACAAACAGAGAATGTGCTGAACGAGTAATAAATGTAAAATTTTTCAGTTTAATAAAAAGTATTTTATTAATTAAGTTATTATTTATTTTATTTTATATAAAAATGAAATAAAATATACGAAACATTTAAGGAATATACGAGAACTCATTGTAAAATACTGTGTAAGTAAAAAATTTTTCTTTTAAAATTAAAGAGCAAAAATCAAAATTTGATAAAAATTTAGTAGTAACCCAGTTCTTTTGCCCTTGTTCAAATAATATAATATTGTGTAAACACGTGGTGACATATGGACTTGCCCAATAAATTGCTTTCCTTTTATATTTATTGAATAATATATTAAATTGTATCTTTATTTCTTTCTCAAAAATTAGGGGAAAAAAAAAGAACAAACGTTAAATACTTTATCCAATTGTCTCTTGGTAACTTTTGCCCAATGAAGGTGTACTTAAATTAGGTTTTTGTTCGAAAATAATTGAAAAATATTTTGTCTTCTAATTTTTGAAAAATGTAAATTCTTGGTAAGAAAAAGCATACCACCGAAATAATAGTAGATCTATACTTTTAGTCAGTCAACTTACCCGTTAAAAGCCCTTTGCTTTATTAGTCAAACCGTTTGTTGTTTTCTTGTTTGATTAATTCTTCAAATTAAAAGCATAGCATGCCTAATTTGCCCCATCTTATGTTTTTGTTTTTTTCAGTACTACCATTTCAAACTTTCAATGGTCAATATTCAAATCCCCACCACCGTCTCTCTCTCTCTCTCTCTCTCTCTCTCTCTCTCTCTCTTTCTCTTCACAACTGTGGTCTTGGAATAAACAATTTCTTAATCTTTCCCTCTCTTTACACGCTATTGAATGTTTCCATATTATATTTGGTCGTTTACATTGAACTATTTCCCATATTTTGAAAGTTGAACCGCGTACTTTCAAACTTAGACCAACATATATAAACCCCCTCGCCATCATTATAAACCTTCATTGTAACTTCACACAACATCACAGATTCATAGTTTCATTCATCACAAACCTCTACCTGCAAATAAGCATAAGATTTTTAGTCTCTGCTAGCTTTAGTAGTTCTTGATTTGTAGTAGTTAAGATAATATAGTAAAGATGTTGTCTTGGAGAAGAAAAAGATCAGAAAGGAAGGCTGCAAAGAAGAAAGATTTGGAACAACTATCCAACATGGAGCTGGTGGTGATCCCGAGCAATTTCCGGTGTCCTATTTCGCTGGATTTGATGAAGGATCCGGTGACATTATCGACCGGGATCACATACGATCGCGACAACATTGAGAAGTGGATTGAAGGAGGTAATCATACATGTCCCATCACCAAGCAAGTATTGAGGGATCTTGAGCCTATTCCCAATCATACACTGAGGAAGGTGATACAAGAATGGTGTGTGGAGAATAAGAATTATGGGATTGAGAGGATTCCTACTCCAAGAATCCCAATCAGCTCGTACGAGGTTTCTGAGATTCTTGCCGGAATTGAGGCTGCAAGAAGCCGAAAGGACGGAGAAGGATGCCGGGAATTGGTGGCAAAAGTTAAAGCAAAAGCCAAGGAGAGCGAGAGGAACAAGAGATGCATTTTGGCTAAGGGCGCCAGCAGAGTCCTAGCAGCCACATTTGAGGCCTTCTCGGATTCAAAGGTTTCCTTCGAGAAAAACATTGAAGTTCTGGAGGAAATCCTTTCAGCATTGACAACAATGTTAAAACGTGAGGATGAGGCCAGATCTATTCTTGGATCAAGAGCTTCTTTGTCCTCCATGGCGCGGATTTTGGGTTCCCGAAGTCTGTCAGCAGCACAAAATGCTGTTTTGGCATTAACCGAGATTGTCACGTTCGATCACGCTAAGGTTGATGATCTAGTACAGAATGAAGGAGTCCTGGAAGCCTTGGTCAAGCTGGTGAAAGAGTCAATTTGTCCCACAACAACAAAAGCATCACTGCTGCTGATGTTTCATTTGCTCTCATCTGCCAGTGATCAGAAGATCAAATCAAGACTTGCGGAGATGGGATTGGTAGAATTGCTACTAGAAATTCTAGTGGACTCAGAAAAGAGCATATCAGAAAAGGCATTGGGAGTTCTCTATGAAATTTGTTGTTGCAGTGAAGGCAGAGGAAGGGCATACAGCAATGCTCTCACCATACCTCTTCTGGTGAAGAAGATCTTGCGAGTTTCGGATTTGGCCACGGAGTTTTCAGTTTCGATCCTCTGGAAACTTGGGAAGAATGAAGAAAGGGAAAAAGAAGCAGGAGATATTCTTGTTGAAGCTTTTCAATTGGGAGCTTTTCAGAAGCTCTTGCTACTCATACAAGTTGGCTGTGCTGAGAAAACAAAGGAGAGAGCAAGTGATCTGCTTAAATTGTTGAATTTGCATAGGGATAGGGCTGAGTGTATAGATTCATTGGACTTCAAGAATCTCAAGAGGACTTTTTGAGAAAATAGATTGAAATAGGAAAAGTTTATGTTCATAGTTTACAATACAATGTACAAAATGCAGAAGAAATACCACACATAATTGAAATTTTCTTCAAGAGAAGAGATCAAGATTTTTGGCATCAAAATTTCATTGTCTCTTTTCAATTCTAGAGTTAGAGAACATAAAGAAAAGGAAACCCTTATTGGAACTTAGCATTCTTTCTTTCATTGATAAAGTCTTAGCAATGTCCTTCAACTACTCTGACAGAGAAGAATTTCTCCACTGGAATTTTCAATGTCTCTATAATAATTTGGTTGGTCATACAAAGTTGAGAGTACCTACCAAATCCACAAATACACACACACACACACACACACACACACACATATATATATATATACTTTTGAAATTTTGTTTTGAGATATTAAATTCCAATTGTATAATCTGACTTCATATTGCTTCTGTTGAAGGAATTTGTGAACTATTATAAATTTCCACATGAAAGTATATCAATTAGTATGGCAATCTTCTTGAAATTCAACTTGAAGATATGTAAGTTGGTGATCCTACCGGGGGCCTAATATAAAGAAAAGTCAGATCAATTTTTTTTTTGAAAGAAAAAGAAATTAATTGACTATCTACTAAAATAGCAGTGCAGAGAGGTAAAATTCAATTTATATATGAGATAGATAGGTTAATAGAGTTGACTAAGTTAAGAGAAGAGCATATATTAGCTAAGCAGTTGACGAGATAAATAAAAGTATGAAGGACTTAGCAAAAATAAAAAATAAATAGAAGCATGAAGGGTATGAATTAAGTTCCTTATGTTGCAGATCATACGAACTAAACTAGATAGATCATTAAAATAATTATAAATACTTGAAATTAATCCTTTACGGTCACTTTCAATTTTCAAACTTTTACATCTTAAAAGATTAGCAAGTCTAAGCCCTTTCGAGATAACAATAGGGGTTTAGATTATCTACAATACTTTTGTGTAATATTTTTTATAATATTCTGAATCATATAAATTTTTATTCATATACCTTAAAATAAATCAAATAAATCTTAAAAATAAAATATTATAAATAAAAATATTACAATAAATATTAGTGATAGTATTATAGAGGGCATAAGTAAGAATGTTATATATGATCCTAAGTGAAGTGATAGCCTCAACATGTTCAATCACTATCAAAGTCCATCATCATTAGGTAACTATTCAATTGATTAAAAACAATACTAGGCTCAGTAAAAAATTTAACCTACCTTTCTATACTATATTATTTAAAATAAATTTTTATAATTAAAGATGTTTCATTTAAATTTTCATAATTAATCTTAATTTGAGTAGGTTTTACCAAATTAATATTTTTAATTAATAAAGGCAATATGATAAATTATTTATTGTCAAATATCCTCCTTGATTCTTGTATCATTTTTTTTTCAGAAAAAATTTACTTAAAATTGGATATTTAATTTTTAAATCGTGAAAAGTATATTAATATGCAAAATATAGTTCAAAAGCATATGGATGGGATTAGCATAGTTAAGATTCTTTTTCTCATGATATCATATTATAGAATTACTAATTAAGAGTTGTGAATAAAAATTATTCTTAAGATATTTACTTAGGCAAAATAATCTATACACAATTAAGTTTCTGCTAAGTAAAGTATTTGAATACTATTTCATTCCGAAACTCTAAGTAAGGTTCCAAATGCGGGATTTATGTATTCTTTCACAAATAATTCAACTTCAACGAAACATGAGATAAAAATTTTAAAATTAAACTCTATTTAATTCCACCTAATCGTTGCAAAGCATTTAGAATTGTTAGATACATAAATCAAATTTGAAGTGTTTGGTATTCAACTATATCACACTAACAGTAACTTATATAAAGTAAAAAATTTTGTAATTTTACCTAATGTATAAAGTAAAAGATATGGACAGAATTACCCATTGTATTTGCGCTCCTTCCATCTTTTATAGGAAAAGAAGAGAATCTATATATATATATATATTACCAAAATATTTTTACTCTCTCTTCTCCTATAAAAGTTTTGTGCTTCTATTCTCATTTTCTAAAATTTTAAATTTTTAATTAGTTAGAAAAGTTTTGATTGGCTAAAAGATTTTAGACTTTTAAATTTATCTATTTTAAATTTTAAAACTTTTAAACTTCTTATCACATCTCCACATCTCTTATTACTTACCCATTATTAAAATTAGTTAAAATTAAATTTATTTTTTTCCAAACACACATCTAGGACTGTCAATCGAGTTGGGTGAGCTGGGCTTTGTTAAGCCCGAGCTCGGCCCGATTGATAGCGGGCTGAGAAAATGTGAGCCCAGGCTCGACCCTTTGGGGCAGAGCTCGGGCTCGGGCGATTTTTTAAAAAATTTATATAAAAATAATATTTTTTAAATAATATAATAATATTTTTTAATAATATAATAATAATATTATTATAAAAAATATGTATAAATATATATATATATATATATATATATATATATATATATATATATATATATTATTTATACATATTTTATGGGTCGGGCTAAAAACAGGCTGAGCCTACCTCAGCCCGAGCTCAGCCCAAAACCTTATTCGGGCTGAAAAAACCAACCCGAGCCCGTAATTAAACGAGTCGAACGAGCCGAGCTCGGGTTGGCCCGGCCCAATTGACAGTCCTACACACATTTATACATCTATATAACTATACATACATCTATACACACATGCATGTGTGTGTGTATATATATATATTTTAAAACACTTTTACTATCTCTCCTCCTATAAAAGCTTTGTACTTTTATTTTTATTTTATAAAATTTTAAATTTGTAATTAGTTAAAAATGTTTTGATTGGCCAAGATATTTTAGACTTTTAAATTTATTTAAATTTATATTATAACTTTTAAGTTTTAAAACTTTTAAACTTCTTATTACATCTCCATATCTCTTGCCATTTATCCATTATTAGAATTACTTAAAATTGAATTCATTTTTTTCCAAACATACATCTATACATACATACTAGCCTAAACCCGTGTGATGCACAGATATACTTTAAAAATAAAAAATATTAAAATTATATTTTAAATATATATATATATATATATATATATAATATTTTTTACCTCTCAAAATATATGTGTTTAGGAAAAAAATCAAATATCACCAGAACAATAAAATTTTATTTGTTCAAAAATATCAAATACCTTCTTTCCCATCTTAAGCTCTTAACATTTGATTTTTACCTATTTTATTCCTGTCAAATATAAAATCAAGAGTAATATTGATTACATCGAATATACATTTAACTTTTTAAAAATTTTTAATTCACATACAAATATTACAAATGTCTTTTTGTAAAACATAAATAAAATGTATTATTTATTAAATCAAAGAAATTTCAACTTATTTAAACTCTTATTAGTTTGCAAAAGCTCCCTTATTTGCTTCATTAATCAAGTTGTTTTTTCTATTTTTCCAAAAAAAAAATCCTTAATGCCAATCTATTTCCCTTTATCAATAATAAAGAGAAATTATAATTATTAATTTTTTTGAACTGTAATTTATAATAGCATTTTCTAATTAACTTATTAAGTCAGATAAAGAACGGTTTCAAAATGATCTTAATAGATTATATAATAAAGGAATTAAAAGTTAATATATCTAAATGATTTCTTATTTTTGAGGCTTTTTTTTGAGCGATAAATCAAAGTAAATGAAAATTTAAACAAAGTATTGATATTGAGGTTTAAATAAAAATTTATTTATTTCACTGTAAATTATATAATGTTTATCTGTTTATTTTCTCCTAATAAGTAGATAATTATTTTGGTATAATACTTTAATAAATATAAGTAAGAAAGATATCGGGAGATACAATAATAAAATATAACATAAAATGAGAAAAGAAAGTATGAAAGAGAAGAAAAAATAAAGAAATTAGAAGAACACCAGAAGTAGATGTTATGAGCAATGTTATTGTGGTACTAAGAAATCCAAGAAGATAGAATATTAGCAAATAGTACATAATAGGTAAAATAATGGAGTAGGAAACATAATGTAAAATTTTTAGTCTTAAAACCTAGGATCAAAGGTGAATGAAACAGACAACTCTGATATTTTTAAAAGAAAAAAGAAAAAAATAGAATACTTACATTTACTTATGAAGCACCAAAAATTTAAGTTTGAAAAACTATCATGTAGGCAACAATTCTAATCCAAAATTTAAACAAATTTTAGTGTAATTAAATAAATAAAAAATATTCATTTGCATTGCTTAAGGATGCACTAATAAAATACGCCAAAGAAATTATCAAATTTTATATTACAAAATAAAATACATATTAGATATCGAGTGAAGGAGTTCAATCTAAAGAAATAAAAATCTTAAATGAAGTTTTAGGTAATTCAATCAAATTAAAGTAAATACATCATTTAAGAGAATAATAAAAGGATTCCAAAAGAATTGATAAAATACAACACTCAAATGCTTATAAAAAACCTATAAATCAAATGAAGAAAGAAATAAAGAAGTGAAAGAATTATATTAAGATTAACGATAAAAAGAAAAAGTATAAAGAGTGTAACTTTTGGATATGAAAAGATTTAAGCAATAATTAAACTAAAAAAAAGTGAAAAAGGTGGTTACATTTTAGGAAAGAGAAAAGAAGAAGAAAATAATGTACATAAGAAAATAATAATGATGTGCATTGTGTGTGAAAGAAATGGGTAGACATTCCAAATTTAACTTTAATAAATTTAATTTAAATTAAGAGATTGTATTAAACAAAAATGATAAAAATAAAAATTATGTTTGTTGACAATTAGTGAATAAAGTTTTACTTCTACAAAGTAATTGGAAATAGATAATTTATTTTTCTAAAAAATATGAAATTCAAAATTCAATTTAATATATAAGTATAAATTTATTTTAATGGGTTGAAAATAATTTTAACCAATGAAAAATTTTAAAAGTAATAATTAAAGTCTCAAATTTTTACAAAATAACTTAATATATAAAATTAAAAATTATAATTAATATATAAGTTAGTTTAAAATTATTTTAATAGATTAAAAATGATTCCAACCAATCAAATTTTGAAGACTAATTCAAAAAGTAAAAAATTTAAGAAATTAGGATAATTTAAAAATCAGTCTTAAAATAATTACTTACTGCTACTATCCAGATAAAAAATACAAAATTCACGAAGTCTTTACTTCCTATTCTCCTAATGCATAGCTATATTAAGAATTACTCTTTCCTTTTGAGGGAAAAAAAAGAAGAAGAAGAAATAGAAACTTTCATCTAAAAAGAGAAATGAATATGACTACCTTACATTCATTTCTTTAACAGCTACTTCTTAGATTGTGAGTAATATTAAAATATATATATTACTCTTTCTCCTCCTCCAAAATGTTTCAAACTTTATTCCTAATTTACGTTATTATATCACAAGATCCAAAAGGTTCTTTAATTTATGATTTATGAATTATTTTACGGGTTCTTTCTTTTATGCTTATCAGAGACACAAAAGGTTCTTTAGTTACTAACATCTTTTTTTTTTTAAGTTTAAAGTTTATCCAATAACTTATCACTTATGCAACAATCCATAAATATTTCATTTTCCTCCTTTGAAGGTTATAGATCAAGAAAAAAGGTACATTCGGATTTGATACTTAAACTAATTTACATGCTTCGTATTTTTAATGTTTGGACTAATAGATTTGTTTAGCATCATTGCAGATCTATTAGGTTTGCTTGACAGTGTCATTAGGAGAATGAACACCATATAGAAGGTATTGTGAATTTAGCATATTGTATTTCATTTGTTTATGCATTATTCTTTTTTCATTTGTTATTGGTCATGTTATATATAATTTTTTTATTTTTTTCAAAAAAGTCTAAAAGACCTGATGGAGAGAAGGAAGGAGAATAAGAATTATAAAACTATCTCATATTGTAAATTTTCTTTTTTTTATTAGTTTCTCAATATTCTCACTTGCAATTCTTGAAACCATTCTTTTCAAGGTATATTTAGGTTTATTATACTTACTTTGTATGCCTTTTGTTCTTAATTCATTTAGAATAATACTATGCTAACAAACATTCAATTTTGTTTAAGGAAATATTTTTTCTCTAATAATATTATTATTTTAAACATTAAAGTTGAAGTCTTTGAAATTTATTAAAAATTAATATTATGTAATCTTTGAATGATGTTTGTTATTTTTTGCTTTAAATTAATATTATGCACCTGTGCATTGCACGGTTTTTTTTAGCTAGTATTTATATATTTTAAAATCTTAAAAAATATATCTATTTTTAAAATTAAATGTCCATATTTTTGTACAAAATAAATAATAAACAAACATTTATTTTTGAATGAAAAGGATAAATCCTGTTTAGAATGCCAAAAGAAAAAAAGAAAAGGCAATCAATTTGTTGTGAAATTGCCCAACATTGTAAGATCCGGCCCACTTGAATGACAAGAATAAATAAAAAAATGTAAAACAAACATAAAGAAAATTGGGCGAAGATTGAAAGAAACAGCTCTTTGAGCATACCTTTTTTCTTCTTCCTCAAAACCCCTAACACAAAGAACTCACCTGAAACCCTAGAATCGAGAGCAATTTCAATACTCTACTCTTTCTTCATTCATGAAAACTCCCGAGATTACTGTTTCTTCACTTTCTATCATCTTTCCTTGAATTTGTCTTCAATCCCCAATTCCAAGAACCAAAAGCTTGTGGGGTTTGTCATTTTCGGAGAGGGAAGATGTCTCTTTCGCAGGTGCAATGTGTGTATATAACAGAAGAAGCCATTAAAGAATTGAAAAATGGGAATTTGAATTTCAAGTTTCCCAATTCTGCTCCTTTTCTCCGCTTCCTCTATGAGCTTTGCTGGACTATGGTAATTTATTCAAATTAATTGCTTTTTAGTTGTGGGCATGTGAATATTTTGCTTTCGGCCTTTTTCGGAGCTTTTATGAAACTCTTGGGAAATCAGGTTCGCGGGGACTTGCCGTTTCAGAAGTGTAAAGCAGCTTTAGAGGCTGTGGAGTTTACTGACTGTGCTTCAGAAGAAGAAATAGGATCAAATTTTGCAGATATTATTGCCCAAATCGCTCAAGATGTGAGTCTGAGCATTTACGTGTTCTTTTATATATCTTTAGTTTGCAGAGTGGACATGGATAAAGAATTCCCCCCTCCCCCGCGGAAATTCCGTTCTATTTTGACTGAATGATTGCTCTTTGTTCTTAGATTTGGTATGTACGGGTTCACCGATTTCTGTGTTCTTATGTTGTTTTAACGTGCATGTTCAATTGCTTTGTGGTGTGGGAAAGAAAGCCAGAGGAAAAATGATAAAATTTTTTTAGAATAATTGAAAAATGACGCCATTGGCTATGTTTCATTTTCATATTTAGATTTGAAAGAGGACCTCAGTTTAGTCTTTGGACTTGTCTACACATTATTTGGTGGGCATATTTTCCAAGGTGATTTTCTTAATGGGATTGAGAACAATAAAAGTTGTAGAGGGATTATGGTTGGTTTCCATCTTTTGATTGGGGGGAGGGAGTTGCGGATGGGACATTGCTACGGCTGTTAATTGGTTGGCTTTCAGTTTCTCAGTTTGATAACATTTTAGCTTGGAATAACCTAAATCTGGATTTAGGTATATACATTTTTGCTACGTTGGATTTAGGTAAATATGTTGTTTGTAAATTGAAATGATAAATTTTGTTTACTTGGTTCTGTTAGGGTCCGATAGATATTTAGGGCAATCGCTGCTAGGGCATTTGAAATCTATATCAGGCCTTCAAGATTTGATCAAGTTAAATATTTGGTTATTGATATGCTCGGTTATTTCCATATGCACCTTAGAAAACATTTAGAAACCATAAATTTGAAAAATAAAAAGTAGCAAGATTATAGTCTTGATTGGTTTTTGCTAGTTTTATACTCTGAAAATTTGCAGTCTTAACAGCTGAATAATGCTCAAGTTACTGAACTAAAACCTTGCCAAAGAAAAATGAAAATTTTCATTAATTTTCCGTTTGACACTGCTTTTAACACCCTCATGCTACATTTGTTTGGGGCAAAAAATGTAATTCATGATATGAAATGGATATGGAGATTAATGGATTAACATTTAAGTTGTTTGGTTTGAGTACAAAAGTAAGAGTGAAGGTTTCATGGCAGTTTCACTTCCCGTTCCTCGCCCTCCCAGATTGGAGTGTTGAGAAGAGGTGAAAGCATTAGTCAGCTAAATAGCCTGATTTTTCAGTTTTAGAAGAGAAAGAGCTAGATTATTGGTGAAGTAAAGAAATATTTCTCCCTTTTTCTCCTGGTTTCCTTCCCTTCCTCTCCCCTTACCAAACAAAATGAAGGTAAAGAGAGGTGAAGTATCTGCTTTTCCTTCCCTCCTCAGAATACTTAGATATGGTGTTTTTTCTTCCATTTTTTATCAGCTTCTCTAACAAATCTAACATTTCTGTGTTTTTCATGTAATTCTTTGCTTTGTTAGTAGATGATGAAAGGTGCATGGGGCTTTTCTTATAGTGTTGAATTAAAGAGTGCTGTAAAAATAGGTAAGAGAATCATTTGGAAGGGGACGTGAGAGCTAGATGTGGAACTTCCTTTTTCAATTTTTGTTTAATGCACGTCCATATGAAGCTCATAACAAGTGGTTGAAGAGCCTTCAGTGAAGGGTGCTGGTTAAGGCACAGAAGACCAGAAAGAGATCATGCTTTAGTTTAGTTTTGGTATTTTATATTGTCCATCCTTTGAAGCATTAAATATTCGTTGATGTTATCTCGGACCATCAACGTTGTTTGTTGTATAATATAAAGTGTTAAGAGTTAATGCCTAGACATTCCTGTGGTAAACAGTAACCTAGATAAGTTAATCCATCCTTTGTTTTTCCCTTGCTTTCTCCATTTCCTTCTCCATCTACTTCAGAAATCTCTGCCTTTTCCCTTCTCTTCCCTTCTCTTCTTTTACTACTATCAATTCCTTTCTTTTTCCTTTATTTCTAAGTCCAGCTATCTCAACTAATTTTTTACTTTTTATTTTACTTTTGCTAAGTGGTGGTGTTGTTTCTATTCCCCTCCCGGGCGTGTATGTGTGTGTGTGTTGGAAGCTGCAAAATTATGCACCAATGGATATCGTACCTGGAGATTAATAGATATACAGTGCCTGATAGTATATATGCATATTAGAATTTTTTTTAAAAGCTATTGACCAATGGATTCAGTACCTAGAGATTTACCAAAAGATATGCATATATCTTCTCCTTTAACGTATCTTCTAAATAGCTGATTTTGCAGTTTTTTTACCCCCACCAAAAAAAAAAAAAAAAGAAAAAAAGAAAAAGAATGCTACAAGTATTTTAAATCGCACTGTTTGAAACGATCTCTCAAATACTCTTAATTGCCGCATATTTACCTCATCATTTGTTTTTATCCTCTTCTATCTTTCTCCCTCCTTCATTGTTTCTTTATCCTTTCCTTGTAAAATAGGAATAGGATCTTCTGGTGACCACCAAAACTTTCAATATGAATTCCATGTTTTGCTTATCATAAAATAGAAGTCTCTTTGGGTTTAGGGAATCTGATATCTTGAACTATTCCAACTTTGAAGAGGTCATGATGTTCTGTCTATTATTGTAAGTGCCTAAGTAGTTTAGAGTAATTTTAACTGCTATTAATAATATGCCTACTCGGAGAATTTTGTGAAACCTAGAACAAATGATTTTTAAAAGCAAATTTGCAAACTGTTGGCATTTCTTTCCGGAAAGGAAAGAAATATAAAAAAAAGTGCAAGCTTCTTATTCAAAGTTTGCCATTGTTACATCGTCAATAGACTTTTATTGATCGTGTGGAAATTCAAGATATAAAGTTTTTACTTGGATTCTTAAGAAATAATGAGTAGCTATTGCAATCTACTTTCAATAAAGTGCCTGGATCTCAAGGGAAGATATGGGATTGAGAGGAGAAGATTTAATGTGATGACTATTGTGTCTAGATCTAAAAAGAATAGTAAAAAAGAGGGAAAATAATAATTATTTAAAATAATTGCTTCTTCCTTAATTCCATCTCGGTGGTGTTCAGAATAATTTTAGGCGTGTTTTCTGGTAGAGTGTCAGATTTGGAAACATTTGCCACAAAGTGGCTGTTTTGAAAAGAGCTCTCCACTTTTTGTTTGTCTAAATAGTATAGTTAAGAAATTGATAGTATACAGATGCTAATTGTGATGAAACCTGTCATAATATGCAATATGTGGTCTGGAATTAAGTTGAAAGCACTGCTGTATTTGCTATGAACTTGTGAGGCTGGATGCACTTAAGTTTTTGCTTATCTTGCTTTATGAAGTTTGCAGTTTTTCAGAGTTGAACTATATTGATATATAACATATGGACTTGCTCTGCAGCTCACAGTGGCTGGAGAATATCGTTCACGCCTTGTAAAAATGGTAAGCATAGAGGGCGTCTTAGATTCGTTTTTCTATGCTTATACTGCTTCTCCATTTATCAGTTTTGCATCTTATTTTTATTTTTCAACCTGATAGCTGTGCTCAAGTCAGTTTCAGTAGCTATAGCTATATGAATTCCATTCAAAGGTCTTGTTCTCATTTGCTGGAGCTTTCTTAAAGCTCTGGAAAAAAAGTTCTTTTGAAGAAGGCTTTTTGGAATCTAATATAACATTGTTATTTTAAACAGCATTAATAAGCAAGACAGTTCTGAAAAGCACATCCTGCTTGCTTCTCAATAACAGCTTTTTTTAACCTTTTATTTATTTATAACATACAAAAAGAGCCAAAATCAGTGGTGGAAAAGCTGCAGAGAACAACCCAAAGTTTTTTCCTGCTTAAAGAAAGCTGAAAGAAGCTTATTTTAAGCAATTGGGAATAGGCCCAAAATATAACTGAATTTTACATCTAGGTGTTTCTGATCATGAGTTTGTCCTGTTGTTTCTTATTTTTCACTGAAGCTTTTCTTATGTTGGGTTGATTTTGGCTTCTGGCGGCTAATATGATCTCCCAAGTATATGCTTGTTGTTGCATGGAGTCTGTTAGTTATGACTCTCTAAACTCTCTCTGGAAAATATTTAGATAGATTTGTTCTAAAATTGCATGCGACTGAACATACTGTGCGGTTAAGAGTTGTTCAAATGATTATGCGCTTTTTGCTCCCTCGGGAAAACGGATTGAACGTATTAATTATTTAATAATTCCATTGATGGAAAGAATAAGTAGGTAAAAGATGGAAGATGAATTCAGCGGTCTTGTTTTACAATGTGGGATAGACATGAATTTGAAGTACTCTTTTATTTCTTTTACCTAATTTGTGGTGATTTTATCCATTCTCATGATTTCCTTGCCAATCTCAGTTTACGCCTTTAATTTTTCTAATTGCTTTTTGCTTTGTACGGCTCTTTGTTCAGGCAAAATGGCTGGTGGAAACCACATTGGTCCCATTAAGATTTTTTCAAGAGCGTTGTGAGGTTTGGTTTTTTCTGTTTCTCAGAAGCATGTGTGTTAGTTGAAATTTTTTTTGATATGCGTGCTTTATTTGAAATCATTAGTTAAAGTTATTGGTGTAAATTATCTTTTGTCATGTCTTTTAGGAAGAATTTTTGTGGGAGGCTGAAATGATCAAGATAAAGGCCACAGACCTGAAGTCAAAGGAGGTAACCCTGGCTCTTCAGTTACTTGGGCTTTGATTGACGTACTTATTTGTTGTTTAACACTGTTGGATTCACCATTTCTCCTAAGTTTCCTTTCCATGATATCAATTCTATGACATGTCAATCAATCCAATTTGACTGTTTAAAATTTCTTGTTCTTAAGATGAACTATGGCAATTCTGTTAAGAAATCTGGGGAAGCAGGACTTTTCTCTTCTAAAGAATTGTGTGTTGAGCTTTCCTTGTATCCTTTTTTGCTGATTTCCTGTTCTTTGGATTTTAGGTCAGAGTAAATACACGACTTCTTTATCAGCAAACTAAGTTTAATCTTCTTCGAGAAGAGAGCGAGGGTTATGCCAAGCTGGTATTCTTCTACATCTTTTTTTTCTTTCCTTTACTATATTTTATCAATGAGTCACTGTCTTGTAGTTTATCCAGGTTATCTTCTATCAGGACAATGCATGTTTATTCCCCAGTGCTGATAGTAAGGGTTTAAAGGGAAGGGACAGGCGGCTATGCTCTCTTATTATTATTACTATTATTATTTTTGGTTGTGCCTTGCTTTTCTGAAAGTTTTCATTAGAATTATATTAATATTTCTCATTTGGCCTTGCCACATATCTGAAGGAGTTGTGGGGTGGTAGAAAGAGATTGAGATGGTGGCTGGAATAAGCTAGACAAGAGTGAAAAGGGGAAGAGGAGCTTGACTGTGGTTGTAATGGTGGTGGTGAAGGCAGTGGCAATGGCGACAGCTGATGGAGTAGAGGATTGATGTGTTAGCGGTGAGAGAGGTTCACTGGTAGATTTGACATGGGGAGGGGGTGGGAGAAAGAAACATGAAAAGCTCCCAATTCTCGGTTGCCTTCCTATACCACTCAATAACACCGGAGGTATCACTATATCAGCTCTCATACACAGATTCAATCAGATAAAAATTCAATTCCCCGTTGTATATTAGAGATTGCACCGAGTTAAGTCAAAACCAATAATCAGATACATCTGTATTGGCAGATTGCTAGAGAGAAGTTACAAATAGAGTGGTGGAAGGGTGGAGAGTATTATTGAGATGAGGGGAAAAGAATGTTTGTGGCAGTTGGAGTTGCAAGAAGGAAGAGGAAGTCGTGAAAGAGAATGTGGGTGTTATCAGGGACTTGATAAGAAGATTAGGATAAGTTTCCGTTTTGGTGGTAATTGGTAATTGCTAATCACTAATGGATTAGGGGGAGCTTTTGTGCCACAAAATGGGTTGTACCCATCCTTGTTTTGGCCAACATTTTGTTTTAGCTCCAAGAGTAACGTTCTCACCTTGGGCTGCCCAAATGGATTATAGCCCAAGATTGCAATTATAATTCTTAAACTTTTCATGTTTGAGGTCTTTGGTCAATTAATTGTTTATTTTGTTCATTTGCTGTTTGCACATTTTTAAATAGCTTTATCTTTTGACTTCTGCTTCTCTATCTTCTTTTTGAAGCATATTACTTGGGGTTACCTGTAATCCCAGTGTTTTAAAACGCGAACCTCCTAGGTTTTATTCCTCTCATGTTTATATTCATCTTTTATCATCGCACATGTATTTTCTAAGTTACCTTCTTTTCCACTAATCTTCAATTGGCTGTGGATTTGTAGGTTACGCTTCTCTGTCAGGTTCCAGAAACATCATCTAAAAATGCATCAGCTGCAGTAGTGGGCACCATTAAGGTTACTTCTTGCACTTCTACTAGTTTTAGTTGTTTATTTCTTTTGTGTGTTTCTAAGTGACGGATCACTTGCAGTCATTGATCGGACACTTTGATCTGGATCCGAACCGTGTATTTGATATTGTAAGTTTTTCCTTTTTGGTTCTTTTTCTCTATTTTATTTTTTTCTCTTTGGCTATGTTTCTTGTTATTTTGCAAAACAGTCTTGCTGTAAACGCTTGTCCACCTTAACTTTGTGATGTGTTAGGTTTTGGAGTGTTTTGAACTTCAACCTGATAACCGTGTCTTCCTGGAGCTGATTCCAATATTTCCAAAGGTATGGATAAATGTGATTGTTAAATATTCTTTTCATCATTATCATTTGTGGTCAATCTTGATCCACTCTTTTCAGATATTACATGGAAATCTTTTTCCACTGCTCTCTTTCCCATTTGCAGTCTCATGCATCACAAATCCTTGGTTTTAAGTTTCAATATTATCAACGCGTGGAAGTAACTAAACCAGTGCCAAGTGGGCTCTATGAGCTTACAGCTTTATTAGTGAAAGAGGACTTCATTGGTGTTGATAGTATGTAAGTCTTTTGCCTGGCCATTCAGTTTGAATCTTCATTGTCTTTTTGATTTATCTTTTGCCCTCTTGGACTAGTCTGTGTGTTCCTGCAACCTAAGAGTTCTATATTTCACCGCCTCGTACATTTACATACCACATTGGCCTGCATCATTGTATAACACTTGTAGATCTTTGGTGTATTCTTGATATGGACCCTTGTGCTTGTAATGAGGTTAACCACTTGTCCAGTATGAGATAAAACTAGGGCTTTAAGTGTCATAAGGCTGACAAGGGCATATTAAGAAATTCCAAATGTGCTGAACTGCTTTACAAAGCTTCTTAATTAGCAGTTGAGTACGAGTCCAAATTGCATAGAGCTACACGAAATAGGTTGGAAAGTAGAAATTGGTTCCGACTGCTATTTCATGTCACAGCATTTACTGTTTTAGTTGAGTACATTAGCAAGCTTCCTTAAGTGCCATGATATGCAGTTTGTCTGAAATTATCCAAAAATGATAATAAAAACTATGAAGTCCTGTTGTTACCTTCAAATTATTTTTGTGTCACCTCGGTACCTTCCATTAGCATTTAGAATTTTTAAGAAATAAAGACATGTTCATGACATTGTTGCCTTTTCAAATTATTGAATTCCATACTGAAGTATTTGTTCCGTAAAGTTATTTATTTATTTATTTTTGGTTCTTTCTTCCATTTTTCTTCTTTCCCTGTATGAGACTAGCCACAGGTAATTTTGACGCTTGGCGTAAACCATTCCCATCAGTCTGCGTATGATTAGACTTTATGTTTTGCATTGAACACATTTAGAGAGTCATGTTAGTCAAAAAGTCCAAAGAGAACACACTTTATGCACCAGGAGTTTGGTGGCTTCATCTACCACTTTCTCTTGTTATTATGTTGTTAGAACTTTGCTCATGTCCTGAATCTGACCCAAACTGATACCTTTCAGAAGTTTTGTCATTAAGCAAGTCGGATAACCAGGGTTGATTACAGTATCATATATTTCTCAAACAGGGATGATTCTAATAGCATGATGGTGAATTCTGTTTATCTTAATCTTTTCTACCTCTCTCTCCTTCCCCATCCCTCCTCTCCTTCCCTCCCCTCTCTATCTCTCTGTCTCTGAGATTAATAACTAGATATATCCTGGCTCTTTAATGTCATGTTCTAGCCTGATATTAATCTGGTGGCCTAGTCCATTAAATTCTTGTCTGTACTTTTATCAAATAATCTCTCTCTTTATTTGCATATCTTGCTTGATTATGCTAATGGATGGCCTTCTGTGGATCCACTTTTATTCTTCTGGTTTTAACTATTGTGACACTCTCTTCAGATATTCCCATTTACTTCCGAAGGACGAGGAGGCTCTTGAGCAGTATAATGTTTTCGCTGCTAGGAGACTTGATGAGGTAGTCCAACTTATGTTGTTTACGGATCATTCTTATCTGTTCTCTTGCTTTGGGGGTCTGTTTAGCTATTGTAGCTCATGGTGCATGAGCAACATGATGCGCAAACCTGCTGTTATTTTGTGCTTCTCCTGGACCCGTTGCTATCCCTTCTTCCCTTTTTTAATGGTTTTGTAGCCCCTCCTCTGTGCAATTCTCTTGTTCCCTTTGCTTCAAATGTAAAAAGAGGCAAAATCACTCGGTAGAGAAGTTATGTTATGGCATGGATGTTTAACCTGCAGGCTAATAAAATTGGAAAGATAAATCTTGCTGCTACTGGGAAGGATCTTATGGAAGATGAGAAACCAGGAGATGTAACTGTGGATCTTTTTGCTACTTTGGACATGGAAACAGAAGCAGTTTCTGAGCGATCCCCAGAGCTTGAAAATAGTCAGACGTTGGGCTTACTCATGGGGTTCCTTGCAGTAGATGATTGGTACTTAGATATTTAGAATCTATCATTCTGCTTTCCCCTTTGTCTGTTGTTTCTGTCAGGATGTGTGAACTTTCCTATCCTAGCGGCATAGAAACTTATTCTCCCTGCGCCCCAGCACAAATGCACTGTTATGCTTATTGTACATTTGACTTTGGCTGCTTGAAGTATCTGCTGATTTTACATTTCAATAATTCTTTTTTCTTATGAAGCTTTTTCTACTTTATTGAATGCCTTTTCTTCTGGGGTTTCATACAGAGTTTGTTGCTGGTTTCTAGATTACTATTGCTTCTGTTTTCATTTTTATAAATTTTGTGTAGCCTATAGGTGATTAAGTTTACATGAAATGATGGTTTCGTAAAATGTTTTTATTCTGGGTTGTTTTTTTCCTTTTTCTTTGGCCTTGAAATTTCCATCAAAGGAGCGGGCTTGAAATTTCCATCAAAATCCTCTTTTGCCAAATGAACCCAGGAAAGCCACCACCAGGTGTTGTCTTTGTCTCTGTTGTCTACGTCCTCTTTTGTTACATGTCTGACATTATCAACTTCTAAAAATTCGCATTTGAATTTATTTCAATGTTGACATATGTGGTGAAATTCCATTCCGTGTTAATAAATTGTATATTTATAGTTCCTTGATGTTTAAGTCTTAGTCTTCTGCATGAGAGAGATTATGTATCAGATGATCTTTCCATGTGATTTATAGACTTTGGCGACTTGGAAAATTTGCATGTTTCCTTTGGTTTTGTTCCTGTGATCTTCTAACTATAGAGAGTTACTTCTACTTTTGTATTAAACAACCAAAAATCATAAGAAACTTTTCAGTTGACAGGGTTTGAGACTATTGAATCAGAACTTTGCACGAAATTTTACCCAGTATTTTTAGCATCCAGTCCACTATCATCCTCCCATGTAGCCATTTTACTCTTTTTAGATAAAATTGTGGACCAAAACCTCTATAATATTCATTGGTTACGTTCTCCTTCTTGGCTTAAAACTTGGCTTTTGCTTGTTGTCTTAAAAAGGTGGGCTATTGCTGCCTGCCTTTTCGAAAGGGTAGGATTTGACCTTTACTTGCTTCAAATAAATTAGCATTCAATGAGGTTGCAACTTATCTAATGGAAATTTTGAATAAGTTCTGAATGCTTATAAGTTTTTACCTTCTCTCATAAGATTTCTGTAAGTTCGTCTCATAATTTTGACTCTTCAGGTTTCATGCGCACTTGTTGTTTCAACGTCTCTCTATGCTTAACCCAGTGGAACATGTCCAAATTTGTGCGGGATTGTTTAGGTAAATAAAAGAACTCCTATGTATCTGAAAGAAATTGCAATCTTATTATTTTTATTTTTATTTTCTTCTTTTGAAGCTTCAATATCCAAGACTTTTCCCTGGTCATCTTATTTATTCTCTTGACATATTTATGACTTTTAGTGTGTTGTTTACCAGTAAATACTGTCTGGTATATGCAGGCTGATCGAAAAATCAATCTCTTCAGCCTATGGGCTTGTTTGTCAAGTGCAACTTACCAGTGGCAGTACCTCACTAGGAGTAGCTTTCGATTTCACTGGGCCTACAGATTCCTCCTGCAAAAGATCATTTATTGATCTTCCAAAAGAGCTCTTTGAGATGCTTGCTTCTGTTGGACCTTATCTTTATCGGAATACAATACTGCTGCAGAAGGTTTATTATTTTTTACCTAAGTGTTTGTGCTGCTTATTAGCTATCATTCTGTTAGTTTCTCACAGGATCAGTCGTGATGAGCAGCTGTGCAGAGTTCTGAGAGGCTATTATCTTTGTGCGCTTGCACTTTGCAACAATAGTGATGGGGATTTTACCTCTCATAAAGATTCTAATGGCGGAAATCGTTCACCTCGCCTCCACCTGAAGGATGCTAGGTTAAGAATTGAGGAAGCCCTGGGAACATGCCTACTTCCTTCCTTACAGTTGATACCTGCAAATCCTGCAGTTGGGCAGGAGATTTGGGAACTGATGAATCTCTTTCCCTATGAGGTAGCTTTCATATTTTATATTCTGAATTTTGATTTCTGAGGTTTGGTTGTATTCCCAGTATGATCCATTTGTTTGCTTAGGTGCGATATCGATTGTATGGTGAATGGGAAAGGAATGACGAGCAGCTTCCAATGATTTTGGCTGCAAGGCAGACAGCAAAAGTATACAATCCTCATCTTGGAGGATATTCAATTTAGTAATTTTCATTGACTTCAGTCTAAAATATTGGCATGTGATTCTTCTCACAGTTGGATACCAGGAGAATCTTAAAGCGTCTTGCAAAAGAGAATCTTAAGCAGCTAGGTAGAATGGTTGCAAAACTGGCTCATGCGAATCCCATGACAGTACTTCGTACAATTGTTCACCAGGTAGTATGTTTTACCATCAAGTAGCTGACTCAAATGGCACATGATTTTGGTTTTAACATGTTTTGCTATTGTTTTATGCAGATAGAGGCATATAGGGATATGATTACTCCTGTTGTGGATGCATTCAAGTATTTGACTCAGGTGCTGTTTCCATTGGAAACGTATATCTTGTTTTTATAGTATGTTTTGAATATCTTTGATTTGATTAAATGGCTTGGTAAATCCATGGTTCCTGTAAATCAATGTTTAATAACTTATTAATTCTAGAAGAACTGTAGGAATAAACCTAATTTCGTCATGTCAATCGGCAATTTCATCTGAAATACTTTTGCTGACTGTTTGGGAAATTTCAGTCTTTCTACAAGAATTCAGTAACGAGCTCATTTGCATGCCTTAAGAAAACATCGAAGTATTTTCTTAAAACAGTTGTCAACATTGCAGTATTTCACCCAGAGCATACCATAATTTACTTGTTGCTGCATCGGATGAGAACTACGAAAGATGACTGAGCAGTGTGCTTGGTTCTTTTTCCTACTACAAGTTCTTTTAACCATGAAGTAATTTTCTATTGACATTGACTATTTGAAGTCTTGATCACAAAGTTGATTGGATTTTTTTGACACTGAAATTTCTTGTTTGCTGCTGCATTGGTTGGATTATCTGCATTATGGAACTGTTTCATTTGGACAATAAAAGTTTATTCCTAAAGCACTTTCTTGGTAATTAATCAAATTGAATGCACATGCCTGTCAATGATGTTCGAATGCAGTTCACTATACTCTCGTCATTTATTTTTTCACTCCCTTTTCCCTTTTAAAATGCAATACGTATTTAAATTGAGCATTTTTTTGCTGGTTTTGTTCTTTGATTGGTGATACCTGTTTTAACAGCTAGAGTATGACATTCTCGAATATGTTGTGATTGAACGATTGGCACAAGGTGGTCGTGATAAGCTCAAAGATGATGGACTTAACTTATCAGACTGGCTTCAATCACTGGCATCATTCTGGGGTCATTTGTATGTGTTCGTTTCTTTTCTCATCCTATACTACTCTGGTTACAGGCACATGTATACGTCATGTTAGACTGAATGTTGTTGCTGACGTATAATCTGTTCTTTAAGTATGTGATGCCCATTAGATGTCAGCAGTATTTTATTTTACCACAGAATGCAGAAATATGTTGCTTTATTGGTTAAGGTCTTGTCCATTATTCAAGTGTCCTCTTTGGAATTTTTTTTAAATATAAAATAGATGAATAAATAAATAATAAATATAGGTCTTGTCCATTGTTCAAGTCTCCTCTATGGAATTTTTTAAATATAAAATAGATAAATAAATAAATAATAAATATATAATATAATTTAATTCTTGGTTTACATTTTTTAATCTTGTTTTCCCCTTTGGAATTCCTTTTGGGAACCGACTGTATGACTTCTGATCTAACTGCATGGTATATTAAGCCTTTCTAAAGAAACTTAGATCATCATGGAAAGCTTCACCCAGTTTCTGGGATGCAGATTGACATATGATGAAGCTGTGTGGCTGGAGCTGGGATTTAGGTGTTTCACAGTTTTCTGAGTTAATTGGTTGGCCTTTTCACGTCAGCCTTCTTATATTGACCTACCCTGGGTTGAAAACTTTCAGATAAGATGGGGAGGTGCTTATGAGATTGGGAACGAAGTGTCTGCTATGGGGGAATGATCTGCACAGTTGTTGCGTTATTTCAAGTCTTTTTCTTTTCTCTTCAAGATTTGAAGTCACAGATGTGTTATTATCAGGAGGTTTAAGGATTTACAGTGACTGGTTAGTTAAAGAACCAAAAAGACTGGCTAGTGAAAGACTCAGTAAGTGGATCTTGGCATGCTAAATATCTTTCAGGTGAAGGCAAAATATGGAACTTTTATCTTAAGGACGGTCATTTGATTTGTGGGAAGCAGACCCATATTGATGAAAAAACAGAATTAAGAGATTGCGTCTTTGATCCTTGATCTTGAACTATTTTGGATGTATGAGTGCAGTGGCGTGCAATCTTAGAAACATTTTAAATGAGGTCTTGATACAACTTTATGCTGTACAAGGCTTTAAGTGTTTGATTGTTTGTCTAAGGGACAGAACAGGTCTTCATGGGACAACAACTAAAATTAGCTGATTATAAAAGGAAGATATGTGATTTGTCTTGAGATAATTGAGAAAAGGTAATATGCAGTTTTAGCTGCAACTGTGCTGAAACTGATGACCTTTTGCTGTATTGCTAATTATAGGATTGGGCTTTGGTGGTGGTTTTTGATCTGCTACTGAAACTTAGTTTCATGATTGAAGATACGTGATGCTTATTCTGGGATGTTCCATTGCTCCGTCCAATTTTTTGTCACTGTGGAGCTCTTGTGCTTTAGCTTGTTTTCTTTCCTTGCAAAGTGAAAACGTGTTATAGCAGGAAATATATTTCCTTTACTAGAGCTCTTTCTGCAATATGCATGGTGCTTAAGCTTTATGGGACAGCTTGCTTATATTGAGATATACTACATAACAACCGAGCATATGAGAATGTGCATATTTGGTGGTTGTAGCTTTTTGGACGGTGGTTCAGTTGAAGTTGTTTTGGTCTCAGTCATCTCAATTTGTTCTTTTGGAATCATGTATGAGTCCCAAAGTCTTTTGCTTTAGTGGAAGGACATTCCTTGTGCACTATTTGAAGACATGCTTTGCACCGCTTGCTTAGTGGTATCTGTGAACTGAACATCACTTTTCTAGAGTCGATGCTTTATAGTCTGGAGGCAAGGCTTTCTTGGTTTCATCCATCAAGTCTGTGAAGTTTCCTATTTCTGCTCAAATTTACAATTACCCAGAAGATTTGTTTGAGGCATGAACAAATTTAATTTTTGTTTTTAATTTAATTCCTCCAGGTATTGGTGCTAGTGTTGTCTTACATTATATGTAAACTATCTGCAAGGAGGAGAGCTTATTTAACTGATTTATGCACGTTGCATCTTGTATTTAGGGATATTCTTTTCTTAGAGGTGTACTCCTCCTCTTTGCTTTTTTTGGGGCCTCGATTTGCCTTATATTTTGGGTACATTTAAAAGGAAATACAAAATTCCAAATTTCTTGTTTAAGATAAGCCCCTTGTACCTGCCAGGAAATTCAGAAACTAACCTGATGTAGCTACCCTCATATCACCTGGTTTTATTGTGGTGTGAGAACCCTTAATAGGGGAATATTATTATGTTGCCTGAGTTAGTATACTGAAATCTACTGCACTTCTTCGCTGAAAGCAAAAAACTATTGAAGGAAGCATCTGAGACTTTAAAACTCCTTGACTGGTGGCTTGAGAAATGTTTTCCAACCCCAATTTCACATCGAGCAGAATGCCATTGGAAATCTGTTCAATCTTAAAGCTCTTTCACTAAGACTAGTTGTTGATGCTTGGGTCAATTTTTGTTGTAACATTGGTTGGAAGGTTGACTTGAAACTTAAGGAATTAAATACATAGGGTTTGTTTCCTTTTTATCTGTTTTTCAGGGTGTCTTGATTAGGTCGTCAATGGTTATCTGAGTTTTGTGCGCTGACCTGTCACACTGGGTTTCATTATAATTCCGGTGTAAGGTATTGAAAGTTTTTCATGAGTTAACATGATATATGCCTCAACCCTCTTGATATACGACATCTCATACATATTATTTACTCATTAAATCATGATGAGAAATGTTTTACTCTGAATGTTGTTAGCTATTTATGCCAGTGAATGGGATGCTAATAAAATGACTTTTGTTAGCTATTTATGCCAGTGAATGGGATGCAAATAAAATGAATTTTGTTGTTTCTAGGTGTAAAAAGTACCCCTCAATGGAACTTAGGGGTCTTTTTCAGTATCTTGTGAATCAGTTGAAAAAAGGGAATGGAATTGAGCTTGTTCTCCTTCAGGTGCTTGCTTTTGTTCTGCTTCTGTTCTTTATTATCTAAGTTCATATTTTATTCCAAGTTTATGGTTACTTACATGGAGTTTCATGAATGCTCTGCAGGAACTCATACAGCAAATGGCGAATGTTCAGTATACCGAGAACATGACAGAAGACCAATTGGATGCTATGGCAGGAAGTGACACCCTACGCTATCAAGCTACCTCATTTGGAGTAACCCGGAATAACAAGGTAAGTTGTATTCCACATTGTCATTAAATTTAGCTTTCTTATTGCTTTTAAGAAAATGGATGCTAGAGTATTGCAAAAAGGACAATAAATTGGCATATCATCTGCTTTTGCGAGAGGCATAAAAAACCCAGGAAAGCTGGATTGAATTAGACACCTGGGATTTAATCCATAATGTGAGTAATGCATCTTTGGTTTTGTTTTGTGATTTGTGATTTTTGATTGTTGGTGCTGGTCTAAGGGGCTGGCTATTTTGTCTCATGAAGCCTGGGGACATGCATAAAAGTCTTCATCAAGCAAACATCTACATATAAAGAATGGATAGGTAGATAAATAATGGACTTAAAATCAATTTCTCTCCGTTCGTCTTTCTATGTAGCCAAATCAAATTCCATATATTGGTTTGCAATATGTGCTTTCTGAAAATAGTAATTTGTACTTTCAACACTCAGATAAGAGCTCTAATTTTTCTCTTTCTTTAATTTTGGGATATTCCATTTTTGTTAGTCAAGAAAACTTATTCTAGATATCATTGGGGAGAAATTATTGCTACCTCCGTTCAGCATTGAATGTCCTATTTTGTCTTGGCAAAAAAAATTATGAAGAGTAGTTTAGCTTTAATAAATTATTACAGTATCCTTTTTAGTTAAAGTAGATTACTGGTGGGACTCATATATTAGTGGAGCTTAATCCCTTAAATAAAGGGAGTCAAAAGAGCTTAGTAGTGGCCCAATATGTTAGTAGAGTTTAATTCCCTTAAATTAAGGAAGTTAGTAATGGAAGTTTAAATAAAATATATAACTATTTTAAGAAAGCAAGCATTCATTTCCGAATATTCTAAAAAAGAAATATGTATATTCAATTCCGAACAAAGTAAGTATTAGATATGCCACTAAGGGAAACAATGATGTTTGTACCAAATTTTTGTCTTCCAGTGAACATTTGAGCATTTTTGTTATTCTTGGAGTACTTATGTTTCTTTTGGGCATTAGTAAAAATGTTTGTGGATTTTGTTTTTGATTTTGTTTTTTTTTTTGTGTAAATGGTCGTGAAAAGTTTCAATTGTTTGTTTGAGGTACAGACAATAAACGTAATGGCATATGAGTATTGTGTTAATTAATTCAACTGACATAATGACATTTTACCCTTGTGTTATTGAGTCTGTCTACCCAATTATTGGGATTTTAGTCTTTCGTTTAGGCAGGAATTTGTTTACTTGGTACTCTTCCTAACTTGGAACTTATGTTTTCATGCACCAGAAAGAGTGGAGTTTATGGACAGTAAAAAATTATTATGTTGTTTCTAGCATTTTGTGGAATTTTTAATCCTCATGAGAATTTTATGGTATTCTTGAGATTTAAGAGTTTGTGCTTCTTTGCAGGCATTGATCAAGTCCACTAATAGGTTACGAGATGCGTTGCTTCCAAAGGATGACCCGAAGTTGGCTGTCCCTCTCTTATTACTCATTGCTCAACATCGATCTGTGTAAGCTTTTTACCATTGTTATCTGAAATATGAAATGCTTGACCATAGCTTTGTGCTTTACTGATGATGATAATTACCAATTGTACTAGGTCTGAATTGGTAGTTCCTCTTTTGTTTACTCATTGCACAACAGGGAACTCTGCAAGCCTTTTACCTTTGTTGTTGGATAGACCACATCTCATAATAAGAATTGTCAATGGCTTTCAGTTTTTTAGGGTCACTTCTATTTATGTTTCTCCTAGTTACCCTTGTTATTTATAGGGGGCTGGGATTATTAGATGCAAGGTTTTACAAATTCATGAAAAGTAGTCCATGAAAAGAGCATATTCTACTTCCTTGAGTTGATTATTTATATCCGTAAATTTTGGTTTTATTCTGCAATTATTCATGAATTTCTACAACAACAGTTCTAACCTTGATGGTTCTTAAAATTCTTTGCAGGGTTGTCATTAATGCTGATGTACCTTATATTAAGATGGTCAGCGAGCAGTTTGATAGGTGCCATGGAACCCTCCTACAATACGTGGAATTTTTGTCTACTGCAGTGATTCCAACGTCAGCTTATGCTCTTCTAGTTCCCACTCTAGATGAACTTGTTCATATATACCATCTGGATCCTGAGGTTTCTTCAGTTCCTCTTTCTGCTTCAATAATGTTCCTCTTGAATTTCGTTTCCCGTTATAGTTTGATCTTCCATTATGAACTGTTGGAGTCGGTGTGCATTTCATAAGAGAAGAAGAGAAGAAAAAAGACAAAACAGAAATCTGGATTTGGGTTGTTTAATTGTTTTTCTTGATGTTTTCTCTGAGCAGGTGGCCTTTCTAATCTATCGTCCTGTGATGAGGCTGTTCCGGAGTCGAAACAATTCAGATTCCTTTTGGCCCTTGGATTGGAGTGAAGCTGTGAATGCTAATACTGCTGATAAGGAGTCAGAAACTACTGATTCTTTAGCCACATTGGTCCTGGATCTTGATTCTTCTCGTAAACCTATTTTGTAATATTCTCTAACCACTTCTGTTTCTATATGGTCTTAATTCCTCTAGAAGAGTTTGTTAAATTCAGTGTCCTTGTGGGTGTTTGTGCTTAGTATCTGTTGTAGAAAACGCTACCATGTCCATTTCCTATTGCTGGATTGAGTTTCCATTCATAACTTTACTGTGAAATCCAAAGTATACTCCTTCTATCCCATAATATTTGTGCCATTCATACTTTTCACATAGATTTTAGGAATCCCTAAAATCAATAAAATTTAAAAGAACAAGACTAATATACCCTTTCTAACTCCTTGATAAAGTTAAAATCAGTTCTGGAAATTGGACTGATATTACTCCACTAGTATGGGGAGTAGTTAGAAGAAGGGTAAGACTGAAAAAAAGGTCATTAATTTCTCTAGATATTACCAATGGACCAAGTATTTTGGGACCCAAAAAATATAGAATGAAGCAAATATTTAGGATGGAGAGAGGATGTTCTTTACTGCATACTATCATTTTCCTTTGGATAATTATATCTGAATAAAGGAAGATAGCGGTACAGCATTTTAGATATAGTTTGAACTATCTGTTAAAATATTTTTCTGAGTCAATCTAAGATATGATTGGCTGCAGAGTAAATTATTCTCAAGTCCCCTTCCTTGGAGTTAAATACTCTCTTGGGTAATTAAATGCAGGTGGACAGATCTTCTTGAGACAATCAAAACCATGTTGCCTTCAAAAGCTTGGAATAGCTTGTCGCCTGATCTCTATGCAACCTTTTGGGGTCTTACACTTTATGATCTTTACATTCCTAAAAGTCGTTATGAGTCTGAAATAGCTAAGCAGCATGCTGCTCTTAAAGCTCTTGAAGAGCTATCTGATAATTCTAGTTCTGCCATTACTAAGAGGAAAAAAGACAAAGAAAGAATCCAAGAATCATTAGACCGATTAACCATGGAACTCCAGAAGCATGAAGATCATGTTGCATCTGTTCGCCGAAGGCTTACTCGTGAAAAAGATACGTGGTTAAGCTCTTGCCCGGATACCTTAAAGATTAACATGGAATTTCTCCAGCGCTGTATATTTCCCCGCTGTACATTTAGCATGCCAGATGCAGTATATTGTGCCATGTTCGTAAATACTCTTCATTCCCTTGGAACACCATTTTTCAACACTGTCAATCACATTGATGTTCTTATATGCAAAACCTTACAACCTATGATTTGCTGCTGCACTGAGTATGAAGCGGGCCGTCTTGGAAGGTTTCTTTATGAGACATTGAAGACTGCTTACTATTGGAAGGTTGATTAATTTCTTGCTTTGAGCATTTGTGTCTCTCTTGTATATAAAGATATGCTGGATATTAGTGAAACGGGCAGAATATTTGTTCCTGAATTTGTCTTTTTATGGAATTGATGCTGAAAAGTGCTTTCCTTTCCCAGAGTGATGAATCAATATATGAACGTGAGTGTGGAAACATGCCTGGGTTTGCTGTCTACTATAGATATCCAAACAGCCAGCGTGTCACATATAGCCAATTTATTAAGGTTAGTTCACATTAAAGCTCCTGGTCTTAGGGTCCTTCCATTATATCTATTTGCTTACAGTTTTTCCTGCTTTAGTTTGGATCAGCTGACCCATTCGCTATTCGTAGTACTGGTTTTTGTTGCAGTAAGTTTTGCTTGGTTGTGTTCAGTTTCATGAATATCTATTTGCTTTCAGTATTATCCTGCTTTAATTTGAATGAGTTAACCCACAAGCTATTTGTAACACTGGTCTTTGTGGCAGTAATTTTCCTCGTTGCTGTACTGGTTTCTTCCTAATTTAAAGACCCTCTGAAGTGATATCATCTTTTACTTCTTTTAGTATTCTCTGGTGGTAAAGACTTATGTTAAATTCTATCCTTTTGCTGAGTCTCTCTCTCTCTCTCTCACACACACACACACACACACATTTCTGGTAATAAATATATCAGTTCTGGTATTGATTAAGTTCAGATAAGCTACACTCAATTCTCACTCTTATCTTTTGCTATGGTGTAGTAGTTAGTGGCAAAATTCTTGGAATGCATGGGGCTTTGACAGCAAAGAGAAAGCATTTTTTTTACATAAATGAATTATAAAAATAAAAAAGAGAGTGCATATTTTGTGCTAGGTCCTTTACTGCATTTAGAATTTCTATTTTCATTTGAATTTTTTTTGGCTGAATAAGAGGTTATGCATTAATAATGGAATATTTTCATTTGATTCAAGTCATTGTAAATTTTCCGTGTATTTTACAGAAATAATTTGCCTTGTAATTTTTGTTGGACCATTTTGGGTATATCTGGAAGATTCGTGCCTTAATGTTCAAAATCTGGAATTTCTTACCTATATACTTAGTTCTAAGAGATAAGTCCATTTTACTTAACTTTTAGGTCATTTTAATAACATTATGCATTGTTATTAACAAGATGGGTATGTTAAGCTGTCTCTTTTAAAGAATGTAAAAAGTTGGTGCCATAATTTTACTTTTGGCTGTGGGAAAGCTATTTATGTTTTTGTTTATAGCTTCTTGCTTTATTTGTTGGTCTTTTCATCCCTAAATCTACTGCAATTAACCATGTTACGTGGTACATAGTTTACTCTTGAATGATGTTTACTCATGTCTACTTTAATCAACCATGCGTGAGTTCAGTGGATCACAAATAAAGTGTATGCTTTTCCTTTACGTATTTGATCAGAAAATGAGTAGTTCATTGAATGCTTTGAAGGTACATTGGAAGTGGAGCCAAAGGATTACAAGACTGTTGATTCAATGCTTGGAATCGGCAGAATACATGGAAATTCGAAATGCGCTGATTATGTTAACGAAGATCTCAAGTGTTTTTCCTGTTACCCGAAAGACGGGGATTAATCTTGAAAAGCGGGTAAAATATTTGGGTTTCTTTAAAGCTTGGTGCCTTCCTTCGTGGGTTTCCTATTACATCTTTAAGTTATTTGCTTGCTTCAAGCAGGTAGCTAAGATTAAAGGTGATGAAAGAGAGGACCTCAAGGTCTTGGCTACAGGTGTAGCTGCAGCTTTGGCTGCTAGAAAGGTGAACTTCTCACTGAAATATCATGCATATTTCTGAGAGTAATGCATTTGTAATGTAGTAAATGAGTCTAAGAGGGCAATGCTTTATAGGTGCATTCTCCAGTTGTAGTAAAAAAAACTTATTTTGATTACTTTTAGATGTTCATATGGTTTGTTCGTGTTGGCAATATTGGTTATATTGGTAGTGTGTCCCCTTTTCCTTTTGGCCTGACCTCTCTTAGTACTTGCAGCCCTCATGGGTCACTGATGAAGAATTTGGCATGGGTTATCTTGAAATAAAGCCTGCACCAGCACCTGCTTCAAAGTCTGCAGGCGTTGGTTCGGTTGTTGGGCAGAATGGGGTTGTTTCTAATCTACCTCAAGGTGAATCCATGGGAGGTAGAAATACTGTTGCAGGATCCTCACATTCAGATTATGGCAATTCCATCAAGGACTCCAGGACAAGACCTTCTGATAGTAGGATAGAAAGGACAGAAAGTGCTTTGCCGAAATTTGACCAAGGATCATCAAAAGTAAAAGGTGGTTCATTGGCTAATGGTTCTGAACATCAATCTGCGGTTGCATCCATTGGTGTACACTCAGTGACATCCAGGTCATTAGACAATCAAAAGCAGTTAGGTGAGTCCACAAATAGAACATCTGAAGATACTGCAAAGATGGCCTCAAAGACAGATGCGGAAGTTGAGGTAAGGCATAAATTAGTATGACTTGCTGTGTTCTATGTACTCAATACCAAATGGACTTTGATGAGTTTGGAAAACTTGCATAAGTGTTTATTTTTTGACATTGCTATTTATTAATTATCTGCAGTCTACATTACATACAATTTTGATGTTTATTAACAGATAATTGTTACACTAAGGGGATCATCTTTTCTGAATTTCTGATGACATAAGATTCTAGAAGCTGGCTGCTATTGAATTAGTAGATTATGGAAATGGTTCTGGTGAGGAGTTCTTAGGAGTCTGGAATTAGTGACACTTGAGTACTTTATTGTATTTATTGTTGATTTTATTCATTATGTTTTTGAATGTACCTATCTGCAGCTCTTAGATTTTTCAGCTGGCAGTTTTTGAATTTCTTGTGCTTCAATCATGCCTATTCCCATCTAGTGTGCTCTCATGGGTTTCTTTACTACTTACTGTGAAGGTGCCTCTGTCACCTGCTTGGCAACTTGTTCTACACAGGTTATTAGGCTTCAAGCGCTAACCACTAGTCATACGTCCCATGATATATTGACGGAATAGCAACATGCCAAATTTTCCTGATTTGGAATATCTCTTTCCTTGATGTTGTACATAGTTCAACTGAAAGAGTTTAAAATTCTTCATTGCCCTTGTACTCTTAAAATTTTAGGACAATCCAAACAACAGTCATACCTTTGAAGCCCTGCCCAAAAGCATGCTAGCTGTAACAGTGGTCCTTGTTCATTGCCAAGTGCTTCTGGAACCTTGTGATTTTCATTTGGTTTGGGAAACTATGCTATTAATGCAAAAAGTCAACTAAGAATCAGCTTATGAGAGTTTTGCTTCTTCGAGTTTTTTTTTTTTCCTTTTTTTGGATGGGGCCGGGTTCTGCTGCACTTTGCAGAAAGCTTAATTTAATACTTCTTTAGTTGTACTTGCTTCTTTCCAAATTGAATGATTACTTGGGTTGTCCTGACTTGGATGTGAAATTTCCTGAAAAGTAAACTTCTGTGTAAATTTTCAACACTAGCCTCAGTTTTTACTTAATGATGGTCGTAAATCTATGTCCCATATAATTCACTATGGATAATGTGGTTGAATGAGATACTATAGGTTCAAATGTGGACATTCAATTGGATTGAAGCAGTGGTTGGACTTTATTGTTTCTCTACTTGAATGCTTTTGGGGTTATTTTTGCAAGAAATTTTGAAAGGATTTGATGAATCCTGTAGATTTGAATTTCATTTTTATTGGACTTGCGTGCATGAGCTTAAAGTACCCATCATTCATGGGATTTGAAAATTCTCTCAGATAACATTACCAAATTGCAGAAATTTTCTTTTAGATAATTATACATATCTTGTTCTTATCCATCTTATCCATACCTCTTAGATAATAGCAAATTACTATTTTCTGATGAGTTTCTGCTTTATTCTACATTAGATTGGCGGCCAGCTTTCCTTAGTGCTTTGTTACTTAGTTAAGATGCACTTTGTGTCTGTAATTAACAGTTTATTTTCTTGTATATGCATTTGGGATATAATATAGCACCATGTAAGCTTTTAATCCTTTCTTTAATGACCATAGTGGGTAGTGATTTCTTATGCTGGTCCCAGATTAATTTATTTAATCTGTATTGCATCTTCTCTGCAGGGCAAAGCTACAATTAGACGATCTAATGCTGTTGCATCACTCTCCAAACAATCAAAGCATGACCTTGCAAAGGATGATAGCAAATCTGTTAAAGCAGTTGCCAGAATTTCAAGCTCTTCTGGTGATAGAGAACTGTCAGCTCATTCATCTGAGGGGAAGCCAAGTGGGACAACTAATGTTTCTTCTGCAATTTCCGGCAATGTTGTTTCAACTACAAATAAGGGGATCTCATCAACAAGATTATCAGATCATGGCAATGAATTGAAATCAGAGACTGTAAATACTAAACTATCTGATTCAAAAATTTCTGCTAGCAAAGATGATTCTTCAGAAGCTCTGGATGGGATTAAATCTTCTCGATTGGTTTATTCTCCCCGGCGTGATAGTTCTATTACTGCTTCAAAGTCTGGTGATAAACCACAAAAGAGAGCTAGTCCCGCTGAAGAAGTTGATAGGATGAATAAACGTCGAAAAGGAGAAACTGATTTAAGAGATCAGGACGTTGGTGAGGTTCGAGTATCTGAAAGGGAGAGGTTAATTGATACTAGAAGTACTGACAAACATTATGTAGATTTGGATAAACCAGTACCAGATGAGCACATTTCAAGTCGGTCCATAGATAAGCCTATTGATAGATCAAAAGATAAGGGCAGTGAAAGACATGACCGGGACAATCGAGAAAGGTTGGAGCGTCTTGATAAGTCTCGTGCAGATGAAAGAGATAGGTCACTCGAGAGATATGGAAGAGAACGTTCCGTTGAAAGAGTCCAAGAGAAAGGTGGTGCTGATAGGAACTTTGACAGATTAGCTAAGGACGAAAGAAGCAAAGAAGATAGAGGAAAATTGAGGTATAGTGAAACATCTGTGGAGAAATCCTATCCAGATGATCGCTTCCATGGGCAAAGTTTACCTCCTCCACCACCTTTGCCTCCTAATGTCGTTCCACAATCAGTAAATGCAGTCCGAAGAGAAGATGATGCTGATAGACGATTTGGAACCACCAGGCATACTCAGAGACTTTCCCCAAGACATGAAGAGAGAGAGAGGAGACGATCTGAAGAAAATGCTTTAGCATTGCAAGATGATGCAAAGCGTAGAAGAGAAGATGAATTTCGAGACAGAAAGCGGGAAGAAAGAGATGGCCTCCAAACAAAGGTTTTTCTTTCTTCTTTCATGGTTAACTTACTTTGTTATTATTGCATATACAGTACATATGTATGTATGTATGTGCGTATGTATGTATGTTTGTGTGGAAGTCTGTGGATTTTATTTTTGCTTTTATTCACTGCTTTTTGTGGCCTCAATTGAAAGATTTTTGCACCAGTTTGCATTTAGGGCAGGGTCATGTTAATTCAGTTTATTTCTGGAGATTTTGCTCTATATCTATAATGAAATAGTCCATTGGTTATCTGATGGCAGAGATTCCTTATCTTATTCTCGTGTCTTTTGTGAGTCGCTCTTTGGGCTGGTGCGACATGTTCTGATGCACACATTTTAAGCATTTTAGTTCTAGGGATGCAGGGTTGCGCTTTTAAGTAATTGGCTTGGTTTAATCAGTTGATAAAACTGCAAAATTGAGATTCTTGAGACAAATTGACCTTTTTTTAGTAGGTCCAGGATAGGATAACAAACGTTCCGTTGTATGTGGCTATTTATTTACAGTATGAGCTCAATACATATTGTCCAAATCATTGCATCGTATTTCCATAATTATAGCTTATCATTCATCTCCAGATTTAGTTAAAACCTCTTCAAAATTCATTTCCTCTCTCCCAAGAGCTAGTGTGCTCTCTGGTGAACTTTTGCTGCGGATCTGACATCTGTGACCATCTCTGGTGTCATTCATCTCCTTCTAAAGGTTTCCATGTGAGGGGAGTGATATACGGTGGATGCACTGTGCCACCTGTATCTTGTAATGGTATTCAAGGTCATAATGCACTGGAACATTTCTCTAATTATTTGGACATCTGCATGGACTAGATGCGCTACTATGTATTTATGGCATAACTACATGCAGTGTCATATGTCTCCAATGATGTTGACACCTTGCTTTTACTCCATGAAATCTGGAGTTTAGCTTCTGGTTATTGAATGTCTATGATTTATTGATTGCATATCACCCAACAGTAAAGGTGCTAGATCTGGTGAAGGGATTATAATCTTTGCGTATGTTTGAATAAACTATGGCCTTAAGATGAAAGATTATGGTAGAAAGTTTAGATGGTGAGATGATGCTGGCAGTCAGATTGTTGCTGTTGCGAGACGTGCTTTGTCATATCATTCTTAACAGGGATGTTATTAATGGGTTTGTTTCTGAAAGAAGCAGGCATTAAGAACAGTGGCTGTTTAATTGCCAACTAGCTATTTAGATTTTTGTTGCTGCTTATGCTATTGAAATTTAGCTGTGAGAAACTCTTGTAGTTGTTTCTTCTTCTTGTAGGGTCTTATGTGCTTGGAACTAAATACGAGATCCTCAAATGGTTTCTGCAAAATCAGTTGGTTGGTCTGATTCCTGAATTTCCGTATATTCTGTTTGCTACATGTAGGTTGAGGAGAAGGAGAGGGAAAGAGAGAGAGAGAAAGTGAACATTCTGAAGGAGGATATGGATTCAAATGCTGCATCGAAAAGGCGGAAACTAAAAAGAGATCATATGCCGGCTGAACCTGGTGAATATTCAGCAGGAACCCCACCCGCTCCTTCCCTTTCAATAAATTTATCACAATCATATGATGGAAGGGACAGGGCAGACCGTAAGGGTACTATAGTCCAAAGACCAGGATATCTGGAGGAGCCAGGTTTGAGGATTCATGGCAAAGAAATGGCTGGCAAGACTGCTCGTCGTGATAATGATCCGTATCCTTGAAATTTCATTTACGAATGCAATTCTTGGGCACGTATAAGATTTCTTGCCTGGAATATGCATCTATAAATTGTTCTGTTGTGGGCATGAATCTAGAGATTCTGCTCACACCCATCCGTTTGTTCGTGACACAAGCTCTCTTTTCTATCATTGTATGGTGTTTTGGGTTTCTGAAAGTTTTCATCTTTTTGTTCTCCCATTCTAGGTGTTATTAGCAATCATGATGATGTGATGAAGTATTATTCTGATTGTTGTTCTTGTATTTATATGTGGTACTCTATTTCTAAATTCCTTAACTGCTATGCTTCAGGATGTATGACAGGGATTGGGATGATGAAAAGAGACAGAGAGTTGAGCCAAAGAGGCGGCACCGAAAGTAGATAATAGCTTCCTGAGGGGAGAGTCTGTAGGTTTTCAATATCCTGTGGTGTTGTTCCTAGCCTTCTCTGCTGCTCACTCACCAGTTATGATAATTAGGCTACTTGGAAATGCATTTTACACCGAGAAGGGATCTTTATGTGCAATTTTTCTTGGTACATCGTTTTGATGTCAAACTAAAACAGTATATAGAGTGGTGGGTGATTGGCATGATCGATGGCTGATGTAAAATCTGAGACATGAATTTTGGTCATTAATCATATTTATTTATTTTAGTATCAAATCTCTGGAACTCAATATGAAAATTAAAGTTCGTTAAAGTGCTCGAGTAATTATTCTTTCCACTGCCCAAGGGGCTGATGCCCTTATGATACTCAAAATTTGTACCTTTTAAAACTGTCACATCTGGGGAAAAAAGTTGAATTGCTCCAGAATAACTACAGGCTTTATGTTGTTCTTAGAACTGCTCTTCCCTGCATTTGGTGGCGATCTGTAGGTTTCCTTTTGCAAGTTTCAGCTTTGTACCAAAACTGACTATAATTTTCTTGCTTTGATTTTCTTGTCCTGTTATTTAAACAAATCCTGGCCACGGCTGCCGCCAATCGCCGCTCACTTGAGCTACTTCTGAAGGAGAATGTTGTATGAGACGAATGGAAAGGGAGAATAGGAAGAAAGCAGAAGAAGCTATTTCCAGTTTCCCAACAAATAAAAAACTCTAGTTCTACACAAGAATAAAAAGAACAAAAGTAGAACTCCAAAATAGCTTCTTATTACTACTATATGACAGGCAAAATGAAGAAATGACACTAAAGAAAATCCTTCAGTATTCCGTACTTCCGAGACTCTCAAATCTCTGAAAGGGGGTAAAAGAACCTACTCTTATGTCTCAAAAAAACTTGGTTAGTTGGTGCAAATTATATTTTTTTTTAGTTTGTGCAGATTAAATTTCAGTCGTTAGATTTTGATCCAACAATTAAAAATTCACATATTGTGAATAATTATTCACTATAAGAATAATTATTTTACTATAGAGTGAATAATTATTTCAACTTGAATAATTATTTACAATGTGTGAATTTTTAATTGTTAGATCAAAATTTGACGGCTGAAAATCTATTATGCATAAGGTACTATCTGCTCCCCTAGCCAAATCCCTCAAAACTCTCTCCCTCTCTCCCTCTTTTTTTCTTTTGAGCAATCTGCAAAAACAGTCCCTTATCTATCTTATTTGTTGCAACTTAATCCAAAAACTAACATTTTAGTATTTTTGATCCATCACCTTTATATGTGTCAATGTTTATAGTCCAAACACCATTAATCTGACGGAGATCGGTACCGGTGGAGGGGTAAATTTGTCCATTCAAGAATTTTCTCTTTTCAAAACTATCCTCCCTCTACGTCCTTTTGGGTCATAACTAATGTATCCACACACGACGCTATACTTTTTACCATATTGGCTTGTGTATCAACTCATTTAATTTGTGTATCTTCTCCTCTGTCAAATGTTTAGTTATGGCTGCTTCATACTTTCTTCAGGAGAGGTTCTTTTTCTAATTAATTTCTACACTTATCCAAAATGAAATTATGTGCATTGTGTAGGTGATTGCTATAATCGTGGGGAGAAAATAGATAGTTCTAAATTTGGGACAGATCCTAGTTTACCAATAGAAAAAGTCTCATATAATGTTGAATCATCAGCACAAACAGAAGCAATTCCAACTCCTGCATATTGTTGCAAGAAATGCCGTAGAGTGGTAGCACTGCAACAGAATGTTGTGGGTCATCTTCCAGGCAAGGGTGAAACATCCTTTGAGTGGTACAAAAGAAGAAGTGGCAACCCATTCAACAAGCCTGACGAGGAGTGTTCATCCATCTTTGTTGAGCCTATGCGTTGGATGACAACAAGTATGGTGGTTTCTGGGTTATTGTTGATTGTTTGCCTGCAAAGCCAATTTGCATCACAATTGTTGATTTTTATCGATTTGGGGATGGGTTTAAGATTGAGGAGAAGGTAAAAAGATAAGCCACACTGTGAAAGAATTAGAATTTGAAGAATATTATTTTTTCTCTCACAATTGCTACGAATTTTGGAAAGAGAAAATTGTTGAATGGACAAATTTACCCCTCCACCAGTACCGATCTCTGTCAAATTAATGGTGTTTGGAGTGTAAACATTAACACATACAAAGATGATGGACCAAAAATACTAAAATGTTAGTTTTGGAATTAAGTTGCAATAAATAAGATAGATAAAGGACTGTTTTTGCAGATTGCTCTTTTCTTTTTTTTTCTCTCTCCTTTTGATAGACAAGAAATTCTCTTGCTATTTTAATAAACATCATAGACCCTACGGATACGTGGGAGGATTACTGGGAAACGATCCATAGCTAACAGACACATTATTGGGATGATAAGAAGGGTTGTTTGCGGCATCAGGATTCACATATGGATTGTATACTTGCATCTGCCATCCGTTCATCCGATCAGCACAGAAATTTGGAGAACAATGGCCATACTGATTCCCATATGCATAGGCATTAGAGAAGAAGAAGCTGGTGTCGCTTGGAGCAATGCATGGAGAAGGTGGAAGGGAGGCCTCCAGAAGGGCTTCCCAATTCACATTGTTGTTATCACCTTCAAGCTGTATCAGGGGCTGGATCTCATAATCAGTCTTCTGCTTTTCATTTTCAAACTTTCTAGGATAAAAGGGAACTTCAGGTTCGACTTTGATCGGTTCTTTACCAGCATCATCTTCTATTGCGCTTGATGGAGTCTGCACATTTGATGTTAATGGAGACATGACTGATGATGAAGACTCTGTTAACTGCCACATTCCATTCAGGAAACTCCCGAGAGCTCGAATTTGTATCTCTGGGATTCGATCAATGAATGGATATTCATACGCACCACAAAACCCCATAGTTTTGCTCCAATCATAGAATTCAGAGACGTGATTTGCTTGAATTGATGCTTTTTTGTAGATATCAAATGCCACTACACAATTTCTGTATGGTAATTGGATGAGATTGTCTAAGACCACAACAATCTCCTTCCTGAAAATTGCGTAACAGAGGAAGCTATCGCGAATTATATGCTTCATGGTGGTTTGGATGATGAAGTTTTTGACTGCTGCTCCGGTTGGCCGGCAGTCCATGACACGGTCAATTAGGCTTTGGAGTTGAGGCAAGATTTCAATCAATCTTGCAAGTTGTTTCATCTTATTAAGCAAGGTTTCCGGCTCATCTTCATCCTCTGCTTCCTCTGTTTCCTCTGTCTCTTTATTTTCAAACGGTGAGCAATCAAGGGCTTCGTCGAGTAGATAAGCATATGATCTGATGAAGTTTGTGTAATCTTCTGCAGCCGATGATGAGAAATCCTGGAAATTACAAGGGTTCAGGGACAAGTATCCGTTGAATCTAGCCCACAAGAATTCTGTCCGGAAAGGGCTGTTTTCAGGTAGTGATCGGAGCAAACGGTGGAGAAGGAGGAGAGATTTGAGTGCAACTTTCCAGCATTGTGTTTTGCTGAACCGACGAGTAAAGCACATTGCAAATGTTCGATATGAAGATGGCGAAATGGAGAAGATCTTCAAGAGCTCATGAACGTATTTCTCGTTCAGTGGAAAATCATCAGGAGATGTTGCTTTTATTACTATGAGATCAAGATCACAAAACCCTCCAATTGTAGCTATTTTTGCATAGCTCACACTAGTGTGCTCTTTTATGGAGCAGAAAGCCTGCCTTAATCTTCTTTGCATGTTTGATGAGACAGCAAGATGATGTTCTTGGGAGTGGGGTGGGCAATGAAATGAAGAGAAAGAAGAATGAGTAAACAAGAAAGTTGGAGGCTTCAAATGTGTTTGGCACCTTAATGATGTGTAATGGTGTTTTTCTTTTTCTTAGTTGGGGTTTGGGGAGGTGAAGTTAGGCCGAATTTTGGATTAATAGGAGGAAAAACCTAGGGAAAACAAGACATGATATGGAGGAATTTATTAGTTCATAGTTTGTTTGCATTTGATGAAGCTGACATTTGGAAGCCGATTTGAACGAGGCATGTTATTGGAAAGTGTCTGTTCTCATCTATCAATTGGAATGAGCACTTCTCCAACACAAGATTTATTGTGACAATTTCTTGCCCTTTTCAAGTCTTTGATTGACATATGTGATACTAAGAGTATCTTTTTATCTTTGGTGTTGTTGTCAATGATAATGATGGTGTCATTAGTATTCTTTAACTAATATTTTATTTGTTTTAAAATATAAGATCTTTTAATATTTTTTAATATAATATTTTTTATTATATTTTTAATTAATTTAATTTATTATGTGTTAAAATGATGGAGAAATAAGAAACTATATTTATAAGTGAAAGTAATTTTGGAAAGATAATTCTTAAAATTAGCAAAAGATCAAACATTTTGGGTCGGACTAAAATGTCCTATATTTAAAAACAGAGAAAATATTTAATGACCATATTTAGGGGTTGACTATGTTTAATGACCAAATGGTCTTTTTACTCAATATGTTTGAAAAATAAAATAATATAAAATTAAAATATAATGAGAAGAAAGTATAACTTAAGAATGAAGACTCATCACTCTTATTAAAATCATTATATGGTCTCTATAGACTCATAATAATTCATAAAATGATCATATTTCACACAAAAACAATCTTTATCATATTGCGTAATTCATTCTTTAAACGTATGACATAACATGTAAATGTAAAAATATAATTAATGTGCAAAAAACTAGCTAAATATCATATTTTTTTACGAGAAATTTTATTATGGTCATTGAGTATCTTGTAAGCATCACACAAGTTACTCACATATCAATAAAAATAAAATATATAGACAAAAAAAGTCACATTATTAAAAAAATTAACTACCTCATGTAGTTTTTTTTGTTGATATGTTTTACCTTTATTGACATATATAACTTATGTGATACTTATAAATTATTTAGTGATCATAATAAAAGTACTTATGTGATACGTTTAGAAACATCATTAAACGAACACATTCAAAATTTCAATTCTCAAATATTGCAATTGGTATGTGTTAGTGAATAAATCTTTAGGATTATTACTTTTGATCGAAAACCTTGCACATCAATTTCGTTCTTTTTAAAAGAATGACATGCCATATCTCCTTCAATATACTCTCAAATTTCATTACCATCCAACAACATGGTTGGAATTTCTCTCATAGAGAATATTACATAAATATCTCGAATATAATTGATCGTTAATATTAATCACACACATTTTAACCAATATCATAACTTACTAGTTCTTCAACATGAATTGAAGAGTGGTTGCAATAATAAATATCACTGCATCACTATCTATGCATAACTTGTGTGGATCAAATGAATAACCAATAACTTAGATATCCATTTCGACAGGAGTTGGATTTCTCTCAATAAGTTGAAATCAATTATTCTTAGAGACATTGAAACACAAGTATAATATGACCTCAAAGCCATTGGAATATAAAAGATTCAAAAGAATATATCTGCTCGTGTGCACCAATTGTTCAAAAATATGGTACTTTATGACCAAATGGTCTTTATTATCCTCTCATATATATAAAAAATCTTTATCAATATGTAATGACTATTGGAATATTTAATGACGTACAATGTGATATGTCCATATAAAATCTTTACTGAATTGATGAAGGAATTCCATCTTTTGGTTGTTCAATTTGTAAATTAAGACTTGCCTTTGGAAACTCTTCAGGAGGAACAATTCAATCATATGATCCTCTTATTTCAGAACTAAGAAGTTGCAACGCTTCAAGCACGCTTTAGAATCATTTCTTATAGAATATATATTTTGTACTATTGAGACATTAAACAAATAGAAATATTTACAAAAGAATATTCAATTTAATAACGCTTCTAGAGTTAGAAAATATATCAAATAATTTATTTGCAACATTTCGTAAAATAATAATTTATTAAACTTCTGGTTCACTAGTGTATGCATGGACTAAGACGCTTCAATAATAACATTCTCATATGATATCTTTCTTCTATTCTCAACTTTATCCCACTAATTTGGAGAACACTAATAATAGAAGATGATCATTTAAGTATAATAAAGTCTAATACAAATTGCATGGACATATTCAATATTTAAATATTATGCTTTTAATAAGTATTCATTAAGACAATGACTCTTCATCAATAATTCATTCATACACTTCAAGAATATCAAATCCTTCGAGGACTTTATATAAATACCAAATATTTTGTGTACTATTTAAATATAAACATACTTGCATCCACAATAAAAAAATTTATTTCTTCGTAATTTATGTAAGGTTTTTACAAAGAATCTCATGCTATAAGTTATGGCAAATACTTACTTCATAGTTCGCGTTGCAATTTCAAACAAATATCAATTTATATCCTTATGGAATTACACTTCAAGTGTATAAATCCTTCAAGGATTATACGTATACTTTTGATGTACTTGTTAATTGTCCGAATTTCTCACATTTTCTGTGCGAACACTATTTTTATTTTGATCAATAGTTCAAAATTTTGAATATTGAGTCTGCAAACTTTTTATTCAAGATCCTTATTCTAATTCACATTATTATACACATAATTATTATTGCATCGATGTCTATCAGTTCCATTCATGACATGATTATTGAGATCTCATAATTTATCACAACTTTTAGGTACCTGAATTTCTTTTAAAAATAATAAAATCATGCCTAAGAAAACTCTACTAGAGCTTTCATCTCCTCAATTTAACTATGACCATCTTAGTTATTCGCTCCCTTTCATATGCGAGGATTTATTACTATTGGAACAGATTAATCTACCATATTTCTTTTGTGTTTCAAATTTATAGTGGTAGTTTATCTTTTGGGGACATCAAATATAATAGGAGCATCTAGCTGGATTTTTAGTCAATATAATACATGATTGATCATCTTTTGAACTTCTAGTTCAAACTATCTTGAGGATCAAAATGAGACACAAATGACTAAATTCTTTTTCCGACTATATCATTTCCCCTCTTTTGAATACCCATCTCAATACTTTGTGATGGAATAATATATAGTGCACATTCAATTCTTAGATGGGAAAACACTTAGTTTTTGACAATAAATCCAAGAACAAAAAAGGAGAAGCATAATATTATATTGGAAAAATACGAATAAATGTTAATGGTCCTATAAGACCATTTATTGTGAACATATTCTGTAGAATGTTCAAATGTTCAATATATATAAAATACCACCTATATTGTTGTTAGTTTTAATTGAGTTTTGAATAATGACAAACATTTTTGTGGACTAATCTTTATGTCAATTGTGTGATAGGATTATTGGATTAAAGAAGTATGAAGTCTTATTGCCTTTAAGCCAAAGTGAAAGAACAACTTCAATGAGTCAAAGTGATTGAAGATTGAAGAAGTTTGTTCAAGGATGATTAAAAGGCATTGAAGACTTGAAGTGTAGGTCAAATAAGCTAAATAGGTATATTCTTTTGTAAACCCTACACCTGTGTCTCTTGAAATCTATTGAATGCATAAGAGAGCATAAAGTTATTTTTCATAATCTTAAATGGCTTTGAATGAACCTTTTGGTTAATAAATGTGTTTTTGTATCTTAAAAGATTTTGAGTAAACTTTGTATGATCAAAGAAATTTGATAATGGTTCTTAAGTTTAAAAATGTCTAAATAACTTTTCTATATATACAAAAAGTTTTCAAACTTATTGAAGTTAAATCTCTAATGATTTTGCAAAGTTTGAAAATCAAACTTTAAAATGGCTATTGTGCTTCCAAAAAATTCGGCCGTTCGAATTTTCATAACCAGCAATGGTTACTGTTTTTTCAGAGAAATTCGGATACAAGTTTGGACGAATGAAAAAATTCGAACGATAAGTTCGGATACACAAGAAAAATCATCCGAATTTTCTGAAACTAGCCGTTTTATGGCTGTTAAAACTGATTTTCAAATTCTATAAAAGCTATAAACTCAAGAATTTTTGTAAGTTTTGAATCTCTAAGAACTCTAAACATTCCAAATCCTTTAGAAAACATTAAAGCTCTCTTTTGTCTTGTGCTTTCGATTGATCATTCAAGATTCCAAAGACAACAAAGTGTGAAGGTGCAACATTGTGTATTCATCCACCAAGAAGTGTTGGTAACATCCAAACTCTATCTTTACATTATTGTTGTGATTGATACAAGATTATCTTGTGACGTAAAATCCTTTTGGTAAGGGTGAGCCATAGACCAGATTAATCAAGGTTGTGGTGTAAAACCCGTGTGTGGGTGAGCCTTGGATTATATTGGTCCTTAGGTTGTCTTTAGATATAAAATCCTTGTGGAAGGGTGAGCCTTGTTTGTAGGATTGCAAAGGAGGTTGTTGGTATAAAACCCTTGTTGGTTGAAACCCTTGTGTAATTGCCACCTTTGATTGATGACAAAAGGGGGAGAAGAAATGTGATGACAAAATGTGTGAAAATGTGAAATAGCAGTGGAATTCCTCATGCATGATGAGAAAATGTGTGAATTTTCTAAAAATCCATGCATATGTCAAGGGGCAGAAAGAATGACTACAAAATGTACTATGTGCTTGCTGTAATGTGAATGTGCTTGCTGTAAATGTGCTATGTGCTGATGTGTTATAGGTTAAAATGTAAAATGAATGTGTACTGTGAAAATATTTGGCTGCGTTTGAAATTTAAATTGAATATGTTATAATATGTGAGGTTTTGGTTATTTTCTGAGGTTTTGGAATATGGATAAGTTGAGATTGAAATCTTGAACTTGCTTCTTGACTTGACCTATGATTTTGGATTGATTCATGAAAACAATTGAATGCATGAGTTTTGTGATTTTACAAAGCTAAACTGAGTGTCTTTGTGGACATACATATTTGAGTACTTCTATAGTTCTTTTAAAAGTGCAAAATCATCATTTCAAACTTATGACCAAAAGTTCGGCCTTAAAGTTCGGATGCAAACCAAAAGTTCGGACGCATCTAAACTTTCTTGTCAAAAATATTTTTCTGTTGTTCAATTTGTTTGAAAACTATTTTAATCCTTCATATCATATTTGAACAACCTTAGAAAAGCTTATTTTCAAAAATTACAGATTTCATCTCACATATTTTACAGTTTGGACTTGAAATTTTAAAATTCAGATGCATCCATATTTGTTGCCAAAAAAATGCTCTTTTGTTGTTCAAATTGATTCAAATATGTTTTAATCTCTTCTATTATGTTTGAACAACCTTAGGAAGGTTTTATTTCACTTTGAACATTCATTATATTGAATTTATTGCAGTTTGGACTTGAAATTTTAAAATTCGGATGCATGAGTCAAAAATTTGGATGCATGTTCTGAAATTCGGATGCATCCATATTTTGTTTCCAAAATGTGCTCCTTTGTTGTTCAAATTGATTCAAATATGTTTTAATCTCTTCTAATATGTTTGAACAACCTTAGGAAAGCTTATTTACAAAATTAGCAGCTTTCATTTCACCTATTTTATAGTTTGGACTTGATATGTTAGAATTCGGATGCACATTGAAAAATGAGCACAATCTAACGGGTGCCTTGTTAATCTTTTCTGACCTTTAAAACCTCTCTTAGAAGTTTTCTGAATACTTAATTACTATATCTTCTATCCTAGTTGTGTTGGAAGGAAGGAGGTTAATGGAGGTTGGTTGGGTAATAGGCTCATATCGAGCCTTTTGTATGTTAATATGCTAAATTGGTTATTATCTATCATTGAAATTAATATTTCTTTGTACTACATTGTTTAAATCCATCACATTTTGCATCAAAGTTTGTCATCATAAAAAAGGGGGAGATTGTTAGCCCCTAAGGGCAAATCATGATGTTTTAATTGAGTTTTGAATAATGACAAACATTTTTGTGGACTAATCTTTATGTCAATTGTGTGATAGGATTATTGGATTAAAGAAGTATGAAGTCTTATTGCCTTCAAGCCAAAGTGCAAGAACAACTTCAATGAGTCAAAGTGATTGAAGATTGAAGAAGTTTGTTCAAGGATGATTAAAAGGCATTGAAGACTTGAAGTGTAGGTCAAATATGCTAAATAGGTATATTCTTTTGTAAACCCCTACACTTGTGTGTCTTGAAATCTATTGAATGCATAAGAGAGCATAAAGTTATTTTCCTTAATCTTAAATGGCTTTGAATGAACCTTTTGGTTAATAAATGTGTTTTTGTATCTTAAAAGATTTTGAGTAAACTTTGTATGATCAAAGAAATTTGATAATGGTTCTTAAGTTTAAAAATGTCTAAATAACTTTTCTATATATACAAAATGTTTTCAAACTTATTGAAGTTAAATCTCTAATGATTTTGCAAAGTTTGAAAATCAAACTTTAAAATGGCTATTGTGCTTCCAAAAAATTCGGTCGTTCGAATTTTCATAACCAGCAATGGTTACTGTTTTTGCAGAGAAATTCGGACACAAGTTCAGACGAATGAAAAAATTCGGTCGATAAGTTAGGATGCACAAGAAAAAATTGGTCATCCGAATTTTCTGAAACTAGCCGTTTTATGGCAGTTAAAACTGATTTTCAAATTCTATAAAAGCTATAAACTCAAGAATTTTTATAAGTTTTGAATCTCTAAGAACTCTAAACATTCCAAAGCCTTTAGAAAACATTAAAGCTCTCTTTTGTCTTGTGCTTTCGATTGATCATTCAAGATTCCAAAGACAACAAAGTGTGAAGGTGCAACATTGTGTATTCATCCACCAAGAAGTGTTGGTAGCATCCAAACTCTATCTTTACGTTATTGTTGTGATTGATACAAGATTATCTTGTGACGTAAAATCCTTTTGGTAAGGGTGAGCCATAGACCAGATTAATCAAGGTTGTGGTGTAAAACCCGTGTGTGGGTGAGCCTTGGATTATATTGGTCCTTAGGTTGTCTTTAGATATAAAATCCTTGTGGAAGGGTGAGCCTTGTTTGTAGGATTGCAAAGGAGGTTGTTGGTATAAAACCCTTGTTGGTTGAAACCCTTGTGTAATTGCCACCTTTGATTGATGACAAAAGGGGGAGAAGAAATGTGATGACAAAATGTGTGAAAATGTGAAATAGCAGTGGAATTCCTCATGCATGATGAGAAAATGTGTGAATTTTCTAAAAATCCATGCATATGTCAAGGGGCAGAAAGAATGACTACAAAATATACTATGTGCTTGCTGTAATGTGAATGTGCTTCTTTGTAAATGTGCTATGTCGTTTGATGTGTTATAGGTTAAAATGTAAAATGAATGTGTACTGTGAAAATATTTGGCTGCGTTTGAAATTTAAATTGAATATGTTATAATATGTGAGGTTTTGGTTATTTTCTGAGGTTTTGGAATATGGATAAGTTGAGATTGAAATCTTGAACTTGCTTCTTGACTTGACCTATGATTTTGGATTGATTCATGAAAACAATTGAATGCATGAGTTTTGTGATTTTACAAAGCTAAACTGAGTGTCTTTGTGGACATACATATTTGAGTACTTCTATAGTTCTTTTAAAAAGTGCAAAATCATCATTTCAAACTTATGACCAAAAGTTCGGCCTTAAAGTTCGGATGCAAACCAAAAGTTCGGACGCATCTAAACTTTCTTGTCAAAAATATTTTTTCGTTGTTCAATTTGTTTGAAAACTATTTTAATCCTTCATATCATATTTGAACAACCTTAGAAAAGCTTATTTTCAAAAATTACTGATTCCATCTCACATATTTTACTGATTTGGACTTGAAATTTTAAAATTCGGATGCATCCATATTTGTTGCCAAAAAAATGCTCTTTTGTTGTTCAAATTGATTCAAATATGTTTTAATCTCTTCTATTATGTTTGAACAACCTTAGGAAGGTTTTATTTCACTTTGAACATTCATTATATTGAATTTATTGCAGTTTGGACTTGAAATTTTAAAATTCGGATGCATGAGTCAAAAATTTGGATGCATGTTCTGAAATTCGGATGCATCCATATTTTGTTTCCAAAATGTGCTCCTTTGTTGTTCAAATTGATTCAAATATGTTTTAATCTCTTCTAATATGTTTGAACAACCTTAGGAAAGCTTATTTACAAAATTAGCAGCTTTCATTTCACCTATTTTATAGTTTGGACTTGATATGTTAGAATTCGGATGCACATTGAAAAATGAGCACAATCTAACGGGTGCCTTGTTAATCTTTTCTGACCTTTAAAACCTCTCTTAGAAGTTTTCTGAATACTTAATTACTATATCTTCTATCCTAGTTGTGTTGGAAGGAAGGAGGTTAATGGAGGTTGGTTGGGTAATAGGCTCATATCGAGCCTTTTGTATGTTAATATGCTAAATTGGTTATTATCTATCATTGAAATTAATATTTTTTTGTACTACATTGTTTAAATCCATCACATTTTGCATCAAAGTTTGTCATCATAAAAAAGGGGGAGATTGTTAGCCCTAAGGGCAAATCATGATGTTTTAATTGAGTTTTGAATAATGACAAACATTTTTGTGGACTAATCTTTATGTCAATTGTGTGATAGGATTATTGGATTAAAGAAGTATGAAGTCTTATTGCCTTCAAGCCAAAGTGCAAGAACAACTTCAATGAGTCAAAGTGATTGAAGATTGAAGAAGTTTGTTCAAGGATGATTAAAAGGCATTGAAGACTTGAAGTGTAGGTCAAATATGCTAAATAGGTATATTCTTTTGTAAACCCTACACTTGTGTGTCTTGAAATCTATTGAATGCATAAGAGAGCATAAAGTTATTTTCCTTAATCTTAAATGGCTTTGAATGAACCTTTTGGTTAATAAATGTGTTTTTTGTATCTTAAAAGATTTTGAGTAAACTTTGTATGATCAAAGAAATTTGATAATGGTTCTTAAGTTTAAAAATGTCTAAATAACTTTTCTATATATACAAAATGTTTTCAAACTTATTGAAGTTAAATCTCTAATGATTTTGCAAAGTTTGAAAATCAAACTTTAAAATGGCTATTGTGCTTCCAAAAAATTCGGTCGTTCGAATTTTCATAACCAGCAATGGTTACTGTTTTTGCAGAGAAATTCGGACACAAGTTCAGACGAATGAAAAAATTCGGTCGATAAGTTAGGATGCACAAGAAAAAATTGGTCATCCGAATTTTCTGAAACTAGCCGTTTTATGGCTGTTAAAACTGATTTTCAAATTCTATAAAAGCTATAAACTCAAGAATTTTTATAAGTTTTGAATCTCTAAGAACTCTAAACATTCCAAAGCCTTTAGAAAACATTAAAGCTCTCTTTTGTCTTGTGCTTTCGATTGATCATTCAAGATTCCAAAGACAACAAAGTGTGAAGGTGCAACATTGTGTATTCATCCACCAAGAAGTGTTGGTAGCATCCAAACTCTATCTTTACGTTATTGTTGTGATTGATACAAGATTATCTTGTGACGTAAAATCCTTTTGGTAAGGGTGAACCATAGACCAGATTAATCAAGGTTGTGGTGTAAAACCCGTGTGTGGGTGAGCCTTGGATTATATTGGTCCTTAGGTTGTCTTTAGATATAAAATCCTTGTGGAAGGGTGAGCCTTGTTTGTAGGATTGCAAAGGAGGTTGTTGGTATAAAACCCTTGTTGGTTGAAACCCTTGTGTAATTGCCACCTTTGATTGATGACAAAAGGGGGAGAAGAAATGTGATGACAAAATGTGTGAAAATGTGAAATAGCAGTGGAATTCCTCATGCATGATGAGAAAATGTGTGAATTTTCTAAAAATCCATGCATATGTCAAGGGGCAGAAAGAATGACTACAAAATGTACTATGTGCTTGCTGTAATGTGAATGTGCTTGCTGTAAATGTGCTATGTGCTGATGTGTTATAGGTTAAAATGTAAAATGAATGTGTACTGTGAAAATATTTGGCTGCGTTTGAAATTTAAATTGAATATGTTATAATATGTGAGGTTTTGGTTATTTTCTGAGGTTTTGGAATATGGATAAGTTGAGATTGAAATCTTGAACTTGCTTCTTGACTTGACCTATGATTTTGGATTGATTCATGAAAACAATTGAATGCATGAGTTTTGTGATTTTACAAAGCTAAACTGAGTGTCTTTGTGGACATACATATTTGAGTACTTCTATAGTTCTTTTAAAAGTGCAAAATCATCATTTCAAACTTATGACCAAAAGTTCGGCCTTAAAGTTCGGATGCAAACCAAAAGTTCGGACGCATCTAAACTTTCTTGTCAAAAATATTTTTCTGTTGTTCAATTTGTTTGAAAACTATTTTAATCCTTCATATCATATTTGAACAACCTTAGAAAAGCTTATTTTCAAAAATTACAGATTCCATCTCACATATTTTACAGTTTGGACTTGAAATTTTAAAATTCAGATGCATCCATATTTGTTGCCAAAAAAATGCTCTTTTGTTGTTCAAATTGATTCAAATATGTTTTAATCTCTTCTATTATGTTTGAACAACCTTAGGAAGGTTTTTATTTCACTTTGAACATTCATTATATTGAATTTATTGCAGTTTGGACTTGAAATTTTAAAATTCGGATGCATGAGTCAAAAATTTGGATGCATGTTCTGAAATTCGGATGCATCCATATTTTGTTTCCAAAATGTGCTCCTTTGTTGTTCAAATTGATTCAAATATGTTTTAATCTCTTCCAATATGTTTGAACAACCTTAGGAAGGTTTTATTTCACTTTGAACATTCATTATATTGAATTTATTGCAGTTTGGACTTGAAATTTTAAAATTCGGATGCATGAGTCAAAAATTTGGATGCATGTTCTGAAATTCGGATGCATCCATATTTTGTTTCCAAAATGTGCTCCTTTGTTGTTCAAATTGATTCAAATATGTTTTAATCTCTTCTAATATGTTTGAACAACCTTAGGAAAGCTTATTTACAAAATTAGCAGCTTTCATTTCACCTATTTTATAGTTTGGACTTGATATGTTAGAATTCGGATGCACATTGAAAAATGAGCACAATCTAACGGGTGCCTTGTTAATCTTTTCTGACCTTTAAAACCTCTCTTAGAAGTTTTCTGAATACTTAATTACTATATCTTCTATCCTAGTTGTGTTGGAAGGAAGGAGGTTAATGGAGGTTGGTTGGGTAATAGGCTCATATCGAGCCTTTTGTATGTTAATATGCTAAATTGGTTATTATCTATCATTGAAATTAATATTTTTTTGTACTACATTGTTTAAATCCATCACATTTTGCATCAAAGTTTGTCATCATAAAAAAGGGGGAGATTGTTAGCCCTAAGGGCAAATCATGATGTTTTAATTGAGTTTTGAATAATGACAAACATTTTTGTGGACTAATCTTTATGTCAATTGTGTGATAGGATTATTGGATTAAAGAAGTATGAAGTCTTATTGCCTTCAAGCCAAAGTGCAAGAACAACTTCAATGAGTCAAAGTGATTGAAGATTGAAGAAGTTTGTTCAAGGATGATTAAAAGGCATTGAAGACTTGAAGTGTAGGTCAAATATGCTAAATAGGTATATTCTTTTGTAAACCCTACACTTGTGTGTCTTGAAATCTATTGAATGCATAAGAGAGCATAAAGTTATTTTCCTTAATCTTAAATGGCTTTGAATGAACCTTTTGGTTAATAAATGTGTTTTTGTATCTTAAAAGATTTTGAGTAAACTTTGTATGATCAAAGAAATTTGATAATGGTTCTTAAGTTTAAAAATGTCTAAATAACTTTTCTATATATACAAAATGTTTTCAAACTTATTGAAGTTAAATCTCTAATGATTTTGCAAAGTTTGAAAATCAAACTTTAAAATGGCTATTGTGCTTCCAAAAAATTCGGTCGTTCGAATTTTCATAACCAGCAATGGTTACTGTTTTTGCAGAGAAATTCGGACACAAGTTCAGACGAATGAAAAAATTCGGTCGATAAGTTAGGATGCACAAGAAAAAATTGGTCATCCGAATTTTCTGAAACTAGCCGTTTTATGGCTGTTAAAACTGATTTTCAAATTCTATAAAAGCTATAAACTCAAGAATTTTTATAAGTTTTGAATCTCTAAGAACTCTAAACATTCCAAAGCCTTTAGAAAACATTAAAGCTCTCTTTTGTCTTGTGCTTTCGATTGATCATTCAAGATTCCAAAGACAACAAAGTGTGAAGGTGCAACATTGTGTATTCATCCACCAAGAAGTGTTGGTAGCATCCAAACTCTATCTTTACGTTATTGTTGTGATTGATACAAGATTATCTTGTGACGTAAAATCCTTTTGGTAAGGGTGAGCCATAGACCAGATTAATCAAGGTTGTGGTGTAAAACCCGTGTGTGGGTGAGCCTTGGATTATATTGGTCCTTAGGTTGTCTTTAGATATAAAATCCTTGTGGAAGGGTGAGCCTTGTTTGTAGGATTGCAAAGGAGGTTGTTGGTATAAAACCCTTGTTGGTTGAAACCCTTGTGTAATTGCCACCTTTGATTGATGACAAAAGGGGGAGAAGAAATGTGATGACAAAATGTGTGAAAATGTGAAATAGCAGTGGAATTCCTCATGCATGATGAGAAAATGTGTGAATTTTCTAAAAATCCATGCATATGTCAAGGGGCAGAAAGAATGACTACAAAATATACTATGTGCTTGCTGTAATGTGAATGTGCTTGCTGTAAATGTGCTATGTGCTGATGTGTTATAGGTTAAAATGTAAAATGAATGTGTACTGTGAAAATATTTGGCTGCGTTTGAAATTTAAATTGAATATGTTATAATATGTGAGGTTTTGGTTATTTTCTGAGGTTTTGGAATATGGATAAGTTGAGATTGAAATCTTGAACTTGCTTCTTGACTTGACCTATGATTTTGGATTGATTCATGAAAACAATTGAATGCATGAGTTTTGTGATTTTTACAAAGCTAAACTGAGTGTCTTTGTGGACATACATATTTGAGTACTTCTATAGTTCTTTTAAAAGTGCAAAATCATCATTTCAAACTTATGACCAAAAGTTCGGCCTTAAAGTTCGGATGCAAACCAAAAGTTCGGACGCATCTAAACTTTCTTGTCAAAAATATTTTTCTGTTGTTCAATTTGTTTGAAAACTATTTTAATCCTTCATATCATATTTGAACAACCTTAGAAAAGCTTATTTTCAAAAATTACTGATTCCATCTCACATATTTTACTGATTTGGACTTGAAATTTTAAAATTCGAGATGCATCCATATTTGTTGCCAAAAAAATGCTCTTTTGTTGTTCAAATTGATTCAAATATGTTTTAATCTCTTCTATTATGTTTGAACAACCTTAGGAAGGTTTTATTTCACTTTGAACATTCATTATATTGAATTTATTGCGGTTTGGACTTGAAATTTTAAAATTCGGATGCATGAGTCAAAAAATTTGGATGCATGTTCGAAATTCGGATGCATCCATATTTTGTTTCCAAAATGTGCTCCTTTGTTGTTCAAATTGATTCAAATATGTTTTAATCTCTTCCAATATGTTTGAACAACCTTAGGAAAGCTTATTTACAAAATTAGCAGCTTTCATTTCACCTATTTTATAGTTTGGACTTGATATGTTAGAATTCGGATGCACATTGAAAAATGAGCACAATCTAACGGGAGTGCCTTGTTAATCTTTTTCTGACCTTTAAAACCTCTCTTAGAAGTTTTTACGAATACTTAATTACTATATCTTCTATCCTAGTTGTGTTGGAAGGAAGGAGGTTAATGGAGGTTGGTTGGGTAATAGGCTCATATCGAGCCTTTTGTATGTTAATATGCTAAATTGGTTATTATCTATCATTGAAATTAATATTTCTTTGTACTACATTGTTTAAATCCATCACATTTTGCATCAAAGTTTGTCATCATAAAAAAGGGGGAGATTGTTAGCCCTAAGGGCAAATCATGATGTTTTAATTGAGTTTTGAATAATGACAAACATTTTTGTGGACTAATCTTTATGTCAATTGTGTGATAGGATTATTGGATTAAAGAAGTATGAAGTCTTATTGCCTTCAAGCCAAAGTGCAAGAACAACTTCAATGAGTCAAAGTGATTGAAGATTGAAGAAGTTTGTTCAAGGATGATTAAAAGGCATTGAAGACTTGAAATGTAGGTCAAATATGCTAAATAGGTATATTCTTTTGTAAACCCTACACTTGTGTGTCTTGAAATCTATTGAATGCATAAGAGAGCATAAAGTTATTTTCCTTAATCTTAAATGGCTTTGAATGAACCTTTTGGTTAATAAATGTGTTTTTGTATCTTAAAAGATTTTGAGTAAACTTTGTATGATCAAAGAAATTTGATAATGGTTCTTAAGTTTAAAAATGTCTAAATAACTTTTCTATATATACAAAATGTTTTCAAACTTATTGAAGTTAAATCTCTAATGATTTTGCAAAGTTTGAAAATCAAACTTTAAAATGGCTATTGTGTTTCCAAAAAATTCGGTCGTTCGAATTTTCATAACCAGCAATGGTTACTGTTTTTGCAGAGAAATTCGGACACAAGTTCAGACGAATGAAAAAATTCGGTCGATAAGTTCGGATGCACAAGAAAAAATTGGTCATCCGAATTTTCTGAAACTAGCCGTTTTATGGCTGTTAAAACTGATTTTCAAATTCTATAAAAGCTATAAACTCAAGAATTTTTGTAAGTTTTGAATCTCTAAGAACTCTAAACATTCCAAAGCCTTTAGAAAACATTAAAGCTCTCTTTTGTCTTGTGCTTTCGATTGATCATTCAAGATTCCAAAGACAACAAAGTGTGAAGGTGCAACATTGTGTATTCATCCACCAAGAAGTGTTGGTAGCATCCAAACTCTATCTTTACGTTATTGTTGTGATTGATACAAGATTATCTTGTGACGTAAAATCCTTTTGGTAAGGGTGAGCCTTGGATTATATTGGTCCTTAGGTTGTCTTTAGATATAAAATCCTTGTGGAAGGGTGAGCCTTGTTTGTAGGATTGCAAAGGAGGTTGTTGGTATAAAACCCTTGTTGGTTGAAACCCTTGTGTAATTGCCTAAATTGAGTATATAATGAATTGGTTGAAATCCTTGAGTGTGGACTCAAGGTAGTGGATGTAGATCTTGGAGAGATCGAACCACTATAAATCGCGTGTTCATTTTTTTATAGCTTTACTTGTTTGCATACTTGTGTTATTATTATTTGTTAATAATTGTTGATTGATTGGTAGTGGTCTTATAGTTTGATAATCTTGTCTTAACCATCAAATCACATATAAACTTGAAGTTTGTGAATTTAAAGAAGAGCTTTTATTAAGGCAAAGGATTTGCAAAAAGTGAAAAGATTTTTGATAATTAGCCAAAGACCTAATTCACCCCCCTCTTAGGTCTTTCAATTGGTATCAGAGCAAGGTCTTCTTTTTAAGGTCTAACAACCTAGAAGTAAAGATTATATGGCTAGTTTATCAAATTTGCCTTATACGGAAGGTTCCTCCACTAATAGACCTCCATTGTTTGATGGTTCTAATTATACTTTTTGGAAGTCTAGGATTGAGATTTACATTTGTTCTATTAACTATGAATTGTGGAATATTATTGAGAAAGGTCCCTATGTGCCATTGAGATTGAAAGCCGATGGAGTTACAAGGGAAGCAAAGCCCATGGAGGAGTATGATGAGAGCGATTCAAGGAAGATGACATTAAACTACCAAGCAATGAACATTCTTTGTTGTGCGTTGGTCGTCAATGAATACAATAGAGTGATGGAATGTGATTCCGCTCATGAAATGTGGAAGCTACTTCAAGTCACTCATGAAGAAGAAAGAGCGAATATGTGCTTCATGATAATGGAAGATGAGGTACAACCTACTCCATCTACCTCTACTTCTTATGATGATGATATTGATGAACCTAGTGAATTACTTATTGAGATGTATGGAGAATTAAAAAAGGCTTCAAAAAGGGATGAGGAAATGAAAACCAAAATTAATGATTTATTGAATGAGAATTCAAAATTGTTTTGTGAAAATAAAAAGCTTCTTGATTCTATTGAATGCTTGAACATTGAAAAAGAAGTTTTAAATATCTCTTTACAAAACATGTCCCTTGAAAATAAGATTCTTTGTGAAAAGATTTTGTCTCTTGAAACAATGCTTGTTGATCATGAGACTTTGAAAAAGAAGGTTGATGAACTTACATCATGTATAGAAAAATTTACAAAAGGAAGGGACAATCTTGATAAAATTCTTGGAGCTCAAAGATCTCCTCTTGTCAAAAATAATCTTGGCTATAATTATGTAAACACTGTGCCTAAATATAACAACTTCTTTGTTAGAACTACTTCTACTTCCATGCATCATACTTGTTGTACTTATTGTGGAAAACATGGAGATAAAGTCACCAAATGCTATGTTAAAAGAAAAGTAGAGAATGGTGTAAAAACTATCTGGAGAGTTAAGGGAATTATTACTAATCTCCACATACCCAAGAAAGTTTGGGTCCCAAAGGATACTTCATCTTCTTTATTGCAGGTACTCTCCAATTCAAACTCAAGCACCACTAAGTGGCATATTGATGATGTTAGCTTAAAGAATAAAGGAAAACACCTCATTTATAAGCAAGGTCATAGCAACCAATGAAGGATTTGTTTTTTCAGACATGAAGAAAGGAAGAATTCTTGGAGTAACCAATGTTGGTAAAGTTTCCTCTCTTCTTTTTAAACTAATGTTGTTTAGTGTTGATTTGAACTATAACTTGCTTAGCATTAGTCAATTATGTGACAATAATTGAAAAGTTGAATTTAAATGTAATACTTGCACTATACTTGATGGTGTCAATGGTAGAACTATTTTTGTTGCAAATTGTATTAGTAATGGTTATGTGCCTTGCCTTGATGAACTTGTTGCTTATAAAGTTAGATGATTTTCCACTCATGATAATGACGGTTATTTACGGCATAGTAAACTTGATCATGATAGCATGGACTTGTTGAATATTGTTTTTAGTTGTTAAAGGATTATCAAAAATTAGTTTTGAGAAAAATCATCCTTGTAATTCTCGCCAATATGAAAAACAAACAAAATTTTCTTTCAAACCTAAGAAAATGATTTTCACCTCAAAACATCTTGAAATTGATTATATGTCATGATAAAATGATTAAAATAGCTATGATTGAATATCTATGCATTTGCTTGGCCAAAAACATCTTTATGAAACTTTACAAAATGTTTGGACCTGAAGTTTGGATGTAGACCATAAGTTTGGTCACCTAAACTTGTATGACAAAATGATATTTTATGGTTTTGATCAATTACTCACAAAATGTTTTAATGTGCGCTTTATCTTGATAAGCTTGAATGTCTTATTGCTTATGATAATGATTTTCTTGGTATAGAAGATTTGGTCACGTGAACATGGATTTATTGAACAAACTTTTCTATCAAGATTTAGTTAGAGGATTGCTAAAAATGTGTTTTGAAAAAATTTTCTTTGAGATACTTGTCAATATGGAAAACAGACAAAAGAAATTTTCAAACCCATGAAATGCTTTTATACCTCAAAACATCTTGAGCTTGTTCACATGGATTGATTTGGACTTATGAGGAACGCTAGTATTGATGACATGAAGTATGCCTTATTAGTAGTTTATGATTTCTCAATATTTACTTTAGTAGTCTTCTTTGCTCAAAAAGATAAAGTGTTTCATAAGTTTGTAAAACTATTCAAAAAGATTCAAACCTCACTTGAGTAAAAAAAAAAAAAATTGATTTCCATTAGAAATGACAACGGGAGAATTTTACAACCAAGTCTTTACAAAATTTGTGATGAAAATTGAGTTTCATATAATTGTTTCAACTGCAAAAACCCCAACAAAATGGTGTTATTGAAAGAAAAATTTGAACTTTACAAAAATTGGTTAGATCTATGCTTTGTGAAAATTCTTCTTCAAAAATATGTTTTGAGCCGAAACCATAAACAACACATGCTATGATGAATAGAATTTTTTAAAGATCATTTTGAAGAAAAACATCTTTTGAAGTTCTTTTTTATATAACTCCTCAAGTTGCATATTTTAAATGTTTGGTTATAAATGTCTTATCTTGAATACTTATGATAACTTACTTAAATTTGATAGAAAGACGGACATAGGTATATTTCTTAGCTATTCTTCTAACAAAAAGCATATAGAGTATATAACAAAAACAACCTTACATGATGAGGAAACCATTCATGTTAGTTTTGATGAATCTTACATTTACTTAGAAAGAAAAGATGAAGATGATGTAGGTACATCTATGAATGACTATCAAACCCATCTTCAAGCACCAACTTTGGAGGATCATACCAATGAGGAGGAAATGATTGAACAATACTCCCAAAGAACTTAGGATATCCAAAAAGGCCACCCTAAAGAGTAAATCATTGGTGATATCTCCCAAGGAGTAAACATAAGGTGGTACTTTATCGATAACTTTATTCTTTTATCTCATATGAGCCAAAAAGTATTGATGATGCATTGTGTGATAATTTTTGGATTATTGCTATGCAAGAGGAATTAAGTAAATTTGAAAGATATAAAATTTGGATATTCCTAAATCTCATGATCATTCTGTTATTGGAACTAAATGGTTTTTAGAAATAAACTTATTGAATCCGGAGAAGTTATTAGAAATGAGGTTAGACTTGTCGCCCAAGGATTCAATCAAAAAGAGGGCATTGATTATAATGAGACTTTAGTTCCGGTTAGTAGATTTAAATCAATTAGAATGCTTTTGGCATTTGCATGTTTTAAAGGTTTCAGACTCTTTCAAATGAATGTCAAAAGTGCTTTTCTAAATGGTTCTATTGAGGAAGAGGTTTATGTGGAACAATCACCCAATTTTGATCATGAAAAGTTTCCTAACCATGTTTTCAAATTATCCAAAGCTTTGTATGATTTAAAACAAGCTCCTAGAGCTTGGTATGAAAAATTGAGTGGTTTTCTTCTTTCAAAAGGATTTTCAAGATGAAAGGTTGATACTACTCTTTTCATAAAAACCTCTTGTAACAATGATCTATAAGTTGTCCAAATATATGATACAATTTTTTGTGCTTTTAATACTTCATTTTGTGATGTGTTTGCCAAGTTAATGCAAAGTAAATTTGAAATGAGCATGATAGGAAAACTCAATTTCTTTCTTCCCCTACAAATCAAGCAAACCAAGGATGACACTATCATGAATCAAGTTAAGGTATCAGCACTTTCATAAGTTTATCAACTATGCTTAACAAGAATAAAAAAGGTTTCGTAAGAGTAGTCAACTCTATTTGACAGCAAGTAGAGCCAATATTATGTTTGTCATGTGCTTGTGTGCTAGATTTCATCTTGTCCTAAAGAGTTTCATTTGATTGTTGTTAAACACATTCTCTATTACCTTATTGATACTCTAAGTGATTATGGTCTATATTTCAAATGTGTGGCAATGTTATGTTAACACTAATACAATAAATTTGATCATCATACTATTCAACAAACTAGGACAAAGCATATAGAGATCAAACTTCATCTCATTAGAGATCACTCTACTATGGGTAATATACTCTCATTTTTTAAATGATGTGAGCTGGACTAGTTTGCTTGTGCTTGATGAACGCTATTACCTTCCTTAGTTTATGAAGTTTAAGCAAATATTAAGGAAGAAAGAGTTGAGCGAGTTGGTAATAAAGCTATTCAGTGGTATTCTTCAAGAACATCACAAGTTAATTTTTGAGATTGATAATGCATTGCTCAATAGAATTTGTGATGTTGAGGATGTTGGGTTTAAGCATTATTCTTCCGGGGTACATTGTTTTATAAGTGAGTTATACTCACATGAATGAATTGAGAATGCCTATAGAAATGGTAGAAGCCTCAAGACTAGAAAGGAGAGAGAGATAAAAGCTTTTTGATGCTAGTGAAAGAATTTTGCATCACATGCTTACTACCTTGATTATAGCATACTTTGGGCACAAATCTTCTGTTGATAATATGTATGCTGTAATTATGCTAGCCATACATAAGAAAAGAAAAATGAATTTTGGATATATAGTGCTAAAGAATATAATGGCAGCTAGAAGAACCAAGCATAAGACATTGCCGTATGAAAGTTTATTAACAGGAATTTTCAAGTATCTCTAAGTGCAATTGTCTTCTAGTGGTTTACCAATAAAGAGTGAAGAAATCTACACCAACAACTCGTTAAAGAGAATTCCTTGGACACTTGATGATGATAATGTATGAAGGACTAGAAGGGAAACTCCTTTAAGGGGTGATAGAAGAGATGCTAGTGATGATGAAGAAAAGGAGGAAGAAAATAATGAAGAGAAGGAAGAAGAAAATGAAGAAGAAGAAGAGGATGAAGAGGAAATCCTTGCTAGAGAAAGAAAAATAAAAAAGAAGCATGAGTCACCAAGTAAGGGGGAGCAACTCCCCACAAAAAGAAGACTATTTGAAGAGGTATCTTCTATTGAAGGAAAATAAGTTGAAGGTGATAATCTCACGAGAGGTAATACCATAGTTTCCAAGGTGTTTCAAGAGACATTGAACAACCATGTAAAGGAAATGAAGAAGATGGACAAATTCTTCGAGTCCTTTGCTCCAATGATTCTTGGCAAATTTGATGATTTAGAAACTAGAGTAAAAAATATGGAAGGAGATGGCAGCAATAAGGATGATAGTAATGACAGTGAAAATTGAGATGGCTATCAATTTGTTGCTAAAGATGAAGACAAAGATGAATGAGAATGTAGTGAAGCACCCCAAGAAGAAGAAGAGCGTGAGAATGACGAAAAAAGAGGTAAAGCCCAAGAGAACAAGCAAGAAGAAGAAAGTGAAGGGAGTTTAACAAAGTCAAATCACAAATCCATCACCAATTTCCTTCAGCCAAGAGAGAAGGAAAATGTGGTTCAAAGGAAGAAGATCCAAAGATCCTCTCGATTGCTAACTTTCCAAAGTCGAACTACACGGGCAAGCAGTCAGCAAATAAAGGACCCCATCATATAGAGATCAAGGAAACTTGGCCATCACAATGAACAAATTTAGAAGTGAAGACCATGAAGCACATCCAAGACTAAGCCTTTCTATCCCTAAACTCTATTTTGTTGTGATTGATACAAGATTATCTTGTGACGTAAAATCCTTTTGGTAAGGGTGAGCCATAGACCAGATTAATCAAGGTTGTGGTGTAAAACCCGTGTGTGGGTGAGCCTTGGATTATATTGGTCCTTAGGTTGTCTTTAGATATAAAATCCTTGTGGAAGGGTGAGCCTTGTTTGTAGGATTGCAAAGGAGGTTGTTGGTATAAAACCCTTGTTGGTTGAAACCCTTGTGTAATTGCCTAAATTGAGTATATAATGAATTGGTTGAAATCCTTGAGTGTGGACTCAAGGTAGTGGATGTAGATCTTGGAGAGATCGAACCACTATAAATCGCGTGTTCATTTTTTTATGGCTTTACTTGTTTGCATACTTGTGTTATTATTATTTGTTAATAATTGTTGATTGATTGGTAGTAGTCTTATAGTTTGATAATCTTGTCTTAACCATCAAATCACATATAAACTTGAAGTTTGTGAATTTAAAGAAGAGCTTTTATTAAGGCAAAGGATTTGCAAAAAGTGAAAAGATTTTTGATAATTAGCCAAAGACCTAATTCACCCCCCCTTAGGTCTTTGAATTATCATTATGAAAGAATTGCAAAATAAGTCAACAATATATTTGACTATTTTGTTGATACATCGATTATTCATCCCAAAAACATAGTCAACCCCAAAATTTTATAGGTGATGTCAATTTGCCTTAAAAACAAGTAGCATAAAAGACTTCACTGGATTAGGAAATATAAATACTATTTTACAAGTATCTAATAAAAACTTTATATTTTATTTATTTGAATTGGTAAACTTTGGGTTTACTCAATAATAGATATCAATTGCATACACTTCAGCACAACATAAGTTCAAAGAGAGAAGTGGTAGTTTCTTAAATATTATAAATTTGTTCTATAGTTTGATAATCTTGTCTCAACCATCAAATCACATATAAAGTTGAAGTTTGTGAATTTAAAGAAGAGCTTTTATTAAGGCAAAGGATTTGCAAAAAGTGAAAAGATTTTTGATAATTAGCCAAAGACCTAATTCACCTCCCTCTTAGGTCTTTCAATTGGTATCAGAGCAAGGTCTTCTTTTTAAGGTCTAACAACCTAGAAGTAAAGATTATATGGCTAGTTTATCAAATTTGCCTTATACGGAAGGTTCCTCCACTAATAGACCTCCATTGTTTGATGGTTCTAATTATACTTTTTGGAAGTCTAGGATTGAGATTTACATTTGTTCTATTAACTATGAATTGTGGAATATTATTGAGATAGGTCCCTATATGCCATTGAGATTGAAAGCCGATGGAGTTACAAGGGAAGCAAAGCCCATGGAGGAGTATGATGAGAGCGATTCAAGGAAGATGACATTAAACTACCAAGCAATGAACATTCTTTGTTGTGCGTTGGTCGTCAATGAATACAATAGAGTGATGGAATGTGATTCCGCTCATGAAATGTGGAAGCTACTTCAAGTCACTCATGAAGAAGAAAGAGCGAATATGTGCTTCATGATAATGGAAGATGAGGTACAACCTACTCCATCTACCTCTACTTCTTATGATGATGATATTGATGAACCTAGTGAATTACTTATTGAGATGTATGGAGAATTAAAAAAGGCTTCAAAAAGGGATGAGGAAATGAAAACCAAAATTAATGATTTATTGAATGAGAATTCAAAATTGTTTTGTGAAAATAAAAAGCTTCTTGATTCTATTGAATGCTTGAACATTGAAAAAGAAGTTTTAAATATCTCTTTACAAAACATGTCCCTTGAAAATAAGATTCTTTGTGAAAAGATTTTGTCTCTTGAAACAATGCTTGTTGATCATGAGACTTTGAAAAAGAAGGTTGATGAACTTACATCATGTATAGAAAAATTTACAAAAGGAAGGGACAATCTTGATAAAATTCTTGGAGCTCAAAGATCTCCTCTTGTCAAAAATAATCTTGGCTATAATTATGTAAACGCTGTGCCTAAATATAACAACTTCTTAAAAGGCATTGCTTTAATGAACTTTAAAGAAGTATGAAGACTTATTGCCTTCAAGCCAAAGTACAGAACAACTTCAATGAGTCAAAGTGATTGGAGATTGAAGAAGTTTGTTCAAGGATGATTAAAAGGCATTGAAGACTTGAAGTGTAGGGCAAATATGCTAAATAGGTATATTCTTTTGTAAACCCTACACTTGTGTGTCTTGGAATCTATTGAATGCATAAGAGAGCATAAAGTTATTTTCCTTAATCTTAAATGGTTTTGAATGAACCTTTTGGTTAATAAATGTGTTTTTGTATGTTAAAAGACTTAGAGTAAACTTTGTATGATCAAAAAAATTTGATAATGGTTCTTAAGTTTAAAAATGTCTAAATAACTTTTCTACATATACAATGAACCTTTTGGTTAATAAATGTGTTTTTGTATCTTAAAAGACTTAGAGTAAACTTTGTATGATCAAAAAAATTTGATAATGGTTCTTAAGTTTAAAATGTCTAAATGACTTTTCTACATATACAAAATTTTTTCAAACTTATTGAAGTTAAATCTCCAATGATATTGCAAAGTTTGAAAATCAAACTTTAAAATGGCTATTGTGCTTCCAAAAAATTCGGTCGTCTGAATTTTCATAACTAGCAATGGTTACTGTTTTTTCAGAGAAATTCGAACGCAAGTTCGAACGAATGAAAAAAATTTGGTTGTCCGAATTTTCCTTACCAGCATGGTTACTGTTTTTCCAGAGAATTTCGGAAGCAAGTTCGGACGCATGAAAAAATTCGGACGATAAGTTCGGATGCACAAGAAAAAATCAGTCATCCGAATTTTCTGAAACTAGCCGTTTTATGGCTGTTAAAACGGATTTTCAAATTCTATAAAGGCTATAAACTCAAGAATTTTTGTAAGTTTTGAATCTCTAAGAACTCTAAACATTCCAAAGCCTTTAGAAAACATTATAGCTCTCTTTTGTCTTGTGCTTTCAATTGATCATTCAAGATTCCAAAGACAACAAAGTGTGAAGGTGCAACATTGTGTATTCATCCACCAAGAAGTGTTGGTAACATCCAAAATCTATCTTTACATTATTGTTGTGATTGATACAAGGTTATCTTGTGACATAAAATCCTTTTGGTAAGGGTGAGCCATAGACCAGATTAATCAAGGTTGTGGTGTAAAACCCGTGTGTGGGTGAGCCTTGGATTATATTGGTCCTTAGGTTGTCTTTAGATATAAAATCCTTGTGGAAGGGTGAGCCTTGTTTGTAGGATTGCAAAGGAGGTTGTTGGTATAAAACCCTTGTTGGTTGAAACCCTTGTGTAATTGCCTAAATTGAGTATATAATGAATTGGTTGAAATCCTTGAGTGTGGACTCAAGGTAGTGGATGTAGATCTTGGAGAGATCGAACCACTATAAATCGCGTGTTCATTTTTTTATGGCTTTACTTGTTTGCATACTTGTGTTATTATTATTTGTTAATAATTGTTGATTGATTGGTAGTGGTCTTATAGTTTGATAATCTTGTCTTAACCATCAAATCACATATAAACTTGAAGTTTGTGAATTTAAAGAAGAGCTTTTATTAAGGCAAAGGATTTGCAAAAAGTGAAAAGATTTTTGATAATTAGCCAAAGACCTAATTCACCCCCCCTTAGGTCTTTGAATTATCATTATGAAAGAATTGCAAAATAAGTCAACAATATATTTGACTATTTTGTTGATACATCGATTATTCATCCCAAAAACATAGTCAACCCCAAAATTTTATAGGTGATGTCAATTTGCCTTAAAAACAAGTAGCATAAAAGACTTCACTGGATTAGGAAATATAAATACTATTTTACAAGTATCTAATAAAAACTTTATATTTTATTTATTTGAATTGGTAAACTTTGGGTTTACTCAATAATAGATATCAATTGCATACACTTCAGCACAACATAAGTTCAAAGAGAGAAGTGGTAGTTTCTTAAATATTATAAATTTGTTCTATAGTTTGATAATCTTGTCTCAACCATCAAATCACATATAAAGTTGAAGTTTGTGAATTTAAAGAAGAGCTTTTATTAAGGCAAAGGATTTGTAAAAAGTGAAAAGATTTTTGATAATTAGCCAAAGACCTAATTCATCCCCCCTCTTAGGTCTTTGAATTATCATTGTGAAAGAATTGCAAAATAAGTCAACAATATATTTGAATATTTTGTTGATACATCGATTATTCATCCCAAAAACATAGTCAACCCCAAAATTTTATAGGTGATGTCAATTTGCCTTAAAAACAAGTAGCATAAAAGACTTCACTGGATTAGGAAATATAAATACTATTTTACAAGTATCTAATAAAAACTTTATATTTTATTTATTTGAATTGGTAAACTTTGGGTTTACTCAATAATAGATATCAATTGCATACACTTCAGCACAACATAAGTTCAAAGAGAGAAGTGGTAGTTTCTTAAATATTATAAATTTGTTCTATAGAACAAGAGTAGTAATGCATAGATATCAAAATTTCTTTCATCCACTATCTCAATATTGATTTTGAAGAAGATCATTAAAACTTTAAACATATTTTGTAGGATTTTATGGAGAATAATACATTACTTAATTAACATATGACCTTTTAGATCACTAGCTCTTCAAAAGTGTTTAATTAATTAGCTCTTTTAAAGCTTTCAGTCAATTTGCTCTTCTGGAGCTTTATACTACCATTTATACTCTTAATTTTATTTCTCACATGATTGATATGGCTTATGTCATCTTTCTCATTATCCAATGCAAAATGAAACAAAGTTACATGATTATAGTAGAATCTACATATACATAAAATAAAATTAAACTTCAATCGAAAATATATATGCCACGTTATTTCCTATAGACATTCAAAGAGATTGGCTACATTTACATGTATAACATCAACATTGACTATCATCAATATTGAATAGCATAATCAACTATCATTAGCATATCATTGAGATGTAAAATTTATCTTACTTTTATCTCCCTTCTCAACTGATAATTAATAGAGATGTAAAATGTTTTTGACATACAACATGTACGCAACAAACTTTTTCATATTGCAGTAGTAATATTTATTAGTATAAATTTTTGATATTATATTTTCTCATTTTCCTTCTCATTATCTACTCTTTCTCATTTCTTTCATCCACTATCTCAATATTGATTTGTAGAAGAACATTAAAACTTTAAGCATATTTTATGGGATTTTATGGAGAATAATGCATTACTTAATTAACATGTGACCTTTTAGATCACTAGCTCTTTGAAAGTATTTAATTAGTTACTAGATCACTATCTCTTCGAAAGTATTTAATCAGTTAGCTCTTCTGAAGCTTTCATTCAATTAGCTCTTTTGGAGCTTTATACTACCATTTATACTCTTAATTTTTTTCTCACATGATTGATATTGCATATATCATCTTTCTCATTATCCAATGCAAAATGAAACAAAGTTACATGATTATAATAGAATCTACAAATATATAAGATAAAATTAAACATCAATAAAAAATATATATGCCAAGTTATTTCCTATAGATATTCAAAGAGATTGGCTACAATTACATGTATAATGTCAACATTGACTATCATCAATATTGAGTAGCATAATCAACTATTAGTAGCATGTCATTGAGAAGTAAAATTTATCTCAATACTTATATCTCGCTTCTCAACTGATAATTAATAGAGATGTAAAATTTGTTTGACGTATAACATGTACGCAACAAACTTTTTTATATCGCATTGATAATATTTATTAGAATAAAGTGTTGATATTGTATTTTCTCATTTTCCTTTATCTGCTCAACATCTGGTGAGAATCTATACTTTAAGAAGTTATTGAGTCATTATTATCATCCTTAAGATGGTAAGGATTATCTCCATCATAATTGTAGCCATGACCATAATTTCTTTAATAAGTACATAAAAATTCTAATCGTATTTGCTTTAGGAAATAATGTATCATGCTTCATAATATTTAATCAATTACTTATTCTTTCATTTAACCTCAATAAGATATAAGGTCAATAATTTTGAGACCTTCTCTAGATATTACTACTACAGCAGTATATTTGATACATGAGAAAGGAGAATATATTCTCTACATAATCTCTATTGAGAATGAACTTTAAACAAAATAAGATTTTACATACTGATAGGAGGAGAATTTATAGCCATAAGTATATCCAATCGTAAGATGGTTTTGATAGACAATCATCTTTTGGTAGTTATACATTTCTTTAAGATTTAACTCAAAAATAAATAATTCTTTTATGAAATGATATATTGCTCTCAAGGCTTCATGAAGATGAGTATAAAAGAAAATCATTACTTTGACATAATTTTGATTCGATTCTATATTTTTCTTTTCAATGGTATCTTCAAGACCAATTATATAAAGGTGGTTTTGATCCTGAATTCATGATAAAAAAATTCTTCTCATGATATTAGAAATCAGTTATTCAAGTTTAATATTATTTCATATAATGACAAAGAAAAGGAAGAACTTTTACTTTAGTGAGCTTCAAAGAACTTTTTACCTCAAAGGAGAACTTAATAATCGTGCTTTATTGAATATTCTCTCAGATAGAAAATCGTGCTGATAACATGTTATGAATTTAAGTGCCGATAACGTAGAATAAAAGCGAAAGTGACACTCAATATATTTGGAGAATAATAATATAAAAATGAAAAATAATGAGAAGAGAGAATATAGAGAGAGAAAGTATAACTTAAGAATCAAGACTTATCATGTTTATTAAAGTCATTATATGACCTCTATATATAGGCTTATAATATAAAAGTTTACAGAAATTCTAACTTTAATAAGGAAAAAAAATCAAATCCAATGAGAAATAATATTCTGGGAGTTTATGTATATTAAGAAAACTGACTACTATCAACATCCACATATTATACAGGTTGAATTTTATAATAATATTAAACCAAGGAAAGATGCCGACTGGCTGGCAGCGAGCTGGAGTAACAATGCCACTGACATTGGAAAACATCGATTTCAAAATGATCACTACTGTAAACATAATTAACTAGGAAAAGTTCATGGCCCGTTGGGCCTTACTCGAGTAGCAAAGAGTGAAGTTTTCTTAATGAAGCTAGGAGTTCAATTATTGTTTAATGTAAAACTTTTATTCTTTTTATTAAATTTATTTATTCTTTTAATATGACTTATTTTCTCTTTGTTTTGTTACAACTTCTAACTTTATGCTATACTGAATAAATTCACTCATCCTTAACTATAATCCGATCTTATGAGCAAAGCAGAAAGTGACCAAAAGTTCTTTGACCAACCAACAAAAATTAAGGAAAAGACGAAGTTCTTCTAATCCAAATAAAAAATTAGAAAAAACTGGTTTGAAACAATAATTCTTTATACACTAAGTGGTATTCACAAGATATTGTTTACATACCCCTCCTCTCCCAACCACACCACCCCCCACGAAAAAAAAAAATAGTGGCCATAACTCTATAGTTTCACTTTATTGTAGATTTTGTCTTGGCCTTTGTAATAATAATTTCTAAGGGGCATGACTCAATTTTTGTGATAGTGGACAGATTTAAAAAATGGCTTAGTTAATTCCTTTCTTATGAATTTGCTTCAAATATAGAATTGCAGGGTATGTTTGCGGATCCAAGGGATATATAATTTGCTGGTGCAGTACTGGGAAATAATAATTTTAGTCTATAAATTTGGACAATATGAAAAATGGCCTAATTTAATCATATATTAGATTTATCTTTTAAGAAAATTATATTTTTTTAAATGATGTGCAGCATGAAACATTATCCAAATAACTCGTTCCTCCTTTCTTTTGGTAATAAATATAATTATTTTGAGAATGTGGTTGCTTATTGTGGTCAAAAGAACCCTCAATGTCCAAATCAGTAAAAGAATTTTTTACAATGTTTAAATATAGTCATTTTAGTAATCTGGACCGCAAAACATTTTCAATGCCCAGCCACTTAAAAGGTAAATATATTTAACTAAGAAATCACGTGCAACTCTTCTGCTTCAATTTTGAAAGACAAATCTATAATCACTGGTCATTTATTTCCAAAAAAATAGCAAATTGTCACCTCTTTCAACAGAAAGGGGTTCCTCGCTTATATTATCTCCAAATGCCACAAGAACAAATGCTCTACTACTGATCCTATCATTAATTATACCATTGAACAATTTCCAAATCAAATACCAAAGGTTAATATTCTCTTTTTTATACATAAATATATATAAATATATTAAACACAACTACCTATGTGTATAATAAATAAATTTACATATTTATGTATGTGTTTGCTGATCTCTCTCTCTTAGTGAGAAGAAGGAGAATAGTGATCCATTTTTTGTTAAGAGTTTTTTTCTTTTTTAGCTAGGGACGTGCCTCGTACCAGTCAAAAACTTCCTTTTGGATAGAAGCAAATGGGTCAGTCCACAGGTAACTGACCCCATTGACAATGCTATCTGTGTGTCGATAATGGCATGGATTATTGATTCTACAAGGCTTATAAACAAAGTTTTGAAGTAATACGTGTATACAAGATACAAAGATGATTTATTGTTGAATAGATACGAAAAATTGAGTGTTGTTGTAAAATTTGTTATAACAGTAAAAGATACAATGAAAAAAGAATTCTCTACTTGTTGTTTTCCTTGTCAATTTCTTCTTCTTCCCATGGCTCAATTTATAGCCAAAACATAAGTTGCGTAACATAGGTTCTTATTTTCAATAAATGTAGTGTTAAGGGGAAGTGATAAGATTATGTTTTTAATTTTATAGAAAATGAAAGGGCATTCGCATTTATTTTTTAGTTTTCATAACAAGCATTTTTCAATTCAGTGATAATTAATCAAAGAATGCAATAGTTTCAGGAGAGAAATATTAAATTTTGTTAAAACTTATCAATGCTACGCACATACTAGTATTTAAATATACCTTCTTTTATGGAAACTTAATCGTTTTTATTAATTTAGATGCATCGAATTACTATATGCATGCAGTCAATATCAGGGAATCAAAATATCCAAAAGACATTGACAAACTTGGAGATAAACAGTAATGACTAATTACAACATATGATACGTTTTTTCACAAATTAAAAGACATTGATGCATGAATCAAACGTGGGATAAACGCAGTTCTTAAGTATAAATAGGTTTGCCTTTTCCCTAGTTTTTACAATCTATCTCAGCCTGATGAAAGTGTCAGCTTTTTCCCAGCCTTTGAAACCATACAAAAACTATAGGGAAAAGATGAAGCCTTCATCAAGCTTGGTTTTCCTGGTCACCATCATGCTTATCATTTCAAGTAAGTGTTCTCCACTATCAATTTGTTCTTCTTCTTTCCCATCTTGCTTTGTTTCTGTCTCTTCCTCCTTCATCTTTTTAATTTTTTGATAATTCCCCCTCTGTCTTTTTGTCATCTACCTCATTGTTTTTTTTTTAAGTTTCATATACTATTTAAAAAAGTGAGTTTTCAAGACCTTTTAGTTCTTCTAGTCATGTATCAGGATACATATTCATAGATACATTGCAAAAGAACTTTAGCAAGTCTTTTCTAATAAACAACAATGGCCTAATTTCATTGGAGTGGTCATCTTTTCCTTCAATTATCTAATCCCACCCTGATAAATACTCAATCATCTAGTTATGCTCTAGTGCTTTCCCTCTTGCAACTACTCAGTTTTCTCTCAAGCCAGACATGCTATGCCCAAATTTTCACATATTTTTCAATCTTTGCGCTTGTTTATGCATGAAGAATCTAATTGACTTTTTTTTTTCCTCCCGCTTTGAACAGCTTGGCCATCTCCAATTGCTTGTGCAGTGACGTTCCCGCCATATAAAATGTGATTTTATATGGGGGGACCGCTTGCTGCATCATGGATGTTTGCCTTTGTATTCCACTTCCAAATTGCAATTTCAGTAGGAAAAATATGGAGTTTCGTCCATGATTGAAATTTACGTTTGTTCTCTTCTCTAGACTAAAAAAAATTAAATCGCTCTCCTCATTTGTTGTAGGAGAAGATGTGATCACTTCCGTACTAAAACATAATGCCTACGTAGATGCCTATAAATAAAAGAAAGCTCGTATGTTTGTTTTTTACATTAGATATCATGTCAAAAAAGGCATTCGCATATATACACATGTTAAATATAGCAACGGATTGACAAAAGTAAGTAACCAAAATCCATTGTTCCCAGCTAATCCGTTGCTAATTTGCAACAATTTAGTGATGCTAGCTATAAAAAACTAAAAACCACTCAAAATTTTCCATTCCAGCAAAAAAAAAAAAGTGGGAAATTTAAATTTAAAGAGCCGTTGCTAATCCCTCGCTAATTTGTCTCGGATTAGTGACTGCTAAGGAAAAAATCTACTACAAATTTAAAAATAACGATTCTGTTGCTAAACCTTTAAAAATTTGCAACTGATTAGCAACGACTGCATAATTTGTACACTAGAATATATTTTTTATTTTTTCAAAATTGCCGTCGATAATCTGTTTTAGAGTAGCTACGGATTAGTAATGGTTTCGTAATGTTTAGACTAGAATATATATATTTTTTATTTTTTAACATGCCGTCGCAATTCCGTTGCTAATATGCAATGAATCAGCAATGGACTTGTAACTTTTCAATTAGTATGTGATTTTTTAAATTTTTTGAGGGTTCATTGCTAATCGTTGCAATAGATTAGCAACGGCCTTATAATTTTAAAGTTGGAATATGTTCCTTTATTTTATTAAAAATTGCCGCTAGTTAGCAACGATTTCATAATTTTTAAATTAAAATATATTCTTGTAAGACCTAAGAGGGAGGGTGAATTAGGTCTTTGGCTAATTATAAAAAATCTTTTCCCTTTTTACAAATCCTTTGTCATAATAAAAGCTCTTCTTCAAATTCACAAGCTCTAAGTTTATATGTGATTTAATGGTTAAGACAAGATGATCAAATAATAAAACCACAACCAATCAATCAACAACTAAGAACAAACAATAATAACACAAGCAATAAAGTTATAAATAAATGAACACACGATTTATAGTGGTTCGATCTTTCCAAGATCTACATCCACTACCTTGAGTCCACACTCAAGGATTTCAACCAATTCACTAGATGCTTAATCCAAGCAATTACACAAGAGGCTCACCCTTCAATGGGTTTTACCACAACAACCTCTTTTCAATCTAATAAACAAGGTTCACCCTTATCACTAAGAGTTTTATGTCACTAGACAACCTAGACTAATCTAATCCAAGGCTCACCCTCACCAATGGCTTTTACACAACAACAATGTAAAGAAAAGGTTTGAATGTTACCAACACTTCTAGTCTATGGCTCACCCTCCACAAGGGTTTTAAGTCTCTTGACAACCTTGTATAAATCACAACAACAATGTAAAGAAAAGGTTTGAATGTTACCAACACTTCTTGGTGGATGAATACAATAGCTAGCATCACTTCACTTCTTGCCTTTGGAATCTTGAATTTCAACCTTTGAGCACAAGGTAATTTGAGAGCTTTTCAAATAATTTTGATGTAAAACAATTTAGATCTTGAAGGATTTTGAAGGTTTAAAAGTTGTACAAAAAATCTAGAGTTTATGGCTTTTATAGATTTGAAAAATTGGCTTCAACAGCCATAAAAAGGCTAGTAACGGCTAGTTTTTTTGAAGTTCGGACGTCCGAACTTTCTCCTATGCGTTCGAACTTGCGTCCGAACTTTGCCTTCTGCGTCCGAATTTGCGTCTGAACTTCTCTGAAAAACTAGCGCGACTGTTCATGTACTGTTCATTAAATAGTACCTACTGCAAAGGAAAAAGTTCGGATGTCCGAACTTTTCCTTCTGCGTCCGAACTTTGCGTTTGAACTTTTAAAACTTTGTCAAAACATGTTCAAATCAATTCAAACATGTTGGAAAACCTTCCAGCCTATAAGATAAGTCATTAAAGACATTTTAAGTGCAAAAACCATTGATGAAAACTTGATAATTAAGGTAAGTTCAAAACCATTGATAGGGTTTACAAAGTTTACCTATTAAGCACATGTATCCTACACTTATGTCTTCAAAGCCTTCAATTATCTTGAACATACTCTTCAATCTTCAATCATTTTTGGCATAGTTGAGTTTTTCTTGCATTGTGACTCCAAGGCAATAAGACTTCATGCTTCTCAATCTATCAATCCTATCACTCAACATACAAGCACATTAGTCCTCATCAATGTTTACCATTATTCAAAACTAATCATAACTACATGATTTGCCATTAGAGATAACAATTCTTAAATTTTTGAATATTTCATTGCTAATCTATTGCAGATTAGCAATGGATTAGCAATGGTTGACCTATTTTTCAATTTAGAATAGATATTTTTTAGTTTTTTAACATGTCGTCACTAATCTGCAAAGGATTAGCGATAGACTTGTAATTTTTAAACTTTTCACTTGTTCGTTGCTAATCCGTCGTAAATTACCAACGGATTAGCAATGGCTTATTAATTTTTTACTTAAAAGGAATCAGAAATAAATCCGTCGCTAAGCCCTCGCAAATTTGTTAGGGATTAGCGACGGAATTGTATTTTTGGTCAAAGGACATCGTTCGTAGCAATTGCCTCGCTAAGCTGCCGCTAATTAGTGACGGTATAATCCGTCGCTAATGTCCGTTGCTAACGGCATTTTTTCTTGTAGTGTAATATGTACCACGGGAAAAAATTATTTCTCTGACACTATCCAGTTAGATATCCATTAACAAAATTTTAAAAATAAACCCTTATTGTATTTTTTTTAAATTTTTTTCCTTTTTTGAAAGAAAATAGCTCAGTAATTTTTGAAAAATATCTTTTCTTGTTATAAATTTGACCATCGACAATGAAAAATTAAAGCGAAAGAGAAACTCAATATGTTTAGAAAATAATAATATAAAATTGAAATATAATGAGAAGAGAGAATATAGAGAAAGAAAGTATAACTTAAGAACCAAGACTCATCACTCTTACTAAAGTCATTATGTGGCCTCTATAGACTCATAATATAATAGTTTATGGAAACCCAAACTCTAATAGGGAAAAGAAATCAAATCTAATGAGGAGTGCTATTTTGGAAGTTTGGTTTTTTTTTTCAGGAAACTGATTAATATGAATATTCATATATTATGAATTATTTCATAACACTCTCCTTTTGATGTTTATAAGGTAAATAATATAACTCGTTAAAACTTTATTAGAGAAAAAAATTATGTGGGAAAAAAGGTCTAGTGAAGGAAAAAGAGTACAATATCCTTTATGTTTTAACTCCCCCCTATTTAGAACATCATCAAAACAACACATTCAAAATGTCAATTCTCAAATGTCGCAGTTGTATGTGTTAGTGAATAAATCTTTAGGATTATTACTTTTGATTGAAAATTTTGCACATCTATTTCATTCTTTTTAAAAGAATGACTTGCCATATCTCCTTCAATACACTCTCAAATTTCATTACCGTCCAACAACATAATTGGAATTTCTTTCATAGAGAATATTACATAATTATCTCGAATATAATTAATTGTTAATATTAATCACACACATTTTAACCAACAACATAATTTACTAGTTCTTCAACATGAATTGAAGAGTGGTTGCAATAATAAATATCACAGCATCACTATGTATGCATAACTTGTGTGGATCAAAATGAATAACTAATAACTTAGATATCCATTTCAACACGAGTTGGAATTTTCTTAATAATTTGAAATCAATTATTCTTAGGGACATTGAAGCACAAGTATAATGTGATCTCAAAGCCATAGGAATATAAAAGATTCAAAAGAATACAGCTATTCGTGTGCACCAATTGTTCAAAAATAGGGTACTTCATGACCAAATGGTCTTTATTATCCAGTCATATATATAGAGAATCTTTATCAATATCTAATGGCTATTGGAATATTTAATGATGCGCAATGTGATATGTCCATATAAAATCTTTATTGAATTGATGAAGAAATTTCATCTTTTGAATGTTCAATTTGTAAATCAAGAGTTGAATTACTTGCCTTTAGAAGCTCTCCGAGAGGAACAATTCAATCATATGATCCTCTTATTTCAGAAATAAGAAGTTGCAACGCTTCAAGCATGCTTTAGAATCATTTCTTATAGAACATATATTTTGTCCTACTGAGACATTAAACAAATAGAAACATTTACAAATAGAATATTCAATTTAATAACGCTTCTAGAGTTAGCAAATGTATCAAATAATTTATTTGTAACACTCCTTAAAATAATAATTTATTGAACTTCTAGTTCACTAGTGGATGCATGGACTAACTTGCTTCAATAATAATATTCTCATATGATATCTTTCTTTTATTCCCAACTTTATCCCCCTAATTTGGAGAACATTAAGAATAGAAGATGGTCATTTAAGTATAATCAAGTCCACTACAAATTGCATGGACATATTCAATATTTAAATATTATGCTTTTAATAAGCATTCTTAGCAATTCATTCATATGCTTCAAGAATATCAAATCCTTCAGGGACTTTATATAAATACCAAATATTTTGTGTAATATTTAAATATAAATATACTTGCATCCACATTAAAAAAATTTATTTCTTCGTAATTTATGTAAGGTTTTTACGAAGAATCTCATGCTATAATTAATGGCAAATACTTACTTCATAGTTCGCGTTGTAATTTCAAACAAATATCAATTTATATACTTATGGAATTACACTTCAAGTGTATAAATCTTTCAAAGATTATACGTACACTTCTGGTGTACTTGTTAATTGTCTGAACTTCTCACATCTTTTTGCGAACTCTATTTTTATTTTGATCAATAGATCAAAATTTTGAATCTTGAGTCTGCAAACTTTTTATTCAAGATCCTTATTCTAATTCACAATATTATGCGTATAAGTATTATTGTGTCAATGTCTATCAGTTCCATTCATGACATGATTATTGAGATTTTATAATTCATCACAACTTTTAGGTACCTGAATTTCTTTTGAAAATAATTAAATCATGCCTAACTCTACTAGAGTTTTCATCTCCTCAACTTAACTATGACCATCTTAGTTCTTCGCTCCTTTTCATATGTGAGGATTTATTACTATTGGAAAAGATTAATCTACCACATTTCCCTTGTGTTTCAATTTTATAGTGATAGTTTATCCTTTGGGAACATCAAATATAATAGGATCATTTAGCCAGATTTTTAGTCAATCTAATACTTGACTGATCATCTTTTGAACTTCTGGTTCAAACTATCTTGAGGATCGAAATGAGACACAAATGACTAAATTCTTTTTCCAACTATATCATTTTCCCTCTTTTGAATGCTCATCTCAATACTTTATGATGGAATAATAGATAGTGCATATTCAATTCTTAGATGGGAAAACACTTAGTGTTTGACAATAAATCCAAGAACAAAAAAGGAGAAGTATAATATTATACTGACAAAATATGAATAAATGTTAATGGTCCTATGGGACCATTTATTGTGAACATATTCTATAGAATGTTCAAATATTCAATAGATATAAAATACCACCTATATTATGAGAGCAAATTGTATGAATGAGAGAATCTTAAATATGAGCTCATTATGAAAGAATTGCAAAATAAGTCAACAATATATTTGATTATTTTGTCAATACATCAACTATTCATCCAAAAGCCACAGTCGACCCCAAAATTTTATAGGTGATGTCAATTTGCTTTAAAAAAAAGTAGTGAAATACTTAAGAGGGGGGTGAATTAGGTATTTGGCTTATTTTCACAAACAAAAACCTTTTATTAATCTAAGCAAAGAACAGATTATATGTATCAAGTTAAAGACAGTTGATAGCAAAGCAATAAAGGAATGTAAGAGCAAAGAACTCAAGAAATTTATAGTGTTTCGATCGTCAAGATCTACGTCCACTACCTTAAACCTACACTTAAAGATTTCAATCGATCTACTGTATGCTCAAGTTCACAAATTACATGAGAGGCTCATCATACAATGGTTTTACACTCAAAACCTCTTCTAGTAACTTTTACAACCAAGGCTCACAACACAATAGTTTTATATCTACAAACAACCTTGAATCACAACTTCAAGGATCACCCTTACCTAAAGGGTTTTATGTTATCAAGATAACATTGCAAGAGCTAGTAGAAAGCGCAATTTGATAAGTAGAGAAGAGTGTGTAGATGTTACCACTTGTTGGTAGATGTTTTACACAAAATTGCACCTTCACACTTTCATGTCTTTGGATTGATCAATTGAATGCACAAGACACAAGAGAGCTCAAAAAATGTTTGCTAAAGGCTTTGGAATGCTTAGAGTTCACTTAGATTCAAAAACTTACAAAAGATTTCAAGTTTTTACCTTTTATAGAATTTGAAAATCAGTTTTAACAGCTATAAAACGGCTAGTAACAGCTAGTTTCAGAAAATTCGGATGACCGAATTTTGCATCCAAAATTTTCAAACGTTGCTATTGCACATTCTGGAAAAATTCGGACGACCGAATTTTTTTCACTGCGTCCAAATCTTCGTCCGAATTTCTCTGAAAAACAGTAACCATGATGAAGACAGAAAATTCGGACGACCGAATTTTTCTTCATGCGTCCGAATCTTCGTCCGAATTTCTCTAGAAAAGCAGCAACCATTTTTGCTACAAAAATCGGACGACTGAATTTTTTGGAAGCATTTTCAAACTTTGTAAAATTATTTAAGACTTAACTTCAATAAGTTTGAAAACATTTTATATGTATAGATAACTTATTTAGACATATATAAGCTTGAAAACCATAATCAAATTTCTTTGATCATGCAAAGTTTACTCAAAATCTTTTAAGATACAAAACCACATTCATCAAAAAGTTTATTCTCAGCCATTTAAAATTAAGAAACTTATTTTATGCTCTCTTATACATTCAATAGACTCCAAGACATACAAGTGTAGAGTTTACATAGAGATTTACCTATTTAGCATATATACTTTACACTTCAAGTCTTCAATGCCTTTAGATCATCTTTGAACAACCTTCTTCAAACTTTAATCACTTTTGGCTTATTGAAGCTGTTCTTGCACTTTGTCTTGAAGGCAATGAGACTCCATACTTCTTAGATCACCAATCCTATCACACAATAGATCACACAATTAGTCCTCATCAATATTTGTCATTAATCAAAACTATATGATTTGCCCTTAGGGCTAACAATCTCCCCCATTTTGATGATGACAAACTTTGATGCAAAATGTGATGGATTTAAACAATGTAGCACAAAGAAGTATTGATGTCAATGATAGAAATAACCAATTTAGCACAATGACATATAAAAGGCTCAATATGAGCCAATTACCCAACCAACCTCCATTATCCTTCTTCCTTCCAACAATTTGGATAGAAGATATAACATTTAAGAATTTAGAAAACGTTCTAAGAGAGGTTTTAAGGTTGTAATAGTTTAACAATGCTCTCCCTTAGATTGTGCTCATTTTTCAACACATTTGGACTAGAGATATCATGCATCCGAATTTTTTGCATAGCAAGTCCAAACTTTAAAATAAGATAATCAAAAGCTTCAAATTTTGTAAATAAGCTTTCCTAAGATTGTTCAAACATATTATGAGAGATTAAAACATATTTGAATTAGTTTGAACAACAAAAGATCACATTTTGGTAACAAAATATGGATGCATCCGAATTTCAGAACATGCATCCGAATTTTTTGTCCAAATTTTTGGTAACAAGTTTAAAAAGGTGATTTTGCATACAAATGTAAATATGTATGACCACAAAAGCTTTGCAAAACCATAACACTTATGCATCCAGACTTTAAGGCACATCAACAGTCATAGCATAATACACTGACAGACATCCAACATTTTGCACACAAACAGTCAACATTTTGCACACAAAACAGTCATCCAATTTTCTCCCCCTTTTGTCATCACTCAAAGAATGGGGTCAATGAAAATGAGACTGATAATGTAGCATATATAACAATTTAAACGAAGCTCTCATCACTGAGATTTCATCATTGAGCTTCACTATTACACCAAATGTAGCATAAAGACAAATAGCATAGATGAGTATTTCAAACATATAAGATGAAGCTTCGTACAAATAAGTAAGTAAAAGCAGTAAAAAGGATGAGGGTGAAGAAATGCTCAGTCTTGTGATGTTGTGGAGAAGCTTTCCTAAATCCTTTCTTGATAGCCAAATGCTTTACTCTTCCTTGACTAAAGGATATAGTTGAAGGTGAGACAATGTTTGCTTTTTCGATTTGACTTCCACCTTCTTGGGGTTCACTTCCTCCTTCTTGAGGCTCTTCATGAACTGGTTCACTTTCTTCTTCTTCTTGCTTTGCCACATTCTCTTTATCGCCTCCTTGATCATCATCTCCATCATCACTGTCATCATCTTCATCTTCTTTCTTGCCTTTCTTATCTTCATCATCCTCATCTTTATCTTGATGCCTAGAGGGTCCTTCACCACTTTGTGTATTCCTCATTAGAATTTCTTCAATATGCTTCACTCTACTCTCTAATCCATCCAGTTTTCCAAGAACCATTGGAGCAAAGGATTCGAAGAACTTATACATCTTCTCCATTTCCTTGACATGATTATTCAAGGCTTCTTGGAATGCCTTAGCTACTATGGTGTCACCTCTTGTTATTTCTTCACTTCTTGGATCAATCCCAACATTTGGTTGAGGCACTTCTTCAAATAATCTTCTTTTTGTGAGAGGTTGCTCCCCCTCACTTGAAGTATCATGCTTTCTCTTTGTCTTCATCTCTCTAGCAAGAGTTTCTTATTCATCTTCTTCTTTCTCAGTTTCTTCACCTTCTTTAATCTCCTCTCTTCTAGGAGGAGTATCTCTTTTAGTTCTCCATATACCATCATCATCAAGAACTAGCTGCATTCTCCTAAGAGTTTCATTAGTGTAAATCTCCCCACTCTTAAATGCTTGCCCTTTTCCTGGGAGTTTAACCCGAAAATGCTTAAAAATCCTTGTCAACATCCTTCCAAATGGGAATGCCTTGGTTACACTTTTTCTTGTAGTAATCATGTGCTTCAAGGCTATATATTCAAAATTCAATCTCCTATGTTCATGCAGCGCTAACATGATTACCATATGCATATTTCCAACAGATGACTTATGTCCAAAGTTTGGAACAATCATAGTAGTAACCATGTGATGCAATACCCTACCTCTAGCATCTAAGTTTTTGATTTCCCTCTCTTTAATGGATCTAAATTCCCTGCCATTAGTGAATGCCTCTTCAAATCTTTTATTTGTGAAGAGTTCACGATTATAACAATGCATGGAAAGTGAGTAATATCTTGCCCCACTATCACCTACTCCACAAATTCTGTTAATCAAAGCATCACTAAATTCAAAGTCCACTTGGGATACTCTAGATGAGTACTATTGAATTAAATCATCCCCTACTAGTTCTTTCTTCCTTTAGGTTTGCATAGAATTCATATATGAGGGTGGGATAGAATTCTTCATCAATGAATAATAAGCTACTCCAACCAATATCACCAAAGAATGACAGAATATTATCCATGTTTGATAATTTATCAACATCCACCTTATACTCAGGGATAATTTTTCTGTTATTTTTGTTCCATTCATCAAATTCGTGAGTAGCTTTGATTGAAACAAACCTATTAACTCCAGACAATGTTTGAGGAATTTGAACTTTTCTTGGTTGATTCATGATTGAGTCTCTATCTCCTTCTTTTGCTTTCCCTTTCCCCTTTTCAACATTTGGTCTCTTTGTTCTCACCATGATGTAAATGCGTAAAAACTAGTGACTTTTAGAATAAATCTAGGGCTTAGAATTCGAAAATGAAGACAAATCGAAGTAAATATGGTGAAATCTTTGAGAGATTTTTATTCGGACGTGAATGGGTATGAATGGCTTTAAAAAAGGAGAGAAATTCGGAAGTTGAAATGTCAAGCAAATTGTTTGATTTTCATTTAAATCGTTGCATCCGCAAAATTCGGACGATCAATTTTTCAGGTCTGCGTCCGAATTTTCGATCGAAAGTTTCTGTTTTTTCAGCTCAGAAAATTCGATCGACCGAATTTTCTGTAGTACGTTTGAATTTCCGATCGAAAGTCTCTGTCTCTTTAACTTGACCGAATTTTTTGTGTTGCTTCCGAATTCTGCGTCTGAAACTTTCTGTTTTCACAAAACTTCAACAAATACATTAGTAATTAAATTTAGAAATTCCTAAGAGCCTTCTTAGGTGATTAAACCTTTCCTCAGCCAAAGGCTTTGTAAATATATCAGCAATTTGATCATTTGTACTTATATATTCCAATCATATATCCTTTTTAGCCACATGATCACGAATAAAATGATGCTTAATCTCTATATGCTTTGTTCTAGAATGTTGTATGGGATTTATGCTCAAATTGATAGCACTAGTATTATCACATAGTATAGGCACACAATTGAATTTAAGACCATAATCAAGTAATGTATGTTGCATCCATAATAATTGTACACAACAACTACCCGCAGCTATGTATTCAGCTTCAGCAGTAGATAATGACACACAAACTTGCTTTTTACTATACCAAGACACAAGGCAACTATCAAGAAATTGACAATGACCACTTGTACTTTTACATTCAACTTTGCACCCAGCATAATCAGCATCTGAATATCCAACAAGTTCAAAAGATGAAGATTTTGAAAACCAAAGACCATAATCATGAGTATCAATTAAATAACGAAAGATACGTTTGATGGAAATTAGATGAGATTCTTTAGGACAAAATTGAAATCTAGCACATAAGCACACAGCAAACATAATATCTGGTCTACTTGCTGTGAGATAGAGTAAACTTCCAATCATACCTCTATAGGATTTCTCATCAATATTTTTACCTTTTTCATCTTTGTCAAGTTTAGTTGATGAACTCATTGGAGTACCTATTCCTTTTGCTTGATCCATTCCAAATCTTTTCAAGAGCTCCTTGGTATATTTTGCTTGATTGATGAAAACTCCATCTTTAGTTTGTTTAATTTGCAGCCCAAGAAAGAAATTCAGTTCTCCCATCATGCTCATTTCAAATTCATTTTACATAGAATTGGCAAATTCTTCATAAAGAATTGTGTTAGTAGCACCAAAGATAATATCATCAACGTAAATTTGCACAAGTAAAATATCATTGTTATTAGATGTTCTTATGAAAAGAGTTGTATCCACCTTTTCTTTTGCAAAACCTTTTGACAGAAGAAAACCACTCAATCTTTCATACTAGGCTCTTAGAGCTTGTTTCAATCCATATAGAGCTTTTGTTAATTTAAACACATGATTTGGAAATTTTTCATGAATAAAACCAGGAGGTTGTTCTACATAAACCTCTTCTTCAATAAAACCATTTAGAAAAGCACTTTTGACATCCATTTGAAATAATTTAAAACCTTTAAAGTAAGCAAAAGCCAAAAGCATTCTTATAGACTCTAATCTGGCCACTGGAGCAAAAGTCTCATCATAATCAATGCCTTCTTCTTCGTTGAACCCTTGAGCAACAAGTCTAGCCTTATTTCTAATAACTTCTCCTAGTTCATTTAATTTATTTCTAAAAACCCATTTTGTACCAATAATAGAATGATCACGAGGTCTTGGAACAAGAGTCTAAACTTTGTTTCTTTCAAACTGATTTAACTCTTCTTCCATAGCAATGATCTAAAAATTATCACACAAGGCATCATCAATATTTTTAGGTTCAATATGAGATAAAAGGGCAAAATTATCAATAAAGTACCGCCTTGTTTTGACTCCTTGGGAGACATCACCAATGATTTGCTCCTTAGGATGGCCGCTTGCATATGTTAGATCCTTTGGAAGCTCTTGATCATTACTTGGTTGACCATCTTGTTCTTGCTCCATTATTTCTTCTTCCTTGGCATGTTCTTCAAAAGTGGGTACTTGATGATGAGTTTAATTTTCAAACATTGAGGAACCTGCATCATCTTCACTTCTTCTTTGAAGATAAATGTTAGATTCATCAAAGGTTACATGTATAGTTTCTTCAACACATAATGTTCTTTTATTATAGACTCTATATGCCTTTTTATTTGAAGAATAGCCAAGAAATACACCTTCATCAGATTTTCTATCAAACTTACCAAGATTATCACTAGTGTTTAAGATAAAACACTTACAACCAAAAACTTTAAAATAGACAATTGAAGGAGTTTTATCAAATAAAAGTTCAAAAGGTATTTTTCTTAAGAAAGGTCTTAATAAAACTCTATTCATTACATAGCAAGCAGTATTTACAGCTTCAGCCCAAAAGTATTTTGGTAAGGAATTTTCACAAAGCATTGATCTAGCCATCTCTTGTAAAGTTCTGTTTTTCCTCTCAACAACACCATTTTGTTGAGGTGTTTTGGCAGCTGAAAATTTATGAGTAATACCATATTCATCACAATATTTTGTAAAATCTTGATTGCAAAATTCTCTTCCATTGTCACTTCTAATAGAAATCAATTTAAATTCAAGAGATGTTTGAACCTTTTTAAAAAGTTTTGCAAATTCATGAAATATTTCATCCTTTTGAGCTAAGAAGAGCACCCAAGTAAATCTTGAAAAATCATCTACAATCACATAAGCATATCTTTTACCCCCAAGACTAGTGGTCCTCATTGGTCCAAATAAGTCCATGTGAACTAGTTCAAGAGGTTTTGAAGTAGAGATCATTTTTTTTGGTTTAAAAGATGTTTTTGATTGTTTTTCATATTGCCAAGCATCACAAAGACGTGTTTGATCAAAGTACATTTTGAGTAATCCTCTAACTAGCTCTTGGGTAGACAATTTATTTAATAAATCCATGCTTAAATGTCCTAATCTTCTATGCTACAAAAATTCATCATTATCATGAATGGCAAGACATTTGATATCATTTGTGATCAGTTCATCAAGATATAGCACATATACGTTTCCAACTCTTTTAGCAACAAATATGGTTTTGCTACTTGTACTATCAAGAATAGTACAAGTATCACATTTGAATTCTACTTTACATCCGTTGTCACATAATTGACTAATGCTAAGCAAATTATACTTTAAACCATCAATGAGCAATACTTATTTAATAAGAGAAAAGGAACCTTTACCAATGTTACCTATTCCAAGTATTTTTCCTTTCTTCTTATCTCCAAATGTGACAAAGCCATCACTTGTTGCTTGAAGCTTACTAACAAGTGAGGCATTTCCAGTCATATGTCTTGAACACCCACTGTCAAGGAACCATTTTGTAGCACTTGATCTAGAAGCAAGTTGAACCTACACCAAATTGGAAAGAGTGATTTTTGGTACCCATATTTTCTTGGGTCCAAGGGAGTTAGTGAAAGTTCCTTTGACTTTCCAAATAGTCTTAACACCATTTTCTATCTTTCTTTTTACAAAACATCTAGAAACCTTGTGTCCATGCTTGCCACAATATGTGCAACAAATATGAGACCTAGAATTAAAAGTCTCTTTAACAAAAGAGTTTTTATACTTTGGAATATAGCTATCATGAGAAAAACCAAGACCATGTTTTGCAAATGAAGATGTTTGATAACCAAGCAATTTATTTAAATTTTCTCTTCCATTTGTAAATTTTTCAATGCATGAAGTAAGATCATTAACTTTTCTTTTTAAAATCTCATAATCACCAAGCATTTTTTTAAGAGAAATAACTTCTATACAAAGCTCTTTGTTTTCAAAAGATATGTTTTGTAAGGTTGCATTTAAAACTTCTTTTTCAATGTTAAGACAATTAATGGTCTCAAGAAGTTTATCTTTTTCAACACATAATTTTGAATTCTCATTTGATAAATCATTGATTTTAGATTTCATTTCTTTATTTCTTTTTGAAGCCTTTTTCAATTCTTCATATATCTCTATAAGTAATTCACTAGGATCAACATCATCATCATAAAGATTAGGAATAGAGGGAGAAGAATATACCTCATCATCAATTGCCATAAAACATATGTTGGCCTTTCCTTCACTGTCATCTTCATTTTCTTGTTGATCCCATGTTCCAGCCAGTCCTTTTCCTTTCTTGGCAAATTTCTTCTTGTTCTTGCTGTCTCTTTCCCTTTCCAAAACTCTATGACAATCAGCAACAAGGTGTTCTGTACTCTTGCATTCAAAACATTAAGGTTTGAAGGATGAAGACTGTCCACTCTTCTTGGTTGACTTTCTTCCTTTCTTGAGGAATTCCTTTTTGTAGAATCTCTTGAACTTCCTAACTGCCATGGCAATTTCTTCTTCTCCACTGTTACCATCTTCTTCACTTGAAGATTTTTCTTGTTCACTCAAGTGATTTGAAGCCTTGAGTACAACTCCTTTTCTTCCCTTTTCTTCATCTTCTTTGTCATTTAATCTTTTCATCTTCATTTCATGTGTGAACAGCGATCCAATAAGCTCTTCAAGTGGAAGAGTTTTTAGATCTTTGGACTCCTCAATAGCAAGTGTCTTTGGCTGCCAAGATTTTGGTAGAGCATCTAAAATTTTCCTGTTTTGCTCTCCCATAGTATAGCGTTTACCATAAGCTTTTAAGCCATTAAAAATATTAGTAAACCTTGTAAACATATCACTAACATTTTCACCTTGTTCATGGTAAACAACTCATAATCTCTAACAAGCATAGCAAGTTTGGATTCTTAACTTGATTTGTGCCTTAATGAGTTATTTGGAGTATAATTTAGAGTCATTTTCTTTGAATCATGCTCATCAAATTCATTAGTAGACTTTGGTTCTAAGGTCACTCTATCTGCTTTCATTTTCATAGGAATATAAGGACCTTTTTCAATAATATTTCACAAGTCAAAATTGATAGAACAAATGTATATCTTAACTCTAGATTTCCAAAAAGTGTAGTTTGTTCTATCAAACAAAGGTGGTCTATTTGTGGAAGATCCTTCTAGGTAAGGTAAGTTTGAGATAATAGCCATAGGATTTTTAACTTCTAGGTTGTAAAACCATACAAAGAAGTCCTAGCTCCGATACCAATTGAAATACATAAGAGGGGGGTGAATTAGGTATTTGGCTTATTTTCGCAAACAAAAACATTTTATTAGTCTAAGCAAAGAACAGATTATATGTATCAAGTTAAAGACAGTTGATAGCCAAGCAATAAAGGAATGTAAGAGCAAAGAACTCAAGCAATTTATAGTGGTTCGATCGTCAAGATCTACGTCCACTACCTTAAGTCTACACTTAAGGATTTCAATCAATCTACTATATGCTCAAGTTCACAAATTACATGAGAGGCTCACCATACAATGGTTTTACACTCACAACCTCTTCTAGTAACTTTTACAACCAAGGCTCACCACACAATGGTTTTATATCTACAAACAATCTTGAATCACAATTTCAAGGAACACCCTTACCTAAAAGGTTTTATGTTATCAAGATAACCTTGCAAGAGCTAGTAGAAAGCACAATTTGATAAGTAGAGAAGAGTGTGTAGATGTTACCACTTGTTGGTAGATGTTCTAAACAAAATTGCACCTTCACACTTTGATGTCTTTGGATTGATCAATTGAATGCACAAGACACAAGAGAGCTCACAAAATGTTTGCTAAAGGCTTTGGAATGCTTAGATTTCACTTAGATTCAAAAACTTACAAAAGATTTCAAGTTTCTAGCTTTTATAGAATTTGAAAATCAGTTTTAACAGCCATAAAACGGCTAGTAACGGCTAGTTTCAGAAAATTCGGATGACCGAATTTTGCATCGGAATTTTTCAGACGTTGCTGTTGCACATTCTGGAAAAATTCGGACGACCAAATTTTTTTCACTGCGTCCGAATCTTCGTCTGAATTTCTTTGGAAAAACAGTAACCATGTTGAAGACAGAAAATTCAAACGACTGAATTTTTCTTCATGCGTCCGAATCTTTGTCCGAATTTCTCTGGAAAAGCAGTAACCATTTTTGCTACAAAAATCAGACGACCGAATTTTTTTGAAGCATTTTCAAACTTTGTAAAATCATTTAAGACTTAACTTCAATAAGTTTGAAAACATTTTATATGTATAGATAACTTATTTAGACATATATAAGCTTGAAAACCATAATCAAATTTCTTTGATCATGCAAAGTTTACTCAAAATCTTTTAAGATACAAAACCACATTCATCAAAAAGTTCATTCTAAGCCATTTAAAATTAAGAAACTTATTTTATACTCTCTTATGCATTCAATAGACTCCAAGACATACAAGTGTAGAGTTTACATAGAGATTTACCTATTTAGCATATATACTTTACACTTCAAGTCTTCAATGCCTTTAGATCATCTTTGAACAACCTTCTTCAAACTTTAATCACTTTTGGCTTATTGAAGTTGTTCTTGCACTTTGGCTTCAAGGCAATGAGACTCCATACTTCTTAGATCACCAATCCTATCACACAATATATAAGCATATTAGTCTTCATCAATATTTGTCATTAATCAAAACTATATGATTTGCCCTTAGGGCTAACAAGTAGCACAAAAGAATTCACTGGATTAGGAAAAATAAATACTTTTTTATGAGTTTCCAATAAAAAATTTATATTTTATTTATTCAGAATGGTCAAACCGGTCATGCCAATAAAATATTATTTGAATTGGTAAACTTTGGGTTTACTCAATAATAGATACCAATTGCATACACTTCAGCACAACATAAGTTCAAAGAGAGAAGTGGTAATTTCTCAAATATTATAAATTTGTTCTATAGAATAATATTAGTAATGCATAGAGATCAAAATTTCTTTCATCCACTATCTCAATATTGATTTGAAGAAGAACATTAAAACTTTAAGCATATTTTATGGGATTTTATGTAGAATAATGCATTACTTAATTAACATATGACCTTTTTAGATCACTAGCTCTTTCAAAGTATTTAATCAGTTATTAGATCACTAGCTCTTCGAAAGTATTTAATCAGTTAGCTCTTCTAAAGCTTTCATTCAATTAGCTCTTTTGGAGCTTTATACTACCATTTATACTCTTAATTTTTTTTCTCACATGATTGATATGGCATATATCATCTTTCTCATTATCCAATGCAAAATGAAACAAAGTTACAAGATTATAGTAGAATATACATATACATAAAAAAAATTAAACTTCAATCAAAAATATATATGCCACGTTATTTCCTATAGACATTCAAAGAGATTGGCTATATTTACATGTATAATATCAACATTGACTATCATCAATATTGAATAGCATAATCACCTATCATTAGCATATCATTGAGACGTAAAATTTATCTTACTTTTATCTCCCTTCTCAACTGATAATTAATAGAGATGTAAAATTCTTTTGACATACAACATGTACGCAACAAACTTTTTTCATATCGCAGTAGTAATATTTATTAGTATAAAATTTTGATATTGTATTTTCTCATTTTGCTTCTCATTATCTACTCAACATCTGGTGAGAATCTATACTTTAAGAAGTTATTGAGTCCTTATTATCATCCTTAAGATTATAAGGATTATCTCCATCGTAATTTTAGCCATGACTAGAATTTCTTTAATAAAAAATAAAAAATCTAATCGTATTTGCTTTAGGGAATAATGTATCAGGATTTATAATTTTTAATCAATTAGTCATTCTTTTATTTAACCTCAATAGGATATGAGGTCAATAATTTTGAGACATTCTCTCGATATTACTACTGTAGAAGCATATTAGATACATGAGAAAGGACAATATATTCTCTACACAATCTCTATTGAGAAAGAATTTTAAACAGAATAGTATTTTGCATACGGATACGTTTGAGAATTTATAGCCACAAGTATATCCAATAGTAACAGTGTTTTGGTAGATAACCATCTTTTTGTAGTTGTACATTTCTTTAAGATTTAACTCAAAAATAAATAATTCTTTTATGAAAAGATATATTGCCCTCAAGGCTTCATGAAGATGAGTATGAAAGAAAATCATTACTTTGACATAGTTTTGACTCGATTCTATATTATTCTTTTCAACGGTATATTCATGACCCATTATATAAAGATGGTTCTGATCCTGAATCCATGATAAAAAAATTCTTCTCATGATATTAGAAGTCACTTATTCAAGTTTAATATTATTTCATATAATGACAAAGAAAAGGAAGAAAGTTTACCTTAATGAGCTTCAAATGACTTTTTACCTCAAAGAGAGACTTCAAATAATCGTGCTTTATTGAATCCTCCCTTAGATAGCAAATCGTGCGATGCTTTAATAAATCGTGCTGATAACGTGTTATGAATTTAAACATCGATAATATAGAATTAAAACGAAAGCGACACTCAATATATTTGGAGAATAACAATATAAAACTGAGAAATAATGAGAAGAGAGAATACACAGAGAGAGAGAGAGAGTACAACTTAAGAATAAAAATTTATCAATCTTATTAAAGTCATTATATGACCTCTATATAAACTTATAATATAAGAGTTTATGGAAATCCAAAATTTAATAGGAAAAAGAAATCAAATTCAACTAACTAATATATTAAAAAAACTAACTAATATAAACATTCACATGTTCTGAATTATTTCATAACATTTCTTCTGAGACAGGTTGAATTTTATAATAATATTACACCAAGGAAAGATGCCAATCGGCTGGCTGCCTGCTGGAGTAACAATGCCACTGACAGTGGAAAACATCGATTTCAAAATGTATCACCACACAAACATAATTAACTAGGATAAATTCATGGCCCCTCGGGCCTTACTCGAGTAGTAATGAGTTAAGTCGTTTAATTAACTAGGATAAATTCATGCCCTCTCGATTATTGTTTAATGTAAAATTTTTATTTTTTATTAAATTTATTTATTCTTTTAATACGACTTGTTTTCTCTTTTGTTAGAACTTTTAACTTCATACTATATTTAATAAATTCACTCATCTTTAATTATAATTCAATCTTATGAGCATAACAGAAAGTGACCAAAAGTTCTTTGACTAACGACCAAAAATTAAGGAAAAGACGAAGTTACCCTTCTAATCCAAAAAAAAAATTATAAAAAATGGTTTGAAACAATAATTCTTTATACACTACGTGGTATTCACAAGATATTGTTTACATACCCCTCCTCTCCCAACCAGTCCACCCCCCACCAAAAAAATAGTGGCCATAACTCTATAGATTCACTTTATTATAGTCTTGGCTTTTGTAATAATAACTTCTAAGGGGCATGACTCAGTTTTTGTGATAGTGGACCGATTTAAAAAATGGCTTAGTTAATTCCTTGCTTATGAATTTGCTTCAAATATTGAATTGCAGGGTATGTTTGCGGATCCAAGGGATGTACAATTTGCTGGTGCAGTACTGGGACATAATAATTTTAGTCTATAAATTTGGACAATATGAAAAATGGCATAACTACCTCAAAGTTTTGAAGCTTTTCCCCAGCTTTTGAAACAATAGCACAACCACAGGAAATTTCATCAAGCTTGGTTATCCTTTCAAGTTAGTTTTCTTCTACTATAGCTTTCTTTTTCTCCTTCCCTTTTTTGCTTTGTGGATATGGTTTTTCCCATCGATCTTCTTCGTCGTATTCTCATAAACTATTCATGAAATTGGGCTTCCAGATTTATACAGAAATTTTAAGACTTCTCCTAGAGACTTGTTTCTTCTTCTAGCAATGTTTCAAACTTTTCATCAACAGTTATATTTCGGTTTTCATTAAGAAATCTTTTTGAATAAAAACAAGTGCACCCTAACTCTAGAATACTCGTCTTTTCCTTCAATTATCCAAATTAAAGCTGATAAATACTCAATCATCTAATCCTCTTTGAATGCTTCCTTCCTTGAAACTAACTAATAAGCCTCTCTGTCAAAGCAAACATAGACAAAAATTTTTGGATATATATGTTAAAATTCAGTCAATTGATGAACATGATGTTCTGCTCAGTGAGATTAATCAGAGAACAATAACATGAAATTGTGAGAGACAAATATTGCAGTGGAAGAAAATTCTGGAATTCTTTTCATTCACCAAAAATGCATACAAAATGTTTTATATACGAAAGTCAGCAGCTGCTTTCTTACGCAAAGCAAAGCTGCATAAATAACTAACTAAAACTAAATTCAATCCATGCCAGCACCGACTCTAGTTGGCAGCCAAGTGGCAACCATTTATCAAGCTGGCATACAACTGTCTGCCATGTCAACTGAATCATTTTACCACTTTCACAGTTTGCAACTTCACTGCATCTTCAACTATATGATCAACAAGATGACTATTTTATACTGTGTGCGTTTCAAAAATATATAATTGATTAGTTGAAAAGTAACAATTCCTAGAAAGAATTTATTGCAATAAAAATATATAATTGATTAGTTGAAAAAGTAACAATTCCTAGAAAGAATTTATTGCAAAAATATCTCTCGAGTTAGAGGATAGAAGCACTTTAATTCTTGGTCTTCAAAAATAGGCACTTTGCCCCAGAAGAGCGTTAGCTAACAGTGGGAAATGAACCAATCGTTAGAATAAAAGTAAAATACCAAAACTACCCTTAAATTGTAAGTGGGGTTTTATTGCAAAATATCCCCTTAAGTTTGCCTTCTTATAGACAGCTCCTTCCTAGAGGAAGACTACATGAGGCTTTGGCTCAAAGAGCTATGACATATTCTTGGCTTTCCAATGCTAGTTTTTAAATTGGCTCCAGATTTTAGAGTTTCTCCCAAGCCAAATGTATTTCAATTTGGATCGCTCTCTAGAACATCCGCATTCACTTCTTCACAAAAGAAACTTTGTATTCAACGGCATCAGTGCTGGGGAAACCGTTGAAACTTGATGAGGCCACAGAAACCCTAACACGGCATTTGATGCCCGCATCTGCATGGAGATGGACTCATAATAAATGAAATTTCCACATCGCTTATGGATTGGTTCGTTGGGAGGTAGAACAGAATACATTGGTAGATAAGGTCCCTACCTCTGGAGGTTATTGTGATATTCCAAGCCCTAAGTAGAGACAGGAGTTAAAGAGATACTTCACTTCAACTAGTAACCGAACAGGCCAGAACTGATCTTAATTAATTTAAATTTAGTCTCTACTAATACGAAATAGAATAGATAAATTTTATTATTAAATATCAAATATAAATGGCCTAAATTTTAGAAATTTGCTCTTGATTATGTACAAAGAAGCTAATTATTCATTTGGGTTTTCTCATCAGTTTGACCATCCCCATTATTTCATCTCAACCCCTCAAGTGGTGCAGAGTAGGTGCAGATTGCAAGCGTGGCGATTGTCCACAGGGGAACCGAACCTACTGCTGCAAAAATGGACGCTGTTATTGTGGTGCAGCATGCATTTACGCTAGGAAAGGAATCCAAGACTTTGATCCTTGATTGTTCTCTTCATATGTTATAGGGTGGAAAATGTAATTGTCTTAAATAATAAAACATGGTGCTTGTTTTTCTTATGAATGAAGGAAAATTTCAATGTCCAAATCAGTAAAAGAATTTTTTACAATGTTTAAATATCGTCATTTTAGTAATCTGGACCACAAAACATTTTCAATGCCCAGCCATTAAAAGGTAAATATATTTAACTAAGAAATCACGTGCAACTCTTCTACTTCAATTTTGAAGGACAAATCTGTAATCACTGGTCATTTATTTCCAAAAAATAGCAAATTGTCACCTATTTCAACAGGAAGGGGTCCTCATTTATATTAGCTCCAAATGCCACATGAACAAATGCTCTACTACTGATCCTATCATTAAATTTTATTTTTAATTTTTATACTATAGAACAATTTCCGAATCAAATACCAAAGATTAATATTCTCTTTTTTATACATAAATATATATAAATATATTAAACACAACTACCTATGCATATAATAAATAAATTTACATATTTATATATGTGTTTGCTTTTCTCTCTCTCTGAGTGCGAAGAAGGAGAATAGTGATCCATTTTTTTTTTTTTTTTAGCTAAGCACGTGCCTTGTACCAGTCGAAAACTTCCTTTTGGAAGGAAAATTAGTGGATAGAAGCAAATGGGTCAGTCCACAGCCAACCGACCCCATTGACAATGCTATCTGTGTGTCGATAATGGCATGGATTATTGATTCTACATGGCTTATATGCAAAGTTTTGAAGTAATACGTGTATACAAGATACAAAGATGATTTATTGTTGAATAGATAAGAAAAATTGAGTGTTGTTGTAAAATTTATTATAATACTTGAACATAATAACAATAAAAGATACAATGAAAAAAGAAAAGAGATAATGAAAGTAAGAATTCTCTACTTGTTGTTGTCCTTGTCAATTTCTTCTTCTTCCAATGGCTCAATTTATAGCCAAAACATAAGTTGCGTAACATAGGTTCTTATTTTCAATAAATGTAGTGTTAAGGGGAAGTGATAAGATTATGTTTTTAATTTTATAGAAACTAAAAGGGCATTCGCATTTATTTTTTAGTTTTCATAACAAGCGTTTTTCAATTCAGTGATAATTAATCAAAGAATGCAGTAGTTTTAGGAGAGAAATATTAAATTTTGTTAAAACTTGTCAATACTACGCACATACTAATATTTAAATATACCTTCTTTTATGGAAACTTAATTGTTTTTATTAATTTAGATGCATCGAATTCCTATATGCATGCAGTCAATATCAGGAAATCAAAATATCCAAAAGACATTGATTAATGATACGTTTTAGTACAAATTAGAAGACATTGATGCATGAATCAAACATGGGATAAACACAGTTCTTAAGCATAAATAGGTTTGCCTTTTCCCTAGTTTTTACAATCTATCTCAACCTGATGAAAGTGTCAGCTTTTTCCCAGCCTTTGAAACCGTACCACAACTATAGGGAAACGATGAAGGCTTCATCAAGCTTGGTTTTCCTGGTCACCATCATGCTTATCTTTTCAAGTAAGTGTTCTCCGCTATCAATTTGTTCTTCTTCTTTCCCATCTTGCTTTGTTTCTGTCTCTTCCTCCTTGATCTTTTTAATTTTTAGATAATTCCCCCTTTGTCTTTTTGTCATCTATCTCATTGTTTTTTTTTTAAATTTTCATATACTATTTAAAAAAGTGAGTTTTCAGGACCTTTTATTTCTTCTAGTCATGTATCAGGATTCATATTCATAGATACATCTCAAAAGAACTTTAGCAAGTCTTTTCTAATAAACAACAATGGCCTAACTTCGTTGGAGTGGTCATCTTTTCCTTCAATTATCTAATCCCACCCTGATAAATACTTAATCATCTAGTTATGCTATAGTGCTTTCCCTCTTAAAACTACTCAGCTTTCTCTCAAGGCAGACATGGTATGCCCAAATTTTCACATATTTTTCAATCTTTGCGCTTGTTTATGCATGAAGAATCTAATTGACCTTTTTTTCCCCCTCCCGCTTTGAACAGCTTGGCCATCTCCAATTGCTTGTGAAGAGATGTTCCCGCCGTGCATGCGTGGTAAAGAATGCTACCATATAAAATGTGATTTTAAAGGTGGGACGCCTTGCTGCATCACGGATGTTTGCATTTGTATTCCGCTTCCAAATTGCAATTTCAGTAGGAAAAATATGGAGTTTCGTCCATGATTCAAAATTGCATTTGTTCTCTTCTCTAGACTAAAAAAATTCAATCGCTCTCCTCATCTGTTGTAGGAGAAGATGTGTTCACTTCCGTACTAAAACATAATGCCTATGTAGATGCCTATAAATAAAAAAAAGTTTGGATGTTTGTTTTTTATATTAGATATCATGTCAAAAAAGGCATTCGGATATATACACATGTTAAATGTATGACAAATTCGTTTATATATGATATCATTATATATGCCACTTAGGCTTAATTAAAAAGAGTATTTATGATACACAAGGTACAACATAGTGAAGAAATAATGCATTATCTATGGATCTATGCCGTCCATTTAATTTGTGACAAAAAAAAGAGAAAGATAGTCAAAGAAAATATTTAAAAATTAATTCCACCACAAATCCATTCCATTTAGCAACGAATTAACAAAAGTAAGTAACAAAAATCCATTGTTCCCAACTAATTCGTTGCTAATTTGCAACAATTTAGCGATGCTAGCTATAAAAAACTGAAAACCACTCAAAATTTTCCATTCAAGCAAAAAGAAAAGTGGGAAATTGAAATTTAAAGAGTCGTCGCTAATTCCTCACTACTTTGTGTTGGATTAGTGACGGCTAAGGAAAAAAATCTACTACAAATTTAAAAATAACGATTCTGTTGCTAACCCATTGAAAATTCGCAACGGATTAGCAACGACTGCATAATTTGTACACTAGAATATATCACTGAGACGTAAATTTATCTTACTTTTATCTCCCTTCTCAACTGATAATTAATATAGATGTAAAATGTTTTTGACATACAACATGTACGCAACAAACTTTTTCATATTGCAGTAGTAATATTTATTAGTATAAATTTTTGATATTGTATTTTCTCATTTTCCTTCTCATTGTCTGCTCAACATCTTGTGCGAATCTATACTTTAAGAAGTTATTGAGTCCTTATTATCATCCTTAAGATTATAAGGATTATCTCCATCATAATTTTAGCCATGACTAGAATTTCTTTAATAAAAAAATAAAAACATCTGATCGTATTTGCTTTAGGGAATAATGTATCAAGATTTATAATTTTTAATCAATTACTCATTCTTTTATTTAACCTCAATAAGATATGAGGTCAATAATTTTGAGACATTCTCTCGATATTACTACTGTAGAAGCATATTAGATACATGAGAAAGGACAATATATTCTCTACACAATCTCCATTGAGAAAGAATTTTAAACGGAATAGTATGTTGCATACTGATAGGTTTGAGAATTTATAGCCACAAGTATATCCAATAGTAAAAGGGTTTTGGTAGATAACCATCTTTTGGTAGTTGTACATTTCTTTAAGATTTAACTCAAAAATAAATAATTCATTAATGAAAAGATATATTGCCCTCAAGCCTTCATGAAGATGAGTATGAAAGAAAATCATTACTTTGACATAGTTTTGACTCGATTCTATATTATTCTTTTCAACGGTATATTCATGACCCATTATATGAAGATGGTTCTGATCCTGAATCCATGATAAAAAAATTCTTCTCATGATATTAGAAGTCACTTATTCAAGTTTAATATTATTTCATATAATGACAAAGAAAAGGAAGAAAGTTTACCTTAATGAGCTTCAAATGACTTTTTACCTCAAAGAGAGACTTCAAATAATCGTGCTTTATTGAATCCTCCCTTAGATAGCAAATCGTGCGATGCTTTAATAAATCGTGCTGATAACGTGTTATGAATTTAAACATCGATAATATAGAATTAAAACGAAAGCGACACTCAATATATTTGGAGAATAACAATATAAAACTGAGAAATAATGAGAAGAGAGAATATAGAGAGAGAGTACAACTTTAGAATAAAAATTTATCAATCTTATTAAGGTCATTATATGACCTCTATACATAAACTTATAATATAAGAGTTTATGGAAGTCCAAAATTTAATAGGGTCAAGAAATCAAATTCAACTAACTAATATATTAAGAAAACTAACTAATATAAACGTTCACATATTATGAATTATTTCATAACATTTCTTCTCATTTTTGAGGTTCAACACTGTTCAAAGGATCGCCTGAGACAGGTTGAATTTTATAATAATATTACACCAAGGAAAGATGCCAATCGGCTGGCTGCCTGCTGGAGTAACAATGCCACTGACAGTGGAAAACATCGATTTCAAAATGGATCACAATAGAAACATAATTAACTAGGATAAATTCATGGCCCCTCGGTCCTTACTCGAGTAGTAATGAGTTAAGTCGTTTAATTAACTAGGATAAATTCATGCCCCCTCGATTAATGTTTAATGTAAAATTTTTATTTTTAATTAAATTTATTTATTCTTTTAATATGACTTGTTTTCTCTTTTGTTAGAACTTTTAACTTCATACTATATTTAATGAATTCACTCATCTTTAATTATAATTCAATCTTATGAGCATAACAGAAAGTGACCAAAAGTTCTTTGACTAACCAACAAAAATTAAGGAAAAGACGAAGTTGCCCTTCTAATCCAAACAAAAAATTATAAAAAATGGTTTGAAACAATAATTCTTAATACACTACGTGGTATTCACAAGATATTGTTTACATACCCCTCCTCTCCCAACACCCCCCTCCCACCAAAAAAATAGTGGCCACAACTCTATAGATTCACTTTATTGTAGTCTTGGCCTTCGTAATAATAACTTCTAAGGGGCATGACTCAGTTTTTGTGATAGTGGACTGATTTAAAAAATGGTTTATTTAGTTCCTTGCTTATGAATTCGCTTCAAATATTGAATTGCAGGGTATGTTTGCAGATCCAAGGGATGTACAATTTGTGGGTGCAGTACTGGGACATAATAATTTTAGTCTATAAATTTGGACAATATGAAAAATGGCATAATTTAATTATATATTGTATTTATCTTTTAAGAAAATATTATTTTGTTTAAAAATATATATCAAGAAAGACATCAACAAAATAACTTTTTTTAAATGTACATAATTATCCGGACAAAGTAGTTGCTCACTCAAAGGAATTAGTTTTAAGAATAGCATATTTGTAGGCATATTGGTACAAAATAACTTTATTATAGAAAATTTCAACAAATGAAATTTTTATGAATTTAATAATGCCACTTTTTTATATATTGGGATTAACATTTAAGAAAATTATATTTTTTCAAACAATGTGCAGCATGAAACATTATCCTAATAACTCGTTCCTCTTTTTTTTTTTTGGAAATAAATACAATTATTTTGAGAGTGTGGTTGCTTATTTTGGTCAAAAGAACCCTACAAACGGAAACATCCCCGGTTACACCCTGTTCTACTGATATATATTATCAATGAAAAAGAAAATAAGAAAACAAAAACCAAATAACCCTATGATGACTCACTGTTAACTCATTAAATCTGCAAACCATATATGAAAATTGTGAAGTAATACGAGATAACACACGCGTTTATATTTGTTTGAAGAGCCTCTTCCAATGATTAGATACAGAAAGTACTATATCCAAAATTAAATGACTACTTTCTTATTTATGAAAGTAAAGATTCAATTTTAGAGTTTCTGTATAAAAAGACATCGGTGCATGAAGCAGACTTGTGGATAAACACATCTCTTTAGTATAAATATGTGTGCTTTTTTCACTTGATTTTTGCAAACTACCTTAGAGTTATGAAGCTTTTCCCCAGCTTTTGAAGCAATAGCACAACTACAGGAAATTTCACCAAGCTTGGTTATCCTTTCAAGTTAGTTTTCTTCTACTATAGCTTTATTTTTCTCCTTCCCCTTTTGCTTTGTGGATATGGTTTTTCCCATCGATCTTCTTTGTCATATTCTCATAAACTATTCATGAAATTGGGCATCCAGATTTATACAGAAATTTTAAGACTTCTCCCAGAGACTTGTTTCTTCTTCTAGCAATGTTTCAAACTTTTCATCAACAGTTATATTTCGGTTTTCATTAAGAAATCTTTTTGAATAAAAACAAGTGCACCCTAACTCTAGAATGCTCATCTTTTCCTTCAATTATCCAAATTAAAGCCGATAAATACTCAATCATCTAATCCTCTCTGAATGGTTCCATCCTTGAAACTAACTAATAAGCCTCTCGGTCAAAGCAAACATAGACAAAAATTTTTGGATATATATGTTAAAATTCAGTCAATTGATGAACATGATGTTCTGGTCAGTGAAATTAATCACAGAACAATAACATGAAATCGTGAGAGAAGAAAACTAGAGAGACAAATATTGCAGTGGAAGAAAATTCTGGAATTCTTTTCATTCACCAAAAATGCATACAAAATGTTTCATATACAAAAGTCAACAGCTGCTTTCTTATGCAAAGCAAGGCTGCATAAATAACTAACTAAAACTAAATTCAATCCATGCCCGCACCGACTCCAGTTGGCAGCCAAGTGGCAACCATTTATCCAGCTGGCATACAACTGTCTACCATGTCAACTGAATCATTTTACCACTTCCACAGTTTGCAACTTCACTACATCTTCACTGCATCTTCAACTATATGATCAACAAGATGACTATTTTATACTCCCTGCGTTTCAAAAATATATAATTGATTAGTTGAAAAGTAACAATTCCTAGAATGAATTTATTGCAATAAAAATATATAATTGATTAGTTGAAAAAGTAACAATTCCTAGAAAGAATTTATTGCAAAAATATCTCTCGAGTTAGAGGATAGAAGCACTTTAATTCTTGGTCTTCAAAAATAGGCACTTTGCCCCAGAAGAGCGTTAGCTAACAGTGGGAAATGAACCAATCGTTAGAATAAAAGTAAAATACCAAAACTACCCTTAAATTGTAAGTGGGGTTTTATTGCAAAATATCCCCTTAAGTTTGCCTTCTTATAGACAGCTCCTTCTTAGAGGAAGACTACATGAGGCTTTGGCTCAAAGAGCTATGACATATTCTTGGCTTTCCAATGCTAGTTTTTAAATTGGCTCCAGATTTTAGAGTTTCTCCCAAGCCAAATGTATTTCAATTTGGATCGCTCTCTAGAACATCCGCATTCACTTCTTCACAAAAGAAACTTTGTATTCAACGGCATCAGTGCTGGGGAAACCGTTGAAACTTGATGAGGACACAACAACACTAACACGGCAATTGATGCCCGCATCTGCGTGGAGATGGACTCGTAATAAATGAAATTTCCACATCGCTTATGGATTGGTTCGTTGGGAGGTAGAACAGAATACATTGGTAGATAAGGTCCCTACCTCTGGAGGTTATCTCGATATTCCAAGCCCTAAGTAGAGACAGGAATTAAAGAGATACTTCACTTCAACCAGTAACTGAACAGGCCAGAACTGATCTTAATTAATTTAAATTTATTCTCTACTTATATGAAATAGAATAGATAAATTATATTATTAAATATCAAATATAAATGGCCTAAATTTTAGAAATTTGCTCTTGATTACGTACGAAGAAGCTAATTATTCATTATGGTTTTCTCATTAGTTTCACCATCCCCATTATTTCATCTCAACCCCTCAAGTGGTGCAGAGTAGGTGCAGATTGCAAGCGTGGTGATTGTCCACGTGGGACCCGAATCCACTGCTGCAAAAATGGACGCTGTTATTGTGGTACAACATGCATTTACACTAGGGAAGGAATCCAAGACTTTCATCCTCGATTGTTCTCTTCATATGTTATAGGGTGGAAAATGTAATTGTCTTAAATAATAAAACATTGTGCTTACTTGTTTTTCTTATGTATGAAGGAAAATTTCAATGTCCAAATCAGTAAAAGAATTTTTTACAATGTTTAAATATCGTCATTTTAGTAATCTGGACCGCAAAACATTTTCAATGCCCAGCCACTTAAAAGGTAAATATATTTAACTAAGAAATCATGTGCAACTCTTCTGCTTCAATTTTGAAGGACAAATATGTAATCACTGGTCATTTATTTCCAAAAAACAGCAAATTGTCACCTCTTTCAACAGAAAGGGGTTCCTCGTTTATATTAGCTCCAAATGCCACAAGAACAAATGCTCTACTACTGATCCTATCATTAAATTTTATTTTTAATTTTTATACTATTGAACAGTTTCCAAATCAAATACCAAAGATTAATATTCTCTTTTTTATACATAAATATATATAAATATATTAAACACAACTACCAATGCGTATAATAAATAAATTTACATATTTATATATGTGTTTGCTTATCTCTCTCTCTGAGTGAGAAGAAGTAGAATAGTGATCCAATTTTTTTTTTTTTAGCTAAGCACGTGCTTTGCTCCCAGATGAAAACTTCCTTTTGGAAGGAAAATTAGTGGATAGAAGCAAATGGGTCAGTCCACAGCCAACCGAACCCATTGACAATGCTATTTGTGTGTCGATAATGGCATGGATTATTGATTCTACAAGGCTTATATGCAAAGTTTTGAAGTAATACGTGTATACAAGATACAACGATGATTTATTGTTGAATAGATAAGAAAAATTGAGTGTTGTTGTAAAATTTGTTATAATACTTGAACATAATAACAATAAAAGATACAATGAAAAAAGAAAAGAGATAATAAAAGTAAGAATTCTCTACTTGTTGTTGTCCTTGTCAATTTCTTCTTCTTTCAATGGCTCAATTTATAGCCAAAACATAAGTTGCGTAACATAGGTTCTTATTTTCAATAAATGTAGTGTTAAGGGGAAGTGATAAGACTATGTTTTTAATTTTATAGAATCTAAAAGGGCATTCGCATTTATTTTTTAGTTTTCATAACAAGCGTTTTTCAATTCAGTGATAATTAATCAAAGAATGCAATAGTTTCAGGAGAGAAATATTAAATAATTTGTTAAAACTTGTCAATACTACGCACATACTAATATTTAAATGTACCTTCTTTTATGGAAACTTAATTGTTTTTATTAATTTAGATGCATCGAATTCCTATATGCATGCAGTCAATATCAGGGAATCAAAATATCCAAAAGACATCGACAAACTTGGAGATAAACAGTAATGACTAATTACAACGTATGATACGTTTTTTTACAAATTAAAAGACATTGAGTAATGATACGTTTCAGTACAAATTAAAAGACATTGGTGCATGAATCAAACGTGGGATAAACACAGTTCTCAAGTATAAATAGGTTTGCCTTTTCCCTAGTTTTTACAATCTATCCCAGCCTTTGAAACCTTACCACAACTATAGGGAAACGATGAAGGCTTCATCAAGCTTGGTTTTCCTGGTCACCATCATGCTTATCTTTTCAAGTAAGTGTTCTCCGCTATCAATTTGTTCTTCTTCTTTCCCATCTTGCTTTGTTTCTGTCTCTTCCTCCTTGATCTTTTTAATTTTTAGATAATTCCCCCTTTGTCTTTTTGTCATCTATCTCATTGTTTTTTTTTTAAATTTTCATATACTATTTAAAAAAGTGAGTTTTCAGGACCTTTTATTTCTTCTAGTCATGTATCAGGATTCATATTCATAGATACATCTCAAAAGAACTTTAGCAAGTCTTTTCTAATAAACAACAATGGCCTAACTTCGTTGGAGTGGTCATCTTTTCCTTCAATTATCTAATCCCACCCTGATAAATACTTAATCATCTAGTTATGCTATAGTGCTTTCCCTCTTAAAACTACTCAGCTTTCTCTCAAGGCAGACATGGTATGCCCAAATTTTCACATATTTTTCAATCTTTGCGCTTGTTTATGCATGAAGAATCTAATTGACCTTTTTTTCCCCCTCCCGCTTTGAACAGCTTGGCCATCTCCAATTGCTTGTGAAGAGATGTTCCCGCCGTGCATGCGTGGTAAAGAATGCTACCATATAAAATGTGATTTTAAAGGTGGGACGCCTTGCTGCATCACGGATGTTTGCATTTGTATTCCGCTTCCAAATTGCAATTTCAGTAGGAAAAATATGGAGTTTCGTCCATGATTCAAATTTGCATTTGTTCTCTTCTCTAGACTAAAAAAATTCAATCGCTCTCCTCATCTGTTGTAGGAGAAGATGTGTTCACTTCCGTACTAAAACATAATGCCTATGTAGATGCCTATAAATAAAAAAAAGTTTGGATGTTTGTTTTTTACATTAGATATCATGTCAAAAAAGGCATTCGGATATATACACATGTTAAATGTATGACAAATTCGTTTATATATGATATCATTATATATACCACTTAGGCTTAATTAAAAAGAGTATTTATGATACACAAGGTATAACATAGTGAAGAAATAATGCATTATCTATGGATCTATGCCGTCCATTTAATTTGTGACAAAAAAAAGAGAAAGATAGTCAAAGAAAATATTTAAAAATTAATTCCACCACAAATCCATTCCATTTAGCAACGAATTAACAAAAGTAAGTAACAAAAATCCATTGTTCCCAACTAATTCGTTGCTAATTTGCAACAATTTAGCGATGCTAGCTATAAAAAACTGAAAACCACTCAAAATTTTCCATTCAAGCAAAAAGAAAAGTGGGAAATTGAAATTTAAAGAGTCGTCACTAATTCCTCACTACTTTGTGTTGGATTAGTGATGGCTAAGGAAAAAAATCTACTACAAATTTAAAAATAACGATTCTGTTGCTAACCCATTGAAAATTCGCAACGGATTAGCAACGACTGCATAATTTGTACACTAGAATATATCACTGAGACGTAAATTTATCTTACTTTTATCTCCCTTCTCAATTGATAATTAATATAGATGTAAAATGTTTTTGACATACAACATGTACGCAACAAACTTTTTCATATTGCAGTAGTAATATTTATTAGTATAAATTTTTGATATTGTATTTTCTCATTTTCCATCTCATTGTCTGCTCAACATCTTGTGGGAATCTATACTTTAAGAAGTTATTGAGTCCTTATTATCATCCTTAAGTTTATAAGGATTATCTCCATCATAATTTTAGCCATGACTAGAATTTCTTTAATAAAAAAATAAAAACATCTGATCGTATTTGCTTTAGGGAATAATGTATCAAGATTTATAATTTTTAATCAATTACTCATTCTTTTATTTAACCTCAATAAGATATGAGGTCAATAATTTTGAGACATTCTCTCGATATTACTACTGTAGAAGCATATTAGATACATGAGAAAGGACAATATATTCTCTACACAATCTCCATTGAGAAAGAATTTTAAACGGAATAGTATGTTGCATACTGATAGGTTTGAGAATTTATAGCCACAAGTATATCCAATAGTAAAAGGGTTTTGGTAGATAACCATCTTTTGGTAGTTGTACATTTCTTTAAGATTTAACTCAAAAATAAATAATTCTTTAATGAAAAGATATATTGCCCTCAAGCCTTCATGAAGATGAGTATGAAAGAAAATCATTACTTTGACATAGTTTTGACTCGATTCTATATTATTCTTTTCAACGGTATATTCATGACCCATTATATGAAGATGGTTCTGATCCTGAATCCATGATAAAAAAATTCTTCTCATGATATTAGAAGTCACTTATTCAAGTTTAATATTATTTCATATAATGACAAAGAAAAGGAAGAAATTTTACCTTAATGAGTTTCAAATGACTTTTTACCTCAAAGAGAGACTTCAAATAATCGTGCTTTATTGAATCCTCCCTTAGATAGCAAATCGTGCGATGCTTTAATAAATCGTGCTGATAACGTGTTATGAATTTAAACATCGATAATATAGAATTAAAACGAAAGCGACACTCAATATATTTGGAGAATAACAATATAAAACTGAGAAATAATGAGAAGAGAGAATATAGAGAGAGAGTACAACTTTAGAATAAAAATTTATCAATCTTATTAAGGTCATTATATGACCTCTATACATAAACTTATAATATAAGAGTTTATGGAAGTCCAAAATTTAATAGGGTCAAAGAAATCAAATTCAACTAACTAATATATTAAGAAAACTAACTAATATAAACGTTCACATATTATGAATTATTTCATAACATTTCTTCTCATTTTTTGAGGTTCAACACTGTTCAAAGGATCGCCTGAGACAGGTTGAATTTTATAATAATATTACACCAAGGAAAGATGCCAATCGGCTGGCTGCCTGCTGGAGTAACAATGCCACTGACAGTGGAAAACATCGATTTCAAAATGGATCACAATAGAAACATAATTAACTAGGATAAATTCATGGCCCCTCGGTCCTTACTCGAGTAGTAATGAGTTAAGTCGTTTAATTAACTAGGATAAATTCATGCCCCCTCGATTAATGTTTAATGTAAAATTTTTATTTTTAATTAAATTTATTTATTCTTTTAATATGACTTGTTTTCTCTTTTGTTAGAACTTTTAACTTCATACTATATTTAATAAATTCACTCATCTTTAATTATAATTCAATCTTATGAGCATAACAGAAAGTGACCAAAAGTTCTTTGACTAACCAACAAAAATTAAGGAAAAGACGAAGTTGCCCTTCTAATCCAAACAAAAAATTATAAAAAATGGTTTGAAACAATAATTCTTAATACACTACGTGGTATTCACAAGATATTGTTTACATACCCCTCCTCTCCCAACACCCCCCTCCCACCAAAAAAATAGTGGCCACAACTCTATAGATTCACTTTATTGTAGTCTTGGCCTTCGTAATAATAACTTCTAAGGGGCATGACTCAGTTTTTGTGATAGTGGACTGATTTAAAAAAATGGTTTATTTAGTTCCTTGCTTATGAATTCGCTTCAAATATTGAATTGCAAGGGTATGTTTGCAGATCCAAGGGATGTACAATTTGTGGGTGCAGTACTGGGACATAATAATTTTAGTCTATAAATTTGGACAATATGAAAAATGGCATAATTTAATTATATATTGTATTTATCTTTTAAGAAAATATTATTTTGTTTAAAAATATATATCAAGAAAGACATCAACAAAATAACTTTTTTTAAATGTACATAATTATCCGGACAAAGTAGTTGCTCACTCAAAGGAATTAGTTTTAAGAATAGCATATTTGTAGGCATATTGGTACAAAATAACTTTATTATAGAAAATTTCAACAAATGAAATTTTTATGAATTTAATAATGCCACTTTTTTTATATATTGGGATTAACATTTAAGAAAATTATATTTTTTTCAAACAATGTGCAGCATGAAACATTATCCTAATAACTCGTTCCTCTTTTTTTTTGGAAATAAATACAATTATTTTGAGAGTGTGGTTGCTTATTTTGGTCAAAAGAACCCTACAAACGGAAACATCCCCTGGGTTACACCCTGTTCCACCGATATATATTATCAATGAAAAAGAAAATAAGAAAACAAAAACCAAATAACCCTATGATGACTCACTGTTAACTCATTAAATCTGCAAACCATATATGAAAATTGTGAAGTAATACGAGATAACACACGCGTTTATATTTGTTTGAAGAGCCTCTTCCAATGATTAGATACAGAAAGTACTATATCCAAAATTAAATGACTACTTTCTTATTTATGAAAGTAAAGATTCAATTTTAGAGTTTCGTATAAAAAGACATCGGTGCATGAAGCGGACTTGTGGATAAACACATCTCTTTAGTATAAATATGTGTGCTTTTTTTCACTTGATTTTTTGCAAACTACCTTAGAGTTATGAAGCTTTTCCCCAGCTTTTGAAACAATAGCACAACTACAGGAAATTTCACCAAGCTTGGTTATCCTTTCAAGTTAGTTTTCTTCTACTATAGCTTTATTTTTTCTCCTTCCCCTTTTGCTTTGTGGATATGGTTTTTCCCATCGATCTTCTTTGTCATATTCTCATAAACTATTCATGAAATTGGGCATCCAGATTTATACAGAAATTTTAAGACTTCTCCCAGAGACTTGTTTCTTCTTCTAGCAATGTTTCAAACTTTTCATCAACAGTTATATTTCGGTTTTCATTAAGAAATCTTTTTGAATAAAAACAAGTGCACCCTAACTCTAGAATGCTCATCTTTTCCTTCAATTATCCAAATTAAAGCCGATAAATACTCAATCATCTAATCCTCTCTGAATGGTTCCATCCTTGAAACTAACTAATAAGCCTCTCGGTCAAAGCAAACATAGACAAAAATTTTTGGATATGTATGTTAAAATTCAGTCAATTGATGAACATGATGTTCTGGTCAGTAAAATTAATCAGAGAACAATAACATGAAATCGTGAGAGAAGAAAACTAGAGAGACAAATATTGCAGTGGAAGAAAATTCTGGAATTCTTTTCATTCACCAAAAATGCATACAAAATGTTTCATATACAAAAGTCAACAGCTGCTTTCTTATGCAAAGCAAGGCTGCATAAATAACTAACTAAAACTAAATTCAATCCATGCCCGCACCGACTCCAGTTGGCAGCCAAGTGGCAACCATTTATCCAGCTGGCATACAACTGTCTACCATGTCAACTGAATCATTTTACCACTTCCACAGTTTGCAACTTCACTACATCTTCACTGCATCTTCAACTATATGATCAACAAGATGACTATTTTATACTCCCTGCGTTTCAAAAATATATAATTGATTAGTTGAAAAGTAACAATTCCTAGAATGAATTTATTGCAATAAAAATATATAATTGATTAGTTGAAAAAGTAACAATTCCTAGAAAGAATTTATTGCAAAAATATCTCTCGAGTTAGAGGATAGAAGCACTTTAATTCTTGGTCTTCAAAAATAGGCACTTTGCCCCCGTAAGAGCGTTAGCTAACAGTGGGAAATGAACCAATCGTTAGAATAAAAGTAAAATACCAAAACTACCCTTAAATTGTAAGTGGGGTTTTATTGCAAAATATCCCCTTAAGTTTGCCTTCTTATAGACAGCTCCTTCTTAGAGGAAGACTACATGAGGCTTTGGCTCAAAGAGCTATGACATATTCTTGGCTTTCCAATGCTAGTTTTTAAATTGGCTCCAGATTTTAGAGTTTCTCCCAAGCCAAATGTATTTCAATTTGGATCGCTCTCTAGAACATCCGCATTCACTTCTTCACAAAAGAAACTTTGTATTCAACGGCATCAGTGCTGGGGAAACCGTTGAAACTTGATGAGGACACAACAACACTAACACGGCAATTGATGCCCGCATCTGCGTGGAGATGGACTCGTAATAAATGAAATTTCCACATCGCTTATGGATTGGTTCGTTGGGAGGTAGAACAGAATACATTGGTAGATAAGGTCCCTACCTCTGGAGGTTATCTCGATATTCCAAGCCCTAAGTAGAGACAGGAATTAAAGAGATACTTCACTTCAACCAGTAACTGAACAGGCCAGAACTGATCTTAATTAATTTAAATTTATTCTCTACTTATATGAAATAGAATAGATAAATTATATTATTAAATATCAAATATAAATGGCCTAAATTTTAGAAATTTGCTCTTGATTACGTATCGAAGAAGCTAATTATTCATTATGGGTTTTCTCATCAGTTTCACCATCCCCATTATTTCATCTCAACCCCTCAAGTGGTGCGAGTAGGTGCAGATTGCAAGCGTGGTGATTGTCCACGTGGGACCCGAATCCCACCGCTGCAAAAAATGGACGCTGTTATTGTGGTACAACATGCATTTACACTAGGGAAGGAATCCAAGACTTTCATCCTCGATTGTTCTCTTCATATGTTATAGGGTGGAAAATGTAATTGTCTTAAATAATAAAACATTGTGCTTACTTGTTTTTCTTATGTATGAAGGAAAATTTCAATGTCCAAATCAGTAAAAGAATTTTTTACAATGTTTAAATATCGTCATTTTAGTAATCTGGACCGCAAAACATTTTCAATGCCCAGCCACTTAAAAGGTAAATATATTTAACTAAGAAATCATGTGCAACTCTTCTGCTTCAATTTTGAAGGACAAATATGTAATCACTGGTCATTTATTTCCAAAAAACAGCAAATTGTCACCTCTTTCAACAGAAAGGGGTTCCTCGTTTATATTAGCTCCAAATGCCACAAGAACAAATGCTCTACTACTGATCCTATCATTAAATTTTATTTTTAATTTTTATACTATTGAACAGTTTCCAAATCAAATACCAAAGATTAATATTCTCTTTTTTATACATAAATATATATAAATATATTAAACACAACTACCAATGCGTATAATAAATAAATTTACATATTTATATATGTGTTTGCTTATCTCTCTCTCTGAGTGAGAAGAAGTAGAATAGTGATCCAATTTTTTTTTAGCTAAGCACGTGCTTCGTTCCAGTCGAAAACTTCCTTTTGGAAGGAAAATTAGTGGATAGAAGCAAATGGGTCAGTCCACAGCCAACCGAACCCATTGACAATGCTATTTGTGTGTCGATAATGGCATGGATTATTGATTCTACAAGGCTTATATGCAAAGTTTTGAAGTAATACGTGTATACAAGATACAACGATGATTTATTGTTGAATAGATAAGAAAAATTGAGTGTTGTTGTAAAATTTGTTATAATACTTGAACATAATAACAATAAAAGATACAATGAAAAAAAGAAAAGAGATAATAAAAGTAAGAATTCTCTACTTGTTGTTGTCCTTGTCAATTTCTTCTTCTTTCCAATGGCTCAATTTATAGCCAAAACATAAGTTGCGTAACATAGGTTCTTATTTTCAATAAATGTAGTGTTAAGGGGAAGTGATAAGACTATGTTTTTAATTTTATAGAATCTAAAAGGGCATTCGCATTTATTTTTTAGTTTTCATAACAAGCGTTTTTCAATTCAGTGATAATTAATCAAAGAATGCAATAGTTTCAGGAGAGAAATATTAAATAATTTGTTAAAACTTGTCAATACTACGCACATACTAATATTTAAATGTACCTTCTTTTATGGAAACTTAATTGTTTTTATTAATTTAGATGCATCGAATTCCTATATGCATGCAGTCAATATCAGGGAATCAAAATATCCAAAAGACATCGACAAACTTGGAGATAAACAGTAATGACTAATTACAACGTATGATACGTTTTTTTACAAATTAAAAGACATTGAGTAATGATACGTTTCAGTACAAATTAAAAGACATTGGTGCATGAATCAAACGTGGGATAAACACAGTTCTCAAGTATAAATAGGTTTGCCTTTTCCCTAGTTTTTACAATCTATCCCAGCCTTTGAAACCTTACCACAACTATAGGGAAACGATGAAGGCTTCATCAAGCTTGGTTTTCCTGGTCACCATCATGCTTATCTTTTCAAGTAAGTGTTCTCCACTATCAATTTGTTCTTCTTCTTTCCCATCTTGCTTTGTTTCTGTCGCTTCCTCCTTGATCTTTTTAATTTTTAGATAATTCCCCCTTTGTCTTTTTGTCATCTATCTCATTGTTTTTTTTTTTAAATTTTCATATACTATTTAAAAAAGTGAGTTTTCAGGACCTTTTATTTCTTCTAGTCATGTATCAGGATTCATATTCATAGATACATCTCAAAAGAACTTTAGCAAGTCTTTTCTAATAAACAACAATGGCCTAACTTCGTTGGAGTGGTCATCTTTTCCTTCAATTATCTAATCCCACCATGATAAATACTTAATCATCTAGTTATGCTATAGTGCTTTCCCTCTTAAAACTACTTAGCTTTCTCTCAAGGCAGACATGGTATGCCCAAATTTTCACATATTTTTCAATCTTTGCGCTTGTTTATGCATGAAGAATCTAATTGACCTTTTTTTCCCCCTCCCGCTTTGAATAGCTTGGCCATCTCCAATTGCTTGTGAAGAGATGTTCCCGCCGTGCATGCGTGGTAAAGAATGCTACCATATAAAATGTGATTTTAAAGGTGGGACGCCTTGCTGCATCACGGATGTTTGCATTTGTATTCCGCTTCCAAATTGCAATTTCAGCAGGAAAAATATGGAGTTTCGTCCATGATTCAAATTTACATTTGTTCTCTTCTCTAGACTAAAAAAATTCAATCGCTCTCCTCATCTGTTGTAGGAGAAGATGTGATCACTTCCGTACTAAAACATAATGCCTATGTAGATGCCTATAAATAAAAAAAAGTTTGGATGTTTGTTTTTTACATTAGATATCATGTCAAAAAAGGCATTCGGATATATACACATGTTAAATGTATGACAAATTTGTTTATATATGATATCATTATATATACCACTTAGGTTTAATTAAAAAGAGTATTTATGATACACAAGGTATAACATAGTGAAGAAATAATGCATTATCTATGGATCTATGCCGTCCATTTAATTTGTGACAAAAAAAAGAGAAAGATAGTCAAAGAAAATATTTAAAAATTAATTCCACCACAAATCCATTCCATTTAGCAACGAATTAACAAAAGTAAGTAACAAAAATCCATTGTTCCCAACTAATTCGTTGCTAATTTGCAACAATTTAGCGATGCTAGCTATAAAAAACTAAAAACCACTCAAAATTTTCCATTCAAGCAAAAAGAAAAGTGGGAAATTGAAATTTAAAGAGTCGTCGCTAATTCCTCACTACTTTATGTCGGATTAGTGACGGCTAAGGAAAAAAATCTACTACAAATTTAAAAATAACGATTCTGTTGCTAACCCATTGAAAATTCGCAACAGATTAGCAACGACTGCATAATTTGTACACTAGAATATATCATTGAGACGTAAAATTTATCTTGCTTTTATCTCCCTTCTCAGCTGATAATTAATATGGATGTAAAATGTTTTTGACATACAACATGTACGCAACAAACTTTTTCATATTGCAGTAGTAATATTTATTAGTATAAATTTTTGATATTGTATTTTCTCATTTTCCTTCTCATTGTCTACTCAACATCTTGTGGGAATCTATACTTTAAGAAGTTATTGAGTCCTTATTATCATCCTTAAGATTATAAGGATTATCTCCATCATAATTTTAGCCATGACTAGAATTTCTTTAATAAAAAAATAAAAACATCTGATCGTATTTGCTTTAGGGAATAATGTATCAAGATTTATAATTTTTAATCAATTACTCATTCTTTTATTTAACCTCAATAAGATATGAGGTCAATAATTTTGAGACATTCTCTCGATATTACTACTGTAGAAGCATATTAGATACATGAGAAAGGACAATATATTCTCTACACAATCTCCATTGAGAAAGAATTTTAAACGGAATAGTATGTTGCATACTGATAGGTTTGAGAATTTATAGCCACAAGTATATCCAATAGTAAAAGGGTTTTGGTAGATAACCATCTTTTGGTAGTTGTACATTTCTTTAAGATTTAACTCAAAAATAAATAATTCTTTTATGAAAAGATATATTGCCCTCAAGGCTTCATGAAGATGAGTATGAAAGAAAATCATTACTTTGACATAGTTTTGACTCGATTCTATATTATTCTTTTCAACGGTATATTCATGACCCATTATATGAAGATGGTTCTGATCCTGAATCCATGATAAAAAAATTCTTCTCATGATATTAGAAGTCACTTATTCAAGTTTAATATTATTTCATATAATGACAAAGAAAAGGAAGAAATTTTACCTTAATGAGCTTCAAATGACTTTTTACCTCAAAGAGAGACTTCAAATAATCGTGCTTTATTGAATCCTCCCTTAGATAGCAAATCGTGCGATGCTTTAATAAATCGTGCTGATAACATGTTATGAATTTAAACATCAATAATATAGAATTAAAACGATAGCGACACTCAATATATTTGGAGAATAACAATATAAAACTGAGAAATAATGAGAAGAGAGAATATAGAGAGAGAGTACAACTTAAGAACAAAAATTTGTCAATCTTATTAAGGTCATTATATGACCTCTATACATTAACTTATAATATAAGAGTTTATGGAAGTCCAAAATTTAATAGGGTAAAGAAATCAAATTCAACTAACTAATATATTAAGAAAACTAACTACTATAAACGTTCACATATTATGAATTATTTCATAACATTTCTTCTCATTTTTGAGGTTCAACACTGTTCAAAGGATCGCCTGAGACAGGTTGAAACTTATAATAATATTACACCAAGGAAAGATGCCAATCGGCTGGCTGCCTGCTGGAGTAACAATGCCACTGACAGTGGAAAACATCGATTTCAAAATGGATCACCACAGAAACATAATTAACTAGGATAAATTCGTGGCCCTTCGGGCCTTACTCGAGTAGTAACGAGTTAAGTCGTTTAATTAACTAGGATAAATTCATGCCCCCTCGATTATTGTTTAATGTAAAATTTTTATTTTTTATTAAATTTATTTATTCTTTTAATATGACTTGTTTTCTCTTTTGTTAGAACTTTTAACTTCATACTATATTTAATAAATTCACTCATATTTAATTATAATTCAATCTTATGAGCATAACAGAAAGTGACCAAAAGTTCTTTGACTAACCAACAAAAATTAAGGAAAAGACGAAGTTGCCCTTCTAATCCAAACAAAAAATTATAAAAAATGGTTTGAAACAATAATTCTTAATACACTACGTGGTATTCACAAGATATTGTTTACATACCCCTCCTCTCCCAACATCCCCCTCCCACCAAAAAAATAGTGGCAACAACTCTATAGATTTACTTTATTGTAGTCTTGGCCTTCGTAATAATAACTTCTAAGGGGCATGACTCAGTTTTTGTGATAGTGGACAGATTTAAAAAATGGTTATTTAATTCCTTGCTTATGAATTCGCTTCAAATATTGAATTGCAGGGTATGTTTACAGATCCAAGGGATGTACAATTTGCGGGTGCAGTACTGGGACATAATAATTTTAGTCTATAAATTTGGACAATATGAAAAATGGCATAATTTAATTATATATTGTATTTATCTTTTAAGAAAATATTATTTTGTTTAAAAATATATATCAAGAAAGACATCAACAAAATAACTTTTTTAAAATGTACATAATTATCCGGACAAAGTAGTTGCTCACTCAAAGGAATCAGTTTTAAGAATAGCATATTTGTAGGCATATTGGTACAAAATAACTTTATTATAGAAAATTTCAACAAATGAAATTTTTATGAATTTAATAATGCCACTTTTTTATATATTGGAATTAACATTTAAGAAAATTATATTTTTTGAAACATTGTGCAGCATGAAACATTATCCTAATAACTCGTTCCTCTTTTTTTTTTTTGGAAATAAATATAATTATTTTGAGAGTGTGGTTGCTTATTTTGGTCAAAAGAACCCTACAAACGGAAACATCCCCGGTTAGACCCTGTTCCACTGATATATTATCAATGAAAAAGAAAATAAGAAAACAAAAACCAAATAACCCTATGATGACTCACTGTTAACTCATTAAATCTGCAAACCATATATGAAAATTGTGAAGTAATACGAGATAACACACGCGTTTATATTTGTTTGAAGAGCCTCTTCCAATGATTAGATACAGAAAGTACTATATCCAAAATTAAATGACTACTTTCTTATTTATGAAAGTAAAGATTCAGTTTAAGAGTTTCTGTATAAAAAGACATCGGTGCATGAAGCAGACTTGTGGATACACACATCTCTTTAGTATAAATATGTGTGCTTTTTTCAGTTGATTTTTGCAAACTGCCTTAGAGTTATGAAGCTTTTCCCCAGCTTTAGAAACAATAGCACAACTACAGGAAATTTCGGCAAGCTTGGTTATCCTTTCAAGTTAGTTTTCTTCTACTATAGCTTTATTTTTCTCCTTCCCCTTTTGCTTTGTGGATATGGTTTTTCCCATCGATCTTCTTTGTCGTATTCTCATAAACTATTCATGAAATTGGGCTTCCCGATTTATACAGAAATTTTAAGACTTCTCCCAGAGACTTGTTTCTTCTTCTAGCAATGTTTCAAACTTTTCATCAACAGTTATATTTCGGTTTTCATTAAGAAATATTTTTGAATAAAAACAAGTGCACCCTAACTCTAGAATGCTCATCTTTTCCTTCAATTATCCAAATTAAAGCCGATAAATACTCAATCATCTAATCCTCTCTGAATGGTTCCATCCTTGAAACTAACTAATAAGCCTCTCGGTCAAAGCAAACATAGACAAAAATTTTTGGATATATATGTTAAAATTCAGTCAATTGATGAACATGATGTTCTGGTCAGTGAAATTAATCACAGAACAATAACATGAAATCGTGAGAGAAGAAAACTAGAGAGACAAATATTGCAGTGGAAGAAAATTCTGGAATTCTTTTCATTCACCAAAAATGCATACAAAATGTTTTATATACAAAAGTCAACAGCTGCTTTCTTATGCAAAGCAAGGCTGCATAAATAACTAACTAAAACTAAATTCAATCCATGCCCGCACGGACTCCAGTTGGCAGCCAAGTGGCAACCATTTATCCAGCTGGCATACAACTGTCTGCCATGTCAACTGAATCATTTTACCACTTCCACAGTTTGCAACTTCACTACATCTTCACTGCATCTTCAACTATATGATCAACAAGATGACTATTTTATACTCCCTGCGTTTCAAAAATATATAATTGATTAGTTGAAAAGTAACAATTCCTAGAAAGAATTTATTGCAATAAAAATATATAATTGATTAGTTGAAAAAGTAACAATTCCTAGAAAGAATTTATTGCAAAAATATCTCTCGAGTTAGAGGATAGAAGCACTTTAATTCTTGGTCTTCAAAAATAGGCACTTTGCCCCAGAAGAGCGTTAGCTAACAGTGGGAAATGAACCAATCGTTAGAATAAAAGTAAAATACCAAAACTACCCTTAAATTGTAAGTGGGGTTTTATTGCGAAATATCCCCTTAAGTTTGCCTTCTTATAGACAGCTTCCTTCTTAGAGGAAGACTACATGAGGCTTTGGCTCAAAGAGCTATGACATATTCTTGGCTTTCCAATGCTAGTTTTTAAATTGGCTCCAGATTTTAGAGTTTCTCCCAAGCCAAATGTATTTCAATTTGGATCGCTCTCTAGAACATCCGCATTCACTTCTTCACAAAAGAAACTTTGTATTCAACGGCATCAGTGCTGGGGAAACCGTTGAAACTTGATGAGGCCACAACAACACTAACACGGCAATTGATGCCCGCATCTCGCGTGGAGATGGACTCGTAATAAATGAAATTTCCACATCGCTTATGGATTGGTTCGTTGGGGAGGTAGAACAGTAATACATTGGTAGATAAGGTCCCTACCTTTGCGAGGTTATCGGGATATTCGAAGCCCTAAGTAGAGACAGGAGTTAAAGAGATACTTCACTTCAACCAGTAACTGAACAGGCCAGAACTGATCTTAATTAATTTAAATTTATTCTCTACTTATATGAAATAGAATAGATAAATTATATTATTAAATATCAAATATAAATGGCCTAAATTTTAGAAATTTTCTCTTGATTACGTACGAAGAAGCTAATTATTCATTAGGGTTTTCTCATCAGTTTAACCATCCCCATTATTTCATCTCAACCCCTCAAGTGGTGCAGAGTAGGTGCAGATTGCAAGCGTGGCGATTGTCCACGTGGGACCCGAACCCACTGCTGCAAAAATGGACGCTGTTATTGTGGTACAACATGCATTTACACTAGGGAAGGAATCCAAGACTTTCATCCTCGATTGTTCTCTTCATATGTTATAGGGTGGAAAATGTAATTGTCTTAAATAAAACATAGTGCTTGCTCGTTTTTCTTATGAATGAAGGAAATTTTCAATGTCCAAATCAGTAAAAGAATTTTTTTACAATGTTTAAATATCGTCATTTTAGTAATCTGGACCGCAAAACATTTTCAATGCCCAGCCACTTAAAAAGGTAAATATATTTAACTAAGAAATCATGTGCAACTCTTCCCGCTTCAATTTTGAAGGACAAATATGTAATCACTGGTCATTTATTTCCAAAAAAACAGCAAATTGTCACCTCTTTCAACGAAAGGGGTTCCTCGCTTTATATTAGCTCCAAATGCCACAAGAACAAATGCTCTACTACTCGATCCTATCATTAAATTTTATTTTTAATTTTTATACTATTGAACAGTTTCCAAATCAAATACCAAAGATTAATATTCTCTTTTTTTATACATAAATATATTAAACACAACTACCTATGCGTATAATAAATAAATTTACATATTTATATATGTGTTTGCTTATCTCTCTCTCGAGTGAGAAGAAGTAGAATAGTGATCCAATTTTTTTTTAGCTAAGCACGTGCTTCGCTCCAGATGAAAACTTCCTTTTGGAAGGAAAATTAGTGGATAGAAGCAAATGGGTCAGTCCACAGCCCAACCGAACCCATTGACAATGCTATCTCGTGTGTCGATAATGGCATGGATTATTGATTCTACAAGGCTTATATGCAAAGTTTTGAAGTAATACGTGTATACAAGATACAAAGATGATTTATTGTTGAATAGATAAGAAAAATTGAGTGTTGTTGTAAAATTTGTTATAATACTTGAACATAATAACAATAAAAGATACAATGAAAAAAGAAAAGAGATAATAAAAGTAAGAATTCTCTACTTGTTGTTGTCCTTGTCAATTTCTTCTTCTTCCAATGGCTCAATTTATAGCCAAAACATAAGTTGCGTAACATAGGTTCTTATTTTCAATAAATGTAGTGTTAAGGGGAAGTGATAAGACTATGTTTTTTAATTTTATAGAAACTAAAAGGGCATTCGCATTTATTTTTTTAGTTTTCATAACAAGCGTTTTTCAATTCAGTGATAATTAATCAAAGAATGCAATAGTTTCAGGAGAGAAATATTAAATTTTGTTAAAACTTGTCAATACTACGCACATACTAATATTTAAATGTACCTTCTTTTATGGAAACTTAATTGTTTTTATTAATTTAGATGCATCGAATTCCTATATGCATGCAGATCAATATCGTGGGAATCAAAATATCCAAAAGACATCGACAAACTTGGAGATAAACAAGTAATGACTAATTACAACGTATGATACGTTTTTTTACAAATTAAAAAGACATTGATTAATGATACGTTTCAAGTACAAATTAAAAGACATTGGTGCATGAATCAAACGTGGGATAAACACAGTTCTCAAGTATAAATAGGTTTGCCTTTTCCCTAGTTTTTACAATCTATCCCAGCCTTTGAAACCCATACCACAACTATAGGGAAACGATGAAGGCTTCATCAAGCTTGGTTTTCCCTGGTCACCATCATGCTTATCTTTTCAAGTAAGTGTTCTCCACTATCAATTTGTTCTTCTTCTTTCCCATCTTGCTTTGTTTCTGCCGCTTCCTCCTTGATCTATTTTAATTTTTTAGATAATTCCCCCTTTGTCTTTTTTGTCATCTATCTCATTGTTTTTTTTTAAATTTTCATATACTATTTAAAAAAAGTGAGTTTTCAGACCTTTTATTTCTTCTAGTCATGTATCGTGATTCATATTCATAGATACATCTCAAAAGAACTTTAGCAAGTCTTTTTCTAATAAACAACAATGGCCTAACTTCGTTGGAGTGGTCATCTTTTCCTTCAATTATCTAATCCCACCCCCGATAAATACTTAATCATCTAGTTATGCTATAGTGCTTTCCCTCTTAAAACTACTCAGCTTTCTCTCAAGGCAGACATGGTATGCCCAAATTTTCACATATTTTTCAATCTTTGCGCTTGTTTATGCATGAAGAATCTAATTGACCTTTTTTTCCCCCTCCCGCTTTGAACAGCTTGGCCATCTCCAATTGCTTGTGAAGAGATGTTCCCGCCGTGCATGCGTGGTAAAGAATGCTACCATATAAAATGTGATTTTAAAGGTGGGACGCCTTGCTGCATCACGGATGTTTGCATTTGTATTCCGCTTCCAAATTGCAATTTCAGCAGGAAAAATATGGAGTTTCGTCCATGATTCAAATTTACATTTGTTCTCTTCTCTAGACTAAAAAAATTCAATCGCTCTCCTCATCTGTTGTAGGAGAAGATGTGATCACTTCCGTACTAAAACATAATGCCTATGTAGATGCCTATAAATAAAAAAAAAGTTTGGATGTTTGTTTTTTTACATTAGATATCATGTCAAAAAAGGCATTCGGATATATACACATGTTAAATGTATGACAAATTTGTTTATATATGATATCATTATATATACCACTTAGGCTTAATTAAAAAGAGTATTTATGATACACAAGGTATAACATAGTGAAGAAATAATGCATTATCCATGGATCTATGCCCTCCATTTAATTTGTGACAAAAAAAAGAGAAAGATAGTCAAAGAGAATTTTGAAAAATTAATTCCACCACAAATCCATTCCATTTAGCAACGAATTAACAAAAGTAAGTAACCAAAATCCATTGTTCCCAACTAATTCGTTGCTAATTTGCAACAATTTAGCGATGCTAGCTATAAAAAACTGAAAACCACTCAAAATTTTCCATTCTAGCAAAAAGAAAAGTGAGAAATTTAAATTTAAAGAGTCGTCGCTAATTCCTCACTAATTTGTGTCGGATTAGTGACGGCTAAGGAAAAAAATCTACTACAAATTTAAAAATAACGATTCTGTTGCTAACCCATTGAAAATTTGCAACGGATTAGCAACGACTGCATAATTTGTACACTAGAATATATCATTGAGACGTAAAATTTATCTTACTTTTATCTCCCTTCTCAACTGATAATTAATATAGATGTAAAATGTTTTTGACATACAACATGTACGCAACAAACTTTTTCATATTGCAGTAGTAATATTTATTAGTATAAATTTTTGATATTGTATTTTCTCATTTTCCTTCTCATTGTCTACTCAACATCTTGTGAGAATCTATACTTTACGAAGTTATTGAGTCCTTATTATCATCCTTAAGATTATAAGGATTATCTCCATCATAATTTTAGCCATGACCAGAATTTCTTTAATAAAAAAATAAAAAATCTAATCGTATTTGCTTTAGGGAATAATGTATCAAGATTTATAATTTTTAATCAATTACTTATTCTTTTATTTAACCTCAATAAGATATGAGGTCAATAATTTTGAGACATTCTCTCGATATTACTACTGTAGAAGCATATTAGATACATGAGAAAGGACAATATATTCTCTACACAATCTCTATTGAGAAAGAATTTTAAACAGAATAGTATGTTGCATACTGATTGGTTTGAGAATTTATAGCCACAAGTATATCCAATAGTAAAAGGGCTTTGGTAGATAACCATCTTTTGGTAGTTGTACATTTCTTTAAGATTTAACTCAAAAATAAATAATTCTTTTATGAAAAGATATATTGCCCTCAAGGCTTCATGAAGATGAGTATGAAAGAAAATCATTACTTTGACATAGTTTTGACTCGATTCTATATTATTCTTTTCAACGGTATATTCATGACCCATTATATGAAGATGGTTCTGATCCTGAATCCATGATAAAAAAATTCTTCTCATGATATTAGAAGTCACTTATTCAAGTTTAATATTATTTCATATAATGACAAAGGAAAAGGAAGAAATTTTACCTTAATGAGCTTCAAATGACTTTTTTACCTCAAAGAGAGACTTCAAATAATCGTGCTTTTATTGAATCCTCCCTTAGATAGCAAATCGTGTGATGCTTTAATAAATCGTGCTGATAACGTGTTATGAATTTAAACATCGATAATATAGAATTAAAACGAAAGCGACACTCAATATATTTGGAGAACAACAATATAAAACTGAGAAATAATGAGAAGAGAGAATATAGAGAGAGAGTACAACTTTAAGAATAAAAATTTATCAATCTTATTAAGGTCATTATATGACCTCTATACATAAACTAATAATATAAGAGTTTATGGAAGTCCAAAATTTAATAGGGTAAAGAAATCAAATTCAACTAACTAATATATTAAGAAAACTAACTAATATAAACGTTCACATATTATGAATTATTTCATAACATTTCTTCTCATTTTTTGAGGTTCAACACTGTTCAAAGGATCGCCTGAGACAGGTTGAATTTTATAATAATATTACACCAAGGAAAGATGCCAATCGGCTGGCTGCCTGCTGGAGTAACAATGCCACTGACAGTGGAAAACATCGATTTCAAAATGTATCACCACAGAAACATAATTAACTAGGATAAATTCATGGCCCCTCGGGCCTTACTCGAGTAGTAACGAGTTAAGTCGTTTAATTAACTAGGATAAATTCATGCCCCCTCGATTATTGTTTAATGTAAAATTTTTATTTTTTATTAAATTTATTTATTCTTTTAATATGACTTGTTTTCTCTTTTGTTAGAACTTTTAACTTCATACTATATTTAATAAATTCACTCATATTAAATTATAATTCAATCTTATGAGCATAACAGAAAGTGACCAAAAGTTCTTTGACTAACCAACAAAAATTAAGGAAAAGACGAAGTTGCCCTTCTAATCCAAACAAAAAATTATAAAAAATGGTTTTAAACAATAATTCATAATACACTACGTGGTATTCACAAGATATTGTTTACATACCCATCCTCTCCCAACATCCCCCTCCCACCAAAAAAGTAGTGGCCACAACTCTATAGATTCACTTTATTGTAGTCTTGGCCTTCGTAATAATAACTTCTAAGGGGCATGACTCAGTTTTTGTGATAGTGGACAGATTTAAAAAATGGTTTATTTAATTCCTTGCTTATGAATTCGCTTCAAATATTGAATTGCAGGGTATGTTTACAGATCCAAGGGATGTACAATTTGCGGGTGCAGTACTGGGACATAATAATTTTAGTCTATAAATTTGGACAATATGAAAAATGGCATAATTTAATTATATATTGTATTTATCTTTTAAGAAAATATTATTTTGTTTAAAAATATATATCAAGAAAGACATCAACAAAATAACTTTTTTAAAATGTACATAATTATCCGGACAAAGTAGTTGCTCACTCAAAGGAATCAGTTTTAAGAATAGCATATTTGTAGGCATATTGGTACAAAATAACTTTATTATAGAAAATTTCAACAAATGAAATTTTTATGAATTTAATAATGCCAATTTTTTATATATTGGAATTAACATTTAAGAAAATTATATTTTTTCAAACAATGTGCAGCATGAAACATTATCCTAATAACTCGTTCCTCTTTTTTTTTGGAAATAAATATAATTATTTTGAGAGTGTGGTTGCTTATTTTGGTCAAAAGAACCCTACAAACGGAAACATCCCCTGGGTTAGACCACTGTTCCACCGATATATTATCAATGAAAAAAGAAAATAAGAAAACAAAAACCAAATAACCCTATGATGACTCACTGTTAACTCATTAAATCTGCAAACCATATATGAAAATTGTGAAGTAATACGAGATAACACACGCGTTTATATTTGTTTGAAGAGCCTCTTCCAATGATTAGATACAGAAAGTACTATATCCAAAATTAAATGACTACTTTCTTATTTATGAAAGTAAAGATTCAGTTTAAGAGTTTCTGTATAAAAAGACATCGGTGCATGAAGCAGACTTGTGGATACACACATCTCTTTAGTATAAATATGTGTGCTTTTTTCAGTTGATTTTTGCAAACTGCCTTAGAGTTATGAAGCTTTTCCCCAGCTTTTAGAAACAATAGCACAACTACAGGAAATTTCGGCAAGCTTGGTTATCCTTTCAAGTTAGTTTTCTTCTACTATAGCTTTATTTTTCTCCTTCCCTTTTTTGCTTTGTGGATATGGTTTTTCCCATCGATCTTCTTTGTCGTATTCTCATAAACTATTCATGAAATTGGGCTTCCAGATTTATACAGAAATTTTAAGACTTCTCCCAGAGACTTGTTTCTTCTTCTAGCAATGTTTCAAACTTTTCATCAACAGTTATATTTCAGTTTTCATTAAGAAATCTTTTTGAATAAAAACAAGTGCACCCTAACTCTAGAATGCTCATCTTTTCCTTCAATTATCCAAATTAAAGCCGATAAATACTCAATCATCTAATCCTCTCTGAATGGTTCCATCCTTGAAACTAACTAATAAGCCTCTCGGTCAAAGCAAACATAGACAAAATTTTTTGGATATATATGTTAAAATTTAGTCAATTGATGAACATGATGTTCTGGTCAGTGAAATTAATCACAGAACAATAACATGAAATCGTGAGAGAAGAAAACTAGAGAGACAAATATTGCAGTGGAAGAAAATTCTGGAATTCTTTTCATTCACCAAAAATGCATACAAAATGTTTTATATACAAAAGTCAACAGCTGCTTTCTTATGCAAAGCAAGGCTGCATAAATAACTAACTAAAACTAAATTCAATCCATGCCCGCACGGACTCCAGTTGGCAGCCAAGTGGCAACCATTTATCCAGCTGGCATACAACTGTCTGCCATGTCAACTGAATCATTTTACCACTTCCACAGTTTGCAACTTCACTACATCTTCACTGCATCTTCAACTATATGATCAACAAGATGACTATTTTATACTCCCCTGCGTTTCAAAAAATATATAATTGATTAGTTGAAAAGTAACAATTCCTAGAAAGAATTTATTGCAATAAAAATATATAATTGATTAGTTGAAAAAGTAACAATTCCTAGAAAGAATTTATTGCAAAAATATCTCTCGAGTTAGAGGATAGAAGCACTTTAATTCTTGGTCTTCAAAAATAGGCACTTTGCCCCCGTAAGAGCGTTAGCTAACAGTGGGAAATGAACCAATCGTTAGAATAAAAGTAAAATACCAAAACTACCCTTAAATTGTAAGTGGGGGTTTTATTGCGAAATATCCCCTTAAGTTTGCCTTCTTATAGACAGTTCCTTCTTAGAGGAAGACTACATGAGGCTTTGGCTCAAAGAGCTATGACATATTCTTGGCTTTCCAATGCTAGTTTTTAAATTGGCTCCAGATTTTAGAGTTTCTCCCAAGCCAAATGTATTTCAATTTGGATCGCTCTCTAGAACATCCGCATTCACTTCTTCACAAAAGAAACTTTGTATTCAACGGCATCGGTGCTTTGGGGAAACCGTTGAAACTTGATGAGGCCACAACAACACTAACACGGCAATTGATGCCCGCATCTCGCGTGGAGATGGACTCGTAATAAATGAAATTTCCACATCGCTTATGGATTGGTTCGTTGGGAGGTAGAACAGAATACATTGGTAGATAAGGTCCCTACCTTTGCAGGTTATCGGGATATTCGAAGCCCTAAGTAGAGACAGGAGTTAAAGAGATACTTCACTTCAACCAGTAACTGAACAGGCCAGAACTGATCTTAATTAATTTAAATTTATTCTCTACTTATATGAAATAGAATAGATAAATTATATTATTAAATATCAAATATAAATGGCCTAAATTTTAGAAATTTTCTCTTGATTACGTACGAAGAAGCTAATTATTCATTAGGGTTTTCTCATCAGTTTAACCATCCCCATTATTTCATCTCAACCCCTCAAGTGGTGCAGAGTAGGTGCAGATTGCAAGCGTGGCGATTGTCCACGTGGGACCCGAACCCACTGCTGCAAAAATGGACGCTGTTATTGTGGTACAACATGCATTTACACTAGGGAAGGAATCCAAGACTTTCATCCTCGATTGTTCTCTTCATATGTTATAGGGTGGAAAATGTAATTGTCTTAAATAATAAAACATTGTGCTTACTTGTTTTTCTTATGAATGAAGGAAAATTTCAATGTCCAAATCAGTAAATGAATTTTTTACAATGTTTAAATATCGTCATTTTAGTAATCTGGACCGCAAAACATTTTCAATGCCCAGCCACTTAAAAGGTAAATATATTTAACTAAGAAATCATGTGCAACTCTTCTGCTTCAATTTTGAAGGACAAATATGTAATCACTGGTCATTTATTTCCAAAAAACAGCAAATTGTCACCTCTTTCAACAGAAAGGGGTTCCTCGTTTATATTAGCTCCAAATGCCACAAGAACAAATGCTCTACTACTGATCCTATCATTAAATTTTATTTTTAATTTTTATACTATTGAACAGTTTCCAAATCAAATACCAAAGATTAATATTCTCTTTTTTATACATAAATATATTAAACACAACTACCTATGCGTATAATAAATAAATTTACATATTTATATATGTGTTTGCTTATCTCTCTCTCTGAGTGAGAAGAAGTAGAATAGTGATCCAATTTTTTTTTTTTTTTAGCTAAGCACGTGCTTCGTTCCAGTAGAAAACTTCCTTTTGGAAGGAAAATTAGTGGATAGAAGCAAATGGGTCAGTCCACAGCCAACCGAACCCATTGACAATGCTATCTGTGTGTCGATAATGGCATGGATTATTGATTCTACAAGGCTTATATGCAAAGTTTTGAAGTAATACGTGTATACAAGATACAAAGATGATTTATTGTTGAATAGATAAGAAAAATTGAGTGTTGTTGTAAAATTTGTTATAATACTTGAACATAATAACAATAAAAGATACAATGAAAAAAGAAAAGAGATAATAAAAGTAAGAATTCTCTACTTGTTGTTGTCCTTGTCAATTTCTTCTTCTTCCAATGGCTCAATTTATAGCCAAAACATAAGTTGCGTAACATAGGTTCTTATTTTCAATAAATGTAGTGTTAAGGGGAAGTGATAAGACTATGTTTTTTAATTTTATAGAAACTAAAAGGGCATTCGCATTTATTTTTTAGTTTTCATAACAAGCGTTTTTTCAATTCAGTGATAATTAATCAAAGAATGCAATAGTTTCAGGAGAGAAATATTAAATTTTGTTAAAACTTGTCAATACTACGCACATACTAATATTTAAATGTACCTTCTTTTATGGAAACTTAATTGTTTTTATTAATTTAGATGCATCGAATTCCTATATGCATGCAGTCAATATCAGGGAATCAAAATATCCAAAAGACATCGACAAACTTGGAGATAAACAGTAATGACTAATTACAACGTATGATACGTTTTTTTACAAATAAAAAGACATTGATTAATGATACGTTTCAGTACAAATTAAAAGACATTGATGCATGAATCAAACGTGGGATAAACACAGTTCTCAAGTATAAATAGGTTTGCCTTTTCCCTAGTTTTTACAATCTATCCCAGCCTTTGAACCCATACCACAACTATAGGGAAACGATGAAGGCTTCATCAAGCTTGGTTTTCCTGGTCACCATCATGCTTATCTTTTCAAGTAAGTGTTCTCCACTATCAATTTGTTCTTCTTCTTTCCCATCTTGCTTTGTTTCTGTCGCTTCCTCCTTGATCTATTTAATTTTTAGATAATTCCCCCTTTGTCTTTTTGTCATCTATCTCATTGTTTTTTTTTTAAATTTTCATATACTATTTAAAAAAGTGAGTTTTTCAGGACCTTTTATTTCTTCTAGTCATGTATCGTGATTCATATTCATAGATACATCTCAAAAGAACTTTAGCAAGTCTTTTTCTAATAAACAACAATGGCCTAACTTCGTTGGAGTGGTCATCTTTTCCTTCAATTATCTAATCCCACCCTGATAAATACTTAATCATCTAGTTATGCTATAGTGCTTTCCCTCTTAAAACTACTCAGCTTTCTCTCAAGGCAGACATGGTATGCCCAAATTTTCACATATTTTTCAATCTTTGCGCTTGTTTATGCATGAAGAATCTAATTGACCTTTTTTACCCCCTCCCGCTTTGAACAGCTTGGCCATCTCCAATTGCTTGTGAAGAGATGTTCCCGCCGTGCATGCGTGGTAAAGAATGCTACCATATAAAATGTGATTTTAAAGGTGGGACGCCTTGCTCGCATCACGGATGTTTGCATTTGTATTCCGCTTCCAAATTGCAATTTCAGCAGGAAAAATATGGAGTTTCGTCCATGATTCAAATTTACATTTGTTCTCTTCTCTAGACTAAAAAAATTCAATCGCTCTCCTCATCTGTTGTAGGAGAAGATGTGATCACTTCCGTACTAAAACATAATGCCTATGTAGATGCCTATAAATAAAAAAAAAGTTTGGATGTTTGTTTTTTTACATTAGATATCATGTCAAAAAAAGGCATTCGGATATATACACATGTTAAATGTATGACAAATTTGTTTATATATGATATCATTATATATACCACTTAGGCTTAATTAAAAAGAGTATTTATGATACACAAGGTATAACATAGTGAAGAAATAATGCATTATCCATGGATCTATGCCCTCCATTTAATTTGTGACAAAAAAAAGAGAAAGATAGTCAAAGAAAATATTTGAAAAATTAATTCCACCACAAATCCATTCCATTTAGCAACGAATTAACAAAAGTAAGTAACCAAAAATCCATTGTTCCCAACTAATTCGTTGCTAATTTGCAACAATTTAGCGATGCTAGCTATAAAAAACCGAAAACCACTCAAAATTTTCCATTCTAGCAAAAAAGAAAAGTGGGAAATTTAAATTTAAAGAGTCGTCGCTAATTCCTCACTAATTTGTGTCGGATTAGTGACGGCTAAGGAAAAAAATCTACTACAAATTTAAAAATAACGATTCTGTTGCTAACCCATTGAAAATTTGCAACGGATTAGCAACGACTGCATAATTTGTACACTAGAATATATCATTGAGACGTAAAATTTATCTTGCTTTTATCTCCCTTCTCAACTGATAATTAATATAGATGTAAAATGTTTTTTGACATACAACATGTACGCAACAAACTTTTTTCATATTGCAAAGTAGTAATATTTATTAGTATAAATTTTTGATATTGTATTTTCTCATTTTCCTTCTCATTGTCTACTCAACATCTTGTGAGAATCTATACTTTACGAAGTTATTGAGTCCTTATTATCATCCTTAAGATTATAAGGATTATCTCCATCATAATTTTAGCCATGACTAGAATTTCTTTAATAAAAAAATAAAAAATCTAATCGTATTTGCTTTAGGGAATAATGTATCAAGATTTATAATTTTTTAATCAATTACTCATTCTTTTATTTAACCTCAATAAGATATGAGGTCAATAATTTTGAGACATTCTCTCGATATTACTACTGTAGAAGCATATTAGATACATGAGAAAGGACAATATATTCTCTACACAATCTCTATTGAGAAAGAATTTTAAACAGAATAGTATGTTGCATACTGATTGGTTTGAGAATTTATAGCCACAAGTATATCCAATAGTAAAAGGGCTTTGGTAGATAACCATCTTTTGGTAGTTGTACATTTCTTTAAGATTTAACTCAAAAATAAATAATTCTTTTATGAAAAGATATATTGCCCTCAAGGCTTCATGAAGATGAGTATGAAAGAAAATCATTACTTTGACATAGTTTTGACTCGATTCTATATTATTCTTTTCAACGGTATATTCATGACCCATTATATGAAGATGGTTCTGATCCTGAATCCATGATAAAAAAATTCTTCTCATGATATTAGAAGTCACTTATTCAAGTTTAATATTATTTCATATAATGACAAGGAAAAGGAAGAAATTTTACCTTAATGAGCTTCAAATGACTTTTTACCTCAAAGAGAGACTTCAAATAATCGTGCTTTATTGAATCCTCCCTTAGATATCAAATCGTGTGATGCTTTAATAAATCGTGCTGATAACGTGTTATGAATTTAAACATCGATAATATAGAATTAAAACGAAAGCGACACTCAATATATTTGGAGAACAACAATATAAAACTGAGAAATAATGAGAAGAGAGAATATAGAGAGAGAGTACAACTTAAGAATAAAAATTTATCAATCTTATTAAGGTCATTATATGACCTCTATACATAAACTAATAATATAAGAGTTTATGGAAGTCCAAAATTTAATAGGGTAAAGAAATCAAATTCAACTAACTAATATATTAAGAAAACTAACTAATATAAACGTTCACATATTATGAATTATTTCATAACATTTCTTCTCATTTTTGAGGTTCAACACTGTTCAAAGGATCGCCTGAGACAGGTTGAATTTTATAATAATATTACACCAAGGAAAGATGCCAATCGGCTGGCTGCCTGCTGGAGTAACAATGCCACTGACAGTGGAAAACATCGATTTCAAAATGTATCACCACAGAAACATAATTAACTAGGATAAATTCATGGCCCCTCGGGCCTTACTCGAGTAGTAACGAGTTAAGTCGTTTAATTAACTAGGATAAATTCATGCCCCCTCGATTATTGTTTAATGTAAAATTTTTTATTTTTTATTAAATTTATTTATTCTTTTTAATATGACTTGTTTTCTCTTTTGTTAGAACTTTTAACTTCATACTATATTTAATAAATTCACTCATATTAAATTATAATTCAATCTTATGAGCATAACAGAAAGTGACCAAAAGTTCTTTGACTAACCAACAAAAATTAAGGAAAAGACGAAGTTGCCCTTCTAATCCAAACAAAAAATTATAAAAAATGGTTTTAAACAATAATTCATAATACACTACGTGGTATTCACAAGATATTGTTTACATACCCATCCTCTCCCAACATCCCCCTCCCACCAAAAAAGTAGTGGCCACAACTCTATAGATTCACTTTATTGTAGTCTTGGCCTTCGTAATAATAACTTCTAAGGGGCATGACTCAGTTTTTGTGATAGTGGACAGATTTAAAAAATGGTTTATTTAATTCCTTGCTTATGAATTCGCTTCAAATATTGAATTGCAGGGTATGTCTAAAGATCCAAGGGATGTACAATTTGCGGGTGCAGTACTGGGACATAATAATTTTAGTCTATAAATTTGGACAATATGAAAAATGGCATAATTTAATTATATATTGTATTTATCTTTTAAGAAAATATTATTTTGTTTAAAAATATATATCAAGAAAGACATCAACAAAATAACTTTTTTTAAATGTACATAATTATCCGGACAAAGTAGTTGCTCAATCAAAGGAATCAGTTTTAAGAATAGCATATTTGTAGGCATATTGGTACAAAATAACTTTATTATAGAAAATTTCAACAAATGAAATTTTTATGAATTTAATAATGCCACTTTTTTATATATTGGAATTAACATTTAAGAAAATTATATTTTTTGAAACATTGTGCAGCATGAAACATTATCCTAATAACTCGTTCCTCTTTTTTTTTTTTGGAAATAAATATAATTATTTTGAGAGTGTGGTTGCTTATTTTGGTCAAAAGAACCCTACAAACGGAAACATCCCCGGTTAGACCCCTGCTCCACCGATATATTATCAATGAAAAAAGAAAATAAGAAAACAAAAACCAAATAACCCTATGATGACTCACTCGTTAACTCATTAAATCTCGCAAACCATATATGAAAATTGTGAAGTAATACGAGATAACACACGCGTTTATATTTGTTTGAAGAGCCTCTTCCAATGATTAGATACAGAAAGTACTATATCCAAAATTAAATGACTACTTTCTTATTTATGAAAGTAAAGATTCAGTTTAAGAGTTTCTGTATAAAAAGACATCGGTGCATGAAGCAGACTTGTGGATACACACATCTCTTTAGTATAAATATGTGTGCTTTTTTCAGTTGATTTTTGCAAACTGCCTTAGAGTTATGAAGCTTTTCCCCAGCTTTAGAAACAATAGCACAACTACAGGAAATTTCGGCAAGCTTGGTTATCCTTTCAAGTTAGTTTTCTTCTACTATAGCTTTATTTTTTCTCCTTCCCCTTTTTGCTTTGTGGATATGGTTTTTCCCATCGATCTTCTTTGTCGTATTCTCATAAACTATTCATGAAATTGGGCTTCCCGATTTATACAGAAATTTTAAGACTTCTCCCAGAGACTTGTTTCTTCTTCTAGCAATGTTTCAAACTTTTCATCAACAGTTATATTTCGGTTTTCATTAAGAAATATTTTTGAATAAAAACAAGTGCACCCTAACTCTAGAATGCTCATCTTTTCCTTCAATTATCCAAATTAAAGCCGATAAATACTCAATCATCTAATCCTCTCTGAATGGTTCCATCCTTGAAACTAACTAATAAGCCTCTCGGTCAAAGCAAACATAGACAAAAATTTTTGGATATATATGTTAAAATTCAGTCAATTGATGAACATGATGTTCTGGTCAGTGAAATTAATCACAGAACAATAACATGAAATCGTGAGAGAAGAAAACTAGAGAGACAAATATTGCAGTGGAAGAAAATTCTGGAATTCTTTTCATTCACCAAAAATGCATACAAAATGTTTTATATACAAAAGTCAACAGCTGCTTTCTTATGCAAAGCAAGGCTGCATAAATAACTAACTAAAACTAAATTCAATCCATGCCCGCACCGACTCCAGTTGGCAGCCACGTGGCAACCATTTATCCAGCTGGCATACAACTGTCTGCCATGTCAACTGAATCATTTTACCACTTCCACAGTTTGCAACTTCACTACATCTTCACTGCATCTTCAACTATATGATCAACAAGATGACTATTTTATACTCCCTGCGTTTCAAAATATATAATTGATTAGTTGAAAAGTAACAATTCCTAGAAAGAATTTATTGCAATAAAAATATATAATTGATTAGTTGAAAAAGTAACAATTCCTAGAAAGAATTTATTGCAAAAATATCTCTCGAGTTAGAGGATAGAAGCACTTTAATTCTTGGTCTTCAAAAATAGGCACTTTGCCCCAGAAGAGCGTTAGCTAACAGTGGGAAATGAACCAATCGTTAGAATAAAAGTAAAATACCAAAACTACCCTTAAATTGTAAGTGGGGTTTTATTGCGAAATATCCCCTTAAGTTTGCCTTCTTATAGACAGTTCCTTCTTAGAGGAAGACTACATGAGGCTTTGGCTCAAAGAGCTATGACATATTCTTGGCTTTCCAATGCTAGTTTTTAAATTGGCTCCAGATTTTAGAGTTTCTCCCAAGCCAAATGTATTTCAATTTGGATCGCTCTCTAGAACATCCGCATTCACTTCTTCACAAAAGAAACTTTGTATTCAACGGCATCAGTGCTGGGGAAACCGTTGAAACTTGATGAGGCCACAACAACACTAACACGGCAATTGATGCCCGCATCTGCGTGGAGATGGACTCGTAATAAATGAAATTTCCACATCGCTTATGGATTGGTTCGTTGGGAGGTAGAACAGAATACATTGGTAGATAAGGTCCCTACCTTTGCAGGTTATCGGGATATTCGAAGCCCTAAGTAGAGACAGGAGTTAAAGAGATACTTCACTTCAACCAGTAACTGAACAGGCCAGAACTGATCTTAATTAATTTAAATTTATTCTCTACTTATATGAAATAGAATAGATAAATTATATTATTAAATATCAAATATAAATGGCCTAAATTTTAGAAATTTTCTCTTGATTACGTACGAAGAAGCTAATTATTCATTAGGGTTTTCTCATCAGTTTAACCATCCCCATTATTTCATCTCAACCCCTCAAGTGGTGCAGAGTAGGTGCAGATTGCAAGCGTGGCGATTGTCCACGTGGGACCCGAACCCACTGCTGCAAAAATGGACGCTGTTATTGTGGTACAACATGCATTTACACTAGGGAAGGAATCCAAGACTTTCATCCTCGATTGTTCTCTTCATATGTTATAGGGTGGAAAATGTAATTGTCTTAAATAATAAAACATTGTGCTTACTTGTTTTTTCTTATGAATGAAGGAAAATTTCAATGTCCAAATCAGTAAAATGAATTTTTTTACAATGTTTAAATATCGTCATTTTAGTAATCTGGACCGCAAAACATTTTCAATGCCCAGCCACTTAAAAAGGTAAATATATTTAACTAAGAAATCATGTGCAACTCTTCCGCTTCAATTTTGAAGGACAAATATGTAATCACTGGTCATTTATTTCCAAAAAAACAGCAAATTGTCACCTCTTTCAACAGTAAAGGGGTTCCTCGTTTATATTAGCTCCAAATGCCACAAGAACAAATGCTCTACTACTGATCCTATCATTAAATTTTACTTTTTAATTTTTATACTATTGAACAGCTTTCCAAATCAAATACCAAAGATTAATATTCTCTTTTTTTATACATAAATATATTAAACACAACTACCTATGCGTATAATAAATAAATTTACATATTTATATATGTGTTTGCTTATCTCTCTCTCGAGTGAGAAGAAGTAGAATAGTGATCCAATTTTTTTTTAGCTAAGCACGTGCTTCGCTCAAAGAGAAAACTTCCTTTTGGAAGGAAAATTAGTGGATAGAAGCAAATGGGTCAGTCCACAGCCCAACCGAACCCATTGACAATGCTATCTGTGTGTCGATAATGGCATGGATTATTGATTCTACAAGGCTTATATGCAAAGTTTTGAAGTAATACGTGTATACAAGATACAAAGATGATTTATTGTTGAATAGATAAGAAAAATTGAGTGTTGTTGTAAAATTTGTTATAATACTTGAACATAATAACAATAAAAGATACAATGAAAAAAGAAAAGAGATAATAAAAGTAAGAATTCTCTACTTGTTGTTGTCCTTGTCAATTTCTTCTTCTTCCAATGGCTCAATTTATAGCCAAAACATAAGTTGCGTAACATAGGTTCTTATTTTCAATAAATGTAGTGTTAAGGGGAAGTGATAAGACTATGTTTTTAATTTTATAGAAACTAAAAGGGCATTCGCATTTATTTTTTAGTTTTCATAACAAGCGTTTTTCAATTCAGTGATAATTAATCAAAGAATGCAATAGTTTCAGGAGAGAAATATTAAATTTTGTTAAAACTTGTCAATACTACGCACATACTAATATTTAAATGTACCTTCTTTTATGGAAACTTAATTGTTTTTATTAATTTAGATGCATCGAATTCCTATATGCATGCAGTCAATATCAGGGAATCAAAATATCCAAAAGACATCGACAAACTTGGAGATAAACAGTAATGACTAATTACAACGTATCATACGCTTTTTTTTTACAAATTAAAAAGACATTGATTAATGATACGTTTCAAGTACAAATTAAAAGACATTGGTGCATGAATCAAACGTGGGATAAACACAGTTCTCAAGTATAAATAGGTTTGCCTTTTCCCTAGTTTTTACAATCTATCCCAGCCTTTGAAACCCATACCACAACTATAGGGAAACGATGAAGGCTTCATCAAGCTTGGTTTTCCCTGGTCACCATCATGCTTATCTTTTCAAGTAAGTGTTCTCCACTATCAATTTGTTCTTCTTCTTTCCCATCTTGCTTTGTTTCTGTCGCTTCCTCCTTGATCTATTTAATTTTTAGATAATTCCCCCTTTGTCTTTTTGTCATCTATCTCATTGTTTTTTTTTTAAATTTTCATATACTATTTAAAAAAAGTGAGTTTTTCAGACCTTTTATTTCTTCTAGTCATGTATCGTGATTCATATTCATAGATACATCTCAAAAGAACTTTAGCAAGTCTTTTTCTAATAAACAACAATGGCCTAACTTCGTTGGAGTGGTCATCTTTTCCTTCAATTATCTAATCCCACCCTGATAAATACTTAATCATCTAGTTATGTTATAGTGCTTTCCCTCTTAAAACTACTCAGCTTTCTCTCAAGGCAGACATGGTATGCCCAAATTTTCACATATTTTTCAATCTTTGCGCTTGTTTATGCATGAAGAATCTAATTGACCTTTTTTTCCCCCTCCCGCTTTGAACAGCTTGGCCATCTCCAATTGCTTGTGAAGAGATGTTCCCGCCGTGCATGCGTGGTAAAGAATGCTACCATATAAAATGTGATTTTAAAGGTGGGACGCCTTGCTGCATCACGGATGTTTGCATTTGTATTCCGCTTCCAAATTGCAATTTCAGCAGGAAAAATATGGAGTTTCGTCCATGATTCAAATTTACATTTGTTCTCTTCTCTAGACTAAAAAAATTCAATCGCTCTCCTCATCTGTTGTAGGAGAAGATGTGATCACTTCCGTACTAAAACATAATGCCTATGTAGATGCCTATAAATAAAAAAAAAGTTTGGATGTTTGTTTTTTACATTAGATATCATGTCAAAAAAGGCATTCGGATATATACACATGTTAAATGTATGACAAATTTGTTTATATATGATATCATTATATATACCACTTAGGCTTAATTAAAAAGAGTATTTATGATACACAAGGTATAACATAGTGAAGAAATAATGCATTATCCATGGATCTATGCCCTCCATTTAATTTGTGACAAAAAAAAGAGAAAGATAGTCAAAGAAAATATTGAAAAATTAATTCCACCACAAATCCATTCCATTTAGCAACGAATTAACAAAAGTAAGTAACCAAAATCCATTGTTCCCAACTAATTCGTTGCTAATTTGCAACAATTTAGCGATGCTAGCTATAAAAAAACCCGAAAACCACTCAAAATTTTCCATTCTAGCAAAAAAGAAAAAGTGGGAAATTTAAATTTAAAGAGTCGTCGCTAATTCCTCACTAATTTGTGTCGGATTAGTGACGGCTAAGGAAAAAAAATCTACTACAAATTTAAAAATAACGATTCTCATTTGCTAACCCATTGAAAATTTGCAACGGATTAGCAACGACTGCATAATTTGTACACTAGAATATATCATTGAGACGTAAAATTTATCTTACTTTTATCTCCCTTCTCAACTGATAATTAATATAGATGTAAAATGTTTTTGACATACAACATGTACGCAACAAACTTTTTCATATTGCAGTAGTAATATTTATTAGTATAAATTTTTGATATTGTATTTTCTCATTTTCCTTCTCATTGTCTACTCAACATCTTGTGAGAATCTATACTTTACGAAGTTATTGAGTCCTTATTATCATCCTTAAGATTATAAGGATTATCTCCATCATAATTTTAGCCATGACTAGAATTTCTTTACTAAAAAAATAAAAAATCTAATCGTATTTGCTTTAGGGAATAATGTATCAAGATTTATAATTTTTTAATCAATTACTCATTCTTTTATTTAACCTCAATAAGATATGAGGTCAATAATTTTGAGACATTCTCTCGATATTACTACTGTAGAAGCATATTAGATACATGAGAAAGGACAATATATTCTCTACATAATCTCTATTGAGAAAGAATTTTAAACAGAATAGTATGTTGCATACTGATAGGTTTGAGAATTTATAGCCACAAGTATATCCAATAGTAAAAGGGTTTTGGTAGATAACCATCTTTTGGTAGTTGTACATTTCTTTAAGATTTAACTCAAAAATAAATAATTCTTTTATGAAAAGATATATTGCCCTCAAGGCTTCATGAAGATGAGTATGAAAGAAAATCATTACTTTGACATAGTTTTGACTCGATTCTATATTATTCTTTTCAACGGTATATTCATGACCCATTATATGAAGATGGTTCTGATCCTGAATCCATGATAAAAAAATTCTTCTCATGATATTAGAAGTCACTTATTCAAGTTTAATATTATTTCATATAATGACAAAGAAAAGGAAGAAAGTTTACCTTAATGAGCTTCAAATGACTTTTTACCTCAAAGAGAGACTTCAAATAATCGTGCTTTATTGAATCCTCCCTTAGATACCAAATCGTGCGATGCTTTAATAAATCGTGCTGATAACGTGTTATGAATTTAAACATCGATAATATAGAATTAAAACGAAAGCGACACTCAATATATTTGGAGAACAACAATATAAAACTGAGAAATAATGAGAAGAGAGAATATAGAGAGAGAGTACAACTTAAGAATAAAAATTTATCAATCTTATTAAGGTCATTATATGACCTCTATACATAAACTAATAATATAAGAGTTTATGGAAGTCCAAAATTTAATAGGGTAAAGAAATCAAATTCAACTAACTAATATATTAAGAAAACTAACTAATATAAACGTTCACATATTATGAATTATTTCATAACATTTCTTCTCATTTTTGAGGTTCAACACTGTTCAAAGGATCGCCTGAGACAGGTTGAATTTTATAATAATATTACACCAAGGAAAGATGCCAATCGGTTGGCTGCCTGCTGGAGTAACAATGCCACTGACAGTGGAAAACATCGATTTCAAAATGTATCACCACAGAAACATAATTAACTAGGATAAATTCATGGCCCCTCGGGCCTTACTCGAGTAGTAACGAGTTAAGTCGTTTAATTAACTAGGATAAATTCATGCCCCCTCGATTATTGTTTAATGTAAAATTTTTATTTTTTATTAAATTTATTTATTCTTTTAATATGACTTGTTTTCTCTTTTGTTAGAACTTTTAACTTCATACTATATTTAATAAATTCACTCATATTTAATTATAATTCAATCTTATGAGCATAACAGAAAGTGACCAAAAGTTCTTTGACTAACCAACAAAAATTAAGGAAAAGACGAAGTTGCCCTTCTAATCCAAACAAAAAATTATAAAAAATGGTTTGAAACAATAATTCTTAATACACTACGTGGTATTCACAAGATATTGTTTACATACCCCTCCTCTCCCAACACCCCCCTCCCACCAAAAAAATAGTGGCCATAACTCCATAGATTCACTTTATTGTAGTCTTGGCCTTCGTAATAATAACTTCTAAGGGGCATGACTCAGTTTTTGTGATAGTGGACAGATTTAAAAAATGGTTTATTTAATTCCTTGCTTATGAATTCGCTTCAAATATTGAATTGCAGGGTATGTTTGCAGATCCAAGGGATGTACAATTTGCGGGTGCAGTATTGGGACATAATAATTTTAGTCTATAAATTTGGACAATATGAAAAATGGCATAATTTAATTATATATTGTATTTATCTTTTAAGAAAATATTATTTTGTTTAAAAATATATATCAAGAAAGACATCAACAAAATAACTTTTTTTAAATGTACATAATTATCCGGACAAAGTAGTTGCTCACTCAAAGGAATCAGTTTTAAGAATAGCATATTTGTAGGCATATTGGTACAAAATAACTTTATTATAGAAAATTTCAACAAATGAAAATTTTTTATGAATTTAATAATGCCACTTTTTTTATATATTGGAATTAACATTTAAGAAAAATTATATTTTTTTCAAACAATGTGCAGCATGAAACATTATCCTAATAACTCGTTCCTCTTTTTTTTTATGGAAATAAATATAATTATTTTGAGAGTGTGGTTGCTTATTTTGGTCAAAAGAACCCTACAAACGGAAAACATCCCCTGGGTTAGACCACTGTTCCACCGATATATTATCAATGAAAAAAGAAAATAAGAAAACAAAAACCAAATAACCCTATGATGACTCACTCGTTAACTCATTAAATCTGCAAAACCATATATGAAAATTGTGAAGTAATACGAGATAACACACGCGTTTATATTTGTTTGAAGAGCCTCTTCCAATGATTAGATACAGAAAGTACTATATCCAAAATTAAATGACTACTTTCTTATTTATGAAAGTAAAGATTCAGTTTAAGAGTTTCGTATAAAAAGACATCGGTGCATGAAGCGAGACTTTGTGGATAAACACATCTCTTTAGTATAAATATGTGTGCTTTTTTTCAGTTGATTTTTTGCAAACTGCCTTAGAGTTATGAAGCTTTTCCCTCAGCTTTTAGAAACAATAGCACAACTACAGGAAATTTCAGCAAGCTTGGTTATCCTTTCAAGTTAGTTTTCTTCTACTATAGCTTTATTTTTTCTCCTTCCCCTTTTTGCTTTGTGGATATGGTTTTTCCCATCGATCTTCTTTGTCGTATTCTCATAAACTATTCATGAAATTGGGCTTCCCGATTTATACAGAAATTTTAAGACTTCTCCCAGAGACTTGTTTCTTCTTCTAGCAATGTTTCAAACTTTTCATCAACAGTTATATTTCGGTTTTCATTAAGAAATCTTTTTGAATAAAAACAAGTGCACCCTAACTCTAGAATGCTCATCTTTTCCTTCAATTATCCAAATTAAAGCCGATAAATACTCAATCATCTAATCCTCTCTGAATGGTTCCATCCTTGAAACTAACTAATAAGCCTCTCGGTCAAAGCAAACATAGACAAAAAATTTTTGGATATATATGTTAAAATTCAGTCAATTGATGAACATGATGTTCTGGTCAGTGAAATTAATCACAGAACAATAACATGAAATCGTGAGAGAAGAAAACTAGAGAGACAAATATTGCAGTGGAAGAAAATTCTGGAATTCTTTTCATTCACCAAAAAATGCATACAAAATGTTTTATATACAAAAGTCAACAGCTGCTTTCTTATGCAAAGCAAGGCTGCATAAATAACTAACTAAAACTAAATTCAATCCATGCCCAGCACCGACTCCAGTTGGCAGCCAAGTGGCAACCATTTATCCAGCTGGCATACAACTGTCTGCCATGTCAACTGAATCATTTTACCACTTCCACAGTTTGCAACTTCACTACATCTTCACTGCATCTTCAACTATATGATCAACAAGATGACTATTTTATACTCCCCTGCGTTTCAAAAAATATATAATTGATTAGTTGAAAAGTAACAATTCCTAGAAAGAATTTATTGCAATAAAAATATATAATTGATTAGTTGAAAAAGTAACAATTCCTAGAAAGAATTTATTGCAAAAATATCTCTCGAGTTAGAGGATAGAAGCACTTTAATTCTTGGTCTTCAAAAATAGGCACTTTGCCCCCGTAAGAGCGTTAGCTAACAGTGGGAAATGAACCAATCGTTAGAATAAAAGTAAAATACCAAAACTACCCTTAAATTGTAAGTGGGGTTTTATTGCGAAATATCCCCTTAAGTTTGCCTTCTTATAGACAGTTCCTTCTTAGAGGAAGACTACATGAGGCTTTGGCTCAAAGAGCTATGACATATTCTTGGCTTTCCAATGCTAGTTTTTAAATTGGCTCCAGATTTTAGAGTTTCTCCCAAGCCAAATGTATTTCAATTTGGATCGCTCTCTAGAACATCCGCATTCACTTCTTCACAAAAGAAACTTTGTATTCAACGGCATCGGTCTTTGGGGAAACCGTTGAAACTTGATGAGGCCACAACAACACTAACACGGCAATTGATGCCCGCATCTGCGTGGAGATGGACTCGTAATAAATGAAATTTCCACATCGCTTATGGATTGGTTCGTTGGGAGGTAGAACAGAATACATTGGTAGATAAGGTCCCTACCTTTGCAGGTTATCGGGATATTCGAAGCCCTATGTAGAGACAAGAGTTAAAGAGATACTTCACTTCAACCAGTAACTGAACAGGCCAAAACTGATCTTAATTAATTTAAATTTATTCTCTACTTATATGAAATAGAATAGATAAATTATATTATTAAATATCAAATATAAATGGCCTAAATTTTAGAAATTTGCTCTTGATTACGTACGAAGAAGCTAATTATTCATTAGGGTTTTCTCATCAGTTTAACCATCCCCATTATTTCATCTCAACCCCTCAAGTGGTGCAGAGTAGGTGCAGATTGCAAGCGTGGCGATTGTCCACGTGGGACCCGAACCCACTGCTGCAAAAATGGACGCTATTATTGTGGTACAACATGCATTTACACTAGGGAAGGAATCCAAGACTTTCATCCTCGATTGTTCTCTTCATATGTTATAGGGTGGAAAATGTAATTGTCTTAAATAATAAAACATTGTGCTTACTTGTTTTTCTTATGAATGAAGGAAAATTTCAATGTCCAAATCAGTAAATGAATTTTTTACAATGTTTAAATATCGTCATTTTAGTAATCTGGACCGCAAAACATTTTCAATGCCCAGCCACTTAAAAAGGTAAATATATTTAACTAAGAAATCATGTGCAACTCTTCCGCTTCAATTTTGAAGGACAAATATGTAATCACTGGTCATTTATTTCCAAAAAAACAGCAAATTGTCACCTCTTTCAACGTAAAGGGGTTCCTCGTTTATATTAGCTCCAAATGCCACAAGAACAAATGCTCTACTACTGATCCTATCATTAAATTTTACTTTTTAATTTTTTATACTATTGAACAGCTTTCCAAATCAAATACCAAAGATTAATATTCTCTTTTTTATACATAAATATATTAAACACAACTACCTATGCGTATAATAAATAAATTTACATATTTATATATGTGTTTGCTTATCTCTCTCTCTGAGTGAGAAGAAGTAGAATAGTGATCCAATTTTTTTTTTTTTTTAGCTAAGCACGTGCTTCGTTCCAGTAGAAAACTTCCTTTTGGAAGGAAAATTAGTGGATAGAAGCAAATGGGTCAGTCCACAGCCAACCGAACCCATTGACAATGCTATCTGTGTGTCGATAATGGCATGGATTATTGATTCTACAAGGCTTATATGCAAAGTTTTGAAGTAATACGTGTATACAAGATACAAAGATGATTTATTGTTGAATAGATAAGAAAAATTGAGTGTTGTTGTAAAATTTGTTATAATACTTGAACATAATAACAATAAAAGATACAATGAAAAAAGAAAAGAGATAATAAAAGTAAGAATTCTCTACTTGTTGTTGTCCTTGTCAATTTCTTCTTCTTCCAATGGCTCAATTTATAGCCAAAACATAAGTTGCGTAACATAGGTTCTTATTTTCAGTAAATGTAGTGTTAAGGGGAAGTGATAAGACTATGTTTTTAATTTTATAGAAACTAAAAGGGCATTCGCATTTATTTTTTAGTTTTCATAACAAGCGTTTTTCAATTCAGTGATAATTAATCAAGGAATGCAATAGTTTCAGGAGAGAAATATTAAATTTTGTTAAAACTTGTCAATACTACGCACATACTAATATTTAAATGTACCTTCTTTTATGGAAACCTAATTGTTTTTATTAATTTAGATGCATCGAATTCCTATATGCATGCAGTCAATATCAGGGAATCAAAATATCCAAAAGACATCGACAAACTTGGAGATAAACAGTAATGACTAATTACAACGTATCATACATTTTTTTACAAATTAAAAGACATTGATTAATGATACGTTTCAGTACAAATTAAAAGACATTGGTGCATGAATCAAACGTGGGATAAACACAGTTCTCAAGTATAAATAGGTTTGCCTTTTCCCTAGTTTTTACAATCTATCCCAGCCTTTGAAACCATACCACAACTATAGGGAAACGATGAAGGCTTCATCAAGCTTGGTTTTCCTGGTCACCATCATGCTTATCTTTTCAAGTAAGTGTTCTCCACTATCAATTTGTTCTTCTTCTTTCCCATCTTGCTTTGTTTCTGTCGCTTCCTCCTTGATCTTTTTAATTTTTAGATAATTCCCCCTTTGTCTTTTTGTCATCTATCTCATTGTTTTTTTTTAAATTTTCATATACTATTTAAAAAAGTGAGTTTTCAGGACCTTTTATTTCTTCTAGTCATGTATCAGGATTCATATTCATAGATACATCTCAAAAGAACTTTAGCAAGTCTTTTCTAATAAACAACAATGGCCTAACTTCGTTGGAGTGGTCATCTTTTCCTTCAATTATCTAATCCCACCCTGATAAATACTTAATCATCTAGTTATGCTATAGTGCTTTCCCTCTTAAAACTACTCAGCTTTCTCTCAAGGCAGACATGGTATGCCCAAATTTTCACATATTTTTCAATCTTTGCGCTTGTTTATGCATGAAGAATCTAATTGACCTTTTTTTCCCCCTCCCGCTTTGAACAGCTTGGCCATCTCCAATTGCTTGTGAAGAGATGTTCCCGCCGTGCATGCGTGGTAAAGAATGCTACCATATAAAATGTGATTTTAAAGGTGGGACGCCTTGCTGCATCACGGATGTTTGCATTTGTATTCCGCTTCCAAATTGCAATTTCAGCAGGAAAAATATGGAGTTTCGTCCATGATTCAAATTTACATTTGTTCTCTTCTCTAGACTAAAAAAATTCAATCGCTCTCCCTCATCCGTTGTAGGAGAAGATGTGATCACTTCCGTACTAAAACATAATGCCTATGTAGATGCCTATAAATAAAAAAAAAGTTTGGATGTTTGTTTTTTTACATTAGATATCATGTCAAAAAAAGGCATTCGGATATATACACATGTTAAATGTATGACAAATTTGTTTATATATGATATCATTATATATACCACTTAGGCTTAATTAAAAAGAGTATTTATGATACACAAGGTATAACATAGTGAAGAAATAATGCATTATCCATGGATCTATGCCCTCCATTTAATTTGTGACAAAAAAAAGAGAAAGATAGTCAAAGAAAATATTGAAAAATTAATTCCACCACAAATCCATTCCATTTAGCAACGAATTAACAAAAGTAAGTAACCAAAATCCATTGTTCCCAACTAATTCGTTGCTAATTTGCAACAATTTAGCGATGCTAGCTATAAAAAACTGAAAACCACTCAAAATTTTCCATTCTAGCAAAAAGAAAAGTGAGAAATTTAAATTTAAAGAGTCGTCACTAATTCCTCACTAATTTGTGTCGGATTAGTGACGGCTAAGGAAAAAAATCTACTACAAATTTAAAAATAACGATTCTGTTGCTAACCCATTGAAAATTTGCAACGGATTAGCAACGACTGCATAATTTGTACACTAGAATATATCATTGAGACGTAAAATTTATCTTGCTTTTATCTCCCTTCTCAACTGATAATTAATATGGATGTAAAATGTTTTTTGACATACAACATGTACGCAACAAACTTTTTCATATTGCAGTAGTAATATTTATTAGTATAAATTTTTGATATTGTATTTTCTCATTTTCCTTCTCATTGTCTACTCAACATCTTGTGAGAATCTATACTTTACGAAGTTATTGAGTCCTTATTATCATCCTTAAGATTATAAGGATTATCTCCATCATAATTTTAGCCATGACCAGAATTTCTTTAATAAAAAAATAAAAAATCTAATCGTATTTGCTTTAGGGAATAATGTATCAAGATTTATAATTTTTAATCAATTACTTATTCTTTTATTTAACCTCAATAAGATATGAGGTCAATAATTTTGAGACATTCTCTCGATATTACTACTGTAGAAGCATATTAGATACATGAGAAAGGACAATATATTCTCTACATAATCTCTATTGAGAAAGAATTTTAAACAGAATAGTATGTTGCATACTGATAGGTTTGAGAATTTATAGCCACAAGTATATCCAATAGTAAAAGGGTTTTGGTAGATAACCATCTTTTGGTAGTTGTACATTTCTTTAAGATTTAACTCAAAAATAAATAGTTCTTTTATGAAAAGATATATTGCCCTCAAGGCTTCATGAAGATGAGTATGAAAGAAAATCATTACTTTGACATAGTTTTGACTCGATTCTATATTATTCTTTTCAACGGTATATTCATGACCCATTATATAAAGATGGTTCTGATCCTGAATCCATGATAAAAAAATTCTTCTCATGATATTAGAAGTCACTTATTCAAGTTTAATATTATTTCATATAATGACAAGGAAAAGGAAGAAATTTTACCTTAATGAGCTTCAAATGACTTTTTACCTCAAAGAGAGACTTCAAATAATCGTGCTTTATTGAATCCTCCCTTAGATAGCAAATCGTGCGATGCTTTAATAAATCGTGCTGATAACGTGTTATGAATTTAAACATCGATAATATAGAATTAAAATGAAAGCGACACTCAATATATTTGGAGAATAACAATATAAAACTGAGAAATAATGAGAAGAGAGAATATAGAGAGAGAGTACAACTTAAGAATAAAAATTTATCAATCTTATTAAGGTCATTATATGACCTCTATACATAAACTTATAATATAAGAGTTTATGGAAGTCCAAAATTTAATAGGGTAAAGAAATCAAATTCAACTAACTAATATATTAAGAAAACTAACTAATATAAACGTTCACATATTATGAATTATTTCATAACATTTCTTCTCATTTTTGAGGTTCAACACTGTTCAAAGGATCGCCCGAGACAGGTTGAATTTTATAATAATATTACACCAAGGAAAGATGCCAATCGGTTGGCTGCCTGCTGGAGTAACAATGCCACTGACAGTGGAAAACATCGATTTCAAAATGTATCACCACAGAAACATAATTAACTAGGATAAATTCATGGCCCCTCGGGCCTTACTCGAGTAGTAACGAGTTAAGTCGTTTAATTAACTAGGATAAATTCATGCCCCCTCGATTATTGTTTAATGTAAAATTTTTATTTTTTATTAAATTTATTTATTCTTTTAATATGACTTGTTTTCTCTTTTGTTAGAACTTTTAACTTCATACTATATTTAATAAATTCACTCATATTTAATTATAATTCAATCTTATGAGCATAACAGAAAGTGACCAAAAGTTCTTTGACTAACCAACAAAAATTAAGGAAAAGACGAAGTTGCCCTTCTAATCCAAACAAAAAATTATAAAAAATGGTTTGAAACAATAATTCTTAATACACTACGTGGTATTCACAAGATATTGTTTACATACCCCTCCTCTCCCAACACCCCCCTCCCACCAAAAAAATAGTGGCCATAACTCTATAGATTCACTTTATTGTAGTCTTGGCCTTCGTAATAATAACTTCTAAGGGGCATGACTCAGTTTTTGTGATAGTGGACAGATTTAAAAAATGGTTTATTTAATTCCTTGCTTATGAATTCGCTTCAAATATTGAATTACAAGGTATGTTTGCAGATCCAAGGGATGTACAATTTGCGGGTGCAGTATTGGGACATAATAATTTTAGTCTATAAATTTGGACAATATGAAAAATGGCATAATTTAATTATATATTGTATTTATCTTTTAAGAAAATATTGTTTTGTTTAAAAATATATATCAAGAAAGACATCAACAAAATAACTTTTTTTAAATGTACATAATTATCCTGACAAAGTAGTTGCTCACTCAAAGGAATCAGTTTTCAGAATAGCATATTTGTAGGCATATTGGTACAAAATAACTTTATTATAGAAAATTTCAACAAATGAAAATTTTTTGAATTTAATAATGCCACTTTTTTATATATTGGAATTAACATTTAAAAAAATTATATTTTTTCAAACAATGTGCAGCATGAAACATTATCCTAATCACTCGTTCCACTTTTTTTATGGAAATAAATATAATTATTTTGAGAGTGTGGTTGCTTATTTTGGTCAAAAGAACCCTACAAACGGAAACATCCCCGGTTAGACCCTGTTCCACTGATATATTATCAATGAAAAAGAAAATAAGAAAACAAAAACCAAATAACCCTATGATGACTCACTGTTAACTCATTAAATCTGCAAACCATATATGAAAATTGTGAAGTAATACGAGATAACACACGCGTTTATATTTGTTTGAAGAGCCTCTTCCAATGATTAGATACAGAAAGTACTATATCCAAAATTAAATGACTACTTTCTTATTTATGAAAGTAAAGATTCAGTTTAAGAGTTTCTGTATAAAAAGACATCGGTGCATAAAGCAGACTTGTGGATACACACATCTCTTTAGTATAAATATGTGTGCTTTTTTCAGTTGATTTTTGCAAACTGCCTTAGAGTTATGAAGCTTTTCCCCAGCTTTAGAAACAATAGCACAACTACAGGAAATTTCGGCAAGCTTGGTTATCCTTTCAAGTTAGTTTTCTTCTACTATAGCTTTATTTTTCTCCTTCCCCTTTTGCTTTGTGGATATGGTTTTTCCCATCGATCTTCTTTGTCGTATTCTCATAAACTATTCATGAAATTGGGCTTCCCGATTTATACAGAAATTTTAAGACTTCTCCCAGAGACTTGTTTCTTCTTCTAGCAATGTTTCAAACTTTTCATCAACAGTTATATTTCGGTTTTCATTAAGAAATCTTTTTGAATAAAAAACAAGTGCACCCTAACTCTAGAATGCTCATCTTTTCCTTCAATTATCCAAATTAAAGCCGATAAATACTCAATCATCTAATCCTCTCTGAATGGTTCCATCCTTGAAACTAACTAATAAGCCTCTCGGTCAAAGCAAACATAGACAAAAAATTTTCGATATATATGTTAAAATTCAGTCAATTGATGAACATGATGTTCTGGTCAGTGAAATTAATCACAGAACAATAACATGAAATCGTGAGAGAAGAAAACTAGAGAGACAAATATTGCAGTGGAAGAAAATTCTGGAATTCATTTCATTCACCAAAAATGCATACAAAATGTTTTATATACAAAAGTCAACAACTGCTTTCTTATGCAAAGCAAGGCTGCATAAATAACTAACTAAAACTAAATTCAATCCATGCCAGCACCGACTCCAATTGGCAGCCAAGTGGCAACCATTTATCCAGCTGGCATACAACTGTCTGCCATGTCAACTGAATCATTTTACCACTTCCACAGTTTGCAACTTCACTACATCTTCACTGCATCTTCAACTATATGATCAACAAGATGACTATTTTATACTCCCTGCGTTTCAAAAATATATAATTGATTAGTTGAAAAGTAACAATTCCTAGAAAGAATTTATTGCAATAAAAACATATAATTGATTAGTTGAAAAAGTAACAATTCCTAGAAAGAATTTATTGCAAAAATATCTCTCGAGTTAGAGGATAGAAGCACTTTAATTCTTGGTCTTCAAAAATAGGCACTTTGCCCCAGAAGAGCATTAGCTAACAGTGGGAAATGAACCAATCGTTAGAATAAAAGTAAAATACCAAAACTACCCTTAAATTGTAAGTGGGGTTTTATTGCGAAATATCCCCTTAAGTTTGCCTTCTTATAGACAGTTCCTTCTTAGAGGAAGACTACATGAGGCTTTGGCTCAAAGAGCTATGACATATTCTTGGCTTTCCAATGCTAGTTTTTAAATTGGCTCCAGATTTTAGAGTTTCTCCCAAGCCAAATGTATTTCAATTTGGATCGCTCTCTAGAACATCCGCATTCACTTCTTCACAAAAGAAACTTTGTATTCAACGGCATCAGTGCTGGGGAAACCGTTGAAACTTGATGAGGCCACAACAACACTAACACGGCAATTGATGCCCGCATCTGCGTGGAGATGGACTCGTAATAAATGAAATTTCCACATCGCTTATGGATTGGTTCGTTGGGAGGTAGAACAGAATACATTGGTAGATAAGGTCCCTACCTTTGCAGGTTATCGGGATATTCGAAGCCCTATGTAGAGACAAGAGTTAAAGAGATACTTCACTTCAACCAGTAACTGAACAGGCCAAAACTGATCTTAATTAATTTAAATTTATTCTCTACTTATATGAAATAGAATAGATAAATTATATTATTAAATATCAAATATAAATGGCCTAAATTTTAGAAATTTGCTCTTGATTACGTACGAAGAAGCTAATTATTCATTAGGGTTTTCTCATCAGTTTAACCATCCCCATTATTTCATCTCAACCCCTCAAGTGGTGCAGAGTAGGTGCAGATTGCAAGCGTGGCGATTGTCCACGTGGGACCCGAACCCACTGCTGCAAAAATGGACGCTGTTATTGTGGTACAACATGCATTTACACTAGGGAAGGAATCCAAGACTTTCATCCTCGATTGTTCTCTTCATATGTTATAGGGTGGAAAATGTAATTGTCTTAAATAATAAAACATTGTGCTTACTTGTTTTTCTTATGAATGAAGGAAAATTTCAATGTCCAAATCAGTAAATGAATTTTTTATAACGTTTAAATATCGTCATTTTAGTAATCTGGACCGCAAAACATTTTCAATGCCCAGCCACTTAAAAGGTAAATATATTTAACTAAGAAATCATGTGCAACTCTTCTGCTTCAATTTTGAAGGACAAATATGTAATCACTGGTCATTTATTTCCAAAAAACAGCAAATTGTCACCTCTTTCAACAGAAAGGGGTTCCTCGTTTATATTAGCTCCAAATGCCACAAGAACAAATGCTCTACTACTGATCCTATCATTAAATTTTACTTTTAATTTTTATACTATTGAACAGTTTCCAAATCAAATACCAAAGATTAATATTCTCTTTTTTATACATAAATATATTAAACACAACTACCTATGCGTATAATAAATAAATTTACATATTTATATATGTGTTTGCTTATCTCTCTCTCTGAGTGAGAAGAAGTAGAATAGTGATCCAATTTTTTTTTTTTTAGCTAAGCACGTGCTTCGCTCCAGATGAAAAACTTCCTTTTGGAAGGAAAATTAGTGGATAGAAGCAAATGGGTCAGTCCACAGCCAACCGAACCCATTGACAATGCTATCTGTGTGTCGATAATGGCATGGATTATTGATTCTACAAGGCTTATATGCAAAGTTTTGAAGTAATACGTGTATACAAGATACAAAGATGATTTATTGTTGAATAGATAAGAAAAATTGAGTGTTGTTGTAAAATTTGTTATAATACTTGAACATAATAACAATAAAAGATACAATGAAAAAAAGAAAAGAGATAATAAAAAGTAAGAATTCTCTACTTGTTGTTGTCCTTGTCAATTTCTTCTTCTTCCAATGGCTCAATTTATAGCCAAAACATAAGTTGCGTAACATAGGTTCTTATTTTCAATAAATGTAGTGTTAAGGGGAAGTGATAAGACTATGTTTTTAATTTTATAGAAACTAAAAGGGCATTCGCATTTATTTTTTATTTTTCATAACAAGCGTTTTTCAATTCAGTGATAATTAATCAAGGAATGCAATAGTTTCAGGAGAGAAATATTAAATTTTGTTAAAACTTGTCAATACTACGCACATACTAATATTTAAATGTACCTTCTTTTATGGAAACCTAATTGTTTTTATTAATTTAGATGCATCGAATTCCTATATGCATGCAGTCAATATCAGGGAATCAAAATATCCAAAAGACATCGACAAACTTGGAGATAAACAGTAATGACTAATTACAACGTATCATACGTTTTTTTACAAATTAAAAGACATTGATTAATGATACGTTTCAGTACAAATTAAAAGACATTGGTGCATGAATCAAACGTGGGATAAACACAGTTCTCAAGTATAAATAGGTTTGCCTTTTCCCTAGTTTTTACAATCTATCCCAGCCTTTGAAACCATACCACAACTATAGGGAAACGATGAAGGCTTCATCAAGCTTGGTTTTCCTGGTCACCATCATGCTTATCTTTTCAAGTAAGTGTTCTCCACTATCAATTTGTTCTTCTTCTTTCCCATCTTGCTTTGTTTCTGTCGCTTCCTCCTTGATCTTTTTAATTTTTAGATAATTCCCCCTTTGTCTTTTTGTCATCTATCTCATTGTTTTTTTTTTAAAAATTTTCATATACTATTTAAAAAAAAGAGTTTTCAGGACCTTTTATTTCTTCTAGTCATGTATCAGGATTCATATTCATAGATACATCTCAAAAGAACTTTAGCAAGTCTTTTCTAATAAACAACAATGGCCTAACTTCGTTGGAGTGGTCATCTTTTCCTTCAATTATCTAATCCCACCCTGATAAATACTTAATCATCTAGTTATGCTATAGTGCTTTCCCTCTTAAAACTACTCAGCTTTCTCTCAAGGCAGACATGGTATGCCCAAATTTTCACATATTTTTCAATCTTTGCGCTTGTTTATGCATGAAGAATCTAATTGACCTTTTTTTCCCCCTCCCGCTTTGAACAGCTTGGCCATCTCCAATTGCTTGTGAAGAGATGTTCCCGCCGTGCATGCGTGGTAAAGAATGCTACCATATAAAATGTGATTTTAAAGGTGGGACGCCTTGCTGCATCACGGATGTTTGCATTTGTATTCCGCTTCCAAATTGCAATTTCAGCAGGAAAAATATGGAGTTTCGTCCATGATTCAAATTTACATTTGTTCTCTTCTCTAGACTAAAAAAATTCAATCGCTCTCCTCATCTGTTGTAGGAGAAGATGTGATCACTTCCGTACTAAAACATAATGCCTATGTAGATGCCTATAAATAAAAAAAAGTTTGGATGTTTGTTTTTTACATTAGATATCATGTCAAAAAAGGCATTCGGATATATACACATGTTAAATGTATGACAAATTTGTTTATATATGATATCATTATATATACCACTTAGGCTTAATTAAAAAGAGTATTTATGATACACAAGGTATAACATAGTGAAGAAATAATGCATTATCCATGGATCTATGCCCTCCATTTAATTTGTGACAAAAAAAAGAGAAAGATAGTCAAAGAAAATATTGAAAAATTAATTCCACCACAAATCCATTCCATTTAGCAACGAATTAACAAAAGTAAGTAACCAAAATCCATTGTTCCCAACTAATTCGTTGCTAATTTGCAACAATTTAGCGATGCTAGCTATAAAAAACTGAAAACCACTCAAAATTTTCCATTCTAGCAAAAAGAAAAGTGGGAAATTTAAATTTAAAGAGTCGTCGCTAATTCCTCACTAATTTGTGTCGGATTAGTGACGGCTAAGGAAAAAAATCTACTACAAATTTAAAAATAACGATTCTGTTGCTAACCCATTGAAAATTTGCAACGGATTAGCAACGACTGCATAATTTGTACACTAGAATATATCATTGAGACGTAAAATTTATCTTGCTTTTATCTCCCTTCTCAGCTGATAATTAATATGGATGTAAAATGTTTTTGACATACAACATGTACGCAACAAACTTTTTCATATTGCAGTAGTAATATTTATTAGTATAAATTTTTGATATTGTATTTTCTCATTTTCCTTCTCATTGTCTACTCAACATCTTGTGAGAATCTATACTTTACGAAGTTATTGAGTCCTTATTATCATCCTTAAGATTATAAGGATTATCTCCATCATAATTTTAGCCATGACCAGAATTTCTTTAATAAAAAAATAAAAAATCTAATCGTATTTGCTTTAGGGAATAATGTATCAAGATTTATAATTTTTAATCAATTACTCAATTCTTTAATTTAACCTCAATAAGATATGAGGTCAATAATTTTGAGACATTCTCTCGATATTACTACTGTAGAAGCATATTAGATACATTAGAAAGGACAATATATTCTCTACATAATCTCTATTGAGAAAGAATTTTAAACAGAATAGTATGTTGCATACTGATAGGTTTGAGAATTTATAGCCACAAGTATATCCAATAGTAAAAGGGTTTTGGTAGATAACCATCTTTTGGTAGTTGTACATTTCTTTAAGATTTAACTCAAAAATAAATAGTTCTTTTATGAAAAGATATATTGCCCTCAAGGCTTCATGAAGATGAGTATGAAAGAAAATCATTACTTTGACATAGTTTTGACTCGATTCTATATTATTCTTTTCAACGGTATATTCATGACCCATTATATAAAGATGGTTCTGATCCTGAATCCATGATAAAAAAATTCTTCTCATGATATTAGAAGTCACTTATTCAAGTTTAATATTATTTCATATAATGACAAGGAAAAGGAAGAAATTTTACCTTAATGAGCTTCAAATGACTTTTTACCTCAAAGAGAGACTTCAAATAATCGTGCTTTATTGAATCCTCCCTTAGATACCAAATCGTGCGATGCTTTAATAAATCGTGCTGATAACGTGTTATGAATTTAAACATCGATAATATAGAATTAAAACGAAAGCGACACTCAATATATTTGGAGAATAACAATATAAAACTGAGAAATAATGAGAAGAGAGAATATAGAGAGAGAGTACAACTTAAGAATAAAAATTTATCAATCTTATTAAGGTCATTATATGACCTCTATACATAAACTTATAATATAAGAGTTTATGGAAGTCCAAAATTTAATAGGGTAAAGAAATCAAATTCAACTAACTAATATATTAAGAAAACTAACTAATATAAACGTTCACATATTATGAATTATTTCATAACATTTCTTCTCATTTTTGAGGTTCAACACTGTTCAAAGGATCGCCTGAGACAGGTTGAATTTTATAATAATATTACACCAAGGAAAGATGCCAATCGGTTGGCTGCCTGCTGGAGTAACAATGCCACTGACAGTGGAAAACATCGATTTCAAAATGTATCACCACAGAAACATAATTAACTAGGATAAATTCATGGCCCCTCGGGCCTTACTCGAGTAGTAACGAGTTAAGTCGTTTAATTAACTAGGATAAATTCATGCCCCCTCGATTATTGTTTAATGTAAAATTTTTATTTTTTATTAAATTTATTTATTCTTTTAATATGACTTGTTTTCTCTTTTGTTAGAACTTTTAACTTCATACTATATTTAATAAATTCACTCATATTTAATTATAATTCAATCTTATGAGCATAACAGAAAGTGACCAAAAGTTCTTTGACTAACCAACAAAAATTAAGGAAAAGACGAAGTTACCCTTCTAATCCAAACAAAAAATTATAAAAAATGGTTTGAAACAATAATTCTTAATACACTACGTGGTATTCACAAGATATTGTTTACATACCCCTCCTCTCCCAACACCCCCCTCCCACCAAAAAAATAGTGGCCATAACTCTATAGATTCACTTTATTGTAGTCTTGGCCTTCGTAATAACAACTTCTAAGGGGCATGACTCAGTTTTTGTGATAGTGGACAGATTTAAAAAATGGTTTATTTAATTCCTTGCTTATGAATTCGCTTCAAATATTGAATTGCAGGGTATGTTTGCAGATCCAAGGGATGTACAATTTGCGGGTGCAGTATTGGGACATAATAATTTTAGTCTATAAATTTGGACAATATGAAAAATGGCATAATTTAATTATATATTGTATTTATCTTTTAAGAAAATATTGTTTTGTTTAAAAATATATATCAAGAAAGACATCAACAAAATAACTTTTTTTAAATGTACATAATTATCCTGACAAAGTAGTTGCTCACTCAAAGGAATCAGTTTTCAGAATAGCATATTTGTAGGCATATTGGTACAAAATAACTTTATTATAGAAAATTTCAACAAATGAAAATTTTTTGAATTTAATAATGCCACTTTTTTATATATTGGAATTAACATTTAAAAAAATTATATTTTTTCAAACAATGTGCAGCATGAAACATTATCCTAATCACTCGTTCCACTTTTTTTATGGAAATAAATATAATTATTTTGAGAGTGTGGTTGCTTATTTTGGTCAAAAGAACCCTACAAACGGAAACATCCCCGGTTAGACCCTGTTCCACTGATATATTATCAATGAAAAAGAAAATAAGAAAACAAAAACCAAATAACCCTATGATGACTCACTGTTAACTCATTAAATCTGCAAACCATATATGAAAATTGTGAAGTAATACGAGATAACACACGCGTTTATATTTGTTTGAAGAGCCTCTTCCAATGATTAGAATAGAAAGTACTATATCCAAAATTAAATGACTACTTTCTTATTTATGAAAGTAAAGATTCAGTTTTAGAGTTTCTGTATAAAAAGACATCGGTGCATGAAGCAGACTTGTGGATAAACACATCTCTTTAGTATAAATATGTGTGCTTTTTTCAGTTGATTTTTGCAAACTGCCTTAGAGTTATGAAGCTTTTCCTCAGCTTTTGAAACAATAGCACAACTACAGGAAATTTCATCAAGCTTGGTTATCCTTTCAAGTTAGTTTTCTTCTACTATAGCTTTATTTTTCTCCTTCCCTTTTTTGCTTTGTGGATATGGTTTTTCCCATCGATCTTCTTTGTCGTATTCTCATAAACTATTCATGAAATTGGGCTTCCAGATTTATACAGAAATTTTAAGACTTCTCCCAGAGACTTGTTTCTTCTTCTAGCAATGTTTCAAATGTAACGACCCACTCCCGGGCGGGCCCTACCTAGGAGTGAATCATCACTTTCCTGTTCCAGAGGTGCAATGCAACTGTAGTACCACTATATGATACGAGTGTAAATTCTAATAGTGTCTAAGCAAATAACAACAAAAATAATATAAGGCGCACCGGCCGTTCTATAGCAAAAAGTACATAAAATAAATTATACAAAACCTAATTGTTTCGAAATATTGAGATCTCTCCATACACATACTAATTAAATCAATAACCCCTTGAAATGTTACAATGCATTGACAAACCAAAATAATTACAAATGATAAAGACCTCTACATTATTAGCTGCTGCTGAGGATTCAACTGTCACGTGCGACGTAAAAAGAGAACTATACTCTCAATTCCACTATGAAACTCCTGAAATATAATGAGAGAATAATGAGCTATAAAGCCCAGTGAAATTTCTAGGTACTTGTACAGTTTGAAAGCAAATATACTGTAGTGAATTTATAACACTTTTAAAATAGATATAAGTTATCCTTGACTTGATTTTTATGAGAATAACTTCATTTAGTACAACATAATAGTCTAATTTGAAAATTAGATAAAATAAAATATATTTATATATATGTACATTCAAGTAATAATCACCATTTTGAAAATAATGTTCAAATCAACAACCACAATTCACACGACTCTTTCGAGTCCATATACGCACATAAAAACTTCCGCCGCCTTCCAATGGCCATCTCACACGCGGCACAAAGGAACTCTCCACACAACACCTCCCAATGGCCTTCTCACACACGGCGCAAAGGGACTCTCCACACAACATCTCCCAATGGCCTTCTCACATACGGCACAAAGGGACTCTCCACACAAATCAATAATCTCACCCTGCAGGGGAGTCAATTCATATCCCGACGGCGGAGTTTACACATAATTCACATTTACAATTCATCAACAGCCAAGCAATTCTCATGGTTTAGTATATTATATAAATATACAATTCGAGTCATGGCAAAATAACAAATTATATTACTACTACATATTTTTACAAAAGTCGAGCCACGACAAAATAATAATTTCAAATTAACAACACATTGATTCACAAAAGCCGAGCCACGGCAAAATAACAATTTCAAATTAACAACACATTGATTCACAAACGCCGAGCCACGGCAAAATAACAATTGAAGCTTAACAATACATTTATTCATAAAAGCCGAGCCACGGCAAAACAACAAATCAAGGATAGCAACACATTTATTCACAAAGCCGAGCCACGGCAAAATAAATATTTTACTTAGCGTAAATTAAATAAATAAAATATATAAACAATATATAACTTAAAATGTTATGATTTTGTGGTCCTCAACCTCCACAAGTAAGATAGAAATCTCACCTCAACTGAAAAGCATAAATCTACGCTACTCCACCCTTGGTTCTACCTCGACAAATCTCGGGACCTAATATATAATTTCGTAGCAATAAACGAATTTAATATCACTCTAAAATGCTCAAATATTGACACACATATATATACATAAATGAATGCATGATTAATATTAATTAGAACTAAAAATTATTGAATTTCATAAAATTATTTTAAAATAGAAACTACCTGCTTTTTCTTGGGAATAAAAAATATTAAAATATTAATTTTAATAAAATCCACCATTCTCCACAAAAAATCTCAATTATTTTCTTTTATTCCTAATATACCAATTTAGGGAAATTAAAATAATTTATTTTAATAAAATTCACAATTCAGAAAAAATATTCTGTTTAATTCTTTTTTATATATTTCTATACTCTTTTTGCATTATAACAATCTAATAAATATTTAAATACTCAATATTTAATCAAAACAAAAATTTACAAAAAATAAAGAAATCTGTCCAGATTTTTCAACAATTCAGAAAAATATCAAACATACTTAAAAATTAACAAAAGTTTTTCTGTAGGTAGAATATGACAACAAGAACCTTCGTTCAAAAATTGAACCAAATCGGAGCATCCAACAATTTATTAAAATTCATACAAAATTACTGCTACAGTAATTCCCGAAAATAATTAAATTTAACCATAATGAGAAATAATGGAAGATTTTACCTTGATTTGGAGACTTTTGATGTAGTTCTAAACATGGGTTTGAAGGATTTAATTTTTGTGTGAAGATTTGGTGAAGAATTGAAGAGAGAAGAGAGAAGAGAAGAGAGAAAAGAGAAGGAAATGGGAAAATGGAGAAAATGGGGGAAGGGGATCAGCCGTATGGCTGATCTCTTTTTACAAATAATTTGCAAAACCATCCTTCAATGTTTTTTATAATTATAGATTTACCTTAAAACTTATAATGTATATTTTTCTCTTCATTTTTTTTTAAATGGGTAAAATAAAATTTTTAGCAATTTATAGATATCATAAAACCACTTGAAAATTTATTTAGTAAAAGTAAAATTTGTGGTTTTACAATTCTAACCCTCTAAAATAAATTTCGTCCCCGAAATTTCAGAGAAAAAAAAAAGGACCATACATGCATAAAAATATTTTTGAAACCAATGCATATGTATATAAGAAATGTCGATTCGTTAAATAAAAATGAATGTTAAAATGACTATGCAATGTATGAGGCAATCATATCTAACCCTCTAAAATAAATGCTACCTTCATGAGTTAGGCAAAAATTCGAGAAAAGATAAGGGTATGGATTTCTCATAAGCTCCTCGCGTTCCCACGTAGACTCCTCTATGCCATGGTTTCTCTAAAGTACTTTAACCATATGAATGACTCGACTTCTTTATACTTGCACATTCCGATCAATTATTTGCATTGGCTGCTCCACATAAGTCAAATCCTCTTCCAAATTTACCGGTTATTCAATCAACATATGTGAAAGATCCGCTATATACTTTCGAAGAGTAGATACATGAAAGATATTATGGATGCGACTAAGCTCCGCAGGTAATGACAATCTATATGCAACAGGGCCAACCTTTTCAGTGATCTCGTAAGGTCTAATATAACACGACTCTAGTTTTCCTTTACGTCCAAATCCAAGAATGCCCTTCCATAGTGATACTTTCAAAAATACATAATCTCCTAGTTAAAATTCCAATGCTCTAAGTCTCTTGTCCGTATAACTCTTTTGCCGAGTTTGTGTTAATCGGAGATGTCCTCTAATGATTGGAATCTCTTTTCTTTTTTTTTTTTTTTGTGGTGCGCTACACTAACTCTACACTGGATATCTGGACTTCTCCAACCTCCATCCAACATATTGGAGTCCTATACCTTGTCCTATACAAAGCCTCAAACGGTGCCGTACCTAAACTAGTTTGAAAGCTATTGTTGTAAATTCAGTGAGCGACAAATCATCATCCCAACTAGTGGAATAACTCATAACATAAGTACGCAACATATCCTCCAAGATTTGTATAACTCTCTATGATTGCCCATCTGTCTGTGAAAGACTGTACTTATATTAAGTTTAGTCTTAGTTATTGGTTGGAAACTTCTCAAAAATTTGGAAGTAAAGCGAGGATCCCGATCTGACACTATGCTGACTGGTACTCTATGCAATCTCAATATGTTCTTGACATAAATTTCTACCAATTTTTCTAGTGAATAGATGAAATACAAAATTGTTCCGACGGAACCTTCTGATGTACCCTAGATTGGCTATAGATACACAACTCCAGTCATTATTCTTTTTATTACTAAATCTATTACTAATTCAAATGAATGCGCCAAATCAAAGAAGCTAGTGAAAGGATTGACTCCCTTCTTAGGAATCAGTAAATCCTATAAATGATTTCAATGATTGTTCTGATGTATTGTGGAAATTCTTTGAAAAGGGAAAAATCAACTAATTTGAAAGGCAAGAATCAACTAAGGTGAAACAAAATATCTCTCATTTTCCCTCGAATAGATTTTTTGTTTTCAAAGAAATCTTGTTATGTTGTTTTGATTTTGAAGGGTGCACTAATCCTTTGAACCCAGATCCCGGCATGTATCATCCCCCCCAAAAACAACGTTCTCTTTCAAACCTTTCAACCAATCGATACATCCCCAAAGAGCTGCCTTTGGTAAAACTCAAGTAGTTTCTTGAAAACTTGCTTCAGATATGAAACTTTGAGTATTAAGAGATGTTTTTGTTATTCCCAATAAGATGAATCTTATTGACTAAAGAGATATAACTTTGCACTATAGTTAGCTCAAAGACCAATGAGTTGATGTATATAGTGTTATTGGAACCCCGTCATTCAATATCTGGAAAAATGGGTTGAAAATATATATTTTTTTCAAATAATTACTCTAAATATAGAAAAATATTTTTAATACAAATTAAACGATAAGTTTAAACAACTTTTGGATTTATCAAAGAAAGCTTTATTCTTTTAGATGCAAACTAAAACTTAATTTAATTTTAATTGGATTTTTTTTTGAATCGAGAAGTTTAGCATTTTTTTTTTTAAGTGAATTCGTAATTGTTCGAATGGTGTAATAATCAACTACCGACGTTGGTAACCCGACCCAAAGCAATTTGTTTATAATTGAATCCGTGACGATCATAACTTGAAAGTTCGTATTCTACAATCATTGATAAATAATTTGTTGGACAATACTCAACGCAATTACATAAAATATACAAATTCCATTATAGGTAAAGTATTTGGGTTCAAAGCCCTATGCGCTCAAGCGCTTTGGAAGATCTACTAATCCCTCCGACTTATATTAAAACTTTCCAAGGCCCGCCTCATGGCATCCATGTTGAGAGAGATAAATTGAATAAATACAGTTGTCCCTTGTTGGGATGTACAATTAAACCTAACGTAACTTGGTCCAGAGCATCTATTATTATACCTACAATGGTCAGACATACTATTGCTATCCACAATGGAAAGGAACATTTGTCTATTTATATAATAGATCGCATGGTCGGCCACAAATTGGGAGAATATGAATGATGGTCAATAAACAATACGAGTTGCCGTGATATATCGGTCAAGGTTTTACGATTACTCGTTTCAAGAAAATCGCTTTACCTATAGTCGTTCAATACTCCTACGAAAAAATTAATCACATCAAAACGCTTTTTGAGGCGTAATCCACTTTAAATTTGATAAATGTTCTCGCTGTTCTTTTTTGGGCGGCAGACGGGTCTGTCCTCTATTAAAAGAAAATTGCAATTTTCTATTCAATTGAAAATTGAAATATGATTTTTTTTTAGAATTACTTTTAATTAATTATAGGTGACATATATAAATAAAAAAATATTTGTGTAACAATTTCCGTATCTGGGTTTACATATACTCAAAATTATTGTTAAAATTTGAAATAGAGAAGAATACTCGATGTATCAATTTGTATTTTTTCATGTCATTAGGAAAGAAAATCCAATTTGAAAATTCAAATGGTTCATGAATTCGTAGTAAGCAGACCAATAGTTAATCGCTCCAATTTTTCATAAATTTTGACTTTTGCGAATGAAAACCCACATTTGATTTTTTCAATAAATAGAAAGTGAGAGAAATCAGCTATTTTGAGATATTCAATTTTAGGATATTAAACGAGGGTGGATCAAATCTAATCAAAACAAAGTCCTACATTTTGTCTCTGTGGACCGAGGAGAAAAGGGGCTCTGCGAGAAAAGGAGTGTGCCATGAGAGAAGAAAGAAGGTCCACCTACTTAAAATATACAACATGGATTTTGAAAATGTAATGTCGTTGAACTCTCATGTCGATCCGAATGAATCAGTCCTTTCTACAAAGGTCAATTTTCACCTTCTAGGTTAGAAGATAGCAAGTTACAAATTTTGTCTCAGTAGGGACATGTATTTCTATTACTCGTGAAATTTATGAATGAAGTAGTTAGGGGTTACCATTATCCATTTTGTAGTGACTTTCTTTTTTTTTAAAAACAACTTTTTGATAGAAATAATCGAGATGATCGTTTGGAAGGAAGAACATGTCGATCACCAAAGAAGCGAAATGGTTCCCTGCTCTAGGAACTCTACATATTACTTCTTTTCTATTGCAGTCAATCAAGCCATGATGATGACTAAGCCAATCCATCCCGAGTCATCAACAATCGCAAAAGGTATCAAGTCAAAAAAAATACACGATCTCCAAGACTTTTTACAACCCTCGATACACATCTTTAATAACAAATTTAGTACCCTGTAAGGCTAGATATGGGTAATATAGCATAGGATGCAAATGATGAAGATATAAAAGAATGTGATTCTCTAGAATCGAATAATAGCTTAGTATTTCTATAAAAAAAGAAAGAGCAATACTCGTGATAACACCTTGACATGTCTCGTGCTTGTTGATGAATCACCGCATAAACTCCGACCTCAACCTCTCGCCATTCAATAGGACTGCTCCTCTACCCTAATATAATTTGTGTCAACTAGTCCGGCTTCTCGACTCGATGACCTCTCGCCTCAACCGGTTTGAAATCTCACTCGTCCCCATACGCGGTATGGATCTGAATACTGATATATTTTGTCCCTTCTGTGCAACAATTTCCTATATGACTCTAAATGTATGTCCTACCTAACGGCATATATAGCACAAAATACCACAATTACAACAATTAGCTAACTATATGTCCGAGTCTCCCAAACTTAAAATATAATCCACTAGCTCGAAGTGCTCCACTACTACTCGCTAGTTCGTTGCTTTTACCCTAGTTGTCTATGAGGAAATGCGGCTCTACTCTAAGTAATAAATCATTGATGTCCACTTTGTCTATTTGATAAGAACAGTCTTTGATCGGAAAACCCTCTTGATGGACTACCACCTCTCGATTTGAACCGCCAAATTGACTTGCTTTATTTCGCCCAATTCCTGTCCTAAAATCACTCATAATCCTCTTAGAATGTAACTCGTACCCTCTTCTCTCAAATATGTTAGTCTCCACCTTAAGTGATTTACTTGCCAAGTGTAAGAAACTATTATAAGAAATATCTATTATCCTCAATAGGGGTACATACGGTAGGTTGCCAATGCAAAGAACCCTATCGTGTACATTTTCGCGAGTGCATCCCCTAGCACGACCTCTCCGTCCTCCCTCACCACGTGACATCCTCAGCGACTTACAAAACCGAGACTCACTATTAAACTTGCATGATGCATGTAACTAAAAAGTCTACGTGAATCTATAACCTAAGCTCGATACCAAAATTGTAACGACCCACTCCCAGGGCGGGCCCCTACCTAGGAGTGAATCATCACTTTCCTGCTCCGGAGTGCGTAATGCAACCCTGTAGTACCACTATATGATACGAGTGTAAATTCTAATAGTGTCTAAGCAAATAACAACAAAAAATAATATAAGGCGCAGACCGTACGTTCTATAGCAAAAAGTACATAAAATAAATTATACAAAAACCTAATTGTTTCGAAATATTGAGATCTCTCCATACACATACTAATTAAATCAATAACCCCTTGAAATGTTACAATGCATTGACAAACCAAAATAATTACAAATGATAAAGACCTCTACATTATTAGTCACTGCTGAGGATTCAACTGTCACGTCGCGACGTAAAAAGAGAACTATACTCTCAATTCCACTATGAAACTCCTGAAATATAATGAGAGAATAATGAGCTATAAAGCCCAGTGAAATTTCTAGGTACTTGTACAGTTTGAAAGCAAATATACTGTAGTGAATTTATAACACTTTTAAAATAGATATAAGTTATCCTTGACTTGATTTTTATGAGAATAACTTCATTTAGTACAACATAATAGTCTAATTTGAAAATCAGATAAAATAAAATATATTTATATATATGTACATTCAAGTAATAATCACCATTTTGAAAATAATGTTCAAATCAACAACCACAATTCACACGACTCTTTCGAGTCCATATACGCACATAAAAACTTCCGCCGCCCTTCCAATGGCCATCTCACACGCGGCACAAAGGAACTCTCCACACAACACCTCCCAATGGCCTTCTCACACACGGCGCAAAGGGAACTCTCCACACAACATCTCCCAATGGCCTTCTCACATACGGCACAAAGGGACTCTCCACACAAATCAATAATCTCACCCTGCAGGGGAGTCAATTCATATCCCGACGGCGGAGTTTACACATAATTCACATTTACAATTCATCAACAGCCAAGCAATTCTCATGGTTTAGTATATTATATAAATATACAATTCGAGTCATGGCAAAACAACAAATTATATTACTACTACATATTTTTACAAAAGTCGAGCCACGACAAAATAATAATTTCAAATTAACAACACATTGATTCACAAAAGCCGAGCCACGGCAAAATAAATATTTTACTTAGCGTAAATTAAATAAATAAAATATATAAACAATATATAACTTAAAATGTTATGATTTTGTGGTCCTCAACCTCCACAAGTAAGATAGAAATCTCACCTCAACTGAAAAGCATAAATCTACGCTACTCCACCCTTGGTTCTACCTCGACAAATCTCGGGACCTAATATATAATTTCGTAGCAATAAACGAATTTAATATCACTCTAAAATGCTCAAATATTGACACACATATATATACATAAATGAATGCATGATTAATATTAATTAGAACTAAAAATTATTGAATTTCATAAAATTATTTTAAAATAGAAACTACCTACTTTTCTTGGGAATAAAAATATTAAAATATTAATTTTAATAAAATCCACCATTCTCCACAAAAATCTCAATTATTTCCTTTTATTCCTAATATACCAATTTAGGGAAATTAAAATAATTTATTTTAATAAAATTCACAATTCAGAAAAATATTCTGTTTAATTCTTTTTATATATTTCTATACTCTTTTTGCATTATAACAATCTAATAAATATTTAAATACTCAATATTTAATCAAAACAAAAATTTACAAAAATAAAGAAATCTGTCCAGATTTTTCAACAATTCAGAAAAATATCAAAAATACTTAAAAATTAACAAAAGTTTTTCTGTAGGTAGAATATGACAACAAGAACCTTCGTTCAAAAATTGAACCAAATCGGAGCATCCAACAATTTATTAAAATTCATACAAAATTACTGCTACAGTAATTCCCGAAAATAATTAAATTTAACCATAATGAGAAATAATGGAAGATTTTACCTTGATTTGGAGACTTTTGATGTAGTTCTAAACATGGGTTTGAAGGATTTAATTTTTGTGTGAAGATTTGGTGAAGAATTGAAGAGAGAAGAGAGAAGAGAAGAGAGAAAAGAGAAGAAAATGGGAAAATGGGGAAAATTGGGGAAGGGGATCAGCCGTATGACTGATCTCTTTTTTTTTTTTTTTTTTTTTTACAAATAATTTGCAAAACCATCCTTCAATATTTTTATAATTATAGATTTACCTTAAAACTTATAATGTATATTTTTCTCTTCATTTTTTTTTAAATGGGTAAAATAAAATTTTTAGCAATTTATAGATATCATAAAACCACTTGAAAATTTATTTAGTAAAAGTAAAATTTGTGGTTTTACATCAAACTTTTCATCAACAGTTATATTTCGGTTTTCATTAAGAAATCTTTTTGAATAAAAACAAGTGCACCCTAACTCTAGAATGCTCATCTTTTCCTTCAATTATCCAAATTAAAGCCGACAAATACTCAATCATCTAATCCTCTCTGAATGGTTCCATCCTTGAAACTAACTAATAAGCCTCTCGGTCAAAGCAAACATAGACAAAAATTTTTGGATATATATGTTAAAATTCAATCAATTGATGAACATGATGTTCTGGTCAGTGAAATTAATCAGAGAACAATAACATGAAATCGTGAGAGAAGAAAACTAGAGAGACAAATATTGCAGTGGAAGAAAATTCTGGAATTCATTTCATTCACCAAAAATGCATACAAAATGTTTTATATACAAAAGTCAACAACTGCTTTCTTATGCAAAGCAAGGCTGCATAAATAACTAACTAAAACTAAATTCAATCCATGCCAGCACCGACTTCAATTGGCAGCCAAGTGGCAACCATTTATCCAGCTGGCATACAACTGTCTGCCATGTCAACTGAATCATTTTACCACTTCCACAGTTTGCAACTTCACTACAAATTCACTGCATCTTCAACTATATGATCAACAAGATGACTATTTTATACTCCCTGCGTTTCAAAAATATATAATTGATTAGTTGAAAAGTAACAATTCCTAGAAAGAATTTATTGCAATAAAAACATATAATTGATTAGTTGAAAAAGTAACAATTCCTAGAAAGAATTTATTGCAAAAATATCTCTCGAGTTTGAGGATAGAAGCACTTTAATTCTTGGTCTTCAAAAATAGGCACTTTGCCCCAGAAGAGCGTTAGCTAATAGTGGGAAATGAACCAATCGTTAGAATAAAAGTAAAATACCAAAACTACCCTTAAATTGTAAGTGGGGTTTTATTGCGAAATATCCCCTTAAGTTTGCCTTCTTATAGACAGTTCCTTCTTAGAGGAAGACTACATGAGGCTTTGGCTCAAAGAGCTATGACATATTCTTGGCTTTCCAATGCTAGTTTTTAAATTGGCTCCAGATTTTAGAGTTTCTCCCAGGCCAAATGTATTTCAATTTGGATCGCTCTCTAGAACATCCGCATTCACTTCTTCACAAAAGAAACTTTGTATTCAACGGCATCAGTGCTGGGGAAACCGTTGAAACTTGATGAGGCCACAACAACACTAACACGGCAATTGATGCCCGCATCTGCGTGGAGATGCACTCGTAATAAATGAAATTTCCACATCGCTTATGGATTGGTTCGTTGGGAGGTAGAACAGAATACATTGGTAGATAAGGTCCCTACCTTTGCAGGTTATCGGGATATTCGAAGCCCTATGTAGAGACAAGAGTTAAAGAGATACTTCACTTCAACCAGTAACTGAACAGGCCAAAACTGATCTTAATTAATTTAAATTTATTCTCTACTTATATGAAATAGAATAGATAAATTATATTATTAAATATCAAATATAATTTTTAATCAATTACTCATTCTTTTATTTAACCTCAATAAGATATGAGGTCAATAATTTTGAGACATTCTCTCGATATTACTACTGCGTGGAGATGGGCTCGTAATAACTGAAATTTCCACATTGCTTATGGATTGGTTCGTTGGGAGGTAGAACAGAATACATTGGTAGATAAGGTCCCTACCTCTAAAGGTTATCGGGATGTTCCAAGCCCTAAGTAGAGACAGGAGTTAAAGAGATACTTCACTTCAACCAGTAACTGAACAGACCAGAACTGATCTTAATTAATTTAAATTTATTCTCTACTTATATGAAATAGAATAGATAAATTAAATTATTAACTATCAAATATAAATGGCCTAAATTTTAGAAATTTGCTCTTGATTACGTACGAAGAAGCTAATTATTCATTAGGGTTTTCTCATCAGTTTAACCATCCCCATTATTTCATCTCAACCCCTCAAGTGGTGCGGAGTAGGTGCAGATTGCAAGCGTGGCGATACCCACTCCCGCAAAAATGGACGCTGTTATTGTGGTAAAACATGCATTTACACTAGGGAAGGAATCCAAGACTTTCATCCTCGATTGTTCTCTTCATATGTTGTAGGGTGGAAAATCTAATTGTCTTAAACAATAAAACATCGTGCTTACTTGTTTTTCTTATGAATGAAGGAAAATTTCAATGTCCAAATCAATAAAAGAATTTTTTACGATGTTTAAATATTGTCATTTTAGTAATCTGGACCGCAAAACATTTTCAATGCCCAGCCACTTAAAAGGTAAATATATTTAACTAAGAAATCATGTGCAACTCTTCTGCTTCAATTTTGAAGGACAAATATGTAATCACTGGTCATTTATTTCCAAAAAACAGCAAATTGTCACCTCTTTCAACAGAAAGGGGTTCCTCGTTTATATTAGCTCCAAATGCCACAAGAACAAATGCTCTACTACTGATCCTATCATTAAATTTTATTTTTAATTTTTATACTATTGAACAGTTTCCAAATCAAATACCAAAGATTAATATTCTCTTTTTTATACATAAATATATATAAATATATTAAACACAACTACCAATGCGTATAATAAATAAATTTACATATTTATATAAACATTGTGCTTCGTTCCAGTCGAAAACTTCCTTTTGGAAGGAAAATTAGTGGATAGAAGCAAATGGGTCAGTCCACAGCCAACCGAACCCATTGACAATGCTATCTGTGTGTCGATAATGGCATGGATTATTGATTCTACAAGGCTTATATGCAAAGTTTTGAAGTAATACGTGTATACAAGATACAAAGATGATTTATTGTTGAATAGATAAGAAAAATTGAGTGTTGTTGTAAAATTTGTTATAATACTTGAACATAATAACAATAAAAGATACAATGAAAAAAGAAAAGAGATAATAAAAGTAAGAATTCTCTACTTGTTGTTGTCCTTGTCAATTTCTTCTTCTTCCAATGGCTCAATTTATAGCCAAAACATAAGTTGCGTAACATAGGTTCTTATTTTCAATAAATGTAGTGTTAAGGGGAAGTGAGAAGACTATGTTTTTTAATTTTATAGAAACTAAAAGGGCATTCGCATTTATTTTTTAGTTTTCATAACAAGCGTTTTTTCAATTCGGTGATAATTAATCAAAGAATGCAATAGTTTCAGGGAGAGAAATATTAAATTTTGTTAAAACTTGTCAATACTACGCACATACTAATATTTAAATGTACCTTCTTTTATGGAAACTTAATTGTTTTTATTAATTTAGATGCATCGAATTCCTATATGCATGCAAATCAATATCGTGGAATCAAAATATCCAAAAGACATCGACAAACTTGGAGATAAACAAGTAATGACTAATTACAACGTATGATACATTTTTTTACAAATTAAAAGACATTGATTAATGATACGTTTCAGTACAAATTAAAAGACATTGATGCATGAATCAAACGTGGGATAAACACAGTTCTCAAGTATAAATAGGTTTGCCTTTTCCCTAGTTTTTACAATCTATCCCTGACCTTTGAAACCATACCACAACTATAGGGAAACGATGAAGGCTTCATCAAGCTTGATTTTCCCTGGTCACCATCATGCTTATCTTTTCAAGTAAGTGTTCTCCACTATCAATTTGTTCTTCTTCTTTCCCATCTTGCTTTGTTTCTCGTCTCTTCCTCCTTGATCTTTCTAATTTTTAGATAATTCCCCCTTTTGTCTTTTTTGTCATCTATCTCATTGTTTTTTTTAAAATTTTCATATACTATTTAAAAAAGTGAGTTTTCAGGGACCTTTTATTTCTTCTAGTCATGTATCGGGATTCATATTCATAGATACATCTCAAAAGAACTTTAGCAAGTCTTTTCTAATAAACAACAATGGCCTAACTTCGTTGGAGTGGTCATCTTTTCCTTCAATTATCTAATCCCACCCTGATAAATACTTAATCATCTAGTTATGCTATAGTGCTTTCCCTCTCGCAACTACTCAGCTTTCTCTCAAGGCAGACATCGTATGGCCAAATTTTTACATATTTTTCAATCTTTGCGCTTGTTTATGCATGAAGAATCTAATTGACCTTTTTTCCCCCCTCCCGCTTTGAACAGCTTGGCCATCTCCAATTGCTTGTGAAGAGATGTTCCCGCCGTGCATGCGTGGTAAAGAATGCTACCATATAAAATGTGATTTTAAAGGTGGGACGCCTTGCTGCATCACGGATGTTTGCATTTGTATTCCGCTTCCAAATTGCAATTTCAGCAGGAAAAATATGGAGTTTCGTCCATGATTCAAATTTACATTTGTTCTCTTCTCTAGACTAAAAAAATTCAATCGCTCTCCTCATCTCATTTGTAGGAGAAGATGTGATCACTTCCGTACTAAAACATAGTGCCTACGTAGATGCCTATAAATAAAAAAAAGTTTGGATGTTTGTTTTTTACATTAGATATCATGCCAAAAAAGGCATTTGAATATATACACATGTTAAATGTATGACAAATTTGTTTATATATGATATCATTATATATACCACTTAGGCTTAATTAAAAAGAGTATTTATGATACACAAGGTATAACATAGTGAAGAAATAATGCATTATCCATGGATCTATGCCCTCCATTTAATTTGTGACAAAAAAAAGAGAAAGATAGTCAAAGAAAATATTGAAAAATTAATTCCACCACAAATCCATTCCATTTAGCAACGAATTAACAAAAGTAAGTAACCAAAATCCATTGTTCCCAACTAATTCGTTGCTAATTTGCAACAATTTAGCGATGCTAGCTATAAAAAACTGAAAACCACTCAAAATTTTCCATTCTAGCAAAAAGAAAAGTGGGAAATTTAAATTTAAAGAGTCGTCGCTAATTCCTCACTAATTTGTGTCGGATTAGTGACGGCTAAGGAAAAAAATCTACTACAAATTTAAAAATAACGATTCTGTTGCTAACCCATTGAAAATTTGCAACGGATTAGCAACGACTGCATAATTTGTACACTAGAATATATCATTGAGACGTAAAATTTATCTTGCTTTTATCTCCCTTCTCAGCTGATAATTAATATGGATGTAAAATGTTTTTGACATACAACATGTACGCAACAAACTTTTTCATATTGCAGTAGTAATATTTATTAGTATAAATTTTTGATATTGTATTTTCTCATTTTCCTTCTCATTGTCTACTCAACATCTTGTGAGAATCTATACTTTAAGAAGTTATTGAGTCCTTATTATCATCCTTAAGATTATAAGGATTATCTCCATCATAATTTTAGCCATGACCAGAATTTCTTTAATAAAAAAATAAAAAATCTAATCGTATTTGCTTTAGGGAATAATGTATCAAGATTTATAATTTTTAATCAATTACTCATTCTTTTATTTAACCTCAATAAGATATGAGGGCAATAATTTTGAGACATTCTCTCGATATTACTATTGTAGAAGCATATTAGATACATGAGAAAGGACAATATATTCTCTACATAATCTCTATTGAGAAAGAATTTTAAACAGAATAGTATGTTGCATACTGATAGGTTTGAGAATTTATAGCCACAAGTATATCCAATAGTAAAAGGGTTTTGGTAGATAACCATCTTTTGGTAGTTGTACATTTCTTTAAGATTTAACTCAAAAATAAATAATTCTTTTATGAAAAGATATATTGCCCTCAAGGCTTCATGAAGATGAGTATGAAAGAAAATCATTACTTTGACATAGTTTTGACCCGATTCTATATTATTCTTTTCAACGGTATATTCATGACCCATTATATAAAGATGGTTCTGATCCTGAATCCATGATAAAAAATTTCTTCTCATGATATTAGAAGTCACTTATTCAAGTTTAATATTATTTCATATAATGACAAGGAAAAGGAAGAAATTTTACCTTCATGAGCTTCAAATGACTTTTTACCTCAAAGAGAGACTTCAAATAATCGTGCTTTATTGAATCCTCCCTTAGATAGCAAATCGTGCTGATAATGTGTTATGAATTTAAACATCGATAATATAAAATTAAAACGAAAGCGACACTCAATATATTTGGAGAAAATAACAATATAAAACTGAGAAATAATGAGAAGAGAGAATACAGAGAGAGAGTACAACTTAAGAATAAAAATTTATCAATCTTATTAAGGTCATTATATGACCTCTATACATAAACTTATAATATAAGAGTTTATGGAAGTCCAAAATTTAATAGGGAAAAGAAATCAAATTCAACTAACTAATATATTAAGAAAACTAACTAATATAAACGTTCACATATTATGAATTATTTCATAACATTTCTTCTCATTTTTGAGGTTCAACATTGTTCAAAGGATCGCCTGAGACAGGTTGAATTTTATAATAATATTACACCAAGGAAAGATGCCAATCGGCTGGCTGCCTGCTGGAGTAACAATGCCACTGACAGTGGAAAACATCGATTTCAAAATGTATCACCACAGAAACATAATTAACTAGGATAAAGTCATGGCCCCTCGGGCCTTACTCGAGTAGTAATGAGTTAAGTCGTTTAATTAACTAGGATAAATTCATGCCCCCTCGATTATTGTTTAATGTAAAATTTTTATTTTTTATTAAATTTAATTATTCTTTTAATATGACTTGTTTTCTCTTTTGTTAGAACTTTTAACTTCATACTATATTTAATAAATTCACTCATATTTAATTATAATTCAATCTTATGAGCATAACAGAAAGTAACCAAAAGTTCTTTGACTAACCAACAAAAATTAAGGAAAAGACGAAGTTGCCCTTCTAATCCAAACAAAAAATTATAAAAAATGGTTTGAAACAATAATTCTTAATACACTACGTGGTATTCACAAGATATTGTTTACATACCCCTCCTCTCCCAACACCCCCCTCCCACCAAAAAAATAGTGGCCATAACTCTATAGATTCACTTTATTGTAGTCTTGGCCTTCGTAATAACAACTTCTAAGGGGCATGACTCAGTTTTTGTGATAGTGGACAGATTTAAAAAATGGTTTATTTAATTCCTTGCTTATGAATTCGCTTCAAATATTGAATTGCAGGGTATGTTTGCAGATCCAAGGGATGTACAATTTGTAGGTGCAGTACTGGGACATAATAATTTTAGTCTATCAATTTGGACAATATGAAAAATGGCATAATTTAATTATATATTGTATTTATCTTTCAAGAAAATATTATTTTTTTAAAAAATACATATCAAGAAAGACATCAACAAAATAACTTTTTTTAAATGTACATAATTATCCTGACAAAGTAGTTGCTCACTCAAAGGAATCAGTTTTAAGAATAGCATATTTGTAGGCATATTGGTACAAAATAACTTTATTATAGAAAATTTCAACAAATGAAAATTTTTTGAATTTAATAATGCCACTTTTTTATATATTGGAATTAACATTTAAGAAAATTATCTTTTTTCAAACAATGTGCAGCATGAAACATTATCCTAATAACTCGTTCCACTTTTTTTTTGGAAATAAATATAATTATTTTGAGAGTGTGGTTGCTTATTTTGGTCAAAAGAACCCTACAAACGGAAACTTCCCCGGTTAGACCCTGTTCCACTGATATATTATCAATGAAAAAGAAAATAAGAAAACAAAAACCAAATAACCCTATGATGACTCACTGTTAACTCATTAAATCTGCAAACCATATATGAAAATTGTGAAGTAATACGAGATAACACACGCGTTTATATTTGTTTGAAGAGCCTCTTCCAATAATTAGATACAGAAAGTACTATATCCAAAATTAAATGACTACTTTCTTATTTATGAAAGTAAACATTCAGTTTTAGAGTTTCTGTATAAAAAGACATCGGTGCATGAAGCAGACTTGTGGATAAACACATCTCTTTAGTATAAATATGTGTGCTTTTTTCACTTGATTTTTGCAAACTACCTTAGAGTTATGAAGCTTTTCCCCAGCTTTTGAAACAATAGCACAACTACAGGAAATTTCATCAAGCTTGGTTATCCTTTCAAGTTAGTTTTCTTCTACTATAGCTTTATTTTTCTCCTTCCCCTTTTGCTTTGTGGATATGGTTTTTCCCATCAATCTTCTTTGTCGTATTCTCATAAACTATTCATGAAATTGGGGTTCCAGATTTATAAAGAAATTTTAAGACTTCTCCCAGAGACTTGTTTCTTCTTCTAGCAATGTTTCAAACTTTTCATCAACAGTTATATTTCGGTTTTCATTAAGAAATCTTTTTGAATAAAAACAAGTGCACCCTAACTCTAGAATGCTCATCTTTTCCTTCAATTATCCAAATTAAAGCCGATAAATACTCAATCATCTAATCCTCTCTGAATGGTTCCATCCTTGAAACTAACTAATAAGCCTCTCGGTCAAAGCAAACATAGACAAAAATTTTTGGATATATATGTTAAAATTCAGTCAATTGATGAACATGATGTTCTGGTCAGTGAAATTAATCAGAGAACAATAACATGAAATCGTGAGAGAAGAAAACTAGAGAGACAAATATTGCAGTGGAAGAAAATTCTGGAATTCTTTTCATTCACCAAAAATGCATACAAAATGTTTTATATACAAAAGTCAACAACTGCTTTCTTATGCAAAGCAAGGCTGCATAAATAACTAACTAAAACTAAATTCAATCCATGCCAGCACCGACTCCAATTGGCAGCCAAGTGGCAACCATTTATCCAGCTGGCATACAACTCGTCTGCCATGTCAACTCGAATCATTTTACCACTTCCACAGTTTGCAACTTCACTACATCTTCACTGCATCTTCAACTATATGATCAACAAGATGACTATTTTATACTCCCTGCGTTTCAAAAATATATAATTGATTAGTTGAAAAGTAACAATTCCTAGAAAGAATTTATTGCAATAAAAATATATAATTGATTAGTTGAAAAAGTAACAATTCCTAGAAAGAATTTATTGCAAAAATATCTCTCGAGTTAGAGGATAGAAGCACTTTAATTCTTGGTCTTCAAAAATAGGCACTTTGGCCCCGGAAGAGCGTTAGCTAACAGTGGGAAATGAACCAATCGTTAGAATAAAAGTAAAATACCAAAACTACCCTTAAATTGTAAGTGGGGTTTTATTGCGAAATATCCCCTTAAGTTTGTCTTCTTATAGACAGTTCCTTCTTAGAGGAAGACTACATGAGGCTTTGGCTCAAAGAGCTATGACATATTCTTGGCTTTCCAATGCTAGTTTTTAAATTGGCTCCAGATTTTAGAGTTTCTCCCAAGCCAAATGTATTTCAATTTGGATCGCTCTCTAGAACATCCGCATTCACTTCTTCACAAAAGAAACTTTGTATTCAACGGCATCGGTCTTTGGGGAAACCGTTGAAACTTGATGAGGCCACAACAACACTAACACGGCAATTGATGCCCGCATCTGCGTGGAGATGGACTCGTAATAAATGAAATTTCCACATCGCTTATGGATTGGTTCGTTGGGAGGTAGAACAGAATACATAGGTAGATAAGGTCCCTACCTCTAGAGGTTATCGGGATATTTCAAGCCCTAGGTAGAGACAGGAGTTAAAGAGATACTTCACTTCAACCAGTAACTGAACAGGCCAGAACTGATCTTAATTAATTTAAATTTATTCTCTACTTATATGAAATAGAATAGATAAATTATATTATTAAATATCAAATATAAATGGCCTAAATTTTAGAAATTTGCTCTTGATTACGTATTTAGAAGCTAATTATTCATTAGGGTTTTCTCATCAGTTTAACCATCCCCATTATTTCATCTCAACCCCTCAAGTGGTGCAGAGTAGGTGCAGATTGCAAGCGTGGCGATTGTCCACGTGGGACCCGAACCCACTGCTGCAAAAATGGACGCTGTTATTGTGGTACAACATGCATTTACACTAGGGAAGGAATCCAAGACTTTCATCCTCGATTGTTCTCTTCATATGTTATAGGGTGGAAAATGTAATTGTCTTAAATAATAAAACATTGTGCTTACTTGTTTTTCTTATGAATGAAGGAAAATTTCAATGTCCAAATCAGTAAATGAATTTTTTACAATGTTTAAATATCGTCATTTTAGTAATCTGGACCGCAAAACATTTTCAATGCCCAGCCACTTAAAAGGTAAATATATTTAACTAAGAAATCATGTGCAACTCTTCCCGCTTCGATTTTGAAGGACAAATATGTAATCACTCGGTCATTTATTTCCAAAAAAACAGCAAATTGTCACCTCTTTCAACGAAAGGGGTTCCTCGCTTTATATTAGCTCCAAATGCCACAAGAACAAATGCTCTACTACTCGATCCTATCATTAAATTTTATTTTTAATTTTTATACTATTGAACAGTTTCCAAATCAAATACCAAAGATTAATATTCTCTTTTTTATACATAAATATATTAAACACAACTACCTATGCGTATAATAAATAAATTTACATATTTATATATGTGTTTGCTTATCTCTCTCTCTGAGTGAGAAGAAGTAGAATAGTGATCCAATTTTTTTTTTTTTTTAGCTAAGCACGTGCTTCGTTCCAGTCGAAAACTTCCTTTTGGAAGGAAAATTAGTGGATAGAAGCAAATGGGTCAGTCCACGACCCAACCGAACCCATTGACAATGCTATCTGTGTGTCGATAATGGCATGGATTATTGATTCTACAAGGCTTATATGCAAAGTTTTGAAGTAATACGTGTATACAAGATACAAAGATGATTTATTGTTGAATAGATAAGAAAAATTGAGTGTTGTTGTAAAATTTGTTATAATACTTGAACATAATAGCAATAAAAGATACAATGAAAAAAGAAAAGAGATAATAAAAGTAAGAATTCTCTACTTGTTGTTGTCCTTGTCAATTTCTTCTTCTTCCAATGGCTCAATTTATAGCCAAAACATAAGTTGCGTAACATAGGTTCTTATTTTCAATAAATGTAGTGTTAAGGGGAAGTGAGAAGACTATGTTTTTAATTTTATAGAAACTAAAAGGGCATTCGCATTTATTTTTTAGTTTTCATAACAAGCGTTTTTCAATTCAGTGATAATTAATCAAAGAATGCAATAGTTTCAGGAGAGAAATATTAAATTTTGTTAAAACTTGTCAATACTACGCACATACTAATATTTAAATGTACCTTCTTTTATGGAAACTTAATTGTTTTTATTAATTTAGATGCATCGAATTCCTATATGCATGCAGTCAATATCAGGGAATCAAAATATCCAAAAGACATCGACAAACTTGGAGATAAACAGTAATGACTAATTACAACGTATGATACGTTTTTTTACAAATTAAAAGACATTGATTAATGATACGTTTCAGTACAAATTAAAAGACATTGATGCATGAATCAAACGTGGAATAAACACAGTTCTCAAGTATAAATAGGTTTGCCTTTTCCCTAGTTTTTACAATCTATCCCAGCCTTTGAAACCATACCACAACTATAGGGAAACGATGAAGGCTTCATCAAGCTTGGTTTTCCTGGTCACCATCATGCTTATCTTTTCAAGTAAGTGTTCTCCACTATCAATTTGTTCTTCTTCTTTCCCATCTTGCTTTGTTTCTGTCTCTTCCTCCTTGATCTTTCTAATTTTTAGATAATTCCCCCTTTGTCTTTTTGTCATCTATCTCATTGTTTTTTTTTAAAATTTTCATATACTATTTAAAAAAGTGAGTTTTCAGGACCTTTTATTTCTTCTAGTCATGTATCAGGATTCATATTCATAGATACATCTCAAAAGAACTTTAGCAAGTCTTTTCTAATAAACAACAATGGCCTAACTTCGTTGGAGTGGTCATCTTTTCCTTCAATTATCTAATCCCACCCTGATAAATACTTAATCATCTAGTTATGCTATAGTGCTTTCCCTCTCGCAACTACTCAGCTTTCTCTCAAGGCAGACATCGTATGCCCAAATTTTTACATATTTTTCAATCTTTGCGCTTGTTTATGCATGAAGAATCTAATTGACCTTTTTTTCCCCCTCCCGCTTTGAACAGCTTGGCCATCTCCAATTGCTTGTGAAGAGATGTTCCCGCCGTGCATGCGTGGTAAAGAATGCTACCATATAAAATGTGATTTTAAAGGTGGGACGCCTTGCTGCATCACGGATGTTTGCATTTGTATTCCGCTTCCAAATTGCAATTTCAGCAGGAAAAATATGGAGTTTCGTCCATGATTCAAATTTACATTTGTTCTCTTCTCTAGACTAAAAAAATTTCAATCGCTCTCCTCATCTCGTTGTAGGAGAAGATGTGATCACTTCCGTACTAAAACATAGTGCCTACGTAGATGCCTATAAATAAAAAAAAGTTTGGATGTTTGTTTTTTACATTAGATATCATGCCAAAAAAGGCATTTGAATATATACACATGTTAAATGTATGACAAATTTGTTTATATATGATATCATTATATATACCACTTAGGCTTAATTAAAAAGAGTATTTATGATACACAAGGTATAACATAGTGAAGAAATAATGCATTATCCATGGATCTATGCCCTCCATTTAATTTGTGACAAAAAAAAGAGAAAGATAGTCAAAGAAAATATTGAAAAATTAATTCCACCACAAATCCATTCCATTTAGCAACGAATTAACAAAAGTAAGTAACCAAAATCCATTGTTCCCAACTAATTCGTTGCTAATTTGCAACAATTTAGCGATGCTAGCTATAAAAAACTGAAAACCACTCAAAATTTTCCATTCTAGCAAAAAGAAAAGTGGGAAATTTAAATTTAAAGAGTCGTCGCTAATTCCTCACTAATTTGTGTCGGATTAGTGACGGCTAAGGAAAAAAATCTACTACAAATTTAAAAATAACGATTCTGTTGCTAACCCATTGAAAATTTGCAACGGATTAGCAACGACTGCATAATTTGTACACTAGAATATATCATTGAGACGTAAAATTTATCTTGCTTTTATCTCCCTTCTCAGTCGATAATTAATATGGATGTAAAATGTTTTTGACATACAACATGTACGCAACAAACTTTTTCATATTGCAGTAGTAATATTTATTAGTATAAATTTTTGATATTGTATTTTCTCATTTTCCTTCTCATTGTCTACTCAACATCTTGTGAGAATCTATGCTTTAAGAAGTTATTGAGTCCTTATTATCATCCTTAAGATTATAAGGATTATCTCCATCATAATTTTAGCCATGACCAGAATTTCTTTAATAAAAAAATAAAAAATCTAATCGTATTTGCTTTAGGGAATAATGTATCAAGATTTATAATTTTTAATCAATTACTCATTCTTTTATTTAACCTCAATAAGATATGAGGGCAATAATTTTGAGACATTCTCTCGATATTACTATTGTAGAAGCATATTAGATACATGAGAAAGGACAATATATTCTCTACATAATCTCTATTGAGAAAGAATTTTAAACAGAATAGTATGTTGCATACTGATAGGTTTGAGAATTTATAGCCACAAGTATATCCAATAGTAAAAGGGTTTTGGTAGATAACCATCTTTTGGTAGTTGTACATTTCTTTAAGATTTAACTCAAAAATAAATAATTCTTTTATGAAAAGATATATTGCCCTCAAGGCTTCATGAAGATGAGTATGAAAGAAAATCATTACTTTGACATAGTTTTGACTCGATTCTATATTATTCTTTTCAACGGTATATTCATGACCCATTATATAAAGATGGTTCCGATCCTCGAATCCATGATAAAAAAATTTCTTCTCATGATATTAGAAGTCACTTATTCAAGTTTAATATTATTTCATATAATGACAAGGAAAAGGAAGAAATTTTACCTTCATGAGCTTCAAATGACTTTTTTACCTCAAAGAGAGACTTCAAATAATCGTGCTTTATTGAATCCTCCCTTAGATAGCAAATCGTGCTTGATAATGTGTTATGAATTTAAACATCGATAATATAGAATTAAAACGAAAGCGACACTCAATATATTTGGAGAAAATAACAATATAAAACTGAGAAATAATGAGAAGAGAGAATACAGAGAGAGAGTACAACTTAAGAATAAAAATTTATCAATCTTATTAAGGTCATTATATGACCTCTATACATAAACTTATAATATAAGAGTTTATGGAAGTCCAAAATTTAATAGGGAAAAGAAATCAAATTCAACTAACTAATATATTAAGAAAACTAACTAATATAAACGTTCACATATTATGAATTATTTCATAACATTTCTTCTCATTTTTGAGGTTCAACATTGTTCAAAGGATCGCCTGAGACAGGTTGAATTTTATAATAATATTACACCAAGGAAAGATGCCAATCGGCTGGCTGCCTGCTGGAGTAACAATGCCACTGACAGTGGAAAACATCGATTTCAAAATGTATCACCACAGAAACATAATTAACTAGGATAAAGTCATGGCCCCTCGGGCCTTACTCGAGTAGTAATGAGTTAAGTCGTTTAATTAACTAGGATAAATTCATGCCCCCTCGATTATTGTTTAATGTAAAATTTTTATTTTTTATTAAATTTAATTATTCTTTTAATATGACTTGTTTTCTCTTTTGTTAGAACTTTTAACTTCATACTATATTTAATAAATTCACTCATATTTAATTATAATTCAATCTTATGAGCATAACAGAAAGTAACCAAAAGTTCTTTGACTAACCAACAAAAATTAAGGAAAAGACGAAGTTGCCCTTCTAATCCAAACAAAAAATTATAAAAAATGGTTTGAAACAATAATTCTTAATACACTACGTGGTATTCACAAGATATTGTTTACATACCCCTCCTCTCCCAACACCCCCCTCCCACCAAAAAATAGTGGCCATAACTCTATAGATTCACTTTATTGTAGTCTTGGCCTTCGTAATAACAACTTCTAAGGGGCATGACTCAGTTTTTGTGATAGTGGACAGATTTAAAAAATGGTTTATTTAATTCCTTGCTTATGAATTCGCTTCAAATATTGAATTGCAGGGTATGTTTGCAGATCCAAGGGATGTACAATTTGTAGGTGCAGTACTGGGACATAATAATTTTAGTCTATCAATTTGGACAATATGAAAAATGGCATAATTTAATTATATATTGTATTTATCTTTTCAAGAAAATATTATTTTTTTAAAAAATACATATCAAGAAAGACATCAACAAAATAACTTTTTTTAAATGTACATAATTATCCTGACAAAGTAGTTGCTCACTCAAAGGAATCAGTTTTAAGAATAGCATATTTGTAGGCATATTGGTACAAAATAACTTTATTATAGAAAATTTCAACAAATGAAAATTTTTTGAATTTAATAATGCCACTTTTTTTATATATTGGAATTAACATTTAAGAAAAATTATCTTTTTTTCAAACAATGTGCAGCATGAAACATTATCCTAATAACTCGTTCCACTTTTTTTTTGGAAATAAATATAATTATTTTGAGAGTGTGGTTGCTTATTTTGGTCAAAAGAACCCTACAAACGGAAACTTCCCCGGTTAGACCCTGTTCCACTGATATATTATCAATGAAAAAGAAAATAAGAAAACAAAAACCAAATAACCCTATGATGACTCACTGTTAACTCATTAAATCTGCAAACCATATATGAAAATTGTGAAGTAATACGAGATAACACACGCGTTTATATTTGTTTGAAGAGCCTCTTCCAATAATTAGATACAGAAAGTACTATATCCAAAATTAAATGACTACTTTCTTATTTATGAAAGTAAACATTCAGTTTTAGAGTTTCTGTATAAAAAGACATCGGTGCATGAAGCAGACTTGTGGATAAACACATCTCTTTAGTATAAATATGTGTGCTTTTTTCACTTGATTTTTGCAAACTACCTTAGAGTTATGAAGCTTTTCCCCAGCTTTTGAAACAATAGCACAACTACAGGAAATTTCATCAAGCTTGGTTATCCTTTCAAGTTAGTTTTCTTCTACTATAGCTTTATTTTTCTCCTTCCCCTTTTGCTTTGTGGATATGGTTTTTCCCATCAATCTTCTTTGTCGTATTCTCATAAACTATTCATGAAATTGGGGTTCCAGATTTATAAAGAAATTTTAAGACTTCTCCCAGAGACTTGTTTCTTCTTCTAGCAATGTTTCAAACTTTTCATCAACAGTTATATTTCGGTTTTCATTAAGAAATCTTTTTGAATAAAAACAAGTGCACCCTAACTCTAGAATGCTCATCTTTTCCTTCAATTATCCAAATTAAAGCCGATAAATACTCAATCATCTAATCCTCTCTGAATGGTTCCATCCTTGAAACTAACTAATAAGCCTCTCGGTCAAAGCAAACATAGACAAAAATTTTTGGATATATATGTTAAAATTCAGTCAATTGATGAACATGATGTTCTGGTCAGTGAAATTAATCAGAGAACAATAACATGAAATCGTGAGAGAAGAAAACTAGAGAGACAAATATTGCAGTGGAAGAAAATTCTGGAATTCTTTTCATTCACCAAAAATGCATACAAAATGTTTTATATACAAAAGTCAACAACTGCTTTCTTATGCAAAGCAAGGCTGCATAAATAACTAACTAAAACTAAATTCAATCCATGCCAGCACCGACTCCAATTGGCAGCCAAGTGGCAACCATTTATCCAGCTGGCATACAACTGTCTGCCATGTCAACTGAATCATTTTACCACTTCCGCAGTTTGCAACTTCACTACATCTTCACTGCATCTTCAACTATATGATCAACAAGATGACTATTTTATACTCCCTGCGTTTCAAAAATATATAATTGATTAGTTGAAAAGTAACAATTCCTAGAAAGAATTTATTGCAATAAAAATATATAATTGATTAGTTGAAAAAGTAACAATTCCTAGAAAGAATTTATTGCAAAAATATCTCTCGAGTTAGAGGATAGAAGCACTTTAATTCTTGGTCTTCAAAAATAGGCACTTTGGCCCAGAAGAGCGTTAGCTAACAGTGGGAAATGAACCAATCGTTAGAATAAAAGTAAAATACCAAAACTACCCTTAAATTGTAAGTGGGGTTTTATTGCGAAATATCCCCTTAAGTTTGTCTTCTTATAGACAGTTCCTTCTTAGAGGAAGACTACATGAGGCTTTGGCTCAAAGAGCTATGACATATTCTTGGCTTTCCAATGCTAGTTTTTAAATTGGCTCCAGATTTTAGAGTTTCTCCCAAGCCAAATGTATTTCAATTTGGATCGCTCTCTAGAACATCCGCATTCACTTCTTCACAAAAGAAACTTTGTATTCAACGGCATCAGTGCTGGGGAAACCGTTGAAACTTGATGAGGCCACAACAACACTAACACGGCAATTGATGCCCGCATCTGCGTGGAGATGGACTCGTAATAAATGAAATTTCCACATCGCTTATGGATTGGTTCGTTGGGAGGTAGAAAAGAATACATAGGTAGATAAGGTCCCTACCTCTAGAGGTTATCGGGATATTTCAAGCCCTAGGTAGAGACAGGAGTTAAAGAGATACTTCACTTCAACCAGTAACTGAACAGGCCAGAACTGATCTTAATTAATTTAAATTTATTCTCTACTTATATGAAATAGAATAGATAAATTATATTATTAAATATCAAATATAAATGGCCTAAATTTTAGAAATTTGCTCTTGATTACGTACGAAGCTAATTATTCATTAGGGTTTTCTCATCAGTTTAACCATCCCCATTATTTCATCTCAACCCCTCAAGTGGTGCAGAGTAGGTGCAGATTGCAAGCGTGGCGATTGTCCACGTGGGACCCGAACCCACTGCTGCAAAAATGGACGCTGTTATTGTGGTACAACATGCATTTACACTAGGGAAGGAATCCAAGACTTTCATCCTCGATTGTTCTCTTCATATGTTATAGGGTGGAAAATGTAATTGTCTTAAATAATAAAACATTGTGCTTACTTGTTTTTTCTTATGAATGAAGGAAAATTTCAATGTCCAAATCAGTAAATGAATTTTTTACAATGTTTAAATATCGTCATTTTAGTAATCTGGACCGCAAAACATTTTCAATGCCCAGCCACTTAAAAGGTAAATATATTTAACTAAGAAATCATGTGCAACTCTTCTGCTTCGATTTTGAAGGACAAATATGTAATCACTGGTCATTTATTTCCAAAAAACAGCAAATTGTCACCTCTTTCAACAGAAAGGGGTTCCTCGTTTATATTAGCTCCGAATGCCACAAGAACAAATGCTCTACTACTGATCCTATCATTAAATTTTATTTTTAATTTTTATACTATTGAACAGCTTTCCAAATCAAATACCAAAGATTAATATTCTCTTTTTTTATACATAAATATATTAAACACAACTACCTATGCGTATAATAAATAAATTTACATATTTATATATGTGTTTGCTTATCTCTCTCTCGAGTGAGAAGAAGTAGAATAGTGATCCAATTTTTTTTTAGCTAAGCACGTGCTTCGCTCCAGATCGAAAAACTTCCTTTTGGAAGGAAAATTAGTGGATAGAAGCAAATGGGTCAGTCCACGACCAACCGAACCCATTGACAATGCTATCTGTGTGTCGATAATGGCATGGATTATTGATTCTACAAGGCTTATATGCAAAGTTTTGAAGTAATACGTGTATACAAGATACAAAGATGATTTATTGTTGAATAGATAAGAAAAATTGAGTGTTGTTGTAAAATTTGTTATAATACTTGAACATAATAACAATAAAAGATACAATGAAAAAAGAAAAGAGATAATAAAAGTAAGAATTCTCTACTTGTTGTTGTCCTTGTCAATTTCTTCTTCTTCCAATGGCTCAATTTATAGCCAAAACATAAGTTGCGTAATATAGGTTCTTATTTTCAATAAATGTAGTGTTAAGGGGAAGTGAGAAGACTATGTTTTTAATTTTATAGAAACTAAAAGGGCATTCGCATTTATTTTTTAGTTTTCATAACAAGCGTTTTTCAATTCAGTGATAATTAATCAAAGAATGCAATAGTTTCAGGAGAGAAATATTAAATTTTGTTAAAACTTGTCAATACTACGCACATACTAATATTTAAATGTACCTTCTTTTATGGAAACTTAATTGTTTTTATTAATTTAGATGCATCGAATTCCTATATGCATGCAGTCAATATCAGGGAATCAAAATATCCAAAAGACATCGACAAACTTGGAGATAAACAGTAATGACTAATTACAACGTATGATACGTTTTTTTACAAATAAAAAGACATTGATTAATGATACGTTTCAGTACAAATTAAAAGACATTGATGCATGAATCAAACGTGGGATAAACACAGTTCTCAAGTATAAATAGGTTTGCCTTTTCCCTAGTTTTTACAATCTATCCCAGCCTTTGAAACCATACCACAACTATAGGGAAACGATGAAGGCTTCATCAAGCTTGGTTTTCCTGGTCACCATCATGCTTATCTTTTCAAGTAAGTGTTCTCCACTATCAATTTGTTCTTCTTCTTTCCCATCTTGCTTTGTTTCTGTCTCTTCCTCCTTGATCTTTCTAATTTTTAGATAATTCCCCCTTTGTCTTTTTGTCATCTATCTCATTGTTTTTTTTTAAAATTTTCATATACTATTTAAAAAAGTGAGTTTTCAGGACCTTTTATTTCTTCTAGTCATGTATCAGGATTCATATTCATAGATACATCTCAAAAGAACTTTAGCAAGTCTTTTCTAATAAACAACAATGGCCTAACTTCGTTGGAGTGGTCATCTTTTCCTTCAATTATCTAATCCCACCCTGATAAATACTTAATCATCTAGTTATGCTATAGTGCTTTCCCTCTCGCAACTACTCAGCTTTCTCTCAAGGCAGACATCGTATGCCCAAATTTTTACATATTTTTCAATCTTTGCGCTTGTTTATGCATGAAGAATCTAATTGACCTTTTTTTCCCCCTCCCGCTTTGAACAGCTTGGCCATCTCCAATTGCTTGTGAAGAGATGTTCCCGCCATGCATGCGTGGTAAAGAATGCTACCATATAAAATGTGATTTTAAAGGTGGGACGCCTTGCTGCATCACGGATGTTTGCATTTGTATTCCGCTTCCAAATTGCAATTTCAGCAGGAAAAATATGGAGTTTCGTCCATGATTCAAATTTACATTTGTTCTCTTCTCTAGACTAAAAAAATTCAATCGCTCTCCTCATCTGTTGTAGGAGAAGATGTGATCACTTCCGTACTAAAACATAGTGCCTACGTAGATGCCTATAAATAAAAAAAAGTTTGGATGTTTGTTTTTTACATTAGATATCATGCCAAAAAAGGCATTTGAATATATACACATGTTAAATGTATGACAAATTTGTTTATATATGATATCATTATATATACCACTTAGGCTTAATTAAAAAGAGTATTTATGATACACAAGGTATAACATAGTGAAGAAATAATGCATTATCCATGGATCTATGCCCTCCATTTAATTTGTGACAAAAAAAAGAGAAAGATAGTCAAAGAAAATATTGAAAAATTAATTCCACCACAAATCCATTCCATTTAGCAACGAATTAACAAAAGTAAGTAACCAAAATCCATTGTTCCCAACTAATTCGTTGCTAATTTGCAACAATTTAGCGATGCTAGCTATAAAAAACTGAAAACCACTCAAAATTTTCCATTCTAGCAAAAAGAAAAGTGGGAAATTTAAATTTAAAGAGTCGTCGCTAATTCCTCACTAATTTGTGTCGGATTAGTGACGGCTAAGGAAAAAAATCTACTACAAATTTAAAAATAACGATTCTGTTGCTAACCCATTGAAAATTTGCAACGGATTAGCAACGACTGCATAATTTGTACACTAGAATATATCATTGAGACGTAAAATTTATCTTGCTTTTATCTCCCTTCTCAGCTGATAATTAATATGGATGTAAAATGTTTTTGACATACAACATGTACGCAACAAACTTTTTCATATTGCAGTAGTAATATTTATTAGTATAAATTTTTGATATTGTATTTTCTCATTTTCCTTCTCATTGTCTACTCAACATCTTGTGAGAATCTATACTTTAAGAAGTTATTGAGTCCTTATTATCATCCTTAAGATTATAAGGATTATCTCCATCATAATTTTAGCCATGACCAGAATTTCTTTAATAAAAAAATAAAAAATCTAATCGTATTTGCTTTAGGGAATAATGTATCAAGATTTATAATTTTTAATCAATTACTCATTCTTTTATTTAACCTCAATAAGATATGAGGGCAATAATTTTGAGACATTCTCTCGATATTACTATTGTAGAAGCATATTAGATACATGAGAAAGGACAATATATTCTCTACATAATCTCTATTGAGAAAGAATTTTAAACAGAATAGTATGTTGCATACTGATAGGTTTGAGAATTTGTAGCCACAAGTATATCCAATAGTAAAAGGGTTTTGGTAGATAACCATCTTTTGGTAGTTGTACATTTCTTTAAGATTTAACTCAAAAATAAATAATTCTTTTATGAAAAGATATATTGCCCTCAAGGCTTCATGAAGATGAGTATGAAAGAAAATCATTACTTTGACATAGTTTTGACCCGATTCTATATTATTCTTTTCAACGGTATATTCATGACCCATTATATAAAGATGGTTCCGATCCTCGAATCCATGATAAAAAAATTTCTTCTCATGATATTAGAAGTCACTTATTCAAGTTTAATATTATTTCATATAATGACAAGGAAAAGGAAGAAATTTTACCTTCATGAGCTTCAAATGACTTTTTTACCTCAAAGAGAGACTTCAAATAATCGTGCTTTATTGAATCCTCCCTTAGATAGCAAATCGTGCTGATAATGTGTTATGAATTTAAACATCGATAATATAGAATTAAAACGAAAGCGACACTCAATATATTTGGAGAAAAATAACAATATAAAACTGAGAAATAATGAGAAGAGAGAATACAGAGAGAGAGTACAACTTAAGAATAAAAATTTATCAATCTTATTAAGGTCATTATATGACCTCTATACATAAACTTATAATATAAGAGTTTATGGAAGTCCAAAATTTAATAGGGAAAAGAAATCAAATTCAACTAACTAATATATTAAGAAAACTAACTAATATAAACGTTCACATATTATGAATTATTTCATAACATTTCTTCTCATTTTTGAGGTTCAACATTGTTCAAAGGATCGCCTGAGACAGGTTGAATTTTATAATAATATTACACCAAGGAAAGATGCCAATCGGCTGGCTGCCTGCTGGAGTAACAATGCCACTGACAGTGGAAAACATCGATTTCAAAATGTATCACCACAGAAACATAATTAACTAGGATAAAGTCATGGCCCCTCGGGCCTTACTCGAGTAGTAATGAGTTAAGTCGTTTAATTAACTAGGATAAATTCATGCCCCCCTCGATTATTGTTTAATGTAAAATTTTTTATTTTTTTATTAAATTTAATTATTCTTTTAATATGACTTGTTTTCTCTTTTGTTAGAACTTTTAACTTCATACTATATTTAATAAATTCACTCATATTTAATTATAATTCAATCTTATGAGCATAACAGAAAGTAACCAAAAGTTCTTTGACTAACCAACAAAAATTAAGGAAAAGACGAAGTTGCCCTTCTAATCCAAACAAAAAATTATAAAAAATGGTTTGAAACAATAATTCTTAATACACTACGTGGTATTCACAAGATATTGTTTACATACCCCTCCTCTCCCAACACCCCCTCCCACCAAAAAAATAGTGGCCATAACTCTATAGATTCACTTTATTGTAGTCTTGGCCTTCGTAATAACAACTTCTAAGGGGCATGACTCAGTTTTTGTGATAGTGGACAGATTTAAAAAATGGTTTATTTAATTCCTTGCTTATGAATTCGCTTCAAATATTGAATTGCAGGGTATGTTTGCAGATCCAAGGGATGTACAATTTGTAGGTGCAGTACTGGGACATAATAATTTTAGTCTATCAATTTGGACAATATGAAAAATGGCATAATTTAATTATATATTGTATTTATCTTTCAAGAAAATATTATTTTTTTAAAAAATACATATCAAGAAAGACATCAACAAAATAACTTTTTTTAAATGTACATAATTATCCTGACAAAGTAGTTGCTCACTCAAAGGAATCAGTTTTAAGAATAGCATATTTGTAGGCATATTGGTACAAAATAACTTTATTATAGAAAATTTCAACAAATGAAAATTTTTTGAATTTAATAATGCCACTTTTTTATATATTGGAATTAACATTTAAGAAAATTATCTTTTTTCAAACAATGTGCAGCATGAAACATTATCCTAATAACTCGTTCCACTTTTTTTTTGGAAATAAATATAATTATTTTGAGAGTGTGGTTGCTTATTTTGGTCAAAAGAACCCTACAAACGGAAACTTCCCCCCGGTTAGACCCTGTTCCACTGATATATTATCAATGAAAAAGAAAATAAGAAAACAAAAACCAAATAACCCTATGATGACTCACTGTTAACTCATTAAATCTGCAAACCATATATGAAAATTGTGAAGTAATACGAGATAACACACGCGTTTATATTTGTTTGAAGAGCCTCTTCCAATAATTAGATACAGAAAGTACTATATCCAAAATTAAATGACTACTTTCTTATTTATGAAAGTAAACATTCAGTTTTAGAGTTTCTGTATAAAAAGACATCGGTGCATGAAGCAGACTTGTGGATAAACACATCTCTTTAGTATAAATATGTGTGCTTTTTTCACTTGATTTTGCAAACTACCTTAGAGTTATGAAGCTTTTCCCCAGCTTTTGAAACAATAGCACAACTACAGGAAATTTCATCAAGCTTGGTTATCCTTTCAAGTTAGTTTTCTTCTACTATAGCTTTATTTTTCTCCTTCCCCTTTTGCTTTGTGGATATGGTTTTTCCCATCAATCTTCTTTGTCGTATTCTCATAAACTATTCATGAAATTGGGGTTCCAGATTTATAAAGAAATTTTAAGACTTCTCCCAGAGACTTGTTTCTTCTTCTAGCAATGTTTCAAACTTTTCATCAACAGTTATATTTCGGTTTTCATTAAGAAATCTTTTTGAATAAAAACAAGTGCACCCTAACTCTAGAATGCTCATCTTTTCCTTCAATTATCCAAATTAAAGCCGATAAATACTCAATCATCTAATCCTCTCTGAATGGTTCCATCCTTGAAACTAACTAATAAGCCTCTCGGTCAAAGCAAACATAGACAAAAATTTTTGGATATATATGTTAAAATTCAGTCAATTGATGAACATGATGTTCTGGTCAGTGAAATTAATCAGAGAACAATAACATGAAATCGTGAGAGAAGAAAACTAGAGAGACAAATATTGCAGTGGAAGAAAATTCTGGAATTCTTTTCATTCACCAAAAATGCATACAAAATGTTTTATATACAAAAGTCAACAACTGCTTTCTTATGCAAAGCAAGGCTGCATAAATAACTAACTAAAACTAAATTCAATCCATGCCAGCACCGACTCCAATTGGCAGCCAAGTGGCAACCATTTATCCAGCTGGCATACAACTGTCTGCCATGTCAACTGAATCATTTTACCACTTCCGCAGTTTGCAACTTCACTACATCTTCACTGCATCTTCAACTATATGATTAACAAGATGACTATTTTATACTCCCTGCGTTTCAAAAATATATAATTGATTAGTTGAAAAGTAACAATTCCTAGAAAGAATTTATTGCAATAAAAATATATAATTGATTAGTTGAAAAAGTAACAATTCCTAGAAAGAATTTATTGCAAAAATATCTCTCGAGTTAGAGGATAGAAGCACTTTAATTCTTGGTCTTCAAAAATAGGCACTTTGGCCCAGAAGAGCGTTAGCTAACAGTGGGAAATGAACCAATCGTTAGAATAAAAGTAAAATACCAAAACTACCCTTAAATTGTAAGTGGGGTTTTATTGCGAAATATCCCCTTAAGTTTGTCTTCTTATAGACAGTTCCTTCTTAGAGGAAGACTACATGAGGCTTTGGCTCAAAGAGCTATGACATATTCTTGGCTTTCCAATGCTAGTTTTTAAATTGGCTCCAGATTTTTAGAGTTTCTCCCAAGCCAAATGTATTTCAATTTGGATCGCTCTCTAGAACATCCGCATTCACTTCTTCACAAAAGAAACTTTGTATTCAACGGCATCGAGTCTTTGGGGAAACCGTTGAAACTTGATGAGGCCACAACAACACTAACACGGCAATTGATGCCCGCATCTCGCGTGGAGATGGACTCGTAATAAATGAAATTTCCACATCGCTTATGGATTGGTTCGTTGGGAGGTAGAAAAGAATACATAGGTAGATAAGGTCCCTACCTCTAGAGGTTATCGGGATATTTCAAGCCCTAGGTAGAGACAGGAGTTAAAGAGATACTTCACTTCAACCAGTAACTGAACAGGCCAGAACTGATCTTAATTAATTTAAATTTATTCTCTACTTATATGAAATAGAATAGATAAATTATATTATTAAATATCAAATATAAATGGCCTAAATTTTAGAAATTTGCTCTTGATTACGTACGAAGCTAATTATTCATTAGGGTTTTCTCATCAGTTTAACCATCCCCATTATTTCATCTCAACCCCTCAAGTGGTGCAGAGTAGGTGCAGATTGCAAGCGTGGCGATTGTCCACGTGGGACCCGAACCCACTGCTGCAAAAATGGACGCTGTTATTGTGGTACAACATGCATTTACACTAGGGAAGGAATCCAAGACTTTCATCCTCGATTGTTCTCTTCATATGTTATAGGGTGGAAAATGTAATTGTCTTAAATAATAAAACATTGTGCTTACTTGTTTTTCTTATGAATGAAGGAAAATTTCAATGTCCAAATCAGTAAATGAATTTTTTACAATGTTTAAATATCGTCATTTTAGTAATCTGGACCGCAAAACATTTTCAATGCCCAGCCACTTAAAAGGTAAATATATTTAACTAAGAAATCATGTGCAACTCTTCTGCTTCGATTTTGAAGGACAAATATGTAATCACTGGTCATTTATTTCCAAAAAACAGCAAATTGTCACCTCTTTCAACAGAAAGGGGTTCCTCGTTTATATTAGCTCCGAATGCCACAAGAACAAATGCTCTACTACTGATCCTATCATTAAATTTTATTTTTAATTTTTATACTGTTGAACAGTTTCCAAATCAAATACCAAAGATTAATATTCTCTTTTTTATACATAAATATATTAAACACAACTACCTATGCGTATAATAAATAAATTTACATATTTATATATGTGTTTGCTTATCTCTCTCTCTGAGTGAGAAGAAGTAGAATAGTGATCCAATTTTTTTTTTAAGCTAAGCACGTGCTTCGTTCCAGTCGAAAACTTCCTTTTGGAAGGAAAATTAGTGGATAGAAGCAAATGGGTCAGTCCACAGCCAACCGAACCCATTGACAATGCTATCTGTGTGTCGATAATGGCATGGATTATTGATTCTACAAGGCTTATATGCAAAGTTTTGAAGTAATACGTGTATACAAGATACAAAGATGATTTATTGTTGAATAGATAAGAAAAATTGAGTGTTGTTGTAAAATTTGTTATAATACTTGAACATAATAACAATGAAAGATACAATGAAAAAAGAAAAGAGATAATAAAAGTAAGAATTCTCTACTTGTTGTTGTCCTTGTCAATTTCTTCTTCTTCCAATGGCTCAATTTATAGCCAAAACATAAGTTGCGTAACATAGGTTCTTATTTTCAATAAATGTAGTGTTAAGGGGAAGTGAGAAGACTATGTTTTTAATTTTATAGAAACTAAAAGGGCATTCGCATTTATTTTTTAGTTTTCATAACAAGCGTTTTTCAATTCAGTGATAATTAATCAAAGAACGCAATAGTTTCAGGAGAGAAATATTAAATTTTGTTAAAACTTGTCAATACTACGCACATACTAATATTTAAATGTACCTTCTTTTATGGGCACTTAATTGTTTTTATTAATTTTAGATGCATCGAATTCCTATATGCATGCAGTCAATATCAGGGAATCAAAATATCCAAAAGACATCGACAAACTTGGAGATAAACAGTAATGACTAATTACAACGTATGATACGTTTTTTTACAAATTAAAAGACATTGATTAATGATACGTTTCAGTACAAATTAAAAGACATTGATGCACGAATCAAACGTGGGATAAACACAGTTCTCAAGTATAAATAGGTTTGCCTTTTCCCTAGTTTTTACAATCTATCCCAGCCTTTGAAACCATACCACAACTATAGGGAAACGATGAAGGCTTCATCAAGCTTGGTTTTCCTGGTCACCATCATGCTTATCTTACTTTTATCTCCCTTCTCAATTGATAATTAATAGAGATGTAAAATGCTTTTGACATGCAACATGTACGCAACAAACTTTTTCATATCGCAGTAGTAATATTTATTAGTATAAATTTTTGATATTGTATTTTCTCATTTTCCTTCTCATTGTCTACTCAACATCTTGTGAGAATCTATACTTTAAGAAGTTATTGAGTCCTTATTATCATCCTTAAGATTATAAGGATTATCTCCATCATAATTTTAGCCATGACCAGAATTTCTTTAATAAAAAAATAAAAAATCTAATCATATTTGCTTTAGGGAATAATGTATCAAGATTTATAATTTTTAATCAATTACTCATTCTTTTATTTAACCTCAATAAGATATGAGGTCAATAATTTTGAGACATTCTCTCGATATTACTACTGCGTGGAGATGGGCTCGTAATAACTGAAATTTCCACATTGCTTATGGATTGGTTCGTTGGGAGGTAGAACAGAATACATTGGTAGATAAGGTCCCTACCTCTAAAGGTTATCGGGATGTTCCAAGCCCTAAGTAGAGACAGGAGTTAAAGAGATACTTCACTTCAACCAGTAACTGAACAGACCAGAACTGATCTTAATTAATTTAAATTTATTCTCTACTTATATGAAATAGAATAGATAAATTAAATTATTAACTATCAAATATAAATGGCCTAAATTTTAGAAATTTGCTCTTGATTACGTACGAAGAAGCTAATTATTCATTAGGGTTTTCTCATCAGTTTAACCATCCCCATTATTTCATCTCAACCCCTCAAGTGGTGCGGAGTAGGTGCAGATTGCAAGCGTGGCGATACCCACTCCCGCAAAAATGGACGCTGTTATTGTGGTAAAACATGCATTTACACTAGGGAAGGAATCCAAGACTTTCATCCTCGATTGTTCTCTTCATATGTTGTAGGGTGGAAAATCTAATTGTCTTAAACAATAAAACATCGTGCTTACTTGTTTTTCTTATGAATGAAGGAAAATTTCAATGTCCAAATCAATAAAAGAATTTTTTACGATGTTTAAATATTGTCATTTTAGTAATCTGGACCGCAAAACATTTTCAATGCCCAGCCACTTAAAAGGTAAATATATTTAACTAAGAAATCATGTGCAACTCTTCTGCTTCAATTTTGAAGGACAAATCTGTAATCACTGGTCATTTATTTCCAAAAAACAGCAAATTGTCACCTCTTTCAACAGAAAGGGGTTCCTCGTTTATATTAGCTCCAAATGCCACAAGAACAAATGCTCTACTACTGATCCTATCATTAAATTTTATTTTTAATTTTTATACTGTTGAACAGTTTCCAAATCAAATACCAAAGATTAATATTCTCTTTTTTATACATAAATATATTAAACACAACTACCTCTACGTATAATAAATAAATTTACATATTTATATATGTGTTTGCTTATCTCTCTCTCTGAGTGAGAAGAAGGAGAATAGTGATCCAAGTTTTTTTTTTAGCTAAGCACGTGCTTTGTTCCAGTCGAAAACTTCCTTTTGGAAGGAAAATTAGTAGATAGAAGCAAATGGGTCAGTCTAAAGCCAACCGACCCCATTGACAATGCTATATGTGTGTCGATAATGGCATGGATTATTGATTCTACAAGGCTTATATGCAAAGTTTTGAAGTAATACGTGTATACAAGATACAAAGATGATTTATTGTTGAATAGATAAGAAAAATTGGATGTTGTTGTTAAATTTGTTATAATACTTGAACATAATAACAATAAAAGATACAATGAAAAAGAAAAGAGATAATTAAAGTAAGAATTCTCTACTTGTTGTCCTTGTCAATTTCTTCTTCTTCCAATGGCTCAATTTATAGCCAAAACATAAGTTGCGTAACATAGGTTCTTACTTTCAATAAATGTAGTGTTAAGGGGAAGTGATAAGATTATGTTTTTAATTTTATAGCAACTAAAAGGGCATTCGCATTTATCTTTTAGATTTCATAACAATCGTTTTTCAATTCAGTGATAATTAATCAAAGAATGCAATAGTTTCAGGAGAGAAATATTAAATAATTTGTTAAAACTTGTCAATACTACGCACATACTAATATTTAAATCTACCTTCTTTTATGGAAACTTAATTGTTTTTATTAATTTAGACGCATCGAATTCCTATATGCATGCAGTCAATATCAGGGAATCAAAATATCCAAAAGACATCGACAAACTTGGAGATAAACAGTAATGACTAATTACAACGTATGATACGTTTTTTTACAAATTAAAAGACATTGATTAATGATACGTTTCAGTACAAATTAAAAGACATTGATGCATGAATCAAGCGTGGGATAAACACAGTTCTCAAGTATAAATAGGTTTGCCTTTTCCCTAGTTTTTACAATCTATCCCAGCCTTTGAAACCATACCACAACTACAGGGAAACGATGAAGGCTTCATCAAGCTTGGTTTTCCTGGTCACCATCATGCTTATCTTTTCAAGTAAGTGTTCTCCACTATCAATTTGTTCTTCTTCTTTCCCATCTTGCTTTGTTTCTGTCTCTTCCTCCTTGATCTTTCTAATTTTTAGATAATTCCCCCTTTGTCTTTTTGTCATCTATCTCATTGTTTTTTTTTTTTAAATTTTCATATACTATTTAAAAAAGTGAGTTTTCAGGACCTTTTATTTCTTCTAGTCATGTATCAGGATTCATATTCATAGATACATCTCAAAAGAACTTTAGCAAGTCTTTTCTAATAAACAACAGTGGCCTAACTTCGTTGGAGTGGTCATCTTTTCCTTCAATTATCTAATCCCACCCTGATAAATACTTAATCATCTAGTTATGCTATAGTGCTTTCCCTCTCGCAACTACTCAGCTTTCTCTCAAGGCAGACATGGTATGCCCAAATTTTCACATATTTTTCAATCTTTGCGCTTGTTTATGCATGAAGAATCTAATTGACCTTTTTTTTCCCCTCCCGCTTTGAACAGCTTGGCCATCTCCAATTGCTTGTGAAGAGATGTTCCCGCCGTGCATGCGTGGTAAAGAATGCTACCATATAAAATGTGATTTTAAAGGTGGGACACCTTGCTGCATCACGGATGTTTGCATTTGTATTCCGCTTCCAAATTGCAATTTCAGCAGGAAAAATATGGAGTTTCGTCCATGATTCAAATTTACATTTGTTCTCTTCTCTAGACTAAAAAAATTCAATCGCTCTCCTCATCCATTTGTAGGAGAAGATGTGATCACTTCCGTACTAAAACATAGTGCCTACGTAGATGCCTATAAATAAAAAAAAGTTTGGATGTTTGTTTTTTACATTAGATATCATGCCAAAAAAGGCATTTGAATATATACACATGTTAAATGTATGACAAATTTGTTTATATATGATATCATTATATATACCACTTAGGCTTAATTAAAAAGAGTATTTATGATACACAAGGTATAACATAGTGAAGAAATAATGCATTATCCATGGATCTATGCCCTCCATTTAATTTGTGACAAAAAAAAGAGAAAGATAGTCAAAGAAAATATTGAAAAATTAATTCCACCGCAAATCCATTCCATTTAGCAACGAATTAACAAAAGTAAGTAACCAAAATCCATTGTTCCCAACTAATTCGTTGCTAATTTGCAACAATTTAGCGATGCTAGCTATAAAAAACTGAAAACCACTCAAAATTTTCCATTCTAGCAAAAAGAAAAGTGGGAAATTTAAATTTAAAGAGTCGTCGCTAATTCCTCACTAATTTGTGTCGGATTAGTGACGGCTAAGGAAAAAAATCTACTACAAATTTAAAAATAACGATTCTGTTGCTAACTCATTGAAAATTTACAACGGATTAGCAACTACTGCATAATTTGTACACTAGAATATATTTTTTATTTTTTCAAAATTTCCATTGGTAATCTGTTTCAGAGTACCTACGGATTTGTAACGGTTTCGTAATGTTTAGACTAGAATATATATTTTTTAATTTTTTAACATGTCGTCACTGTTCCGTTGCTAATCTGCAACGAATCAGCAATGGACATGTAACTTTTCAATTAGTATGTGATTTTTTATATTTTTTGAGGGTCAATCGCTAATCGGTGCAATGGATTAGCAATGGCCTTGTAATTTTAAAGTTGGAATATGTTTTTTTATTTTATTAAAAATTGCCGCTAGTTAGCAACGATTTCATAATTTTTAAATTAAAATATATTTTTAATTTTTTAAATATTCCATTGCTAATCTGTTGCAGATTAGCAATATATTTTCTTATTATTTTGAAATCATCCATCGCCAATCCGTTGCTAATTTGCAACGGATTGACAGCGGACTTGTAATTTTTTATTTAGTATGCAGTTTTTTTATTTTTCATGAATTCATCACTAATTCGTTGCAAATTTACAACAAATTAGCAATGGCGTGTTAATTTTTAAATTATGATATATATATATATATATATATATATATATATATATATATATATATATATATATATATAGTTTTTTAACATGTCATCACTAATCCGTCGCTCATCTGTAAAGGATTAGCGACAAACTTGTAGTTTTTAAAAATTTCACATGTTCGTCACTAATCCGGTGTAAATTAGTAACGGATTAGCGATGGCTTATTAATTTTTTGCTTAAAAAGAATTAGAAATAAATCCGTCACTAAGCCTTCGCAAATTTGTTAGGGATTAGCAACGGAATTGTATTTTTGCTCAAAGGATATCGTTCGTAGCAACTACCTCGCTAAGCTGTCGCTAATGTCCGTTGCTAACGGCATTTTTTCTTGTAGTGTAATATGTACCACGAGAAAAATCATTTCTCTAACACTATCCAATTAGATATACATTAACAAAATTTTAAAAATAAACCCTTATTGTCTTTTTTTTAACAAAATATCCCTTATCGAAAGAAAATAGCTCAGTAATTTTTGAAAAATATCTTTTCTTGTTATAAATTTGAGCATTGACAATGTAAAATTAAAGCGAAAGAAAAACTCAATATGTTTGAAAAATAATAATATAAAACTAAAATATAATGAGAAGAGATAATATAAAGAAAGAAAGTATAACTTAAGAATCAAGACTCATCACTCTTACTAAAGTCATTATGTGGCCTCTATAGACTCATAATATAATAGTTTATGAAAACCCGAACTCTAATAGGGAAAAGAAATCAAATCTAATGAGGAATGCTATTTTGGAAGTTTGGTTTTCCAGGAAACTGATTAATATGAACATCCATATATTATGTATTATTTCATAACACTCTCCCTTTGATGTTTATAACGTAAATAATATAACTCGTTAAAACCTTATTAGAGAAAAAAATCATGTGGGAAAAAAGGTCTAGTGAAGGAAAAAGAGTACAATATACTTTATGTTTTAACTCCCCCTATTTAGAACATCATCAAACCAACACATTCGAAATTTCAATTCTCAAATGTCGTAGTTGTATGTGTTAGTGAATAAATCTTTAGGATTATTACTTTTGATTGAAAATTTTGCACATCTATTTCATTCTTTTTAAAAGAATGACTTGCAATATCTCCTTCAATACACTCTCTGTTAGCCCTTAGGGCAAATCATGTAGTTATGATTAGTTTTGAATAATGGCAAACATTGATGAGGACTAATGTGCTTGTATGTTGAGTGATAGGATTGATGGATTGAGAAGCATGAAATCTTATTGCCTTGAAGTCACAATGCAAGAACAACTCAACTATGCCAAAAGTGATTGAAAATTGAAGAGTATGTTCAAGATGATTGAAGGCATTGAAGACTTAGAGTGTAGAGTTCTTATGCTAAATAAGTATATTTTTCTGTAAACTCTACACTTGTATGTTTTGGATTCAGTTCAATGCATGAGAGAGCACAAAACTTGTTTTTGAAATGGTTTTCAATAAACTTTGTGATAACAAGTATGTTTTTGAAATATCAAATGATCTTAAGAAGATTTTGTATGATCAAAATATTTTTGGTAACAGTTTTTGTGTTTAAATATGCTTAAATGATGAGTCCATTCATGCAAAACGTTTTCAATGTTATTAACAATGATTTTCAAAAGATTTGACAAAATTTGATAAGTTTGGATGCAAGTTTGGTCGTCCAAACTTTGGAAATGGTTACTGTGCTTCCAGAGAAATTCAGACGCTAGTTCGGATGCATGGAGTAAAGTTCGGACGTCCAAACTTTCTCTGATAGCATGGTCACTGTTCTTCCAGAGAAGTTCGGACGCAAGTTCAAACTCATAAGGAAAAGTTCGGACGTCCGAACTTTTCCAGACAGTTTGGCACAGCAAAGTTCGGACGCATGGCATGAAGTTCGGACGTCCGAACTTCTCTGAAACTAGCTGTTACTGGCCGTTTTATAGCTGCTGCATTTGAATTTTCACATCTATAAAAGTTATAAACTTCAGATTTTTTGTAAGTTTTGAATTCTTGTGAACTCTAAACATTCCAAAGCCTTTAGCAAATATTTCAAGCTCTCTCTTGTCTTGTGCTTTCAATTGATCATTCAAGATTCCAAAGACAACAAAGTGTGAAGGTGCAACATTGTGTAAACATCTACCAACAAGTGGTAACATTTACACATTCTTCCTTCTCTATTAAACTGTATTTTTCTACTAGCTCATTGCAAGGTTATCTTGTGATATAAAATCCTTTTGATAAGGGTGGGCCATAGACTAGATTAATCAAGGTTGTTGTGTAAAACCTGTGAGTGGGTGAGCCTTGGATTAGATTAGTCTTTAGGTTGTCTCTAGATATAAAATCCTTGTGGAAGGGTGAACCTTGTTTGATAATTACTAAAAGAGGTTGTGAATGTAAAACCATTGTGTGGTAAGCCTCTTGTGTAATTTGTAGACTTGAACTTATAGTAGATTTTTTGAAATCCTTAAGTGTAGGCGTTAGGTAGTGGACGTAGATCTTGAAGAGATCAAACCACTATAAATTGCTTGTGTTCCTTGTCCTTATATTGCTCTACTGCTTTGCTATTAATTGTCTTACTCTTCTATTGAATCAAGCACATACAATCTGTTTTTTGCTTAGAATTATAAAAGGACTGTATTTGCTAAAAATTAGCCAAATACCTAATTCACCCCCCTCTTAGGTATTTCAATTGGTATCAGAGCAAGGACTTCTTGTGTAGTTTTACAATCTAGAAGTAAAAGATCTTATGGCTAATATTTCAAACTTACCTTATCTAGAAGGGTCTTCCACAAATAGACCACCTTTGTTTGATGGAACAAACTATACCTTTTGGAAATCTAGAGTTAAGATATACATTTGTTCTATCAATTTTGATTTGTGGAATATTGTTGAAAAAGGTCCTTATGTTCCTATGAAAATGAGAGCTGATGGAGTGACCTTAGAACCAAAGTCTACGGACGAATGTGATAAAAATGATTCAGAGAAAATGACATTGAATTATCAGGCCATGAACATATTAAGTTGTGCTTTAGATGTAATTGAATATAATAGAGTTAGTGGTTGTGACACTGCTCATGATATGTGGAGATTACTCCAACTAACTCATGAGGGTACAAACTAAGTTAAAGAATACAAACTTGCCATGCTTATTAGAGATTATTAACTTTTTACCATGAAACAAGGTAAGAATGTTAGTGCTATGTTTACAAGGTTTACTAACATTTTCAATGGCTTAAAAGCTTTTGGAAAGAGCTACACTATTGGAGAGCAGAACAGGAAGATTTTGGATGCTTTACCAAAATCTTGGCAACCAAAGACACTCGCTATTGAGGAATCCAAGGACTTAAAAACTCTTCCGCTTGAAGAGCTTATTGGATCTCTGCTTACACATGAAATGAAGATGAAAAGATTAAATGACAAAGAAGATGAAGAAAAGGGAAGAAAAGGAGTTGTACTCAAGACTTCAAATCACTTGAGTGAACAAGAAGAATCTTCAAGTGAAGAAGAAGATGGTAACAGTGGAGAAGAGGAAATTGCCATGGCAGTTAGGAAATTCAAGAGATTTTACAAAAAGGAGTTCCTCAAGAAAGGAAGAAAGCCAACCAGGAAAAGTGGACAATCTTCATCCTTCAAACCCCAATGTTTTGAATGCAAGAGCATAGAACATCTTGTTGCTGATTGTCCCAAAGTTCTGGAAAGGGAAAGAGACAGCAAGAACAAAAAGAAGGGTCTTCCACAAATAGACCACCTTTGTTTGATGGAACAAACTATACCTTTTGGAAATCTAGAGTTAAGATATACATTTGTTCTATCAATTTTGATTTGTGGAATATTGTTGAAAAAGGTCCTTATGTTCCTATGAAAATGAGAGCTGATGGAGTGACCTTAGAACCAAAGTCTACGGACGAATGTGATAAAAATGATTCAGAGAAAATGACATTGAATTATCAGGCCATGAACATATTAAGTTGTGCTTTAGATGTAATTGAATATAATAGAGTTAGTGGTTGTGACACTGCTCATGATATGTGGAGATTACTCCAACTAACTCATGAGGGTACAAACTAAGTTAAAGAATACAAACTTGCCATGCTTATTAGAGATTATTAACTTTTTACCATGAAACAAGGTAAGAATGTTAGTGCTATGTTTACAAGGTTTACTAACATTTTCAATGGCTTAAAAGCTTTTGGAAAGAGCTACACTATTGGAGAGCAGAACAGGAAGATTTTGGATGCTTTACCAAAATCTTGGCAACCAAAGACACTCGCTATTGAGGAATCCAAGGACTTAAAAACTCTTCCGCTTGAAGAGCTTATTGGATCTCTGCTTACACATGAAATGAAGATGAAAAGATTAAATGACAAAGAAGATGAAGAAAAGGGAAGAAAAGGAGTTGTACTCAAGACTTCAAATCACTTGAGTGAACAAGAAGAATCTTCAAGTGAAGAAGAAGATGGTAACAGTGGAGAAGAGAAAATTGCCATGGCAGTTAGGAAATTCAAGAGATTCTACAAAAAGGAGTTCCTCAAGAAAGGAAGAAAGCCAACCAGGAAAAGTGGACAGTCTTCATCCTTCAAACCCCAATGTTTTGAATGCAAGAGCATAGAACATCTTGTTGCTGATTGTCCCAAAGTTCTGGAAAGGGAAAGAGACAGCAAGAACAAAAATAAATCTGCCAAGAAAGGAAAAGGACTGGCTGGAACGTGGGATCAACAAGAAAGTGAAGATGAAAGTGAAGGAAATGCCAACATATGCTTTATGGCAATTGATGATGAGATACAATCTTCTCCCTCTATTTCTAATCTTTATGGTGATGTTGATCCTGGTGAATTACTTATAGAATTATATGAAGAATTGAAAAAGGCTTCAAAAAGAAATAAAGAAATAAAATCCAAAATCAATGATTTATCGAATGAGAATTCAAAATTAAGTGTTGAAAATGGTAAACTTCTTGAAACCATTAATTGTCTTAACATTGAAAAAGAAGTTTTAAATGTAACCATACGAAACATATCTTTTGAAAACAAAGAGTTTTGCATAAAAGTTGTTTCTCTTGAAAATATGCTTGGTGATCATGAGATTTTTAAAAAGGAAAGTTAATGATCTTACATCATGCATTGAAAAATTTACAAATGGAAGAGAAAATTTAAATAAATTACTTAGTTATCAAAGATACTCATTTGCAAAACATGGTCTTGGTTTTACTCATGATGGCTATGTTCCAAAGTATAAAAACTCTTTTGCTAAAGAAACTTTTAATTCTAAGCCTCGTATTTGTTATACATATTGTGGCAAGCATAGACACAAGGTTTCCAAATGTTTTGTAAAGAAAAAGATAGAAAATGGTGTTAAGACCATTTGGAAAGTCAAAGGAACCTTCACTAACCCCCTTGGACCCAAGAAAGTATGGGTACCAAAAATCACTCTTCCCAATTTGGTGTAGGTTCAATTTGCCTCTAGATCAAGTGCCACAAAATGGTTCCTTGACAGTGTGTGTTCAAGACATATGACCGGAAATGCCTCACTTGTTAGTGAGCTTCAAGCAACAAGTGAAGATTTTGTCACATTTGGTGATAAGAAGAAAGGAAAAATACTTGGAATAGGTAACATTGGTAAAGGTTCCTTCCCTCTTATTAAACAAGTATTGCTTATTGATGGTTTAAAGTATAATCTACTTAGCATTAGTCAATTATGTGACAATGGATGTAGAGTAGAATTCAAATGTGATACTTGTACTATTTTTGATAGTGCAAGTAGCAAAATCATCTTTGTTGCTAAAAGAGTTGGAAATGTATATGTGTTATATCTGGATGAACTTATTACAAATGATATAAAATGTCTTGCCATTCATGATAATGTTGGATTTTTGTGGCATAGAAGATTAGGACATGTGAGCATGGATTTATTGAACAAACTTTCTACACAAGAGCCAGTTAGAGGATTACCCAAAATGCGTTTTGATAAAACACATCTTTGTGATGCTTGTCAATATGGAAAATAATCAAAAACATCTTTTAAACCAAAGAAAATGGTCTCTACTTCAAAACCTCTTGAACTAGTTCACATGGACTTATTTGGACCAATGAGGACCACTAGTTTTGGTGGTAAGAGATATGCTTATGTGATTGTAGATGATTTTTCAAGATTTACTTGGGTACTCTTCTTAGCTCAAAAGGATGAAACATTTCATGAATTTGTAAAACTTTTCAAAAAGGTTCAAACATTTCTTGAATACAAACTGATTTTTATTAGAAGTGATAATGGAAGAGAATTTTGCAATCAAGATTTTACAAAATTTTGTGATGAATATGGTATTACTCACAATTTCTCAGCTGCCAAAACACCTCAACAAAATGGGGTTGTTGAAAGGAAAAATAGAACTTTACAAGAGATGGCTAGATCAATGCTTTGTGAAAATTCCTTGCCATAATACTTTTGGGCTGAAGCTATAAATACTGCTTGCTATGTAATGAATAGAGTTTTATTAAGACCTTTTTTAAGAAAAACCCCTTTTGAACTTCTATTTAATAGAACTCCTTCAATTGTTTATTTTAAAGTGTTTGGTTGTAAATGTTTTATTTTCAATAACAGTGATAATCTGGGAAACTTTGATAGAAAATCAGATGAAGGAGTATTTCTTGGCTATTCATCAAATAAAAAGGCATATAGAGTTTATAACAAAAGAACATTATGTGTTGAAGAAACCATACATGTAACCTTTGATGAATCTAACATTTACCTTGAGAGAAGAAATGAAGATGATGCAGGTTCCTCAATGATTGAAAATCAAACTCATCATCAAGCACCCACATTGGAAGAACATGCCAAAGAAGAAGAAATAATAAAGCAAGGACAGGATGGTCAACCTAGTAATGATCAAGAGCTTCCAAAGGATCTAACATATGCAAGAGGTCATCCTAAGGAGCAAATCATTGGTGATGTCTCCCAAGGAGTAAAAATAAGGCGGTACTTTATTGATAATTTTGCTCTTTTATCTCATTTAGAACCTAAAAACATTGATGATGCATTGAGTGATAATTTCTGGATTATTGCTATGGAAGAAGAGTTAAATCAGTTTGAAAGGAATAAAGTTTGGACTCTTGTTCCAAGACCCCATGATCATTCCATTATTGGTACAAAATGGATTTTTAGAAATAAATTAAATGAACTAGGAGAAGTTGTTAGAAATAAGGCTAGACTTGTTGCTCAAGGCTTCAACCAAGAAGAAGGTATTGACTATGATGAAACTTTTGCTCTTGTAGCCAGATTGGAATTTATAAGAATACTTTTGGCATTTGCTTGTTTTAAAGGATTTAAGCTTTTTCAAATGGATGTCAAAAGTGCTTTTCTAAATGGTTTTATTGAAGAAGATGTTTATGTAGAGCAACCTCCTAATTTTATTCATGAAAAATTTCCAAATCATGTCTTTAAGTTAACCAAAGCTCTCTATGGATTGAAACAAGCTCCAAGAGCTTGGTATGAAAGATTAAGTGGATTTATTCTTTCAAAAGGTTTTGCAAAAGGAAAAGTAGACACAACTCTTTTTTATAAAAGCATCTACCAATAATGATATTTTACTTGTGTAAATTTATGTTGATGATATTATTTTTGGTGCTAATAACATATCTCTTTGTGAAGACTTTGCCAAATCTATGCAAAATGAATTTGAAATGAGCATGATGGGAGAATTGAATTTCTTTCTTGGGCTGCAAATTAAGCAAACCAAGGATGAAGTCTTCATCAATCAAGCTAAGTATACCAAGGAGCTTTTGAAAAGATTTGGAATGGATCAAGCAAAAGGGATAGGTACTCCAATGAGCTCATCAACTAAACTTGACAAGGATGAAAAAGGTAAAAATGTGGATGAGAAGTCATATAGAGGTATGATTGAAAGTTTACTCTCACAGCTAGTAGACCAGATATTATGTTTGTTATGTGCTTATATGCTAGATTTCAATCATGTCCTAAAGAATCTCATTTAATTTCTGTCAAACGTATTTTTCGTTATTTGATTGATACACATTATTATGGTCTTTGGTTTTCAAAATCTTCATCTTTTAATCTTATTAGATACTCGGATGCTGATTATGCTGGATGCAAAGTTGAACGAAAAAGTACAAGTGGTCATTGTCAATTTCTTGGTAGTTGTCTTGTGTCTTGGTATAGTAGAAAACAAGCTTGTGTGTCTTTGTCTACTGGTGAAGCTGAATACATTGCAGCTGGTAGTTGTTGTGCTCAATTATTATGGATGCAACATACACTACTTGATTATAGTATTAAATTTAAAATCCAACGAGAAATAATATTTTGGGAGTTTTGTTATATTAAGAAAACTAACTAATATAAACATTCACGTATTATGAATTATTTCATAACATTTCTTCTAATTTTCGGAGTTCAACATTGTTCAAAGGATCACCTGAGACAGGTTGAATTTTATAATAATATTACACCAAGGAAAGATGTCAATCGGCTAGCTGCCTGCTGGAGTAACAATGCCACTGATAGTGGAAAACATCGATTTCAAAATGTATCACCATATAAACATAATTAACTAGGATAAATTCATGGCCCCTCGATTATTGTTTAATGTAAAATTTTTATTTTTTTATTAAATTTATTTATTCTTTTAACATGACTTGTTTTCTCTTTTGTTAGAACTTTTAACTTCATACTATATTTAATAAATTCACTCATCTTTAATTATAATTCAATCTTATGAGCATAACAGAAAGTGACCAAAAGTTCTTTGACTAACCAACAAAAATTAAGGAAAAGACGAAGTTGCCCTTCTAATCCAAACAAAAAATTATAAAAAATGGTTTGAAACAATAATTCTTTATACACTACATGGTATTCACAAGATATTGTTTACATACCCCTCCTCTCCCAACCCGCCCCTCCCCAAAAAAAAATAGTGACCGTAACTCTATAGATTCACTTTATTGTAGTCTTGGCCTTTGTAAGAATAACTTGTAAGGGGCATGACTCAGTTTTTGTGATAGTGGACGGATTAAAAAATGGCTTAGTTAATTCCTTGCTTATGAATTTGCTTCAAATATAGAATTGCAGGGTATGTTTGCGGATCCAAGGGATGTACAATTTGCTGGTGCAGTACTGGGACATAATAATTTTAGTCTATAAATTTGGACAATATGAAAAATGGCCTAATTTAATTATATATTGGATTTATCTTTTAAGAAAATATTATTTTATTTAAAAATATATATCAAGAAAGACATAAACAAAATAACTTTTTTAAAATATACATAATTATCCTGACAAAGTAGTTGCTCACTCAAAGGAATCAGTTTTAAGAATAGCATATTTGAAGGCATATTGGTACAAAATAACTTTATTATAGAAAATTTCAACAAATGAAATGTTTTTTGAATTTAATAATACCACTTTTTTATATATTGGAATTAGCCTTTAAGAAAATTATATTTTTTCAAACAATGTGCAGCATGAAACATAAATAACTCGTTCCTCTTTTTTTTGGAAATAAATATAATTATTTTGAGAGCGTGGTTTATTTTGGTCAAAAGAACCCTACAAACGGAAACATCCCCAGTTAGACCCTGTTCCACTGATATATTATCAATGAAAAAGAAAATAAGAAAACAAAAACCAAATAACCCTATGATGACTCACTGTTAACTCATTAAATCTGCAAACCATATATGAAAATTGTGAAGTAATACGAGATAACATACGCGTTTATATTTGTTTGAAGAGCCTCTTCCAATGATTAGATACAGAAAGTACTATATCCAAAATTAAATGACTACTTTCTTATTTATGAAAGTAAAGATTCAATTTTAGAGTTTCTGAATAAAAAGACATCGGTGCATGAAGCAGACTTGTGGATAAACACATCTCTTTAGTATAAATATGTGTGCTTTTTTCACTTGATTTTTGCAAACTATCTCAGAGTTATGAAGCTTTTCTCCAGCTTTTGAAACAATAGCACAACTACAGGAAATGATGAAGGCTTCATCAAGCTTGGTTATCCTTTCAAGTTAGTTTTCTTCTACTATAGCTTTCACTACAAGAAATTTGGATTTTTGCAACGGACTATTCCGTCGCAAAATTCTAAGTTGCAAATTTGAGACGCACCAAATATCCGTCGCATATTTGCGATGGCCAGGTCCTCTGTAGTCAATTTACGACGGAAAGAATATCCATCGCAACTCGGCGACGGATTCTCATCCGTCGTAAATATGCTACGGATCTCATTTGTCACAAATCTGCGACGGATTTACGACGAAATTACGTTGGCCAATTTAGTCATCCTTTTGCGACACATTTGCAACGGAAAAAATTTAGAACTTGTCACAATTTTGAGACCAATTGGCGACGAAAATTTTAATTTTTTTAAAAAGATATATACTCGTTGCAAATCCTTCGCAAAACACAATTTTGCGACGAATTTTTATAATTTTTTTCAAATATATATTTTTATAGCAAAATTGTTGCAAATTTTGATTAGTAATTATTAATTATTAAAAATAATTATTAACTACAAATATAATTTAATCTGAAATTTTAATTTTTAGTTAAATATTTTAAATTTTTTAAATATTAGTTTTCAATAATTTTTAAATAATTATTTTAAAAAATATACGTAATTATAGAATAATTAAAAATTAAAATTAAATTAAAATAAATATAATATATCCGCTAAATGTCAATGTTTTATGCGTACAACATTGAAAAATATTAAACAAAATTTATGTAACTATAGAAGGCGCCGCTGCAGACAGTGGAGAAGGCGAAGGTGGATCTGGAGGGCCAGTCGTTAGAGGATAGTCGTCAGGCGGATCGATCGTATAATCCTCATCAGCCCTGTCTGCCCGGTCTTCAGAATCTGGTATCGGAAAAGCAGGTGGAGGTGGAGAAGGCGGCAAAGGCAAATGTAGTGTCTCGGACATTACTCGCAAATACTGGTCCAAGCTAGCAAAGCGATGTTGGAAATAATCGCGCATCGACCTCTCTCTCTCCAACTGACTATGAAGAGATGCGTACTCTGGGTGCAATGTAATCGAGCAAGCTGTTGGAACAGAGGGCAACGTGGACTGACATAACCTCCGGCGCACGTGAGTTGCCTCAGAACCCAATCCAAAAATCCGATTCTTCGAAACAACGCCAGCAACTTCCACAAATAGGGACTTCTCACCCGGTGGATGCTGAGAAGTCACTGAATCCTGAGACTCCATCTGTGAATAGCGCTCCTTCAAAGCGTTGACGCTATCCTGTAAATTATAGGCATCGTAAATTTATGACAGTGTATAGTAATAAAATAATTACTATAAAATATTTTCAATATAATCTGTAAACTTATCAGCGTATGTTGTGATTTTTCACTGATAAACATGCTAGGAAAGCAATCCGAGTGTTAGATTAATAGTTCTTTTCATCTGTTATAGGATGGAAGATGTGATTGCTTCAATGATGCAGCGCAATGCTTATGTTTCTAATAAATAAAAGAAATTTCCATGAATTTCTAAATTGTTTTACCTCCACCTTGCTGTGATAGTAGTAAGCTGTAAATTTAAGTAACGTGATTTTAGTAATGTGAATCTCAAAATATCATAATCCGATTGTTGCGGTTACAAAAGTTGTGCAAGGAAAATATTTTGTCACCAAAGATGCCCTTTAGTGACAAAAATTTTTGTCATTGTCGAGGTGTAACTTTAGCGACAAAATTTGGATTTCCTCATGATATTATCTAGCTAAACGATATTCTTTGGTGACAAAATATCGATTTTATCAGCTTTTTCCCAGCCTTTGAAACCATACCACAACTATAGGGAAATGATGAAGGCTTCATCAAGCTTGGTGTTCATGGTCACCATTGATGCGTACCCTAGGTATAGAAACCTAGAACCCAACAGCAAACTTTCACAAACGCCCAAAGATGTGTGAAAAAGGCTTCAAAAACCCTTAACCTGTTGGATATATGACCCAAAAACTAAAGGTATAAACAGAAATCTTAAACCCGTTATCAATAAAAATAAGAACATAAGGTATAATTTAAAAGAATGAACACCACAAGTTAAATAACTTGATAAGTTCAAGAAGTTCTTTCAAGAACCAAAGAAAGAATGTATTCGCACAGAAATATCAATGTCATAATGTTCATCTTTGTTTTAAATTTCTCAAAAAGATCCTATATAAATAGATATCTCAAAACCCTAACTTAATTAGTTTTGGATTTAGAGTAAGTGGCTGAAACACAAGTCCTTAATGGGCTTGGATTTACAACTATTTTTAGCTAATTAAATCTAACTAAGGATTAACATAAAAGAATAGATGAGCTTTAATAATTAAAAGTTCTTAGCCCAAATAAACTTAAAAACTAATTAGAAGACTCCTAAAATTTAGAAAATTTTGTCCAGCCCTTAGGCTAAATTTTTGAGCCCATCAATTTGCCATCTTGGACATCAGCTTGGTGGCCCAATAGACTCTCAAGTGGTTGGACAGCTTGCTTGCAATAAATTAATCATCGTTGTTCCTTCTTGTACATAATATAACCTTGAATGCCCATCGTATTTTGCTTGTTTATTCCACGCTTTCAAGCAATGCAATCAAAGCCTCTCTCGTCCTCCAAGCCCAAGCTCTTGTGATTGGACTAGCAGAGATATTCAATAGATCTTAGTCACTTGAGTTTGGTGTCTCTTGATTCTCATCAACCATCATCCTTATCATTTCAACTAAGTGTTTTCTACTATCAATTTGTTCTTCTTCTTTCCCCTCTTGGTTTGTTTCTTTCTTTTCCTCCTTGATCTTTTTTAATTTTTGGATAATTCTCCCTTTGTCTTTTTGCCATCTATTTCATTTTTTTTCTTTTTTTGAAAGTTTCAGATACTATTCACAAAGTGAGTTTTCAGATTAACAAAAATGCATATAATATTAGTAGTACATAAATTTTTAATTTATATCTAGAGACCCTCCAGTTCTTCTAGTCATGTTTCCAGATTGATATCAATAGTAGGACTGTCAATTGGGCCGAGCCGGGCCGAGCCCGGCTCGTTCGGCCCGTTAAATTACGGGCTCGGGCTGATTTTTTTCAGCCCGAATACGTTACGGGCCGAGCTCGGGCTAGGGGTAGGCTCAGCCCGTTTTTAGCCCGGCCCATAAAATATATATAAATAATATTTTTTATATATATTTATATATATTTTTTATAATAATAATATTATTATATTATTAAAAAATATTATTATATTATTAAAAAATATTTATTTTTATATAAAATTTTAAAAAAATCGGGCTCGGGCCGGCCCGAGCCCGAGCTCGGCCCCCAAGGGCCGAGCCCGGGCTCACATTTTCTCAGCCCGCTATCAATCGGGCTTAGCAAAGCCCGGCTCACCCAGCCCGATTGACAGTCCTAATCAATAGTTACATCTTAAGAGAACTTTAGCAAATCTTTTCTAATAAACAACATCTCAAAGGGTGGATCCCATGTACGAAAAACGCTAAGGCACCCCCCCTGCCTGTCTCGCAGCTAGTCTATCTCATCACAAACTCTTCGCAAAGAGCAAATCCATCACCGGCCTTTATCTTGTTTTTTCAATAGTGAATGGGAAACCAGCCTATTATGGCCGATAGGAAGAAAAAAGTGCTTCGTAGTGCTTCGGATTCAGGCATATCCTGTCCCAATACTATAGTCGATCGAGCGGAAGGAAGATAAAAGCTTTCATCCGCGGCTGCCGAAGACAGACGTGTCAATAATAAGAGTTCCTCTGGCCGGGGAGATCCTTCATTGGAATGTTCATCATTTCCTTCAATTATCAAATCCCACCCTGATAAATACTCAATCATCTAGTTATGATCTAATGCTTCCCTCTTGCAACTTCTCAGCTTTCTCTCAAGGCAGAAATTCATGGAGCGATGACCAAATTTTCACATATTTTTCAATTTCAATTTGCTCTTGTTTATTATGAAGAAGCTAAATATATATTTTTTTTTTTGTCTGGTTCGAATAGCTTGGCCATCTCCAATTGCTTTTGCTTAGGAGATTGAGACGAGCAAATTTACTGCGGATTGCAGCTCTCGTACTTGTGAAAATGGAAGAAATTGCTGTATCACGGGACTTTTCATATGTGTTAAATGTGCAGTTTGCCTTTTGAGCAGAGAAAATATGGAGTTTCATCCATGACTCAAATTACGTCTATTCTCTTCTCTAGACTAAAGAAAATTCAATCGCTCTCCTCATTTGTTATAGCAAGAAAGATGTGATCCCTTTCATACTAAAAAACATAATGCCCTATGTAGACGCCTATAAATGAAAGAAAGCCGGGATGCTTTTTACACTTTTACCTGAAATGTTGTGCAATCATAGTCATTTGTGATTTTCAATATGGTAATTTTGGCAATCATAGATCTCAAAAATATAACATAATTATCCAGTTGCAACTATTTGTGAATTAGAAACCTTCCATGAACATGATTTCGAAGGTGAATAAGTAATCTTATAGGCGACTTTCCAGAAGGTTCAAAGCTGTTAAGGGCTCTTCTTCTCAGAAAGACCATACTCTTTTTTGGTCAGGTAGTACAGAAGGGAGAGTTGGCAGGGTTGAAATACTGGTTGCATATGACTGAGTCGGGAGAGGGGGGCAAATAGATCCGCAACTTTCACTGCAAATTTTCACTTTTTTTCTATCTTTCTTTTTCTAGTAGAATTTCTTCAATATTGTTCTTTGTTAATCTTTAATCCTCATGTTTGTCATGCTTTTCTTTTGAGGGGTAGCGTTCATCTGATATAATTCACTTTCACTTTGAAAACATCTTATATATATATATATATATATATATTCGACAAAATTTTTGACATTTTTTATTACTATTTATATGTAACTGATGTCTTCATGACTAGGAGAGTGACCACATAATAAGAACATATTTATCTGTAATCTAGAATAGAAGACAAAAAGATTTTGAATTAAAGACATGTGAAAATTTTTTCAATTACATAAAGACACTGTCATTGGAAATCCAGATCCTTTGTAATATGTGTAACACTCACTCTTTTTGTAATATTTAAATTTTAAAAGATAAAATTTAAATAAAAATTTTTATAAAAAGAAATGTTGCATAAAATGTTAGAGATTATTTTAGGTCAAAGTTGATCGATTATCTAATGGAACATGATTACCAACTGTTGACTCAATGTTACAATTTACAACCTCTCAATTTTCATGACTCACAAAACAAGTTTATTTAATCTAATAAAATATACTGAGTGGTTTTAGAATAAATCTTGAAGAAATGATCATGATCAAGTCACTCAAATCCAATGTTCAAGATTATATTTTTTTTATTTTTAGTTAAGTTTTAAATATTTGTATAAGAATAGTAGAAGAGATAATATGAGCTTTATGTGCCTTATGACAATAAAATTCTCTTCTAAAAAATATATATTTTTTGAAAAATATATTTGGTAGTTTCTTAAGAACTTTGGAACAAAAAAAACATTTTTGTAACTATTTCATGAACTTTTTACCCAAAGTCAAACAAAATATACCTTTTTCTTGTACTTGTAAAAAAGAGAATTACTCAAAAGATTTCTAAGCCCTTTCATGGGAAATGACCAATTGGAAAGGTTGAATTGTGGTCATGTGAAAAGGAGAATTATCCTTCACATGGAAATAACCGATTGGAAGATTGGTCCTGTGAAAAGGAGATTTACCAAAGGATTTCTACACTTTTACATGGGTAATGATGGTTAGCGACCTTGATTGTATAAAAAGGAAGAATTTGACAAGAAGGAAAGGCTGCTTTTCACATAACCTTTGACAAAATGAAGATTTTTGCTCTTTGTAAAAGTGATGGTTCAAGAAAAGAAAAATCAGATTTTTCTTAGAATTTCAAATTGGTAAAAGAGACATCTTTTTACACCATTTATCATCATTTCATAGGCTTTATATATCATTTATATGTGTAAGTTTCTGCACAAAAACTTTCTAAGAGATGAGAGTTTTCAGGAGTAGAGACCACAAAGTTGAAAAGAAAGAGAGAAACTCACCGAATAGAAAAGAAAAATATTTGTGAAGTATGAGTTGAAATTAGAAGCAATCAAAAGCTTCAATCTTTTCATTTTTATCTTTTCAAGGTTCACAAGTACCACTTTTAAACTTGTGTCACCAAGGCTGTGGAGGTTCTTGGGTGAAAAATAACTGTTAGATCTATTGAAAAATAATAATGATATAGTTGTTAGATCTATTTCTAAAACTAGTGTATACAACTTGAGAGTATTGTTAAGTTTAAGTTACTTAGGGTTGTATGGTTTGATCTCTATCGTTAAAGAGATTATTTTTAGTGAAAATATTAAATGAGGTTTTCAAAGAGTAAATATAGGCATATTGCCGAACCACTATAAAAATTCTTGGTGACTCATTCATTTCTTGCTTTACCTTGCTTTGGTTGTTTGCTTGCTTTATTTTCATTTACTCATTATATGACAAACATATTTTGTGCAAGAATGATTATGTTCAAAGTATACTCTTTACACATTAGAAAGACATGTAGAAACTGTTATTCATATAATATTGTAGTGACTGTCAATTGGGAAAATTTAGCTCAATAAATTTTTGAAGCTATTTTATTACTATAATTATTAGTTTGGCTATTTGTATTCATGCACTTCCAAAATAATAAAAAGTTACACATTGAGTCGAGTAAAGCTTTTATAAGATATTCAATTTAATATCACTCCATGTTTAGTTCGAGTTGAAAAAATAGCTTAATACTTAGATTGGACTTAAACTCTTGTTTACTGGCCAGTTAATATTACTTTAACTTTTGTACTTTTAATTTTATTTTAAATAAATCAATTTTTGATAATGTATAATTCACCTCCCTTTTAACATTATTTGAGACCCACACTAACCAACAACAACTATTTAATTCTATACTAAGTCCCCTTTTAGCTCAACCCAAATGTTAACACTATATATTCTCCTGCTTTTTCCCACTCTCTGTCCACAAAACCCAATAAAAACGTTAAAGTCCTTTCTATTCAGTCCATCTCTAACTCGGTGCAAAGCTAAACTTCAACTGTCAACTGTATGATTCACTCCTTATCAGCCAACTCAATATCCAGCCTGTTGATCAAATCTCTACATAAGGTGTCACAGATATTTAATTTCACATCATATTAAATTTTGTAATTAAAATTTTTCTAAAAGTTATAGAAGTTCAGAAAAAATATCAAAATGCTCTAAAAATCTCAAGATTTAGTTATGGGTAAAATTAGACGTCCAAAAGATTCTCTCCAAAATATTACAAACTAGAGTTTTAAAAAGAGATTAAGATTCATTCATCGAGAGAGAGAGAGAGAGAGAGAGAGAGAGAGAGAGATTGAAATTTCAACAATATTTACAAGTAAAAAGTTTTGAAATTTATTAAAAATTTAGGAAAAAATATTTGGACCACCTTAAAAAATTAAATATTTAGAGTGGAAAATATTGAAAATATTTAGTTTTTTTAACGTGGTTCAGAAATTTAAGTAATTTTTTTTTAAAAATTAAGAAATTAAGTAAAATTCTTGAAAACAACTGAATCACCTTAAAAAGAACCAAATATTTGAACGGCAAATTTTGCTAAATTCTTATTTTCCTTTTCACTACTTCAGTTTAGATAATTTTTAGGAGAAGCTTTACAATATTTTATTGTAACTCTCTCTAGTATTTGAGGGTAGAGAGAATACAAAAGAGAAGTTAAAATTCTCATTTCAGTAAAAGACCTATCGTACTGTATGTAGAAATTAAAACCAACTGCTTTCGAGCAATGAAAAACATGGTAATGGCGAACTGAAACAAAAAATTTATACTTCTTATGTTCAACAAATACTAATTGGTAACTTGGTATGGACGGCAAATTTAACAGTGACAGGAAAGTAGTAATTTGTTTGATTATCATATCTCGGTCATCAAATGAAGGTCTTGGTCTTTTTTTTAAAAAAAAAAAAGGATAGACTTAAAGATAATATATTAATAGCCCCCCACTAACTTTCATATTCAAAGTAGAAATCACGACTCTTAACGACCTGAACTATCGTTCCAGCAGTAAAGGTCTGAAGCCTTGGATTCATATTCAAAGTGGAAATCATGACTCTTAACGAACGACCTGAACTATCGCTCCAGAGTAAAGGTCTTAGGCCTTGGATTCGTATAGATTCCCTTGTTGATGTATGGGGTGGAAGGAAAAGATAAAGGAAACAAAGAAACACAAGCATGTATAAAATAGTATTTCTTTGTATATAATTGAATTTTTTTTGTTTTACTTAACACAAGATTAAGACAAGTCAGTCGAATGCGGGGATAGTGGAGTGGTGAAGCAATTTGATTCCGGCCCAATTTCTAAATATATTTTTAGAAATTTAAAAATTTATAAATTTATATAATCGTTAGATTAAATATTAAATTTAATTTAACGACTGGAATCTAATTTTATATATTCTGTAAAAAGAATATACAGTAAAAAGAATGTACAGCACTGAAACCGAGATGGAGACTACCCAGCCGCCCCAGCTAATAGTTATCTTGTCGTAGGGAAACTTAAATTTCTTTTTGCATAGGACCACTTGGTTAAATATGACATATATTTCTTTTTTTTTTTTTTTTTTTTTTTGAGAAAGTGTGAAGCAGAAACTCCAAAGAGAAGTTTTCCTAGTCAACCCAAAGTTTGGCCATTAAAAGCCTCCTCTACATATCAACTGAAATCTGCAAGCCGTTCCCCTGCTGTCCCATTCTCAATTAGTTTCATAGTCCTGCCTTATAAGAAAAATCATGTCTCTCTTGATCTTCTTCTTCATCTTGAGCCTCTCAACTCTTGATTTTTCAAAATCCCAGCAAAATATCTTCTCTTTCAACATTTCAAACTCTCCATGGAGTCCAAACCAGAACCAAATCCTTCTTTCTAGTGGTTCAGCCTTTGCTGCAGGTTTTCTTCCATTGCTATCTTCACAAAACCTGTACACATTTTCAATTTGGTATCAAAAAACTGATAACATTACCGTAGTTTGGTCTGCAAATGATAATTCTCCGGTTAGCAGGACTGGTTCCTTGGTAATTCGGCCGACCGGAGAGCTCAGCTTGGGCAACTCTTCTGGGCAGAACGTATGGCCTTCAAGACCTATTAGCAGGAACACCACTAGCTTGATTCTTCAAGAAAGTGGAAACTTGGTTTTTGGCACATGGGAAAGTTTTGCTCACCCAACAACTACTATTCTGCCCAACCAGAATATTTCTGGTACAGTCCTGAGTACAAAGAATGGGAAATACAATTTTCTCAACTCTACACGACTTGTTTTCACTGGACTTCCAAATAACAATTACTGGAGTTCTGACAATGCCTTTCTGAATCTAGATGGAAACGGACGAATCTTGAAAGAAAATGCGGCTTCGCTTGTTTCCTCGGATTTGGGAGAACAAAAGCTCAGGAGATTGACTCTCGATGAAGATGGGAATCTCAGGCTCTACAGCTTTGATCCAAGTTTGCGCCGGTGGACAGTTGTTTGGGAAGCTGTGTATAATCAGTGCAAAATATTAGGTAAATGTGGTGCTAACTCTATCTGTACCTATGATAGTATTCAAGATTCTTCTACTACTTGTATATGCCCACCAGGATTCAAAAAAGTCTCTGATGGCTCTGATTCTTGTGAAAGGAAAATTACAATTACAGAGCCCAGAAACACCAAGTTTCTACGCCTGGAATATGTGAACTTTTCAGGAGGATCTGATGAAACAAAATTTCACGTTTCTAATATTGCTAGTTGTGAAACAAAGTGTCGTTCAAATGAAACATGTTTGGGATATTTCTTCCAATATGATGGAAACAATCAGTGTGTACTTCAGAACAGTTTAAGATTTGGATACTGGTCTCCAGGTGTCCAGGGTGTATTCTTTTTGAGGGTTGATGAATCCGAGTCAGATAAACCAAATTTCACTGGTCTCACAAACTTAATGGAAACTTCATGTCCAGTTAATATTAGCCTCCCTGAACCACCAGAGGAGTCCAAGGCCGCCATCAGGAACATTGCCATTATTTCAACCCTTTTTGCAGCTGAGCTCATTAGTGGGATCATCTTTTTCTGGGCTTTTCTGAAGAAGTACATAAAGTATAGGAACATGGCTAGGACTTTTGGTCTTGAATTTATGCCTGCAGGCGGACCAAAAAGATTCAGCTATGCTGAGCTTAGAGATGCAACCGAGAACTTCTCAGTTGTTATTGGAAAAGGTGGATTTGGTGTAGTTTATAAAGGAAATTTGAGTGATGGCAGGGTTGTTGCTGTTAAGTGCTTGAAAGATGTTAGCACTGGGGATGCTGATTTTTGGGCTGAAGTGACAATTATTGCCAGAATGCACCATCTCAACTTGGTTAGGCTATGGGGATATTGTACTGAGAAGGGTAGGAGGATATTGGTATACGAGTATGTGCCCAACGGTTCGCTTGACAAGTTCCTTTTCCCAAAGAGACCAGTTCAAAATGTTCGAACCCACTCTGCTCAACTTGAAGGAGATGATAAGGAAGAAGAGGGCTTGAATGTCTTTTCCCATGAGAACCCCATTCTTGACTGGAATATACGTTACAGGATTGCCCTAGGAGTGGCAAAGGCAATTGCATACTTGCATGAAGAATGCTTAGAATGGGTGCTCCATTGTGACATCAAACCAGAGAACATACTCTTAGGGGAAGACTTTTGCCCGAAAGTGTCAGATTTCGGGTTGGCAAAGTTAAAGAAGAAGGAGGAAATGATAAGCATGTCACAGCTCCGGGGCACCCGTGGATATATGGCACCGGAATGGCTCCGGGGACCAGTTACCTCAAAATCAGATGTGTATAGTTTTGGAATGGTTCTACTGGAAATTGTTACTGGTACTAGGAACTATGAGCAGCAGAACTCAAATGTGGAGAGTGATGAATGGTATTTTCCACTCTGGGCATTTAACAAAGTGTTCAAAGAAATGAATGTTGATGACATTTTGGACCCTGCTATCAAGCAGTCTTATGACAGCCGATCCCACTTTGATATGGTGAACCGGATGTTGAAGACAGCCACGTGGTGCCTGCAAGATCGACCGGAGAATAGGCCATCGATGGGGAAGGTGGCTAAGATGCTGGAAGGGACTGTGGAGATCACTGAACCTGAAAAGCCTACAATTTTCTTCTTAGGATGTGAAGATATTCCTCAATGATGGGTGTTGCAGTTTCCTAGGATGTAATATAGCAATGATGACGTTCAATTTGAAATTTGTATTTTGCAAAATTTGCTTCATGTAATGAGCTATTTTAACGATGACAATTTGCATTCCCAACCCATCATATTGCCAGGAACATTCTGATTTGTGGGCTTAGATGCAGCTGCTTGCTGCTGTTTTTTTTTTTTTTTTTTTTTGTGTGTGTGCGGATCTCTTGGGGGTCATTTAGTGAATCCAAGCCTTCTTAGACTATCGATAGGCATTTGTGAACCAGATGATGACTCTTCCAAAAGAAATTAAATTAGGGTCTTCCAAGATTCAAAGAAAGAGCATTCTGCAAGATTAAGTTAAAATTTCTCAAACATTAGAGTGCCAAGATCACTGACTCAAATTTCACAGAGGTACTTTGATGGTTCCTTCACTGGACCATTTCCAAGAAATCAAGGTGTTTCTGAGAAGGGAAATTCTGAAATAAGAACTCTCAGGTTCCAGGCTATGAGCCAAAACAAACAAAAGAAACGACGGATAAAGATCGTATTATCGTATTAGATGCACGCATAGAGAGTAACTCGTGCGTATAAGAAAATAAAAGATGAAGAATCTAAGTCAGAGGAATAGGGACAAAAGTCCAATTAAAACATAGTACGTGATCAGTATGATTTATGAGATCGATTTTTCACTCTGATCCACAGGAAAGATAAGAGCACAGCTCAACAAAGTACATGGAGTGTTAAGCGGGTCGAATTAGTCGCGAGTACCAATTGAGTTGTACACCTAACGACGGGAAAAAAAACAAAAAAAAAAAAGTATCCGATACAGGCTGCTACACTTTCATCAGACAACAGAACCGCGAAAGAACCAACCCCATATTTAAGGGGCACAGGTCCCTTTGTGTTCCAAGTATAAGATGTAACCGTGGAAGTTTTTCTTTTCCAAAAGAGACACCTTACTGCCTTTAATTATGCCATTATGTGAATCCATGTGCATTCAAACTTATGTGGATTGATTTCCATTCCGAAATCTAAAACAATTTTTCATTTTTAAATCCTATTTTTTATCTCACAAATAATTACAAAATTCTAAACAAAAAATATCAAATACAAACTCTATCATATCCCACTCAATCAACTAAAACAAAGCACTCAATTGCCTATACTCCCAACTAAATGGTACAATTTTTGAATTAATCTTTTCTTAATAGTGATTTATTTCCCCTTTCGACAGAATTCCAAAACAAGAAAGTAAAAAACAACAATAAAAGTTGTTAACAGTGAGAAATACTATTCGTCATCCCATTGTATTGCCATTAACCAAAAATTGGAATTCAAAAGAAGCATTATGCTTTAATAACTCTACCATCACGGACGCTGTACATCACATTATCTTCAATAACTATACATATACAAATTCAGGGTGTAATTTTGGATTGGTTTTCTAGGAAAAAGAATTGAAATATTCTTTCATTTTTTAAAAAAAAAAGTCAACTACAGATCGCGCACATTTTCTCTCTGACTCTATATCCCACAATAAAATAAAAAATTTTCAAATAGAAAACTAATCCACGCACGCCCTTAAGTTTCAGAATGCTATTACTGACCTGATACAAAATTGGCACCAAATCTTTGTGGTTTATAGATAAAATAGGATCATTCGGGAAAATTTCTGGCCGGATATGCACTTGCTTTACCATTTCAACTGTTGGAGCTCTTCAATTATGGCTTCTGTTAAATTTCTGAAGCTTGCTGAATGAATTGATCTGCCGACTGAATTTTCTTCACAGATTAGTCTGAATGAGGTTTCCATTTCTGACACCTCTTGATATACCACCTAGCATGCTTTTGAAGGCCCATACCTATCAAAAGTTTCAGGCTAGAAAGCATCACAAAGGTCATGGCAGACAGAAGAAAAATCCAAAAGAGCCTCCAAGGAAGAGGACTACAGGGTAGGTGAGCTGAATAAACTGGTCTTAGAACTCGGATCACCTAAGAAAAATGGGTTAACTGTAAGAGCAGTTCTTGGCATGAAAGGAAATGTTTTTAGTAAAAAAGTTGACAAAACTTTGCAGCTGAAATTTAGGTGATTCTTACCACACAAGCTGGTGCCAAAGGAACGAATATGAGGCTTCTTTTTCCATTCTCTGTTTGAATCTTCAAAGTCTGGCAAAATGAAGACTAGTTTAAGAACATGATATAGGCACAAATGTTCAAAGATCTAAAACCAAGTTATAGAAGGAAAGCAACCAGCTAACATTCAGACTCGGCCTATTTAATTAATGCAGGCCCTTAAACTGGGGAAAGTTCTGTCTAAAATAGAGAACCTTTTAAGCGAAAATTAAATAAGGATTACCTGTTTGCATAGGTCTTCCAAATATTCCGAGAAAGCAATGGGCTTTATGTCATTGAATTTCGCAATGAATGAATGTTTGATTATATCGATCATCATTTCACATACATAAACAACGAGAGCATTCTGCAAGATGTAGAATTTCTTAGAATATGAGATCCAGACAATCATTCAAATTCCCAGTTTCCAACTTGGTTGTTCCATTACTGAATATGTAGCACGAAATCAAGTTACTTACAAAAAGGAAATTTTCAAACCAAGGACCCTCAGCTTCCCGGATATTCTGAGCTAAAACAAACAAAAGAAATGCTGAAATATGGAACCGCTCAACTGAATCTGGCAGCAGAAACAAAGATGCGTTAGAAGCAAATTTGAAGTAAATTTTGCAAAGAAGAAAACAAAACTATGGAGGCTCATCCATTAGACAAAGACCAAGTCAACCAATCCAAGTCTGGAAGAAAGGGGAGAAATATTAATTTTGCAACAGAAGAGATTTTATAAGATCATTACTCGGTCCAGTTTACAGGAAACAGAGCATGCTCTTAACAGGATGTTACAACTACAGCAACAAAAATCGACAGAGAACCTTTTCTATGACGAAGACAAACAGATAATGTCTTCAGAAACAAACCACTGCCAATCCATATTTCCTCTACAGAAAATGCAAGCGCCACCATAAATGGCTCAAAGACACAGTCAGTCTCTCAACTGGGGATCAGTCCATACCCACAAGATTTTGGATGGAATAACATCATGCTTGTATCACTTGCCAAATTTATTTGCATCTATTCTTGATTGACCAATTAACTAACAAGTAGTAAAGATAGGCAAAAGGCTGAATTCTGGACAACTAAAATTGACCCACTAACAAACAATTAGTAAAGATGGGGCGCAAAAGGCTAAATTCTGGATAACAAAAACCAAATACATTTCCTATCCAAAATATACTCGCCTTAATTTCTCTGTATCCCTTTGACATACTGTGATTTATAGATATTTCTCACAGCCAAGCATTTGTTTTAAACTACCATGTTGGCATATAAGTAATGACTACACAGACTACTAAGTTTAACAGAAAATCTTGGGGCAAAATGGCCAATTGCCCTTCCCTTATAACAAAATTATGGAAGCACTAGCTGAAACTTCTAATATTTTATCAAATATTGGAGCCTTATTTCTTCTTTTGAGGGCAATATTAATTTTGCAATCTAGCTAGAGCAGAAAGACAGAAGCAATTATTAAGCAAGGGCTTTGCCTGACTTCGTATCTTCAGATAAAACCAATTTATAAAATAAAAAAATTAAAAAACTTCACACACACACACACACACAATGTAAACTTAGACACTTTTGATACTAAGTACAACAATGAAGATCTTTAACCTATTTCAGTTAATTTTAAATTAATGCATAAATAATGTGACATTATTTCTTCCTCCAAATAAATCCTTGCTATAATTAATTAATATGCATGAACTTGACAGATTAAACCATATACTTAAGGCCTAGTATAATTTCTCCAGTACCAAGTTAATTTGCTCATTTAAAATTATTGGACGTATTATTTGGTAACCTAAATTTAGACAACATTCAGAGAATTAGAAGTAGACACAAATTACCTAGAAAAGTCAGGCAAATAAACTTCGTAATTTTGCCAAACCTGGAGTTCAATAATCCATATGAAAGGACATGCATGCTGAGACTAACATCATCATTCTTCAAGTTATACCAACACAGAAGTCACTCACCAAAATATACCAAACTCTGAATGTTATCCTTGCTAAAACGTTTAAACACATTGCTCTTTATCTCCGCAAAATTGTTGGATACAAGCAGAGCGAACAATGCATTATTATGAGCAACTATACATGTTGATAAAGCAATTCCCTGAGCTAACAGAATGAATGAATGAACAAGTATACACAGTCAAGGAATCAAAAGAAACAGAGTTAAGGGAATTATTGAAGATGGACACAAGCAACATTGCTACAAGCCATAAATTTAAGGATATTGGACGAAGCCATAGCTAATGCCTCATCAGAAATGAATCTCCATAGCCAGTATTTTAAGCTCTCGGGAGGACAATTAGCAAGACCATCTGCTGTATTAAATAGGGTTTGCATTACATCTCCCCCAAAATTCTGGAATAGTTTGTCAAATATCTGCAATAAAGAAACAAGTAGTAGTTAACATAACACCTAACCACCAATATGAGATGAGAAAACATATATCTAGAATAAAGAGTTCTGTGCATTGCAGAAAAGGTTATTCATCAAGGGGCTGGTCCATTCAAAAGAAGATTTTTATTATCAGCCATACCCCGTATATGAAAGTGATATCCATCCAAAAGTTTTTCACATTTACACAAGTTTAACCCTTCCTCTTTTCAGTTCTTATACAAAAGACTACAAACTAAAATTTTAAATGGACAAACATTGAAGATGTGTGGAGCAGGTCTGTTCTTATAGTCAGATTAAATGGCGATCAAAATAAGATAGGTCAAGTATGGATTTGTAATACAAGTTTAGTTGTTAGTGAGATTACTCATATATTCAAATTTCACTGCCAGCCAGAAACATTTAATACTTGAATGATTATTAATTAGAGATAGGCATATTGTAGGTGCAGACTAAATTTTATTTCTAATTTGCAGAGAAAAAGCATATTCAAACACAAGGACAAGAAAGAGATTCATTAGTATCCACCAAGTGCAGATAAAGTAAATGAAGCAATATGTTTTATAAACAGCAAAATTAATTGGTGCATTTTGCAGATCTCTCCATCCCTTTTTGAGTTAGGAGCGGGAGAACAAATCAAAAAGATCTGTCTCATAATTGAGAGGGTAGTAATAAAGGGAAACTTTAGCTCCTTTCTGTGTTGTTTCAAAGCATAAATTACCACTCATGGTTTAGAACGCAATGCATTAGACCAACATCATTCGTTAGAATATAGCTTATCAAATACCAGAATATTTGAGCTCTACCTTAATTTCTCAGAGCATATAATTTCTCACCTCCAGGACGTTGTAGACCACATAAAGCTTAATTGTTGCTTGTCCACGAATCATATGATATATCAAACTGATATCTGAAATGGAAAATGATGGAGAGAAAGGAAGAAAGTCAGCATTACCCCCAATATGTAGTAAAAGAGGGTCATGGAGAAAGAGAGAGAGAAAGGGAGAGAACGTCATAAAGCACCTGCTTGCTGTAATAGGGTTACTCCGCTGATAAGGACAATGAAACATCCCAAATCACATAATTCTGCTGCTGAAGGTTTCTTGAACTGCCTGCCAAAAGCAGGGTTAAATAATTCTGCAATACCTAAATTATGCATTACTATAAGTTCCCCATTGAGAGAAAAAGTAAAAGAATAAGAAAGTGCACATCAACCAACACCAAAGGATAATAGAGATATGCAAAAATACTCTCCATCTCCCCATAGCACATGCATTGGGAGAAATTTTCTCTCCCTCTTTTTTTTTTTTTTTTTTTTTTTTCGTTGATATTCAATCTCTTAACTGCGAAGATTAGTTTGTCAGTTAGAATGTCTTGATACACTTACGCGCATATCCTAGACGCGAGTAACCTATTATTCCTAAATATGAAAACTGAGAATCCAGCAACCACTGGTGATTATTTCAGAAGGAATACCATAGAAAGAGTAACTGACCTTGATTTAAGAAGTCTCCAAAACATCAAGGTAATTCTTGTTGGCATGATCGTCAGAAGTGACAGAAAGGAATCCAAGCAAACAAAGAACCCAACATTTATAAGCTGCAAAAGCACTTATTCTTTTATTGTTTACACATTTCATAATCCAAAAAACCCTTCATTCATGAATCATAAAAGACATATTAAGTCCGAACTTTCTCATCCTTCACCATATTAATAATACAAGTATTCAAGTGCAGGCACTCCTCTATGAGTAAGGAGTAGCATGTGGGCTCTGTTTTCCATCATTGCCCTTGTCTGCAAACAATAATCCACTGACGTGGCAAGGGTTTTGCTTTTAGTCTTTAACCTCTGTGATGAATGACAAAAATGCAGTTCTTCCTTTCATATAGTGCTTCAAATCTTTCTTCACCTGGATTAACAGCACTTTTTTCTTGTTGTATTGAATGTATTGAGAATATAACATGCAGGCTAGAAATGTAAATAAAAGATATATTAGAAGCATACATCTAAAAAATTTCATATCCTATCCTCCATCACTTTGGGAATTGTTCAGCTGTAAAAGTGTTTCAGTTCATTTAAGACCATGCAGCATAATTTTGCTCCTCCAAATATAAGACCACTCCTTTCCACATACATTAACCCCTACCACAGCACAGAATGCAAAAAGTTATAAACAAACAGCACCATACATGATGGATCATCTCTGACAAATGATTTGTGCCAAAAGACAGCATCAAATGACAGAATAACTGGCTTTCAATTTCTTCAGGAATAGGCCATAACAACAAAAAACAACTTACCAATTCACATCGCCATGGCAACCTGAATATGGTATCATATACTCTTTCCCGTTCTTTCTCATTGCTTGGGGAGATTGTGCTCCTTAAGGAGCTTCCTCCATGCATTTCTTCCAAGAAGTATTTCACCGGCGACTTCTCCAACGGATATGCATCTAGATAGCCAAATATAGACAGAGTTAATCAGACTGTAACAATATGTGTGTCTTCCTGTAATGAGCCAAGAACAAGACTTCATTCACATTTTTTGAAATATCAAGAACTAGATAGCAATAATGCTTATACCCACTTTCAGACATTACAAACTAGAGACAATTCATTACAATGTAGGTTGGATGAGGTACATTCATTACAAACTAGAGACGAAAGCAGTTCTAAACTACTAAAATAAATCTGAGGAAGCTACAGTCATTTCTTCACTTCAGCAGTATCTTCTCCTATGATATGCCTGCAGGTTAGAACTTACCCAAATTGGAATTTCACTATGTTAGGACTGTAATAGGTAAGGCCCCCATTCACAAGGGCTTTGCTAATACCACATCATGGAAACACTTAACGTTTCTTGTTCTCTTTGCTCCTTTAGTGCGTGGTTTTGATTCAACTATATTCATTTACTCATATTTTTTTGGTAATTCCAAGAACAACTAAAGGATAAAAGCAAGCCTAGTAGGACATGGATGTCAATTGCTCTATTTTCTTCTCCACTGTTTCACTGAGTACTTGTCACAAGCTATAGAAATATCAGCCAAGCAGGAATCACAGTATTGCTGGCAGACAAGCAGCAAACTTCCTCATTCTTCTACCAAAAAAGAATAACAAGTTAAACGAAACACTTCGACACGGAGTTCTAAATCTGAAAGCATATTTAAGCAGTAGAGAAAGAAAGCATCTCAAGAAACATAATGATGACAGTATATGGCGCTATAGAATCAATGATAGATATGTTCCCCACCTGTCATCCAATTAGTAAATAGCATGATGTTACAAATTTCAAGTGACAAAGTCTGACTTCAATTGTTGATTAGTGCTGATAAAACAGAAACAAAATTCTCAAAGTCAGGGCAAATGTGGTCAGAAGCATCCGACTCAAGCATGTATTTTACAATCTTCTTATGAAGCTATGGCCTTCCGACATCTCGTATACCATGAACATATGCAGATCAAATGCCGGCATTTTCATACGCTATCTCATCTAAGTTTGCCAATCCAATACTTTATCCACATTCAAATTACAATAGCTATACTACAGTATAAGATCAGATTCATAAAGAAACCATCCGGATTGACAGGAAAAAGTTTTGATTATCACAGCACAAATAAAAAATTAACCCATACAATCTTCTGTACAATATGTTCTACGGACAGGTTCTCACATATTTCTATAACCTCCAACGTCAAAACCAAAAAAACAGACATCAAAGCGTAAAAATGTACTTCCCTTGGCTAGTTTCCCTATTCCATTATCGTCTTCCTTCATAGCTCCATAGCTATCGGAATCTCGAGTAATGATAAAAATATTTATCAGTTTCCTAAAGGGTTACATGATTTCTAGCAGTAATACATCCAAACAGTATGAATTCTTAAAGATTCAAATGCTAAAACTTTTTACTTTTTTGACTGCAAAAACTAATAATAACAACAAGGGTCATGAATACCAGATAACTATAGGGAGAAATGAACTTACGAATCAGGTCTCCAGTCATCAATTTTTTCCAATCCAAAGATTCTTCTTTCTCCAACTTCCTCCCATTCATCTCAATTGGCCGTTGTTGTTGTTGTTGTTGTTGTTGTTTCTGCTGCTGCTGCAACACTTCCGCTTCATTTCCTCTGTCCCTCTCTTCCTTCAGATTCCTATTCTCATTCTCATCACCATAACTACTCATAGTCTCCTCGGGCCCCAAGGACGCCACTGATGATGTCATAACCTCAGTTTCACTTCCCCCACTCATTGCAGAACTCACATTCCTCTGCCTCAATCTCGGACTCGGAGTAGCCGTACAAACAACAAACCTATCCCCTCTCCCCTCCGGCGCCTCCAGCACAACAGCCGTTTCAACCACACTTTGAGTGTAACTTTTAACCCTAAATCCATCCTCCAAGCAGCTCTGATCCATTGCCTTTCCGTCACGGACAGTCTCCGAAAAGTCTTCCGCAATCGAGCAGTTCTCCATCATGGATTTTCTTGCTCTCTTTTTCTTCTTCTTCCTCTTCGGGCTCTGGCGTTCCACTGCTCCGCCATTTTGGAGAGGATCCGAGATGGAGCGGGGTAAGGAAACCTCGTCGGTTTCGGCATCGGAGGTGGTGAGGATGTCGAAGGAGAGTTTCCGTCCGGCAGATCGTAACGCCATTACTGTGGATTAAATTCAAACTGAAATTGGTCTATAAATTTCAAAATTTCAAAAAAATTACAAAAAGAAAAAACCTCAGTGAATTCAGTCTGAAGAGGAAGCACTAAATTGTATTTTATCGTTAGTGCGAATGTATGAAAGCGGTTGCGTTAGTAAGAAGATTGGAACTGCGTAGTACCGCGGTGACGATGTTAGACAAATAATCAAATGCCACCTGTTATTTTGATTATTTTATGTTTTAAAAGAATTTTCTATTCACAAAAGCATACGATACAAATCCCATATGATAAGCCTTTCTAACCAATTTCGCGGCTTTCTTATATAGAACAACAGCGTAAATATTAAAACGAAGAATTGTATTTATATTGAATTATTTTTAAATTAAATTATATTAAAAATTATTAAAATAAATTTAAAATAAAAAATAAAATATTTTAAATTTAAAATTCAAAATTACTAGAAAATTATGATCAATAGATTGGGGGTTATTAAGCAAAAAGCTTATATATATGTTCAGGCCATTCTACATTGTTATGAAGTGGAATGTCACTTTGTTTCCTATATATTTAGGACTCCAAGAATTATCTCTGGCAAGAAAAAGAAAAAGTTTAAAGATTGGAACGGCTCAGTGCAAGGTGACATGCTTTGACACATTTTAAAATGTCACATTATACTTTGTTTTCCTTTTGACAGTATATTACCCTATTATAAAATGAGAATAGGCGATAGATATTTATCTAATGAATATGGGGTAAATCTTTTTATACGTAAGAAATTAGACTAAATTCTTTCGATGTGCGAATATATTTTAAAATTAAAAATATTAAAATTAAATTTTTAAAAAATATATTTAAAAAATTCTTTTTATCTCTCAAAATATTTGTGTTTAGAGAAAAATTAAATAATATAGAATATTAAAATTTTATTAATTTAAAAATATCCAATATCTTCTTTCCTATCTTAAACTCTTAACATAATTTCTACCTCTTTTGTTCCTCTAAATATAAAACTAGAAGTAATATTGATTATGTTGAACATACTTCTTTCAACTTTTTTAAAATCTCTAATTCACATACAAATATCACTGATATCTTTTGTAAAATATAAATAATATGTACCAATTATTAGATTAAAAAAGATTAAACTTATCCAAACATTTATTTAGTTTGGAGAAACTCCTTTATTTGCTTTATTAATAAATTTTTCTTTTCTGTTTTTCAAAAGAAAAAACTTCCTTAATTGAGAGAAATTATAATTATTAGTTATTTTTTACTGTAATTTCTAATAATATTTTTTAATTAACTCATTAAGTCGGATAATGAATGATTTCAAAAATGATCTCAATTGATTACTTAATAAATAAATTGAAAGGTAATGTATCCTACGATTTTCTATTTCTTAGGCTTTTTTTGAGGGGTAAATCAAAGCAAATAAAAAATTAAATAAACTACTAACATTAAGGTTTAAATGAAAGTTCATTTATTCCATTGCAAATTATATAGTGTTTATCTGTTTTTTTTTCTCCTAATAAGTGGATAATTATTTTGGTATAATAGTTTAACAAATATAAGCAAGAAAGAGGTTGAGAGATGCAAGAATAAAATATAACATAAAATGAAAGAGAAAAGTATGAATTAGAAGAAAAAGTAAATAAATTAGAAAATAGTGGAAATAAATTCTATGAGGCATAACATTATGGTACCACCAAACAAAAGAATCCATAATACTAGAAAAAAATAAAATAATAGAGTATAAAACTTAATGTAAAATTTCAGGCCTTGAAGCTTGTGATCAAAAGTGAATGAAACAGACAACTCTAGTATTTTAAAGACAGAAAGAAAAAAAATTGAAGTACTTACATCCACTTATAAAGCACATTCAAATTCCAAATTCGAAAAACTATCATGTAGGCAGCAAATCTGATCCAAATTTTAATAACATTTTCGTGTAATCAAATAAATAAATAAGATTCATTTGCATTGCTTAAGAATGTACTAATAAAATTCGCCAAAGAAATTATCAAATCTTATATATTATAAAATAAAAAACATATTAGATATCAAGTGAAAAAGTTCAATTTTAGGGAAGAAAACCCTCAAATGAGGTTTTAGGGAGTTCAATCAAGTTAAAATAGATGCATTATTTAATAAAAAATAAAATAATTCTAAAAGAATTTATAAAATACACCCTTAAATGCTTATGGAAAACTTAAGTCAAATGAAAAAAAATTAAGAAAGTAAAAGAATTACATTAAGGAGTGAGGATAAAAAGAAAAAGCATAGGGGTTAGAACTTTTTGATATGATGAGATTTGAGTAATAATTAAATCAAAAAAAAATATGAAAGAAGTTGTTACATTTTAGTAAAGAGAATAGAAGAAGAAAAGAATATGCAAAAGAGAATAATGATGATGTGCATTATGTGTGGAAGAAATTGACAGACATTAGGAATTAGTTTTAAAGAATTTAATTTAATTTATTAAAATATTGGGTTAACCGAAAATGATAAAAATAAAGATCATATTTGTTAACAACTATTGAATAATTAAGTTTTAATTTTACAAAATAGTGACGATAAAAAGAAAAATATAAGGGTTAGAACTTCTAGATATGATGACATTTGAGCAATAATTAAATCAAAAAAATGTGAAAGATGTGGTTACATTTTAGTAAAGAGAATAGAAGAAGAAAAGAATGTGCAGAAGAGAATAATGATGATGTGTATTATGTGTGAAAGAAATTGGTAGACATTAGGAATTAGCTTTAATGAATTTAATTTAAATTAGTAAAAGATTGGGTTAACTGAAAATGATAAAAATAAAGATCATATTTGTTAACAACTATTAAATAATTAAGTTTTAATTTTACAAAGTAATTGTATATACAAAATTTAATTTTCTAAAAAATATAAAATTTAAAATTCAAGTTAATATATAAGTAGTTTAAAATTATTTTTATAGGTTGAAAATAATTCTAACCAATTAGAAAATTTTAAAGTAATAGTTAAAGTCTCATACTTTTACAAAGTAACTTAATATATGAAATTCAAAATTAAAATTAAATAGATTGAAGTTTTTAATATATTAGTTTGAAGTTATTTTAATAGATTGAAAATAATCCTAACCAATCAAATTTTTAAGACTAATTAAAAAAGTAAAAACTCTAAGAAATTTAGATAATTAAAAATTTATGCTAATATATAAATATTTTAAAATTATTTTAATAGATTAAAAATAATTTGAACTGGTCAAAAATTTTTAAAGTAATAATTAAAGTCTGTTATTTTTATAAAGTAACTTAATTTACAAAATTTAAAATTAAAATTAATGTATAAGTTAGTTTAAATTTATCTTAATAAATTAAAAATGATCCTAATTAATTAAATTTTTTAAGACTAATTAAAAAAGAAAAAATTTTAAAAAATTAGGATGAGAGGTTTGGAGTGAAAGAAATTGTTACATTTCTATAATATATTAGCGTAAAATCTCGTGCTATACACAGATATTAAATTTTTTATTTCTAATAATAATTACTGAAATATATTTTAAAAAAAATTACAACTATGAAGCAAATTTATGTGTTTAATAAAAAAATTATTCACTTAGAAGTAATTGTAGGTAATAGTGAAAAAAAGTTGTAAAAATAAATATGCATGCTCATTATTACGTGTATTTGAAAATAATAAGAAACTTTCAGCGTTATTTATTTATCATTCTAAATAAATAAAGAATTACATAAGAAATGCCGCAACGTACCTGTACGGAGGATAAAGTGATTAAAATTTTAAATATTAATTTATGAAGTTATTTATAAAAATAAGAAATAAAAAATTCTTAAATAATTATGAGCTCTTTAAAAAAAAATTTGAATCCACCTAGTGAGGATACCTACATGAAGGGTGAATGATTAAAACTTTAAATTAATACCTCAAAGAAATTTTTTTCAAAAATTAAAAAACTTCCAGATTATTGCTCAATTTTTTAAAACAATTAGTGCTCTCTATCCACCAGAAAGAAATCATAATTTTATTATACTTATTATACTTCACAAAAATTATTTCTTTCTTTTAATTCACTTGATGAAAAGACAAAAAAAATTAAAAAATTATCGACCATTACATTTCATGTCTAATGTAATACAAAGTCATGTATATTCTAATGCACAATGTTTTAATAGGAAATTAGACACTTTATCCTTAAATTTTAGCATGCGAAGGATAAAATTAGAATACTAAATACCAATAGCTAAATAGATAAATATTTCTAAAATCATCTCCTCAAAGAAAAAAAGACTTTTGTGATCAAAACGAAGTTGTTGGAATATATGAATCTTCAAAATTTGTAAAAAAAATAATAACTTACTAAATTTTTATTAAAAGAAGTAACAATATACATTAGTCTACAAAATATAATTAAAACAAAAAATAAAAGGTAAGAAAGATGTAGAAAGAGAAAACATGAATAACAGAGAAATGCAGAGAAAAAATAGACTGGTAGAGACTTTTCAAGAGTAATTTTGACCTCCATACAGATTCTAAATGCAAAAGTGGTATTCTGGACAATTATAGAGGACATTCTGAAGTTTTTAGAGTAGTAAAGTTTGTGTCAATCGGAGTTCATTTGCCTACCCTGCTTATGCTACAAAGTCACATATTCTGTATTGTGTTCTAGTTTTGACATATTTTGGTAGAATAATCATATCGTGAGTTCTAGATGCCCAATTGCGGTGATTCAAATTTCTATAGAAATCTAAGATCCTGATCTACAATGTTTATGAAGATATCAAGACCTAGATCAGCCAATATAATGCTCTGAATTCACCTATAAATTAAAAACAGTGTCACAGTCGTGCAGCAGAACCTTGCACCAAAACTGGGGGCAAGCGACGCCTTTTGGTGTGATCCAAGCAGCGCTGTTTGTGTCGATCTGAAGCTGTTTTTGTGATGCTTTTCTCTCTCTTTTGGGGAGATTTAAATACCCCTTTAGGGCAAAAACAAGGCAGCCGACTGGAGTTGGACAAAAATAGCTAAAACACAAGAAAACTCTCTCAAATCCCATCCCAAATCTTCATCTTTGTAAGAGAAATCAAGAGAGAAGATTGAATCTTTGAAGAAGGAGAACATCCATCTTGAAGATTCATGGAAAAAGCTGCAATTTTCTCAGCATCATAGTGACGAATTTCAAGCCTTGAAGAAGAGAAGATTTCACCATGAAAATGAGCAATTCTTTCTATTTTTTTATTGCTTTATGTTCTATGAATTGTAATATGTTAATTAACTAAGTTCTTGAATACTTGGATGGGTATGAAACCCTAGATTTTACCTATGTGAATGAATTGTTTCCTTGGTTGATTGAATTCGAATTTCTTGTGGATTATTTGTGGGTTTGAATGGTTGAATTGATTGAGTGGATTAATGATACAAAATCTGAAATTGTTTCACTTGGAATTGAGAAAGGAAGGGTGACTGACAATTAATTCATAATCTGAAAATTTTCACTCGGAATTGAGAAAGGAAGGGTGAAATAGACCATACACAAACAATGGGGATGATTTAGGTGACTAGAGATAAAAATCTAAACATCTTCTTGATAATTAGAGAAATCTAATTGGAAATTCACAATTCTTAATGCATTTTTGGGTTGATTTAGTTAGAAAGAGATTTCAACTAATCAATCTAAGAGTGAGAATTTCATCTAGAGATAGAGTGAGTTCTATCATTGGAATTTCATCAAACATAAGAAGTGAAATTTATCAACCAAGGGACATTTCTATCACATAGGTAATTCTAGGGGGATTAACCATCCAAGTATTATTTTCTCTATTGAATTCGCTCTTGCAAGCAAGATTTAAGTTGGTTTAACTGTTAAGTTGGATTCCTTTTCCTAGTAGTTATTCAAAATATTTTCACAAACAAAATTTGCTAGGCTAAATAATAGAGTAGAAAGTGAGTAATGGTATTTAACCACCCCCATGGATACTACATTTGAATTTACTTGCCATTGTATTATTTATAACGATAGGCGCACTTGCCTAGTGTTTGTGCGCAAATTGTTAGAGATTGTAATAAAATTAAGTATAAGGGCATAGAAACAAAACACAAAAATATACAACAATATATATATATATATATATATATATATATATATATATATATATATATATATATATATATATATATATATATAGATTAACAAATTACTAACTTAACCAATGTCTTGACTCACACTTTGTTTTCCTATTGGGTGGATTACCTTTTTTGTTTTTCTTTTCCCCCATTCAACTAGTGAACCACGCAAAATAAATATCCTGGGAAAAAAACTTTACCCAATTCAAGGCGATATCCTTATCTATAGTACAACAATTGATTATAATTTCGTAAACCAATTTATATTAGAATCAATAGTGTAATGTACTTTGGAGAAAATGACGTAGATAATAGTCTTTTCATTCTAACAATATATATTTCTCTTCCTCCAATACTCTCAAATCTTCAATTTTAATTTCTAAAATTTTTAATTTATTTATTAGTTAAAAAAGTTATCATTGGCTAATAGATTTTTTATGATAAAATAATATAAACACTTTAGTTTATCTTGAACAAATCTCCAAAACTCTCAAATCTTCAATATTAATTTCTAGAATTTTAAAATTTTTTATTATTTAAAAAGTTATCATTGGCTAAAAAATTTTTTATTATAAAATAATATGAACACTTTGGTTTATCTTGAACAAACCTTTTAATTTAAATCAAATTACTAATGATTTCCCACTATCTCTACATAACCTCATATACTGCCACTTTCTCCATAAACTTTACATCAGAATATTTTTTACCGTTAGATCCTCTTATTTTTTTCTGATTAGGGTCTTCTATTTTCAAATTGTAGAGGTAATTATTTCAATTCTTTTTCTAATATAGGTTACTCTTATTTTCTTCATTTTCTCTTTTATTTTAATGTTTAATCTCTGAGTTTGATAAACAATGTTATAAATTTGATTTTCTATATCAATGATCAATGCATCTCTTATTGTTCAGAAGATGCTTATGAGTTTATTCTTCTTAGAAAGGATTTCTCTTTCTTTAATTTGTTGAGAACTTCTTTATGTAGAGATGAGATGTTTATGAATTTATTTATTCTTATAGAAGATTTTTTTTTTTTTGTGTTTTTGGCGTAGATGCCAAAATAGAAAGAGTGTCTCATACTTCTTCCTTTATCATGGAAAAAAATGTATGAGTGTTATAAACATTATAGGCATTAGATACATTTAAGATATTTCAATTTTTCATTCAACTATGTGTTTTAACTTTACTATTTTTTAAATTTTAAAACGTGCCTTAGAAGTTTTTTTAGTTGTATCATGCAAAATGAGAGATATGTAATTTTTAAAAAGTTTTTTAATATATATTTTTCTTCTTCAATATAATTCCATGTAATTCTTTTTTAAAATAACATTTTTTTGAAATTTTTTAAATGTTATGATCGTAAAAAAGTCTGAAAGTTGTTCATAACTTTTATATGTAGTTATATATTTTCTCATTTTTTGGCAGCACTTTTATTTTTAGCATCATTCATGTTTTCTCTCTCTACATCTTATATGCCTTTTGTTTTCTTTTTATTTTGATTGAACTATATACTCTATTGTATATTTTCAAATTTTTTAATAGAAAATTAGTGAGTTTTTATTTTCTTTGATAGGTTTTGAAGATTCAAGTTTTGTTTTTATTTGTTTGGGGGGATGATTTCAAAAATATTTATCTATTTAGTCACTGGCATCTATTACACTAATTTGAATCTATTACTATTTAATTTGATCATTCATTTACTAAGTTTTAAATATAAAAGTGTCTACTTACATATTAAAACTTCCATGGCCTCGTAAAGAAATACAAGTGCCATGTTATATATATTACTCCCTCCAATCAAAAGTAAAATTTTTATATTTTTATATAAAATAATGTTCTTGTTGGAGTGACTATTGATGCTAGAGCGGGAACTCAGGAGAGAAATTGGAGTCATTATCAAAGACAAGAATTGGAAAGCTCTTGTAGTTACAAGCGCCAGTGCTTTCAAGTTATGGATGTTTTTGTTTTGCTGTAATGTTGTAGTTGCATTTTTTTTTTTTTTATTGAGAGTAACCTCTTTTACTTATTTCAGCATCAAAGGATCTTTTTCAAATATGTGCTTTTTTTCTAAAATTAAGTTTATGTGAAATCAAGATTACTTTAGTTTGAAACCTAAGGGTGGGATTGCATACAGTTTATATCTAAAATTTTTTATTTTAAATTTTGTAAAAAATAAAAATAAATTATTTGTGAGAGAGAAAATGAGACATAAAGTGAAAATTTTATAGGGAGTTTTGTAGCTAAAAACACTTTGAATGTGTTGATCAATTGTCTAATCATTATATTCTTTTTTATAGGTTATGGGCTTTAATATAAAATAAGAATAAATATTTTCTTTTGTCAAAAGAGAATAAAAAATTTTAAATAAAAACTCATAATAATAAATTTAAAAATATTAATATTTTCATCAATTTCTTGAAATTTAAACTAATAATATATTTTACCAATTTAAAAAGAAAAAACTTACTTTAATTACAAAGTTATGGGTTTATTGTTTAGATTGCAAAATTATGATTGATATTACCTCTTTGTTGACATTATTTTTTTAAAAAAAATTATTTTACCAATATGATATTTCTAAAAGTAATGATTTATTAGTGATAAAGTGGTAGTTTAACGGCTAGAAATACTCCATACAATGCCATAGGATGTATTTGGATTATATTTGATTAGAAGAGTTTTATTTTGAATTTCATAAAAGTAATTTTTTTGTGAGATGAGAAGCGAGATTCAATTGTGTGTTTGATATTTTAATTCAAATCACATCAGTTGTCCCCACAAAGCAGTACTAAAAAACAAAAAAGGAGATGGCAGAGCGAGCTGAACCAAAAGTTATAAATTCAATTTTCAAACTTTAAATTTAAAATTTTAACTTTTAACGAGTCGGAATTCAACCTTCATATTTCAATTTTATTCAAATAGCCCCAAATTTCTACAAACGGATATTATTTATATTTTTCAAAATTTGATTTCAGACTGAGTTGTGGTAAGATATGTTATTGGGCCATTTGGTCCAACTTAAAATCTACCCATTTAAACTGCCCAAGTCTAGAGTCCAATCTATATGTTAAAGAGGGATTTCCCTTCGGGGAATTTCACCCAATTCAAAACCTACCCATTTCCAACAGCACAAATCCAGAGTCCAAACAATTCGGATTGCCTTCCGCTGGGACATAATCATATTACTTCTTATAAATAATTTAATTTTATAAAATTTAATAAAAAAGTAATATTTTTACTTTTATTTTAAATTCTTTCGCACCTATTTCTTTTTCTATGGATAAAAAAGACTCTAATGTCCATAGTTATAAAATTAGCTAAATCCACAAATTATCAATGGGCTAAAATTACTTAATAAAAAATACTAAAAAATCACTATAAGTACATAATAAATTTTTGATTATGTCTTCTATTATTATTATTTTTTTAAAACTAAAGACAAGATTGCACAAACTTTAAATTGAAGAGATAAGATTGAAATTTTTAAAACATCTTCTCATAAACATTTAGATGCATAAAAAAATCATATAACTAGAAAGCTTTTATATAGACGATTAGTTGTTATTATGATAGTAAGTGGCCCCAATTTTCTTATCATGGAAATAACAATGCCATAAGAATTAAAGGATATTTGAGCCCATTGATAATGTATGTGATCAACTGATTTTATAACTAAAATATTGAAGTTTTTTTCTCTATAAAAGAAAGGAAGATGAGTAAAAGAGGTTAAAATGATAATGAGAATTGTTAGGGATTCGGGTATTAGCACACACGCACAATCTATACTGCAGAAGAGTAAAGAACACGAGACACAATGATTTACGTGGTTCGGTCGATGTGACCCTACGTCCCACTGAGCCGCAACTAGAATTTTTTCTATTGCTTTTCGCCTCTCATCCTCAGTATAGAATTTCAAGTACAAAGTGTTATATTTATAGAGACTAACTAGGGTTTCTAACTTAGGCAACAATAAACATAAAACAGGCCCAATTAAACTGAGCCCATCAAGACTCCACAACCCAACAATCTCCCACTTGGAGGCTTGATAATCTTCAAACTGCCATCCGCTGTGAACACTTGTACTTCTTGCAATCTTACTCGACTCTCTTGGTTGCAGCGACCTTCTTATTAGTCAATCTGAAGGCCCGTTGAAGCTCCACCGAGCTCCAACACATCAGTCATGGCTAGAACTGCCCCTGATCCCTTCTCTGTCTCTACCGGCTCCCACTGAAACGAACTGTCGGATCCTGAGATATCCTGAGAATGAACAACACTCTCCATATTCAGCAAGTAATCCCTCGGAGAGACTTTATCATCTGGAATATTAGTTCTTTTAACCCATTGTTGTCCGAGAATCGAAACCCCGAAGCACTACCCGTGCTCCCACCGTCACGAAATCTTCTAATTGGTTTAACTCGAACTCTTCCACGCACATTCACTCGAATCTTCACTTTGGCTTTAGGTTTCTCACTTGCAAAGCAAACCTTTTTTCGCCCATAAGACTCACGTGAACTGACTTTGTTTTTTCTTTTGAATTGGGATGGTCTCTCCCTCAAATGGTAAACTGACCATGTACAACGAACCTCTCTTTCTTCCTCGAGCCATGACTAGATTTCCCTTAACAACTTTCCACTGCTCGTTCCCGAACTTAACCTCATGTCCTTGTTCATCCAACTGCCCTGACGAAATTAACATTTTCTTCAAATTTGGAATCACCTCGACATCCTTCAAAGTCCATGAACCGATTTGAAGTAACCAAATCTATATCACCCATGCCCAGTAACTTCAAGAACATCATCATTCGCCAGCCCTTACCTTACCAAAGTCTCCTTCTTTCGATTCCGCAATGCTTCACCATTGTGGGTAGCATGAAATGAAGCACCAGAATCCATGACCCAGGAATCCACCATGCTCTCTACACCGCAGATCAAGGCATCATCTTCTGTGTAGTCTTCTGCATAGTTCGCTTCTTTCTTTTCATTAGGACACTGATTCCTAAAATGTCCCACCTCTTTACATTTCCAACAGGTCACATCATTCCGAGCCCTAGATCGACTCCTTTTTCGTTCTCGCTCCCACTACCTCTGTTATTCCTTCTTCCTCTCGCCAACATTCAACAATTCACTAGATGATTCACCCGAACTTCTTCGTCCCGACGTCTTCGCCTGCAATAATATCCCGAATCCCATCATAAGTGAGTTTGCTTTGGGTGGAACTAGTAATCGCCGTATGTGATTCCCTGCATCAGCTATCCGGCAATGAAGATATCGGTAGTAAAGCTCTGAACCTCATCCTCAAATTTTATATCGACCGACCCAAGTCTGGACAAAATTGAGTTCATATTATTGATGTGCACTGTTACTGAATTTCCTTATTTCATCTTTGTGTTCACCAACTCTCGAATCAAGAAAACCTTATTAGCTGCTGATGGCTTTTCATACATATTCTCGAGCGCTTTCAACAGATCTGCCGTTGACTTCTCCTTAACGATGTTGAACGACACGTTTCTAGACAGCGTCAATCGGATCAACCCTAGAGCCTGCCGATCCTTGAGCTTCCACTGCTCCTCGGTCATGGACTCCGGCTTCACCCCTGACAAGGGTTCGTGAAGATCCTTCTGGTACAGATAATCTTCAATCTGCATCTTCCAGAAACCAAAATCGGATCCATCAAACTTCTCGATTCCAATCTTCGTACTCTCCATCTGCATAGATCGTGGTGAATTTCTCCTAGCTCTGATACTAGTTGTTAGGGATTCGGGTATTAGCACACACGCACAATCTATACTGCAGAAGAGTAAAGAACACGAGACACAATAATTTACGTGGTTCAGTCGATGTGACCTACGTCCACGGGCTGCAACCAGAATTTTTCTATTGCTTTCTGCCTCTCATCCTCGTATAGAATTTCAAGTACAAAGTGTTATATTTATAGAGACTAACTAGGGTTTCTAACTTAGGCAACAATAAACATAAAACAGGCCCAATTAAACTGAGCCCATCAGGACTCCACAACCCAACAAGAATATCATTTTCCAATTCAATGTAAAAAATTTCAAATTAAATCGGATACAAATAAAACAAACATTCAAATATATTTTGCTTACATAACTATTAAACGTAAGGCGATTTTATTAATATATGATGATTTTTAAATAATTTTGACGTTTTTATTTTTCAAATACTTTATAAGATCTCAAAATTTATTACATAATATTTATTTCATTCTTTTTCTACATAGTGATGGATGAATCAAATTCATCGTTTTATCTAAATTGTGTTGCTATTAGGTTCCATCACTTATTTAAAATTTTAAAAATTAATGAAAAAAATCAAATCTTAAAAATTACAATAGATTGTCATCAAATTTTAAATTAATTTTGAATTATTTTAATTGAATTATAAATTTTAAATCTTAATATAAAATTTAAAAAACTTAAAAACAAAATTAATAAAATAATATTTATTAAAATAAAATCTTATTATTTTTAAAAATTAAACAGAAAAAAAAGAAAAAGAAACTTGGGCGCCCAGCTTGGGTGTCAATTTTTTTTTTAAAAAAATTATAAAACAATATTTTGCATCAATAAAATTATCATGTGTTAAGCAATCTCTTTGATTATTCGTTATGATTTTGAATTGGAAAACCCTAATCGTGTTTCTTTTTTTTTTCTCGACATTCAACACTGAATCAAATCCAACCTAAATTTTCAAAAGCAAACCAAACATAGAAATATATTTAAATTTAGATATTTGATTTTCTCCAAATAGTATATACTTCTCTATCTATAATTCGTAAGAAATTACTATAAGTCAAGGATGATTGACAAGTAATCATCAGTCAAAGATTTGCTCGGCTGGAATTTATATTTGTAGATACTTCAACTAGATAGAATTTGATTTGATTTGATAGACATTGCCAACACATTTTCACTCCCTTTCTCCATGCAAGAAAAGTAAACCTTTTTTTTTTTTACCCCCTTTCTCTTCTCATGCATGTGGCCCTCGCATTCCTAATTAGCTATCATCTTTTGAACATTCAAGAAAGTTAACAATAAATATCAGAAGTTCTAACACAATCTTTATTTGTTCTTGTATCATTGATTAGTTATTGAAAGTTGTTTTTACCAAAATCAAGAGTTCTTTGGCGCATATTCCAAATGATTTTTTAAAATTTGATTTATCAACAAAATAGAAAAAGGAAAAATCTCTCTCGAAATACTAGACACATTTTAGAAAATTATTTATTTTATGCTCGTTCTTAATTACTTAAAATAAATTACTTTAAGTAATTTTAACTAGAAGCTACTTGGGATTCTAGATTACATTTTTTCTTCTAATTTTAGTTTAGAAAAGCTTTAAAAAAATCTGATTTTTCAAAAGCTACTTCGGAAGTAATTCTCAAAATTACTTTTATTTTTTGATTCTGTCGAATATATGAATATAATATTACTTTTCAAACAACTTTGCTAAAAATTCATTTCTTTAGAAGAAGTTTTCAAAAAAAACTCCAACAAATGAGAATGAAGCCTTACTTCATGACAAATCTATGAAATATATGGTGTTCTAATTATTTATGTTATATGCACACATTTGTCTATTTATTTCTATAGGTATTCACATGCTAAAATTTTGGTCTGTTCTTAATTATTTATAATATTTTTGTATTAAAAATTTATTTTTGAACAGTTCTAATTACATATTCACTTCTTATTTTTCTTAAATAAGTTAAAATACTATAATTTTTAAAAGTTAACTGAAATGTTTTTTAAAAGAAAATTTACTTATTGAAATTGTTAAAAATAATACTAATATTTTAATTTTAACCGTAATTTTTTAAAATACATTTATTTTCTAGTAATTTAAAGAAAGATTAGCAATCGAGGAAAGGAAATTATCACTTGTTCCTGTGCCCGGCAACCAAAAAAAGACAGAAATCTCCGTGAAATTAGCAAAAAAGGGAAAAAAAAGTCAAGAAACTTTTGGCAAACAGAAAGCGGCGACTCTACCACTCAGGCGGCAACGGCCGAGATTGGCGGAATGCATGCCCATAACCCATCGGCACCGTTAACTGAAATCTCAATCAATTTTTCTCGGGTCCTATACCAATCATTCAGCGGCCGAAAATTGCCTTACCCTTTCCCGCCAATGGTAGCCCACTATACAGTGTGAACATATAATTTTAGTATTTTACGCAACCTTTGAGAAGATTTTTATTTTTTTTCCTTTTCCATTTCCAATTTCCCATATTTTCTCATATTTTTTCTCTCGTCACCTCAACCTTTAAAACCCTTTCTGTTCCTTCCTCTCTTTTCCCTTTTCCACTCTCTTTACCTAAACCTCTCTGCTCTCCAAGTCCCTCCAAGAAAATGGTCTGTAAATTTTCTTCCTTTTACTGTTCTCCTTGTTGATTATTCACAGCTTTATCTCCCGGATTTGCTTTTTTACTGGGATTTTTTGGGGTTTGTTTTAGGTTGGATGCACCATAAGATTGAAGAAGAGAAAGCCCGAGTGGGTGAGCAATTTGCTGAGGAGCAAATTTTTTGGTTCGTGTACAGTTCATCATGATCTCAGAAAGAATGAGAAGAATCTGTTTTGTATTGATTGTAGTCTTGGATTTTGCAAACACTGTATGACTTCCTCTTCTTCATCATCATCATCTTCTTCTTCTTCGTCACACTGCCTTCATCGGTGGCTTCAAATCTGCAAGTATGTTTATCATGATGTTGTTCGTCTCCAAGAAATTCAGAAACATCTTGATTGCTCAGGAATTCAAGTTAGTCTCTATTCTTCTATTCTTTTTGTGTTTTTCTTATATGATATATACGATATGATGCTCTTATATGATTGAATTAGATGTGGGTTTTGTTTTACCATTGATATTTATCTTGTGGTAATTAGAAACCAGTATTTTTCTTTGTTTCTAATGCTTTTAAGAAAGCATTTGATTTGCATTAAAATTCTAGATAGAATTAGATAAGGCAAAACAAGTCAAATTGGTTTCTTATAGTTATCTAATTTTGATCATCCAAAAATTTTGAAATCTCGTTATTTTTATTTGGCTCTTTCACATAAAGAAGATTCAATAATATCTATATCAAGTTATCGACAAAAGTTTCCTCCAATTTATGTGGTGACTTTAAACATGTCTTAATTTGCAAAGACAAAACATAATTTTTCAATTTATGTGGTGACTTCAGTGATCATGCTGTTTTCATTTGTAAGAAAATGAATTTAGGATTTTTAATTTTTCTTAGTTATTTAAATGATCTAATAATTAATGACACTAATAAAGTTATGAAAGAGATTTCGTTTCAAAAAGAGGTGTCCTTATTCAATTGCTTTTGCTTATGGTAGATAATGCATATTTATTGCTCATAATTAGTTTGATTAGATTTTATCTCATGATTAGAATAAGATACAATAAATTTTTTTTTGAGGAAAAGAATAAGACAAGCTTTGTTGAATTCTTGAAGTTAAATAATTTGGTTTGGGATTGAATAACTAACTTTTGTATCTTTTTTATAAAAAATTCACGGTCGTTTTCGTTCTTGAATTTTTCCATTTTTCATAAACAAAATTACACAAACTTTGCTATCTAAATACATTTGAGGATATCACTTCCAATAATTTGGTTTAAGTTATACGAGTGCAGAGTATGTAGATGTTGGGTAAGGTTTCTTTTATAATTTGGTTTTTTTTAGGTTTTTTATATGTAATATATATATCTATTATTTTCTAATTTAATTTTGCTTATAGACATACAAAATCAATGGAGAAAAGGCTGTACATCTGAACCCAAGACCTCAATCTAAGGACGCCAAAATTTCTAAGTCAAAAGTTGGTGCATCTTGTCAAGCATGTGGAAGGCATATCCAAGACTTGCCAAATAACTTTTGTTCTATCGCATGCAAAGTAAACCCTAAAATTTCATTTCTTCTTAATGTTTCAAATACTTGCTTTAAATATTCTGTTGTGCTGAACCTCTTCTACTGCTTTATTTGTTTCGATTTGCAGGTTTCAGTTGTTTCCGAGATTTATAAAGAGAGAAACCACAAAATGATTTCAATTCCACTCTCTGAATTCAAAAACCTTTCCTTGAAAGATAGCTATTATTTCGATCACCATAAGTACCATCTTCAAGACGATGATGCACCAGAAAACCAATCCTTCCTTCCTTTTGCCGAGTCATCGGAGATGTTTTGGTTGAGTTCTAAATTGAAACCCAATAAGCAATTACACAAAAGGAAAGGCATACCGCGAAGATCTCCTCTACATTGATCATTATTGGACAGCAATGGACAACGTTCACTTGGGGCTGCACAACTTCACTTGCACCGTGGTAGATTGGTATCGTATAAAATGTGTAAGGCCAAGCGTAGGTTTTGGTATTGCTAAAGCTCAATTTTGTTGTAATTTCGTGAAAATATACAATAATAAACAAAATAATATAGGTACACACGGATCTTTTTTTAATACATCATACATTTTTGTTGATATCTATTGTTTGTTATAAATTTAGCCACTTGTCCAGCGATTCGAGCAATATGGCTAATCTTCTAGAGAAGCAAAGAAACTTAATACAATCTATTCGATCCCTTTGTCTGTATTAGCCACATTATTATTCAGATAAATCACTCTCAAAAGGCTCCAATTTTGGATATTAGTTGTGGGTTAGGTGGTGAGTCATGTCCACAGCAAAGCAAGCTCTAGTGGGTGTATAGCAGAAAGAGGTGGCCGTTGCTGCAGCACTGGTGATATTCCATTTTGTACCTTATGTCTTGATTATTAAATATAACCATAAGAGAAATTTGCAGTTAAAGTTCTTTCTTAATTTATAAAAAAGTATTTTCCTTTTGTACTTTCTATTTTTTTCTTTATCTTCACTGGAATTGTTGTTTGCATTTTCTGTTCGTTTATTTGGTTGGTGGATAGTCACAAATAGAGAGTTTTGTCTTTCTTTGTCTTAATCTTTGTCTGGCGGTGATGGCGTCTCATGTTGTCCGTTTTCGTAGTTGTTTATGGGCAAAAATTTTATTTATAATATGTTTGTACTTCCAAGCAAAGGTGGCAGACAAAAGGGTCTTGAGAAAATAAAATATGGAGATTCTGGCAAAAAAGGAACAATAAAAGATATTCATTTTATAGCAAGAAACATTCTACACATGGCTGGCGAAATGGGGTGAATATGGAATAGAGGACAAAGAAGAAAGAAGAATAATGCAACTAACATGTGTTTTCACATGTATGACTAAGTAAACTTTTTGCGTGGTGTATTTAAATATTACTACTTAATAGATAGATAAATTGTAATGTGAGTGGTAAAATGGTTAAATATTTTTTATCTTTTGAAAAAAGAGATCTCGAAATTCTATTTTCAAATGAAACATAAACACTAAGTATACGAAAGAGTATTAATTCAGATCAGACTGTCTAATAAATTCAGACGAGGTTGCTCCGGTTTTAGCATTATCTCAAACCTTATCTTAAACTCTCCATTCTTGCAATGAAATTCTGAGTGAAAACTTGAGTGCGAGCACGTTTTTCTTCTGCTCCATGGAACACTTCATTCGACCAAAACCAAACCCCTCAAACCTCCATTCTGAAAAGAAGATCCCAACTATCTCCCAGCCTCAACATATCAACCCCAACCAATATTGAGCTGTTACAAGAAAAGGAGTTCCAAAACCGGACCTCCAATAATTCTCTCCATATCTCCCTAACCTAGAAGCAGTCACAGACTGCGTGTAGTGCAGTCTCCACGTAACAAACAGCAAATAGGAAAGGCGCTATAACACCGCTGTTAAATTAGTTAATTTGTCTGAGCTATAGTTCCATTGGTGGTTGAATGGATCCCTTTGTCTAAGCTTAATTCCCCTGTTGAGGATATAAAGCCTCCAGTTTTTCTCTGTTTCGCAAGACAAACAACGTTGCTGATTTGGTATACCCCCCCCCACTTTCAAAATATAAGAAAAAAAATAAGGGACATTTTTTCTATTATATCTTTAACTAAATTCACTAATATAATAATAGATGAGAGAATTATTTGTATGAGTATGAATAATTTTTTAAAAAAATTAAAATTTATAAAAAATTAAATATTTTTAAAAAATAAAAAATAGTTAAAAAATGTTATATTTTGAGACGAAATATAATAAGCCCTTTTTAGATAACTCCCAATAAATCTATCATAAGCGTTTTTTCAGGTTAAGCTTTGAGCGGCATCCTCTCCAGTTAGCCCATCTTTCTCCATCAAATGAACAGCTTCTTGGGCTAGGAGTATTCATTCGGATTTCAATTTGGAATTTCAGTTTTTGGTTCGATTTTTAAAAAAATTTACAAAATCAAAATATTTCGATTCTGTTGAAAATCGAAATTAAAAAAAAGAGAAAAAAAGCATTATAATAATGCGTTCTTGAGGTATTTTAATGCAAGAACACATTATGAAGTATTTTAATGCAATAATGCATTATCAAAAATGCGTTTATATATAATTTTTTTAAAATTTTAATTTTTTGATTTAAAAATAAAAATTAAAAAATGAACCGATTTTCACTGCAATCCGAAAAATCAAATTGAACCGAACTGAAATATTTATTTGGGTTCGATTTGTTTTGATTTTTTAGATTATACTAAATAATAAATATCCCTATCTTATGTTGGGCTACTACGATATGCCCCGCACTTTGACGTTGGCTTGTAAATTTCCCCATCAGAGGTTTCATTCTATTTGCCAGTGCTTTAGCCATTTGCTTCACAACTATATTGAACGGCAAGATTGGCCTAAATTTAGATACTCATACTTTCTCCTGTCCATATCGTCTACAAATTGAGGATGAAAATGATATTAGAAAAATAGTTTGATGATGATAAAAGATCAAAAGAAGTTTAGGAACAAAATTGGCACTACGGGAAAAGTTTGAGTAGTGTTTAGACTAATTGCCCAATTATTTTCTACATCTATTCTTATTTTCTCCGTGCAAATTTTGGTTGACGATGGAGACAAGTTAGACCCAAATAAAATCAACCTTGATACAGACTGCCTAAGTGAAATAAATGGCCCAAATGCGGGATAAGTACAGCCCATAGCCCCATACCCCTCAATGGTGCAATGAACAATCCTAGATGAAAACTTGAGTAAACTAGAGGGACATAATTCAAGAATAAAGGGTACTTTCTCTGTTCGGAAATATTAGTTTTACTAGCCAAAATAGCCCCAGTAATATACGAGTACATAATATTAATTAAAAAATAATAAATTATTATAAAATAATATATAAATATTTATATTAGTCAAAATATGACTAAATTGTCAAAATATAACTTCTAATCATATTTAATTTCTTTTTCCTATTAGATTTTGAGTTTTCATAAACTCTTGTATTATGAGCATATATATAAGGTCATATGATGATATTAATAAAATATGCATATTAGTCTTGATTATTTAGTTATACTTTCTCTCTATATTCTATCTTATCTTTTTCTTAGTTTTATATTATTATATTCCAAACTTATTGAGTGACGCTTTTACTTTAATTTTGCATTATCAACACTTAAATTTATAAAACGTTATCAGCACGAGACTCTACCATTGTATCTTTGAAGTTTACATGAAGTCAAGAAAGCACAAGTCTCTGCCACCGAAATTGAAAGCTTAATCAAGAGAAAAAAGATGTATTTTTTCTATCTTTGAATTCCTATGGCAAATCTTTCAAAACTCATTTATTTTTTTTACTCTTGATATTTATAGAAAAAAACTATATGTAATAGACATTATATGCTTAAATTTATCGAGATGTAATGGGTCCAACAGAAACCATTATTGAAAATAGTGTATCATCATCTCAAAATCGTATAAAAGTCATGATTTTTCTCCACCATAATTTTCATGAGGATCTAAAGGCAGAATATCTTATCATTAAAGATCCACTTATTTTGTGGAATGATATAAAAGAAAGATTTAACCACCAGAAGATGGCCATTCTACCAAAAGCACAGTTTACTTTAAATTTGTAAGTGAATGCATTAGAACCAATTAGTTAAGGATAACAATTGAAAAAAATACTTATTATTTGCTTCTTTCAAAAATTTTAAAACAAAAACACAATGAGTACAAAGTTGTTGCTTTGCCATATTAATATTATTATATTTAAGATAGATATTCATACAATCTATTAATATTAAAAAAAATAAAATCTTTACAATTGCTGGGGAAGAGGGCCCATACACTAACAATCCCAAAATTTTAGTAAGGGAAAAAAGAAATGAATGCAATTGGGCTCACCTAAGGAATTCTGCCACAGTGTGGTGGAATTACTCAAGGAAATTGGGGTACAATTCACCTTCAAATTGTACTCCAATGGGGTACAATTGATTAGCAAATGTTGTCAGCTTGTGGCGAAATTTGCAAGCTGGTGAAATTTGCGGAGGAATTCCGCTAAACAGTGGCAGAATTCCTCTACAAATTCTGCCACTCAGTTGGCGAAATTGAAGAAATAAAATGACCGACTTCAAAATCAGTCATTTTAAGTAAAATTATAAGTAATTTGATAAACTAATATTTTTTCGCAAAGATTATTTATCATTGTTTGTAAATTTAAATTTTTTTGATTGAATGCTTTAAAAAATTTTAAAAACTCTTCGAAAATACTATAAAATAATGAAAATTTTTGCACTACATATAGTTTTAAAAAAATTACATATAGTAGTGCCCATCTTTTATAGCCAAACATTTTTTAAAAAGTAAAAGTTGGTGTGAAATTGGATTTTATTTTGGTTTTTTTCATTTTCCTATCGCTCATATTCGTCCATTCAGGACCAATTCGCAATCACATAACAGAACCTTTCAGCAAACTGCGTTTATCATGAAGAAACATTCTGGTTTTCATGGTCTCGAAAAGAGGCTCCATTTGGAACTTCAGATTTGCAATGAAGCGGACATTCTCTAAACAAAGTTGTTGGTAGTTGCTAGAAATTAATCTTAATTATATATTAATATGATATTATCTGTTTTGAGTTAAACCTTTACGAATTTACTTTTAAACATCTTTCAAAAAATCTCACACACTAGTAGTATTATTTTAAATATTATATTTTAAATAATTTTTTTAATTTTATATGTGAGACTTAATTTATAGTCGATCGCACGACATAAAACGTGAACTTTTGGCGACGGAGCAAACAACAAACTGAAGAGTTATGATCAACAGCCAGCTAGCAGACAACATCACGCATACATACGCAGTGCACTCCGATCAACTACTTAAGTCGGTATGCATATCCCAGAGGTGACGTCCAGTCTACAATATCCGCACAGGCATTCGTTGTCATTCCTGCACAGAGCTCCATGATTACACTACAGAAGTTTTCTTGATGTGTGGACATTCTCTGTTGCTCGCATTGCTTGAAATGTGGCTTTGGCTACAAAAAATAACGTGTAGTATCCGATCTGATTATCGGATCAGATTTAAAAATTAATTTGATAATTTATATTTTTTATTTTTATATGTATTTTTTAATAAAAATTTATAACTTTTTATAGTTATCAAATCAAATAAAATTTACAGATCAAATCTAATCCTATAATACTAAAAAAATATACGTGCATGACTGTAATCAAATTCTTTGAATGGTTGACAGGCACGAAACAATAGCGTTACCAGTGTCATGGTAATTATTTTAAAAAATACACTTAATATATTAAAAATGTATTTAAGTTGTGTTTAGTTGGAAGAGTTTTAATCTTGAATTCATAAAAATAATTTTTTTATGAAAAGAAATGTGAAATTTAATTGTATATTTTATTAGAAGAGATGCAATCTAAATAAACCTTAATATACAAATAGCAATGTCTAGAGAGAAAAAGATTGCAGCTATCAGGAGCAGACAAAGAGGAAGGACTTAAGGAAATCTCTCCATGCTTTTCTTGAACTCAATAAGACATTGTCTAATGAAATATATTAATATATATTATAAATATGTATATATATATATATTATTTATTATACTCTTTATTAACCATAATATATATTGAAACTCTTTTTGCAACCTTAATTACATGTGAGTTTTATGTTTAAATTCCAGCTAATTATAGTGGTCTTGGAGGGAAGGTAGTTTAAATTGGAAAATTAATAGATACATATTTGCTAATTACTAATCAAGGCCTCCGCTTTTCCCATGCTTGGAAGGGATGAGCCTGCAGTGTTACGGGCATCGTGCTATTCATTAACAACAAAAAATAAAGATACACCCCAAACACAAATATACAAATAGCAATTTCTAGAGAGAGAAAGAGAAAGACTTAAAGATTGCAGCGATCAGGAGCAGAGCAAAGAGGAAGGAGTTGAGGAAAGACCTCTCCATGCTTGCTTTTCTTGCAGATCACCGAAATTAAGCTTGTGAGTGTGAGTAACTTCAACTTACGATTAATCGGAAATTATATGGAGAAATCCAATTAAATAATTAGCAACTTGCTGGCTGAAAACGTATTTTCTCTCCATGGCGAAGGAACAAAGCTGAAGTCATAACTAATATTTTACTAAAGTCATAACTAACAAGAATATAGTATTTAGCTCAATACTTGATGTAATGGCTGATGTTGATTAAAGTTAATAGGAGCCCAAGATCTTTCCAAAAATTTCAAAAATTCAAAATGAAGTTCTTTTTCTTTTTTCTAATAGTAAGATAAGAAGTTCAAAGCATTAAAAAAAAAATTTTGCGATAAGATTGGTAAGAAGTACTTCTTATCCGGCAATAGGTTTTCGATTCGATTTACATTCCTATCCCCATATAGAAGTAACAAGAGAAATTTGTTGTCTATTAAGTATTAATCAAAATTAGTGCCCTTGGGTATAAGGATAGTGGGGATACTGTTTTTTTTTCTTTCACAACTCGGAAACATTACCAGATTAGGTCACTGATAGATTATTTGTAAGATTTTGGTATTATTGTTATTAATCAAATACTGCCCTTGAGCATCACGATGGCCGTGATATTGTTTTTTTTTTTAAACTAACTTCAGTAATTTACCTATTTGATTTTTTTTTATAGGGAGTACATGAGTACATGGGCCACACTACTGGTGAGATTATACATATCAAGCATACAGTTACAAGTCCTATTAAGTAAGAGTGTTCATTGGTTTGATTTGGAAAAAATTCGACTTCACTATTTGGAGAAAATTATAAAGAAAATTATTTTTTTATTTTTTAAAAAATTAAACCAACCCTAATTTACCTTCAAACTGAATTTTCTCCAAACCAAAATATTTTGATTTGGAAAAAACTGAAATATATGAAATTAAAAATTTTAAATTTTAAAATTAAAATTGATTATACTCCAAAATTGATTATAATCTTAATTAAAATTTAATTTAGTTTGGGTTATTAGTCTTCAAATAGCATTTGTAAAAATATACAAAAATTAAGTATTTTTATCAAAACTTTATTAAATTCTTTAATTTTAAATTAAATTACATCTTTAACTTAATGTTAAAATATTTATATAGTTAGAATTATATTGAATATTTAAATTAAAGTAAAAATTCTAAAATACTAAATCTAAAAGTTAACTTTAGCTGGCCAAACAGATTGGGCTTTTGTGCTTCAATGGAAGACTTTTAAAGCCAAAATAAGTTAATGAAGTTTCGTGAATTCTTTTTGTCTTTATTTTTCAAAGAAGTACCCTTTTAGTTTGGTGTTTGTCAATTGAATGACCATTCTTTTTTAGTTGACAATTGAGGATAAATTTTGAATTAAAATGAACTTTGGTTCATCTATCGACAATAAGGGAAGGAAACTAGGGGTGTTTAAATTGAAAAACTAAATTATCAATTTATTTTGCATTTCGGTTTGGGTTTTGAATTTTGATTCCGATACTCATGAATTAAATTACAATCCAATTTAATTTGTATTCATAAGCACATCAGTTGGGCATCTCTATCATGAGTAGTTAAATACTAGCCGTGCTTACCTAGCAAATAAATAAATAACAAATAATGCTTGGCTAATAAATGAGGGATTAAAGTTCTGGCCATATATATATATATAGGGCCACATTAGACCCTTGATATAGTAACACTCGCATTTTGGTTTTTTGTTAATTGGACTGGGTTAATTTAAACTAAGTTGTACTGACGATTCATTGGGCCCTGTTAAGCTTACCCTATCATAAGCCCAATCCAAGTTTGAAACTGAAAAGGGCGCAAAAAGCTCTGTTTTTTTTTTTTAAAAAATATTTGGCAGATAATCTCCCTTGTGCACATTAAGCATTATTAAGCTTAGCCATATTAATAAAGATAATATACTTATTTAATATATTCAAATTATTCTCCTTAATACATGATAATTTTTACACACTGTTGTCATTTTTGTATAATTTTAAATCCTGATCTAAAATTTTAAATAATAACTACAAATTTAAATATTAAAAGTAATAAAAATATTTATAAAATAAAGCAACAAAGTAATAGTTATTTTTTAAAAAAATAAAAAAATCAGAAGAGAAAAAAAAGGATAGGGGCCTATGCTGCGCACCAAACTCTCATTTTCTATTTTAAATAATAATAATAATAATTTATTATAAAAAATTATGAAAGTTTAAAATTATCAAAAAGTGTCTTGTATCAATAAAGTCATCTTTTGCTCAACAGTTCTTGTAATTTTTTATTGTAGTCATGAGTCTAGCTTTAGTTGAGATTCTAATTTTTAATAAAGTAAAATTTTCCATTTAATTTTATTTAATAAAATTAAGTTTCTTTTTTTGGCACTAGCACAAAGCACGTGCAATATTTGCACGTGTTAAATATTTCAAAAGTTAAACTTGTATTGAAATTTTTATTTAATATAATTATTTTTTATACTTATTTAATTTTTAAAATATTAATATTTTATTTTTATTTTCTTGCTATTATATTTTTTATTTTTCATTAAATATATTTGCATTTGAGTTTTAGTAATCATAATTATTCCTTATGTCTTTTATTGTAAAATAACATTATTTTCTCTTTCTCCTTCTTTTTGTTCTTGCAAAGATAGAAGTTAAAGTATATTTATTTACTCTTAATTATTTCATTTGTATAATATTCTAATAATAATATTAATTATATAATCTATTATATAGAAGTTATATGGTCTATTTATATCTTTCATTACATTATATTTTTGAATTTGAAAAAATTTATAACTTAAGTTAAAATATTATTACTTAGTAGTTAAGAACATAATTAAGAACTTTTCTATTAATTCTTTATGTATAATTATAATTTTTTATTTGTTCATCTTTTAACTCATGTAACTCCCACATAGCACTTATGATTTAAATTTTTAATAATAATGCTAATAGTAATATAACAACAACAAAAACAATAAACTAATAGAGTACTCTTCTTTTCCTAAAAAAAAAAAAACAAAAGAGTACTCTTCTTTAACTAATGTAACTCCCAAATAACTCTTATTTTTTATTATTTTTTATGTACTCCTAAATAATTAGTAGTTAAGAACCTAGTTAAGAACTTTTCTATTAATTCTTTATATATAATTATTATTTTTTATTTATTCACCTTTAACTCATGTAACTCCCACATAGCATTTATGATATAAACTTTTAATAATATTGCTAATGATAATATAAATAACAACAATAAAAATAATAAACTAATAGAGTACTCTTCTTTTCCTTAAAAAAAAAATTAAAAGAGTGCTCTTCTTTAACTAATATAACTCTTATATTTTTGAATTAGAAAAAATTTGTAACTTAAGTAAAAGAGTTAAAATATTATTACTTAGTAATTAAAACCCTAGTTAAGAACTTTTTTATTAATTCTTTATGTATAATTATTATTTTTATTTGTTCATCTTACTCTTTATGTAACTCCTAAATAATTATAATTAAATTAGAGTTTAAATGATGGATTTATATAAAATAATTATATTTGTACACTTTGTGTGCTTTTAATGTCATATGGTTAGTCCATCAAAATAATACTAATTTATTTTTCTAAGGGCATTTTAGGTAATCCAAAAAAGGAAGAAACAATTAAGTTTAAATCCCCATGACCTCTATCCACACTTTTAGAATAGTATATAGATTTATCAAAGAATGCCACAAAATATGTCAATGTATTTGTGGTATTAAAAGAGTGCCGCAAATTATATCGTTAATATATTTTTGGCACTCATGAAATGTCACCCAAAAAAAAAAAAAAAGACACTACATTCGCTGATTTTTTTTTTCTGAAGCGCCACAAAAGGTCAATTCTTCGGTGGCATTTTTCTGAGGCAAACAATTTGGATTCAAGGGGTGCCTATTGTGAAGGCGAAGGCACTTATTGAAAGCCACTAAAGGTCCATTTATGGTGAACAAATGTGGTCGTCGCGGTCTTGATCAACAAACCATGCGAAACTTCATTCAAGATGGTACGAGATAACAATGAAAAGCAGACATTTTAGTTGCCGCGAATTTTTCAACCAACAGAACTAGCCTTATTTAAAGTATCAGAAAAACAGCACAAAACAGAGGCAAACACTTTGGAATTAAAGAAAGCAGCAAAGTAACGAGAGAACACCGCGGGCAGGGCATGCAGAGTGATTACAATGGTTGGCATCGACCAATCAGAGTACCCTGGAATACACAGTGTCCGCATTCGCATTGAGTGTCGTAAGTGCAGGTCTGCACCGAGTCACATGGTCGCAAAAGTTCTCTTGATGTCTGCACAGCCTGCACTGCTTGCATGCGTGGGAGGGTTGAGACTGCAAATAAACAAAAACCATGTTATTCATTAGAAAAGAAAAAGGAGAAGAAATTACCGACGATATTAGAAACCTTAATATTCGAATATCAAGGGAGACAGAAAGGGGGAGAGAGAGAGAGAGTACTAACAGATTGCAGCAAGCAGGAGCAGAGAAATGAGGATGGACTTGAGGAAAGACCTATCCATGCTTGCTTTTCTTGCAGATGACAGATATTAGATTTCTTTGTGTGAGGATGCATTCAATCAATCCCAATTTATAGGGAGAGTTTCCATTAAACAATTAACAAATTGCTGTCCAAAAAATTTAAACAAACACAAACTGCAAAGATACGATATCTCAAGTCTGATTATACATATTTCAAGAGTCAATTCCCTTGGTATATTTGACATATTAATTAAACCATACATAATATGATGCCAGATATTATCCTATCAGACATCTACATCGGTAGCCTCAGACTCTTCATGAGTGCTATGCACAACTTGAATTGCAAATTGATCGTGCTTTTTGGTGATAAACTAGCATCAAGGTACAGTTCGGTACCTGTCGCATCTAAACGCCACCGCAGCCCTGTAAGGGTTGGTTAGAGCAGTGGCAGCCTTCCATGGCTACACCACAGAATTTCGTTTTTTTTACGTAAAATTTAAATCCAATATAAAAGGCTTTTTAATATGTCATTAAGCCTCCAAAGTCATAAATGATAAATCCATTTAATTTCTTTTTCCATAACCACGAGCTCAGGCTCTTCAAATATATATATATATATACACTCACACTTCTCCTATGTATGGAAATTAATCCTTACATTGCCAATAACATGTTTAACACCCTCCCCCAATGTTTGAGTTCTCAAATTAAAGTTCAAGTTTTTCCTTTTTTCTCCAAAGAAAAGAAGTTCAAGTGTAAAGAGTAAATTATTGCTCTGTGATAATTTATTAATTGAGATCTCTCGTCCCAAGTAATCAGTTATGGTTTGATGAATAATTTATTAAGCCTTTAGCTGATAAATTTGTGGATTGAAATGTCAAATATAAGATCTCGGCAATTGAACTTTTGGATAAAAATTAAATTGTTGGGTTTTCCTCAAAGCATTTTCTTGACAGATTGATTAGGCAGTGTTCTTGATTTTGTGGTTGTGTGTAGATTAAAGTTTAGGGGAAGGAGTTTTTCTGTTTCTCATGACATATGCATCGAAAGACAGAATGACCTTTTCTATGTCTCATGTTTAAATTTTGTTGGAAAACAAAAGGAGAGAATTTTACATATTATTACTATTACTACTACTACTATTATTATTATTATTATTATTATTATTATTATTATTATATGTTGAGGCAAAAAAAAATCAGTCAAAGTTTTAAAAAGGTTCTATTCCCCATACACTATTATACAGAGCAATGTACATTAGTTGATTTGGAGAAAAAATTTAGTTTCACTATTTGAAAAAAATTTTATTTTTAAAATTTTTTTCTTCTAATTGAACCAAACCTAATTAATCTTCAAATCACATTTTCCCAAACTAAAATAATTTCAATTTGACTAAAATCAAAATATAAGAAAAAAATACTATGAGCTATATAACAAAAGAATCTGAAACAGTCCAAACTCTGTAATAGTTTATTATATTATGGTTTGAGTTTATGGAATGAAACAATCCAAACTCTGTAATTGTAAACAAAAAATTTTGATGGTATAACAAACAACCTCATTAGGGAACCTGCAATGGCAGGTTTAGTATGAGACGGATTAACCAAATCTTGCTTCTTCTCATCAACTGTCTCATAAAGCACCGACTTATGAGTTGTGTCCTAAAAGGTAACTTTTTTACGAATTATTTTTATATATTTAGATTTAATATATATAAAATAATTATTCATTCACGTTTCTATTGTAAGTATAAGTATAATTATTTTCCTACACTATAAAGAAATGATGAATAAAACTTAATTGTTTTCCTTTTCTTTCTTATTTCCATTAACTTTTGAATCAAAACGAGGTATATACCTTTCTAAACTTATTCAAATCTCTTTCTGACACTTTTTTATTTTCTTCTTCATAAGATATTTTATTTTTAAAGAAAGTGACGAAAGATAAAATATTACCTAAATTTCTTATTCTTGAAATCATTCATTTTGTCCATAATGTCACATGAGCTTCCATTTCGTCCTAGAAAGAAAGAAGATTATTCCAAGCCCATCATTTTCCTTCTTCAACCAACGCATTTTTTACTCCCTTTCGGTGGAAAAAGTGCATTAACAAGAAGCAGATGTCTTCAGTTTTTGCCTTCTCCCGTGAGCTTCTCTTTTGTATCAGCACTCACCAAAAGCCACGTCGCAGAGTGTCATTCATTCATAGAAGGATTACAGAAACAAAGCAAGGGTATGTAGACAAATAATTGACATTTGTATAGAGTTTTCTGGTCCTTTCAGGTGGTGTGCGTTGGGACAAATAAAGATAATATTATAAAATAAATTTCAAAATAAATATTCTGTACTATCAAGATTAGTATGACTCTCCTAAAAAAATTTTAGTATTGATAAAGTGAGAATTTATTAATAACCACTTAGAAAAATAAATCTGATAATAAAAATATTAAAAATATTTTGATACCAAGATTTAGGTAGAAAATTCCAAAAATAGGTAAAAACTACGGGTCAAATATTGACCGATACTTCCACTATAAAAATAGGGTAACAAATCTTCTTTTAGATGTACTAGAAGGTAACACAACTATCTTCACCAAAATAGGTAGATAACAAGAAAAGAGATAAAAAACAAACTCACAAGAAGAATATCAAAACCTCACTCTATTTTCTTCTCTCTTTTCTTTCCTTCTCTCTCTTTCTTTTCTTTCTCTCTTGGTGCAATTGTATGCTTCTAAACTTGGCTATTTATTGGTGAAATTTAGCCACCATTTCTTGACTTATCCTACTCCAATTTTTGGCCAAACAATTTAGCCTCCATTTTGAAATTTTGACTAGCCTAACTTCCTTGATTTTGAGCTTCAATTTTGGACTTTTGACTTCAATTTTGATGGCTGTTTTTTTTTTTTTTTTTAGTTGAAACTTAACAAATCTCTCCCTTTCAACTCATTGAGAGAGTTCCACCACACCAGCTTCTTTTCTGCAAAAGTCAAAATTTTCTTTTGACAATGACTTGGTCATCATGTCTACACCATTTTTGTCAGTGTGTATCTTTTCAAGGAATAATTCCTTTGACTCCAAGACATCTCGGATCCAATGATATCGAACATCGATGTGCTTTGATCGAGAATGAAAAGTTGAATTTTTGCAAAGATGGATTGCATTTTGACTATCACAAAAGAGTTCATACCTTTGTTGCTTCATTCCTAATTCCTGTAGGAACTTCTTCAACCACAAGGTTTCTTTGCATCATTCAGTAGCTGCTATATACTCTGCTTCTGTAGTAGAAAGAGCAACACATTTTTGTAATCTACTTTGCCAAGAAACTGCTGCACCTCTAAACTTCATCAGATATCCTGACGTGGATCTTCTGTTATCAATATCTTCTTCCATGTCTGCATCTGTATAACATTCTAATACATATTTTTCATTTCCAAAATATAGATAATATTTTGTTGTACCTTTAAGATACCTGAGTATCCATTTTACAGCATTCCAATGCTCTCTACCAGGATAAGAGAGAAACCTGCTGACTATGCCAGCTGCATGAACCATATCTGGCCTGGTGCACACCGTAGCATACATTAAACTATTAACTGCTAAAGAGTAAGGAACCTTCTTCATATCTTCCTTATCTTACTCACTTTTAAGACATTACTTCGTACTGAGCTTGAAGTGACCTACTAGTGGAGTACAAACCTTCTTGGCCTTGCTCATGTTGAAAAAGTCAAGAACTTTCTCAATATACTTCTCTTGAGACAACCAAATTTTACCATGTTGTCTATCTCGAGTAATCCTCATTCCAAGAATTTGCTTTGTTGGCCCTAGGTGTTTCATTGCAAAAGACTTGGTTAACTCTTTCTTTAACTTGAAAATTTTGGCAGTATCATGACCAATAATTAACATGTCATCAATATAAAATAGGAGGATAATAAAATCACCATCAGAAAATCTCTTTACGAACACACAATGATCTGGTGTAGTTTTACGATAGCCATGTTCCGACATGAAAGAATCAAATTTCTTGTACCACTACCTTGATGCTTGCTTCAACTCGTACAAGCTTTTCTTGAGTTGACAAATAAGGTGTTTCTTTCTTTTGACTTTGAACCCCTCTGGTTGCTCCATGTAGATTTCTTCTTCAAGATCTCCATGAAGAAAGGTTGTCTTTACGTCAAGTTATTGAATCTCCAAGTTCAAGCTAGCTGCTAGTCCAAAAATAACTCAAATAGAAGACATTTTAACTACAAGAGAAAATATTTCCTCAAAATCAATACCTTTCTTTTGATAGAAGACTTTCACAATCAATCTGGCCTTGTATCTTGGTTTGGAAATATTTTCTTCTTCCTTCAGCTTGTAGACCCATTTGTTCTTCAACGCTCTTTTCCTTTAGGAAGTTTCACCAAATCATACGTATGATTGTCATGCAAGGATTTCATCTCTTCTTGCATAGCTTTTAACCACCTATTCTTACTTTCATGGTTTACATCTTCTTCATAAGTCTCTGGTTCTCTCTCATCAGTGAGCAGCACGTACTCTTGAGTATTATATCTAGTTGAAGGCCTCCTTTCTCTGGTGGATCTCCTAAGTTCTGGTTGTGGTTGTGGAACTGGTGGTACTCCTGGCTCAGCTACATCATCATCATTGTCTTGCTCTACCTCAGCTCCCCCGTGCTTGTCATGATTGATTTGTTGAGTTGCTGGTTCTAGGTTGACTGGAATTTCTGGATTCACTCTAGATTTATCACCTTTCTTGATGTCTTAAATGGTTTGATCTTCAAAGAAGACAACATCTCTACTTCTAATCAATTTCCTATCAACAGGATCCCAGAGTCTGTATCCAAACTCTTCATGTCCATATCCCAAGAAAATACATTGTTTGGCTTTACTATCAAGTTTAGACCTTTTGTCTTTGGGAATATGAATGAATGTTTTGCAGCCAAAAACTCTTAAATGCTTGTAGGGGACTTCATTCCCTGTCCAAACTCTTTGAGGAATATCACCACCCAGAGGAACTGACAGAGAAAGATTGATCAAGTGGGCTGCTGTTCTCATTGCCTCACCCCAGAAAGGTTTTGGCAGTTTGGCATTAAAAAGCATGCATCTGATGCATTCTGTAATTGTCCTATTCATCCGTTCAACTACGCCATTATGTTGTGGAGTCTTTGGTACACTTTTTTCAAGTCTGATGCCATGACTCCTGTAATATGCTTCAAAAGGGCATCTGTATTCACCACTATTGTCAGCCCTGACACACTTCAATTTTCTTCCTATTTTTCTTTCCACCTTGACATGGAAGTCTTTAAAAACATCTAGAACCTGGTCCTTTGACTTCAAAGAAAAAAACCATACCTTCCGAGAAAAATCATCAATAAAGGTTACAAAATATAATGCATCGCCAAGTGTTCTTTCACCCATATGACATACATTAGTATGAACTAGCTCCAAAGGAAATAATTTTCTAGATGGAGAGAATTTATGAAATACAACTCTATGTTATTTTCCAACTAAATAATGAGTGCAGGATTGAGACTTATACTTTTTACATCAGGCAGAAGTTGTTGTTTGACAAGTCTCTGGAGCCCTTTTTCACTCATGTGGCCAAGTCTTTTGTGCCAAAGGTTTGAGGAGAATTTTGAAACTGTATTTACTTCTCCGTTGCTCAGCTTTGCTTTCATTACGTAAAGTGAGCTTACTTTTGTACCTTTAGCGATGACAAGATTTTCTTTTGTCAGCTTTCACTTTCTGTCGTTGAATTGGTTTGCATAACCTTCATCATCAAGCTTGCCGGTGGAGATGAGGTTGAGACGAACATCTGATACATGTCTCACGTTCTTTAAAATAGTTGACAACCTGTACTGGAATTAAGGTGAATGTCTCCAATACCAATTATTTTGCAAGAGCCATCATTTCCCATTTTTACATGTCTAAGACCTCCTGGAGTGTAAGATGAGAAGAATTCTCTGTGAGAAGTAACATGATTAGAAGCTCCTAAGTCAATAACCCAGTCACTGTTGTGACATACTAGGTTAATACTAGAATCATCACAAACAAGTTCAATCTCATAATCAGTTATTGTGGTAGTTGTCTCTGAATTTTCCTCCTTGTCTTTACCTTTTGTATTGACTCGATCTTTCTTCCATTCTCGGCATTCATTCTTGTAATGCTCCTTCTTGTGACAATAGAAGCATTCAACATCTTTTTTAGATTTGGACTTACCTCTTGATCTGTCATATCTGTTGTGGGGATCTCTGGACTTATTTCTCCCCCTTCTGTGATTCTTTTCTGCAACAAGTGCTTGAGGCTTCGGATTTAATCCTTCCGAAATTGAATTGAATTGAAAAAAATTAAGAAAATAGTTTGATTATAATTAAATTACTAAAATATTTTTTATTATTTAAAGAGGTTAGTGATTAGATGATTATGTTAGTAAAGTTTAAATCGCTTAAATCGTGTAAGTCAAAAAGATTAGTGGTAAAGTATTATGTTACTACAACTTAATCTCCATAAATTAAGAAGATTAGTAATAAAAGTTTAGGTAAAATTTTCTATTTTAAATATTTTTTTTAAAAATAAATATTTAATTAAGTACGGAGATAGTACTATTTATCAAAACGTGATAAACACTCAATCTCAAATTCCCCTCTCCTTTGTTTCAATCCAAACATGGGAAGCATAAAAGTTACCAAAATCTATTAGACCCAAATCAAGTTAATGATGAAAATAAAAATAATGATAATTCCTTTTTTGTTTGGATAAAAGTACTCTAAGCATTCAAAGGAAGTAGTAATGAAAGTTGCCATTTTCAGAAATAATACTTCTATTTAGAATTATATATCTATTTATTTTATTCAAAATGGATCGAAATGCAGAGAATTTTGGATCACAAAGAAGTATTTAAAAACAGTACTCACACGAGAAAGTAAATGTAGGGTTTGCAGTTTGCCCAGAACATGGTATCTGGGCATCCTTTCAGAAAATAAAAATTCACAAGTTACATGTTATGAAATAATATATGGATGTTCATATTAATCAGTTTCCTGAAGAGAACTGAACTCCCAAATATGACTCCTAATCAGATTTGATTTCCTTTCCCCATTAGAATTTGAGTTTGCATAAACTCTTGTATTATGAGTCTATATATAGGGTCATATGATGACATTAATAATATACAGATTTTAGTCTTGATTCTTGAGTTCTACTTTCTCTCTCTATATTCTATCTTCTTTTTTCCAAAGTTTTATATTATTCTCCAAATATATTGAACGACGCTCTTGCTTTAATTATGCGTTGCTACCACTTACATTCATAACATTACATTTATTCTCTTACAAATAATTTACTTTTTATGAAAATCAAAACAAAATATGTCAAAATAAAACTCAATCCACATAACCACTTTTATGTAAACATGTAGCTATTTTCCTTCTGTAAAGTCTGATCGTGGATGTTTGCTTGCAAGAAATATAACTGGATCTTCAAAAAAATTATGAAGCTATTAAATAAATAGAAAATAAGTTCTTGCTATGACATGCTTAGATTAGATTTTTTATTTCACTACTTATTATTTCATACAGAATTTTAAATTAATTATTGTAAGAGAAAAAATAAAGCTCAAATTACTAGACTTTTTCGAAACATAAAGCAAACAATTTTTGAGCTTGAAAGTGAAACCAAACGCAACAGCAAACCGAGTCAAGAAACCGCGTTGTGGAGCCAATGTAGCCAGCTTAGCTGGTAAGGACTTTGGCCCTCAACTTAAAGTTTGACGGTTTAAATCTCACCGGAGGCATTCAAGTTCCCTTGGGGCACATGCGAGTTGGTAGAACAATCAAGGTTACTCTCGTTGCCAGCGACAGGGTGGGGGTTCGACTCCTATTAGGAATCTGAGAGTTATATTGGGGAGATATAGTAGAACAATCTGCAGTTTGGAGCGGATCCTTTGTACGCAATAATGTACAGGGACTTTGGGAACTTGGGAGCCAGTTCGTGCATATTCCGCGAATTTACATACTCCATAGTTTAGGGGTAGGGTTATAAGATCCAGGAATAGTTAGGTATACCTTAGATACTTGAATTATCAAAAAAAAAAAAAAAGAAAGAAAAGAAACCTTGTGGTAAACAAGGAAATTGGGTAGCACTGTGGTGAACAATGGAAGAGAGCATAGGGATCGCAGACGCATAGAAATATATGCAAGAGTGAGGGAATTGACATTGACATGCCTCATACCTTATTTAATTTAATGACCGGAAAAGGAAGAGAAAAGCAACTCATCCTACTAAGTTAAACCTGCAGAAAATTTGGTTAACTATTTTACCATATTCTTTCAAGGATACTTCAGAGTTCAAAGTTCAAACATCATGCTATAGGGTGTGCTGTCACTGTAGCTATTGAGAGTTTTCTTCAGCTTAACTAATCTAGAATTCTAGATCGAGGGTCTGAAAGGATTCAAGCGATTCGACTACTGCAAACTCCACAAAGGCATTCATTTTCAGCTTCAAATTAATTCAGTGGCGGATCTAAGGGAGGGGGTTGGCCGTCGCCCTCCCAAGATTTTTTTTCTTTTTTCTTTGAAAACCCTTTAACAATATCACATTTTACCCCTCAAAAGTGTTTGAAAATTTATTATATTGTCATCTAATATATGTTTCTATATAGTTCGCCACCAACATATAATGTCTGGGTTCGCTCCTATTCAGATTTAACCCTTTTCGACTATTGATATCATGCACGCTTCTTGTTTTTTCTTTAAATTTTGATCACTTTGTTGATTTATTCTGATTATAGTTATTTGTTCTTTCATTTAATATACTGTCTTCAATAGCTCAACCATCTGACGGCTGCGTGCTTATATGGATGTTTCTGAGGATCCTTAGAGTGGACTTGCTGTATCATCCTATTCTAATTCAGTTCCTGATGTGGATGTAATATCTACGGTGGATGGATACAAGGAATGGTTAACTAAACATCTACTTGAAATCTATGACTCGATGGATCCTGCTTTTACAGATTGGATTGGAGAGCTGTTGGCCTGGTTCACATTTGAGTCTCAGGTGGACAGCACAAAAAGTTATGTTATAATCAAAAGAGATGCTCAGCAAACATATGCTGCTTGTTATGCTGCTTATGTGTCATTTGAGCTACTTCTCAAGCAGCTTCACCAACCAAGAGTGCATCAATATTTCAGAGCCAAAAGGACTATAAAATCTGTCCTTAAAATATTTCTAACATTATTTGATTTCTATTGTAAGGATCTCAGCATAGAAAACAATTGGGAGGTTATCAATTTAAAAGAGAACACCATTCAAGCTGCAGATTTAGCAAAAGATTTCGTGAGTTCACACATGGGTGAAATGAACTTTGCAGAGATAAAAAAGATTGTTATGATTGCAAGATTATGTTTATGCTGAGATCGACCTTCTTATGCAACGATTTTGTGGAAAATTTCCAATTATCACATCTTGCCTCACACATGCAGGATACGATGAAAAGCCCACAGGACGAAGAATTGGTTGGCCTGAGTGGGGATCTGCAGGAAATCAAAGAACGAACACTCAGTCAAAATCCAGTAAAACTTGAAATTATCCCTATCTTAGGGATGGGATGAAAGAAAATATAATATAGACATGAACCAAAATATGTCTCGCAGTCGAAAATTAACTAAAATGCGTACCTTTAGCCAATATTATTCAAGTAATTTCGTAAAGATAATACCTTGATTTGTACAGTATCGATTCTTCCATCTTTGTGTAGTTTTGTATGGGAGTCTTCTAGCCTATGCCTATCAATGTTAAAAAAAAAATTTGGAACTGATGGTGTTACACAGGCTTTATATAAGTTAGGCTAGAGACCCTCATATGATGGATACCAATTAGAGTTTCCTTTCATCAAGGAAACGTCCGGAATATATTCAAAATCATAACCAATCATATTTTTATTAATATTTACCTAATTTACTTAGATAAGAGAAAATATAGTAACTACTTATAATATGTGTGCCACATTAAGTTCTTTTTCTCAAGACCAAATTCTTACATGGGAGGGATCGGCAAAACAACTCTTGCAAGAAGAGTTTATGAGGATCCGCAAATCACGTATAGCTTTGATATTCGTGCGTGGACAACAGTATCTCAAAAGGATCAGGCAAGGCATGTTTTGCTATGCTTACTAGAATCAATCTCCTCTCTCACTGAAGAATAACGTAAAGAAAGAAATGAAGACTTAGCCGAATGCCTATGTAGAAGATTAAAGGGTAGGAGGTACTTCATTGTGCTGGATGATGTTTGGGAGACAAAGGCCCGGGATGACATGAAATTGTGGTTTCCTGTTGACAATAATGCGAGTCGGATTGTACTAACAAGTAGACTTGCTGAAGTAGCTGTTTATGCAAATCCTACCAGCTCTCCTCATTGGATGAACTTTCTAAGTAGAGGAGACAGTTTGAAATTGTTGTGTAAAAAAGTGTTTGTGGAAGAAACTTTGCCCCCTCTGTTGCTGGATATGGTAGTGCAAATAGCAGGAAAATGCCAGGGACTACCATTAGTAATTCTTGTGGTCGCAGGGCGCCTTTCAAGGGTGAGCAGAACGAGAGATTGCTGGTTTAACATTGCAAAAAGAATAGATTATCTCATAGATGATGGAAGGGTAGATCAATTCTTCAACATTCTTTCAATGAGTTTTAATTACTTGCCTAAACGCTTGAAAGCATGCTTCCTCTCAATGGGGAATTTTTCCTAAGAATTTTGAGATCCTGGTTAAAAAATTAACTAGGCTGTGGATGGCAATGGAATTTCTACATCCAGAATCACAAGACAACATTGAAGAGGTTGCGGAGAAGTGTTTGGAGGAGCTCATTGGCAGAAGTTTGGTTATGGTAAGAAAGAGGAAATTTGATGGAAACGTTAAATCATGTGGCATCCACGATCTCTTGTGGGACTTGGGCAAAAGAGAAGCACGAAAAGAAGGCCATCACATTTTTGGTCGCTCCCCTTTGATGAATCATTTTTACTTCAGTAGCAGTGAAGGTAGGAGGTATGCAATGGGTCTCACTCGTACTCTACTCTATTTTAACCAATCTTTTGAATCAGATTGTCCTCTCAGCTCCACAGTATTCATGTCACTCACATCATTGGATATTATATATTAGTCTTTTGATCATTTCCCAGATGAGATAACAAACTTGATCAATCTGAGGTATCTTGCGTTGTCCACTTCTAGTGATATTCCTGATTCAATATACAAACTTCGTAAACTGCAAACCATCATCAATAATCAAGATTTGTTAGAGTCAGTCTTGCCGGAAGGAATATGGTTGTTGGCCCATCTAAGACATCTCCAGATAGAAGATTGCAGCTATTTGCCTGGTCCACCATGTGTTGAAATCGACGGAGGCCTTGTGTCAGTTCTTTGTGATCTTCAAACACTTTCTTCAATAAGCTCTGCTAGTTGCACCAAAGAAATTTTTCTAAAGATCCCAAATCTGAAAGAACTAGGGATTCATGAAACCAGAGGTGAAACCATAGAAGATGAGTTGTTTAATTGCCTCCGAAATGTTGAATACTTGGATAAACTCAGAAACTAAAGTTGTGTTACAATTTAGAAATTGATAAATCAAGACGGGTTCCTCATTGGGATGCGCTGAATATCAAAGAGTTAACGCTGATAGGAAGCTATCTGCCATGGGATGAAATGGATGATGCAGCCATGTTTCTCAAAATAAAAGATAAAGCCTTCCGAGGGCCAGAATGGAAAATGGATGATGCAGAGTTTTCCCATTTGAAGTGCCTGCTGCTTGAATCTTTAGATGTGATGCATTGGAGAGCACACAAAGATCATTTCCCTAAATAGGAATGCCTAGTTCTCTGGGACTCTGGCGAACTGTTCATGATCCCTCTTGATTTTGGGGAACTATCTACACTGCATTTGATCGAGTTGGATTATTGTAATTTTTCCACATTTGGTTCTTCAAGACTTATTCAAATGGAACAACTAAATCTGGGAAATGAAAAGTTTACTCTTTGCGCAGGCTGTGTGGACGGCGAGGTACAAACTTCCTTCTAATTGAGTTCCTTTGCCTGTTAATGATTTCCATTTTAGATACACTTCTTGATAAATAGTTTAGCAGACAATGAAAAACACTTTGTATGTGTTGTGAAGAATCTTCATATTGCTGTCCTTTTGCAGGTAGAAATCTGTGTTTTAACCATGGTTTTTGTTTACTTAACTTTGAGATTGAAGATGCAAAAGAAACACCAAAAAGTTATTAGGTATTTATGATTATCCAAAACTTGTGTACGTTTTATGGCCTAGTACGATGTTTTATGGCATAATATGTCCCACTTTTATGAGTTCACTCAAGTTTTTCTTTAGGTGCCTTGAGGCGGATGGTTTCCAGGGGTCTCTTCACGGGTGTACTTGGACTAGCTCTCTATCTTCATTTTTCATTTTCAGTTCAAAAAATAGGTGACTTTTTGGTTTTTGTAATTCAATCCTAACAGCCCCATTTTTAGTAGTTGTTGCACATGAATATATTACTCACTCTTATTATTATATATTCAGGATTGTTGTTGCTCAAATTTATAATACATTAATATAATAATAATGCTATTGGTGCTATCCTTTGTTATTTCTAATTCTTGATATTAATAGCCATAATCAGATGAATTTATGCGTATTATGTAAAGAAAAATCTACATTAAACATCAATAATTGAGAAATTTGGAATTCTAAATTTGAAATTTGAACTCTATTTTGCCACTTACCCTGTAATTGTTAATGGAATCTTTCATGGATATAGGGAAATTAGTGACATGGTAGTGCTGGTTGGTCCTTCTGTAAACTAGGACAGCTTGCCCCCTTGTTGTAAGCTTTTAATGCAATAATCCCCTCTGGAGCCAAGTATTGTAGGCAATAGGGTGGGTATCAAATGGAAAGATCTGTGTTCTCCGCTAGTTACGCTTGAAATGAGTCAAGTCAACTAGGGGAGAAGGAAAGAAACAGGGGGAGAGAGAGAATGAATTCAGTCCACAAGTGGGGCGATTCACTTAAGAATTTCTCTACCGAAAGAGAAAGGAAAGAAGACGAGAGGGAAAGGAGAGAATTAACTAACCAAACCACAATTTGCAACCAAACTTCTGCTCATCTTTTAAGTTCCGACTCGCTGGAATTGACATCTCAACCACAACACCGACCATAAAAGTCAACCAAGCAAAGATCATTAATGTTCAATCAAAACCAGCACAAATACGCAGATCAGGTAGAGATTATATCTTGCTTTCTGTTCTGATAGTTCCCCGAAATTCTCTTCGGGTAAATCTGGATCTTCTGCAGTTATGAATCGAACGAGGAAATTTGATTTGTTCCAAAAGTTCTTCTCTGCTTTCTGGTTCAAGAAAAGATCACCAAATTGCTTCTCTGATGCTCTTCTGATTTCTGTAAGCATTTCTTGTTCTGATTTCTGCTATGTCCTTCAGTAGCTGCAACCTTTGTTAATACTTATCTGTTTCTTTTTGGGTATCACCAGCATTATAGTTTCCAGTATAAATGGCCTGCAAGGGGTTTTATGTGCATATCTTTTCCCTCATATATCAGATATCTATACTTAGGATGTTTGTCTATTTTATATTAAAAGTGTAAATAAGAGTCATAGCGATTTATGTTTTTTTATTTTTTTCTTTTTTAAATGATCTAAAATGTCTTTTAGTGATTTTATTTTTGTTTCTTGGTGAAGCAGATTGTTGTTATTTGATGGTTCTGATCGAGTAGCGTATAGCATACTGTATATATTACACATCGTCTAACAAATTTTGTAGTCCCAAAGAATTCCAAAAGGAGCATTAGCATAAATAGCGGAAGTCTTCGCGTTACACGTGGGATCGGTCAATGATCTAATTAGTAATCTTGTAGACAAAACATCTATAGAAAAATTTTATATGTATATTTTAGTTATCATATTATAATTTATAAATTAATATAAAATTAAAAAAATAATAGATTAAGAGAAATAGATGCCAAAATTATAAATTCAATACTGAAAAATTACAATATGAAATTGTCATTATAATTAGGTGTGATTGGATAGATTTTGATTTTGAGATTTTTATTTTGAGTTTCGTAAAAATTAAATTATTTGTAAGAGGAGATATTAGTCCCACACTTAAAATTTTGGGTTCGATTTGTCCAAGTATACCCTATATTATTTGGATCACAGATATATAACTAATTTGTTCAATATTTTCTTGACGTCTAAAAAACTTAATATCTAATCTGATTCTTTTTCACATTCATCGATGCCAACCTTCTTCACACACATAAATTGATCAATGATTTAATCTGTGATCTTATAGGCATGTAGTTAAATTTTGTACGTACAACATGATCAAATGGAATCAAATATTAGAATAAGATTTTTATTTGCTCTTTTCTAAAATAAAACAAAGAGTAAGATAAAGTAATATCATTTACGATTAAGTTTAATTATAACTGCTAAAAACATAATTAAAATCAAATTATTTTCCACAAAGCGGAAATCAAATTAAAATTTTATTAAATTTTCTATTTTTTAATTTGTTAATAATTTCAGTACCAATGAAAGATAATAAATAAATAATTAACCAAGCACAAAAAAACAAGAAAACCCTCAATTGCACATACATATTATCTAATTATTACTACAATTATCATTTTATATGTTTCATCTAAATTTTATTTCATTACTCATTTGTCAAAAAATTTGGAAAAAAAAAAGTTATAAGTTCACATGACTTAAATAAATATGAATAAGTAAATTACGTAGCATAATCATAAATATGCTACATATTTTTGTAATACATCATTTGAATTAGTTTATAATTATTATGCATTCGTATGGGCTAAAAAGATTCTCACAGCTAAAGTATGCATGTTAATCATGCGTCCTTTAACATAAAAAATTAACAAAAAATGACGCATTGTGATAATAAATGCCTTTACAAAAAACAATCATTATCTGTGTGGTGTGTAGCTAGATTTTTTGGTAAGGACACATGACTATCATCTGTGCACGTAGGGAAATGCAACTGCACAGTCCAATCTGTTCTGGTAGGATAGAAATGCAGGCATAAGCATGCATGATTCGTATGCGTCCTGACACGAAAAACCATCTAACACTTGATGGTTAGGATTGTCAATCGGGTTGAGTGAGTCGGGCTTTGCCAAGCCCGAGTTCGGTCCGATTGACAGCGGGCTGAGAAAATGTGAGCCCGGGCTCGGCCCTTGGGGGCTGAGCTCGGGTTCGGGTAGACCCGAGTCCGATTTTTTAAAAAATTTATATAAAAATAAATATTTTTTAATAATATAATAATATTATTATTATAAAAAATATATATAAATATATTATTTATATATATTTTACGGGCCGGGCTGAAAATAGACTGAGCCTACTCTAGCCGAACTCGGCCCGTAACGTATTCGGGCTGGAAAAAATCAGCCCGAGCCCGCAATTAAGCGGGCCAAACGAGCCAAGCTCGGCCCGGCTCGGCCCAATTGACAGTGCTATTGATGGTATTGCGTTCATTGATCCACAAGTGGCTACCATTACTTTTTTGGTAAATCGTTCTGAGGCTTTACCTCAGAACGCAATATTATAATGCATTTTGATGTTGCAAACGTAAAAACAATCTCACTTAATATATTGCTTATATTAGATTATTCACGGCATTTCCTCCACCAAAGCTGGGTCCGCCCCAACCAGAACCAGTCGGGCCGGGTTTCTTAGTTTATACGAGGAATATGGCCAAGGGAAAATCTTAAGCATTGTAAAACGGGTATATCGTTGGCGGACTGGTCGTTTGATAGTATATTTAGACGGATTTAAATTTAATTGGTTCAAACTCGTTTAAATACAGGTTTAATTAGCTTGTTTTGTTTAATTTTCTTCTTTTTTTGGATTAAAGTTAAATTTTAATTTTAGTATTTTAAAATTTTTACTTTAACTCAAATATTTAATGTAATTCTAACTATGTAAAGGTTTTAACATTAAATTAAAAATGTAATTTTTTAAATTTAAATTGAAGAATTTAATGAAGTTTTGATAAAAGTATTCTTAGATATTAAAAATATAATAAAAATAAAAAGCATGATTAGAGTTGATCGACTTAATTTTATAAATTAATCATTGTGTCATTTTAAACATTTTTTATATAAATTTATCTAAATTAAGAATTATATATATATATATATATATATATATATATATATATATATATATATATATATATATATATATATATATATATATCAACTTTTTATATATATAAAAAATGTCAAATATCTTATGATATTTTAATATAACAATATTATAGTATCAAATATATTTATTTTCACAATTCAACATGCACCTCGTGCATTACACGGGGCTTTTATGTTAGTATGTATATATTACTAATATTTTTAAAATATTGGTGATTAATCGAAGATAATTTTTATATCAATTATAAATTTATATGATCTCACTTGTGATAAAGAGGAAAAAAAAGAAATAAAAACTAATTTTAAAAAATATTTCTAGTCTAGTATGTACGAATATGAGCTGATAGTATTTTAACTCACAAATAAACGGGTCTATCCGCTATGCACTATTAAGGGCCCGGTATGGATTAACCAGAACGGGCCCCCGTTTGACAACACTAATTCTACCCTGCCACCGAGACTGGGTTGGGGTCCTGGGGACGGGATAGTGGTGTCCTCAATCCGTCCAATTTGGCGCAACCTATTTTGTTTTGTATTCATTTATTTCCATTATCACTTGTGTCTCTCGTTAAATAGAGGCTATGATGTTGCAAATTAACAATGATAAGATAAAAAATGTGATAAGATTAGGACCATTTGTGAGCATAGTACGGGTTAGGACTTTATTTTTATTCTTTTTGGCCTTCTGATATTGGATTAGAATAAATTCTCAATCATCATTGGGAGAGTTGTGAAACACAAGTTCTTTTGACACAACAATCTTCATCTTCCTAAATGAAGGAACAATGAAAAACCACATTTTCGTGAAACAGAACAATGATAAATTAACTGTCAATTTGTTTTACAATTTGACTATGATCATAATTTGAGTTAGTATATCATTATTGACCTTCCAAAGGCTTATTCTCCATGACTTCACTGCTTGCAAAAGCATGAATAGGAGGATACAAAGACGCAATTTGGCATTTCATTTCTTCAACATCAAAAGAAACCTTACCATTCAATAATTGTATGTACAGGGATTCAATCAAGAAATGATCAATGATAATGATGGTAATGATACATCCAGTTCAATCATGAAGGAAATATGTGAGAAGGACTTTGATTTTGTAGTGAACATAAATCATGGGCTCAGGCTAATTTTGGATTGCCTTCTTTCTTTCTCCTCCAATCGACAATTTATCTCCATTTCAAGTGCAGAGAAAATTGGAAACGAAACTATAGCTAAGAGAGTCTATAGTCATCCTTTGATTGAGAAGCATTTTGATTTTCGTGCTTGGATTACATTGCCTGAGGAACTGGATCAGGAAACACAAAGTCTACGATACATTTTGGATTCTATTAAAGGAGAACAATTTTCTGAAGAAAACTATAATGAAAGCGATCAAAGTACGGGTGAATATCTGTTCCAGCATCTGAAATCTAAAAGGTATCTAATAGTTATTGATGATATACAGGGTTTTGATCTCTTTTCTCCCTTACGGAAATGGTTTCCTGAGGACAAGAACGGAAGTAGAGTAATGGTGACTAGTATGACTGAGATGAAAATTTCCACTTACTTTGATATTGGGGGAACTTATCAGGGCTTAAATTTACTGAAATGCCCAGTTATATTTAATGAATTCACGAACATTTTAGCAGAGGGAAGTTTTCCTCCAGAGCTAGAAGATTTTTGCAAAGAAACCGCAGAAATATATCCATGCGCACGAGAATTACTTTACGAGACATTTAAGGGTTTTACTGAAAGAAGTAAGACACCTCAGGATTGGGAAGATCTTGCTAGAGAACTTGGATGCGTTTTAAAAATATGTCTTCCAAATAGAATTTTCTGCATTCTAGTGAACGTGCGAGAATTTTCAGCAGAAACAGACACCGCTGAACTTGATTATGAGAGAAAGGAGAAACCAAAAGAAGATGATGAGAGAAAGGAGAAACCGAAAGAAGATGATAAGAGAAAGGAGAAACCGAAAGAAGATGATGACAGCAAGGAGAAACAGAAAGAAGATGAATCCTCAGCAGCTATTCGGGGGAATGAGCAAGAGAATGTAGTGTTTGGCCTTGAATCTGACGTGATCAAAATTAAAGAGCAACTCACTGGAAAGCCACGTTACTTGCAATGTGTCACAATAGTTGGTATGGGAGGCATAGGTAAAACCACTCTTGCTAAAGCAGTTTTTAATGATCCATTGATTCGGTATCACTTCTACCGTCGTGCCTGGATAACTGTGTCTCAAGTTTATCAATTGAAAGAGTTGTTGCTCGAGATTTTGCAAAATGTTGGTCATCCTGGAGATGAAATAAATGGAATGAGTAAAGAACAATTAAGTGAAAAGGTGTATAGACAGTTAAAAGGTCAAAGATTTCTAATAGTCATGGATGATATGTGGAGTACTGAAGTCTGGGATTATTTGAAAAGATCCTTTCCAGATGACAAAAATGGGAGCAGAATATTATTGACTAGCAGGCTAACCAGTTTAGCTAATCATGTGAACCCCAACATCTCCCCTCATCAAATGAGATTTCTAGATAAAGAGCAAAGTTGGAAGCTTCTTCATTGTAGAATAACTTTAAAGCAAAGCTACCCGCAAGAACTGATGGAGATAGGAAAGAGGATTGCAGAAAAATGTAAAGGACTACCATTAGCCATTCTGGTGGTTGCTGGAGTTCTTTCAAACATGCTTGGAACACTTGATGTTTGGGAGAATGTTGCAGAAACTATGAATGCGGTTTTGACTAGTGATCCTGAGCAATATTTGGGAATACTTGCTATGAGTTACAATTACTTACCACAACAGTTGAAGCCCTGCTTCCTGTACTTGTGTGCTTTTCCTGAAGACTGTGAGATTGAATGTCGGAGATTGATAAGATTGTGGATTGCTGAAGGGTTTGTGGAACCAAAATCTTCGACAACCTTGGAAATAGTAGCCGAGGAGTATCTAGAGGAGCTCATCAAAAGAGGCTTAATATCAGTTGGTAAGAGAAGCAGCAGTGGAAAAATCAAAACCTGCTGTATCCACGATCTTCTACGGGATTTATCACACAGAGAGGCGAAGAAGCAAAACTTTATGCAGGTGATGTCAAAGCGTGTTCAGGTTTCTTCAGACGGTAATATTGCTCTGCATCGCCTCTGTTTCCATTATGGAAGTTTTGGCGACTTTCAGTCTGAAAATTCTCTTCGAAATACTCGGTCTTTACTGTGTTTTGAAGTGGGATTTGATATCATCAAAGACATCCATTTGTGTCTCTCAAAGTTTGAATTGCTTAGGGTGTTGGATATTGGTTTTGTGCGTTTTGACTACTTTCCCCTTCTCATATTAAGGCTTTCTGAGTTGAGGTTCCTAGCATTCACTGCTGCCTGTGAACTTCCCTCATCAATATCTGATCTCCGGAATCTGCAAACGTTAATTGTTCAAGGTCCATGGATAAGCCGGAGACATGGGAAAACCCCAGATTTACCCATGGAATTCTGGAAGTTGTCTGAGTTGAGGCATTTAAATCTCACAGCTGCAGTTTTGCTAGCTAGCCCTTTGTTCAATGAGGATGTTGCAAGCAGTTCTTTGGTTTTGGAAAACCTTCAAACCCTATGCACAGTAAGACCTACGAGTTGCACAGAGCAATTGTTCCGAAGTATGCCAAATCTAAAGAAGCTAGGAATTCGCCAAATCAAAGAAGACTTGGAAACTGACAATGGTCAATCCAATTTTCTCAACAGTCTTGTTCTCCTCCATCAGCTTGAGACATTGAAATGTTCCTTCTATGTGCACAACAGAAGAATAATGCACTTACCTGAATGCAATGCTTTCCCACAAAGGCTCAAGAACTTAACTTTAACTGGGAGTTATTTTCCATGGACAGACATTGATACACTTGCTACGTTGCCAAATCTTGAAGTACTCAAATTGAAAAATTACGCGTTCCACGGACCAATATGGGAAGCAAATGAAGATGGATTTAAGAAACTAAAAGTTCTTCTGGTGGAGAAGACTGATTTAGTGCATTGGAAAGCCAGCAGATATAGCTTTACCCTGCTTGAATCCCTTGTCCTAAGGTTTTGCGAATCCCTTGAGGAAATTCCTAATGAAATTGGTGATAATATGCAGCTCATCGAGTTGCATTGTTGCACCTCATCTGCTGAAAGCTCCGCCTGGGAGATTCAAGAAGAACAAAGGAACAGAGATAATGATGAACTTGTCATTCGTATCATCAGTGAAGGGTATGTGAAACAAAACACAGCACAAAAATCTCTTATTTCTTCTACTGCGGGTAGTCTGTGATTTGAAATTTTCTTCTTAGTTTAGATTTTTCAGTTATCTTTCTATATATTATCCAAAATCTATGGACAGATTCATTTTACTTTTGTTGCAACAGTGTTCTAGTGTTAGTACTTGAATTTTTAAACAAGATAACATTTGATTTTCCTTGTTACTGGCAAGCGTCCTGTTCAGATCCTAGCAATTCCTAATTATGTTTCTTCAAATACTTGAAGGTCTGGCTTTATCCATTTCTGCAATTTTCTTCCTTCATTTGCTAAATTCACAGTTGACCCGAATAAATTTTGAATCTTTTTGTTTTGTTGACAGCTTCAAATTGGTCCCGCAAGAGGTTTAGCGTTGTAACTACTCCGATAAATATTTGATTCACAAATTATTATACAGAAGTATTTTGAGTCACCCCCCTTTTTCTTAAACCCCACCGAAAAAGAAAAAAAAAAGAAGAGTCCTTCTATGTAGTTCTACAGGAGCTCAAGGTTCGATAACCATTCAGATAAATATTTGGTTGGCGAATTACTTTATATGTCTTAACAAATAATAGATTCTATTTGCATTTATATAACTTGTGTGTTGCTGCATTTATTGTTGAATAAGAATCTTCTGTTTAGATGGCTTTCTAGTTGACTTGAACAAAAGTGTAGTATTTAGTCCAATAATTTACACAATCTTATAATACTGTATTTAATTAAAAAAAAAAGAAGTGATGTTCTCTTTCTTTTAAAAAATTCTTTCACTCATCTTTTTTATTTTTGAATCATTTGAACCTCTTTTTATGGATCAGAGAGAGACATTTATCCTTCTCCATTAACTAAAGTGGGAAAAGGATGACTATCCAAGAAATTGTCGGTCGTCCTCTCTATTCTGATTACTTTTTTTTGCAAGAAAAGGGATTAATATATAAACTTGCAAAGAGATTCAAAGATTACAATAGAAGTCCAGCACTAATTGCTTAGCTTCCAATGCGATCATAATTCATCTACTCTAGAACAGATACCAATAGCAAATCTATCAACTAGTTGCCACTCACTTCTTTTAGCATGGATTTGAGACATTCTCTCTCGCCAAATAGCATGTAAGGCCTCTCTGAAGTAATACTTCAATGCGGCCTTTGATCCATGGTTAATCCATCTCTGCTTCAAATTCAAGTCCACCCAGACATCACACCTATACTCTTGGAAAAAGAATACTCGTAGTGGTGAAGGTATCAATATGTTCTATACTTGTTTAGCCCAGAAACAATCTCGTACAGCATGGAGCTACATATCCTCTTGAGTATCACAAAAATTACAGCTTGCGTCCTCTCTAATTTCTCGGTTATACAACAAAGCATTGGTTGGTAAACGTTCATGTCTTGTAAGTCACAGAGTATATGATTATCTTTCTGGGCCCCTGAATCTCCACACTCTCTTCCAATTTTTTGCATTATCTCCAGAATTAGTTTCTTGGAGCAATGAAAATGCTGACTTGGCCGTGAAGATGCCACTCCCAGATACTTGCCATTTAAAACTATCTGCCTTATCAGGTCCAGTTTGAACAAAACACGTCAACAACTTGCTTTGGATTTCCTGTGGCAACCATTGCATCAAACAGTCTAGCTTCCATCCACTTAAAGTATTCCAATAGTCACAAACCCGTCTTCCTAGTTCCTCTATTGGCACAACTTGATACGTATAGTGGAGAAGGGGCTCCTCCATCAACCAACGATCATGCCAGAAGTTGATTCTTGCCCCATTGCCCAATGACCAAGTTAGCCCTTGTTGAAGTAGTGAAAGCCCTTTTTGCAATCCCTTCCATAGAGCTGAAGCATGCATCCTTCTGCTAATTTTCACATTCTCCCAAAAACATCCATATTTAGTTCACAAGGTCTTGGCCCACAAAGTATTCGGATCTTTATGAGCGCGCCAAAGTAATTTTGCCATATTAACTAAATTCACATCCCTCAAACATCGAAGACCTAACCCACTGTCTAGTTTTGGCTGACAAATTTTAGTCCATGAAAGTGCATGTAGTCTCCTTCTCCCTTCCATCTCACCCCAAAAGAATTTTCGATTAATTCTCTCCAACTCCGAAATCGTATTGTTCAGTAAGAAGCTCGTTTGCATCACATAACCTGGGATGGCCAACATTGTGGTACGTATAAGAAGAGTTCGAGCTGCCCGTGAAAGTGTATTCAGTTTCCACCCACTAAGTTTCCTCCTAACCTTCTCAACCACATAATTGTAGGTTTTTGAGTTTACTCGACCATGAAGCAGTGGGACACCTAGGTAAGTTCCCAGATCTTTTGTCAGAGGAATTCCCATGTGTTCACTAATTCGATGTACGAGTCGCTTATCTGAATTAGGGGACACAAACATCCTCGATTTTCCTGTATTAATTTTCTGACCCGATTCTCCACAAAATTCCCGAAGAATAGCCTCCATGGTGTCTGCTTGTCTCTCTGATAATTCCCCAAAAATTAGTAGGTCATCTGCGAAGAACAAATGGGATATAAGCGGGCATCTTCTAGCCACCCTCAATGGCTTCCATCTTTTAGATTCCACTTTCTGTATAATTCGATAAGCCAATGTCTCCATACACAATACAAATAAATATGGCGAAAGGGGGTCTCCCTGCCAGAGACCTCTTGAGGGCTGAAAAGCATCCAATGGATTCCCGTTCCAAAGAATGGAGATTTTGGTTGATGAAAGACAATTCATAACAACTCGTCTCAAATCCTCACTGAATCCTACCTGTACTAGTACTTGCTCCAAAAATGTCCAGTCTATTCGATCATATGCCTTCTCAAGATCAATTTTAACTGCCACCCAACCTGTTTTCCCTTTCTTCTTCCGCATAGAAGCAATAACTTCCTGAGCAATCACAATATTATCTGCAGCTTGTCGACCCGGAACAAAACCCGCCTGTGCTTCGCCTACTAGTTTTCTCATCAACCTCTTAAGACGATTTGCGATAATCTTGGTAATGGTCTTAATCAAAACGTTACAGAGAGAAATTGGTCGAAACTGAGCAATTGTCTCGGGAACCTCCTGTTTAGGGATTAGGGATACCAGAGATCTATTCATGGCTGGAGGTACTATACCTGTAACAAATACCTCCTTCACAAACGTGTAGACTGGCATTTCCACCAAGTTCCAGTATTTTTGAAAAAATTTTGGAAGCAATCCATCTGGTCCTGGAGTTTTAAATGCCCCCATCTGAAAGAGGGCTGTCTTAATCTCTGTATCCGATACTCCTCGATTCAACCAACGAAGATCCTATCGACTTAACCGAGGAAAATTCCATTTACCAACATTAGGGGTTGCAATAAGTTCTGCAGTATAGAGATTCTTATAGAAACTAGAAGCTAATTCCTGTAACTGATCTTCTCCCATCGTCCACTCTCCCTGACTATCCTTAAGGCGAACAATGAACCTTCTCTTCTTCTTTATTGCTGCAACTGTATGGAAGAATTTAGTATTTCTGTCCCCTGATTTAAGCCATGTTACTCGAGATCGTTGATGCCAATAAATTTCTTCTTGATGTAGAATGTCTTTATACTCCTTAATCAACCGGTCTTCTAATTCAGTTAGAAAACTGAACTTGGTAGTCGCTAGCTTTTTTTGGACCCCAGCAATTCGTGCTAAACACCGTCTTTTCCTTATAGTTAGAGACCCAAAGACTTCCCTTCCCCACCAAGTAGCCATTTCCTGAAATTGAGTAATAATATCCTGTAGATTACCTGTATAATTTTTCCATACTAGTTCCACCAAATCTCGAAATCGATTATCTTCAATCCATACTGCTTCAACTCTAAAATTTCTCTGTAAAGATTCTCGGCTAAACATTGGACCTATTGCGAAGAGTAAAGGGTGGTGATCGGAATGGATTCTAGGAAGATGATGGATAGTTGTGTTGGGGCACTGTAATAGCCACTTTCGATTACACCACCCCCTATCAATTCTCTCCTTAATGGCGGCAGGTCCCTTTCTCTTATTAGACCAAGTATATCGGGGCCCTGAAAACCCCAAATCAATCCAACCACAAGCACTTACAACCTGCCAGAGGGATTGAGTTTGACTGGGTGTAACCAAAAGGCCTCCCGATTTATCTTCAGTCTCTAACACCTGTGATTCATATCACCTAGGACAACCCAAGGGATGTTCACTATATTCCCCAACTGCTCCATGTAACTCCACAAGGCTTCTCTGAATATTCGTCGAGGAGAAGCATATATAGCTGTCAGCATCCAATACTTTATCTTCCCAACATTCCGAATAACTAAGTTAATAACCTGATCAGCAATGGTTATCACCCGCACTTGAAGTGCTTCTGTGTTCCAAAAGATCCAAATACCCCCAGTGTATCCTTGGGCCTCTGAGACTACCATTTGGTCAAAATAAGAACGGCTTAGGATACGCCGCGGTTTGTCACTAGAGACCCTTGTTTCAAGAAAAATCAATATCCACGGTTTGTGAGTTCTTACTAAATCCAGCAAAGACTCCAAAAACCCGTCAGATCCCGCCCCTCTGCAGTTCCAACAAATAATTTTAAGATCCATTAAAAAACGGATAAATTAGCTAATATGATAATCTTACAGATCTGCATCCATTTACGAGCCCGCATCTTCCATCAGCAACTCCTCATAACCAGTCTGGGGGTCTTGAGGGAATAAAGGGTTGGCAAGAGTATCTTTGTTACCTTCTGATGGTGCTCCCTCTTTGTTCTTAATTTCTGTACCTTGATTCTCAGTGGGGTGTGCTTTAACATTCTGCTCTACTTCCTTCATCTCTTTTTCCTTAATCTCTTTTCTGACCACTAGAGGCGGGAAGTCAGAACTTACAAAGTGGGCTCTGCTACTTGGGACTACATCAGACATTCCATCTCTACTTGGTTGACGCAGACCCATAATGGGTGGAGACAAAGTCAAAGGTAGCACATTGTTGTCTTGTTTGTCTCGTAAACTCTCCTCAGCCTGTTCCCCCAGTTTAGCTTTCTCCTTTTTATCTACCCTCTTGGACCAAGCTACTTCAACTGGCTTGCCACTATTGGGCTTTCTGTGTTTTTGCTCGTTTTTTTTCTTTGAGCCACTTGTCTCACCTCGTGAATGAGCCTGGCCCATGAAGACCATATCTGACATAGGATTAGGAAGTTGTTGAACTTTCTGAATTAAGTCCTCCACGTTCGCTGGAGAATCTTCTTCATCTAATATATTCTCAAGAATTTGAACTCGAGATCCCGCGCCACTTGTTGTATCGTTGGCGTTAATCACATTTTTTTCTTTTTTATGTCCAGTAACCTTTTCCTGGTATCGTAGACTGTGCGCTTTCTGACCATCATTTTGTTTCGTACCATTAACAGCACCTCTAACATAGTCGTTGGTTACGGCTTATCCAGAATCAACCTCCTTTCATAACTCTGATGACGTCTTGCGCCGGCCAGCTCCACGTCAGTTTCTGTATGGCAGCATCCAAGGTCCATAGGGACAATCTGGTTCAAACTGAGGTTCTTTCATCTCCTTTACAAGTTCAGCTGCATGTTTTTCGGACTTATTTTTCTGGGGACACGTCTCTGATCGATGACCATAAGCACCACAATGAAAGCAGATGACGTGTAAACCTTCATATTCTACCTTTTGAAACCACCCCATAAGAGCTACAAAGGACACTAAGGGCCAATTGAGATCAATCTGGACACATACCCGTGCATAACGACACCGTTGGATACCAGAAGTAGTGGAGTCCACTTTGATAGCAGTTCCAACTTGTCCTCCCAACTGGAGTAACACTTTCTTACTGTAGTATTCCAGGGGAATTTCTGGAAAACGAACCCAAACTAGTGTAGAAGCCACTTTCTCTTCTGATGGCCTGAAATTTGGTCTCCAACGTTGAACTGATAAATAATGTCCAAGGACGATCCAAGGACCCTGCTCAAGAGCGTGAAGATAATCTGCTTTAGAGAAGAATCTTACAGCAGCAAAACCATTCTCCATATCCACAACATCGCATCCCAATGGGAACTTCCACAAATCTTTCACTCGTTGTTGCAAGACGTGAAAACTAATTGTGTGTCCAGGAAGCTTAATAATCAAGGCCCTCCGCCATGGTCGCCAAAGCTCCCGGTATTCCTCAATGGGAAGATCAACTTTGGGACATGTTTTTCCATCTGCTTTTAGTTTTAAAATATCTTCACCCATGAAATCATCAACATTCCTCATATCAAAATCATCTTCTTCCCCCTCACCTTCATAGTAGGGAAGTTTTGGGGGTTTATCATTAATAGCATCAGTGAACAACTTTTCTACCCAGGGAACGGAAAGTACCGTCGTAGGCTCAACTTGCATATCACCGGTGATCTCCTCTCCTAGATCTGTCACATCCCCATCTTCATTCTTACGCTTGAACTTCTTCACACTACGTTGTAATTGTTCAGAACGCGCTACTGCCAACGAAGGGTGGCTCTGCCCCCCTCAGTCATAGTCCCCTCGAATTTTCTCCATCTTGAGTCGTACTTCTTCTTATCCTTTGACATTCACATGCTTGTGCTGCTTGCGAATTCAGAGGCTTATTTCTTTACCAGAATCTATTCTGATTACTTATTCTAACGCTTATGCTCTAATAAATCCTATAGTCTTCTCTTAGAGCTTCCGTTGGGCTACACCAAGATTTATAGGTCTCTCTTTTTCAACAATTATGGCGAAATTGCAGATTCCAAGCCCACGACCGTGGTTTTGCCCTTCCAAAAGCTTGACCGTGCCATATGTTGCTCTTATGAAGAAAAGGAGCATCAAGAATTGATTTAGCTTTATTATTATGTTAAAAGTTTGGCTGCTATGAGCAGGAATGGTGGCTTAGGAAGGCCGATTGGAGAACAAATCCAAAACTAATCAAATTTCCATGCTTGTTAGAAGTTGCATCTTCTGATTTGCATTCTTTTCCTAGACGTTTGGAGTCCTATGTTCTTGAATTGTAATTGAACTGGTGAAGTTATAAGTTAGCTATTCAAACACACAATAGAAAATATTAAACTATGGGTGAATTTTGGCTTCTCATTTACATGACAACCAGATATCATTACCCATCAATGAAGCTAAGATTGAGGTTACTTTCATAACTCATCATTTTATGGGTATGTTGATACTCAGTGGAACTATTACCTTCTTGCTCTTTTTAGTTAACAAAAAGGGATAATTATGACTTTTTAACTCACAATATGGAAAATACCACAAATAATGCTGCCAAAATATGGCATAGGCTTAACTGCCACTAATTTGTGACTTGTATACAAAAGTGCCATATAATATGCGAATGAATATATGGCCAATTTCATACATGCAACTAGTCAAATTTCTGAAAGACAATCTACTGGAAGAAAAAGGAAAAAATGAATACTCTAATTTTCTATAAAATTATGTATAAAAAATTAGCAAACAATTTTTATAAGATCTCGGCAATTCAACTTTTGGATAAAAATTAAATTGTTGGGTTTTCCTCAAAGCATTTTCTTGAAAGATTGATTAGGCAGTGTTCTTGATTTTGTGGTTGTGTGTAGATTAAAGTTTAGGGGAAGGAGTTTTTCTGTTTCTCATGACATATGCATCGAAAGACAGAATGACCTTTTCTGTGTCTCATATTTAAATTTTGTTGGAAAACAAAAGGAGAGAATTTTACATATTATTATTATTATTATATGTTGAGGCAAAACAAATTAGTTAAAGTTTTAAAAAGGTTATATTCCCATATGCAGCACATTCGCATACACTATTATGCAGTATGCATTAGTTCGATTTGGAGAAAAAATTTGGTCTCACTATTTGAAGAAAATTTTGTTTTTAAATTTTTTTTTCTTCTAATTGAACCAAACCTAAATAATCTTCAAATCACATTTTCTCAAACTAAAATAATTTCAATTTGAAGAAAATCAAAATATAAGAAAAAATACTATGAGCTATATAACAAAAGAATCTGAAACAATCCAAACTCTGTAATAGTTTATCATATTATGGTTTGAGTTTATGGAATGAAACAACCCAAACTCTGTAATTGGAAACAAAAAATTCTGATGGTATAACAAACAATCACCTTAGGGATCCTGCAATGACAATTTTAGTATGAGACGGATTAATTATATCTTGCTTCTTTTTATCAACTGTCTCAGAAAGTAGAGACTCATAAGTTGCGTAGTAAAAAATAACTTTTTGTGAATTATTTTTATATATCTATATTTAATATATATAAAGTAATTATTTACTTATATATATATTATTTTATTTTATTATAATATTTTTATAATATAATTTAAATTTTTATATAAAAATTCGTATTCAATCAAATACTATATAAAAAGCACAAAAATAGAATGAAGGGAGTAACACAAAAAGCAAACTTTCGTGGCACATTGTTGGAGTGCATATGATAGAGACTAACTCTGCCCTAATAAAATCAGCCTCGATAACAGACGGTCCAAATGAAATAAATGATGCAAACGAGGGATAAGTACAACCCATAGCCCCAGTCAAGAAGTCAAGGGCACAATGGAATAAAATGTATTTTCCTTTCTTGAAAACCTCAATTAGCGATCGCATTGATTACTTTATTAACTCTCTTTTTCTCAATTACTAACTTAAACATATGAGTGTTTTTGAATTCGCATTCTTACATACTTAAGTCAACTCTTATTTTTTAATGGAGAAAGTCAACTCTTATTCCAACCTCAAGTTCCGACCACTTCCATTGGTTTCCGGCCGAGTTTATTGGTCAGGGTTCAGGATGTTCCAATAAGTTTTTTCTTAATCTTTTTGACCAGGTGTTTCAGAAAGAAAATTTTCGAAAAGTTTGTGATAATATATTCTTAATTTTTTTCTCACTAAGTAGGGTTTTGAATTAAAATGAACTTTGGTTCATCTATCGGCAACAAGGGAAGGAAACTAGGAGCGTTTAAATTGAAAAACTAACTGAATCAATTTATTTTGCATTTCGGTTTGGGTTTTGAATTTTGATTCCGACACTCATGAATTAAATTAGAATTCACTTAACTCAATAGCTTGGGACAATTAGTAAGCGAATTACTAATACCAATATAATGTCCATATTGAAAGAACTTTGATATCTCCTTGAGAAAGTTTATCTTAAATATTGAAAAAATTTAACTCATGTTGAAATAGATATATAAAGTATAAGCTACCTATATGATCCATACAAACCATGCCATTTATAGACATGTATTGATTATAACAACAATATTTTCAACTTATATTGAAGAAATAGAGATTCATAATGTTGGTTACGAATATGTGTGATCTTATGAAAGTTTTATTATATTCGAGATAAAGATATATACTTTAAGAAAGAATTCTAACTTTATTGTTAGATACTAATAAAGTTTGAAATATATCAAAAGAGATACGATAAAGTATATTTTCATTAGATTCTTTTTACTTGTGAACTTTAGAAGAGAAATGATATTGATATGCAACAAATTTAATTATTTGATGATTTGACAAATTTATTCACTAAGACCTTACCGATAGCAACATTTTATTAGAAAGCATCGGTTAAGAAATCTCAAAAAATTATCTCATGAGAGAGAGTAATAATGACATAAAGAATAATGTACTCTTTTTCCTTCACTAGAGATATTTTTCCACTGGATTTTTATCTAAAAAGATTTTAATAAGACATATTTTTTATGTAATGGATATCCAAGGAGAGAAGGTGTTATGAATATATCTACTATGTGGATATCTATTATCCCAAGTATTAATCTATGTTTGATGTCATAGAATATGAAAGTTTAAGGGGTTACAACCAAAGTTGTAACATTCATCCTTTATACACCACTAATCCCATTATCTCCAATATCATGGAGAATATGGGATATCATGTGATGTAAGTTATGTTAGTTATAGAGAAGACTCCTAATGACATATGATGAGTAGGGATGTCAATCGGGTTGAATGAGACGGGCTTTTTAAGCTCGAGCTCGGCCCGATTGCTTTCGGGCTAGCAAATATGAGTCCGAGCTCGACTCTCTTGGGCTCGAGCCTGCCATAACCCAATTTTTTAAAATTATATATATATATATATATATATATATATTTTTTTTTTTTTTTTTTACGGGCCGAGCTGAAATTTAGCTGAGCTTTTCTTAGCCCGAGCTCGGCCAGAAAAGTTATTCGGGCTAAAAATCTCAACCCAAGCCCGCAAGACAGTCCTAATGATGAGAATGATTATTTCTAACTCTATAAATAGAAACTTGTAAAAGTATAGATTCATAGTGCAAAACTCTCAATAAAATTCTAATTTCTACATTTCTTATATTGCTGCTTTTTCTCTTTTATTATGTTCAAAATTTTTTTCGTTTTTATTTTACAACAGAAAGATTATATTCCAATGTAATGTGTCCATACGCAGCATCTTCGCATACATCATCGAAGTCAAACTTGGATCTATGGCCCGACAATAGCCTATGCATAAGCCATCTGTTAGAATTTCATTTAGAATTACATAGACTTCCCACCTGTCTTAAGAAATCAGATCTTTTGTTCTTCAGTAGAAGGCTTTTAAAGCCAAAATAAGTTAATCAAGTTTCGTGAATTCTTTTTGTCTTTTTATTGGAGCGTTAATTTCAAAGAAGTACCCTTTTAGTTTGGGTTGTTTGGCAATTGAATGACCATTCTTTTTCAATTGAAAATTGAGAATAAATTTTGCCTATCGGCCAAATAAGGGGTTAGAAACAAAATTGTCATTCAAAACACAGAATTGTATTCCCCCTTACAGAAAAAAGATTAAAAATTCTCAATTATACTTTTCGACCCAAAAAGTAATTGTAACATCCAAATTAACTGTTTAAGGACTTAATGCAAGAAAGACAAATTTTGAAAAGTTAGTGATAATATATTCTTAATTTTTTTCTCACTAAGGAGAGTTTTGAATTAAAATGAACTTTGGCTAATCTATCGACAACAAGGGAAGGAAATTAGGGGTGTTTAAATTGAAAAACAAACTGAATCAATTTGTTTTGTATTTTGGGTTTTGAATTTTGATTTCGATACTCATGAATTAAATTAGAATCCAATTTAATTTGGGGTATATTATATACAGTATTTTTTTGACTATCTAGTGCGAAAAAGTTTTGTTATTAACGTTTCATTTGTAAGACTTTATAAGTTTCTCTAAAGTATTCGACGTAGAAAAATTCAAATCTGTCAGCAACGACTGCGTTTTTTCGTGAATAAACGTTAGTTTATTAAATTATATATAATTTTACGTTGATTTACATATAAAAACTTTAAAATTGGTTACGAACGGTCGATTTTGAAGTTGGGCAGCCTTGCTGCACTAATTTCGCCACAAACTGACAAAATTTGGGTGTCAATTTCCCATCAAGTGGCGGCATTTACGTTGATTTACATATAAAAAACTTTAAAATCGGTCACAAAATAGTTGATTTTGAAGTTCGCCAGCCTTGCTGCACTAATTTTGCCACAAACTGTACAATAAATAGGTATAATTTGTACCCAAATTTTGCCAGCTATTAGTAGAATTTGGACAAAAATTCGACCAATTATTGGCATAAATTTTTGTGCGATTTTTGCCAGTAATTGGCAAATATTGCATAGAAAATGTTTTTTATATAATAGTGATTTTTTAAAAAAAAATTTGGCAGTGCAATTTCTCCACAAACTGACAGAAATTGGTCACAAATTCTGCTAATATGTGACAAAATTTGCTTTAAAATTAACTATTTCAAGACTCATTTTGAAGTTTTTTATATTTATTTGCAAAAAAATGTAGTTGTTATTGATAGATTTGAACTTTCTACTTCGAATGATTCAAAGAAACTCATAAACTCTTATAAATAAAAACTGAATAATAAAATTTTTTCACACCATATATAGTTTTAAAAAATTATATATAAAAATGACATTCAATTTTTATTTATAAGTACATCTATTGGGCCATCTCCCCGTCCTGAGTTGTGAGTAGTAGTCAAATATAAGTCGTGCTTACCTAGCAAATAAATAAATAACAATGATCGGCAAATAAATGAGGGGGTAAAGTTCGGCCCATATATATATCGTGTTTGGTTAACATCTTGGGTTTTACGATGTCCCATATATTAACACCACATTAGACCCTTGTTATAGTAACACTCACATTTTGGGATTTGTTACTTGGACTGGGTTAATTTAAACTAAGTTGGACTGACGATTCATTCGGCCCTTGTTATGCCCAATCCAAGTTTGAAACTGAAAAGGACGAAAAAAGCTGTGTTTATTTTTTTTTTTTTTTGTTTGGCGGATAACCTCCCTTGTGCACATTAAGCATTATTAAGCTGACCTAGCCATATTAATAAAGATAATAGAGTTATTTAATATATTCAAAATATTAATAAGGATTGGGGCCCAAGCTGGGCGCTCCTTTTGTGAGTCAGGTTGGGCACCAAACTCTCATTTTTTATTTTAAAGAATAATAATAATAATTTATTATAAAAAATTATGAAAGTTTAAAATTATCAAAGAATATCTTGTATCAATAAAGTGGTCTTGTGCTCAATAATCCCTGTGAATTTTTATTGTAGTCATGAGTCTAGCTTTAGTTGAGATTCTAATTTTTAATAAAGTAAAATTTTTCATTTAATTTTATTTAATAAAATTAAGTTTCTTTGTTTCGCATTTATCAAAGAATGCCACAAAATATGTCAATGTATTTGTGGTATTAAAAGAGTGCCGCAAATTATATCGTTAATATATTTTTGACACTCATGAAATGTCACCCAAAAAAAAAAACAAAAAAAACAAAGACACTACATTCGCTGATTTTTTTTTTCTGAAGTGCCACAAAAGGTCAATCCTTCGGTGGCATTTTTCTGAGGCAAACAATTTGGATTCAATGAGTGCCTATTGTGAAGGCGAAGGCACTTATGGTGAACAAATGTGGTCGTCGCGGTCTTGATCAACAAACCATGCGAAACTTCATTCAAGATGGTACGAGATTACAATGAAAAGCAGACATTTTAGTTGCCGCAGATTTTTCAACCAACAGAACTAGCCTTATTTAAAGTACCAGAAAAACAGCACAAAACAGAGGCAAACACTTCGGAATTAAAGAAAGCAGCAAAGTAACGAGAGAACACCGCGGGCAGGGCATGCAGAGTGATTACAATGGTTGGCATCGACCAATCAGAGTACCCTGGAATACACAGTGCCCGCATTCGCATTGAGTGTCGTAAGTGCAGGTCTGCACCGAGTCACATGGCCGCAGAAGTTCTCTTGATGTATGCACATCCTGCACTGCTTGCATGCGTGGGAGGGTTGAGACTGCAAATAAACAAAAACCATGTTATTCATTAGAAAAGAAAAAGGAGAAGAAATTACCGGCGATATTAGAAACCTTAATATTCGAATATCAAGGGAGACAGAAAGGGACAGAGAGAGAGAGAGAGAGAGAGTCCTAACAGATTGCAGCAAGCAGGAGCAGAGAAATGAGGATGGACTTAAGGAAAGACCTCTCCATGCTTGCTTTTCTTGCAGATTACAGATATTAGATTTCTTTGTGTGAGGATGCATTCAATCAATCCCAATTTATAGGGAGAGTTTCCATTAAACAATTAACAAATTGCTGTCCGAAAAATTTAAACAAACACAAACTGCAAAGATACGATATCTCAAGTCTGATTATACATACTTCAAGAGTCAATTCCCTTGGTATATTTGACCTATTAATTAAACCATACATAATATGATGCCAGATATGATCCTCTCAGACATCTACATCGGTAGCCTCAGACTCTTCATGAGTGCTATGCACAACTTGAATTGCAAATTGATCGTGCTTTTTGGTGATAAACTAGCGTCAAGGTACACTTCGGTACCTGTCGCATCTAAACGCCAGCGCAGCCCTGTAAGGGTTGGTTGGAGGAGTGGCAGCCTTCCATGGCTACACCACAGAATTTCGTTTTTTATCGTAAAATTTAAATCCAATATAAAAGGCTTTTTAATATGTCATTAAGCCTCCAAAGTCATAAATGATAAATCCATTTAATTTCTTTTCCCATAACCACGAACTCAAGCTCTTCTTCCCAATAACATGTTTAAACTCCACCCCCCCCCCCCCCCTCCGCCCCCCCAATGCTTGAGTTCTCAAATTAAAGAAGTTCTAGTTTTTCCTTTTTTCTCCAAAGAAAAGAAGTTCAAGTGTAAAGAAGAGTAAATTATTGCTCTGTGATAATTTATTAATTGAGATCTCTCGTCCCAAGTAATCAGTTATGGTTTGATGAATAATTTATTAAACCTTTAGCTGATAAATTTGTGGATTTAAATGTCAAATATAAGATCTCGTCAATTGAACTTTTGGATAAAAATTAAATTGTTGGGTTTTCCTCAAAGCATTTTCTTGAAAGATTGATTAGGCAATGTTCTTGATTTTGTGATTGTGTGCAGATTATAGTTTAGGGGAAGGAGTTTTTGTGATTTTGTGATTGTGACAGAATGACCTTTTCTATGTCTCATGTTTAAATTTTGTTGGAAAACAAAAGGAGAGAATTTTACAAATTATTATTAGTATTATTATTATATGTTGAGGCAAAACAAATTAGTTAAAGTTTTAAAAAGGTTATATTCCTATATGCAGCACATTCGCATACACTATTATGCAGTGTGCATTAGCTCGATTTGAAGAAAAAATTTGGTCTCACTACTTGAAGAAATTTTTATTTTTTTAAATTTTTTCTTTTAACTGAACCGTACCTAATTAATCTTCAAATCTAATTTCTTCAAACTAAAATAATTTCAATTTGAAGAAAATCAAAATATAGAAAAAATACTGTGAGCTATATAACAAAAGAATCTGAAACAATTCAAACTCTGTAATAGTTTTTCATATTATGGTTTGAGTTTATGGAATGAAACAACCCAAACTCTGTAATTGGAAACAAAAAATTCCGATGGTTTAACAAACAACCTCGTTAGGGATCCAGCAATGCAGTTTTAGTATGAGACGGATTAACCGGATCTTGCTTCTTCTCATCAACTGTCTCAGAAAGCAGAGAGACTCATGAGTTACGTCCTAAAAGGTAATTTTTAACAAATTATTTTTATTTATCTAGATTTGATATATATAAAGTAATTGTTCACTTATATATATTACATTATATTATTATATTATTTTTAAAATACAATTTAAATTTTTATTTAAAAATTTGTGTTCAATGAAATACTATATAAAATATAAAAAATAGAATGAAGGGAGTAACACAAAAAGCAAGCTTCTGTGGCACACAGTTTGGAGTGCAGGTGATAGAGACTAGTTGTGCCCTAATAAAATCAGCCTCGATAATAGACGGTCCAAATGAAATAAATGGGGCAAACATGGGATAAGTAAAATCCATAGATGGTTGCGGAAGATTTGACTGCATACTGTTTGGCTGCTTAATCTCTTCTCTATCTTTTCTGCCACAACGAGTGATAATCAAATACCATTGTGTTGAAGCTAGGTAAATCTCCAGAACTAATAGAGAGTGGAAACAAGTTATTACTTGTCATATTTACCTTTCCAATGAGCCCCTTCTATGAGTCCATAACTGTGCAAATTCCTCCACTAAAAGTAATATTATACCCTTTGGTAGATAGCTGGCCAATACTCAGCAAATTATGATGAAGACTGGGAACATAAAGAACATCCGAGATAAAATTAGAAGACTTATCCTTCAAGGTATGGCAATCTTTCCTTTTCCAAGAACAGCTATTTGGTCATTATTTCCAAGTCTTACGGAACTCTGAATTGTAGTATCTAACTTTGCAAACATATCATTATTTCCATAGATATGATTGCTGCAGCCAGAGTCCAAAATCCATTAATTCTTTTTATCCCCTCTACTCTCGAAGAAACAAATAATAATGCTTTAGAATTATCAACAGAAGTTTCTGCAAATTTTTCTTGAAGTTGTGCCATGTGTTCCTTTTTAAATCTACAATCTTTCTCTATGTGACCATATCTTTTACAGTAAAAATATTGTAGTTTTGACTTATCCACCTTTTGATAAGCACTATTATTTTGAGCATCCTTGTCAAAATTTTTGTGCTGATAATTAAATTACCTCTACCATGGCCTTTGCCTCTTCCTCTGTTGTTGCCTCTGAAGTTTCCTCTACCTCGGCATTTTCTTGGAAAATTTTGGCCGCCTCTCTGATGAAATTCTCCTTGATTTGAAGTTTTAAATTCCTCTTTTTTCATGACTACTTGACCTTTTAATGCCCTCTCCTCAAAGCAACCAATTGACTGTTGATTTAGGGACAACTCATAGGATAAAAAGTCACCTTCTAATTGGGCCACCATAATTGTGTCTAAGTCCTTTGTGGCTTCAAGAACTATCTTCTTAGGATGAAAGTTGGAGTTTATGGATCGGAGTATTTTTTTACAACTTGAGCTTCTGTTAAAGCCTCACTATTGAATCTCATATTGTTGGCAAGATTTTGGGAATATAATAATAATACTATTGTATTATTTTATTATAATATAATAATAATGATATATATATATATATATATAGAATATATGTTTATTAAGTATTTAATAATTGAGTGTTTTTATAGTTATAAGTTTAGGTTGAGACTTATGCCTAGAATATCTTGGGGAGACTCGCTTGATAACTTAGAATTTATGATCTTCAGGGTTTTCGACTAAGGCTTAGTTATTTGAATTTGTAGGAAATTCGCATGTTTCGTAAAATAGCAACTCCAACACTTGCTACCAGGTGAGTTTACAAACCCAAACTTATTATATTTTTTGTTATTAATATTCGCTAGTTGCAAGTATGAATGTATTATTTTAAGCATTTCTTTTGCTACTTGTTTTGAAGATGGAAAGGTTCTCCACGAGAATTACTTTAATTATTTGTTTTAAATTGGAGAGGTTCTCCACAATATGTTTTTACTTCTACATTAGAAATATTTCGAAGCGGTACTTCAAATTGGTATTTATTTGATTGAAAATCTTATAGTATTTGAACATGATCTATAAATGCAAGTAATTTTCGAGAAATATTTTATTGTGTATTTTTGAAAAGTCATATGCATTTTCATGGCATATTTGGAAAAGCTTACATTTACATGTTTAGACTGGCGGACGGTTATTATTTTGAAGCTATGTTGAAATCGGATTAGGTTATGAATTTGGATTCATTTGGATGGCTACTTGAGTGGCTTTTATGTTTGAAAATATGCATAAAAAATTTCGTCCTGGCCAGATATGATTTGGAAATAATGTGATTTGGAATATGATGTGACTGGATATGATTTGAGCTTGAAGCGTCAGTGGATTGCATTATACGTGGCTAGTCCCCCGTACTAGGGCCTCTTCCGCTGGCATGGAACAGAGTAGTGATTCTTCTATTCGCTTTAGAGTTTGCTCGTGGAGGGACCCATATATGTGTTTGATCAATTTATACATTTTCTATTATCTCTCGCCAGATAGAGAGAGAGAAGTATATTGTACAACTATCTATAAATGAAGGTTAAATTTGGATAATATAAGATACGAGATCTACCTATTTATATATGTATTTTCACCAATATTTTCTATAATTATATTATACTGTAATATATGTATTTTTTTCTCCTTTATTTTTCTCCGAACACGATTCGTAGTTGAACATATCAGTACCAAGAGGCATGTTGGTACCTTACTCAGCTGCAGTAGAACTTAGCGGAGGAGTTGGAGGTATCACATTACCCCCCATACCCGCTAGGGTGTCAACGGGTCCAAACGGGTCCTGGACAAGGTATCCTGGATCCGGACCCGATTGACCATTATTGGTACCGGACCCGACTTGATTATTCTATTGGTCCAAATAGGGTAGACTCGTACCCTACCCTATATGGTCTCGTGTCGGGTTCGGGTAAACCCGATAAGGTATTTTAATATAAATTTATAAATAATTAACCGGTGGATCAAACATATCTAACGGTTATAAAAAATTTAAGTATATAAAATATTTATTATTCAAAATTTAATCGAGTAATCGGGTCTATCGGGTCTGAAATTTTGTAGACCGTATCCATACCCGTTTAGAAGATGTACTATCGAGTCTGGGTCCGGACCCGAGTAGACGGGTGTGAATGTTGTCCCAAACCTGAGATTATCGAGTTGGGTCCAGGTAAGACCCAACCCATTAACAGCCCTAATACCCGCCGCCATGATATAAAATACCTCATTATGATCTTTTATATGAGGTGATGCACGTCATCAAATACCTCATGGTAGGGCATATTGTTCAAGCAAAGGAACCTTTTTGCCTATAGGTCGATGACAAAGAAGAAGAAGTGCTTCGCTTAGAGGGTTGGGAAGAAGAACTACGTTTGGGGCATGTGAATAATTATACAAAGAACAATACAAAATTTCTTTTGCGAATGAGGAATGATTGTTCTCTAGTGGATAATATTTAAGTTACAAATCATACCAGATTGCACTCTGAGGGGGTGAAATGAAGGGATTATCGGAAGTGAAATACGGAAGTCCATGAATCAGGGTGGCCATTTCTTTCTCCATCTCCTCGAGGCTTCTAACGATCCTGCCAGCTGCTTCAGTTATTACATTTGACTATGCAAAAGGAATAATTATTCTATGCTTCGTGTGAATAATTGTTCTCAACAGCCGAAGAATGAACGTGAATATAAAACTGTAACACTAATAAAAGTTGAGACACTTGGGTTAAAAAACTACCCCAATCTTGCAAGGGAAGCAAAGTTGACGCATCATTGTCATTGCAGCATGTTCCAAGTTAAGAAGAGGCCCAAGGCATCCATCACGGAATAATACAGGTATAGGTTTTTGTTAATTGGACTGGGTTAATTTAAACTAAGTTGGACTGACGATTAATTGGGCCCTGTTAAGCTTACCCTATCATAAGCACAATCCAAGTTTGAAACTGAAAAGGACGCAAAAAGCTCTGTTTTTTTTTTTTTTTTTAAATTTTGGCAGATAATCTCCCTTGTGCACATTAAGCATTATTAAGCTTAGCCATATTAATAAAGATAATATACTAATTTAATATATTCAAATTATTCTCCTTAATACATGATGATTTTTACATAATGTTGTCATTTTTGTATAATTTTAAATTCGTATATAAAATTTTAAATAATAACTACAAATTTAAATATTAAAAGTAATAAAATAATATTTATTAAATAAAGTAAAAAAGTAATAGTTATTTTTAAAAAATAAAAAAAATTAGAAGAGAAAAAAAAAGGATTGGGGCCCAAGCTAGGCGCTCCTTTTGTGAGTCAGGTTGGGCATCAAACTCTTATTTTCTCTTTTAAATAATAATAATAATAATTTATTATAAAAAATTATGAAAGTTTAAAATTATCAAAGAGTGTCTTGTGTCAATAAAGTCGTGTGCTCAATAATCCCCATGATTTTTTATTGTAGTCATGAGTCTAGCTTTAGTTGAGATTCTAATTTTTAATAAAGTAAAATTCAATTTTATTTTATTCAATAAAATGAATGCCACTAAAGGTCCATTTATGGTGAACAAATGTGGTCGTCGCGGTCTTGATCAACAAACCATGCGAAACTTCATTCAAGATGGTACGAGATAACAATGAAAAGCAGACATTTTAGTTGCCGCGAATTTTTCAACCAACAGAACTAGCCTTATTTAAAGTATCAGAAAAACAGCACAAAACAGAGGCAAACACTTTGGAATTAAAGAAAGCAGCAAAGTAACGAGAGAACACCGCGGGCAGGGCATGCAGAGTGATTACAATGGTTGGCATCGACCAATCAGAGTACCCTGGAATACACAGTGTCCGCATTCGCATTGAGTGTCGTAAGTGCAGGTCTGCACCGAGTCACATGGTCGCAAAAGTTCTCTTGATGTCTGCACAGCCTGCACTGCTTGCATGCGTGGGAGGGTTGAGACTGCAAATAAACAAAAACCATGTTATTCATTAGAAAAGAAAAAGGAGAAGAAATTACCGACGATATTAGAAACCTTAATATTCGAATATCAAGGGAGACAGAAAGGGACAGAGAGAGAGAGAGTCCTAACAGATTGCAGCAAGCAGGAGCAGAGAAATGAGGATGGACTTAAGGAAAGACCTCTCCATGCTTGCTTTTCTTGCAGATTACAGATATTAGATTTCTTTGTGTGAGGATGCATTCAATCAATCCCAATTTATAGGGAGAGTTTCCATTAAACAATTAACAAATTGCTGTCCGAAAAATTTAAACAAACACAAACTGCAAAGATACGATATCTCAAGTCTGATTATACATATTTCAAGAGTCAATTCCCTTGGTATATTTGACCTATTAATTAAACCATACATAATATGATGCCAGATATGATCCTCTCAGACATCTACATCGGTAGCCTCAGACTCTTCATGAGTGCTATGCACAACTTGAATTGCAAATTGATCGTGCTTTTTGGTGATAAACTAGCGTCAAGGTACACTTCGATACCTGTCTGTAGGATTTAAAAAAATATATTGGCTAGAAATTTCAAGGTGGTAAACCAAACAACGAAGATTATCCAATCTCTCAAGACTCTCTCAAGTCCCATTAGAACAATCTCTAAATTATGACTCCATACCACACATAACTCTATATACAAACTCATATATATAGAGCTTTCAAATCTAGATTACTACACCTATTTACATTAGGAATTCTATTCTAAAAAATAATAAGAAATTACTAAATCAAAACTTAATAGGATAAACCAAATTAAGTAATCTTCTAATCCTGCTTGGTTTAATATTGCCAACATTGCCTCCCTTAAACCAAGCTTGGCACTAAAATAGGCCCAATTCCATCACGAGCCAAGATTTTCATTGTGTACTCTTTAGCTGTGAGCACCGTACGCAATACTAAATTTTGAATAATTTTCATCTTCACACAAGAAAGTGGACGAGCTCGATATTTTGTAAATAATTTTGTTGCTAACTCATCTTCATCAATATACTCTTCCAAGTTGAAGTCCATTGGAACCTTCCAAGGTGAAGTCCTTCTAGACAAATGATTTAAAATAGAATTGGGAAGAGTGATGCTAGCAAACCACTTCAAACCAGAAGAATCATCAATCTTGGCAGTGATGATAGCAAACCACTCCAAACCATAAGAATCAACAATCTTAGAAACAATATAGAACTTTGGAACAATAACACGATTGTCTCCCTTCACTGTTGTTTCCAAAATACGCTTGCCATCAGTGCCAATAAGAATTGCGCTACTATTTAGGCTAACAAGATTTGCTCCGAGTTTAACCTTATCAACCAAGGGCAAGTTCTTTCCTTCTGCTCTTATAGCATCCAACAAAGCAACTAATGCAACTCCGACTGTTCCCTGGACTTCTTTTAGTCCTCGATGGTCAGCTGAACCAAACTCTTCTACTTCTTCTAGTTTTTGACAAATATAATCTTCATTCACCTTATTTGTGGCTTGAATATGAAACAATTCATCAACTTGATTTTCTTGTTGCTCAACAACATTCTCAGATTCTTCTTCTTCAAATAATTTGTCAAATCCAAAATTATCGTAACAATCCATCCAATCAAAAATTGTAACTTTTGAAAGGTTTTCAATCACCAACATATCATCAATCGCAGGACTCATCAAAGAAATTTGACTATCACGACATGGAGAATTTATGAAGATAATTTTTCCATCATCACTTAAATCAATATTTTCTTCTAACCCAATTGGAGGGTTATCAATCAAATCATAGTTCTCCAATTTGGACGATTCAATTTCATCTTGAATCTTTTCTACCAAATCTTTTCTTTCATTTGGATAAGATAAAATTTTTTCCTTCTCCTTATCAAGAACAAGGTTCTCATCAACCTTTTTCAAATCAAAAACATTTTCTTTCTCAACTAGTCCTTTTTTATTAGAATTCAAAATAGAAATCTTACCTTCAAAAGAATGCATCAAAATAATCCAACCTTCCTTTGCCGATCTTGCACAGAAAAACTTCAAAACTACATCTATCGCAACTGTTGTTTGAAGATGAAACCACGCAAGGGTATTCTGATTCTTTTTCTTCTTCTCTTCTTCTGTTAATTCAACGTTGGGAGAAGTTTCTTCAAAACCTTCTTCAATAATATCCCAAACTCCAACTTCTTCAAGAATATCTTGCGTATATTGACACCACAAATCAAAATTATTTTTTCCATCAAAGATAAACCTTGGACGAGAATAAAGAATTTTTTCATAAAGAAAATAAAGAGAAGGGAAAGAAAATCTTTCTATGTCTGTCGACATTCTGGCTCTGATACCAATTGTAGGATTTAAAAAAATATATTGGCTAGAAATTTCAAGGTGGTAAACCAAACAACGAAAATTATCCAATCTCTCAAGACTCTCTCAAGTCCCATTAGAACAATCTCTAAATTATGACTCCATACCACACATAACTCTATATACAAACTCATATATATAGAGCTTTCAAATCTAGATTACTACACCTATTTACATTAGGAATTCTATTCTAAAAAATAATAAGAAATTACTAAATCAAAACTTAATAGGATAAACCAAATTAAGTAATCTTCTAATCCTGCTTGGTTTAATATTGCCAACACTGTCGCATCTAAACGCCAGCGCAGCCCTGTAAGGGTTGGTTGGAGGAGTGGCAGCCTTCCATGGCTACACCACAGAATTTCTTTTTTTTTTTTAACGTAAAATTTAAATCCAATATAAAAGGCTTTTTAATATGTCATTAAGCTTCAAATGTCATAAATGATAAATCCATTTAATTTCTTTTTCCATAACCACGAGCTCAAGCTCTTCAAATATATATATATATATATATATATATATATATATATATATATATATATATATATATATATATATATATATACACACACACACACACTCTTCCTATGTATGGAAATTAATCCTTACATTCCCAATAACATGTTTAACTTTAGCTGATAAATTTGTGGATTGAAATGTCAAATATAAGATCTCGGCAATCGAACTTTTGGATAAAAATTAAATCATTGGGTTTTCCTCAAAGCATTTTCTTGAAAGATTGATTAGGCAATGTTCTTGATTTTGTTTCTCATGACATATGCATCGAAGACAGAATGACCTTTTCTATGTCTCATGTAATGTTTAAATTTTCTTGGAAAACAAAAGGAGAGAATTTTACATATTATTATTATTATTATATGCTGAGGCAAAACAAATTAGTTAAAGTTATAAAAGGTTACATTCCCATATGCAGCACATTCGCATACACTGTTATACAGTGTGCTTTAGTTCGATTTGAAGAAAAAATTTGGCCTCACTATTTGAAGAAAATTTTATTTTTTAAAATTTTTTCTTTTAACTGTATCGAACATAATTAATTTTCAAATTGAATTTCTTCAAACTAAAATAATTTCAGTTTGATGAAATTTGGTTTGGATAAAATCAAGATATAAGAAAAAAATACTATGAGCTATATAACAAAAGAATCTGAAACAATCCAAACTCTGTAATAGTTTATCATATTATGGTTTGGGTTTATGGAATGAAACAACTCAAACTCTGGAATTATAAACAAACAATTCTGATGGTATAACAAACAACCTCGTTAGGGTACCTGCAATGCTAGTTTTAGTATGAGACTGATTAATCGGATTTTGTTTCTTCTCATCAACTGTCTAAGAAAGCATAGATTTGTGAGTTGCATCCTAAAAGGTAATTTTTTTAAAATTATTTTTATATATCTAAATTTAATATAATATATATAAAGTAATTATTTATTTATATATATAATTTTTATTTTATTATATTATTTTTATAATATAATTTAAATTTTTTATATGAAAATTTGTGTTCAATCAAATACTATATAAAAAATAAAAATAGTAACACAAAAAGCAAGCTTTTGTGGCACATTGTTGGAGCGCAGATGATAGAGACTAGTTGTGCTCTAATAAAATCAGTCTCGATAACAGACGGTCCAATTGAAATAAATGGTGCAAACGTGGCATAAGCACAACCAATAGCACCAGTCAAGAAGTCAAGGGTACAATGGACACTTCCACATCAAAAGATGAGTAAACCAGAGAGAAACCCTGTAGGAATAAAATGTATTTTTCCCTTCTTTTGAAAAACTCAATTAATGATTTCATCCTTACTTTATTTACCTTGTCATTGATTACTTTATTTACTCTCTTTTTATCAATTACTGACTTAAACATATGAGTGCTTTTGAATTCGCATTCTTACAAACTTAAGTCAACTCTTACTTTTTCCTTGGAGAAAGTCAACAACCGCCATCAAAAGGATGAACCATCAGCAGGACGCGAAAAAGTTCCGACCACTTCCATTGGTTTCCGGTCGAGTTAATTGGTCAGGGTTAAGGATGTTGCAATAAGTTTTTTCTTAATCTTTTTGACCAGGTGTTTCAGAAAGAAAATTTTTGAAAAGTTTGTGATAATATATTCTTAATTTTTTTTCTCACTAAGTAGGGTTTTGAATTAAAATGAACTTTGGTTCATCTATCGACAACAAGGGAAGGAAACAAGGGGCGTTTAAATTGAAAAACTAACTGAATCAATTTATTTTGCATTTCGGTTTGGGTTTTGAATTTTGATTCCGATACTCACGAATTAAATTAGAATCCAATTAACTCAATAGCTTGGGACAATTAATAAGCGAATTACTAATACCAATGTAAAGTCTATATTGAAAAAACTTTGAGCTAGACCTTCTCTCGAATCCGGATTGAATTTGGATTAATATCACTAAATGATAAAAATACCAGGAGCTCTAAGCAAAAAAAAAAAAAAAAGAGAGAGAGAGAGAGAATCCCTTTTAATTTTTATTCATAAGTACATCAGTCCGGTCATCTCTCTAGGATGAATCGAGATTAATTTTACTAATTGATGAAAATACCGGATACTTTAAGTAAAATAAAAAAAAGAATCCCATTTAATTTTTATTCATAAGTACATCTACTAGGCCATCTCATCGTCCAACGTGGTGAGTAGGGGTGTCAACGGGTCTGAGATACCCTATTCCGGACCCAGACCCGATTGATCCATATCGGTACCGGACCCGACTCGTTTACCCGACTGGTCTAAATAGGGTAGATTCGGAACCGAATCTATAGGGTCTCGGGTCAGGTTCTGGTAATGACGATAATAAATTATGATATAAATTTATAAATAATTTGATCGTCAAACACATCTAACGGTTGTAAAAAAATTTAAATATATAAAATATTTATTATTTAAATTTTATTCGGGTCCCAAGTCTATTGGGTCAGGAATTTTAGGTAGGGGTGTGCATTATTTGAAGAAAATTTAAAAATCGAACTGAATCGAAATTTAATTCAGTTTTCGGTTTTATTTTTTAAAATTTCGGTTTGGAGAAAATTCAGTTTTTTCTCTCCAAATTAAATTTCGGTTTGGTTTCGGTTTAAACCAAGCCAAACCGAAAAACTGAATTTTCTCCAAAATTTCTTCAAATTAATAATTAAGTATAATTAAAAATTAATAATTAATTAAACTAATTCTTAATTAAAGTTATTTTAAATTTTAAAATAATTAATTTTTGTATATTTTTAAAAATATTATTTAAAGACTAATAACTCAAACTAAATTAGATTTTAATTAAGATTATAATCAATATTAGAGTATAATTAATATTATTTTAAAATTTAAATTCTTAATTTTATATATTTCGATTTTCTCCAAATAAATTAGGTTTAGTTCAATTTTGAAAAAAAATGAAAAAAATTAATTTTTCTCTAAATAGTAAAACTGAATTTTTTTCAAACCGAACCGATGAACACCCCTAATTTTAGGTACCATACTCGTATCAATTTAGAAGATGTATTATCGGGTACGGATCCGAGTCCGGATAAATAGGTATGAGTATTGTCCCAAACTAGAGATTATCAGGTCAGGTTCAGATAAGTCCCGACCCATTGGCACCTCCCTACTTGTGAGTAATCAAATGCAATCCAACCTACCCAGCAAAAAAATAAATAAAAAGCAATGCTCGCCTACTAAATTAGGGGGAATGTCCTGGACCATATATACCATGTTTAGTTAGCATTTTGGGTTTTACAATGAACTACGTACTGACACCACATTGGGCCCTTGTTATAGTAACCCTCGCATTGGGGGTTTTGTTAATCAGACTGTGTTATTTTAAGCTAAGTTGGACTGAAGATTCATTTGGCCCTTGTTAAACTTCCCCTATCATAAGCCCACTCCAAGTTTGAAACTGAAAAGGAAGCAAAAAGCTGTGGTTTTTTTTGCCTGATAACCTCCCTTGAAAGTGCTCAGTAAGCATAATTAAGCTGATGTAGGCCATATTAATAAAGATAATATAGTTATTTAATTATATTCAAACTATTCTTCTTAAATATTTTATCAATTCAATTCAATTCTGAACAAATATAACAAAAGAAGTGCAATTTATTTATATTTTTATTATAAATATAATTATTTTTCATCGCTACAAAGAATGATGAATAAAACTTAATTGATTTACTTTTATTCCCCATTTCCATTAACTTTTGAATCAAACCAAGGTACATACCTTTCTAAACTTATCCAGTTCTCTTTCTAACACTTTTTAATTTTCTTCTTCACAAGATATTTTATTTTTAAAGAAAGTGACGAACGATAAAATATTACCTAAATTTCTTATTCTTGAAATCATTCATTTTGTCCATAATGTCACATGAGCTTCCATTTCGTCCTAGAAAGAAAGAAGATTATTCCAAGCCCATCATTTTCCTTCTTCAACCAACGCATTTTTTACTCCCTTTCTGTGGAAAAAGTGCATTAACAAGAGGCAGATGTCTTCAGTTTTTATTTGCCTTCTCCCCTGATCTTCTCTTTTGTATCAGCACTCACCAAAAGCCACGTCGCTGAGTGTCATTCATTCATAGAAGGATTACAGAAACAAAGCAAGGGAATGTAGACAAAGAATTGAGATTTGTATAGAGTTTTCTGGTCCTTTCAGGTGGTGTGCAAAAACGAGTTATGCATTAGCCACAGTGGTCTATGTCCACTCTTCAATGTTTTTACTATAGGGCTATGGATTACAGTCTTCTTTTAGCACAAAAGGTCACTATTAGTAAAGATTATACAATTAAGTACAGCATAAAATTATAAACCTTATTATAAATAATATTGAACTTTCAACCTTCTTGTCAGAAGATATCTGACATTTGCCACTCAAACAAGACTTCATAAGTTAGGTTACCCATCTTTAGCTCTAAGTTGATATTTCAAAAATTTATAGTCTTTTTTTAAAAAATAGGGCATAGCTCAAAATTTTATTGCACGAAAAATTAATACAATAGGAGATGCAAACAGATCCACATCCTACAAGACTATTTGCATAAAGCTATTTCTGGGTGGCTTTGGAAGCTACTTTGGTTAAAATTGTGTGTTCCTGAGCATTAAACTGTCTTTTTAATTTTCAAACATTTATATAGTGAGCCACATTTTAAATCTTATTTTAAAACTAATCACAATGATTTCCACACTTCACATTGAAGGAAAGTAGCTTGTCAAAAGGGGTAATTTTTTTTTTTTAATTTTTTTTAGTTTGGGGATAGGAATTAACATTTTCAATTGATATCTTTATCCGTCGGATATCCGTTTTATTGTGCAGGACTTATTCGGTTTGCTCCTATAAGGTCAATTGTAGTCTTTAATGATTTCAATAGTCTAGTCTTTTAATTCGTAACAAAGGGGGGAGGGAAAAAAAAAGAAGAAGAGGCTATTCAGCGAAATCTTAGAATTTTCCCTTATATATGGTACTAGTAATGGTTCTTGATGCAGTGATATTATCCTATAACTTGTGCAAGCAAAGGGAAAATGTTGGGCTTAAATATCTGTAATGATGTATTCAATTCAAAACTATCCCATATAGTCAACAATTGAAGTAAAGGATTGGATGTGTAAAGCACTAAATTCAGAAACCCTCGTGCTAGTGAAAAGATTCAGAATTCCATCTGAATAGGTTAAAGCATGCATCAAATAGGTTGATTGGTGAAGAAAAATATTTCGACCAAGAAAATGGCTTGAGGAACAGTACAGGGAACAATAATTAAAACAGTTGTATCAAGTAATATGAAGGATCCAAAATTGAGCATGTCATATCCAACTATCCACTTTCTCTTCCTATATAATTGAATCCACCTGCTGTTCTTGTCTCCAGACCGTGAAGATGAAATTCAGCTACCTCACATTGCTACACCTCTCACTGTGCACTCTGTTCTCTTTTTCTACTCTAACAAAAAGCGCCCGCAACTCCAAGCAGGTGCTAAGTACTACATAATCCCATTCCGCAGTGGAATCGGAGGTGGTCTTGCACTATCTGCAAAGGACGCCAGGTGCCCATTTTATGTCATGCAAGAAAATCTTCAAGCCTCAAATGGGCTCCCACTGAGACTCTTGCCTGCAGACTCGTCGCAGCAGAGGATAACTTTGTCTTCTGATCTCAATATTGTGTTTCATGGAGCAACAATTTGTGTGCAGTCCACAGCATGGAAACTTGGCGGTATTGATAGGAATACTGGGCAAAGGTATGTAATGAGTAATGGGGTTATAGGGAAACCTGGTGATGATACAATGAGCAGTTGGTTCAAAATAGAGGGAATTGAGAATGGGAATGGGTATAAGATTGTCTTCTGTCCTAGTGTGTGTGGTTCTTGTAAAGTTGTGTGTGGAAATTTAGGTGTGTTTTCTGAGAATGGGAAAAGATGGCTCGGTATGAGTTATGACCCACTTGTTATCATCTTCAAGAAAGCCTAATTTGGTGGAGTAATTTGATTTTTTTAGATGTTAATTATGAGTATCAAAATGAACGGCTAATGATTCTGGTTGGCATCTTTGTTGCACCTTTGAGGATATTTGAGATGCAAAAACAGTGCAATTTTAGAGACTAATAATATCTAGCAGGATATTTGAGACGCTTTCTTTCCCGATCCTCAAATCCTATAGCAGGGTTTGAACATGGGATCGAGCATTTACAGACTGATGTTTAATATATCAAATAATTCGTATTAATTTAAATGTCACTATAATTAATCAAAACATTCATAATTACACTTTCAAGTCATGAAAATAATTTAAAAATATGATTACAATGACAAAAAAAATAATAAACAGATTAATAAGTTAGATTATAGCATTACAATAATCACAGAAAGATTGGTTGAATTTGAAGAGTTGGAATTCTAACTTAATAAGGAAGACATAAAAAATAAAAAAGTAAATAAAACTATACTTTAAAATTTCTCCACTACCTTAGGAATAAATCAGCACTAATACATAATTCACTTAACTTAGATTAACTCAAGCCTTACTAATAAATATCTAAAATTTTATTCACATAGAAAACTACAACTTCACTCTAAAAGGAGAATAAGGTAAATGACAAGTACATGAACTCATGAATAAAAAGCCTATAATATATAGTTTCATACCTTAGAGTATACTGTAAGTATGCCAGAATTGTCAATCTGATTCAATAAAGTCAGTTCCAACTCCTCCAATACTTCACTGGACACATCCAAACCCCCTACCCAAAAATTTAAAAAAAAAATACAAACACATAATGAGTGAAAAATACCGAATTAAGTTAATTATACCCTAATTAACAAATAAAAAAGAAATATATTTTTACAAACAATAACAGTTGATTTAACAAACACCATTTGTCATTGAGTAGGGGGTTGATTAATGCTTTCATTCAGTGAATAAACCAACAGCAATAGACCAAAAAGAACACTTACTTAAGGAATTTTTAGTAGTTGCGTATACATCAATTTTCATTGGAAGAGTTTATGAATGTGCTTATGATAAATAAGCATAACTATTAGAAAAAAGCTTTGTTAGGAGTCCGACTTTAGAAGCGAATCGAATATTGAGTCCTGAATCATAAAAAGGATATGAACACCAATTAGGTAAAAAATAATTATCCTCCAGCCCCAAAGTAATATCAAAATATGAAAAAAGGTTACTGTGAATTCCATTCCTAAATAGTGCAGAATTTATTCTGCATTAGAATAGTGCTAATACAAATCAGAAGAAAGATTGTATCTTCTTCCTCTTCTTTCTTACAAACTATTCCTATATATATATATATATATATATATATATATTAAAATGCTTCACATGTGGCATTTGCGAAAACACGGAAGAGTCCACTTAGACTCCTGTGGCTTATGCATAACACGTTTTTGCACCGCACCTGAAAGGAACAGAAAACTCTATAAAAATCTCAATTCTTTGTCTACATTCCCTTCCTTTGTTACTTTGATTTTTTATTGAATGAATAACACACTGCGACGTGGCTTTTGGTGAGCACCGATAGAAAGAGAGAAGATCACGGAAGAAGGCAAAACCTTAAGGCATCTCCTTGTTGTTTACGCATTTTTTTTTTCAACCGAAGGAAAAAATGCGGTGGTTGAAGAAGAAAAACGATGGGTGGGGAATAATCTTCGTTTCTTTCTGGGACAAAATGGACGTACATGTGGCATTACGGACAAAATGAATGCTTTCAAGAATAAGAAATTTAGGCAAATTTTAACATCTGTTACTTTTTTTAAGAATGAAATATCTTGTGAAGAGGAAAAATAAAGAGTGTTAGAAAGGGATTTGGATAATTTTAGAAAGGTATATCCTGGATTTGGTTCAAAGGTGAATGAAAATGGCAGAGAAAAGGAAACCAATTAAGTTATGTTCTTGATTCCTTTGTAGTAATTAAAAATAATTATACCTACAATAGAAAACGAATAGAGAGATTTTTTTCTACTTTCTGCTTCCAAAATTGAATTGAATTGACGAAAATTAAGAAAAATAGTTTGGTTATAATTAAATTACTAAAATATATTTATCTATATATATTATACTACAAGTATGGATGGGGTCATAGAAATTTAAACTTTGTTGTTTCTTCCTTTTTTAGATTGTCTAAAATAACCCTAATGTTATATTATATTATGAGTTTATATTGGTTATTTTGGACCATTAAAGAGAAAATAAGTCAATATAATAATAGTTTCACTAATTAGAGACATGAAGTACATTACGTAAGGGAATTCTAAATTGTTGGTATTCCTTGGCTTGGGTTTGTGACAAAAAGTAAAGGAAAATGGCAGGAAGAAAATTTTGCTATTTATGGTGCAACACTTTCCATTGACATAACAAAAATCAATTAACCTCTCTGTTTTTTTTTCTATAGTTGGATGCATGCATATGGTGCATTGTGTAATTAATATTTACACTTAATAACATTAGATATTTGCCAAAAAATCAATTATTTAAATGAATAAAAATTGTATTGAGAAGATGTGAGAAACAATTATATTAAGGTGAGAGTTACAATTCTAATTATAATCAGTGAGAGATACATTGAGATGTAATAAAGATTACATGGAGTGTAATAATAAGAAAAACAATTAATTGTAAGAGTTATTTATCTAAATTCAAAATAATAAAAATATTTTCAATTTAAAGATAATAAAAATAACGTCTTTGAAATAGTTTACATCATTAATAAAATTATGCATCTTATTGAAATATTATCTAAATGAAATCAAATAATATTGCAAAAATTTAAAAAAAGAGCATAGTTATTTGATAAAAAATTGAATAGCCATGAGAAATAAATATTTTGAACTTAAAATGCCAAACTAATTTGCAAGGTGATCATATCCAGTAGTATCTAATATGTCTAAAAAATATTTTATATAATTAATAAAAAATATATCTTATCACAATGTCATCAAAATAATTAAATAAAGAGTACGTGATGCACTTGAATCCTTATCACTACATAGATTTTAAAAAGAAAAAAAAAGGGTGAGAGATAGAGAGACAAGAACAACCCTATCACTAAAAAGATTTAGAAAATGAAAAAAACTAGAGTAAGAGAGAGAAAAGAACATTTTTTATTTTATGATAAACTAAATCTCAATGGGAAATAATCATGCTAATTAACAATTTAATTAGCAATATAATTTATGAAAATTTAAAAATTATAATGGCATAAGATATTAAAATAGAGTTTATAAACCCTATGTAATTGTTTAATATAAGTAATAAAAATATGTATATAATTGGAATATCATCAAAATAATAAATAAAAGTTAAAAAAGTGCACTTGGACCACTACTATTATGAGAGGGAGAGAGAGAGAGTAATTATTTCAATAGCATAATTTACGAAAAGTTTAAAACATAATAGAATTTGATTAAAAAGAAGGAGTAATAGTTTCTATAAAATTAGTAAAACATGAATCTTATATGAATATTTTGAAAACAATTACATGAATGAAGAAAAATACACATAATCTCTATCATTGCAAAAAAAAAAGAGTATATTATTACTTTACAAAAAAAAAGCTAACATGATTACGGTAAAATATTATTCTAATTAAAATTTTTTAAATACAAATATCATTTATAAAAGGTTCAAAATATAATCACACATAACTAGTAAAAATTTCCACAAAATAATTAGTAAAAGGTTCACTAAATAACTTCCATAAAATAATTTAGATAATTAGTAAAAATATGAATTGTATCAAAATATTATCAGAATAATTAAAAAATTATAAAATAAAGTAATTTATCTTTTATCATTATAAAAATAATTTATTAATTTATAAAAGGCTAAATAAAAAATTAACTATGTGCAATTTGCACGTACATGATGCTAGTTATTTAAAGAGTTTAGTGGTTGGATAATTATGTTAGTAGAGTTTAAATCGCTTAAATCATGTGAGTCAAAAAGGTTAGTGGTGAAGTATTATGTTACTAGAGGTTAATCTCATTAAATTAAGAAGATTAAAGTTTAGGTAAAAATTTCAATTTTAAACATTTTTAAAAAGAAAAATAAATATTTAATTAAGTAAGGAGCGAGTACTATTTATCAAAACGTGATAAACACTCAATCTCAAATTCCCCTCTCCTTTATTTCAATCCAAACATAGGAAGCATAAAAGTTACCAAAATCTATTGGACCCAAATCAAGTTAATGATGAAAATAAAAATAATGATAATTCCTTTTTTTTTGGGGATAAAAGTACTCTAAGCATTGAAAAGGAAGTAGTAATGAAAGTTGCCATTTTCAGAAATAATACTTCTATTTAGAATTATATATCTATTTATTTTATTCAAAATGGATCGAAATGCAGAGAATTTCGGATCACAAAGGAATATTTAAAAATAGTACTCACACGAGAAAGTAAATGTAGGTAGATCAGCTATTCAAACAGTCACTTTTTGTCCTCTAGGGTTTGCAGTTTGCCTGGAACATGGTATCTGGGTATCCTTTCGAAAATATATATATATAAATAACTCTTCTCCTCTCATAAATAATTTACTTTTTATAAAAATCAAAACAAAATATATCAAAATAAAACTCAATCCATATAACCACTTTAATGTAAACATCTAGCTATTTTCCTTCTGTAAAGTCCGATAGTAGAAATATAACTGGATCTTCAAAAAATTATGAAGCTATTAAATAAGTAGGAAATAAGTTCTTGTTACGACATGCTTAGATCAGATTTTTTATTTTAATATTTATTATTTCATACAGAATTCTAAATTAATTATTGTAAGAGAAAAAATAGAGCTCAAATTACTAGACTTTTCCGAAACATAAAGTAAACAATTTTGAGCTTGAAAGCGAAACCAAACGCAACGGCAAACCGAGTCAAGAAACCGCGTTGTGGCAAACAAGGAAATTGGGCAGCATTGTGGTGAACAATGTAAGAGAGCATAGGGATCGCAGACGCAAAGTAATATATGCAAGAGAGTGAGGGAAATGACATTGACATGCCTTGTACCTTATTTAATTTAATGACAGGAAAAGGAAGAGAAAAACAACTCATCCTACTAAGTTAAACCTGCAGAAATTAGGTTAACCATTTTACCATATTCTTTCAAGAATACTTCAGAGTTCAAAGTTCAAACATCATGCTATAGGGCGTGCCATCACTATAGCTATTGAGAGGTTTTCTTCAGCTTAACTAATCTAGAATTCTAGATCGAGGGTCTGAAAGGATTCAAGCGATTCGACTACTGCAAACTCCACAAATGCATTCATTTTTGGCTACTTCTGATTTACGTAATCCTTTCTTCTCACTGTAAGACAACTCTATTGCTTCAAATTAATTCAGTGGCGGGTCTAAGGGGCGGGTGGCTGTCGCCCTCCCAAGATTTTTTTTTCTTTTTACTTTGAAAACCCTTTAACAATATCACTTTATGCCCCTCAAAAGTGTTTGAAAATTTATTATATTGTCATCTAATATATGTTTCTGTATAGTTCGCCACCAACGTATAATGTCTGGGTTCGTTCCTATTCGGATTTGACCCTTTCCGACTATTGATATCATGCATGCTTCTTGTTTTTTCTTTAAACAATTTGTTGGTTTATTCTGATTATAGTTATTTGTTCTTTCATTTAGTATACTGTCTTCAATAGCTCAACCATCTGACGGCTGCGTGCTTATATGGATGTTTCTGAGGATCCTCAGAGTGGACTTTTGCTTGCTGTATCATCCTATTCTAATTCGTTTCCTGATGTGGATGTAATATCTACAGTGGACGGATACAAGGAATGGTTAACTAAAAGTCTACTTGAAATGGATGACTCGATGGATCCTGCTTTTACTGATTGGATTGGAGAGCTGTTGGCCTGGCTCACATTTGAGTCTCAGGTGGACAGCACAAAAAGTTATGTTATAATCAAAAGAGATGCTCAGCAAACATATGCTGCTTGTTATGCTGCTTATGTGTCATTTGAGCTACTTCTCAAGCAGCTTCACCAACCAAGAGCACATCAATATTTCAGATCCAAAAGGACTATTAAATCTGTCCTAAAAAGGTTTCTAACATTATTTGATTTCTGTTGTAAGGATCTCAGCATAGAAAACTATTGGGAGGTGGTCAATTTAAAAGAGAACATCATTCAGGCTGCAGATTTAGCAAAAGATTTCATGAGTTCACACATGGGTGAAATGAACTTTGCGGAGGATAAAGAAGATTATTATGATTGCAAGATTATGTTTATGTTGAGATCGACCTTCTTATGCAACGATTTTGTGGAAAATTTCCAATTATCACATCTTGCCTCTCACATGCAGGATACGATGAGAAGCCCACAGGACGAAGAATTGGTTGGCCTGAGTGGAGATCTGCAGGAAATGAAAGAACGAACACTTAGTCAAAATCCAGTAAAACTTGAAATTGTCCCTATCTTAGGGATGGGAGGGATCGGCAAAACAACTCTTGCAAGAAGAGTTTATGAGGATCCGCAAATCACATATAGCTTTCATATTCGTGCGTGGACAACAGTATCTCAAAAGTACCAGGCAAAGCATGTTTTGCTATGCTTACTAGAATCAATCTCCTCCCTCACTGAAGAAGAACGTAAAGAAAGAAATGAAGATTTAGCCGAATGCCTATATAGAAGATTAAAGGGTAGGAGGTACTTCATTGTGTTGGATGATGTTTGGGAGACAAAGGCCTGGGATGACATGAAATTGTGGTTTCCTGATGACAATAATGCGAGTCGGATTGTACTAACAAGTAGACTTGCTGAAGTAGCTGTTTATGCAAATCCTACCAGCTCTCCTCATTGGATGAAATTTCTAAGTAGAGAAGACAGTTTAAAATTGTTGTGTAAAAAAGTGTTTGCGGATGAAACTTTGCCTCCTCAGTTGCTGGATATTGGAGTGCAAATAGCAGAAAAATGCCAGGGACTACCATTAGTAATTCTTGTGGTCTCAGGGCACCTTTCAAGGGTGAGCAGAACGAGAGACTGCTGGTTTAACATAGCAAAAAGAATAGATTATCTCATAGATGATGGAAGGGAAGACCAATTCTTCAATATTCTTTCAATGAGTTATAATTACTTGCCTAAACACTTGAAAGCATGCTTCCTCTCAGTGGGAATTTTCCCAAAGAATTCTGAGATCCTGGTTAAAAAATTAACTAGGCTGTGGATGGCAATGGAATTTCTACATCCAGAATCACAAGACAACATTGAAGAGGTTGCAGAGAAGTGTCTGGAGGAGCTCATTGGCAGAAGTTTGATTATGGTAAGAAAGAGGAAATTTGATGGAAACGTTAAATCATGTGGCATCCACGATCTCTTGTGGGACTTGGGCAAAAGAGAAGCACGAAAAGAAGGCCATCACATTTTTGGTCGCTCCGCTTTGATGAATCATTTTTACTTCAGTAGCAGTGAAGGGAGGAGGTATGCAATGGGTCTCACTCGTACTCTACTCTATTTTAACCAATCTATTGAATCAGATTGTCCTCTCAGCTCCACAGTATTCATGTCACTCACATCATTGGATATTATATATCAGTCTTTTGATCATTTCCCAGATGAGATAACAAACTTGGTCAATCTGAGGTATCTTGCGTTGTCCACTTCTAGTGATATTCCTGATTCAATATACAAACTTCGTAAACTGCAAACCATCATCAATAATCAAGAGTTGACAGAGTCAGTCCTGCCGGAAGGAATATGGTTGTTGGCCCATCTAAGACATCTTCAAATAGAAGATTGCAGCTATTTGCCTGGTCCACCAAGTGTTGAAATCGACGGAGGCTGTGTCTCAGTTCTTCGTGATCTTCAAACACTTTCTTCAATAAGCTCTGCTAGTTGCACCAAAGAATTTTTTCTAAAGATCCCAAATCTGAAAGAACTTGGGATTCATGAAACCAGAGGTGAAACCATAGAAGATGAGTTGTTTAATTGCCTCCGAAATGTTGAATACTTGGATAAACTTCAGAAACTAAAGTTGCGTTGCAATTTAGAAATTGATAAATCAAGACGGGTTCCTCACTGGGATAGTTTTGCGCTGAATATCAAAGAGTTAACGCTGATAGGAAGCTATCTGCCATGGGATGAAATGGATGCTGTAGCTATGTTGCCTAATCTTGAGGTACTCAAAATAAAAGATAATGCCTTCTGCGGGCCAGAATGGAAAATGGATGATGCAGAATTTTCCCATTTGAAGTGCCTGCTGCTTGAATCTTTAGATGTGGTGCATTGGAGGGCAAACAAAGACCATTTCCCTAAATTGGAATGCCTAGTTCTCAGGGGCTGTGGCGAACTGTTCATGATCCCTCTTGATTTTGGGGAACTCTCTACACTGCATTTGATCGAGTTGGATTATTGTAATTTTTCCACATTTGGTTCTTCAAGACTTATTCAAATGGAACAACTGAATCTAGGAAATGAAAAGTTTACTCTTTGCGCTGGCCGTGTGGACGGCGAGGTACAAACTTCCTTGTAATTGAGTTCCTTTGCCTGCTAATGTTTCCATTTTAGATACACTTGTTGATGAATAGTTTAGCAGACAATGAAAAACACTTTGCATGTGTTGTGAATAATCTTCATATTGCTGTCCTTTTGCAGGTAGAAATCTGTGTTTTAACCATGGTTTTTGTTTACTTAACTTTGAGATTGAAGATGCAAAGGGCTAAGCATGACCGCAGAAAAAGAAACACCAAAAAGTTATTAGGTATTTATGATTATTCAAAACTTGTGTACATTTTATGGCATAATATGTTCCACTTTTATGGGTTCACTCAAGTTTTTCTGTAGGTGCCTTGAGGCGGATGGTTTCCAGGGGTCTCTTCACGGGTGTACTTGGACTAGCTCTCTATCTTCATTTTTCATTTTCAGTTTAAAAAAATAGGTCAACTTTTTGGTTCTTATAATTCAATCCCAACAGCTCCATTTTTAGTAGTTGTTGCACATGAATATATTACTCACTCTTATTATTATATATTCAGCATTGTCATTGCTCAAATTTATAATATATTATATAATATAATAATAACGCTATCAGTCAAACTTTTGGTCAAGAAGTCAAAATTTCCAACCAGCCTTTTTCTACCAAAAATTGCCCAAAAAATAAAATTTGTCTGCAAAACGATGTTTTCTTGTATTGCACATTTGCCCATTCTGGCTTAATCCACAATTGCTCCAAACATTTTTAGGAAAATATTATTAAAAAAATAATTTATGCGGAAGTTACAAGTACTTTATTAATGTGATTATGTTTCATTCTCCTCAGCAAGACTCGATTTTTAATTGTAGTGGACATTGACTTCTTTTAATAATATGAGAGGTGCTACTAATTTTAAAATGCAATTGTATTCATTGATATCTTCACCAAACCAATTGACTTTGACCACAAATAGAGAGTTCATAAATTGGGAAGAAGTATCTGAGGTTTTTATCCCATACTTTTGCAATTTCCGAGATGAAGACAGGGGCAACTTGCCCTTAAATTTTCTCCTAATTTTTATTTTTGCACTCCAATTTCAAAATAAAAGATTTATAACATTGAATTATGAAAAAACATCATAACTTGCACTTCTGCTTTGCTATTCAATTGCTAATAAAATATGTCATGTAACTCATATATAGACAATCCAAGCATACTTTGGTCAGTATAATCATTACATTTTTAAAAATATTTTAAAAAATAACTTTCCTTTTTTTCTTTTTCTTTTTCTTTTTTATTTATTTTTTTATGAATAATTTTCTTTTTATCTTCTCCATAGACTACATGTAGCAGCTTTTAGCTTTGACAAAAAAACTTGAAAAAAATCCTCTTCATCAAACTCCAAAAGTCTGATTTTTTTATCGGATTGATTTTGAAATTAATTTTAAACAAAAACCATAATTTTTTAAGAAAGTTAAAGCAAATCTAATAAAAGAAAAAGTGATTGTTTGATTGTATTGACTAAAGTACCTTAACAAAAATCAAGTAAATATCAAATAATATATACTATTAGAGTTTTAACAATAAAAATAGTTGAAAGAGTAAGATATGATATTTTTTTATAATTTAAGATCACAAATTATTCACTTTAAAGTTAAGTGGTAAAAATCAAAGTTGAGGTAAAGTTTAAAGGCAGGTTGAATTATTTACCCTTGAAATAATTACAACCTGCAGTCTCAAATGGGGTTTGTGTGGACCTTTGTCTTGAGATACATGGATCAAGCAAGTCATTGAACAAAGCGTAACGAGACATATTGTGAACTTCTTAAAAATAAAAGAGTCAAATAATGTGGTTGAATATAGTGATAAAGACTAAGGTTAATTTGAAAACGAAAAATAAATACAAAAAAGATACTAGCTAATTCACACAAATAAAATTTAGGGCATCATTTGCATTGAGGCGAACAGAGGAGAGAGAAGGAGGGGAGATAGACGGTAGATTTTTAGTATTTTATTCAATAATTTTTTACAAAAAGTAAAGAAAAAGGAATTGGAGGAATGGATGTTGCCTTCCAGTTTGAAAGTGGATAGAAAGGGAGGAAAAACCAATTTAATATTTTCTTTATATCGATTAAATTACTTTTATGTTAAAATGTTTATATTCGTCTGATTAAAATTATAAATAATAGCTTATTCTTAAAGTTTCCTTGGCCATCTAAATGCTATAAAAAAATTAGTTATTTCCCTCCATTTCCTCTCTTTTTTTATCTTCCTTTGGATCCTCTCCTTCTCTTTCTTCCCCTTTACTTCAATCCAAACATAAGAGAGGCAGAGCACTTATTTGAAACCCAAAACAGTAAAAAGATGGAAACGATTAATTAAAATTTGGCAAAGTACCCTAATTCTTTGCCCTTTCTTTACTGTAAATGTTAAATAACGGAAAGGATCAAAAAAAGGAAAGTAACAAAAGAGAAAAAAAAAAGACAAGAGAGAAGAAAGGAGAGAACTAACTAAGGGTATGTTCTCAATTATTTAAAATAAGTTGCTTATAGTTTTATTTTTTAAACTAAAAGTGTTTTTTGAGTTGTTCTCGCTTATTCATTTTTAATTTTAGTTTAAATAAGTTGATAAAATTATTTTTGAGAAGCTACCTAGGGATGCTTTAAAAATAGTTTTCGCTTATTGAAATTATTAAAAAGAAATTTTTTATTTTAACTTTAAAAATAACATTTTTAAATCGCTTATTTCTCAGCTATTTAAAAAAAAAAAAGCTTAAGCAATCGACAGCCATTCTATATTATTCTATTATTATACTTTATTCGACATGCCAACCAGCTTCTGCTCATCCTTTTAAGTTCCATCTTGCTGGAAATTGGCATCTCAACCACAACACCACCATAAAAACGTCAACCAAGCAAAGATCATTAATGTTCAATCGAAACCAGCACAAATATGCAGATCAGGTAGAGATTATATCTTCCCTTCTGCTATGATAGTTGGCCGAAATTTTCTTGGCGTAACTCTGGATCTTCCGCAGATGTGAATCAGACGAGGAAATTTGATTCGTTCCAAAAGTTCTCTGTTTTCTGCTTCAAGCAAAGATCCACCAAATTGCTTCTCTGATGCTCTTCTGATTTCTAAGTATTTCTTGTTCTGATTTCTGCTCTGTCCTTCAGTAGCTGCAACCTTTGTTAATATCCTTTTTTTTTTTTTTTTTTGGAGGTATCACCAGCGTTAAAAGTAATTTCCAGTGTAAATGATCTGCATAGTGTTTTATGTACATGCATATCTTCCGTCACATATCATATATCTATACTTATGATTATACATCTATAATCTTTTCCCTCAGATAGGACTCACAGTGATTTATAATCTATAACAGAGTTCAGACCTGAAGAAAGGAACAGGGATGAAGAATCGATAAGCAGGAAGGGGTTCGTTCGTTCAAATTTCTCTTTCCTAAATGCAGTTTTAAAAATTTTTACATTATTTTTATCTTTTTGTCTGTTGAATTTTTTTAAAAAAAAGTATTCTGGTGCACCAAAGTTGGGATAACCCACCAAAGTTGTTGGCTCCACCAACTCTATTCCTTCTTTTTTTTTTTTTTGTAGTTTATTTATTTATTTATTTGAAATTACATAATATATTATAAATTTTATTTATTTTAATTTATATATTTTTAATTTTTAGTTTTCATATGGTCGATGCTAGATCCTTTTATTTTTATTTTTTTAATTTTACACATTATGTTATTAATTTTATTTATTTTACTTGATATGTTTTTTGTATTTTTACAATTAGCATATGTATTTGTCCTAATTAATTTGTTTTTAATTTTATTTATTTAATTTTTATTATTTAAATTTTTATTTTTATTTTCTTATTTGTTTCACATAATTCATTTCATTAATTTATTTTATTTATTTTTATTTTTATTTAATAAATATTTATTTTAACTTTTTAATTGAACTTTTTGTTATTATGTTAAGAGTTTTATTAAATAAAGTCTTTAATTGTTAATAGTGTTATACTTTTTAAAAAGAAATTTATTATTAATTAGTATTTTTATTTTTGTGTTAATTTTGTATTTTAATATAACATAATATTTAAAGATGAGACATTATGAGAAAATTTCAAAGAGTATTTTTAAATGAATTCTAGATTTCTTACTAGACAAGCATTACAGAAATGTGAGTAACAAATGTTGATAGTTCATTGATCTTATCAATTAATTTTTATTAATTATAATCAAATCTTTAATTAGTTTTGAATTATTATAATTTGACTGAAATTCTTAATCCTAATATAAGGTTTAAAAAATTAAAAATAATAACTACAATTACAAAACAAAAATTAATGAAATAATATTTATTAGGAATAATGACTTATTTAATCTTTAAAGTTAAAAACAAAATATATTAATATCCTCAAACTTTTTTTTGAACCGATATGATCGCCAACAAATTTTTACTCTATAAAAATATCCCAGCCACCAATATTTGCTTAGATCTCTAGTCAGAAATAAGTATATCATAGTCATGTATTGATTTTTTAATGGTAAATTAGGTAACTTACATCTTTTTCTCCAAAACTGCCCCACATATCCAACATCTATTCAAATTCACCCATTATATCTCCTATTTCCCACCTTGTTTCTGGACGGAGGCTGGGGTTGGTTTGTTTTGGTGGAGTGAAAATTCATTAGGTATCATAATGATTGAAATTTTTTAAAGAATTTTAATATATTTTATTTTAAATTTTAAGAATTAAATAGATCATCCTTTCTATTTATTAAAATTTATTGTTGTTTTTAACAAAATAAAATTTAAAAAAGAAAAGAGAAACAAAAAAAATAAAAAAAAAAAGAAAAAATGGTGGGGGTTGACCCAACCACACCCCCCGCCCCCGGAACGCCTAGGTCAGGCCTGGGCGCCGCGTTGCTTGGGCATCCAACTACAAAAAGGAAGCGCCCAGCTACGGCATTCCCTATTATTAGCGACGCACCCAAGTTTCGCTCACCATCATCTAGTAACGTCAAAGGGGCCGGCTCGGCCCGGCCCGTAGCTGACTGGTCCGTTTGACCCACGAGCTGAAAATTTTCTTCTCAGCCCGTTACAGTAAGTTCACGGGCTAAACGGACCCGCCCACGAGTTTTACAAAACGACGTTGTTTTGTTAAAAAGTCGAAACGGCGTTGTTTTTTATAAAAAAATTAAAAAAAAAACTGAATTAGCCCACGTCTGGCTCGCGGGTTAAAAAGAGCAGGTCAAAAAACTCGTATTTTAAACAGGTTTGGTATATTAAGCCCAAACTCGGATATACGAGCTAAATCGCAGACTTTAACCCGTATCGACAGAACTACCATCATAATGAATTTTTTTTAAAAAATAAAAAATAAAAAATTTATATATTAATAATATCATCATATATTTAATAATTTTTTAAAAAATCATAACACAAAAAAGCGAGCTTTTGTGGCATATTTTTGGAGAGCAGAATCAGCAGATGATGGAAAAACAAGTTGTGTCCAAATAAAATCAGATTCGATAACCGACGGTCCAGATGAAATAAATGGCGCAAATGTGGGATAAGTACAACCCATCGCCCGAGTCAAGAAGTCAAGGGTCCAATGGACACTTGCACACGAAAACTTGAGTAAACTAGAGAGAACCCCGTAGGAAGAAAATGTTTTTTTTCCCTTTTGAATGTGTTCTTGGGTTCGCACTCTTACCTCTAAAGTCAACTCTCTTCTCTTTTGAATTCTCTTTTTTTTTCTTTTTTTTTTTGTTGGAGCGTTAATCCCAAAGAAGTACCCTTCTAGTTTGAGTGTTTGTTAATTGATTGACCAATTTTTTTCAAATGACAATTGAGGATAAATTTTGCCCATCACCCAAATAAGGGTTAAAAACAAAATTGGCCTTCAAGACATCGGTTTGTCGCAATTGTATCCCTCCTTTTAGAAAACATTACAAATTCTCAATTATACTTTTTGATCCAATCAGTAATAGTACCATCCACATTGAATGTTTAAGAAGGACTATAATGGAAGAAAAGACAAAATTTGAAAAGTTTGTGATAATCTATTCTTAATTTTTTTCTCACTAAGTGGAGTTTTGAATTAAAATGAACTTTGTTCATCTATCGACAACAAGGGGAGGAAACTAGGGGTGTTTAAACTGAAAACCTTACTGAATCAATTTGTTTTGCATTTCGATTTGGGTTTTGAACTTTGATTCTAATACTTATGAATTAAATTAGAATCCAATTAACCCAATAATTTAAAACAATTGGTAAACAGGCTGAAAATACCAATGTAAGTTCTAGAGTTTGATTCTTACTTATGGTGTCATGTTTAAAGAGTTTTGGACTAGGGGTGATCATTTGGTTTTTCAGTTCGGTTTTGGTGGGATAATTCGGTTTTCGGTTCGATTTTTTTGACATTTTACAAAACCGAACCGAATCGAACCGAAATAATTCAGTTCGGTTCGGTTCGGTTAGAAACCGAAATTGAAAAAAAAAGAGAAAAGAACTCATTTCGCTAATACGTTCTTGAGGTAATTTTATTTTAAAATATTAATTTTTATTAAAGAACGCATTACCAAAATACGTTCATATATAATTTTTTTTAAAATTCAGTTTTTCTGTTCGGTTTTCGGTTTGAGAACAAAAATCGAAAACCGAACCGAATTTCATTCTAATCCGAAAAATCAAACCGAAACGAACCAAAAATTCAAAAACCGAACCGAAATATATATTTCGGTTCGATTTTTCAGATTACACCAAATAATGAACACCCCTATTTTGGACCATATATTTTCATGCGTAAGAATCGGTCTTTGCGGGTACATCTTGTGCTAAATTTGAATTAGTGTGTAAGAGTTAGTCTCTAATCTTAATCTGATTTAGACTCACAAATTAATAAGGATACAGGTGCTCTATAATTAATAAATAAATAAATAAATAAGAGTCCAATTTAATTTTTATTCATAAGTACATCAGCTGGGCATCTCCCGGTCCCGGGTTGTGAGTCATCAAATGCAAGCCTTGGTTAATAAATAAATAAATGAAGAGCAATGCTTGGCTAACGAATGACGGGGTAATGTCCCGGCCCATATATTTCATGTTTGGTTAGCATTTTGGGTTTTACGATAAGCTATATACTAACACCACATTGGGCTCTTGTTATAGTGACACTCGGATTTGGGTTTCCGTAATTAGGATGAGTTAATTTAAACTAAGTCAGACTGAAGATTCATTCGGCCCTTGTTAAGCATCCCCTATCATAAGCCCAACCCAAGTTTGAAACTGAAAAGGCTGCAAAAAGCTCTTTTTTTTTTTTTTTTTTTTTTTTGCGGCGGATAACCTACCTTGTGAACATTAAGCATAATTAAGCTGATGTAGGCCATATTAATAAAGATAATATAGTTATTTAATATATTCTAACTATTCTCCTTATTATTTTTGTCAATTCAATTCAATTTCAAAAAAATAAAGTAGAAGAACAACATTTTTTTTTATTTTTCTATTATAAAGTCACTGCAAATGAATGATGAATAAAATTTAATTGGTTTCCTTTTTTTTCCATTTCTATCAACTTTTGAACCAAAACCAGGTATATACCTTTCTAACCATATTCAAATCCATTTCTAACGCACCTTATTTTTTCTATTTACAAGACATTCTATTTGCAAAGAAAGTGACAGACTGCTAAAATATTGCAAAAATTTCTTATTCTTGAAAGCATTCATTTTGTCCCTAATGTCACATGTGCTTCCATTTCGTCCTAGAAAGAAAGAAGATAATTCCATGCCCATCATTTTCCTTCTTCAACCAACGCATTTTTTACTCCCTCTGAGTGGAAAAAATGCATAAACAACAAGCAGATGCCTTCAGGTTTTGCCTTCTCCCGTGATCTTCTCTTTTGTATCAGCACTCACCAAAAGCCACGTTGCAGTGTATCATTCATTCACAAAAACATCAAAGAAACAAAACAAGGGAATGTAGACAAAGAATTGGGATTTGAATAGGGTTTTCTGTTCCTTTAAGGTGACTCTTCAATATTTTTACTATAGGGCTCTTGGTTACCATCTTTCTTTCGGTAAAGAAGGTGATTATTGATAAAAATTATATAATTAAATTTAATATAAAGTTATAAATCTTATTATAAAGATATATATTAATTTATAAATTTTGTATTATTCAGAGACTGAACTCTGGATCTTCTAAAAAGAATGTATCGACTTTTGCCACTCGAACAAGGCTTCATGAGCTAGGTTACTCATCTTTAGCTCTAGGTTGATATTTAAGAATTTATATTTTTTTTTAAAAAATAAGGCATAGCCCAATATTTTATTGCACGAAAAATAAATACAATAAGAGGTGCAAACAGATGGACACCCTACAAGACTATTTGCACAAAACTATATCAAGGTGGCATTAGAAGCTTTTCTGGTTCAAATTGTGTGTTCCGAAGCATTAACTGTCTTTTCATTTTCATACATTTATATATTGAGCCACATTTTAATATTATTCTAAAACCAGTCACAATAATTTCCTCACTTCACATTCAAGGAAGGTAGGTTGTCAAAAGAGTCAACTTTTTTTTTCTTTGGTAATTTGGAAGAGAGTAATTAACATGTTCAATGGATATCGGTATCCGTCTTATAGTGTATGACTTATTGGGTTCGCTCCTACAAGGTCAATTGTAGTCTTTAATGATATCAATACTCTAGTCCTTTAATTCGTAACAAAGCCAAAAAAAAAAAAAAATTGAAGAGGCTATTGAGTGAAATCTTGGAATTTTCCCTTCCATATGATACTAGTAATGGTTCTTGATGCAGTGATATTATCTTATAACTTGTGCAAGAAAAGGGAAAATGTTGGGTTTGCATATCTGTAATGATGTATTCAATTCAAAACTATCCCATAGAGTCAACAATCGAAGTGAAGGATTATGTGTAAAGCACTAAATTCAGAAACCCTCGTGCTAGTGAAAAGATTCAGAATTCCATCTGAATAGGTTAAAGCATGCATCGAATAAGTTAAATGGAGAAGAAAAAGATTAGGACCTAGAAAATGACTCGAGAAACAGTAAAGGGGACAATAATTAAAGCAGTTGTATCAAGTAATATGAAGGATCCAAAATAGAGCGTGTCATATCCAACTATCCACTTTCTCTTCCTATATAATTGAATCCACCTGCTGTTCCGGTCCCCAGACCATGAAGATGAAATTCAGCTACCTCCCATTGCTACACCTCTCACTATGCACTCTGCTCTCTTTTTCTACTCTGACAAAGGGCGCCCCAGTGCTAGATGCAGATGGCCAGCAACTCCAAGCAGGTGCTAAGTACTACATAATCCCATTCCGCAGTGGAAACGGAGGTGGTCTTGCACTATCTGCAAAGGACGTCAGGTGCCCATTTTATGTCATGCAAGAAAATCTTCAAGCCTCAAATGGGCTCCCACTGAGACTCTTGCCTGCAGACTCGTCGCAGCAGAGGATAACTTTGTCTTCTGATCTCAATATTGTGTTTCACGGAGCAACAATTTGTGTGCAGTCCACAGCATGGAAACTTGGCGGTATTGATGGGAATACTGGGCGGAGGTATGTAATGAGTAATGGGGTTATAGGGAAACCCGGTGCTGATACGGTGAGCAGTTGGTTCAAAATAGAGAGAATTGAGAATAGGAATGGGTATAAGATTGTCTTCTGTCCTAGTGTGTGTGGTTCTTGTAAAGTTGTGTGTGGAAATTTAGGTGTGTTTTTTGAGAATGGGGAAAGATGGCTCGGTATGAGTTATGACCCACTTGTTATCATGTTCAAGAAAGCCTAATTTGGTGGAGTAATTTGATTCTTTTAGATGTTAATTATGAGTATCAAAATGAAAGGCTAATGATTCTGCTCATTCACTTATTTTGTTCTCAATTAGTCATGTCCAAAAGATTGGTTGAATTTATTACAATAATCACAGAAAGATTGGTTGAATTTGAAGAGTTGGAATACTAACTTAATATGGAGGACATAAAAAATTAAAAAAGTAAATAAAACTATATTTTAAAATTTCCACACTACCTTAAGAATAATTCAGCACTAACATAAAATTAGCTCAAGCCTTACTAATAAATATCTAAAATTTTATGGATGCAGAAAACTACAACTTTACTCAAAAAAGAGGATAAGATAAATGACACAGTACATGAACTCATGAAGATAAAATCCTATAATATATAGGTTCATACCTTAAAGTATACTATAAGTACGTACAATACGCCAGAATTGTCAATCTAATTCAATAAAGTCAGTACAATACGCCAGAATTGTCAATCTAATTCAATAAAGTCAGTTCCAACTCCCCCAGACTTCACTGGATACATCCAAAAAAAAAACTCAAATATATAATGAGTAAAAAATACGTTATTAAGTTAATTATACCGTAACAAATAAAAAAAGATACCTGTTTTTACAAAGAACAACTATTGATTTAACAAACACCATTTGCCATCGAGTAGGGGGTTGATTAATGCTTTCATTCAATGAATAATTCAATAGCAATAGACCAAAAAGAACACTCACTTAAGGAATTTTTAGTACTGAATGTTGAAAAATAGGCTTACGTCTAATTCGACCATCAAAAGTTACATCAAAAGAGAAAGATGTGCGTAAACTTTATAAATAATTAATTATTAAGGAAGATGATTGCATAAACTTTATAAGTAATTAATTATTATATTAAAAAATGTGAGATATTTCAACGCTTACGTATACATCAATTGTCATTTGAAGAGTGCATGAATGTGCTTATCATAAATAAGCATAACTATTAGAGAAAAACTTTGCTAGGAGCTCTATCCAGTAGGGGTCCGATAGCAGAAGTGAATCGAATGAGTCCTGAAGCATAAAAAGGACATGCATATATACAAATTAGGTCATAAACAGTTATCCTCCAGCCCAAAAGTAAAAGGGAAAAAGAGAAAAGGTTACCTCTTTTAATGAACTGTCATCCTTAAATGTCAAGTGTGAAAATTATTGTGATTATTTTTTTAAAAAAAATTAAAATGTTGATGAAGATATAATTTTTTAAAGGAAAAATAGTCTATTTTCTCCTTGAACTATTTACGTTTAGCCAACTGAGTCCCTAATATTTTTATTTAACTATTAAGAATCCCTGAACAATTTACGCGCAGCACAAAGAGTTCCCGCCACCATCTCCACGGCGGAATCCGGGCAGAAATTGGCACGAGTAGTGCACATGACATAGTAAGAGGGGTAAAATTGTCCAGTCATCGTCCCCACCCCAGATTCCGTTGACCAACACTCACTCTCTTCCCCCCTCTCTCTCTCCATTCGAACCCCCCCTGTTGTCTCTTCGAAGCTTACAGATTGAAGACGATATACTTGGGCAGAAGAACTACGGTAGGGCTACAGTTTGCGGGACGCGATTCAATAGCTTGATAAACGGAAGTCAGAGCATTTGGGAAAGAAACTAGGTGAAATGCAGCGGCGCCAACCCAATGGAGATCCTCCAGACTACGGTAAGTCATTTTTCATCCACAGTATAGGTGAAATTTCTTGATAAAGTATATTATTTGAAAATGGCAGAAGACCCATAGGTAAATAATTTATTATTTTTAGGTGAAATTTCATGTCCAGTATAGGTGAATTTTATTATTTTTGCAGATTGATATGAGGCGATGATAAGATTGAAAAAAAAGTGAAAATTTTGTTTGTTGCATTTGCTGATAATGCTTCTATTTCAATTGCAATTTAGGTTTTAGGCAAAATATGCAGTTGAACTAAGAATGTAATACTTATTTGAGTAGTTTGTTTAACTATGATGAGAAATGCTTGAGGAATTGGTGTCTTTCTGTTGTGGTCAGGTAATATTGAAGAGTTCTTTACAATGAAAATAAGCCATGGGGGGAAGCTAGTTGAGACCCTAGTTTACAAACAGTATAGGGAAGGGGTTATAGACTATTATGATTGGTGTGGAAGTATACGCCATGGGGGGAAAATCTTGATATGGAAGTGTGCAATTTCAACGTATGCAAACAAGTTTGCAGCTGAAATGGAAGCTCTAAAAGCAATGAACCCAGATGCACACCCAAGAAATCGCCGTCCTGGGTTCATATTCGTCCAAGATGTTCTCAGAACAGTTGTCCTTCCACAGTAGCACATCATTCTTGGGTTGGTATCCATGGAAAGAATCCCCCAATATATAGCAGCAGCGGCAGATATGCAAGCTTCGAAGAGACAACAGGGGGGGGGTTCGAATGGAGAGAGAGAGGGGGGAAGAGAGTGAGTGTTGGTCAACGGAATTTGGGGTGGGGATGATGACTGGACAATTTTACCCCTCTTACTATGTCATGTGCACTACTCGTGCCAATTTCTGCCCGGATTCCGCCGTGGAGATGGTGGCGGGAACTCTTTGTGCTGCGCGTAAATTGTTCAGGGATTCTTAATAGTTAAATAAAAATATTAGGGACTCAGTTGGCTAAACGTAAATAGTTCAGGGAGAAAATAGGCTATTTTTCCTTTCTTAAAATATAAACACGGAAGTAAAGATGGTAATCTAACCCATGAAAGCCTTGTTCAACTAGTAAGAGTTTGAGGACTTTCAACCACAAGACTGAGAACTCAATCTCTAAATAATAAAGAATTTATTCTACTTTATAATGATATTAATACAAATTTTTATAATAAGACCTATAATTTTACTTTAAATTATATAATTTTTACTAATAATATGATATATGTTATACCAAACGAAGGATTGTAAGGCAGACTATCATCATGAACAGTCCACTTAGACTCCTGTGGGTTATGCATAAGACGTTTTTGCACCGCACCAGAAAGGAACACAAAGCTCTATTTTAAATCTCAATTCCTTGTCTATATTCCCTTGCTTTATTACTTTGGTTTTTTTGATGGATGTATCATGTACGATACATTGCGACTGGCTTTTTGTGAGTGCTGATAACTCACTGGAGAAGGCAAAAACTATAGGCATCTGCTTCTTGTTTATGCATTTTTTCAACCGAAAGGGCGTAAAAAATGCGTTGGTTGAAGAAGAAAAACGACGGGCGGGGAATGATCTTCGTTTCTTCCCGGACGAAATTGAGGTACATGTGACATTATGGACAAAATGAATGCTTTCAAGAATAAGAAACTTAGGTAGTATTTTAATGTCCATCACTTTCTTTAAGAATAGAATATCCTGTGAAGAGAAAAAATAAGAAGTGTTAGAAAGGGATTTGGATAAGTTTAGGAATCATATTTGAGAGTCCAGTTCTCTTCAAGAAACTGATTAATATGAACATCCACATATTATTTCATAACACTCCCCCTTGAATGTTCATAACATAAAGAATATGCCTCGTTAAAACCTTACTAGATAAAAACCCAATGGGAAAAAAACTCTAGTGAAGGAAAAAGAGTACATTATTCTTTATGTCATTATTATTCCCCCTGATAAGAAAATCTTTTGAGATTTTTTAACCGATACTTTCCAATCAAATGTTGCTATCGGTAAAGTCTTCGTAAATAGATTTGTCAAATAATCAAATGATCAAATTCATTGCACATCAATATCACATCTCTTCTGGAGCTTGTGAGTAAAAATATACTTTATATTTCCTTAGATATATTCCAAATTTTATTATCATCCAACAATATAGTTGGAATTCCTTCTTGGAGGATATAGATTTATCTCGAATATATTAATTATGATCATATATATCCTCAACCAATATCATGAATTTCTATTTCTTCAACATGAGTTGAAGATATGACTGTTATAATCAATACATGCTTATAAATGTATGAGTTATGTGGATCATATAGATAATGCATACCTTGCATATTCATCTCAACAGGAGTTGAATTTTCTTAATATTTGAGATAAACTATCTCAAGGAGATATCAATAGGCAAGTTTAATGCCATCTCAAAATTCATTGGATAGAGAAGAACTAGAATAGATATCTACATGCACGTAGACAAGTATATTCATACATTCAATTACAGAATTGTGGTATTTCAAGACCAAATAGTTCTTCAATATCCTTCAATAGATATAAAGGATCTCGCATATAATCACCCAATAACAATTGATGTGCTGTGTCCATGTGAGATATTTTCAGGATATTCAATCAAAACAAAATATTGACTTTTCAAAACGTTGATCACAATACTTGCTCCTCTAAATTCTTCAGAAAAAATATCTTGATCATCAAATCCTTTTCTCTTTTGAGAATTTTATTTTCAAAATCAAGAGATCAATCACGCTTCAGGCGTGTATCAGAATCATATAACTATAGAATTCATATATTTGCCCTGCTGGAACATTTATCTAAATAGGAGTATCTATAAATAGAATGTTATATTGACTAACTCTACAAGAGTCAGACAAACAATCAATATGCAAAATTATGCAAATATTTTGAACTTCTAGTTCATTAATACTTGTGCATAGATCAAGATAATGAAAGTCGTAAATGATATCCTCTTTAATTGACGATTTTCTCCCCCTAATGTGGAGAACACTATGTCAATCAATAAATTGTACAATGAGCATATCTTCTAATAAAGAAATACATATAGAAAGTATAGCTACATATAGAATTTCTTCATATATGGACATACTCAATCATTCTTTCAATAAAAATTCACTAAGACATTCTTATTATGTTCTACAGGAACAATTATATGTTTCAAGCATATCGAGTCCATTAGGGACTTTAAATATAAGCACTATTATCAAATGATAACAAAGATAAACACATATTAAGTGTTATCATTCACTATTATATCCACCACTAGAAATATATTTCTTCGCTATCAGTGTTAGGACTTACGAAGAATCATACGCCATAACTCATAGCAAATATTCACATTTATAGTTCGCATTTTATAAGCAAATATTAATTGCTATCTCTTTGTATTACACTTCAGGTGTATAATTCTTGCTAGGAATATATGTACACTTCAAGTGTAGTTGTGAATAATTTAAACTTTTCATATTTCTCATGCAAACTTTATCATTTCGGGTCTACGAACATCAAATTGGAAATCCTCATTCTGAATCATGCGCATTAATATCTTTAAAGTCATATACTTGTGCGGTTCTAATAGTTTCCAATCATGTTGAGATCTCATCATTTGTCATAGTTTTCAGGTACCTGAATTTCTTTTGGAAATAATATATCAATCTTATTTGGAGAAAAATTCTGCTGGAATTTAAATCTACTCAATTTAATATATATGACCATCTTAAGCATTTGCTCCAGTGAGGAGTTTGTATCTTTGGAACCGACTTATCTATCACATTTCAATTGTGTATCAAATTTATTTGTAGTGGTAGATTATCCTTCAGGGATATCAAATAGGAGCATTCTTTGTTGGATGTTGGTTAATTAATATACCTGCCTATATAAATTATCCTTTGAACTTTTGGTTCAAGGTATCTTCTATGAGGATCAAAATAGAAGATCAAGATGAGACACACACTAATATCTTTATTCAGTTTCATAATTTCTCCTCTTTATGTTGGGCTAACATATTCAAAATTAATAAAATATAATCTCTCCATTGAAATTTGCTCCCAACATTTTTTATAATCTCTTTGAGAACCCATCTCATTACGTTTGTGGTGGAGCAACATACATAGTGCATATTTAAATTTAGGATGGAAAATATTTGGTTTCTAACCACAAACCAACAGCTATGAGGAGAATTACAATATGTTGGCAAAATACGAAATAAGTGCTAATATATCACAGTCATGAACATTCTACAGGATATTCAATATTTATCTCAATACAACCAGTATTATTAGGACAAATTATGTCTTTAGGAGAATGTTAAAATATGAGCTCATTATCAATAAATTGTGCAAACTACATGTTGCAAAAATAACAATATACATACGATTATTTGTTGATGCATCAACTAATAATTTTTCCATATTCATCCCAAAATAACACATTCAACCCCAAGTAATACTAGCAACTTTTAAATAAAACAATCAGCACATATAAATTCATCATACTAGGAAACTTCTGGTTCCATAATAAATTCATAATCATTCTTCGTATTTTAATGATCCGGGAAGGTCCAATCGGTTATGCCAACTAATAAATTATTTATCAGTAAATTTTAAATTTACTCAATATTGCATCTCAAATTCATAATTCTATGCAATATAAACAAGGAGAGATGAATGATGGTATGTATAATTGACATATATTTCATGTCATAATAGTAATACATATGCCTCAAAAGTTCATTCATCTAATGTCTCGATATATTGATAATATAATCAAGATACAAAATTTTTTACGAGACTATATAGTGAATGATGTATTACATCAATTGACCATTAGGTAAAGATATGGTGGCTCTTTTGGAGCTTTTAATCAATTAACTCTTCTAGAGTTATTTGATCAATTAGTTCTTCAGGAACCTTGTACTACCCTTTATATTTTGGACATACATTTTAAATTTTGTCCAAATAAACAAAAAATATTGTTTAGAAAAATTATATCTTCACAATTCTTGATCCAAAATAAACTAAAATAACATAGAAAAGTAGTAATTCGATAATTTAAAATTTTGATTGACATTCAAAATGTTAGAAACTCTTTTTCGATATTCAAAAGAACTGACTACGTTCACATATGTCATATCAATATTATCGACACTAACATCATTACTATCAGTAGCATAATTTAGGAAAGTAAAGAATTATCAATAATTAATAGGGATTCATAACATGCTTGACGTACTACAGGTACATGATAAATTTTCATATTGCATCAATAACATGTTAAAATTATTACTTTCCATTTTTCCTTCTCATTATTTTCTCACTTCTGGTGAGTATCTATTTACTAGGGATTTAATGAGTCATTCTTATAGTATAAAAACAAAGTGTATTTCTATTAGTCGCGACCAAAATCTCGTACATAAATATATTATAATTTTTAATATTATTTACTTCAGTGAATGACAAATAAATATTTGGTCGAATATCAAAATATTTTATCTAGGACTCTTTTAGTCTCAGAAGATATAAATTCAAAATATTTCTGAAATATATTTTCTCAATATTGCTACTACAGGAGCATGTTAGAAATATGAGAAAGGAAAATCTTTTATTTATCACATTACCAGTAATATTTCTCCTTATAACTTTAATTGAGGAGAAATTCTAAATGCAATAAAATTTTTATATATTGATAGACATAAAATATTATAAGCACACGTATAACAAATCATAACTAACATTTATATAACAATCATTTTCTGGTGATTGTATGTTTCATTCACAATTTGCTAGTAATCAAGTGGCTTTGATACTTTGTATTTCTTAAATGGTGTCTTCAAGACCCACAATATCCAGATGCATATATTCTAGTTGTCATGATTATATGGATTATTTTTATCATATCCGCGTTTCTATCCACGGTTTCGACCATGACTACGACCTCTTCCAGGGTCATAACCAGTAGTTCTAATACATTCACTCACAGATTTAAAGTAAACTGTGTTTTTGATAGAATGACCATCTTTCGGTAGTCAAATATTTCTTTTAGATCCTTCCACAAAAAAAAAATAGATTTTTCACAATAAGATATTCCGCCTTTAGATCCTTATAGAAATTATGGCGGAGAAAAATCATGGCTTTTATATGATTTTGAGATGGCGTCTGCCAGACTCATTATATCTCAATAATTCTTTTTATAAATATCAAGAGTAAAAAACATGAGTTTTAAAAAGTTTGCCATGAGAATTCAAAGATGGAAAAAATACCTCTTTTTCTCTTGATTAATCTCTCAACTTTGGTAGCAGAGACTCGTGCTGATAACGTGTTTAAATTTAAGTGTTGGTAACGCAAAATTAAAGTAAAAGCGTCACTCAATATGTTTGGAGAATAATATAAAACTAAGGAAAAATAAGATAGAATATAGAGAGAGAAAGTAGAACTCAAGAATCAAGACTAAAATCGTATCTAATTAATGTCATCATATGCCCCTATATATAGGCTCATAATACAAGATTTTATGGAAACCTAAAATTTAATGGAGAAAAGAAATCAAATCTGATTAGAAGTCATATTTGAAAATTCAGTTCTCTTTACAAAATTAATTAATATGAACATTAACATATTATTCCATAACAAAAAGGAACTTTTGCCCTCATTTTTAGTTTCAAACTTAGATTGGGCTTATGATAGGGGAAGCTTAACAAGGGCCGTATTAATCTTGAGTCCAACTTGGATTAAATCAACCCACTCTGATTAAAAAACCTTAAAATGCCAGTGTTACATTAACAAGGGCCCAAAATACATTGTAAAACCCAAAATCCTAACCCAACCCTATATATATGGGCCGGGACATAGCCCCCTCATTTTTAGCCAAGCATGCATGCTTCTTATTTATTTATTCATGGTGGGTAAGCATGGATTGCAGTTAATTACCCACAATTTTGGATCGGAGATGGCCCAGCTGATGTATTTATGAATAAAAATTAAATTGAATTCTAATATAATTCATGAGTATCGGAATCAAAATTTAAAACCCAAACCGAAGTGCAAAATAAATTGATTCACTTAGAATCAGATTGCTTCAAAGATTTTAGTGAGGAAAAAGAAAACGAGACAAAAGAAAATAAAATCCTTACGAAACTGAAAATCTGTAAATTGTTTGGCTAATTGGGGAAAATACTATAGAAATGAAAAATAATTTCAAGAAAGCAATTTTCCTTGATTGTTTTATGAAATTTTATGAAAAAAATGAAAAAATAAATAACACAATAATATTTTTTTTAAAATATATGCTTTAAAAACTAAAATTATATTTAGAAAATTTTGAAAAATAATAATTTAAATAATTAACAATTTAATAACTTTTAAATGGCCGTCAGTTAGCATGTTCATGAATTGAAAGTAGGCTCCATTCGAACACGAACGAATCAAACATCTAAATTTTTAACTCAATTCGTATACATAATACTCAAACACTATTTTGGATTCTCTGAATTAATGTTTCAAAATTAAAAATTTAATTCGAATTTATTAATTGATTTGTTCGCAAAGTTTAAAATTTGTTCATATTCGATTCGTTTATTTTTGTGAGTTATTCCAATAACTCGAATAGTGTTTAAATTCAAGTCATTCAAATAAAATAATAAAAATAAAAATAAATAGTAAATAATAATAAGAAAATAAATTTTAATATAATATTATATATATTATACAAAATATATACCATATTTTATATTAAAATATTATATAAATATAAAATTTGATATAAAATTTAAATAATATTACGAAATATGTGAATAATAAATTTATATATGTGTTCGTAAATATTAGAATTTGTTCGCAAATAATTTTATGTTCGTTTGATTAATAAACAAACTGTTCTTAGTGTTTTAGCTCGACTTGAATACTAAACAAATGACTTATAATTGAATATAAAAAATTTTATTCAAAAATATTTGATTCAAAAAATAACTATAGTTGGGAGTTAATATTAGTTTCAGATTGCGCATTTACTTCAATCAACTGTTTTTTACTGTTTTTCTTTTCCTCATACTTTTGTGTGGAAAATTATTTTTAACACATTCTATTAAAATTTTTCTCATTAATTTTCTTCATTTTATTTTCTTTAGTATTCTCCTTCACTAATAATTAAAGGAAAAAAATTTAAGAAACATGTTTTCCTTTCCGCAACAAAATTCTTAAACTAAACTGGTTTTAAGGGTTTATGGATTATATATATATATGGGTTAATTCTACTTTAATACTCTAAAGTGGGGATGTATTATTAATTAAGTACCACATCTCTTTGAATTGTCAATTAATGGTCAAATTAGCTCGGCCGCCCAATTCCAATAGTCGAAAAGTATAAAATATCGTGTGTGCCCTTGACCTTGTTTGGATTAATTTTATTTTAGTGCTTCAAAGTTAAGAGTCTATGTTAATTGAGTACTATATCTTTTAAAATTATCAATTAAGGAATAAATTTTTAACAATGACCAAATAATTTGATAAAAAATTCTTAAATAATTGATTTGACCTTTAAAATAGAAACAAAAATTTTAATTTTATCATTTTACTTAACTAATTAATAAAAAATATTAATTTAATTTTTAAAATAATTTATTAATTTCTTTTTCTAAAGCTCTTCTACATTTCTTTGTTTTCTCTAACCGTCGCCCTTATAGCTTGAATTAATGGGAAGAGAAGTGAATTTAGGTATTCGGAAGGGAAGAATAATCACAGTGCCAGTGAAGGAGAAGCTTCGCAATGGCCGAGTTTTTACCTTCAATTTGGGTCTTCGGATTCGGACTTCGAGGCGGTCCATGTAGACTTATTTTCCTCTGGGATTTTATTGGGGCTTTGAGTGTGTTTCTCATTTCAGCCCTTATGGAGCACACGCAGCAAGTGTGCAGTTCTTTGTCGGCAACTAGTAGTGGCGGGATATTTTTAGCGGCACGGAAATCATTAATATGCATAAAAAATTAAAAAAATATATGATGTATATTTTTCTCAGACCAAGAATAAAAAATAAAAATTTATTATATTTAAATAGTTAATAAAAATAAAATAATAGATAAAATATTGAATTATATACTTATCAACATTATATAAATATAAATATAATATATATATATAAATATATATATATATATATATATATATATATAACTAATATAATTTTTACAAAAGAATTTGTCAAAATCAGTCATATTTTTTTTCATTATCTTTCAGTACAAATGGTGAATAAACCGACTTGTGCGGGCAATGTTCTTTGTGTATATCGTGTTTTATACTTATTAGTAGATGAAAATGACCTTCTCAATAGTTGGAAATATTGATATTGATTAATTAATCTATTCTACAAATTATCTTATTGAAGGATATCCGATTTTCACTATGTACACTACAATGACTGGACCAAAAGTAATATAAAATGGGACGGTTTATTTATTTTTCTATTCTTCCTTTTGCTATTTTTAGGTAAGATTACATTGAATATTTTAATACTTTGTCAGATTCTATCAAAGAGTGTTATTAAACTTCTAAAAGACTTTAATTTTGAAATCAAAGAGTCTACGAAGATGATATTCGTGGCAAAAGGATCTCGTAATTAATTTAATGATATTTCTTCTTTTTTTTTTTTTGATAAAAGTACTCTAAGCATTGAAAATGAAGTAATAATGAAAGTTGCCATTTTCAAAAATAATACTTCTAATTAGAATAAAATATTTATTTATTTTATTCAAAATGGATCCAAATGCGGACAATTTCGGATCAGAAAGGAGTATTTAAAAACAGTACTCACACGCAAAGTGACTGTAGGTAGATCTGCAATTCAGGCATTGTCACTCCTTGTCCTCTAGTGTTTGCAGTTTGCCCAGGTCATGGTATTTGGGCATCGTTTGCGAAAGAAAATTTTTTTTAAAGATTATATTTTTCGTCTCACAAATAATTTATATTTATAAAAATTAAAATTAACATCGATAAATTAGTCTATCTTGGATTGGATTTTTATTTTGAATTAAATAATAGATGAAATCATAAAAGTAAATTACCTGTGAAAAGTGAGATTTAAAATAAAAAAGTAAAAAAATTTAAAATAAAAAAGTAAAAAAATATACAGTTATTTTCCTTCTTTAAATTCCGATCGTGGATGTTTGCTTCCAAGAAATATAGCTTGATCTTCAAAAAATTACAAAGCTGTTACATAAGTTCTTGCTACGACATGCTTAGATTAGATTTTTAATTTGTTTCCGTACTAATTATTTCATACCGGATTTAGAATTGATTATTGTAAGAAAAAAAATAGAACTCAAATTAGTATACTTTTCCGAAACATATCAAACAATTTTTGAGCTTGAAAACAAAACCAAACGCAATGGCAAATATTCCTGTCGTCCATCAACGAAGAACTTGGGCGGCATTGAGGTGAACCGAGTCAAGAAACCGCGTTGCGCTTGGGAGGACGATGTAAGAGAGCATAGGGATCGCAGACGCATAGTGATTTATGCAAGAGAGTGAGGGATACGACATTGACATGCTTGTACCTTATTTAATTTAATGACAGGAAAAGGAAGAGAAAAACAACTCATCCTACTAAGTTAAACCTGCAGAAAAGTTAGCTAACCCTTTAACCATATTCTTTGAAGAAGACTTCAGATTTCAAAGTTCAAAGATCATGTTGTAGGGTGTGCCGTCACTATAGCTGAGAGGTTTTCTTCAGCCTAACTAATCTAGAATTCTACTGCAGCATACTCCACAAAGGCATTCATTTTCTGCTACTTCTGATTTATGTAAGCGTTTCTTCTCATTGTAAGGCCATTGCTTCAAATTAATTCTTTGGCGGATCTAAGTGGGCGGGTGGCCGTCGTCCTCCCAAGATTTTTTTTTTCTTTTTTCTTTGAAAACCCTTTAACAATATCACTTTTTGCCCCTCAAAAATTTTTGAAAATTTATTATATTATATCTTTTATATGTTTCTGTATAGTTCGCCTCCAACAAATAATGTCAGTCGTTCCTATTCAGATTTGACCCTTTTCAGCTATTTATATCATGCATGCTTCTTTGTTTTTTGTTTTTTTGTTTTTAAAGTTTGATCAATTTGTTGATTTATTCTGAATATATTTTTTTGTTCTTTCATTTAGTATAGTGTTCAATAGCTCAACCATCTGACGGCTGCGTGCTTATATGGACGTTTCTGAGGATCCTCAGAGTGGACTTCTGCTTGCTGTATCTTACTATTCTAATTCCCTTCCCGATGTGGATGTAAACGTAATATCTACAGTGGATGGTTACAAGGAATGGTTATCTAAACATCTACTTGAAATCGATGACTCGATGGTTCCGGTTTTTACAGATTGGATTGGGGAGCTGTTTGTATGGTTCACATTTGAGTGTCAGCTGGACAGCACAAAAAGTTCTGTTATAATCAAAAGAGATGCTCAGCAAACATATGCTGTGTGTTATGCTGCTTATGTAACATTTGAGCAACTCCTACAGCAGCTTCACCAACCGAGAGCACATCAATATTTCAGAGCCAAAAGGACTATACAATCTGTCCTCAAAAGGTGTCTAACATTATTTGATTTCTATTGTGAGGATCTCAGCATAGAAAACTATTGGGAGGTTGTCAATTTAAAAGAGAACATCATTCAGGCTGCAGATTTAGCAAAAGATTTCATGAGTTCACACATGGGTGAAATGAACTTTGTGGCGGATAAAGAAGATTATTATGATTGCAAGATTATGTTTATGTTGAGATCGACCTTCTTATGCAACGATTTTGTGGAAAATTTCCAATTATCACATCTTGCCTCACACATGCAGGATACGATGAGAAGCCCACAGGACGAAGAATTGGTTGGCCTGAGTGGGGATCTGCAGGAAATGAAAGAACGAACTCTTAGTCAAAATCCAGTAAAACTTGAAATTATCCCTATCTTAGGGATGGGAGGGATCGGCAAAACAACTCTTGCAAGAAGAGTTTATGAGGATCCTCAAATCATATATAGTTTTCATATTCGTGCGTGGACAACAGTATCTCAAAAGTTCCAGGAAAGACATGTTTTGCTATGCTTACTAGAATCAATCTCCTCTCTCACTGAAGAAGAACGTAAAGAAAGAAATGAAGAATTAGCCGAATGTCTATATAGAAGATTAAAGGGTAGGAGGTACTTCATAGTGTTGGATGACGTTTGGGAGCCAAAGGCCTGGGATGAAATGAAATTGTGGTTTCCTGATGACAATAATGCGAGTCGGATTGTACTAACAAGTAGACTTGCCGAAGTAGCTGTTTATGCAAATCCTACCAGCTCTCCTCATTGGATGAATTTTCTAAGTGGAGAAGACAGTTTAAAATTGTTGTGCAAAAAAGTGTTTGCTAAGGAAACTTTGCCCCCTCAGTTGGTGGATATTGGTAAGCAAATAGCAGAAAAATGCCAGGGACTACCATTAGTAATTCTTGTGGTCGCAGGGCACCTTTCAAGGGTGAGCAGGACAAGAGATTGCTGGTTTAACATTGCAAAAAGAATAGATTCTCTCATAGATGATGGAAGGGAAGAACAATTCTTCAACATTCTTTCGATGAGTTATAATCACTTGCCTAGCCACTTAAAAGCATGCTTCCTTTCAATGGGAATTTTCCCAAAGAATTCTGAGATCCTGGTTAAAAAATTAACTAGGCTGTGGATGGCAATGGAATTTCTACTTCCAGAATCACAAAAAAACTCTGAAGAGGTTGCGGAGAAGTGTTTGGAGGAGCTTATTGGCAGAAGTTTGGTTATGGTAAGAAAGAGGAAATTTGATGGAAACGTTAAATCATGTGGCATCCATGATCTCCTGTGGGACTTGGGTAAAAGAGAAGCTCGAAAAGACGGTCATCACATTTTTGGTCGCTCCCCTTTGATGAATCATTTTTACTTCAGTAGCAGTGTTGGTAGGAGGTATGCAATGGGTCTCACTCGTACTCTACTCTATTTTAACCAATCTTTCGAATCAGATTGTCCTCTCAGCTCCACAGTATTCATGTCACTCACATCATTGGATATTATATATCAGTCTTTTGATCATTTCCCAGATGAGATAACAAACTTGGTCAATCTGAGGTATCTTGCGTTGTCCACTTCTAGTGATATTCCTGATTCAATATACAAACTTCGTAAACTACAATCCATCATCAATAATCAAGATTTGACAGAGTCAGTCTTGCCAGAAGGAATATGGCTGTTGGCGCATTTAAGACATATCCAGATAGAAGATTGCAGCTACTTGCCTGGTCCACCAAGTGTTGAAATCGACGGAAGCCGTGTCTCAGTTCTTCGTGATCTTCAAACACTTTCTTCAATAAGCTCTGCTAGTTGCACCAAGGAATTTTTTCTAAAGATCCCAAATCTGAAAGAACTTGGGATTCATGAAACCACAGGTGAAATCATGGAAGACGAGTTGTTTAATTGCCTCGGAAATGTTGAATACTTAGATAAACTTCAGAAACTAAAGTTGTGCTGCAATTTAGAAATTGATAAACCAAGACGGGTTCCTCACTGGGATAGTTTTGCTCTGAGTATCAAAGAGTTAACGCTGATAGGAAGCTACCTGCCATGGGATGAAATGGATGTTGTAGCCATGTTGCCTAATCTTGAGGTTCTCAAACTAAAAGATAATGCCTTCTGCGGGCCAGAATGGAAAATGGATGATGCAAATTTCTCCCATTTGAAGTGTCTGCTGCTTGAATCTTTAGATGTGCTGCATTGGAGAGCACACAAAGATCATTTCCCTAAATTGGAATGCCTAGTTCTCAGGGACTGTGGCGAACTGTTCATGATCCCTCTTGATTTTGGAGAACTATCTACATTGCATTTGATCGAGTTGGATTACTGTAATTTTTCCACATTTGGTTCTGCAAGACTTATTCAAATGGAACAACTAAATATGGGAAATGAAAATTTCACTCTTTGCACTGGCCGTGTGGACGCTGAGGTACAAACTTCCTTCTAACTGAGTTCCTTTGCCTACTAATCATTTCCATCTTAGATACACTTGTTGATGAATAGTTTAGCAGACAATGAAAAACACTTGGTATTTGTTGTGAAGAATCTTCATTTTGCTGTCCTTTTGCAGGCAGAAATCTGGGTTCTAACCATGGCTTTTGTTTACATAACTTTGAGATTGAAGATACTAAGGGCTAAGCATGACCACAGGAAGAGAAACACCAAAAAGTTGCTAGGTATATATGATTATTCAAAACACGTGTACGTTTAATGGCATAATATCTCCCTCTTTTTATGTCTTCACTCAAGTTTTTTCTGTAGGTGCCTTAAGGCGGAAAGTTTCGAGGGCTCTCTTCACGGGTGTACTTGACTAACTCTCTATCTTCAATTTGCATTTTCGGTCAGGTGATTTTCTTATAATATGATGTGTAAATTGCTAGTGCACAATTATCAATCAAGTGATATAGTGGTAAGTAGAGTACCATTTCCACAAAGACTAAAACCTTACTGATAAATTTAATCTTCCTAAAACATGACTTAGACCTAAAATCAATTGATGATGATGACAATTTGAACAAATATAATTAATTGTGAATGACCAGAAATCAATTAAGTAAAACAACAATCAATAACCAAAAAGTGACTAATAAGACTTCCTCGTTCCAACTCACTCATTTTATGAATGTCGATCAACGAAGTTAATTCTTGAGTTTGTTAAAGGTAGAATTTCCAAATATAAACTTTACCCAATGTCTTGGAGTAGAGTTCCTAACCTTGAATTACAAATTACTCATATGTCTATGTAACTTTAATAAATGAAGATTGCCGAAAAACTCTGCGTAATTTTCTAACTTTCAACTTTTCATAACTTAATCACTAGAAACCACACAACAAAAACTATGTCTATATCTTGTCAGTTTTACTATGTATTGTTATAATTAAATTTAATTCAATCTATCTCCATTTGATTTCAAAATTAAATTCGTAATCATACAATTAACCGAAAAATTGCAAGCATTAAGAATAGATGATAACAATTAACATTAACTCAAGATGTAAATGAATCTCTCGATTGGTCAACAATTCATCAAATTTTCAGCCTTTCCAAGACGCCTTAGTTTGAAAATTTAGCAATGCATAAAAGTAAAATGAATAGCACAACTAACTCCAGACATTGAAACAAAGAAAAGAGTAGAGAAGAAGAGCTTTCGTTCGATGAATTGATGAAGCTTCAAGATCCTTGCCCTCTTTCTCCCTCCTCCAATGCTGGAAGTAGCGTTCCCCTAAAAATATCCAAATCCTAGCTAAATTAGGGTTTTGAGGGGGGTCTCAGATCGGTTCTATGTTTGCTTGGACCATTTTTCTGTGGACTTTGAACTCAAAACTCAAAGTTGGGCCTCACGATTACAAAAATATAACGGAAGTCAATCTATTCCAAATGCAGCCCAATATACTCCAAAAGCAACAGAATAAATCACTTTTTCTGTTAAAATTTGGAAGTAAAATTTGTAGGTTATCATAACACATTATATAATATAATAAGGATCCTGTTGGTTTTTTCCCCTATTTTCATTAGTAAGTGTTTTTATTAAATTACTTCTATTTGGTTTAGGTTAGGTTATAAGTAAAATTATTTTAGAGTTAAATCGCAATCCTCGTTGAATTTCTTTTCAACTTTTACATTTTTTGGTTACATTTTCAGTGAAAAATGAGAATTTTTTGACATATTAAAAAACTAAACTTAACCACCTAAAAGGTACCTCAATGGAAAGAAGATTACCAAAATTTTACAAAGAATTAATTACATAAATACTAAACGTGGGATGACTTTATTAATACAAGAAAATTTTTAAATAATTTTAAATTTTTATCCTTTAAACGCTCTATAAAATTTTTAAATTTACTAAGTAATCTTATTTCATTCATTTTATAATAGTCAAAATTTATCGTTTCATTCGAATTGTATCAATATTAAGGTAAATTATGTTAATTTAAATTTTTTTAAAACATAAGTGAGCCGGGTGGCATGCCAAAATCTGGCGCAGCCCAAGATTGAGACACTCCAAAATATGGCTCCATGATCATGTGGGACATGCCAAAATCATGTGGCATCCATGATCTCTTGTGGGACATGGGCAAAAGAGAACGACCATCACATTTATGGTCGCTCCACTTCGATGAATCATTTTTAAATTTTTTTTTGATAATTTAAGTGTCTTAGCTTCTATTTAATTAATTCTGATCCAAAACTAGCCTAGACCATGGACTATGTAAATTTGATGAATGATTTTTACTTCAGTAGCAATGATGGTAGGAGGTATGCAATGGGTCTCACTCGTCCTCTACTTTATTTTAACCAATCTTTTGAATCAGATCTCAGCTCCATATGTCATGTCACTCACATCATTGGATTGAGATAACAAACTTGGTCAATGTATCTGGCGTTCTCCACTTCTAGTGATATTCCTGATGCAATGTACAAACTTCGTAAACTGCAAACCATCATCAATAGTCGGGTTTTTACATTGAGATGGACCGATTTGTTGAAAAAATATATTAGATCGGACATAATGTCAAATAAAATAAAATAATATTTAATATAATATCATTTTAAAAGATATTATAATTTTTTTATAGGTATAACATCATCAGAAATAATGTTGTATAAGTAATACAAATTTTACTATTTTTAAACTTTCTTATTCGGCTTCAATTAACTTGATTTGATTCATTTTTTTTATTTTGTTTATTGAACTATTTCCTTATTACTTGCCAATCATACCAACCAAGAATGTTACATGTCTTTTGATTCTGATACAAAAAGGCGCATCTCTCTCACGTCAAGACTCGAGTTCCATATTTATCTCATGTATGATTCAAAGTGTGTTTGAATTGATTTTTTTGTTTAGATATTATAATAGGATAAAATTTTTATAAAAATTATTTAAATATTATATTAATATATTGTGTTAATAAAGTTAAATTATAGAAAAAATTAAATTAAATATTTATCTATATAATTTTATTTAAAAAGTTCAAACTAAAATTTTATTATAATATCATATAAATAATTGAGTTGAGTGAAAAATGTCTTCAAAGTCTCCTTTTTGTAGAGCGAATTTTACTGCTGTTTGAACAATGGAAATTGAAATAATTACAACCTGTTGTCTCAAATGGGGTTTGTGTAGACTTTTGTCTTGTGATACTTGGATCAAGCAAGTCATTGAACTTAAGTGCAACAAGACATATTCCGACCTTCTTAAAAATAAAAGAGTCAAATAATATAGTTGAATATAGTGATAAAGAGTAAGGTTAATTTGAAAACGAAAATTAAACACAAAAAAGATACTAGCTAATTCATACAAATAAAATTTAGGGAACTATTTGCATTGAGGGGAGAGAAGGAGGGGAGACAGACGGTAGATTTTTAGTATTTTATTTGATAAATTTTTATGAAAGAAAAGGAAAAAGAAATAGGAGGAATGGATGCTGCCTTCCAGTTTGAAAGTGGATAGAAAGGGAGGAAAAGGAGACCAATTTAATATTTTCTTTGTATTGATTAAATTACCAATTTAATTTTTTTTAATCTACCAAATTGCTCTTATGTTGAAATGCTTATACTTATCTGAGTAAAAACATAAATAATAATTTATTCTTAAAGTTTCATTACCATCTAAATGTAATAAAAATTTAGTCATTTCCCTCCCTCTCCTCTCTTTTCATCTTCCTTTGGATTCTCTCCTTCTCTTTCGTCCCCTTTCCTTCAATCCAAACATAGGAGAGGCAAAGCACTTATTTGAAACACAAAACAATATAAGGATGGAAATGATTAATTAAAATTTGACACATTACCGTAATTATTTCCCCTTTCTTTCATGTAAAAGAGAGGCAAAGAAATAAGGGTAATGAAAGAGAAATGAAAGAAGACGAGAGGGAAGGAGATGATTGACTAATTAAGCAAATTAACCACACTTTGCAACCATCCTATATTATTCAATTATTATACTTTATTCGACACGCCAACCAACTTCTTCTCATCCTTTTAAGTTCCGATTCGCTGGAATTGGCATCTCAACCACAACACCGACCATAAAAAGTCAACCAAGCAAAGATCCTTAATGTTCAATCAAAACCAGCACAAATACGCAGATCAGGCAGAGATTATGTCTTCCCTTCTGTTCTGATAGTTCCCCGAAATTTTCTTCGTGTAAATGTGGATCATCTGCAGATGTGAATCAAACGAGGAAATTTGATTTGTTCCAAAAGTTCTTCTTCTCTGTTTTCTGCTTCAGCTCAACCAAATTGCTTCTCTGATGCTCTTCTGATTTCTGTAAGTATTTCTTGTTCTGATTTCTGCTATGTCCTTCAGTAGCTGCAACCTTTGTTAATATCATTTTTTTTTTGGGTGGGGGGTGGTATCACCAGCGTTAAAGTAGTTTCCAGTGTAAATGGCCTGCAAAGTATTTTATGCGCATATCTTTTCCCTCATATATCATATATCTATACTTATGATTTTACATTTATAATATAACAAAAGTATAGATAAGAGTTATAGTAATTCATACTTTTTCTATTTCTTCATTTTTCGAACGATCTAAAATGTCTTCTAGTGATTTTTTTTTTTGTTTCTCGGTGAAACAAATTGTTGTTATTTGATGGTTCTTGTTATCTTTAATTTAATGCCAATTATTTGGGAGTTATATAGAGATTATTATTATAAAGAAATGATTAATTTAGAAAAGTTAGTTGTGAGATACACTTAATATACATAATTTCAAAAATTTTAAAAAGAAATGAGTTACTAAAAAAAGCATTAAAGAGAAACAACTTGTCACAAACAATTATCACCTTAACTAGACTTGTAAACATTTCTATAGTAGTAGGATTAAAAAGAGATATTAAGAGTATACCAACATATAAAGGTGATTAAAGTGTCCTTTATTCTATCTTACAATTCCTATAAGATATATATTTTCTGATTACCTTAACAACAATTAGCATATTTCATAATCAATATGTATGTATATATATATATACACACACTAGAACAGAATATAGAGAGATTAGAATTTAACATTATTTTGAGAATTTTTGTTATTTATAATTTATTGAGAATTATTTAAAAATCATATAAGAGATATTAAAAATTACATAAAGTGTGATTGTGAGAGAAACAATTAATTTTTGAAAATTATTTGTAATCTAAAAGTACTTTGAATCCACAAAACATACAAAAAAAAAAAAAAACAAAGCAGACAAATTCCAAATGTTTGACTAGTTTTTTGATCCCATATTAGCGTATAGCATACTGTATATATATTACAATTTACACATGGTCTGCCAAATATTGTAGTTCTCCCGGGCTTCCAAAAGGAGCATTAGAATATTATTAGGCACGGCATTTCCACCACCAAAACTGGGGCCCGCCCCAACCCGACCCATTTTATGCTGTACCCTGCCCCTAACTATGGGTGGAGGATTAATGCCTCCACCCTCCGACTTTGGCCCACCCTGCTTCGGTTTGGTCCATTTCTTCGCAATTGTCTCCATCAAGTGTACGAGTCTATGATATTTAAAAGTAATCAGGATCTAATATTAATAATAATTAATTAAGTGCGAGTCCGATTTAAAAAAAAAAGGTGTTCGGACCTGTTTGAACCGATTAACATCCTAATTTGCATGTATGGTAGAACCCACTTATATAGAATGTTAATCAGTTCGATGAGTCGGACTCTGTAAAGTTCGAGTACGATTTTGTTCAGACAAATAAACAATGATTCTGAGCTTAGCTCGCACAGGTTGAACTTAGTTCGAACATTTTTTTTTCTTGCATAAATATATTTTACATTCTATGCTTTGTAAGTTTTTATTTTACTCTGGAAAGATTTTCTTGATATTTTTTATAATAGTTGATGTTATGTTTTAAAAATTTTTTAAGACTAATATTTAAATCTTAAATATTTTTTCACTTAAAAATAAAAAAATTAGTTAATTAAACTATTATTTTATATATATATATATATATATATATATATATATGTATATGTATATGTATATGTATATGTGTATGTGCATGTATATATTTATAAAACATATTTAATATATTTAATTATATGGGAGTTGGGTCCAACACAATTAAGCACATACTCAATCCAAACTTAATTTGGACTTCAAAATAAAACACGGACTCTGATTAACACCGAGCCGAAGGGGCAAGGTTTAGATTGACCCAAGCTGATCGGCCTTAGAATCCGGATTTGAAATTAGATAGAGTTTGGTTTTTAAAATTTTAATTTTAAATTTTATAAAAATTACATTATTTATAAAATAAGACATAAGTCTTACACTTGAACATATGTCTTAGGTTTTTCAAAAGAATGTTGTACAATTACACTGTAACCCTTCAGGCCAATGAATAAAGCATATTTATGAATGCTGTGATTGAGAGTGATCGGATGAAATGTTGTATTTGTATTAGTTACTCGCTCCTTTTTTTATTAATTGTCAAAATTTGTTAAAGTTTTGTTCATAAATATTTGTCATTTTAGAATATGGAGAAGTCATTTATTATATTTTTTAAATTTTAACCTTTTATTACTCTACAAAATAACATTGATTTATTTTTCAAGTTTTCATAAAGCAAAATTGTCATTTTCTCTTAAAATTTAAAATATTCAATGACGTTCTTAATATTTAAAAAAAAATGAAGGGATGTTTTTATATGTTCAACAGCTCCCAAATTTGGACCCATCATCGGCCATTAGTAGGATGTTTTTTCTTTCGTCCTAACTCACATAACTTATTGAAATAATGATTATACTCAATTTCTTTTGTTTTCTAATTTCTTATTCAGCAGCTAAACCATCTAAAAGGGCAACAATGGACTCAAATCCGAATGATGATCTTATGGTAAGACTAGTTAATATGCGCAGCAGAGCCACATCTGATGATACTAATAATGGGATTACTCAAGCATCCGTTGCCATATATGAATCCATTATCCAAGATTCTGATGCCAATGATTCCACTGCTGCTTATTGTCGATGGGTGTCAGCAATCCTAGGCTGGATGTACTATAAGTTGTGGGACAGCGGTAATATTGAAAATGATCTTTCAGTGAAACGAAATGATCAGCTTACTGATGCTGCATGTCGTGCAGCGTACCGGTCCTTTCAACTAGTTGTAGATCAAGTCGGCCTATTCAATGCGGATAATCGCTGTTTCAATGCCAAAAACATGATCAGCTCTCTCTGTGAAAGAGTTCTCGCTTCTTTCGATTTATTTTGTAGGAATATGTCGGTAGAAAACAGTTGGGATGCTGATCATTTGAAAGACAACATCGTAAAGGCTGCCATCCTTGCAAAAAAATACATCATAGAGCAAACTTGCCAATTGCGATTGCCAGAGGATACACGTATCTACGACTACCATATTTTGATGGCTGTGCAATCCAATCTAGTGGCTCGCACTTCAGCTGAAGGTACTGCATCGGGTACTGCTAAAGCCAACGATGATGACTTGGTTGGCCTTGGCAGTGACTTCGCGGACATTATGGAACAACTCACAGGAACTCCATCGAAACTTGACATAATCCAAATTGTTGGCATGGGAGGAATTGGTAAGACGACGCTTGCCAGAAGAGTTTATGAAGATCCTCAGATAGAGTTACACTTCCATGTTCGTGCTTGGGTCGTAGTATCCCAAGATTATCGTGAAAGAGATGTTTTGGTTGGCTTGTTAGAGTCGATTGCTCCACTGCCAGAGGAAGTATATAGGGAAGACAAAGAACAATTAGCAGAAAGGTTGTATAGAAGATTAAAGGGCTGGAGATACTTCATTGTTATTGATGACATCTGGACTAAAGAGGCTTGGGATCATATGAAGCCGGTTTTTCCTGATGATAAAAATGGCAGCCGAATCATAGTAACAAGTAGGCTAACTGAAGTGGCTTCTCATGTTCACCAAGACAGCCCACCTCATTTCATGAACTTTGGTCTTGAAGATAGCTGGGACCTATTAAACAAACATGTGTTCGGGAAAGAATCTTGCCCTCCTGAATTGGTGAATGTCGGAAAACGCATAGCAGAAAAATCCCAAGGATTACCACTAGCGATCAAAGTAGTGGCAGGGCATCTTTCCAAGATCAGCATGAAGAAAGAATGCTGGGAGGATGTTGCAGAAAATGTAGGACTGACAGAGGTAAGCCAAATAGAGTCACTCCTCAACATTCTTTCTGTTAGCTATAATAACTTGCCTCAGCACTTGAAAGCTTGCTTTCTCACAATGGGAACTTTCCCTAAGAATTCTGAGATCCCGGTTAGAAAGCTAGTTAGGTACTGGACTGCTATGGGATTTTTATATTCAAATACGCTAGAAAGTATGGAAGAGGTAGCAATGAGAAATTTGGAGGATCTTATTAGTAGAAGTTTAATTATAGTGAGAAAAAGGAATCTTGATGGTAAAGCTAAATCATGTGGCATCCATGATCTTTTGTGGGACTTGAGCATAAGAGAAGCTCGAAAAGAAGGTCAGCACATTTTTGGCAATGCTGGTTTGAGTCATTCTTTCTTAGACACCAACAACACCACCAAGCTTGTTATGGGTCTTTGCCGTACCTTACTCTATTTTGACCACTCTCTGGAATTAGATTTTCCCCTCAATTCTCAAGGATTCAAACTTCTCAGTGTGTTGGACATTGTAAATCAATCTTTTGATCATTTCCCAGATGAGGTTACGGGCTTGGTTAATCTGCGGTATCTTGCGCTGGCCACTGCTGGTGATATTCCTAGTTCTGTATCCAACCTTTCTAATCTGGAAATATTCATCAACAATCATGAATCTGCTTGTCATGATTTGCCTAAAGAAATTTGGTTATTGGCACGTCTCAGGCATCTTCATGTTAGAACTCGGACTTATATGTCTGATCCAATCTCAGCTCTTCCGTGTCTTCGTGAACTCTCAACCATAAGCTCTACCAGTTGTACCATGAAAGTCTTTTCGAATATTCCCAATCTGGTAGAATTAAAGATTCTTCATCATATGGAAGGAGAAAACATTGGAGAGGAGCTGTTGTTTAATTGCCTCAATAATCTTGTCTGCTTGCAAGAGCTTGAAAAACTAAATTTATGTTGCAGTGGCCAACTTGTTATCCCAAGCCGGGTTCCTCAATGGGAAAGTTGTATACCAAAGATCAAGAACTTGACTCTAAAGGGAACATGTCTGCTATGGAATGAAATGAAAACTTTAGCTAGATTACCCAATCTTGAGGTGCTCAAACTAAAGGCGTATTCCTTCATAGGAGAAGAATGGGAAACTGATGAAGAATTCCCTATATTGAAATATCTAGTGCTGGAATCTCTGCACCTGGCCTTTTGGAGAGCAAACAAAGATCATTTCCCTAACCTGCATTGTCTAGTTATCAGAAACTGCAAGGCTCTGTCTAGGATACCCAATGATTTTGGTGAAATATCCACATTGCATTTAATTGACTTGGAATATTGCGGCTATTTGACATGTCAATCCGCAAGAGAAATTCAAATGGAACAGCTGAATATGGGGAATGAAGAACTCATTGTACGCATCGGACGCATGTCTGCTAAGGTACAAGTTACAAATCCTTGTTATTTTGGATCTCATTTGTTTAAACATTTCTCTTCGCGAGAAAAATCTGTTACGAATTGAGTCTTTGTGGGCCAAAAAATCTGTATATTTCAAAGTGTACATTCTAGACGGTTGATCCACAAAGACTCAAATACATGACAGAATGATTCTTCCTACCACAGCAGTATTTTGAACTTTCAACTTTTGGCAGCACCAAATCTCGGGCTTTGTCATGGCCTTTGTTTACTTGACTTTGCGAATGAGGATGATATGGGCTAAGCAAGATGGGGCAAAATTGAAAGAGGATTAAACAATTAATGCTAGGTAATGGGACGGTTCTATTTGTTTTAAGTTGCTCCTATTATTTAGTTTCTTGTACTGCCTCCTCATAGTAGTTGAGAAACATCATTTTCTTCAAACTATGAACATGAAATTATGCTGAAATCATCAATGCTTTTATGGTTTTCAGGAAAAGAGAAGTTCTTCCTGGCGAATGCTGAGTAACTCATTGTTGGAGAGCAGAATGATGTTAAATTTGATTGTTTTGCATTAGTATTTATGGTTATTTAAGTTTGGAAATACTTTCAGAAGCTATAATGATCATTCTTTTTCCCCTTTCTTTGCTGCGTTACTTGCATAATCATAATTCTTAAATTGAAAAAGAAGGCAGGATAGAACATATTCTATTTCAGAGAAATTGAAATAGACTTGCAAGCAATTGATGAAAGAACCCAGCTAAGACTTGATTCAGTCTTATAGTAGTATCAAAAATCAAAACAGTATTCCAAGTTACAATACTTCCGTAAACTTTTTTCCTACTATACTCCGATGTCTGCAAATTTTAATGCTCCCATATGATGTAGATTCATCTCAGAAACATTCACTACTGCAACTAGAACATTGAAACACTGATGGTGCAGCCTCATCATCATCAATGCCATTGCACCTTGTATGTTGCCAAATTTGGCATCCTTCACATAGCATCATCATCTCCCCATCATCATGTCTGGCCCCACAGATGCAATCGACAGCCAGCTTATAGGGCCCACCTTCATATCTGAGTTCTGTATCGAAGTCAAGTCCTGAACCTCTGATCCAAACATGAGCATTAGGCTTCATGGTAAAAGACAAAACCTTGTCATCCTCTATTCCTCTCAAACCTCCTACTTGGTTCACTACAAACTTGTCCATGATAAAGTATGTATCTCTAAGTGCAGATTGAGCAAAACCCTTTAGTTCTTCAACAGTAATTGAAGGTGGGACTACTACTACCTCACCTGGTGATAGAGGCCTAGTCAACTCCGTCTCTAACTCTTCAAAACTAGGCAGGACTTGGCAATTTAGGGCCATCAACTGGCTCACTTCTTGATCCTCGAGATGCCATTCCTTTACCAACTGTTTGCAATCTATGATAATCCTACTTGCTAAACTCACTGAATCTGATTCTTTATAACCAAAGAGTACATTGCTATACAAGAACAGAACATCCTCATAGACATCCCGTTCCCGTCCATATGCAGTTTCCAAGCCTGACAATCCTTCAAGATTTTTAATAACTCCTTGGTTAAGAACGTCTTGAATGGACATTTCAACCCTTTTGGTGGATGGATGTTTTGAGCAATAAATAATTTGATTTCCAATCACGGAGTTATTCATTGATTTGAGCACCAAATCAATGAGCCCAGAATCACCAGTGGTTTGCGCGGCCTTCTCTTGCAACTCCTGCAATGACATTGGTTGTTTGCTCCAATTTTCTTTCAAGAGACTAATTACCACTTCTGCTGCATGTGTTACTGTTTTTCCAGGCCATCTGCGATTGGAACTCAAAGCTGATAACGAAAATCCATTTTCATTTTCATTTACAATTTCATGAATCTTGAATTCGTACTTTCTAGTTGATGAATTGATGGAACGACGAATAATGTGATTCCCCATTGCAAAGCATTTGATAGATTTGAGCACAAAATCAATCAAACCTGTATCTCCAACACACTTTCGAGTCTCCTCACGCAGTTCTTGCCTAGAAATGCCACGTTTTCCATCACCGTTAGCCTTCTTCTCTTTCAGAAAATTCACTACCACCATTAGTACATATTCAATCCTTCTTGCAGACCACCTGCAGCTTTTTGCAATTGAAGTCACAAGCGTATCAAATTTCATTGGCATTTTGTTTCCAAGTGCCTCCAGATCCTGATGACAAGCACTCTGAATCACTGGCTTTCTTCTTTTACTTTGAGTTGGACCTCTGAATTTAAATCCAAGCATCAACTGCAATAAATCACGTATGGTGATTAATGAACTCTCACTCAGCTCTCTGTATGTGTTGACAATCTTCTCGATATGTTTTCCAGCCACCTTATTGCTGAAATCATTAATAATCCTATCAAGGCCTAATGAACTTAAATATTCAATTGCTGTCTCATACTTTTGCTCTGTAACTCCATAGCTTCCACGGCTGAATTTGAAGCCCCACGTACCAAACCAAGACTGCCCAAATGCAACACCATGAAGCAATCTCAGCTCCATCAGACCCTCCTTCAAAGAATCGCAAACCGAGATTTTCCTGCAAAAGTAATCTTCAAGTTCATATGCAGCACAGATTAGACTATAACAACTAGTTAAATTTTCCAGAAAAAAGTCTATTTCAAAATCCAAGCATCACCTTGTGTTCAGTGTTGAGCAAATACGGTCCCAGAAATCCATTAAATGACTCTCGGAGAAAAAACTTGAGTCCAATTTAAATCCATTTAGGCATACCAAATGCCCATATCCGTTGCAATGAATCAAGCCATACAAAATATGAGTTTGAAGCTCAGAAAAACCACACTTCAATGGCTTATCCCACCAATTCTTTTCCGGAATTATCAAATGGTATCTTCTTTTAGACACATAATGATGGCCCCAGCCTGCATTAACAATCAAAACAGACCTTCGAGTTCATCAAAATGCTTCAGCCTTCAGACAAGAAAAAACAAAACCTATCTAGATAAACATCAAAAAGCAAAATTATGCAGAAAAAAAAACCGGCTCAAACTCAAATTAACTTAAAACATGAAGATCATGCGAAGCCAATAAACATCAACACGAACCGAATCTCAGAATAAAAATTTTAAAACTAATCCGGTACATTACCAGCAAATTTACAGTGATCACAGAACGGCTTAAGAGAGAACTGAACGGTTTCTTCAATGACATAGAGAGGGAAAACAACACCGTTAGGCTCATTAATTACCAAAGTAGACCAAATTTTCATCCCATCAACGCTTTGCTCCCTCACCTCAGTGAGTTCTCGAAGAAACAGGCGAATGATTTCTCTAAATGGGACATAGTTAAGACCCTTAATCGATTCTGGAGCAGCAAAATTTTCAAATTTGAACAACATTTTTTGCTTCGCTTTCCCGTTTTTGCAGGTCTCGATAGGATTACGGCTATTTGAAGCCATAAAGAAGAGAAGAAAACCGCCTCAGAATTGAATTCTTGAGAGAAAAGGAAATAAAACAGAGTTGAAATAGAAATATTTTTCCTGTGTTGATTCAGTTTTTGAGTCTGTTTGGGTCTTTCGGCTTTTGATTTGGCGCCCAACTTTGTTCGGGGGACCATTATGAATTTACATGTTTGGGCTGGTACGGCGGTTTAAAATGCGAAGTAGGGGAAATCCGGTCGATGGTGGTTTAGTAATTGGAGATATCAGAGAATTTTTCAACTGTGTTTCTCTTTAGTGGAAGGGGAGATCACATTTTTGTTGCCCGATTGGATAAGTTTTACTGCGGTGAACCCAGCAACTGTTTTTACCGTTAGCAGCAACTGATTGGATAGTTATTCCACGCTAAAATCTGAAAATCACAAGTTTTCCTTTCTTTGTTATGGTTTTCTTTGAGAAATTGTTGAAAGGATATTTTCGTCATACGCTTTTCTATCGTTAACTTAATTTCTATAGTTGTATTTTCGTTTTTGGTCAATTTCATAATAAAAAGTAATTTTTGAAGATTGACTTATTTCTTTTATATTTTATTTTATTTCTACCTCACACACACAATATATATATATATATACACACACACGTGCGCACACTCTTATTTCATTTATCATAGTGCAATATACTCAGTGAGAATTTTTTTATGAATATAGAACGATTTCATTAACTTATTACTAATACAATCCAACTAAATATTTGTAAACAAATAAGTGCTGTAAAAGAGAGGAAAAAAGACTATTACAGAACAAACACAATTGAAGTATTTAACAGTATATGTTAACAAACAGACTTTGTTAAAAAAATAATTTTGGGTGATTTTTGCACTCTGCTTTAATACATTGAACCTCTCCTCCATTCATGTGATCCCTTCTTTCGTTATTCGTTTCTCACTTCTGATGGAAAACCGTATGCATTTTGTTCACCATTTCCGCGGCTACTCCTGCTATAGAAATCTGGCCTTGTGTAAAATGGAATTTTCGCTACCTTAAACGGCAAAGATAATCAAGAATCCTCGGGTTGCCTGGAAAATGGAAAGTGTTATCTTGATCGACAACAGGTACTTGAAAAATAACCAAGTCATGGAAGTGAAGAGAGATTTTTCTGATATAAGGTCTGACCCACCTTTTGCTTATGATGCGTAAAACAAGGCCATCGTTGTCTGCGTTCCTTTCTTCTTCCTGAATCTCCATAGCAGAGTTTTCTGTAGAGGAGCTGCAAAAATGCAACTCTATCTGCTACGTATAATCAGCAATATCACAAGGAATTTCCTTCAGGACTTCACAGAACCTCAGGACTGAAGTCTCGAGCCAACGAAAGCAACATCTGCTGGCGTCCCAGTGCTCTAAATTAGTTTTCTCAATCAGAAGTACTTTTAGACTCTGAAATCCATCTTCGCTGTGTTCCCGTACAGGTCCTTGGAATGCGTAGTTTTTCAATTTGAGTACCTCAAGGTTTGGCAACATTCCAAGTGTATCCATATCTTGCCTTGGCAGGTAACTACAACTTAATTTCAAGTTCTTGAGCCTTTGCGGGAAAGCATTAAAATCTGGCAACCGCATTGCTTTTCGATTTTGCATATAAAAGGAGCACTTCAACCTCTCAAGTTCCTGCAGGTGAACAAGTTTATCAAGAAAACTTAATGATCCACTCCAATTATCCAAGTCTTCCTTGATTTGACGAATTTCTAGTTTCTTTAGACTTGGCATATTTTGAACAGTTCTTTGGTACAACTTGCAGGTCTTATTGTGGACAATGTTCGAAGGTTTTGCAATACCAAAGAACAGTTTACATTGTCTTGATCACAAAATGGACCAGGAAAATGAACAGCTGCGCTCAGATTTAGATGCCTTAACTTGGGCGGCTTCCAAATTTCAACTCGTAAAATTGGGCTTTTGCCATGTCTTCTACTTAACCATGGACCATGAACAGGTAAGGTATGCAGATTCCAGAGCTCAGTTATTGACGGAGGGAGTTCACAAGCGGCAGTGAGTGCAAGAAACCTTAAGTGAATAAGCCTTAATACGGCAAGGGGGAAGTAGTCAAAACGCACAAAACCAATATCCAGAACCCTGAGAAATTTGAAGTTTGATAGACACAAATGAATATTTTTAATCATATCAAATCCCACCTCAAAACAGAGACAAGAACGAGTAAGCTGAAGTGAATGTTCAAACGGAATGATACCACAGCTTCCTGAACGGAAACTGAGCCGGTGTAGCGCAGCATTGCCTTCTGGATTAACAGGGATATTCCTCATTACCACTTGAATAAAATTTTCCTTTTGTGCCTCTCTCAAGGACAAATCACGAAGAAGATTATGGATATGACATGTTTTCAATTTGCTATTACAGCTTCTTTTACCAACCAAAACTAGGCTTCTATTGATGAGATCCTCCAAATATTACTCAACTAACTCTTCCAAGTTTCTACCAGATTCTGCCTTCATAAACCCTTCTGCAACCCACAAATTGATCAGTCTCCGAGAGTCAATTTAACAATCTTCAGGAAAAGAACACATGTAAAGGAAGCAAGCTTTCAGGTGATGGGGTAAGTAATTGTAGCTCAGAGCAAGAATTTCTAGACACTGCTCAGGATCACTAGTTAAAAGTGAACTCATACTCTTAGCAACATTCTGCCAGCACTCATCTTTCTCGCTCATGTTTGAGAGAACTCCCGCAATCACAAGAATGGATAAGGGTAATCCTCCACATTTTGCTGCAATTTTTCTTCCAATCTCCACCATCTCCTGATAATGCAGCAGCTGCCAACCTTGATTTTTTTGTTCAGCAACCTCATCTCATGAGGGAAGGTATTGAGGCTTACATGTTCAGCCAAATTCTTTAGTCTAGTAGTCAGTAATATTCGGCTGCCAATTTTATCTTCTGGAAAACATCTTTTCATATAATCCAGGCTTCAGGACTCCATAGATCATCCACCACGGTCAGAAATCTCTGACCCTTAAGACGTTTGTACAACTTTTCACATATTTCTTCCTTGCTCATCATATTTGTTTCAGCATCTTGATGATGATCCACTTCTTGCAGGAGCTGTAGCAACAATTCTCTCAATTGATAGATTTGACATACTGTTACCCATGCACAAGCATAGAAGTGACATTGAATTAAAGGTTCATCAAATGCTGCTTTGGCCAAAGTTGTTTTACCTATGCCTCCCATTCCAATAACTGTAATGATTTTCAGTGTTGCGACTCTCCCATAAGTTGATCCTTGATTTTAACCAGGTCATCATCAATTCCCACCACAGCGTTCTGTTGTTTTTTTCTTCATTGCGAATCAAGAATTGCCAACCACAGCATTCTCTTGTTCCTCTCTTCGATTAATCCTAGGGTAGAAGTGTTCATTATTCGGTGCAATCACAAAAACTTATTCGAACCAAATTGAAATTCATATTTCGGTTCAGTTTTTAAAAATTTTGTATAATTTAGTTCGATTTTCGATTTCTGTACTAATACAAAACATTGAATCAAAAAATTAAAATTTTAAAAAAATATATACATAAACATATTTTGGTAAAAACGTATTACCGAAATGCATTCTTTTTATAAAAATAAAATTTTCAAATAAATTTACTTCTGAATACATTTTAATAATGAGTTCTTATAGTTTTGCTTTTCCAAATTCGGTTGTTAACCAAATTGAATCGAACTGAATTATTTCAATTCGTTCGGTTTACGAAAAAAATTAGGTTCAATTTGATTTTTAAAATTTTTTTAAAAATTAAATTAAAAATCAAAATTTCAAACAAAAAACCAAATGAACACAGGGGAATTAACTTCTTGTGATAATTGCTCTGTACCCTTGTAGCAGATATAGAAAGATTCGTCTAGGAAAAATATTTTGAAAATGTAATCCATGTTTTTTATTACACTAGTATTCTTCACGTGCATTCACAGGTGATAAAATTTTTTTAAAAGAAATTATTTTAGTTTATATTTTTAGATTAAAAATAATTTTTTGAAATTATAAATATCTGTCCAATTAATTCATTTGTTTTACTATTCACTTTATGTAATTTTTATTATAATCTATATAACTCTTAAATAATTTTTATTAAATTAAATTAGATATACTAAAAATTCTAAAAGTAACACAGGTTTCTATCTAGCTTTATATCCAACCTACTACCAGCTGCTGCCAATGTCCACCACTATTATATTATGATATATTCCCTTCAAGGATTTTTTTTATTATATCCTTAACTAATTTTACTAATATAATAGAGAATGGAGAAATTATATTTATAATAAGGATAACTTTAGAAAAATAATTCTTAAAATTCATAAAAAGTTAAATATTTTGAGAATGTAGAAAAGAACTAAAAGGCCTTGTATTTTGAAACAGAGGGAATATGTTTTTTTTTTACACTCTTCAAATAAATATTTTGAAAATTTTAAACCCCTTTTTATTGATTTTTTAAATTTGCCAACACATACATAATCAAGTTGTTATTTAAGAGATATATACACACTAACTTGATAATTACACTTAGCAAAAGAACAGAAAAAGAATTTGATAATTGATTATGACAATAGTCTTTCTCTTTAATGCTATTTTTTAGTAAATTATATGTCTCTTTAATTTTTCAAGTTGTCTATGTTACACTTACCTTACAACTAACTCCTCCAAATTAATTGATTCTAAGTAACTCTCAAATAATTATTAGAGATATCAAAACTCTCAAAATTACAATAATACATTTCATAAAAATAAAAAATAATTTTATTAAAGATTTTTTATTTTTAATTAACTGTAACACTCATGTTCATTTATTACTTTTATACTTTTTCTTTAAAAATTTTGAAACTGATTGGGTTTAATTCTTAATGTTTGCCTTTGGACTAATTTATTTTCCAACTTGAGACCTCGTTAGTGATTTAATTAGTTTTTAAAGATTAGTGTGTACATATATTTTTAGTAACTATTATCCTTTGGTTGTATTGGAGAAAATATCAGTGATGTTTGACATTTCTAATTATTAGAGAATATGTTTAACCACTCTAATTAACTAAAGATAGATATTTAATTTTTACATTAATGCATTAAGTAGTAATATGTCAAAAAAATTATGATTCACTTTTATCACTCTAAATCTTGATCTCAATGTTTTTTAATATCTAGTAATGCATTATCCACACAATTATCTTAAATATTTTATTTTTTGATAATTGTTACTTTTCTTTTTAATATGTAGATATTTTTTCCATTCTTTTTTCTTGTAACTCATTATTCATCTTTTTAATATTTAGAGTTTTCTCCCAGTAACTCATTTGTCTATTTAATACTTTTAATTTTCTCATCATATAGTGTAACATTCAAGCAATAATAATTAAAATATTACTGTCTCTTTAAAACTTGAAGGTTTTTGATAATATATATATCTAATATATGCCGTAACTTTTCAAATTAATTTTTATTACCTTTTTATAACTCCTAAATAATTTTAATTAAATTAGAGTTTTAAGGATAGATTTACATGAAGTATTTGTACACTTTTTGCGCTTTTAGTGTCCAATTATGGTTGATTTATCAAAATAATCATAATTTATTTTTCTAAAAATATTTTAAAAATTTCAAAAAGAAAAAAATAACTAAACTTAAATTCTCACGACTCCTATATATATTTTTAATATAGTATAAATTACTCCGGTCAGGAAGTGTCTTGCTGGTCTTAGAGAGAAGCCCAGCTACATTGTCTTGTACTGGCTTCACTCCTGCACAATTTAGCACTACTTCTGATTGTGGGAAGCGTGGTCCAACGCCTAGCTCTCTCCAAAATCCTTATTAGACAGTATAGATAGGGTTCAAGAAGACTTTTCTGATAACAGAGTTGCAAAGAAACTTCCTCTTTCTCGTACTTCTGACCAAAGCAAACTTTTGGCAACATTTTCCATATTGTTGCCATAGACAGCTGAGTTCTGGAGGAAGTGGGGCTCTGAACGAACTGGGAAGGAGTCACGCCAACTGATCCTTCTGCCAGTAAGATTACTGTACTTTATTGTTGTTCTCTAAACAGCCTCCAAAGCGAGACAAAGATGATGTACCGGGGGTATTATCCACGACAACAGCCAGGTACCTTTTCGATTTTGATCTCTTGAAGAAAGAAAAACTGATATCTAGACCATACATTTTGCGGCCTTCCCTTTTTGCACAATATAATACCCAGTATTTAGCTGTGAATTCACCATTTTTTTCATATACTGAACTCCACAAACGACTTTGAAAATAGTCTTGAACCCTAACATGACCATAAATCGTTCTAGCCAAAGCACTCATCTTAGCCGTTTCATTCTGGCCAAAATTGAGATGATTTCCAATCTTTAAGATACTGAAAGAACCCGATCCAAAATCATCATCGCTTCATCCCAGTTCACCACGGTATCCTCTGCCTCTGTGGGAATATCCGCTTCAAGTTCGTTGTTTTTTGAGTCATCAGCGAAGAGCTTCTTAGGTCTATTCACGGCTTCTTCTTTGAGGCACTCAATTTCTTGCAAAATTTGCCGCAGGGTGTTATTGATGCTGTACTTTTCATCAAAGACATCGATGGGCTCTTCAGATAGACCATGGTTATCGTACACAAATTCTTCAATCGCGTCTTGGGCTCTATATGCAAGATCTTTTATAGTCCCTTCGAAGCATTCCATTTTTCTTGTGGAATTCTGTAGAAATTCTTGCACGAACTCCAAATTCTCATTGAAACATGTAAAATAAAGATTTTAGACAAATTAGGACTACAAAATAAATAGGCCGTCTATCTATAATATTGGTGTTACAAAATGAATAGGCCTATTCATGCAGGAGAAGAAGCAATAAAAGATAGGAACGGAATGAGGCAAGCCAATAGTATTAGTGTTACAGAGTTTCAATTTCCTTCAACAAGTTTTAATTCATGTTATTTTTTTTCCTTTGAGTGAGTGAATTAATTGGTGGCTAGGTGTGAATGCTTTTAAGACAATAAGCATGCCCTTCGCCTAGTGGGGTGGCATAAAGCACCCTTGCTCAAGTGCACGAAAAAATTAATAAGAGAATCAAATGTAATTGTCAGCAAATTAAATTTAAATAAGAAAATTTTATTTGAAAAGTCAATAATGCCAATAAAATTGGCATTATTAGCTTTTCACAGCTATAATACTAATTACATTGGTGTTATTAACTTTTGCTAATTTGCTAGCTATAAGGGAGTCAAGGAATGGCTCAATAACGCCATTTCAAATGAAGCAAAAAAGGAAATATCTTTCTTAAAATCTAATTATTTAAGTGTACCTTTTAAAAATGGGACTATTTTGAGTAAAAGCCGGTACTTAGATGTAAGAGACTACAGCCCCCACTCCCCCATAGCCGACCCCGCCGCGCTACTCCCAAGTTTTAAGTCAGGTTGTATTCAAAAACGTTTTAAAAAAAAATTTATTTGGGGTCCTATTTTTTCGGTAAATCAAAAGCCAAATAAACATCCATGGCGAACACCAGCTGGAGGATCCCTCTTTTCTGTACTAGGACGGTATCAGCTTCTGGTGCTTTTCTCTATCAGTCTTATCTTCTTTCAATATCTTTACAAATTTACTGTCTTTGTATTGAGAATCCGATTCCTTTATTTATCTTTTCTCCCCTTTTCCTGCTTTCAATGATCTCGTTCCTCTTTGGTAATTTGATCTTGATGCAGAGGTGGATATTGCGTCGCCCATTTCTGGTTTAGTTTCTTTAACGGTCTGAGTTGAAATGCTGGACGAACGGGTTCTTGTTACTGCTCTTCGTTTGTTGCATCCTCTTGTCCTCAACACGTTCGATGAAAGGTTTACTTCAAAAGAGCTTCATGCTTATGCCCTTTTTGAGTTGTTGAATCATTTTACGTCACGTAATGATGCTACTGCTGCTGAAATTTCCTGGGAGCGATCGCTTGCTCAGCGGATCTTATCTGTATACAGAAAGTATCTAAGTGAATTCACTGAACATCATTCAATCGATGCTGGCGTATCCAGGATGACATCTACTACAACTAATGCATTGGGCTTTAATACTTCTTATCGAGAGTGGAAAAGAGATGCAGAGCTTCTTTTTGTTAAAGGGGATGATGGATTCTCAGATGCTGCATATCTCGCTGCTTTTAGTTCTTTTGAGCAAGTACTGGAGCAGTTTCGTCATTCAGATACATTTTGGTCTTTCAATTTGGAAAATCTGACGAGCTTTCTGCTTCAAAAAGTGCTTATTTCTTTTCATTCATTTTGCCAAGGCTATTCAATAGAATGCAGCTGGTCTTTCATTCATTTAGCAATCATTATCAAAGTGGCAGGTTATATAGCACAAGAAATCTTTAATTCGGATTTGAATCAGAGATATTTGACTGAAAGTGAAGCAAAATATAAATACTTTCTTACCTATATATTCAAGAATACTTCGTCTGTGGAGGATACTTTTCTTGCAGGTACTAGTATGTCGCATCTTGACACCTCGCATCTGAATGATACCTTGGTGGATGCAGATGATGACTTGGTAGGCTTGGATGATGACTTGCTGAAAATTAAAGATCAACTCACCGGACTTCCATCTAAGTTGAAAATCATCCCAATAGTGGGAATGGGGGGAATGGGTAAGACAACACTGGCCAGAAGAATTTATGAGGATCATTTGATTGTGTATCACTTCTATGTGCGGGCATGGATCAGAGTATCTCAGGAATATAGATTGAGAGATGTTCTTTTGGGCCTCTTGAAATCACTTACCTTGCTCACCGATGATATATCTGAGGAGAGGGATGAAGAATTAACTGGACGGTTGTATAGAAGTTTAAAGCAGAGAAGATACCTCATCATTATGGATGACATGTGGAGTACCAAAGCCTGGGATGATGTTAAAAGGCTGTTCCCGAATGATAATAATGGAAGTCGAATTATATTGACAACTAGGCTTGTGGAAGTAGCTTCTTATGCTAACTATGATAATCCTCCCCACAGCATGAATTTTCTCAGCATTCAGGATAGTTGGAGGCTCTTGTGTAAGAAAGTTTTTGTAATAGATATATGCCCTCCTCAATTGGTTAATGTTGGGAAACAAATAGCAGAAAAATGCCAAGGACTGCCACTAGCAATTATTGTGGTAGCAGGATACCTTTCTAAGATCAGCAAGACACAAGACTCTTGGGAGAATGTTGCAAAAAGAGTGGCTTCACTTATAAGTGGAACTCAGGACCAAATCTTAGACATACTTAGTCTGAGTTTCAAATACTTGCCTCAGCACTTGAAAGCATGCTTCCTTTATATGGGAACTTTCCCAAAGAATTCTGAGATCCCTGTTCAGAAGCTAATAAGGTTATGGATTGCTGTAGGATTTGTACAGCCGAAAGGGCCAAACAGCTTGGAAGAGGAAGCAGAGAAATACTTGGAGGATCTTGTTAGTAGAAGCCTAATTATGGTGAAGGCACGAAAGCCCAGTGGAAAACTAAAAGCCTGTAGCATTCATGACCTCTTGTGGGATTTGACTTTTAGAGAAGTTCAAAAACAAGGAGAGTATATTTATGGCATGCACCGCTTTCGTCTTGATTCTTACTTTCATATTCCTGATGAAAGAGAAAATTTAATGCGTCTAACCTTTTCCTTCATCTATTTTGACCATGATTTTGATTTACACTTTCAGCTCAGTTCTGCAAGCTTCAAGCTGCTGCGGGTGTTAGATATAGTTTTTCAGTCTTTCTCTCATTTCCCCAATGTGATAATTCAATTGGCTAACCTGAGATATCTTGCGCTTGCTATCAGCAGTAATCTTCCTGGGTCAATTTACAACCTTTCAAACTTGGAAAGCTTAATCAATCATCATCCATTGGCAGGTCCAATTTTACCAAAGGAAATATGGAAAATCCCGAACTTAAGGCATCTCCATATAGGGACTTGCACTTATCTTCCCGATCCAGTGAGTACCAAATTTGATGAAAAAGGTCATTTTAGCCTTCCTAGTATGCAAACTCTCTCCACTATAGGCTCTGCCAGCTGTACCAAGGAAGAATTTTCCAGGATGCCCAACCTGAAGGAATTAAAAGTTCATGAAATTGGTGAAGACAGCAGTATTGATGAGCAGCTATTGAATTTCTTACAGAATCTTGTGTACTTGCGTGAACTTGAGAAACTGAGTTTATATTGCAGCGTGGAAATTGATAAACCACGACAAATCCCTCGCTTGGATATCTTTCCACTGAGTCTTAAGCAATTGACTCTAAGAGGTAGCCATCTTGCATGGACGGAAATGAATACTCTTGCTCTTTTACCAAACCTTCAGGTTCTCAAACTAAAAAAGAACGCGTTCATAGGGCCAGTGTGGGAACAACTTTGTTTGTGGGGATTCCCTCAATTGAAATTTCTGTTGCTTGAATCATTAGATCTTGTGCATTGGGAAGCAAGCAGTCATCACTTCTCAAAACTTGAATACCTAGTCCTCAAGAACTGCATCTTCCTAGATGAAATTCCTCATGGTATTGGTGATATAGATATGCTGCAGTTGATTGAGTTGGATAACTGCAGTTTTTCTGCTATTATGTCTGCTAAAAGGATTCAGAAAGAACAGCTAAGCAAAGGGAATGATAACATCAGTTTTCGTATTGGGAAAACCCTTCACGAGGTCTTGTTTCTTGCTCTAATTGGTTATTGTTGTTCTTCTTCTTTTGTTAAGATAGATACGCCTAATGAGTTGTCTTATGTGCCAAATGTTCTTTATTGCTTTCTTCAACTTTTTCCTGCCCCAAGGCCTTCGTTTTCTTACTTGTTCTGAATAAATTTTGTCCATTATAATAGGAAATTTCTAAAGGGTATGAATATTCCATATGGTTACCAAACAATTGAAGAAAGAAGTGATAGGAACAACATTTTGCATTTATGCCGTATCTGCTTCTATTTTCCTTGTTAATTGTTTTAATCATATCAGGCTTACCGATCTAAGAGAAATTGATTAAGTTACTTTATTCTGCAGTTGAAACTAGTGATTTTTACCTGGGCATTCATTCACATGACTTCAGTATTGAAGAAGCAATCGAGTGAGCATGATCAACTTTAGGTAATGGAATGCTACTGTTCCTATTATTTATAAAAAGAATATTAATGTTCTATGCACCTTTATTACTATTAGCATTCTTTTCTCTTCGAGATCAAAATAGTGGCAGTATGGAATGATTGCTCCTGTTATGGAAAACTTTGATGGCCTTCTTGTTTCTAAAATTCGATGAGACCTCATATTCTTGTATGAATTCAGATTTAAATTTTGTACAATAGAAATTTCGAAGCACAGAAATTTATTTGCTTGAAATAACTATGTCATGTTTGGGAATCTGAAGCTTTAATCACCTTGAATCTTTTTTCTCCCCCTTCTCGTATTCCCTTCAACAACACCCACCCCCCAAAATGGTTCTCTTTCACTGTCTTGTTTGAGGCACTTTGCTTAGAGATGGACCGGTGGACCATTGAGGGACTGCTGGTGATAAATGTTTGTGATGTGGATTTTGACTTGGAAAGTTTTCAGCATGTTTTGATCTTGGGTTGATTTTCTCTTTTCTTGTGTAATTATAGAAGTTCAAGTGCATTTTTTTACCCTTTATTTAATCAAAAGCACCTAACATTTTCCTTGGCGCCCTAATTAAAGGCTTACTTTTCAGTATTATTCATGAAAGTACGTTGCCAGTTGATGAAGTTTGGCTTTTGAAGCTGGTTGCCCGTTTCAGCAATGTTGTGTGCCACCTGAAGATGGTCCCCCGATAATCTACATCTGTGATGATGAATATAATAACTCAAATGGAGCCGTTGCGTGGGATGATCGTTAGGGATTTCTTTGGACTGACTCATACTTCCCATGTTGAAATGCTCCATGGAGTTTTGAGCGGCGCTCATGCTGACATATGCATTGCAATCCGAGGTTGGGTTTGGCTCTTGCTCATGACCTTGGTTTTGCTTCCAATCTTATAGGAATGTGCTGCACGAGCCCTTTTTTTCCTTTTTTTTTTTGGGTGGGGGAAGGCCGGGGTTGAAAGATGTACAATACTTCATCATTCGATGAACATAGAAAGCTAATTGTGAGTCCTTTGAATAGGCCACCTTATACATGATATTGAGTCCAGCCTTTTATATTTTAATTCAACAGTTGTGTTTCGTGTACCTAGAGTCAGAACTGTTGCTTCTATGTTCCGAACAGAAAAACCATGCACTTGCCTGAATGGCAAGCTTTCCCACGAAGCCTCAAGAAATTGACTTTTAGTGGGGCCAATTTGCCATGGACAGAAATGGAGACACTGGGTATGTTGCCAAATCTTGGGATACTCAAACTGAAAAATTATGCATTCCGAGGGCCTATATGGGAAGCAAATGAAGACCGTTTTCAGAGTCTAAAAGTACTTCTAATTGACAAGACCGATTTAGTGCATTGGAATGCCTATAGATATAGCTTTCCCCGGCTTGAACCGCTGGTCTTGAGTTTTTGTGAATCCTTGGAGGAAATCCCAAACGATATTGCTGATGATATGCAGCTCATTGAGTTGCAATACTGCAGCTCTTCAGCTGAAAGATCTGCAAGGGAAATTCAGGAGGAACAAAGGAATAGAGACAATGATGACCTTGTTGTTCGTATCATAAGTGAAAGGTATGTGAAACCTTGTATCCTAAGATCTATTATATCTTCTTTGCCAGTAAAAAGTAGTGGAAAGGCTCTCAAATTCAGCAAAACTGGGGTTTATAGATTTTCATTTCCTGTGTCTTATAAGCTAGAGAAACAGATAGCTTCTTCCGCTTAATGAAAGGATCAGTGTATGTTTTTAGTACTTTCATTGTGAATTAAAATGACATTCTCTGTCTTCCAGGAACATGGCCAGTGCTGAATCAAATGATTCCTGATTATGTTTTTTTCCCAAGGCTTGAAAGGCGAGTTCTGTCATCTTCACACATTGCACCTGAATTGGATTTGAAAATTCAAGTTCACAATCATTTACTTGGGACTTGTATTTTTTGACAGCCTCATACTGGCTGGCACAGGATCACGAACACAAACTGTTTCGATGTGGATTACATTAAATAAAAGCTCTTAGAATAAGCAGTTTCGCGCATTTGAGTTTGCGTTTGCAGGAATCTTTTGCGTCATTGGCAGAGACGTCAATTCTCTTGAAACATTCCAACATTTAAAGGTCAAACTTTATCAAAATAACGCGATCTCTAATAGGTTAAATATTTTCTGCGTCTTATAGAATGTTTAAAGTTCAAACCTTAAACACTTGAACATAAATGGGAAAGAAAAAGTAAGTCCACCATGAAGCTTAGAAAAAGAAACTTGTCTCGATCTCTCGAATTGAGAAGCTTAAAAACTTTGCAAAGCAATATGTAAGCACTTAGTGAGAAATTAATTCATAAAAATACTCTGTTAATTAATGTAGTATGAAATTTTCAAGAGAATAAATTTAAGGAGTAATTAAAATAAAGGAGCTAAATACATTCATAAATTAAAATAAATATAAATATACCTTATACCATATCGCGAATCAATAAGTTCTTCCTTTTGGACCTCCATGCAAATGGGTTAATTCTGATTAGGTAACGGACCTGGGCTGCTTGACTCGGCCGAACCCCATCAAAGATTTTTCTCTCTCTGTCTCTCTCTCTCTCTCTTTTAAGAATGCTTCCATTAGTTAAGAGTTCTTTTTCCTTAAAAAAAAAAAGTTACAAAATTTTTTAAATACTCTGATTATTTAAACGTTATGACAAGGACAAGTTAACCCTAATAAAAAATTTCCATGGCCTTGACTTTCACACACACACACACACACACAAAGACGCGTAAATAGATGTATATACGGTAGATAGTAGATAGATTGGATACGTCCGTTTGAATTTCTTTTCTCCCCTTTCATAATTAAGAAAACGACTCCATTGACAAGTTTGTCGTATGGATTAAATTGGTGAACCTCTTTGTTCACAAAACTTATTAATGATTTTCCTCAAAAAAAAAATAATAATGATCTTTATATGGTGGTGGATTATCATGCTTTTTAATTTTTTTATGCATAATGTTTTTTATTCCCTCTCATATTTTTAGTTGTCAAAAAATAATCTTTCTCCCGATCGTTTTTACTAGTTAAATTTATAGGTTGAAGAAAGCTTTTACAAGTAAATTACAAGTTTACCCTTGTGGGAGTGTCATTTAATCTTGAATTTATTTCAAACATAAAACTACCTTAATTTGTGTGTTCTTATCAATTTTTACAACTAAAAATTATAACTAGAGGGAGTAATTTCAAGAGATTTATATTATTTACTACTCCCTCTGTTCGAAATTATTTGTCAGTTTAAGGTGTTTTTGGCTTTAAATATTTGTCATTTTATATTAACTTAATTATTTGTTTCCAGTTTTATCCTTACCTCTTTTTTTTTTTTTTTTGGCTGAATTTATCCTGACCTTTTACTCCCCGTGGTCATATTTCAGTTGTAAAATAATGACATTTCTATTGATTATTTTTACTTGTCGAATATATGACTTTAATACTTTTGTAAGTAACTTCCAACTTTACCCTTACAATTTCAAGTTTTAGAGGAAGGAGTGTTGCAAAGTAGAAGGAACGACATACCCCTTCACTAAAGTTCCTCTCTGTAAATTCTGGCATCCTGCATTAACCCTAAAATTTAAGATAAGCGGATTAAAATTTTGAGAAACTATTTGTAAAATCAATTTAGAAAAACTTAAAAAAAAAACTTAGTAAATAAAAGAATGAATGTCTTGGATTAGGCTTCTGAAAATGACGGATAATTTAGCACCTTAAAATTGAGTTTAAATTGATAAATGTTGTGTTTTGAGTCAAATTGATAGAACTGAGTCAAAATTGATAAGCAAACATCAGAGAATTTTTAGAAAAAGTTGAAAATACTAGATTTTTCTGTTCGAAATTAGTGTCTTAATTTTCGTAAAAAAATAAAATATGTATAAAAAAAATAGGACTGAAAATAAGATTTTGGTTTTAGTTAATGCTATACCGAATAGACCTGGTTTTGTCTTCTTGCTTCTTTATTTTTTAAATATATGGAGAGGTGACATTATTCCAGAACCTTTTACGTGATGTGATACGTTTTGAATTCAACCGACGAATCCACCAACGATCTTGACACTTGTAAATAGGAGATTAGAAGGGACAAGAGAATTAAAGAGACTAATATAACCCTTAACAACCATAATTTCACTGCGCTGAAATCATAAACTTATTGATCATAGCCGCAGTCTGTTTCTCTCCAGCAGGCAGCCCTTCCTCACCACAACCGGTGTGAGTGAGAATCAAACCGCCGCTCGTATGTATCTGTTTCTCAATAAAGTCTGTCGTATGTATCTGTTTCTCAATAAAGTCTTCTGATTTGTAATTATCTAACTAAACACGGTATTACATCAAATGACGTTTCAGGTACAGCTAATATGGCCTACAGACAACTGAACTTTCTTTTTTCCGAAGCTTCAACCTGGGGAGAAGTCTCATCCCAGCACAATATGTTCGTCTTTCCGGGGCTACAGGGAGTGTTTTCATTCATTCTTGCCGGTAAGTATCTGTTTTCAAACTATATGTTTCACTTTGATGTCTAATCAAGGACGGTAGTGCCAGTATAATAATGAAAATGATGTTTCAGATAATGGGTCGAAGCCACCAGATGATTCTTCATCTGATGCTTCAAATTCAGAAAAATTCTCTTCTTGCCGATATGATGTTATGATAAAGATTAAACACCATCTCACATCTCGAATCCCATCACTGAAAACGATCTCCGTTGTTGGGATGGGAGGAATAGGGAAGACGACTCTAGCCCATAGTATTTATGAGGATACGGAGATTACATACCACTTCCATGTTCGTGCCTGGGTTACACTATCTCACGAATATGAACTCAGAAATGTTTTGCTCCGTCTTCTGAAATCGATGGACTCACTCCCCAGTGAAGTGCCTGAACTGGGAGATGAGTACTTTTTAGCGGAAATGTTGTACAGATGTTTAAAAGAGAGGAGGTATCTTATCGTTCTTGACGATATCTGGAGCAGGAGGACCTGGAAAGAACTGAAGGGTATATTCCCGAACGACAATAATGGAAGTCGGATTATATTGACAACTAGAGATACGGAAGTGGCTGCTTGTGCTGACCTTGATACTCCCCATTGTTTGGAATGCCTAAGCATTGACGAAAGTTGGAGGCTCTTGTGCAATTTATTGTTTGTTGGAAAACTTTGCCCTCCTGATTTGAAGGAGATTGGAAAGGAAATAGCCAAGGGGTGCCACGGACTACCGCTAGCAATAGCAATTGTAGCAGGGCATCTTTCCAAGATCGACACGAATCGAGACTGCTGGGCCGATGTTGCAAAAGGATTGGCTTCAATTCTAACCAGGAATCAAGAGCCGGCCGTCTTGGATATTCTTTGTTTGAGCTATGATCTTTTGCCTCAGCACTTGAAAGCGTGCTTTCTCTACATGGGCGTTTTTCCAAAGAATTCTGAAATCCCCATTACGAAATTAATTAGGTTGTGGTGTTCTGCGGGATTTCTAAGTGCAGAATTTCCAGATAGCATCGAAGACAAAGCTGAGAAATGTATGGAGGAGCTTATAAGCAGAAATCTTATTACGGTAAAAGAGAAGAAATACGATGGTACAGCCAAAACGTGTGGTATTCACGATCTTCTGTGGGATTTATGTTTAAGACAAGGTCGAAGAGAAGGTCATTTTATCTTTGGTCGGTCTGATTTCCTGAGGCAACCCCATGCTACATCTCCCCAGTATTTAATGTGCAGCCTAACCTCTAGCTATCTATACTGTGATAGCCCTGATAGATGGAGCCGTTTTCTCAACTCCGACTGCTTTGGGCTACTCAAAAACTTGGACATCCATTTTCTGTGCTTTCATCATTTCCCTGATGAGGTGACTCAGATAGTAAATTTGAGGTCTCTTGAACTTGCCACTTGTGCTAACATTCCAGCATCCATATCCAATCTTTGCAATCTTGAAACTTTAATCAATAACCATAAGTGGGCAGGTCCAATTTTACCTGAAGAAATATGGTTGTTAAAGCGTCTAAGACATCTTCATATTGGTACCTGCACTTTCTTGCCCGATACACCGAATCCAACTCATGATGGGAGTACTTCTGTCTCTATCCTTCCTCATCTACAGACGCTTTCCACTCTAAGCTTCGCAAGCTGCACAAACCAAATCTTCTCAAGCATTCCCAATCTAAAGCAATTAAAGATTCATGAGATGGGTGAGGAAGATAACCATTTGTTTGACTGCCTTAAGAATCTTAGCTGCCTGTGTCAGCTGGAAAACTTGAAAGTGAACTTCAGTACGGATACGAGAAGACGAGGGCAGAATCTCCTTCGGGTCGCATTTCCACCGAGTGTAAAGAAGCTGACTTTAAGAGGAAGCCAACTACCGTGGGAGGACATGGACATTGTTGCAATGTTACCCAACCTTGAGGTTCTTAAACTGAAGGAAAATGCCTTTAATGGACCAGTATACGAACAAACTCTAGAGTTCAGTAGACTGAAATTTCTGCTTTTTGAAAATCTGGATCTTGAGCAATGGATGGCTGAGGCAATTCACTTCCCAGTCCTCCAACACCTAGTCGTGAAGTTCTGTGAATCACTTCAACAAATACCAAGTTGCTTTGGGGAAATACCAACACTGGAGTCCATCAGGTTGTATGCATGTTCTTATTCTGCTAACCACTCTGCAAGAACCATCCGACAACAACAATGGGATAATGGCAATTATGACCTTAGGTTCCGCATCGAGGAACGGGTACGTATGTTTTCCTATTTATTTTTAGAACTTTTCAAATTCATTTTCAGAACTTTCCAATTTTTCAACTTTTCAACTAAGGACTTATTTGATAACTCAATTCAACGCTTAAATTAATTGATTAAATTTTTAATAAATTAAGTGTGTTTGATGATATATGCTATTAAGTACTTAATGTTTAAGTGGATTTAATAATAAATTTCGTTAATCACACAATTACTTAAGATGCTTACCTTGTAATTATAAAGTTTAAGTAAAATTAAAGTTATTCAAGTTCAAAATATTAATTAATTATTAATTTATATATATATATATATATATATATATATATATATATATATATATATATATATATATTGAATTTTAATAAAATAAATTAAAAATAAATATTTTAAAATTAAAAATTATAATATAATTTATTTTTTATAGAATAAAAAATATACATATTTCATCAATTTTATAATAACTAATATTAGTTAAAATTATACAATTACAAGTTATCAAGCCTTAAAAACTTTTACTAGAAAAGTATTATTAAATAAAATAGTATTGATTTTTCATCGACAACAAAATTTTTTAAAATTTTATTTTTACCAATGTAATATTTTTAAAATTTATGAAAATCGAATAAAAAATTTCTTTTTGACATTTTTTTAAAAAATAAATATAAATTTTTTTGATTTTAAAGTTTATTGATAAATAATAATCATATATTGTTTAATTTAGTTTTCATATTCGGACTTAAGCATTCAGAGTCATACTTTAAGTTTTAGAATTCAAAACTTTAATATTTTGGATTTCAGTCTTCAAAATTTAATTTTACCAAACGAGTCTAATTCTATTTCTAAATTACTTGATTAAATACTTAATTCAAACTAAAAAGGAGGAGGCTCATCTCCGGTATATGTATATATAAGATTTAGATGAAATTTGTACAGCATTATATAGGCCTGTTCGGTTCAAGCTAGCGGTGCGAACTGAAAAAGAAAACAGATTCTATACGAAACTAAAATTCAGGCATTATTTTGTTAGGTAGGGAAAATACTTAAGGGTCTATTTGGATTGGATTCCACACGGAACCCAATACAAATTTCTTATCTCACATTTTACTTTTTCTCTCATAAAAATTTCTCTCTTCCGAAACCCAAGACAGAAAATTTCAAAATCAAACTCTATCCAATCACACCAGAAAATAGAACATGCCAAGTGAATCATCTTTTTCGAGTCAAAATTTGCATATACGAAGCTTTTTTTTTCCCCAACCTTTTTTGGTGGCAATTTGCGGCAGGCAATGATGCTGGGCAAGCGTTTCTTGGGTGCCAAAATTACCGAAAAGACCATTCAAGTAGCCCGTGGCTTGCCAGGTGTTGTGCTTTACACCCACCAATTTACTAGAAAAATTCTATTATGTATTTCCGTCACTTTTGAAAAAAAAAATTTTAAAATATTATATTTTATATATTAAAATATATGCATCAAAATTATGTATTTTAAATATGTATAATATTTTAAAATCTTTAATATATAAATACTTAGATTCATAATAGAATGAATGGATTACTATCACAAATACTTCTGCAACTTTTGATTTTGTCTTTCAAAATTGTGTAGAGGTTGCAGCAGTAGCAGTCGATACGGGACACAGATTAATGATACTAACTGGTGTTAAAGATCCTGTTCCAACAGCAAGGAGACTGAAAATGCTTTATCGTGCACAGATTGAAGCTGGTGGACCTTCAAAAGGGTCTGATCTCGACGAGGATGAAGCCGAGTGATATAATTTTAGAATATATTGTTAGTTTAATAAAATATATTATATATTTTATTAATATATATAATATAATAAAAAGTAAAAAATATAAATTATTAATATTTTTTAATATTTTTTTATATATATATATATATATATATATATATATATATATATATATATATATATATATATATATATATGAGTCCCGTTGAAGTTGAATGGAGCTTTTAATCAGACTTTCAACGGCAACCCTGAACTTCAATCGGACTCCTAAGCGAATTCCCGTCTTCTCAAATTTTTTGTTTTCTCTTTTTTATTTTTTGATAATTTTCTGTTTTGTCGTTGTACTGTCGATATTGCCAGGCAATTCTTCAGAAAATGACATTTTTATCCCACTTAAGTGAATCAAACCCCGACAGTATAAGTGTTGCCAGTCCAAACTAGAACAGGAATATCCCTGCCGAGCTTAGACAGTGGACGACACAGTCAAGTTATTGGGTTCCTCGGCTCCTGATCGTCTGACGACTTGTCCTGTAGTAGCTTTTTCTTCCGTCGGCGTTGGCTTTTTCTCAGACTTCCGAAACCTTCTTCTTCAAAGGTAATTAAGAGTGCAAAACAGAGCACCGCTTTCGATTATTGTCAATTGTATGTTTCTCTTTTTTCACAAAAACATTTTAGTTTAATATCTAAAGATGTCGGATTATGTTTTAGGTTCAGAGACAATGGGCACAAAATGGATCTATCAGGATCTGAACTTTGTTCGTCCGGATGCGTTGAAATCGGAAGAAATCCCGTCATCGGGGCTTGGTGATTCAAGCGCGGAAAAGGTCCTGTCTTCCCGATACAATGAGATTAAGCAAATTAAAGCACAGGTGACTTCTGGATTCCCATCTAGGCAGAAAATTATCCCCATAGTCGGAATGGGCGGGATTGGTAAGACATACCTAGCTGAAAGTATTTATTTGGATATTGAGATTTCATATCACTTTCATGTTCGCGCGTGGACAACAGTATGGCAAGAATATAAATTTAGAAATGTTTTGCTCGACCTTTTAAGATCGTCTGTATCAACCTCTTGTGAAGTGGCTGAGTTCACTGACCAGGAATTAACTGAAATTTTGTATAAAAGTTTAAAAGGTAGGAGGTTTCTTATTGTTCTGGATGACATATGGAGCACCGACATCTGGAATGATTTTAAACCAATATTTCCGAATGATAATAATGGCAGTCGGATTATATTGACAACTAGACTTATGGAGGTGGCTGCTTGTGTTGACCTTGATAGTCCTCCGCATTCTATGAAATGTCTGAGTAACGATGAGAGTTGGAAGCTTTTGTGCAATGAATTGTTTGCTGGAAAACCTTGCCCTCCTCATCTGGTGGAAAGTGGAAGGGAAATAGCAAAGAAATGTCAAGGACTACCACTAGCAGTAGCAGTGGTAGCAGGGTACCTTTCCAAGATCGATATGAATCATGACTGCTGGGCTGATATTGCGGAAAGATTAGACTCACTGATAACAGGAAACCAAGAGCAGATCTTGGATATTCTTTGTTTGAGCTATAATAATTTGCCTCTGCACTTGAAAGCATGCTTTCTTTATATGGGGATATTCCCAAAGAATTCGGAGATTCATGTTCTGAAGCTAATTAGGTTGTGGACTGCTGTGGGGTTTGTGCACTCAGAAGATAAAGCTGAGAAATGTTTGGAGGATCTTATTAATAGGAATCTTATTATGGTGAGAAAGAAGCAATTTGACGGTACAACCAAAACATGTGGCATTCATGATCTCATGTGGGACTTAACCTTGCGAGAAGCACGAAAAGAAGGCCATTACATTTTCGGTCCATCCAATGCCAGACACTCCGGCTCTGATGCTACTACTGATTATACGGAGTACTTAATGGGCCTAACCTATACATATCTATATTCTGGAAGTTCTTTTAAAACAGATTTTCCTCTTATCTCTGTTTTCTTTAGACAACTCAGGGTCTTGAATATTCGATTTCAATCCTTTTCTCGCTTCCCAGATGAGATAACAGATTTAGTTGATTTGAGGTACCTTGAACTTTCCACTCGTGGTAACATTCCTGGATCGGTGTCCAATCTCTGGAAACTAGAAACCTTGATCAATAATCACAAATTGGCCGGTCCAGTTTTGCCAAAAGAAATATGGTTGTTGCGCCGCCTACGACATCTTAAGGTAGGGACCTATACCTTCTTGCCCCTTCCATCTTGTGCAACAGTCGACTGTAGTTGTGTCTCAATTCTTCCTGATCTACAGAGGCTTTCCACTATAAGCTTAGCAAGTTGTACAAGTCTTTTCAAGCATATGCCTAATGTAGAGCGACTAAAGATTTGTGGAATTAAGGGTGAAGAAGAATATCTGTCAGATTGCCTCGACAGTCTTGTCCAACTGCATCATCTGGAAAATTTGAACTTGATTTCAGAGAGAAAATTCGAGCACAGGTACGAAACTCTTGTCAGGACACTCTTCCACAATGTATTGAGCAGTTGACTCTTAGGAGCAGCAGTTTGCCGGGGTTAGAAATGAGCAGACAACGACAAAATCTCTGTAGGTACGCGTTTCCAGAAAGTCTCCAGAAGCTGACTCTAAGGGGATCGCGTCTGCCATGGGTAGACATGAACATTCTTGCAATGTTACCAAACCTTGTAGTGCTTAAACTGAAGAAGAACGCCTTCAAAGGACATGTTTATGAGCAAACTGTCGAGGGATTCCCTAGGCTCAAATTTCTGCTATTTGAAGATCTAGATCTTGAATGCTGGATCAGTGAAACCATTCAGTTCCCGGTCCTTCAACGCCTAGTTCTCAGATCTTGTTATTCTTTGGAAGGAATACCTTCTTGTATTGGCGAGATAACAACCCTGGATTCCATTGAGTTGTCTGGATGTTCTAGCTCTGCTAACAGGTCTGCAAGAACTATCCAAAAAGAACAACGGAGTATGGGTAATTATGCTCTGCAGGTTTTCTTTGGTACAAAGGTACATGAAATTCCCTCTTATTTTGAAAACTTTTGATCTCTGGTTTTTTGGATAGATCATAGATTGTAGTCTAACAGCATTTTGCATTTCATTAATATAAATTATTAAGAAGAGGGTTGAATAAAACTGATCAACGAATTGAATGGAATTGGCATAGAGAAAAACTTTATAGTACAAGTAAACATAGATAAAAATTGAGAAAAACATAGATATCTTTTCAATTTCTTGAAATATTAATTTATTATATATTATCCATTTAAAAAATTTATGTCAATTACAAAATTATCCAACTGTAATGTCTAAGGTGTAGAATAATGGGTGAATAAAATCAACATAGAGACTTTATTGAAAATTAAAATTACTTTAAACTTATCAAAATTAATATATTTATAAAGGTAAAAATCAAAATAATTGTGTGTTAAAAAATATGTTTTCAAATTTTTCTCTAGCAAAAGGATAAAATGAAAAATTTTCAGTTGTAAGAATTTAGTGATAAATAATTATCAAATTCTTATTAATTCAATCTTTATATCTACATGATACAACAGAACTTTTAATTTTAGGACTTTAAATTCAGTAATTAGTGCTTAGACATTCTTATTTCAATGTTATCAAACGTCTTAGAAAATTAACATATTCTAACATTAAACGCACTAGATTTAGATGAATACTTAATTATACTTATGAATGTTAGAAATGAGTTGATTTTGTTCCTAAAACATAGGTTAGTAGTTTAATTCTCATTTCCAGCATTGCTCAATTCCCTCCCTCCCCCGCCCCCCCCCCCCCCCCTCCCTTGTCAAAAAATCAGTTTACTTTAAGTAATAGTTATCAAGTTTCCTGACCCTCTTTTGATTCATGTTTACTTTCTTTTTCTAAATATTTACATAAACTTGGTTGAATAATCCCACTATTGGACCATATTCATCAAAAGAGGCCAAGTGCACTCCTTTTTCCTTTTTGTTTTTAACATTTATTTGGAAATTCTTGAATCCCTCCCTTTATCCTAGACCATTTTCTTTCCCTGTCTTTTTAATCTTTTTATAAATCTAGAGAAGGAATGCCGATTAGAGCTGGGACCTCTCACCTGGTATTGAACTCTTGTACCAACTAAGCTATTGCTTTACGAGGAAAAAATATAATTTTACTAGAGTGCATTTTTTGTATTTTTTTTCACCAGATATAAATTAGATGCATCCTTGACCTGTTTGCTATAGATGTTGCCATACATGATTGTAGGAATCGTGATTCCTAAAAATTGTAATCAAAATGTGATAATTGCATGCATTTGGCAATTTTATTTAAATGTGATTGTGAATTAAAAAATTCAAAACTAGCCACAACATACTATTTCTTTACATGAAGGGAAAATCCCTTTTACCATGAAACTATTTGCGGGTTTCATTCTATTCATATTTTTTATTTTATTTTAATTTTTTTAACCTAGAACTAAATTCGTTTATTAATTCATGAAACATTGCCCACCCGCACAGTGGTTTCCGGTGAGGTTGTGTGTTTAATGAGGCTTTGGTAAATAGTTTGTGGCTATAATGAGACTTTCATAAATAGTTGATGGGTAATTGCTGGGAATGCACATTCCTTTCATTGCTAAAACCACCATTTTGGTAGGCAGTAATCCAAGAAAAGGAACACAAAATAGTGCAGCAGTACAAAAAAATAAAAATAAAATTTTTGGGCATAACGAGACTCGTCTAAATGGTTGATCAGTAATTACAAGGACTTTTCCTTACACGAAATAGTCAATGCTTACCTTCTTCTATCAATAATTTTATGACTTTTTTGAATTTATATCTATTTTTATTACACCTGTATTAGGAATAATTGAATTATATGAAGACTGTTTCCCGAACAAATAATAAGTCAAAGAGGAAAACTGTTGAAGTTCTAAAATAAAAACTTTTTCTTTAAGACATAAGATGTATATTATTGTACGGAAGAGAAATAAAATTGTAAATTAAATTAACCTTTAATGTCTATTATTAAAAATGAACAACTAGACACCATTATTAGGTTAATTTTTTGCCAAAAGTTAAGAGTAGCCCACCTTTTTTCAGTTTGGGATTATCTCTCCCTCTCTCTGTCTCATCTTCTGTTCTATTAAAAAGAAAAACTATCACATGTTCCATTTTTCCCTTCTCCTATGGGTTCTTTATTTGCTTAAAAAAAAATGCCACGTGGAAGTTTAATAACAATGGGACAGATAATTAGCTAAACAATCCAGACTGTCTTTTTTCCCTGCCATGGAAAATCCATCTTTCTAAGGTTCAAACACTAAGCCGTTTGTTTACCAAATAGTTGGAAAACAGCTTTTGCAGATGCATACCTTCCTTATTGCCTTTGCCATCTAAAATCTTCCCAAAACTTCAACTAATATCTCATAATGTGTGTTCCTGTGAGATTTTTGCACTGGTGTGTGAGCTGAGAGGCTGTCCAATACAACCTACAACCATGTAACCCTGAGACCTCCAAGATTGTCCAAATCTATCTTAAAACCCCCACCCCCGGTACCTTTTGCATTCTCCAAATCTTCGTAAATTGTTTCGACATTCAACCGAAAGCTCAAGACAGGCGGTTCAAGTTTCAAAAGTCTTTACTTTTGTTACTTTTTAATAAAAATCTCGTTTACAATTAACTGCCTCAGTTTCAGAGCATAAGGCCTTCTGGTCATTTTTGCATACATTAAGGAAGAAGAAAATAAGAGGTATTTATTCTATTATATTCTTAACTAATTTAATTTATTTTTCATTAACATAAGAGAAAATGAGAGAATTATTTTATAGGTGAGGGTAATTTAAGAAAAATAATCCTTCAAATTATTAAAAGGTCAAACATTTTGAAAAGGAAAAAAAGGTCAAGAGGCCCTATATTTTGAAACAGAGGGGGTAACTTTTTGTTTTCTCAATAAAAGAGGATGCATTTTTTGTTTTTCTTAAAAGTTTACACTTTTGTTTGAAATGGCTTTGTTGTCTGCATTTTATTTATTGAGCATTATGGTAGTTCTTTCATGTTTTCGAATGTTTCTCGTGATATCGAAGTTTAAAGCTACTGTGTGATCTTTGTTCATCACAAAATGTGAATTTACTATATCATCTAGCTTTTCAGGAAATGCAAATGATCCATTTACTTTGGGAGCCAAAATTTTTATCAAGGAAGTTGATTGATCATCTTTGACATTTTGATGCAGGTGGTGCTAAGATTGAGATTAACTTGTGTGAAATGTAGAACCAAGGCCATGAAAACAGTTAGTTGTCTAGAAGGTACTGTAGTTTATGCCCATCAGACTATTGAGTTGTATAACTAAACGGTGAATTAACCGTCCATATTTATCCATTTTTTACAATTTCTGAGGCTTGTATTTTCTCCTTCTAAACTTTGCAAGGGTTGAATCGATTAGACTAGAAATGGGAGACGAGATGACCGTAACGGGTAATGCAGATCCCGATGAAATAGCCAGCAAATTAAGAAAAAATGTTGGATACACAGAGATTGTGTCAATTGGACCGGTAGAAACGCCTTGCACAGAAGTAGATTTTGAACCACCGGAGCAAATATGTGTAATATTGTAGAATTCTAACAAGACTCGTGATGACCCGATTATAATCGAGCTTAGTTTTATATTTTAAACATTCATTTGATTTATCCTAGTTGGAGTAAAAAATTTCAAAAACAAGACTAGTGTGGACTCTTTAACACCAAGAATTCCCGCTTTTCTTAATTGGTGCCAAAAGGGGGACTCTGTCTTTTGATTCTTGAGGCAACTACAGGAAGCTCTGAATGGCATGTCTTGCCACAAAAGCTTAAGAAATTGACCTTAAGCGGGGGCAATTTGCCATGGACAGAAATGGAGACACTTGGTATATTACCAAATCTTGAGGTACCCAAAGTAAAAGACTATGCGTTCCAAGGTACCAAAAGTTCTTCCCATTGACAAGACTGATTTAGTACAGTGGAATGCCTACAAAGTAGCTTTCCTGGTCTTGAGTCCCTGTTCTTGAGGTTCTGTGAATCAACTGCACTAAAGGAAATCCCTGATGATATTGCTGATGATATGCAGCTGATCGAGTTACAATATTGCAGCCCCTCTGGAAGCCCAAAGAGGGAAATTCAAGAAGAACAAATCAGTAGAGACAATGGTGGCCTTGTTGTTTGTAAGATAAGTGAAAGGTATGTGAAACATTATATCCTAAAATCTCTTGTTTCTTCTTTATGCGCAAAATGTAGAGGAAAGGCTCTCAAATTCCAGCAAAAGTGGGAATTATCCATTTTCATTGTCTGTCTTTTAAGCCAGAGAAACAGATAGTTTCTTTCACTTAATGAAGTAATCAGTTTTGCTTTTGTATTTTCATTGTGAACTAATATGAGATTTTCTGTATTCCAGGCAAATGTCCAGTGCAGAATCCACGATTCCTGATTATGTTTTTCCCAAGGCTTGAAAGGTATGTTCTGTCATCTTCATACATTACATCTGACTCATATTTGGAAATTCAAGTAAACAATCATTTAACTTGGGACTTCTATTTCGTTGACAGACTAATGGTGGAAGAATGTCGTGAACACAAATCTGTTTAGATATTTCTCCAGTGAGTGCACTCTTTCAGTATTTATTTCACTTATCTTCCATTTCGGTATTGCTTTCAAAGCTATGATCAGAGGAAAGATATTCCACTGCTTCTTAAGATACTCTGCTTCATGCTTGGTTAAACAAAGGCATCCAAATTATAAGCCCTCCACTTGTCAAGCTAGAGAATTTTGCAACGATCGACTATTGGCAAGCTTGAGTATATGGAAGTGACGCTTTGAAATCTAGCTTGTTAATTGTTATTTCATGTATAATGTCTAGTTGTTTTGGTTAATACTTGTATTCGGTATTAAACCTTTGTTGAGGGTTTATGTTTTGTGAACTTGAATTTCTATTTTATATTAGGTCTGGAATTTCCTAGAGCTTCTCTATAGTTTATCTTCTGAATCCGTAGTCGCTATTGGGAAGCACCAACTAAATGCTATTCTTAGTCTGGAATTTCTTGCAGTTTTTTATTGGTTGATGTAATTTACTTTGAATCTGCTACTTATCAGCTTCATATATTAAAAATGGAAGATTGCATCATAGGAAAATCTATAGAGCAGCCATACCATTTCTAGTATACGAGACGATCTAGAGCTTAGTTTTGATCAAGGATAAGCTAGTCATGATAAACTTGTAGAAAGGTAGCAATTTAGGGTTGAACTAAAAGAAAAAAAAAAAGAGAAAAAGATCTCAGAACCATTTCCACAATGAGAGAAATTTGTCAACAAACCATTCAGAAGTTTCGATGTCCATGGTCGAGAAATTATTCAAAAGTTTCCTCAAAAGTAGTGCACTACACATCCTTAAGAGTGTTCAGTTCAAGGATCTTTGGATTGTAATTTTTTTAATTAAATTATATTAAAAATTATATAAGTGAATTGTTTGTTAGAAAAGAAACGTGGTTTAAATTTTTAAAAAAATGTAAGGTTTTTATTTAAGTTGAATTATTTTTTAAATATAGGTGTGAAAAAAAATTTATTTCTTTTAGAAAAGATTTTTCCTACACATTCATAAGGGTGTCTTCGAAGGATCTTTTGATTGTATTTTTTAATTAAATTATATTAAGAATTATATAAATAAATTATTTATTAGAGAAGAAGGGAGATTTAAATTAAAAAAAATAAGTTTTCTTTCTAAGTTGAATTGCTTTCCAAATATAGGTGTGGAAAAAAACCATTTCTTTTTCCCTTGATTGGATGTAAAGGAAAATACTGAAGAAAATGAAAAAAGGAATTTGACAGGGACACGAATTAAGGAAAACTCCTTTTCGCACAAAATCGTAAGGAAAAGGAAACTTTTGAAGAAAGACAAGTCGCGTTGGTCTTCAGGCTAACATTCCCCTCTCTTCACCATCTCTGATCCTCTGCGTCGCCTTCGAGCTAAGAGCCAACCCAAGCAAGTTTTTCTTCTCTTCAATCTCACTCCATTATGATATCGAATACAAAATAGGAAGATAACATCTTCTTCAAACCCTAATTTGAGTTCTTCAAACATCGATTGAAATCTGCTTACGCCATTACCAAAGTCGCGATCTTCAAAAAATTCCCCAGCAAAGAGTGTTACCAAAAGCTTATCAAAGTCAAAGATTATCTAGCTCACTTAGAAATCCTGTCCATTTGATGTCTTAAATTCGAGGGTACTGTTGGAGGCAATTTCAGAGGCTGATGTGTCATCAAATCTGCAGGAAGAACATGGTGGTCAAGTTGATTATTTGAAAGAGGTAATTTCACAGTAATCCTTCATAATATTGCTAACTTCTGATCTTTATTCTAACGTTCTCTATACAGGTAGCTTGTCTCTCTTTTTTATGTATTGATACATATGAACTATTTTGATTTGAATTGCAATTATATGATGTGTTGTGCTATTTCTGATTGTGCTAGGGATGTTTTGGGTTTTGAGTGGAGGGGTTGGTTCTATTATATTGAGGTGTGACTAGCAAGGCCGGAAATAGAATCTTAAAGGTGCTGCTGTTATTCATAGTCGTAGGAGATTTCTTGACATTGTTAGTTGGGATATTCCTCTTCTGATTTCTACGGTAGGTAGTAAAATCATTCCCTCGATAGCCACGAAACTTCTTGTCCTAAGTCCTAACTACTATAACATTATACCATTAGACAAGTCGTTACTGGCATCCTAAGAATGATAGCGTGTTAAAGAAGAAAATAAAAAGAGGCAAACTTCATAAATGACCATTGACCGTTTCTGCTATCATACTAAGTAAATTTGTGTTGTACTTTTAACTCTCATACGCTTGATAATTGCTTTGATATCATAATGTCAGGCCCTGAGCTCGTCGGTCGGATTCATGAGCCTGGTAGCACCACGACTAACTACTTAGCAACCGTTATTGCTATGTCACGATTCTCAAAGGTATCCCATGTGGGATCTTGGATTGGGCATCACATCACCAGTATGAGATGTAGCCATGAAATTACTTGTTGGGTGTATAGCATGGCTTTGGAGAATTGAGTGTTGTTAACTGCATATTTTTGAGCTTGTTGTGCAATCAATGTGCTGCTAGTCATTTTAAAATTAGAGTAATTTCTAAATTTATTCTTCCTTGATACTATTGGATGAATCTAACGCAATTTATAATAGAACAAGTAGATGCAGAACCAGACGATTTGTCAATGGATGACAAAAGGAACATGAAATGGACGGATGAGAGGGACAGTTGCTAATTGTTAAATTTGATTGTTCCTTGTTCCATACTAGTTGAGTTATTCATGTAAAGATTAGTCAAGCAACTTTGCTAATTATGCTTTTATTTTGGCAAATGGAAATTCATTACTATTGCATGCATTAGAGGTAGTGGCATGCTGGATGGGATGAAAAAGTTTGCGAATCGTCAATTGTCTATTTGAATCTTTCCCATTTTGGTTTGTGTAATATTTTTACTTGGTCCACATTTCTTTTCATGGAAGTTGTTTATCTCTCGCATAAATGAGTAAGAGTCAGCTTAGTGTAACTTGTCTACTTACTCAAAGTCAACCAGCTAGTTTGTGGCTGTGTCATATTTTCATATTCTTGATTGTCAAATTTCAAATAATTACAGGCAACAGGATGCTTAATTTGTGGTTTTTTCTTGAGAATGTAATTATGAAAGACAGGTGGCTTTATAGAATTGAGTTCGAATTGTTATTACCTCTAACCTTTTTTTAAGATTGTGATTTTTTTTGGGAAAAATTTTAGTGTGTTATTTTCATTTCCATTAGAAAATCTCACACAACCAAACAAGGGAAATTGCTTTCTTGAAAATTATTTTCCTTTTCCTAGTATTTTTCCTAGCTAACCAAACAGCTCGAGGATTTTCAATTTCCTAAGGAATTCATTTTCCTTTTCCTCACTGAAGTCCTTAAACCAAAAAGGGCCTAAAGCAAAGAAAACAAGCAACTCATGATATTTAGGATAAGGAATTTATATCATGAGCTTAGGAAATATATTCTCAATTACTCTGTTCTTTCAAAATTGAATGTCCACCCTCTTATATTTCTAATTTATTTTTTTCCTTTAAGGATTGAACTCTGAAATTCGAATTATGGTACTCCAACACCAAAGAATCAAACAATAACATAGTCTCATGCGATTCAAAAATTTCAGGTCCTATATATATATTAAGTCAGATGTCAACCAAACTTTCCAAAACTGAATTTAAAGAGAGAACTTGATGAACTTTCCAACTAACTTGTTTGCTGAAGTTTTTCTTAAGTTGCTAAAAATGAAGAGTTTATGAAAAATATTATTTCTAAAATTAAAATAAGATTCTTACTTTTGACAGTTTAATAAACAAAAGTTATTTTTTGAAAGTATTTTCAGTAAATTCTCAAAAATAACTTTTTAATTTATTTCAGTTAAAATTATAAATAAATAAGCAGTTAACACTACAAAAGCAGCTTTTAACTTTAAAAAATTATAAGTAATTTTTTTAAATAATTAAGAACATACTCTAAGGTCTTTATAAAAGCAGTAAATGTTGACATATAAACAGTTAATTTTCTTTGGGTTTTTTTTAACAAAAAATCTTGGACCTTATCAATTTCCGTGTCCGTTTTACAAATCTTTACTTCTTTTACAAACCTGGTCACCAATAGGATTCTAATCATTGCACAAACAAACACCTAAGGATGGATAATTTCTTCCTCAATGCATAAAATATGTCCAAAACCAAGTCACAGATTGCGGCAATCGCCTGTCTTCTCCAATTTGAAGCTGTCAACAAAACAATAAGATTCAAAAACATTTATTCGGGTCAACGGTGAATTTAGCAAATAAAGAAGGAATATTGCAGAAAGAGATAGAAGCCAAACCTTCAAGAATTTGAAAAAACATAATTAGGAATTGCCAGGATCTGAACAAGACGCTTACCTGTAAAAAGGAAAATTAAATGTTGTCTTGTTTATAAATCTAAGTACTAACACCAGAGCATTATTGCCATAAAGTGAAACGAATCTATCTATAGCGTCTGGATAATATATAGAAAGACAACTGAAAAATCTGAACAAAGCAGAAAATTTGAAATCACAGACTACCTGCAGTAGAAGATATAAGAGATATTTATGCCGTGTTTTGTTTCACATAGGGTCTGGTTCAAGGATTTTACTAAGGAAAAAGAAAATGAAAAAAATAAAATAAAATAAAATTCTTAGGAAACTGAAAATATATGTTGTTTGGCTAGTTAGGGAAAATGCTATGGAAATGGAAAATGATTTCCAATAAAGAAATTTCCCTTGTTTGGTTTGTGAAATTTTATGATGGAATTGGAAAAGTGAATAACACATTGATATTTTTCAAACAAAAATCTCTCTTTTTAAAAAACAAACTTTTCCCTTAAAAAACAAAAATAATCTTTAGAAAAGTTTAAAGAAATAATATTTTAAACGGTTAACAATTTAGTAACTTGTAACCGCTAGTCAATTAACACGTTCAAGAGTGGAAAGTATGATTCTATTCGAATTATGAATAAATCAAATATCTAATTTTCTAACTCAATTCATATATATAATACTCAAACACTTTTTAGATTCGTTTGATAAATATTCCAAACTCAAAACTTTATTTGAATTCGTTCGTAAAATTTAAAATTTTTTAGTGTTCGACTCATTTAATTTTTGTAAGTTATTCGAATACCTCGAATAGTGTACAAGTTTGATTTATTCGAATAAAATAATAAATAATAAAGTAAAAAATAAATTTTAGTAATGTTATACAAAATATATACTATAATTTATATAAAAATACGATATAAATATTAAATTTGATATAAAAATTTTAATAATATTATAAAATATATAAATAATAAATTTATGTATGTGTTCATGAATATTCGTATTTGTTCGCGAACAAATTTATATTCGTTCGATTAATAAATGAATTATTTTTTTTGTTCGAGCTCGACTTCAATACCAAACAAAAGAATAATAATTGAACGCATACAAACTTTTTAATATTCGATTCAAAAAACAATTCTAGTTAGAAGTTAACATTAGTTTTTAAATTTTACTTCTACTTCGATCAATTCATTTTCCTTAGTGTTTTCCTTTTTCTCACACTTTTGTATGAAAAAGTATTTTAACACTTTTTATTAAATTTTTTCTTACCAATTTTCTTTAGTGTTTTCCTTCACTATCAATCAAAGGAAAATATTTTCTAAGAAAGTGTTTTTCTTTCCACAGCAAAATCCTTGAACCAAACAGACCCTATGATACCCCAATCCCACATTGGATAACTGTAACTAAAGTACTCTGTATATGAACATGGGGCCTAAGTACCCATTGTCAACTTGGGGTATCCATTTCGGCATAGTGAGGACGGTTGTCAAGTAGTTGTCCGTGAATGTTACCAGGCCCATGAGTCACGTGCTCGGGCTCGTGGGCACAGGGCGTGACATAGTAGTATTAGAGCTTAGGTTCAGATCTTTGGGATATAGTTTTAGTGAATATATATATATATATATATATATATATATATATATATATATATATATATATATATATATATATATATATATATTAAAGAAAATAGGTACGAACTTCGGTAGGTCACGTATACATATTCTAATCTATAAATTTCTTGGAGTGACTCTAATTTTTATTTTATTTTATTAGATGGCTGGGAACGAAAAACCTGACAATACCCTTATTCCAATGTGGAAGTATGAGGAGTTATAACGAAGATTGGAGGTGATAGATATGCACTTAGAACAAGCATAAAAGGATAGTAGGTATTATGACTATTACCTAAACGAAGCTAGACACGAGAGAGGCCATGTAGCTAGGGAGAGAGATAATCTTAAAGCTGAGTGTGACCGGATAAAGGAAGAGGCCAACCGAGTCGATATGACACTAAAGCAAATTGGAGAGGATAGAGATCGAGCTCACGCAAGATTAGAATGGATGACTCAAGATAGAGATAAGTATCGACAAATGTGCTAAGAATTGGTGCAACAACGAGATGCGCTAAGGGAGCAAAATCATGCCTTGAACACCATAATTCAACAATTAGAGCTTGAGGAAGAGAATGACGACATGTCGGATACCAGATCAACTATCACTGGGTATTAGTTAGATATTTTTGCTAGTTAGTTGTTACAAATAAGTACCGGTGGGTCACTTGAATTATAAGATACATGTCTAATTTGTTTTAAAGTTCTGTTGGGGTTTTGTTTCTTTTCGTACTTTTGTTTGACGCTATGTGGAACTAAATCAGGGAATAAGATATCAAGTTTTCTTTTTATTATTACTAGAATTGTTACCTTATGAGCTTCGCATTATTAACTATAATAAAATTAATATTACACTTAATAGTATTATACCGATTTAGGATTTATGTTAATAACTATACATCGATATATAGATGGCGAATCGCAATCGACGTGGGCAAACTGGAGAGGTACCTGAAGTGAACCTTAATACTAGGGAAGAGACAAAAATACCTCTAGCCCAATGGAGGAGACAAACTCGTTCACAAGGAAGGACTAAGGAGGGTCAAACTAATCAACTTGAAGTTGTTAGGGCTTCTCATTCTGTGATTCCACCAGAACTATCCGCTACCATTAATCTGTTGGCTCAAGTAGTGCAAAACCAACAACGTATACTAGAGGACCAGCAGAGGGTACAACAATAGCAGCAACAGGCTCAACCACCAGCCCAAAGGAGCACATATAGTGCTGGGACTATATACGAACGGATGAAGAAAGCAAACGTACCCACCTTCGCAAGGAGTACTGACCCAAAAGCTGCTGAGAAGTGGCTTCGGGAGGTTGAGCTCAACTTCGATATAATGGACGTACTAGATGATATAAAAGCAAGGGTAGTATTACCCTTCCTCGTAGGTGAGGCAGAGAAATGGTGGAATGGCGCTGCAGCACCAATTTACGCACCACCAAGACACCACCTGACATGTGAAACATTCAAGAAAGTATTTTTGGACTATTATTTTCCGAAAACACTAAGGTTAGAGAAGCAAAGTCAATTTTTCGATTTGGTACAAGCAGATAATATGACAGTGTCAGAATATGCCGGGAGGTTTAATGCTCTCAGAAAATACGCTAGAGCTATAATGAGCGATCCTAACATGAAAGTGTTAAGGTTCACTCGAGGACTGCACCCTAGGATTAGGGCAAGGATGGCAGCAGTGCGTCCTCGAGATTTTGAGGAGGCATACGAGACTAGTCTTCAGGTGGATGCTGAAATTAGAAGAGGCGATGATGAACATGACAGGAAAAGACCAGGGCCTGTGAACGGTCAAGGTCAAGGGGCAGGAACATCAAGTAGATTCCAACAGGCAAATAAGAGGCGACCAACCCCTCCGCTTAATACGTCTACGGGAGTGCTACCAAGGGAATGTAGAACCTGTCATCGAGTCCATAGTGGAGAGTGTTGATGGAATTTCGGTGCATGCTTTAGATATGGCAAGGCGGGACATAGGGTTAGTGAATGTTCCTTACCAGCACCAAACCCTGTGCGACTGATGGACCACAACAAAAATCTAATACTAGAGTGTTCGCACTCACTGAGGAGGAAGCGGAAGTAGCAGAGGATGTGGTAACAGGTACAATATCAATCAACCTTGTACCTGCGTATGTATTATTTGATTGCGGAGCGTCGCACTCTTTCATTTCTAGTAGTTTTTCTTAGATGGTCCGTACCGTATGTCGATTCCTAGTGATAAGATATTAATTTCTAAGAATGTGCATAGAGAGGTAACACTAGAAATTAGAGGGAAGAAACTCATGGTAGACCTAATACAAATTCCCATGAGGGATTTTGATGTAATTTTAGGAATGAATTGGTTATCTAGGAACTACGCAATTGTGGATTGTCGTGGGAAGAAAGTAATGTTTGCTATTCCTGAGGGGGAGGAGTTCCTTTTCCAAGGTGGAACTAAAGGGCAGAGGATAACCATACCACATGTAATTTCTTCTGTCCGAACTTATCGATCATTGAGAAAAGATTGTATTGGTTATCCCGCTTGTGCAATTGAAGAAAAGAAGGATAGTTTGAAATTAGAAGAAATTTCAGTAGTCAATGAGTACCCAGACGTATTTCCTAAGATGTTACCAGGGCTACCCCCAGAGAGAGAGATTGAGTTTGAGATCAATTTGACCCCAAGAACAGAACCGTTGTCGAAAGCACCCTATAGGATGGTTCCTACAGAATTGAGGGAGTTAAAGGCCCAACTTCAGGAACTTTTGGATATGAAATTTATTTGTGTCACCTTGGGGAGCACCAGTGTTGTTCATTAAGAAAAAGGATGAGAGTATGAGACTATGCATAGACTACAGGGAACTTAATAAGATCACCATCAAGAATAGATATTCATTGCCTAGGATTGATGATTTATTTGATCAACTTAAGGGAGCCAAGGCATTCTCTAAAATTGACTTACGGTCATGTTATCATCAACTTAGAATCAAGAAGGAAGACATTCTAAAAAGTGCATTTCGAACTCTTTATGGGCATTACGAGTTTTTGATAATGCCTTTCGGTTTGACAAATGCTCCAGTAACGTTCATTGACTTGATGAATACAATATTTAAGCCATTTCTGGATAAGTTCGTCGTTGTCTGCATTGACGATATCTTAGTATATTCTTCTTCTGAGGAAGAACATGTTGAACACCTTTAGATCGTGTTGCAGACTCTGAGAAAGAAGAAGCTCTTCGCTAAACTTAGCAAGTGTGAATTCTGGTTGAAAAGTGTAACATTTTTAGGACACGTAATATCAGAAGTTGGAATATCAGTTGACCCCAAGAAAATAGAGGCCGTGGTAGATTGGCCAAGACCTACTAATGTTACCGCAATACGTAGTTTCTTGGGATTAGCGGGTTACTATCGGAAGTTTGTAGAAAATTTTGCAAGAATTACAACACCCTTGACTCAGCTGACACAAAAAGACATAACATTTGTTTGGAGTCCAGCTTGTGAAGAGAGTTTTCAAACTCTAAAACAAAAATTGGTTATGGCACCAATCCTAACCTTGCCAACTGAATCGGGGGGGGGGGGGGGGGATTTACGATCTACAATGATACTTCGAAGAATGGGTTAAGATGTGTTTTAATGTAAAACAATCATGTGATCTCGTAAGTATCACGACAGTTGAAGCCTTATAAGCAGAATTATCCAACGCATGATTTGGAGTTAGCGACAGTCATCTTTGCCTTAAAAATTTGAAGGCACTATTTGTATGGAGAGCAGTGCGAAATATTTACTGACCATAAAAGTCTGAAATATATATTTACACAAAAAGAATTAAATATGCGGTAACTTCGATGGCTAGAGTTATTTAAGGATTACGATTTGAAAATCAGTTACCATCTCGGAAAAGCTAACAAGGTTGCTAAAGTTTTGAGCCTCAAATCTGCGGGAAATTTATCAGCATTGATCACTCAACAAGAGCAACTAACTTATGAGTTGGAAAGGTTAGGGATCGAGACAATAGAGTCAACTAGAGCTGTACTCTGTGTGCCTAGGAGTGTAGAAGTGAAAAAAAAGTTTTAAATGAGGCTCATAACTCCAGACTTTCTACCCATGCCGGTGGAACTAAGATGTATCGGGATCTAAAACAACACTTTTGGTGGAGTGGGATGAAACGAGAGATAGCAGAATACGTATCGAGGTGTTTAGTGTGTCAGCAAGTGAAGGCGGAACATCAACGCCTTGGGGTTTGCTTAAGTCGTTAGAGATACCTGTGTGGAAATGGGAACATATTACTATGGGTGGTTGTAGATAGGTTAACGAAATCTGCTCACTTTTGACCTATGAATGTTACTGCTAGTATGGACGAATTAGTTAAACTGTATATGGAGTCAATAGTTCGGCTTCACGGAATTCCTGTGAGTATCGTGTCCGATAGAGATCCCCGATTCGTCTTCCGATTCTAGCAAAGCTTTAGTCAAGTAATGGGGACTACTCTAACCCTCAGTACTGCTTTCTACCCTCAAACGGATGGGCAATCTGAAAGAACAAACCTTAGAATACATGTTGCGAGCCTGTATCCTTGATTTTAATGATACCAAGTATGATACCCCATTACTATAATGGCTTGAACGTGTCTAATAAAGAGCTAATTATACCGGTTGGGTCAATGACCAGAGCTATGGCTAAGGCACTTCAAGAGGCCTTATTTGCCTATGTGGACCAACATTTGAAGAGGATAGAGTTAACCAAACCTGTTGGAGGAGAATTAGTTGGACTGCAGCCCGACTTGGTCCATTTGTCTCAAATATGTGGGTCGGATGACTTTACTACTTGAAGGCTATGTAATGGACTCAAGTCCAAGAGGAAGTTATGTTTCTAAAACTTGGGCTGCCAATCTTGTTGGATTTGTTTTATGTCTTGTTTTATGTTGGGCTTACATGTATCATTAAGCCCAACCCTTTCATATCTTACCCTAGCTATAAGTAGCCTTCTTTGAGGCAATTAGGTCAGATTTTGAGTGTCATTTGAGAGGGGCTGCCGCCACCATTTTGAGATGGTTGATTCCTCTTGCTCTTGTTACTCCAAGAACTACACTTTCACTTATCAATTAAGATTTTTGATTGTGGCGTGTAAATATTCTTCTTACTTGGTTAAATTCTTATTATCGGGATTGCTTAGAACAAGTTTCTAAGAGGTGTCGTAGGAATTTAATTATCTTGTGTGTATAAGAATTGTTTGTTTGTTCGAAAGTTGAGTCTTTGTTTGTTCAAGCCGAAAATTCCATTGTCTCCATCTTTTCTTCCTCGGATTGCATGTCATTTGGTATCAGAGCCGTGGTGTGGAGGAGGATTTCCATTCTACTCCATCAAAGTTCAAAGACCGTCCAAACAGCCTCTTCAACCGGCTTCTTCAAAGATTAACCGACGCAACTTCAAAAGGTATGAAATTTCGGCCTAGGATTTCAATTCTTTGTATTAAGCATTTTGTAATATTTTGCTTGGGTTAGATTGTTATAAAAAAATAGTACATTCAAATACATATACACGTATTTCTGACAAGAAAAGAAGAAAAAAAAGGAGCGGTCCAAAAAAAAAAGTCAGTGCAAATTTTTTTTTTCCTAGCATATTCATACTTCTTGTTGGACCATTTTGAGTTACTTGTGATAAGCAGTTTTAAAAAAAAAATTTGGTTGTTCCAATTGTTAGCTTGTTATAATTCTTGTTTGGAGCTTCCAAGATTATTGTTGTTGGACTATTTATTGTATGTAAATTGGACTGTTGTAAGCAATTTGTTGCTGGACTATTGGAGTTTCAAAGGTTATAAGCAATTGTTAGTGTATTGGTTGTTACTTGCTACTTGGACGATTGTAACCTATTGTCAGTAGGCTAGTAGTTGTTTTGATACTTGGAAGATTGTAAGCTACTGTTATTGTATTGTTTTGTGTTTGTTATTTGGGCTTCAATCGGACTGGTTGATTTGTTGAGTTCGGTTCTGAAGTGTAGCTTGAGTTTAAGAGGAATTTGAGTGTTAAAAGGCAAGAGTGTGTGAGCTCATTTGCGGGTGTCATTGCCGTGACATAAACAGGAGGGGAGTGACAACATTCGAGTGAAACACGTGAGGGAGTGTGTGAGGTTGTTTATCACTAACGCTGTTTTGCAGGTATAATATCATTTCGCAATGTCACAGGGAGGTAGCACCGAGGAGCACCAAGGGGGAGATGGAAATATTGCTTTCACTTTGAAAGCTATGCAGCAACAATTTGAGAGGTTCAACCAAGCCTTTGTTGAGATAAGAGAACAAATTGATGAGATCAGACAAGAGAGGCGTGCGGAACCTCAGGGAAGACGTGCAGGAGTGCGCCAACAACAACCACCACCTCGTCGAACTCTACCTCGGTATGAACCAGAGGAGGAAGAATTTGAGGAGGAGGAGGAGTTTGAGGCACATAGACCTAGGAGACTTCAAAGAGACTTGGCATTTAATAGAAGAGACGGAGACCTCAAATCCATTAAAATGCTGATTCCCGCATTCAAAGGGAGGAACGATGCAGATGCCTACTTGGAGTGAGAAAGGAAGGTGGACATGATTTTTGAGTGCCACAACTTTTCTGAGGATAAGAAGGTAAAACTTGCAGCCGTTGAGTTTACAGATTATGCACTAATATGGTGGGATCAAATGGTGACATCTAGGAGGAGAAATGGAGAGATGCCGATTGTTACGTGGGGAGCAATGAAGGCATGCATGAGGAAGCGTTTTGTACCTTCTTACTACTATAGGGAGATGCACCAAAAACTTCGACGACTCACTCAAGGGTCTAAATTAGTTGAAGACTATCGCAAGGAGATGGAAGTAGCTATGATCCGAGCCAACATCGAGGAAGATCCGGAGGCTACAATGGCTAGATTTTTGAGTGGGCTCAATAGGGAAATAGCCAATGTTGTGGAGCTACAATACTATATAGAGATTGAGGACATGGTGAACATAGCCATGAAGGTGGAGAGACAGCTAAAGGCTAGGCTAGCAGCGAGAAGTGGAGCAAATTCTAGCTATGCATGAAACTCTAGATGGCCTAAAAGGGAGGATAAACCTAAGGATAAGGGAGTGAACTTCAAGGAAGCACCAAAGAAACCAATCGGGGGGTCTGAAATGAAAGGTACCTCCAACACCTAAGCTACCTCTAGTAAGCATTCTTCTATGAAATATTTAAATTGCTTTAGAACTGGTCATATTGCATCTCAATGTCCTAATAAAAAGATTATGATTATGAGAGACAATGGAGTGATTGATTCCGAGGATAGCAGTAGTGAATCTGAATTTGTTCTTAAAAATAACTTTGATGATGATGATTGCTTTGAGAGGGTTGTTACAGGGGAAGCACTGGTATTCAGGAGAGTATTGAGTACTAGCGCTGCAGATGAGATTGTAGATCAAAGAGAAAATCTTTTTCATTCAAGGTGTTTAGTGGGAGAAAAAGTGTGCAATTTGATCATTGATGGGGAAAGTTGTACCAATGCAGCTAGTACCACAATGGTAGAGAAATTGGGGCTGACTTGCATGAGACATCCAGAACCTTATAAACTACAATGGTTTAATGATAGTGCGGATGTGAAGGTAACTAAACAAGTATTGGTGACTTTCTCAATTGGTAGATATGAGGATGATGTGTTGTGTGATGTGTGCCCATGGAGGATGGTCATATACTCCTTGGGAGGCCTTGGCAATTTGATAGGAAGGTATCACATGATGGTTATACCAATAGATACTCCTTCAAATTTAAGGGTAGAAATTTCATTCTTATACCTCTATCACTTCGTGAGATATACTTGGACCAATCAAAGGTAACTAAAGGCGAGAAGGGATCGGGCAGAGAGCGTAACAAAATTAAAGATGGAAAAGAGGCCCAAAAGAAAATTGGGAGTGGCCCAAATGTGAGTGACTACACAGTAAGTGAAAGATGTATTGAACAAAAAGAGAGAAAAGTCAACTTGTATGCGATGGGAAAAGACATTAGAAGAGCGATGGGAGAGAGGAAAGCACTAGTCATAGTAAGATATAGAGAGTGTTTTGTTTCTGACACTAACCCTCTTGATTCTTTGCCTAGCATATTTTCATCTCTTTTGCAGGATTATGCGGGTGTCTTTCTTGAAGAAATGCCCTCGGGACTGCCACCCTTGAGAGGCATAGAGCACCAAATAGACTTCGTACCTGGAGCTCAGATACCTAATCGCCCAACTTACCAGAGTAATCCTGAGGAAATAAAGGAGCTTCAGAAACAAGTGGATGAGCTATTGGAGAAAGGGCACGTGAGGAAAAGCTTGAGTCCTTGTGCCGTACCTATACTATTAGTGCTGTTGAAGGATGGAACATGGAGGATGTGTGTGGATTGTAGAGCTGTGAATAAAATCACTGTAAAGTATCACCATCCTATTCCTAGGATAGATGATATGCTTGATGAACTGCATGGTGCATGTATCTTTACAAAAATTGATTTGAAAAGTGGATACCACCAAATTAGAATGAAACCAGGAGATGAATGGAAAACTGCTTTCAAAACTAAGTATGGATTGTATGAGTGCTTAGTCATGCCATTTGGTTTAACTAATGCACCCAGCACCTTTATGAGATTGATGAATCATGTCTTGACTGCATTTCTTGGAAAATTTGTGATTGTATACTTTGATGACATCTTGATATATAGCACTAATCTAGATATGCATGTCATGTATGTGAAGTGTGTCTTAGATATATTAAGACAGGAAAAACTATAAGCAAATCTCAAGAAGTGTACATTTTTCATTGAATGATTAGTGTTTTTGGGGTTTGTAATCAGTTCTCAGGGAGTTGAGGTTGATAGTAAGAAGGTGAAGGCTATCCAGGATTGGCCAACTCTGAAGAGTGTGAGTGAGATGAGGAGTTTTCATGGACTTGTTAGTTTCTATAGGAGGTTTGTGAAGGACTTTTCTACTATTGCTGCTCCTTTAACTGAGATAATTAAGAAAGAAAAAGGGTTTACTTGGGGTCGGGAACAAGAACATGCATTTACATTGTTGAAAAAAAAATATGTTCTGTCCCTATTTTATGTTTACCTGATTTTGAGAAAGCTTTTGAGGTTGAATGTGATGCTTCTGAGATTGGTATAGGTGCTGTGCTTTTGCAGGAGAACATACCAGTTGCATATTTTAGTGAGAAGCTTAGTGGTGCACAACTCAATTATTCCACATATGACAAGGAGTTGTATGCAGTTGTGAGAGCATTGGAAGTGTGGCAACATTATCTTCAACCTAGAGAGTTTCTCATTATGACCGATCATGAGTCTTTAAAGCACTTGAAGGGATAGGGCAAGCTGAGCAAGCGACATGCCACATGGGTGGAGTTTCTAGAAACCTTTCCCTATGTACTGCAATACAAGCACGACAAGGAGAACGTGGTAGCAGATGCTTTATCTAGGAGGTATTCTTTGATTACTACTCTACATTTTAAATTATTAGGATTTGAGCAGCTTAAGAAATTATATGTTTCTGATGACGATTTTGCTACTGTATATTCTGCTTGTGAACATACTGCATTCCAGAAATTCTATAAGCATGATAGCTATCTCTTTTGGGGTAATCAATTGTGTGTGCCTAACTGTTCTATGCGTACTTTATTTGTACTTGAGGCTCATATTGAAGGATTGATGGGACATTTTGGGGTTGCTAAGACTTTGGATATTTTGCAAGAACAAATTTTTTGGCCCGGTATGCATAAGGATGTGGAACGTGTGTGTGCAAAGTGTATTGCATATAGGCAGGAAAAATCCACTGTTAAACCTCATGGTTTGTATACCCTTTTATCTATACCTGCTGAACCATGGACTGATATCTCTATGGACTTTGTTTTGGGTTTGCCTAAGACCAAAAAAGGATACGATAGCATCTTCGTTGTTGTTGATAGGTTTAGTAAGATGACTCGCTTCATTTCATGCCATAAGACTGATGATATTGTGCAAGTAGCTTATTTATTTTTCAAAAATGTTGTTAGATTGCATGGCCTTCCTATGTCTATTATTTCTGATAGAGATGCTAAATTTCTAAGTCATTTTTGGCATATGTTGTGGGGCAAATTGGGTACCAAACTGCTTTATTCTACTACATGTCACCCACAGACTGACGGTCAAACCGAGGTTGTCAATAAGACCTTAGGTACCTTACTATGTGCTGTTGTTGGTAAGAATCTTAAAACTTGGAGTGAAAGTTTACCATTTATCGAGTTTGCATATAACCGGAGTGTACACTCAACCACAGGTTATTCACCATTTGAACTTGTATATGGTTTTAATCCTTTAATTGTTTTGGATTTGGTGCCTTTACCTTTGCATGAGTTGTCTAGTACAGATGGTAAGAGCAAAGCTGAACTGGTACGGACCCTACACGAGAAGGCAAGACAGCATATTGAGCAGAAGAATAAGGTCTATGCCAAACAAGCCAATAAAGGATTAAAATTGGTGACTTTTGAATCCGGTGATTGGGTTTGGGTACACCTAAGGAAGGAACGGTTTCCTGTCCAGCGAAAGTCCAAATTAGCTCCTAGAGGAGATGGTCCATTTCAAGTGATAGAAAGAATCAATAACAATGCCTACAAGCTTGATCTGCCAGGTGAGTATGATGTTTCCGCGATCTTTAATATTACTGACCTTTCTCCTTTTGATATGGATCCAGATTCGAGGACGAATCTTCGTGAGGAGAGAGGGACTGATGCGAGCAAGACTACAGATTACTATGATGGCTTGGACGTGTCCAATAAAGAGCTAATTATACCGGTTGGGTCAATGACCAGAACTAGGGCTAAGGCACTTCAAGAGGCCTTATTTGCCTATGTGGACCAACATTTGAAGAGGATAGAGTTAACCAAACCTGTTGGAGGAGAATTAGTTGGACTGCAGCCCGACTTGGTCCATTTGTCTCAAATATTTGGGTCGGATGACTTTACTACTTGAAGGCTATGTAATGGACTCAAGTCCAAGAGGAAGTTATGTTTCTAAAACTTGGGCTGCCAATCTTGTTGGATTTGTTTTATGTCTTGTTTTATGTTGGACTTACATGTATCATTAAGCCCAACCCTTTCATATCTTACCCTAGCTATAAGTAGCCTTCTTTGAGGCAATTAGGTCAGATTTTGAGTGTCATTTGAGAGGGGCTGCCGCCACCATTTTGAGATGGTTGATTCCTCTTGCTCTTGTTACTCCAAGAACTACACTTTCACTTATCAATTAAGATTTTCGATTGTGGCGTGTAAATATTCTTCTTACTTGGTTAAATTCTTATTATCGGGATTGCTTAGAACAAGTTTCTAAGAGGTGTCGTAGGAATTTAATTATCTTGTGTGTATAAGAATTATTTTTTTGTTCGAAAGTTGAGTCTTTTTTTGTTCAAGCCGAAAATTTCATTGTCTCCATTTTTTCTTCCTCGGATTGCATGTCAGGTGACAAAAATCAGGAATGAAAAGATTGTTCGAACAAATACAAAGAATGCTTTAGAAATAGTAGGAATAGGGTCAACATGATTTGTTGAATCAAGTAGCCCCTCTCCAATAACAATATCTGTGTCGAATGTATTTCGACTAACTCGATAAGTTCAGGCTCACCGGATACTTTACTAAGGTCATCCTCAATGCATCCACCAATTATGAGGGCTCACGCAGTAGGTCAATCCACCGACTTACCCTCAAACACATCTACTAGCAGTAATGCTGGTTTCCTTAGAAATATCTTCTGTAGCACTAGAAATAACGAACTATCTCCGATTAGATAAAACCTCCGTAACAAACACCTATAACTTATTTACGATCTACAAATTTAAATTTTGTAATGAACCTCAACCTCTGATACCAAGTATGATACCCCAAACTCATTCGCTAGGTTTCACTGCGGCTGAGTATGGTAGCAGCGTACTTCTCAGCAATGATATGTGCAACTGCGAATCACGTTCGGAGAAAAATGAAGGAGAAAAGTATACATATAATACAATACGATACAATTATAAAAAACATCAGCGAAAGTATACAAATATATAGGTAGATCTTATATCTTATACTATCTAAATTCAACATTCATTTACAAATAGTTGTAAGAAAGACTTCTCTCTCTATCTGGCGAAAGGTAACAGAAAAAGGTACCAACTGATCAAACACATATATGGGCCCCTCAATGAGCTAACTCTAAAGCGAATCAAAGAATCATTGTCCTGATCCATGATTAATGTCATCTGAAAATAAATATTAAACAAAAACATGTGTGAGATAGAAAGCTCAGTGAGTTCACGTGTGTGCTGGTGTGTTTCAAAAATATGAGATTTCAATAATATCATAGTAGATGCATATGCACTGTAGTTCAAAAGTGTTTTATATTCAAATAAGTTTTCTTGATCCAAAATAATGCACAAATCTCATGATCAGGTTTTGGGCTTAGCTGGAAAGTCTGAGCGAATCAAGACACATCAGCTAGCTCCTCAAATTAAAATTTCTTGGACATGACAAATATTCAGATTCTTGCTCAACGGTAGAATTACTGAAGCCAATAATGGGGTCATCAGGATTTAAATCTTGGCATCCTGTAGTCAATACCAGTCATACACAATGACGAACATTCGATTTCACAGACTACCTTATGCCGATCAGGGCACCTTACAGTCCAACTCTGATGATCAACCTTAACATTGAGCCCCTCCTGACTCACTGTTAGGTGACCGTAGACAGATAAACGTAGTACCAGTTGGGCCACGCCCTCCCTGACATACTACGCTTCTTTTCAAGTGGATCCACAATATATACTTTTTGTGTTCCACGCCAGTTGAAGAGGCCTAGTACGGGGGACAAGCCACGTACAGAGCAATCCAGCGACGCTTCAGGCTCAGATCATATCTAGTCCCATTATATTCAAATCATATCTGGTCGGGACGGTGTTTTTATGCACCTTTTCAAACATAAAGGCCACTCAAGTAGTCATCCAAATGATTCCAAATTTATAACCAAATCTAGTTTCAACATAATTTTAAAATAACAACCGTCCGCCAGTCCAAACATGTAAATGTAAGTTTTCCAAATATGCCATGAAAATATACATAGCTTTTTAAAAATACATAATAAAAATATTTTCAATAAAAAAAATATCTATTTGGAGCACCACTTCGAATATTTCTAATGCACAAGTAAAAACACATTGTGGAGAATCTCTCCAATTTAAAACAAGTAGCAAAAGAAATTCTCAAAATAATAAATTCACACTTGCGAATAGCAAATATTGATAATACTAAAATATAGTGAGTTTTGGTTTGTAAACTTACCTAATTGCTATATATATTTATATATAAGCTACTCGTTGCCTAGGGAGATATGCAAATTTCTTACAAATTCAAATGACTTAACCTTAGTCAAAATCTTTAAAATGATAAATTCTAATTTATCGAGTGATCTTATCTAAACTATTCTATGCATAAATCTATATCTAAATAAAACACATAATCATCGGATAGCCTACAAATATATATATATATATATATATATATATATATATATATATATATATATATATATAAAAAAAACTATTTATTATAACAAAGGTAATAAAATAGTATTTATTTATTTTATTTGTTATATCTTCACATTTATGGTGTAGTTAATAAAATCTCATAAACATCATAAATATCAAGTTTTCTTAAATTTTCTCAAATATCAAATATCACAGATTTCATAAATATCAACTCTATTCAAATATTCATATATTTTATAAAATTTCACAAATATCACAAATATCAAATTTTCTCAAATATTAAGTATCACAAATTTTACAAATATTTATTTCAAATTCTAAAACATATAGATTTATTTTATACTATAATAATTCATACTAAAATAAATAATTTCTACTAAATAAACAATTTATACTATAAGGTTATAATAAAATCAACAATTTCTACTAAATAAATAATTTATACTATAAGGTGAAAGAAATTATAAACAAACAAGGAAATCAAACAAAAGAAAATAATAGAATTATTACCTTAATGGACCAAGAGGGAATTAATCCAAGAAGAAAAAGATTGAGAATTCCGGAGAACAACCAAAGAAAAAAAAGAGAGAAAGGAAGGAGAGAAAGAAAATTAAAAAGGTGGTAACAAAAAGGGAACAAAGAATATATATATAACCTTGGAGTCGGTTGCCGACTTAAGAAGTTGGGAAAATATGTCACTTGAGGATTTATTCTCCTCTTTTTTTTTTTTTGGAAAAATTTATGCCAAAAGTATGCATTTCATCACACAGTAAACACACATAAAATGTTAAAAGATGGTATGTTACAATCATTGTCAAACGGGCTAGCAGCCCGCGAGCTATGCTCTTTGACAAGTAAATTAGGCGGGTTTAGACCTAATTGGTCCAAGCACATTTAAATACAGGCCTAACCAACTCGTTTCGTTACGCCTACAGATTATAGCGGGCCAAAGCGAATTAGGACTGGCCAGCCTTCAAAACTTTGTTTTTTAATAACAACATGAAACGACGTTGCTTTATCTTTTTTTATTTTTTTTTTAAAAACTTAGCTCGCAGGCTACCTACATGCGGATATGGGCTAGGCATATTGTGACCTCCCAATAAACGAGCTCAACGCACTCTGCTCCGTTTGACACTGCTAGTAGAAATGTCAAATTAATATACTACGACCATGGATTACTGAAACTCAAAGGACAGACTCATAAATTTTGTATTGAGTTTGGAAGTGATGCATACAAACATACAACAAATTGGTAATCATAACCTTGTATTACATGATAAAATTCTAAATAAAATTTTATCATGTATTTGTTATTATATAATTTAAATTAAAAGAAAGAACATCCAACATGAATGTAGGTTAAATATTTTCAAATTTGTAAACCTGCTCAAAGCAATGCAAAAAAAAAATGTGAGTCAAAATGATACTTTAACTAAAAACTATAGTATAAGACATATTTTGAACAAAGAAAAAGATTCAGAAGATGAAAAGGTTCAAAAAACCTAGGCATCAAACAGTATATACACATTATTGTAATGCGTACACATGAAACAGTAAAACGTATTAGCGTAATACGTTCAATGACGAAAAATTTTCAAGAAAAAAGGTGCACAAAAGAATATCTAAAAGCATTACAATAATTCGTACTTTAGGCGCAAACTAAAAAATAATAATAATAATATACGAATTACGATAATATACTAAATAACAAAAAATATTACCGCTTAGTAATATTACTTAAATGAACACATTATCGTAATGTGTCCATTAATAAATTTGTAACGATAATATATTCCGATGACCCAAAAGTAAAAAAAAACAAAGAATGCATAATAATAGTGTTAAACGATAAAATATTTTGATGAAGAAAATGTTCAAAATCAAAAGGTGAAAAGGTTTAAAAGGCGAAAAGGTTTAAAAGGCTTAGCTATCAAACAATATATGAACGCATTATTATAATGCATGTACATTAAACAAAAAAATATATTATGATAATACGTTCAATGATAAAAAAATTTTAAGAAAAAAAATATTCTAAAACGTATCCGAAAGTATTATAATAATGCATTCTTTTAAACACAAAAGTAAAAAATATATATAAAAAACGCATTAACAACAACAAAAAATTTTACCGCTTTGTTATATGACTTAAACAAACAAAATCAACATACGAAAATAAACAAGCCTGAAAGAAAGCTAATTCACAAGGCCAGCATTAAAGCTGAAAGCGTTCTTCAAGGTTTATGAAGGCTCAAACAAGCTCAAGAATCCAACCAAACTGCAGCCAGAATTTTCCAAACAGATAATTGTTCATAATTACATTCAACGCCCATGAAGAAATGACAATCTCCTTTTATAGAATCTTTCAAAAAAGACAATTTGTATCATTTGTAAACTAAGATACATTAAAGGTGCACTAGGATATTATTGCAAAATTGAAGGCTATATTTCATGTTTAAAACATAATTCTTTTTACAAACAGTTATCTTTTTACTATACTCATAATGAAAGTTTAGCCCTTTAAAAGGATAACAGAATCAAACAGCTCATAGAGGATTAAATGAACAAAGGGAGTTGAATTACAATGATCGGCACTTTCAAAGGACACAAACGAAATCAACACATACGAAAATAAACATGCCTGAAAAAAAGCTAATGCACATGGCCAGTATTAAAGCTGAAAGCGTTGTTCAAGGTTTTCGAAAGCACAAACAAGCGCAAGAATCCAACCAAACTACAGCCAGAATTTTCCTAACAGATAGTGTTCATAATTGCATTCAGTCACCACTGTTAACAAAATATCAAGTCCCCATTAGTTAAATGATTGTGAACTCGTCTTTTCAAATCCCATTCAGATGGTATGTATTGCGAAGATAACAGCACCACCTTTGAATCCTTGGGAGAAAATATTATCAGGAATAGTTGCCTGTAAAACAGCTCATAGAGGATTAAATGAACAAAGGGAGTTGAATTACAATGATCGGCACTTTCAAAGGACACAAACGAAATCAACACATACGAAAATAAACATGCCTGAAAAAAAGCTAATGCACATGGCCAGTATTAAAGCTGAAAGCGTTGTTCAAGGTTTTCGAAAGCACAAACAAGCGCAAGAATCCAACCAAACTACAGCCAGAATTTTCCTAACAGATAGTGTTCATAATTGCATTCAGTCACCACTGTTAACAAAATATCAAGTCCCCATTAGTTAAATGATTGTGAACTCGTCTTTTCAAATCCCATTCAGATGGTATGTATTGCGAAGATAACAGCACCACCTTTGAATCCTTGGGAGAAAATATTATCAGGAATAGTTGCCTGTAAAACAGAAAACGTCATATTAATTCACAATGAAAGTACTACAAGCAAGAACTGTTCACTTTAATCCAGTGAAAGAAACTCTCTGTCTCTCTGGCTGATAGGACACAGACAATGGGTCATTTAAGAGCCTTTCCTCCACTTTTTACTTACAAAAAAGAAATAAGAGCTTTCAGGATGATATGTTTCACATACCTTTTGCTTATTATACGAACAACAAGGCCATCATTGTCTCTGTCCCTTTGTTCTTCTTGAATTTTCTTCGCAGAGCTTTCAGCAGAAGAGCTGCAACTGTGTAACTCGATGAGCTGCATATAATCAGCAATATCATGAGGGATTTCCTTCAACGATTCACAAAACTTCAAGACTAGGGACTCAATCCGAGGAAAGCTCAATATGTTGGCATTCCAATCCACTAAATCAGTCTGGTCAATTAGAAGCACTCGTAGACTCGGAAAACCTTCTTCACTTGCTTCCCATAAAGGCCCTTGGAATGCATAATTTTTCAGTTTGAGCACCTCAAGTTTAGGCAACAGACCAAGTCTCTGCATCTCTGTCCATGGCAAATTGCCTCCACTTAAAGTCAATTTCTTGAGGCTTTGTGGAAAAGCTTGCCATTCAGGCAAGTGCGTGGTTTTTCTGTTCTGCACATAGAAGGAACACTTCAATGTCTCGAGTTTATGGAGATGGATGAGACTTTCAAGGAAATCAAATGACCCACTTTCAGTGTCCAAGTCTTCTCTGATCTGGCGAATTCCTAGTTTCTTCAGATTTGGAAGACCTTTGAAGAATTTCTGTGTGCAACTCGTAGGTTTTATTGTATATAGTGTTTGAAGGTTCTTCAGAGACAAAAAACTGCTTGCATCGTTTTCATCCAACAAAGGGCCAGCTAAAAGAATGGCTGCGCTAAGATTCAAATGCCTTAGCTGAGACAGTTTCCAAATTTCCGCTGGTAAAGTTGGGGTTTTCCCGTGTTTCCTGCTTAACCATGGACCATGAACAATTAAGGTTTGCAGATTCAAGAGTTTCGATATCGATGAAGGATGTTCACAAGCAGCTGTGAGGGCAAGGAACCTCAAATGGATAAGATTTAGTATGTGATCTGGAAAATAGTCAAAACGCAGGAAATTAATATCCAATACCCTGAGCACTTTGAAGTTGAACTTTGAAAGGGTGAGGCCGAAATCCGGAATGGTACCAAATGCAACATCGAAGCACAGGAAAGAGTTAAGTTGAACAGCAGGATCAGGTTGAAAGTCACTGCAACTTCCAGAATGAAAACTGAGGCGACATGGGACAAAATCAGCTTTTGGATGAACTTTGCTATTCCTTGTAATAACTTGCATAAAGTTTTCCTGTTGTGACACTCTCAAGCACAAATCGCGAAGAATGTCATGGAGTTGACATGTTCTGATTTCTCCATTTGACCTTCTCCTCCCAACCATGACTAAACTTCTCTTAACAAGATCCTCCAAGTAATGCTCTGCTAAGTCTTCCAAGTTTCTACCTGATTCTTCCTCCACAAATCCTTCAGCCACCCATAACCTCTTCAGTCTGCAGCAGTCAATCTCAGAATCTTCGGGAAAAGCGCACAAGTATTGGAAGCACACTTTCAGGTGATCGGGTAAATAATTGTAGCTCAAAGCAACTTGTTAAAATTGTCTTAAAATTCTAAGATTCACACTTCAAGTCTATATTGGTTGGCCACATGTTTTTCATGATTTATCTTAGTCTTTGGGTGGCTAAGAAAATTCAATATTGGTTAGCTATGTTTGGTGACCTAACTTGGACTAAGATGGCACAATGTTGGTTGGCTATGTTTGGTGAGCTAACTTAACATATTTTCAACAATGGTAGGAAGACTTGAAGTTTGTTCACATGGTGATATATCTCTATATAAGGCAATCTTGCTTGGAGCAAAGAAGACATCCAAAAGACATCCAAAAGAGAGGAATTCATCCAAGAGATAAATCCTCCAAGAGCATCTCCCTAAACTATCCTCTCTTTTCATATACTACCTCTTCATATATATACACACTCTTGTCATATTTATTGAGTGTAGTGAGGTGTTATCTTGAGTGTATTCTTTGTGTGGGTGTAAAACCATTTTGTATCTTCTCCATATTTTTCATAGTGCATTTACTCCTCTCTTGCCCCGTGGTTTTTTCCCTCTACATTGGAGGGTTTTCACGTAAATCTTGTGTCTCTTCCATTTATTATTTTACTTCTCATTTTATCATCAACTACCCGAACTAAATATTTATCCATTACTACGCCAATTCCGCAACAAACTGGTATCAGAGCGTTGTAATATTTATTTGGGTTTGACAACATGGCTTCTATCATGAAATTTGATGTTGAGAAGTTTGATGGAAAAATTAGTTTTGGCATTTGGCGAGTTCAGATGATGGCCATTCTCACCCAGCATCGGTTGAAAAAGGCCCTTGCGGGAAAGTCGAAAAAGCCGAACACCATGTCGGATGAAGATTGGGAAGAGTTGGATGAAAAAGCATTGTCAGCAATCCAACTTTGTTTATCCAAAGAAGTTCTGCGAGAGGTTATCAAGGAGGATACAGCTGCAGGTATGTGGCTCAAGTTGGAGTCATTGTATATGACGAAAAATCTTGCAAACAAGATTCGTCTCAAGGAGCGTCTCTTTACCATTAAGATGGTCGAAGGTACACCCATTCAAACTCACCTTAATGAGTTTAATTCTATCATAGTTGATTTGGAAAATTTGGATGTTGAAATCAGTGATGAAGATAAAGCTGTTTTGTTAGTATGCTCACTCCCCCGGTCATACCGTAACTTTAAAGATATTATGTTATACGGTAATAATGAGACCCTAACATTTGATGAAGTCAAACAAAATCTCTTGTCTAAAGAAAAATATGACTATGAGAATAATTCAAAGGATGAAGCTGAAGGGTTAATTGTTAGAGGGAGAACTATGGATCATGGTACTAGCAGTAAAAGTAAATCCAGATCAAAGTCTAGAGGCCGAGATAATAAGAAATTTTGTCGCTATTGCAAGAAAAAGGGACATGTGATTTCAGAATGCTTTAAGTTGAAGAATAAGCAGCAAAGAGGCGAAAACAATAATCAAAAGAATTTAGAAAATTCAGCTGAAGCAAGTATTGCTCAAAAAGAGTCTGAAGGTGAAGTTTTATCTGTTACTGATTTTGGAACTAGATCTAAAACGAAATGGATTCTAGATTCTGGTTGTTCTTATCACATGTGTCCTCATAAAGATTGGTTTACCACTTATGAATCAGTTGATTGTGGTGTTGTCTTAATGAGGAATAATGCTCGATGTAAAGTCGTTGGAAAAGGAACAATTAGAATTAAAATGCATGATGGCATGATTAGAACTTTAACTGTGTTAGACATGTTCCCGATTTGAAACGGAACCTTATCTCTCTTGGCACCCACTGAGTCCCTTGGGTGTAAATATACGATTGAAGGTGGAGTTCTAAAGGTCTCTAAAGGGTGCTCTTATTTTAATGAAAGCTAACTGATTTGGGACTTTATATGTGTTGCAAGGATCTACTATTACTGAGTTCGCATGGTTTGTATCATCATCTATGTTAGATTCGAAGTCACAAACTTATGGCATATGCGTCTTGGCCATATGAGTGAAAAGAGAATGACCATCCCGAGCAAGAGAGGTCTTTTTGTGTGGTCGGAATACCGGTAAGTTGGAGTTCACGTGAACATTGCATTCTCGTGTAGCGAAAAAGATTAAGTTTTGGGTACTGGAATTCATAGAACCAAAGGTACTCTTGACTATATTCATTCGGATCTTTGGGGACCCTCACATGTTCCTTCAAAAGGAGGACATCGTTACATCGTGACCATTATTGATGATTTTTCTCGTAAAAGTCCGGGCTTATTTTTTTAAAGCACAAAGATGAAGTTTTTTCCACTTTTAAGAAATGGAAGATTTTGATAGAAAACCGGGACAGGGGAAGAAGGTCAAGCGACTCGGGACCGATAATGGTCTAGAATTTTGTGGAGGTGATTTCAACACGTTCTGCGAAAAATGAAAGAATTATGAGACACCATACGGTTGTCAGTGCGCCTCAACAAAATGGCGTTGCAGAACGGATGAACAGGACATTGATGGAGAGAGTTCGTTGTATGCTCTCTAATGCTGCATTGCCTAAAGAATTTTGGGCGAAGTCGCATCTACCGCATGTTATTTGGTGAATCGTTCCCCACACACATCACTTGACTTCAAGATTCCGGGAGGAAGTTTGGTCGAGTAATCTCGTTGATTATTCAAATTTGAAAATTTTTGGATGTCCCCTGCATATGCACATGTAAACCAGGGGAAAATTAGAGCCTAGAGCTCGAAAATGCATATTTATGGGTTATGCATCCGGTGTGAAAGGGTATCGCTTGTGGTGTCCGGGAACTTAAGAAAGTAATTATCGGTAGGGATGTTACTTTCAATGAAAATGTGCTAATTCTCCCCTGGAAAAGAAATTGTCGGATCTTTTGACACGAGTGATTCAAAGAATACTAACGAGAAGGTGGAGCTTGAGTTTGAAATACCAACTCCTAGTGAAGAGAATATTTCCTCATCTCCAATCACATCGGAGGTTCACGATTCCATTGAACCGGATCATCCCGAAAAATTATTCTATTGCCAAAAAATAGACCCGGGAAGAGAAATCAAACGGCTCGAAAGATATAATGGAGAAAATTTAATTGCTTATGCTCTTGCAGTTGCAGAGGATACAGTTGAAGGTGGAGAACCTCACACATACTCTGAAGCAATCTTGTGTCCTAATTCTTCTGAGTGGCAGGTTGCGATGCAAGAAGAAATTGAATCTCTACACAAGAATGATACTTGGCAGTTGGTGAAATTGCCAAAAGGCCAAAGAGTTGTAGGCTGTAAATGAGTCTATAAGAAGAAAGAAGGCAACCCCGGAGTTGAAGATGCAAGATATAAAGCACGTTTAGTTGCTAAAGGCTACACTCAAAAACATAGTGTAGACTTTAATGAAGTGTTTTCTCCTGTTGTTCGTCACACTTCTATACGTGTACTTCTTGCCCTTGTTGCCTTGCAGGATCTTGAGTTAGAACAACTTGATGTCAAGACCGCTTTCTTACATGGAGAGCTCGAGGAGCAGATTTTTATGCAACAACCAGAAGGATTTGTTATTCCTGAAAAAGAAGACTACGTTTGTCACTTGAAGAAGTCTCTTTATGCACTAAAACAGTCTCCAAGACAATGGTACAAAAGGTTTGATTCTTTTATGGTTAAAAATGAGTATTGTCATAGTCAGTATGATAATTGTGTTTATCACAAAAAGTTTTTAGATGGATCTTTTGTCTACTTATTGTTATATGTTGATGACATGCTAATTGCTGCTCGTGATAAGTCACTAATCAAAGAATTGAAAGATCAATTGAGCAATGAATTTGAGATGAAAGATCTTGGTGCTGCAAAGAAAATTCTTGGTATGGAGATTCATAGAGATAGATCAGCTGGAAAATTATATTTATCTCAAAGAAATTACATTGAGAAAGTTCTTGAGAGATTCAACATGAATAACTCAAAACCTATGAGTACTCCTCTTGCAGCTCATTTTAAATTATCATCTGATTCTTGCCCTCAGTCTAATGAAGAGAAAGAGCAAATGTCATATGTACCTTATTCTAGTGCAGTTGGTAGTCTTATGTATGCTATGGTATGTACTAGGCCTGATCTTGCACAGGCAGTTATTGTTGTGAGCAGGTACATGAGTAATCCAGGTAAAGAACATTGGCAAGCAGTTAAATGGATATTTCGGTACTTGAAAGGTTCTGCGGAAACTGGATTGGTTTTTGATAGGAATAAGGTGACACCGAATATTGTTGTTGGATATATTGACTCTGATTATGCAGGTGATCTTGATAAGAAAAGGTCTTTGTCAGGTTATGTATTTACTTTATGCAATTCTGCCATTAGCTGGAAAGCTAGCCTATAGTCTATTGTGGCACTATCAACGACGGAGGCAGAATATATTACAATCACTGAAGGTATCAAAGAAGCAATTTGGTTAAGAGGCTTGGTTACTGATCTTGGTTTAACACAGGATGTTGTTACTGTATTTTGTGATAGTCAAAGTGCTATTCATTTAACCAAAAATCAGATGTATCATGAAAGGACCAAGCACATTGATGTGAGGCAGTATTTTATTCGGGATGTTGTAGCAAATGGGAAGATCATTGTGACGAAAATTGCTACAGCTCATAATCCTACGGATATGCTCACGAAACCAGTTCCAAATATCAAGTTTAAGCATTGCTTGGACTTGATTGGTATTCACCAATTCTAAAGGTTTTTTTAGGGCTTGTCAAAAGAGGAATATGCACATCATTTTATAAAGAGATCACCTTAGAATTTAAGTCAAGGTGGAGATTGTTAAAATTGTCTTAAAATTCTAAGATTCACACTTCAAGTCTATATTGGTTGGCCACATGTTTTTCATGATTTATCTTAGTCTTTGGGTGGCTAAGAAAATTCAATATTGGTTAGCTATGTTTGGTGACCTAACTTGGACTAAGATGGCACAATGTTGGTTGGCTATGTTTGGTGAGCTAACTTAACACATTTTCAACAATGGTAGGAAGACTTGAAGTTTGTTCACATGGTGATATATCTCTATATAAGGCAATCTTGCTTGGAGCAAAGAAGACATCCAAAAGACATCCAAAAGAGAGGAATTCATCCAAGAGAGAAATCCTCCAAGAGCATCTCCCTAAACTATCCTCTCTTTTCATATACTACCTCTTCATATATATATACACACTCTTGTCATATTTATTGAGTGTAGTGAGGTGTTATCTTGAGTGTATTCTTTGTGTGGGTGTAAAACCATTTTGTATCTTCTCCATATTTTTCATAGTGCATTTACTCCTCTCTTGCCCCGTGGTTTTTTCCCTCTACATTGGAGGGTTTCCACGTAAATCTTGTGTCTCTTCCATTTATTATTTTACTTCTCATTTTATCATCAACTACCCAAACTAAATATTTATCCATTACCACGCCAATTCCGCAACACAACTATATCTAAACACTTATCAGGATCGTTTGTTAAGACTAAATTTAGATTTTCTGCAACATCTTCCCAAGAGTTGCATGTCCTGCTCTTGCTTGAAAGAGCTCCACCAATCACAAGAATAGATAATGGTAATCCATGACACTTTTCTGCAATTTTCTTACCAATCTCAACTAATTCACTGGGACAAATTTCCTTCGCAAATACTTGATAATGCATCAACCCCCAACTTTGTTCTTTATCCAGCAATCTCATCTCATGAGGAGGGGGTTTTGAGCTGACCTGCAAAGCCAAATTCTTCTGTCGTGTAGTCAACAATATTCTGCTGCCGTTATTGTCATCTGGAAAACATCCGTTCATAAAATCCAAGGCTTCAGTACTCCACAGATCATCCATGACAATTAGAAATCTCTGACCCTTGAGTTTTCTACGCAGCTCCTCCTTTAATTCATCTGGATTCATCATGTGGACTTGATCATCAAGATGGCAAATACATCGCAAAACTCCGAGCAGCAAATCTCTTAATTGATAGACCTGAGATACTTTTATCCATGCTCGAACATAGAAGTGATGCTTAATAAACCCGTCATCAAAAACTGCTTTGGCCAGAGTTGTTTTACCTATGCCACCCATACCCACAATTGTGATGATTTCCAGTCTGTTAAGTTGGCCAGATTGTACTGTAAGTTGCTCCTTGATTTTGAGAAGAACATCATCTTGGCCCACTATACCTTTCTGTTGTTCCTTTTCGGCAATTTTGTCACCAAAGAAACGCCCAGCCAGCAACATTTCGCACTACGAATTGCCAGAAAAACTTCAGCTTCCTTGACACAAATTTTGTGTGCGCAATATTCAAACAATAACTTTAAACTTTCAAGTCCCATGAAAAGAACAATTTGTAAAAATAGTTTTTAAATTATTTACTTATCTCACTTTAATTCTTAATATTATATTTTAGTATTTTAAGTCTGACATTTATAATTTCTTTTAGCGTTTACAGTCCTACCATAAATTACGATAAAATTATGACAAGTAAAATAATAAGCACTAAGTTTACGAATTGCTCACCATGAGAAACTCTTCCAAAAAAAAAAAAAAAAAGCGTAGCCCATGAAAATTTCCCGCTTAAAACAAAAAAAAAAATGCAATTGATAGATCTTACTTAATACGAGAGAAATAGTATGTTTCATATATGGGATTTCTGTCCAAAAGTAATATGAGAAGAGACCAAAAACTGAACTTTTATTTATGAGGAAAGTGATTAACACTCAAAGTTAGCTTCTTGCACTTTCTCCCTCTTTCTTTTCTTTTTTTTTTTTTTCTGTTTTGCCCTTTTTAAATAATTAACAAAAATCTAATATCTCAAAAAAGTAAAAAGTCCAACTTAATCTTTACAATCCTAAAAACAGCTATACGTAACAAAGTTTTCATTTATTGAAGAAAGTAAAGAGTAGTGCTATAAGCTAGAAAAATATATCTATATCTATACTATATTAAAAGTGTGAAAGGAGGCCATAGAGATTTAAATTTATTGTTTCTTCTTTTTTTGAATGATCAAAAATATCCTTTGATTGGATGAATTATTTTGATTTTGATGGTCTAAATACCCAAAATTATATATAAAATTTGGACAATTTATTTTAAATACCATTATAATAATTTATACTAAAAGTGTGAAAGGGGAACATAAAAATTTTAACTTATTTTGTTTGTTCTTTTTTTGAATAGTTAAAATACCCTTTAATTGGATAAATTGTTTTAATTTTGATGGTCCAACCAAAATTATGTATAAAATTTAGGCAATTTATTTTGGTGTTATCAATATCCAAAAGTAACATTTAGAATGTGGACAGTGCATTCAATGCCCCACTAACTACTAATTTATTTTGAAATTAATAGAAAATTTTATAACTACTTACTTATAAATATATACTAATGCTCTCATTTAAGTTACAATTTTTTTATCCAAAGTATATATAATGTAATAGAATACATGAACAAACTATCTAAATTTTATAAAGAAAAGCAAGGACATTATTGTTTTAGAAAAATTAAAATCACATGAGAAATAATTATACTAATTAAATATTTTAAATATCATTATAATTTATAAAAAAACTCAAGTAGAACAATACGAGATTAAGTGATTTTCATAAAAATATTTTTTATAATTAGTAAAAATAATAATTTTGATATTGAAATGAATTGATTAGGTAAAAGGTAAAAGTAAACAATTATTTGTTTCTTAAAAGATAAAAGAATTATGAGGAATAATTATAAAAATTTAAGAGATTAAATACTAATATAGTTTATAAAAAAGTTCAAAATGATAACAAGAAGTATAAAAAGACTATATAACTTTTTTATGAAGAAATAAATCATGTAAATAAATAAAAAAATAAAAAATATACTTCAATCTTTATCATTACAAAAAAAAATATTATCATTAAAAAAACTAAATTTATCATGAAAAATTATAATATTAATTAAAAAATCAAATTTAATATTACTAAATAAAAACTACAATAGCATAATATGTAAAAATAAATTATACGATCTTCAAAACATAACTCATATAATTAATAAAAATACGTATTTTATTATAATATAATAAAATTAATTAAATAATAAATAAAAAATCTTCTATTCTCTATTACTTAAAAATTAATTAAAATTTTTATAAAAAATTAAATAAATTATTTAATACGTACAATTAAACGTAAATAATACTAGTCATATTAAAAATATAAAAAATTAATATTAATTTAAACTTCATTTTTTCTTCTTTTCTTAAATTACTTAAAACATCTTTTACTTAAATTAGTCTTTTAAAAATTATTTCCTATTTCCTCCCTGTTTTCCTCATCTAACCAAATAGCTTTTGAATTTTATTTCGTAAAGTTTGCATTTTCTTTTTCCTCGCTGAAGTCTTTGATCTAAATCTTAAATGGGAAATTCTTAGGTGAACCCGATCCACAACTTCAAATGTGGACCGAATTCACCAAGTTGCGCCATCTATCCCCTTGACATAATTTATTAACCTAATTACCGACCACCCCCAAAATCCCAGCTTCACTTCCTGTTTTTGCTAGATATCTTTCTTCTTTTGGGAGAGTTCTTTTTAGCTTTTTCTTTCCCTTCTTTGTGGCTTGTTATTTTTGGTTCTTAGGATTATATCTTCCATACGACAAAGAAAGAACATCAAAGTTCAATTTGATGATTCCACTACAGTCGGTAATTAGGTTAAGAAATTATGTCAATGGGACAGATGGCACAACCTGGTGAATTCGGTCCACATGTGGGGTTATGTGGACCGAATTCACCAGGTTGTACCATCTGTCCCATTGACATAATTTCTTAACCTAATTACCGATTGTAGTGGAATCATGTGGGGTTGTGGACCGGGTTCACCTAAGAATTTCCCAATCTTAAATATGGTTACACATAAATGCTCCTCCAACTAACCAAAATATTGGGTGTTCAATTCATTCCTAACACAAAGTTTATTATTTTCCCTCTGATTGTTGTATAAATACTACTTATAAAAAAAATCCCTTGTACAATTCAAAAAGAAACTATCATAGTTTGACTAAGCATTTAATCTAGAATAATACTCCTCTGTTTCAAAATATATATCTTACTTCCTACTTTCATTTGGTTTAAAATATAAATTTTTTATTATAAAAACTTCATTTATTACTTTATTTTAAATTTTACTCTTATCTCTAACAAACTATTTAAATTCTCTTATTTTTTAAAAATATTAATTTTCCAACCAACCACCTTAAACACCAATCCTTAATGTTAAATTTAAATTTAATACACTAACCTAAAATTTTTAAATATGGACATTTTAAATACCTTTAAAAAATTTTTTTATAAAATTTATCAACATCATAATTTCAGTGTAAAAAAAATTAATCATATATTTTAAAATAGAAAATCGGATTACACTTTTTTTTATAAATAAAAAAAAAATTGTGCATAACCAATTTTTCTAAATAAGACGTGAACTAAATTTTTTTACTCACTTTTTTGCATAAAGGTGTTTTCGATATTAGAAAAGAAGAGAGGAGGGAAATAAATTAAAATTAGAGTGTGAATATTATTTCTCTTAATTTAGAAAAACAATTAATTGAAAAGTTAAAAATAGGATATAAATAGGAAAAAATCTGAAAAATGAAGTTGAATAGTTCTAAAAATAAATAAAAAATTCACGTACCTCTTCCATTAAGTGAACAACATTGCGATCGTTACCCCACAACCGTAATTCGCTTACCCCTTCCTCGATATGGACCCGAATGTGATAATTACCACAATCCCATTGTTCTTGTTGGATGGTTCCTGCAGACCTATTAGCGGAACAAGAACATGCATACAGCCAAATGGACTCCAGTGTTGGTATTTCCCCAAAGCAACTTGGTATTAGTTCAAGGGATTTACAAAACTTCACGACCAAGTGTTGGAGGACCGGGAAGTGAATTGAGTCAGCTGTCCATTGCTCAAGATCCAGATTTTCAAATAGCAGAAATTTGAGTCTACTGAACTCGAGAGATTGTTCGTACACTGGTCCTCTAAAGGCATTTTTCCTCAGTTTGAGAACCTCAAGGTTGGGTAACTTTGAAAGGATGTCCATGTCCTCCCACGGCAGATGGCTTCCCCTCAGAGTCAGCTTCTTTATACTCGGTGGAAATGTGTCCCGAAGGAGATTCTGCCCTTGTATTCTTATACTCATGCAGAAGTTCATCTTCAAGTTTTCGAGCTGACGCAGGCAGCTAAGATTGTTAAGGCTATCAAACAAATGCACATCTTCCGCACCCATCTCATGAATCTTTAATTGCTTTAGTTTGGGAATGCTTGAGAAGACTTGCCTTGTGCAACTTGCAAAGCTTATAGTGGAAAGCGTCTGTAGATGAGGAAGGATTGACACAGAACTCCCAGCAACAGTTGAATCCGGTGTATTGGGCAAGAAAGTGCAGGCACCAACATGAAGATGTCTTAGCTGCTTCAACAACCATATTTCTTCCGGCAAAATTTGACTCGCCGACTTATAGTTATTGATTAAAGTTTCTAAATTGCAAAGCTTGGATATGGATGCTGGAATATTAGCACAAGTGGCGAGTTCAAGATACCTCAAACTCACTATCCGAGTTACCTCATCAGGGAAATGGTTAAGGTATAGAGAATGGATGTCCAACTTCGCGAGCAGGCCAAAAAAATCAGAGTTAAGAGCAGAGCTCCATCTATCAGGGCTATACCAGCACGGACCGCTAGAGGTGAAGCTGCCTATTAAATACCGAAAAGACGTGGAGTGAGTTTGCCTCACGTCACAATAATGACCTTCATTTCGACATAAATCCCACAGAAGATCATGAATACCGCATGTTTTGGCTATGCCATCATATTTCTTTTTTACAGTAATAAGATTTCTGTTTATAAGCTCCTCCATACATTTCTCGGCCTTGTCTTCCATGCTTTCTGGAAATTCTGCACTTAGAAATCCCGCAGCACACCACAACCTAATTACTTGCGTAATGAGGATCTCAGAATTCTTTGGGAAAAAAGCCATACAGAGAAAGCACGATCTCAAGTACTGAGGCAGATGATTATAGCTCAAAGAAAGAATATCCAAGGCGACCTGCTCTCCGCTTCTGCTTAGAATTGAAGCCAATCCTTTTGCAAAATCGGCCCAGCAGTAATGATTCATGTCGATCTTGGAAAGATACCCTGCTACCACTACTATCGCTAGCGGTATTCCTTGGCACCCCTTGGCTATTTCCATTCCAATCTCCTTCAAATAGGGAGGGCAAGGTTTTCCAACAAACAATTTATTGCACAAAAGCATCCAACTTTCGTCAATGCTTAGGCATTTCAAACAATGGGGAGTATCAAGGTCGGCGCAAGCAGCCACTCCCGCAACTCTAGTTGTCAATATAATCCGACTTCCATTATTGTCATTTGGGAATTTAGCCTCCAGTTCGTTCCAGGTCAAACAATTCCAAACATTGTCAAGAACGATAAGATACCTCATCCCTTTTAAACGTTTGCGCAACATTTCCCCTAAAAATTCCTCATCACCCAGTGCAGCTACTTCACTGGGGAGTGAGCAAATCGATTTCAGAAGACGGAGCAAAACATTTCTGAGTTTATATTCCTGAGATATTGTAACCCAGGCACGGACATGGAAGTGGCACAAAATCTCCGTATCCTCATAAATACCTTGGGCTAGAGTCGTCTTCCCTATTCCTCCCATCCCAACAACAGAGATCGTTTTCAGCGACGAGATTCCCGCTTTTAGCTGATGTTTAATCTTTATCATAACATCGTATCGGCAAGAAAAGAATTTTTCTGGATTTGAAGCATCGAACGAAGTATCATCTGGTTGATCCTCATATTGCTGTCCTTGATTAAATATCAAAGTGAACATTAAGTGAGAAAACAGATATGTACTTACCAACAAACAAGAACAAAATTAGAACACTCCCTGTAGCTCCGGAAAGACAGACATACACTTTTTCGACGAGACTTCTTCAATAATGAAGCTCCAGGAAAAGGAAAGTCCAGATCTTTGTTGGCCATATCACCTACGCTTGAAACTTCACCTGATGTATACCGTCCACAATTAGAAAACAGAACAGAAGAGTTTAGCGAGAACGGTTTGGTTACTGTGCTCGTCGGATTAGATCTCGCATCTGATCGAGGTCTGATCCGACAGCTGCAAAGTTTTATTAAATCTTTGTTAAAAAATACATACAGGATCAAAACCTTAGTCAACGTACCAAATTTGATCCTCCTGCAAAAACGGACGTGCAGGACCTGAACTAAATCGTAGCGAGAAAACAGATACTTACGGCTCACGAGAAGTGAGAGCAGCAGCGGTCTGATTCTTTTCCCACGGATAGCTATGCAGAAGGGTTGCTGGCTGGAGAAAAACTGACTGCAGCTGTGATCAATAAGAAAAACTGACAGTAGCAAGAATGACTTTTGTCATCACATAATTTACGAATCAACGGATTCAAAAGCACTCTTAACTTCATGACAGAAACTTTTCAATTCCGGGCCGTATCAAAGTTTGTTTTTTTAACAATTGTTCTGAATATTTATTTAAAATCTTAAATAATTGTTCAAAATTTTTAAATCGTGCCCATATTTTAAAAAGCAAGTGGAGCATCAAAAGAGATGTTCTTTACAAATGTACCCCACGTACTTCGACTTTGATCAGGCGGGCGAACCACTATCTCTTGATAGATCTGACCCAGCTGATTCCTTTCCAATGAGAACTAGACAGGCGTCCCATATCTCCATGTGCTTTCTTTGGTTAGTCTATGATTTATGAGTTGGACTGGGCCTCCATGTGTTTGTCTTTGTGTGGTTTTTGAGCTAGGAGCGCTTAGAATTTCAGTTACTCAACAGCTAATTACTAACAAGGCGACTGTTGTCTGACTCTTTTCATGAATCTTATACTGGTAAATAGGGTAGGGGCATTCTATTTGATTTGACTTTATCTGGGATAGAGATTTTAAACAGAATTAAAAGAGGTAAACAATTTTAAATTTTTAAAAATTTACATTAGTAAGAGTTTTTTAAATAGGATTTTTTATCTTCTGTTATAGATAGTTCTGTCAATACGGGTCAAAGTTCGCGAGTTAACCCGCGAGCTGGCCCGTATATGCGGGCTTAGGCTTAGTATATCCAAGTCCGTTTAAAATACGGGCTTTTTAGCCCGCTTCATTTAGCTCGCGGGTTAACGCGAGCCGGAGCAGGTCGGACGCGAGCCAACCCGTTTTTTTTTAAAATTTTTTTAAAATTTTTTTAAATAAAAAACGATGCCGTTTTGATGTTTTTAAAATATTTTAAAAATTTTTTTCCCTGAAACGACATCATTTTTTTTATTTTTTACAAAACGACGTTGTTTTAAAAAGCCTGCGAGTTTACTGTAGCGGACCGCGGACTGAGGGTTCTCAGCTCGCGGGCCAAACGGGCCAGCCCGTAGCGACCCGTTTCAAAGCCAACCAACGACGGGACGGGCCAGGTTGAAGCGGGCTGACCCATTTGACACCACTAGTTATAGGTCTAGATAATCTTGTAATCAACGAAGCAAAAAAGAAAAAGACTCTGATTCAAAAGCCATTGAAAAGTTCCAATTTTTATGTGCGTATCATTTCTATGTATATGTTTTATAGCTAGAGCTTGAAAAATGTGCTTTTTTTTTATGCTTGCTTTCAATCTTGTCTCATCTTAATTATGATTGTATTATTCTCAAGAGAATAAAGAAGGGCAAAGTCGCTATGATCGCGCTTATATACGGTTTGTTGACGATCTCTGTTGAAATGAAAGAGGGTTTCGGCCACATCCAAATATATGAACATGAACAAAGTAGTTCTAGTAGCGATGACACCGGCAGGCAAATAAACCTTCTGTTTCAGTCGATTTCTAAGAATCTTAGTGGGTTTGGCAAATCCTATCCAGGCGAGGGGGAAAAAGCATGTCGTATCGACGCGAAATGCCCCTTTCTATTAGGTAGAGTAATCGGGTGGAGGTCGATCGTCCCGTGGATTGGCCATAAGATTGAGATTAAGAGAGTATGAACTTAAATTCCGGGCCGTGTCAAAGTTTGTTTTTTTCTTTTTCTTTTTCCCTAAATTCATTTGCATTGACTTGGGGTCCTCCGTCCTCCTGTCTGATATTAGTTTCTAAATAGTGGTTCTCTGAAAGTTTATGTGAATTTTCATACAACGTAAAAGGTCAATTTACAATATAATATCTTGAATTAAAAAATATATATATATATATATATATATATATATATATATATATATATATATATATATATATATCAGTTTACATAAAAACAACTTTAATGAAAGGTTTTGTCGTTATTCTAAGTAGGGTCATAATACTGCTTGCTTTTGAGCTTAAAACTACAATGCATGTCATTAAGCAGGTGATTAAAGAGAGGCTGAAATCGCACTTTGACCACCTTGAAAATTGAAAACTTTAACAGTTTTAGTGATTTATACTTTCTCTATTTCAAAATGATCGTAATAAATGCCCTTTTTAACAACAATTTAAAGTTTTAGTGATTTATAAAAAAATATGATACAACATATAAAAAATGACCCTATTTAATTTATAAAAAATATAGTGACAAATATATTTTGTTCTCCATTTTTCTCTTCCTATTCGCCTCCCCAAGCATTTATTTCTCTGTTTGCCACTGGTTTTTACTTACCGTTTATTTAGTATTAGACCAATCTCTTTTTTCCTCCTTAATCCTTTTGGTAAATCTTTTAGCAGAAAGAATACAATTATGCAACTCAATCAGCTCTGAAGGAACAATAATATCACATGGGATCTCCTCCAGGAATTCGCAAGACCTTAGAACCAGGAACTGAAGGCAAGGAAAATTATCTTTGCCTGCTTTCCAGTGGACTAAATTGGTCTTCTTAATCAGAAGTAGTTTTAGCCTCTAAAACCCTTCTTCATTGGGTTCCTTGGAAGGCATAGTTCTTCAGTTTGAGTACCTCAAGATTTGGTAACATTCCAGGAGCATCCGTTTCTTCCCATGGTAGATAGTTCCCACTTAAAGTTAAGTTCTTAAGCTTTTCAGGAAAGTATTCCCGTCTAGCAACCTTCTGATTCAAACAGTCGAAGGAACACTCCAAAGTTTCAAGGTTATGCAAATAAAGGAAATTGCTCAGCAAGCTGGATAATCCCTCATAAAAGTTAGTCTTCTTTGGTTTTCTAAATTTCTAGCTTCCTTAGATAGGGCATATTCTCAAATACTTCCTTAATGCAACTTCCAAATCTTATAGTGGATGGTGCTTGAAAGGTCACACACTCAATTTTAAAGGGTAAAACTGTCATTATAACTTTTCCCTTCAAATTTGACATTCCCACATGTGAAAACCATCCTTGTATCTAACGATATAACTTTCCTTGCCTGCAATTCATGGTTCCAAGGTATGGTGAATTCCTGGAAGGGATCCCTTGTGATATTGCTGATCTTTTAGAGCTGATGATTGAGTTGCACAATTGTAGCCCCTCTGCCAAAAGCTATGCCCAAAAGTATTCATGAAGAACAAAAAGACCTGTCTAGTGAAAGCCTAATAGTTAGAATAGTAAATAATCCGTAAGTAAAACATAGTGACAAGAATGTCTTTTTAACAACTTTCTTTTCTCCCTTCTCACTGCTTAGAGGTCGTTATTGACAGCTGATTAACTGGACATTCTCCATTTTATGTTGCCTTTTTCTCTTTTCTTTTCACTTTGATTTTAAGTTTATTTGTTGCTATTATTTCTCTTGACAAAATACTCTTGTATACCAGGCCAATTCCCAATGTCGAATCTGGATTCCTGATCATGTTTTTTGAGGGAGTGAACAGTAAATTAATCTACTCACCTAAGTTTTAAGTTTTTTTTAAAAAAATATGATCACCCATGGTACATCGAAGTTTGTCTAAATAATCTATTCTTGATTTATCCTTGAAATTTTCTTTTACCTTAATAGGATTCTCATTATCTAATGAAAATTTCCCTTCATCAAGAATTTCATGCAAAAATTTTTAGCGGTAAGATGATTATCCTTCTATTTATTAAAAAAAAAAGATAATTATCCTTCTTTTGCAGTGGCAATTCATGTTCTGAGCATTGGCATTCGGTTAGATGACTTACTAGTTGTAGATTATTTTCCTGGTAAAACTTAGCGATTGTAGACGTATTTAGATTGTAAATGGGTCTTAAGGATCCGGGATAAGTTATTTCGGACCCAGACCCGTTACATTACAAGTAGAAGTGGATTTTATCTAATTATACAAGTAGAAGTGGATTTTATCTAATTATTTGACAGGTCTGCACAAGGTGGACTCATTTCTTATCCTATAAGGTGTCAAGCCGGGTCCGGAGGATATATATCAATAAGGAAAAAAATTTATTACTATAATTTATTGAACTCATCTATATCAAATAAAATCCTATTTAATAAGTTGTTTTTTTCAATTTGAATAAATAAGTCACATCCTCAAAAAACTTCGTGATGCCAAGCAAGTGATAATTTCATATAACAAAGTCTATAGAAAGATTCTAGTAAGATTAGAGTAGGCAATAAGGAACAAATTGTACGTAGCAATATTGTAACAAAAGTAAACAAAATATACCTTAATTAGGACTTTAAGATAACCATTATGAATAAACAAAGTTGTAGAGTATATTTATAAATAAGTGATAACTAAAAGCGATATAGAATAGATTAAACAAATTATATAAAATATTTATAATAATTATTAATTAATTTTTGAGTTTATTAGGTTCGAAACATGGTATACTGAACATATACCCATTATATAAGACCTTATCATGGAGGTTTTAGATCCTAGTAAATGAGCATCCATCTTGGTTGATATTCGACCTTAATGTGCCAGAATCGGGTAGGGTTTGGGGTCTCTACCCTATGGGGCTAGGCCTGTCCACTGGTCCTGGCCCTACATTTTTCTATTAAAAATTTGCTAAATCTTCTCTTTTTTCCAATAAGTTTTTTCTCTTCCTTCCAACTCATGTGTCATATTTATCTTCCATCTCTTCTTCATTTCTCTCATCTCCTTCAATATCTCATCTCTCTATTTCGTCCTTCTTGTCTTCTTTCTTTCCCTCTTCAATTTCATCTTTCCCCTTCTGACTTTTTTTCCCTCTCTCCCTCTGCCTTTTGTTTTCTTTCTTTCACCATCCCCTTTCCCCTTACAAGAAACAAAGGAACCTTGCGTGACACTGACATTCAGTCCCATCTCACTACCACCTACTGGTAAATAAAAAAAATATTTTATCTAGTTTTCTATTTTTATTACATTTCAATGTGATTTATCTTTTTGAAAGTTATTGCTACTATAGTTTTGCCTTTTTCTAGTATTTTATGCATTCAAACTTTTTAAAGGTTACATTTTTAATTGGTTTTTGATGTATTTCTATTTTATTAATAGTTATTAAAAACAGTTATCTAATCTTTTGAAAACATGCATTCAATTCTATTAATCATTGATGAGATATATTATTGTAATTTTTTTAGTTAATCTATTCAATGATTAATTTTGATGCTAAAGTCCTTTGTTCTTTCTTTTTGCAAGAAATGGCATCCTTCAATGTACAGAACGAAATTATGGTGAAGTAAGTTGTTTGGAATATGATGATAATCGTGTGGTACAACCAGATGAAGGAAGAGATGTCAATAATGACTATATCTCTGATATGGAAGCAAATATATTATGTATTATAGTTCACGGTAAATGTGAAGCATTTCGGGTATATTGTGACTATGCACACGCAAAGGCTTTCAGCATTCATATAGGTAAGCAATGGTACTTTGAAGGGACTACTCAACTTAGATCTAAGATATTTTTTTGCTCAAAGGAAGAGTGGAAAGATGGAAAAAGAAAATTATCTAAAAGGATGCCCTTTCAAAATTTATAGAGATGTTAGGACTGGGTGCCCAGCAATGATACAATTTTCATGTTCAAAAGATGATGAATGTAAACTGCATCATTTTGTAAAAGAGCATAATCATTCTATGGCTAGCCTGGATGAAAGACATTTGTTGAGGTCTAACAACAAATTATGAGTGCACAAGGCAGATGCATAGAATCCATGGTTAATTCTATTTTTGATGTTGTTGATAGTTACAAATATATGGAGAATTAATCTCCAACAATTTATACACAAACACAAGGCAAGTGCACCTATCGTTATGATTAGTATAATAGTAACTATCTCAAATATCGTATTCTCGGGAATGATCAAATACCATTACTCAATGTTTGCTCTATTGTTTAGTCTACCAATTCAATTATGAAAATGATTGAAATAAACTATTAGGAGTGGTAATCTAACTTAACTAATTAAAACTAGCTTAACTAATCTTACTCGCAAGAGGGAATTCAATTGAAAAAATAATACTTGAAAGGAAAATTCCCTAAAAATTACTTATGTGATAAAAAAATCTCTTGGTTAATTGTCTTACCCTTCTTGTATTTGGTGAAATTCCTATATTATGGCTCACTCTATCGCTAGATGAGAATCATCTACCCTTAGATTAGCTAGTTGAAATTTCTTTCTAACTAATTTAACCTAAGAATGCATTTAGATTAGTGAATTTCCAATTAGATTTCTCTAATTGCCAAGAAGATGTTGATGCCCCTATCTCTAATAATCTAAATGAACCCCATTGTTTGTGTATGGTCTATTGCACCATTCCTTTCTCAATTCCAAGTAAAAAACCCAACTCATGAATCAACTAACAACCAAGTTTATTTAAGCAATCAAATCCACAAACAATACATAAGAAATTGGAGCTCAATCAACCAAGAAAATAAATTCATTCACATAGATAGTAGCTAAGTTTCATAACCATCCAAGTATTGAAATGTTTAACTCATCATATTACAAATCAAAGAACATAAAGCAACAAAGAAAGAGGAAGAATTGCTCATTCTCATATCTTCAAATGATATATGTCTTGTGTCTTAATAAAAGTTGTACATCAGATCTTACCTTTCCACATAACTTTGAATCACTGCAATTGGATGTCTAAAACTCAAGATATGGTCATTTTACCAAACACTATAAAAAATGAAACCTCATCTAGAGACACTAATTTTGCATCATAATTAGGGAGGCCAAACAAGCTTGGATTGACATAAATTTTACTATTCTAGAAAATTCATAATATTCTCTACATTGTCAAGAAGGTCAATTCTACACTTGAAGCCTTTAAGGAGGCTAAAATCCCACTTGAAAATGCTCTATTCTACTTATGGAAGCTTTTTTGCTTTTTTCTTCATTCTAAGTGTGTAGAATCTCCTTCCTTGCGTCATTGTACTTCAAATCTTTAATAAACTCACCTAAAGCAAGAGAAGAGATAAAGGGAGCGTAAATAGTGATTGAAACACCAAAATTCAACAAAAATTCAAGGTCAAAATGATCATTCAATAAAGCACAAATATGATATATCAGCACATTAATAGAAATGCTTCATCACATGTTAGTGGTAAAGCTCTTCAATTGTTTCGTAAATGTATGTGCAATATTGATATAGAAGAATAATTTAAAGAGACATGGCAAGAGTTATTGAATCTTCCTGAAAATAGTGAGGCAGCAAAGGTTTGGTTGTTAAATACCGTGTATGATCATCGTCATAAATGGTCTTGTGCTTTTAAAGAAATGTCTTTCATGCACAGATAAAAGCCCGTTCGAGGAGTGAGAGCACAAATCATGTTCTAATTGGTCTTGCCAATAGAACCGCTTCACTCTATGACTTTATGTTGAGTTTTGAAGATATGGTGAAGAGATGGCGTAACAATAAAAGGAATGAAGATTTCAATTGTAAAAATGGTAAGCCTACTCCTGTGCATAAAAATTGTGAGATATTGCAACATGGTGCAAGTTTGTATACTTTCAAGATTTATAAACTCTTTGAGTCTAACTATTTAGAAGGTATTTTATGCTCTACCATTGAAGAAGAACTTTAATTCGGTTTGACCATAAGGTATAAGATTGCCTTTGAAAGGAAAAAATGAAAGAGATAGATGGTTGAACTAAACATAGAAGGAAAAATAGCATATTTTCTCCCTGAACTATTTACGTTTAGCCAGCTGAGTCCCTAATATTTTTATTTCACTATTAAGAATCTCTGAACAATTTAAGCGTAGCACAAAGAGTTCCCGCCACCATCTCCACGGCCGGGCAGAAATTGGCACGAGCAGTGCACATGACATAGTAAGAGGGGTAAAATTGTCCGGTCCTCATCCCCATCCCAAATTCCGTTGACCAACACTCACTCTCTTCCCCCCTCTCTCTCCCCATTCGAACCCCCTTCTGTTGTCTCTTCGAAGCTTGCAGATTGAAGAAGATATACTTGATTTGAAGAACTAGAGTAGGGCTATAGTTTGCGGGACGCGATTAAATAGCTTGATAAAGGGAAGTCAGAGCATTTGGGAAAGAAACTAGGTGAAATGCAGCGACGCCTACCCAATGGAGATCCTCCAGACTACGGTAAGTCAAATTTCATCCCCATAGGTGAAATTTCTTGATAATGCATATTATTTGAAAATGACAGAAGACCCATAGGTAAATAGTTTATTATTTTTTAGGTAAAATTTCATCCCCAGTATAGGTGAATTTCATTATTTTTGCAGATTGATATGAGGCGATGATAAGATTGAACAAAAAGTGAAAAATTTGTTGGTTGCATTTGCTGATAATGCTTCTATTTCAATTGCAATTTAGGTTTTAGGCAAAATATGCAGTTGAACTAAGAATGTAATACTTATCTGAGTAGTTTGTTTAACTATGATGAGAAATGCTTGAGGAATTGGCGTCTTTCTGTTGTGGTCAGGTAATATTGAAGAGTTCTTTACAATGAAAATACGTCATGGGGGGAAGCTAGTTGAGACCCTGGTTTACAAACAGCAGAGGAAATGGGTTATAGACTATTATGACTAGTGTACTGCAGGAACAATGTCGTTGGTTATTTTTGATAAGGTTGCAAATCAGTTAGGATATGACCAAATTCCTGGGTACTTTTGGAAAGATCCTACAGTAGATGGTGTTCTTGGTTGGATTTTTCTGATGACTGACGATGATGTACAGAGAATGTGTGATTCTGGAGGTAGAAGGAAAGAGGTGGAGATTTTTTTTAGACATGAGCCAAGGCCAAATAGCCCAGATCCTTACATTGAAAGTCCCAATCCCAAACCATTACCAATTGGGCGGAAAGCTGATGAGAATGCTCATATACTGGGGTCTGTGGGATCTAAATGTTCAGGGGGTAGAATCAAGCATGTTTGTAAGTCAAGGACAAAGTCAAAAGAAGTCGAAGGAAAAGGTAAAAGTCATAGCACACAATGCAAGGCTAGGCTAAGGCTATTTGATGATGATTTTGATGCTTCTTCTGAAGATGAACAGTTCCATGACTCAGACTTTGATAAAAGTGAGGATGATGATACTGCTTGGGCCGAATTTGTTGATGATGATCTTGGTCAGTTTGAAAAAAATGTCGATGAGGTACTAAGAAATAGAGAGGGGCAAGTCAGAGTGGACACAATGCAAGGACTTGTCCAAGTCAGAGAGCTGATACAGAAACTGCTGGAGCTACTTCAAATGAGGCACATTCTAGCAACAAATGTGGCAAGTGTGGTGCTTATGGACACAACAAGAGAACATGTGGGAGAGCTACTCAAGATGCCATAGTAGAACAAGTTGAAATTACCCAACAAGATCCTTTTTCCTAACGGGAGCCATATCAGTGGATTTGAATACAGAGGGGAGGAATGAATAGGAGATAAGGTTGAAGACTTAGATATAGACAGATTAGGTGATTTAACATATGTGTAGAAGCTAGTGTGGTCCTGCTTCTGGGTTTTTGGAAAGGGATAGGCTTGTCTGTGAACCTATTTTGTAATTGGTTGCATGTGCTTTTGACTGAATTCACATGTATTTTTTTGACTAGATTCCTTTTGTCTATGAATTCAAATGGGGATACAATGCCCTTGCGCATAAGCTCATGTAGTATTCTGCATGTTTACTCCTTACAACTTTTGTTGTTTAGTTAGTTTCAGCATGTTTACTGATTACAGGAGGAGTGAGTTGGCTTAAATGCGTTGGGGGTTGTTTGTTCTATCTTTTTCCTTTGGTTTCCACCATTCCAACTCTTATATATATGTGCTACAATCAACTAGACTGTGCAAAAGAACGCTAATAATCTGCTAAAATTGGGTCAGTTCATTAATTTCATTTAATTCAGATTGCATTACACCGTTTGCAGTCCAGCTACTGAACTGAACATGAGCTAACATACCTACCTAAATAAATGTAGGAGCAGCAAAATGCGTTACATCTTGACAAACATACATTGTCCAGGTATTACACAACTATTTGCATCTCCAAAGACTTGGCCTGGGCTCAATATGGATTTGCATTACAGAGGCATGTCTTTTGATATGCAGAACTGGAGCTAAAAAGCCATACTACTCCTGCCACAATCCATAAATTAACTATCAAAAACCACATTTTTCTCATGCTTCTTTTTCGAGATTTGCTCTCTTCCTCAAGCATTTCCATCCTCCTTAGTAATCCAGAAATAATTTGACAAGATCTTTCACACATAGGAGGATCAAACCAGCAAAAAAATCCACATCCACCTGAAACCTACAAGCATTATTCAGATATAGCATGATATAATTAACCCATTGGAAAAAAAAAAAACTACATTTCAAGCTTACCCCATATTTTTTACACCCAAGAAATCGCCGTCCTGGGTTCATATTCGTCCAAGATGTTCTTAGAACAGTTGTCCTTTCACAGTAGCACATCATTCTTGGGTTGGTATCCATGGCAAGAATCCCCCAATATACAGCAGTAGTGGTAGATCTGCAAGCTTCGAAGAGACAACAGAGGGGGGTTCGAATGGGGAGAGAGAGGGAGGAAGAGAGTGAGTGTTGGTCAACGGAATCTGGGGTGGGGATGAGGACTGGATAATTTTACCCCTCTTACTATGTATGTGCACTGCTTGTGCCAATTTCTGCCGGATTCAGCCGTGGAGATGGTGGCGGGAACTCTTTGTGCTGCGCGTAAATTGTTTAGAGATTTTTAATAGTGAAATAAAAATATTGGGACTCAGCTGGCTAAACGTAAATAGTTCAAGGAGAAAATATGCTATTTTTCCTACTTATAATACCTAGTTTAATTATGAAATTTTTGTTCTCTTTCTCTTCACCTACCAACTCATCAAAAAATTAGGTTAAACCATATCACATAATTTATATAATGCATGGTTTTGAGTACATGACATTGTCATACCCCAAGATCAAAATATTCTACAACTTCTTTTAAAAAAAAAAATTGTACAAATATTTGCTTAAAAAAGTTAGAAAGGAATCCAATCTTCATGAGTTGAAATCTCCTTCAAAAATTCTGATGATGGTAATAATCGCGATCTGATATATAGATAAGACAAAATTGATACTCTATATAAGTTTGCTTACATTAATGAATAATGGAGGAAATATGAAGTTAATAATTAATAAAATAATTTTTATTATTAAAATTGTATTTAAAAAATATGCTAAAAAAGGCTTCTAAAATATAAAATTGAATAATTTATTTTACCTTTACCCAGTAACATCTTGTGTTGTCTTCCCCTCTTGATCATAATTTTTATTTCCTTTGACTAAAAGGAATTTAAGGATGAAAGAAAAAGCAAAAAGTTTTATCAATAAGAGAGAGAGGGGGAGAGAGAAAAGGAAAGCATGCTGAATCTTCATTGCTGCAGTAATGTTGCGAGGGAGATTCAAGAAGAATAAAGGTTTATAGCAAGTAATGGACTTCTAAATCTTATTTATAACTTGGTCACTTGTGTATGATATTTTTTTATTTAAAATTAAATATTTATATTTTTATTTTATTTTATCTAAAAAATAAATATTAACTTTGGAATTCAAGCTCAAACTTTATAAATACATTATTGTAACTTATTTATAGTTTTTCTTTTCCTTTCTAGAATTATAGAAGAAAAAAATAAAAAATACGACAATTGTTTTTCATGTATTCTATACAATGCATCTAGTCAATCTTAACCAGTTATCATAACTCATATAAAGGTTTTTTTTTTCAAAAAAGTAGAAAACCTATACCATTACAAATGAGACGAAAAAACGATCTGTTATTCGGCCTCATGAATATCCAGCCCAAAACCTTTTGATTTATGTTTTGATTTGGAAAAGACTGCTCTACAAATCAGAGCTACGGATTTAAAAGAATTGAAATCATTGTTTTTTATATTTCAACCAATAGGACCCAAAACTTATTGAAAACGGCAGACACATTAATTAAGTGAATAAGCAAAGAAATAATATTTTTCTTCAATATTCTCAAAGTCAAACAAGGAAATACAGAAAAAGAACGTGGAAGCATAGCCGAAGAGTGGATCAAGTTGGAGAGAACAAGAAGCAACCCTCTTGTATTCCGATTTCTTCCAGCTTCTCCTTTGAAATTTTTGGAATATGGCCTATTCTGCTTTATCTATTCTTTTGCAGAGCTTGGAGGCGTTCCTCAACCCCAACGGAAGATTGGTTTTTGTAAGGAGTGAAAGACTACAAGCTCTTACCGAAAATTTAAAATTCTTCCAAGACTTTCTTCAAAACTCTCAAGATAAATGTTATGATGAAGAAATGATGAAAAGTATTGAAGGGAAGATCGTTGAGGTGGTTCCGAGAGCACGACATGTGATTCAAGAGTTTGCACGCAGCACTCGAGGATCAAAAGATTTGCTTATCGATATATTCGATGAGAAATGCAGCATTCACCAAATTTTGCAGCAAATCTTACAAGAGATTGATTCCATTAAAGCAGAGGCGACAAACATCGGGGTGACGATGTCAACGATGCCCAAAAACACGATATCACTCGGGGACGGAATCAAAATGCTGATTGATTTCGATCGAGAATATGGAGATTCCAACGAGGAAGAGGACGCTGAGTTCAATCTTGACAAAGGTATAAGGATAATTCTGGATCGCCTTCTTTCCTCCTCTTCTTCTTCTTGTTCTGTCTTGGAATTTGCCTCTATTTTTGTGGGTGACGCTGAAAGGGAAATGCAATGGGAGTTTGCGCTCAATTATTTGGCTGAAAAAGTTCTTCGTCATAGTTCGGTTGAGAGTTACTTTCAAATTCGAGTGAGGATTTCACTATCTGAAATACAATCTAAGCCATACACCACTGGAATATATTATTTTCAAGGAGGAAAAGCTTTTTCCCGCTCATACTATACTATTCGAGACCTGGTTAAAGCTTTACACAAAGAATTGAAATCCCACAGGTACCTTGTTGTTGTTAAAAATAACGCACTTAGTTCCCGATACTTTCTTCACATCAAAAGCTGGTTTCCGGAGGACTATAATGGGAGTCGAGTAATTTTGTGCGACGTTCCCTTGGATGTCACTGCAACTCATGTTCTCGGTCACTCATCAGTTGATTCTTCGGTGAAGTCTGAAACATTTTCTGTGAGAGAGCATTTTGGAGAATTTGAAGCCTGGGAATATTTGCTTGACAAGGTGTGTGCACGGGGGGGGTGTCCACCTAATAAAGTAGCCGTTATCGGGAAGCAAATTGCAAAAAATTGCCAAGGAGTACGAAGAGTACTTGATGAAGCTGCTGAGCTTCTCTCCCAGACCAACATGTCACTTCACGAGTGGGAAAAGATTGAGAAGAGAATTGGTTACGGTTTCCCAAGATTTTTGCCAGAAAAAACGTTCTACATTTTTTATGATATGCTTCAACTTTCAGTAGAAGTTGACTGCCCCATGATCGATGTAAAAAAAGAAAAAGAGAATGCTGTGGTGGGCCTAGACGATGATCTGATCAAAATCAAGCATCAACTCACAGGACAGTCAAGTCACCTGGAAATCATACCACTTGTTGGTATGGGGGGCATAGGTAAAACAACTCTGGCCAAAGCGGTCTTTGATGACCCTTTAGTTCAGTATCACTTCTACGTTCGTGCTTGGATAAAAGCATCCCCGGTTTATCAACTGAGATATTTACTGCTCGGAGTTTTGCAAAGTATTTGCCATCTTGACGATCAAATCCATGGAATGAATACAGAACAATTAAAGGAGAAGCTCCACAGGAAACTTAAGGGTCAAAGATTTCTAATAGTTATGGATGATCTGTGGAGCACTGAAGCGTGGGATTCTATGAGAAGATGCTTTCCGGATGACAATAATGGGAGCAGAATCCTGTTGACTACTCGGCTGAAGAATTTGGCTGCCCATGTAAGCTTGAATCACACTCCTCATGAAATGAGATTTCTGGATAAAGAACAGAGTTGGGAGTTGATGCATTATCAGATATCAGAATCTGTTAAAAAAATTTGTCCTGACGAATTAGTCGAGATTGGCAAGAAAATTGCAGAAAAGTGTCAAGGATTACCGTTGTCTATTCTTGTCATTGCTGGGGTTCTTGCAAACATGAGTGAGACCCGCGACTGTTGGGAGAAGGTTGCAGAAAATATGAATTCACTCTTTGCTAGAGATCCTGAGAAGTGCGTAGAAATACTTGCTTTGAGCTACAACTATTTACCTCATCATCTGAAAGCATGTTTCCTTTACATGTGCGCTTTTCCTGAAGATTGTGAGATTGACTGCCAGAGACTGTACCGACTATGGGTGGCTGAAGGATTTGTGAAAGCAGAATCTGATAGAAACTTGGAAGACTTGGCAGAGCAGTACTTGGAGGATCTCGTTAAGAGAAGCTTAGTCTTGGTTGGGAGGAGAAGGTCAAATGGAGGAATTAAAACATGTCAACTCCATGATATTCTTCGGGATTTGGCCTTGAGAGAGGCACGAAAAGAAAATTTTATGCAAGTTATAATGAGGAATATCGAAGTTCATTCGAAATGTGATACTGCCCCATGTCGCCTCAGTTTTCATTCTGGAGGTTGCGGTAACTTTCAACCTGATCCTACTGTTCTACTTAACTCTTTTCTATGTTTTGATGTTGGATTTGGTAGCGTTCCTGATATCAGCTTTACTCTTTCAAACTTCAACTTCAAATTCCTCAGGGTATTGGATATTCATTTCCTGCGATTTGACTATTTTCCTGATCTCATACTATATCTTGTCCATTTGAGGTTCCTTGCCCTCACTGCCGCTTGTGAACTTCCTTCATCAATATCCAATCTCTTAAATCTGCAAACGTTAATTGTTCATGGTCCATGGTTAAGCAGGAAACATGGGAAAACCCCAACTTTACCAATGGAAATTTGGAAGATGTCCCGGTTAAGGCATTTGAATCTTAGTGCAGCAATTCTTTTAGCCACCCCTTTGTCGAATGTAGATGATGCAAGCAGTTCTCTGTTTTTGAAAAACCTTCAAACACTAAATACAATAAGAACTACGAGCTGCAAAGAGCAATTGTTCCAAAGTTTGCCGAATCTGAAGAAACTAGGAATTCGACAAATCAGGGAAGACTCAGACACTCAATATGGACCATCTGATTTTCTTAAAAGTCTAGTCCACCTCCATCAACTTGAGACGTTGAACTGTTGCTTCTATGTTCAGAACAGAAAAACCATGCACTTGCCTGAATGGCAAGCTTTCCCACGAAGCCTCAAGAAATTGACTTTAAGTGGGGCCAATTTGCCATGGACAGAAATGGAGACACTGGGTATGTTGCCAAATCTTGGGATACTCAAACTGAAAAATTATGCATTCCGAGGGCCTATATGGGAAGCAAATGAAGACCGTTTTCAGAGTCTAAAAGTACTTCTAATTGACAAGACCGATTTAGTGCATTGGAATGCCTATAGATATAGCTTTCCCCGGCTTGAATCGCTGGTCTTGAGTTTTTGTGAATCCTTGGAGGAAATCCCAAACGATATTGCTGATGATATGCAGCTCATTGAGTTGCACTACTGCAGCTCTTCAGCTGAAAGATCTGCAAGGGAAATTCAGGAGGAACAAAGGAATAGAGACAATGATGACCTTGTTGTTCGTATCATAAGTGAAAGGTATGTGAAACCTTGTATCCTAAGGTCTATTATATCTTCTTTGTCAGTAAAAAGTAGTGGAAAGGCTCTCAAATTCAGCAAAACTGGGATTTATAGATTTTCATTTCCTCTGTCTTATAAGCTAGAGAAACAGATAGCTTCTTTCGCTTAATGAAAGGATCAGTTTTTGCTTTCTTTCACTTAATGAAGTGATCAGTTTATGTTTTTAGTGCTTTCATTGTAATTAAAATGACATTCTCTGTCTTCCAGGAACATGGCCAGTGCTGAATCAAATGATTCCTGATTATGTTTTTTTCCCAAGGCTTGAAAGGTTAGTTCTGTCATCTTCATACATTAAACCTGAATTGGATTTGAAAATTCAAGTTCACAATCATTTACTTGGAACTTCTATTTTTGGACAGCCTCATACTGGCTGGCTGAGGATCATGAACACAATCTGTTTCGATGTTCTCCGGTGCCTGCACTCTTTCAGCATTGCTTTCACATATCTCCCATTTCAGCACTGCTTTTAATGCTAAGATAAGAGCATGGATAATCCCCTGCTTCTTAAGATACTCTGTTTCATGCTTGCTTAATCAAAGGCTGCGAAAATTAGAAGCCCTCCACTTAATCAAAGGCTACCAGAACTAGAGATTTTTGTTGATGGTCGATGATTGTGAAGCTTGAGCTTTGGGGATAGACGCCGAAAAATCTAACTAGTCATTTCTGTTTCGTTGTTTTGTTTTGTGAGCCTGGATTTCTATGTTATGTTGAGTAACATGAATTTCGATCTTAATTTAAGTCTGGAATTTCTTGCAGTTCCTTTGTGGTTTCTGTGATTTGGTTGGAAGTGGTTACTTATGAGATTGAGTTATTAAAAATGGAAGATTATTTGTGCCTTCTGGCTTTAGTAACTGTACGTCAGCTAGGCCTGGTGTTTCATAGGACAACCTCTAGAGCAGCCATACCAAGTTTAGGAATGGAGACAATTCGGAGGTTAAGTTTCGATCATCAAGGATAAGCTTAGAATGGTCCAAAATTACCCTTGAGATCCCCACCCGTTGGATTGAGAAAATGCAAATCCAACGGTCCACAGTGCAGCCTGCACATGTGCCACAAAATCTGTTCCGCACCTTAACTGAACCGGTTACTATCATGCTTTTAAATTTTTTTTATGTATAATGTTTTTTATTCCCACTCATTTTTTTATTTGGCAAAAAAAAATATTTCTCCTAGTCGTTTTAATTTTTAAATTTGTAAGTTGAAAAAAGATTTTACAAATAGCTTACAAGTTTACCCCTACTCATTAAAAATAAGGAAAAAATTAATTTTACTTTAAAATCAATGAAAGTATAAGAGTGTCATTTAATCTTGACTTTATTTCAAACTTAAAATTACCTTAATTTGTGTGTTCTGATCAATTTTTACAACTAAAAATTAAAACTACCTTAATTTTTAAGAGATTTATGTTATTTACTACTCCCTCTTTTTGAAATTATTTGTCACTTTAAGGTGCTTTTTTGTTTTAAATATTTGTCATTTTATATTAACTTAATTATTTGTTTCCATTTTTATCCTTACCATTTTTTTTCTTTTGCTGAATTATCCTTACCTTTTGCGGTCATATTTCAGTTATAAGAAATGACCTTTCTATTGATTACTTATCAAATTTAGGGCTTTAATACTTTTGCAAGTAACTTCCAAACTAACCTGAGGATCACTATTTTGAAACTGATATCACACAAGAGGACTATTGGGCACCGCAAATGAATTTAAAAAACAAAAACAAAATTTGACTTTATAGAAAAGTTTCTTTCATGAAGTTAAAGAGTAGTTTTGAATTCGTAGATCAATTAATTGTAAATTACATAATACTTTTTCTGTTTTAAAATAATTATTAATTTTTGGAAATTTTTTTATAAAATCAATTTAGAAAAACTAAAAATAAAATCTTAATAGATAAAAGAATGAAAAATAAAATTTTTAATTTTTTTAATTTTTATAAAAAATAAATTACCTGTAAAAAAATAAGATTTTGATTTTAGTTTTAAAAATAATGCTAAATCAAATAGACCCGGTTTTGTTTTCTTGCTTCTTTCTTTATATGGAGTGGGGACACTCCTTCGGAACCTTTTAGGTGATACGTTTTGAATTCAGACCTATGAATCAATCAATCATCTTGACACTTGTAAACAGGGATTAAAGGTGACAAGAGACAAAAGAGACTAAAAAAACAAACAATCATATAATTCACCGCACAAAATAAAAAACTTCCTGATCATAGCCGGCCAGCAATCCTTCTTCACTGCAATCGGTGTGACTGAGAATCAAACCGCCGCTGCTCTTACTTCTTGTCAGTCGTATGTATCTGTTTTCTCATGAAAATCTTCTGCTTTGTTATCTAATTAAGGATGGTATAACATCAGTTGAACTTTTAGGTGCAGGTAATATGGCCAACAGAAAGCTGTTTCTTTTTTCCGAAGCTTCATTCTGTGAAGAAGTCTCATTCCAGAACGGTATGTTTTCCTTTCCGGGGCTACAGGGAGTGTTCTCATTCATTCTTGTCGGTAAGTATCTGTTTTCTCACTATATGCTTCTAACTTTGATGTCTAATCAAGGGCGGTAGTGCTAGTATAATAATGAAATGATGTTTCAGATGACGGGGCGAAGAAACCAGATGATTCTTCAAATTCAGAAAAATTCTCTTCTTGCCGATATGATGTTATGGTAAAGATTAAACACCACCTCACAGCTGGAATCCGATCACTGAAAACGATCTCCGTTGTTGGGATGGGAGGAATAGGGAAGACGACTCTAGCCCAACGTATTTATGAGGATACGGAGATTACAAACCACTTCCATGTTCGTGCCTGGGTTACAATATCTAATGAATATGAACTCAGAAATGTTTTGCTCCGTCTTCTGAAATCGATGGACTCACTCGCCAGTGAAGTGCCTGAACTGGGAGATGAGTACTTTTTAACGGAAATGCTGTATAGATGTTTAAAAGAGAGGAGGTATCTTATTGTTCTTGACGATATTTGGAGTAGGAGGACCTGGGACGAACTGAAGAGTATATTCCCGAACGACAATAATGGAAGTCGGATTATATTGACAACTAGAGATGCAGAAGTGGCTGCTTGCGCTGACCTTGATACTCCCCATTGTTTGGAATGCCTAAGCATTGACGAAAGTTGGAGGCTTTTGTGCAATAAATTGTTCGTTGGAAAACCTTACCCCCCCGATTTGAAGGAGATTGGAAAGGAAATAGCCAGGGGGTGCCAAGGACTACCGCTAGCAATAGTGGTGGTAGCAGGGCATCTTTCCAAGATTGACATGAATCGAGACTGCTGGGCCGATGTTGCAAAAGGATTGGCTTCAATTCTAACCAGAAATCAAGAGCCGGCAGTCTTGGATATTCTTTGTTTGAGCTATGATCCTTTGCCTCAGTACTTGAAAGCGTGCTTTCTCTATATGGGCGTTTTTCCAAAGAATTCTGAGATCCTCATTACGAAACTAATTAGGTTGTGGTGTTCTGCGGGATTTCTAAGTGCAGAATTTCCAGATAGCATCGAAGACAAAGCTGAGAAATGTATGGAGGAGCTTATAAGCAGAAATCTTATTACGGTAAAAAAGAAGAAATACGATGGTACAGCAAAAACATGTGGTATTCACGATCTTCTGTGGGATTTATGTTTGAGACAAGGTCGAAGAGAAGGTCATTGTATCTTTGGTCGGTCTGACTTCTGGAGGCAACCCCATTCTACATCTCCCCAGCATTTAATGGGCCGCCTCACCTCTAGCTATCTGTACTGTGATAGGCCTGATAGATGGAGCTGTTTTCTTAACTCCTATTGCTTTGGGCTACTAAAAAACTTGGACATCCATTTTCTATGCTTTCATCATTTCCCTGATGAGGTAACTCAGATAGTGAATTTGAGGTATCTTGAACTTGCCACTTGTGCTAACATTCCAGCAACCATATCCAAGCTTTGCAATCTAGAAACTTTAATCAATAACCATAAGTCGGCAGGTCCAATTTTGCCTGAAGAAATATGGTTGTTAAAGCGTCTAAGACATCTTCATATTGGTACCTGCACTTTCTTGCCCAATACACCGGAACCAACTAGTGATGGCAGTAGTTCTGTCTCAATCCTTCCTCATCTTCAGACGCTTTCCACTATAAGCTTCGCAAGCTGCACAAACGAAATCTTCTCAAGCATTCCCAATCTAAAGCAATTAAAGATTCATGAGATGGGTGAGGAAGATGACCATTTGTTTGATTGCCTTAACAATCTTAGCTGCCTGTGTCAGCTGGAAAACTTGAAAGTGAACTTCAGCACAGATGTGAGAAGGCAAGGGCAGAATCTCCCTCGGGACACATTTCCACCCAGTATAAAGAAGCTGACTCTAAGAGGAAGCCATCTGCCGTGGGAGGACATGGAAATCGTTGCAATGTTACCCAACCTTGAGGTTCTTAAACTGAAGGGAAATGCCTTTACAGGAGCAGTATACGAACAAACTCTCGAGTTCAGCAGACTGAAATTTTTGCTATTTGAAAATTTGGATCTTGAGCAATGGATAGCTGAGACAATTCACTTCCCTGTCCTCCAACACCTAGTCATGAAGTTCTGTGAATCCCTTCAAGAAATACCAAGCTGCTTTGGGGAAATACCAACACTGGAGTCCATCGGGTTGTATGCATGTTCTCGTTCTGCTAACGACTCTGCCAGAATCATCCGACGAGAACAATGGGATATTGGCAACGATGACTTTCGGGCCCACATCGAGGAACGGGTATGTAAATTTTCCTAGTTATTTTCTGAACTTTTCAAATTCATTTTCAGATATGTTTCTTATTTATTTCCCATTTTTCAACTTTTCAACTTTTCAACGCTTAAAATTAATTATTATATACTTAATAAATTAAGTGTATTTGATAATATATGCTATTAAGTACTTAATGTTTTAAGTGCATTTGATAATAAATTTTATTAATTACTTATTTGCTTAATATGTACTTAATTATAGTTATAAACTTTAAGTGAAATTAAAATGACTTAAATTCAAATCTGAATATGTTGATTAATTACTAATTATTATATATATATATATATATATATATATATATATTAATTTTTAATAAAATAAATTAAAAATAAACATTATAATATAATTTATTTTTATTTTGAAATAAAAATATAAATATTTCATCAATTTTTTGAGATTTTTATTTCTAATAACCATTCTCAGTTAAAAATTATGCAATTACAAGGTTATCAAACCGTAAAAATTTTATTGAAAAAGTATTTCAAAATAAAATTAGTATTAATTTTTTGTCGACAATAAATTTTTAAAAATTTTATTTTTACCAATGTAATATTTTTAAAAATTATGAGAATTGAACAAAAAATATTTTTTAACATTTTTTGAGAATAAAGTAAATATAAAATTTTTAAAATTTATTAATAAATAATCATCATATATTAATTAATTTAATCTTTATATTCAACTTCAGCATTTAGATTCATCTTAGAACTTTAGATTTTAGAATTCAAAACTTAAACATTTCAAACTTCAGTCTTTCAATTTTAATTTTATCAAACGGATCTAATTGTATTTCTAAATTACTTAATTAAATACTTATTCAGACTATAATGGAGAAAGATCCTCTCCAAACTATGATTAGATATACATGTAACCATATATAATATTTAGAGCAAATTTATATAACGTTATATAGGCCGCAGGCAATGCTGCTGGATGGACGTTTCTTTGGAGCCAAAATTACCAAAAAGACCATTCAAGTAGTCCGCGGCTTGCCAGGTGTTGTACTTTACACCCACCAACAATTTACTTGAAAAATTTTATTAAGAATTCAAGTCATTTGAATAAAAAATTTTAAAATGCAGTATTATGTAAATTGAAAAAAGTGCATTCAAAATTATGTATTTTTAAAATATATAATATTTTTAAACCTTTACTCTACAAATATCACATCCACCATAATAGAATGAGTTTACCTACAATCGTTAATACTTCCGTAACTTGTAATTTCGTCCTCCAAAATTGTGCAGAGGTGACATCAATACTAGTTCATGGGGGACGCAGAGCAATGATATTAACCGGTGTTAAAGATCCTGTCCAAACAGCAAGGAGACTAAAAATGCTTTGTCGCGCACAAATTGAAGTTGTTGGAACGTCAAAAGGGCCTGATGCCGACGAGGAAGAAGTCGAGCTAGTATAGTTTTAGAACATACTGCGTCTTTGATAAGATATTAGTACCAATGTATTCTGTATTTTGTTGATGTATATATACAGATTCTTCTTTTCATCAAAATATTTTGAACTGATAGCTGACATGTCATTCTTGTAGTGCAACACGGATGCTCGGTTGCACTTTTTGATTATACCTTGTTTGAAATTTGATATAATTTAAATTTAAAATTTTTATTATAAAAATAAAATTTTCTTGTAGGAGAGAGAGAGAGGCAGACAAAAAGTAATAATTTCTTTTAAAGAAAATGTTAAGTAAAGGAGAAAACTTTAAAGATGGGAAATCACTATCTTTATTAATCAGAGAAATAAGTAAATACAAAATTACAAGTTTAGGCTCGAAGAGCTCGGGAGAGCATCTGATGTAGACGTAAATTCATGAAACGTACTTGGAATTTCAAGGCCCCAACTTACCAAATATTATTCATAAGTATTTTTAGAATATTTTAATTTTTTATTTACATAAGTATTTTTATTTTATTATTTAATAAATTTTAAAATATATTTTAGATGTTTCTTCATTTAAATCCAACAAAATGAGATTTATGCACTTTTCTTTTAATTTTTTATTTATATTTTTCTTCTTTAATATGAGTCCGTTTAATCTATTTCAAGAATAAAATATATTTTTTGAAATTTTTAAAATTTTTTGATTACCAATAAGTTTGCAAGTTGTACATTACTTTCATATGTAGTTATTCCTTTGTTCCTTTTTTTGTCAGCTTATTTTATTTTTTTAGTTTTATTTTAACATCATTGATTTTTTCTCTTTTTACATCTTTCATATCTTTTCTTTTTTTATTTTGATTGAATGATGTAATCTATTTTATATTTTTAGTTGTTTTAATAGAAAATTATTGAGTTTTTGTTTTCTTTGATAGGTTTTGAATATTCAAGCTTTTTTTTTTTTTTTTCGTTTGTTTGAGGAGATGACTTCAGAAATATTTATTTATTTACTTCTCAATATCTATTAAACCAATTAGATCAATATCTATTACCATCTAATTTGATCCTTCATTTGCTAAATTTTAAGGATAAAGGTGTCTAATTACCTATTAAAATATTTTGTACCAAAATATGCATAACTTTGCAGTACATTAGACATGAAATGTAATAATCGATTGTTTTTATTTTTTTATTTTTATCTTTTTACCAAGTAAATATAAAAAAATAATTTTGTAAAGTATATTAACACTATGGCTTCTTTTTAATAGATCAAGAACACGTTCTTTTAAAAACAATTTAGCAATCACCAGAGAATTTTTTATTTTAAAATTTTTTTGAGGTTTTTAATATAAAATACTAATATTTTTTTTATTTTTTAGGAATGGAGAGAGACAAGTAAAGGGAGATAAATTTTTATTTTCACAATGATTTTATTGCAAATATATTCTATTTTTTTTGAATAGTTAAAATAAATAACTAAATAATAAAAAATTCTCTTTTTCTCTTACATATAATGAGTGTAGGAGGTAAATACGGCAGAATAATTGAAATATCATGTCGTAAAGTTAATTTACTTTAAAGATATAGAAAAAAGTAAAATTTATGATGTATTTTTTCATCTTAATTTACTTATGATTAACTAGTAGTGCATATTTTTTTAATTAAATACATAAATTTACTTTATATTTTTTATAATAACTCTAATAAATATTTATATAATAATTCGTGTTAATTTTTCTTTATGTGACTTTTTATTTAATGAAAAATTGACTCTGTCAATAAAAGAAATGAGCTTACTCATGCTTGTGCTATTAAAGATATTTTTTTAATAATATTTAAAATAAAATTTTCTTTTTAAAAATTTATTTTCGTTATACACTTATTTTTTTTATAAAATATATATACACCGTGCAAAGTACGAGCCATATGCTAATACATACATGCACATATATGTATGAGTCCCGTAGAAGTTGAATGGAGCTTTTAACCAGACTTTCAACGGCAACCCTGAACTTCAACCGGACTCCTAAGTGAATTCCCCTCTTCTCAAGTTTTTTGTTTTCTTTTTTTTATTATTTTTTTGATAATTTTCTGTTTTCTCGTTGTGCTGTCGATATTGCCAGGCAATTCTTCAGAAAATGACATTTTTATCCCACTTAACTGAATCAACAGTAGCAGTAACTGTTGCCAGTCCAAACTAGAACAGAAATATCCCTGCCGAGATTAGACTGTGGACGCCACCATCAAGTTATTGCGGGGGGGGGGGGGTAATTGCCAATAACTTTCATATTCCTGATGAAAGAGAAAATTTAATGCGTCTAACTTTTTCCTTCATCTATTTTGACCATGATTTTGATTTACACTTTCAGCTCAGTTCTGCAAGCTTCAAGCTGCTGCGGGTGCTAGGTATAGTTTTTCAGTCTTTCTCTCATTTACCCAATGTGATAATTCAATTACCTAACCTGAGATATCTTGCGCTTGCTATCAGCAGTAATCTTCCTGGGTCAATTTACAAGCTTTCAAACTTGGAAAGCTTAATCAATCATCATCCATTGGCAGGTCCAATTTTACCAAAGGAAATATGGAGATCCCAAACTTAAGGCATCTCCATATAGGGACTTGCACTTATCTTCCCGATCCAGTAAGTACCAAATTTGATGAAAAAGGTCATTTTAGCCTTCCTAGTATGCAAACTCTCTCCACTATAGGCTCTGCCAGCTATACCAAGGAAGTATTTTCCAGGATGCCCAACCTGAAGGAATTAAAAGTTCATGAAATTGGTGAAGACAGCAGTATTGATGAGCAGCGGTCCGGTTACGGTGCTGACGCCATTTTTTTCGGCACATGCGGACGTGTTTTTCACCGTTAGATTGGATAGTATTTGTTGTCTTTTGATCCAACGGTTAGGAAGCACCAGGGGCATTTTGGACTGAACAAAGAGTTTGTTTGAAATTTGAAAAGCCACTATTACTCTGACACCCGCCGTTTCTCCTCTTCGCACGAAAGTAAGTACGCATCGGTTAACGCGAATACTGTTCACTGAGCCGACAATTTATAAGAGTGAATAATTATTCACTTAAGAAAAATGACTGTTCACTGAGCCGACAGTTTATAAGAGTGAATAATTATTCACTTAAAAAAAATGACTGTTCGTTTCCCGGGGATTGGAAGAGTTCAATGCACAAATACTGTTCAGTTAGGGCACCGGATAAGACTTACTAATCATTCACTTCACTTTTACATAGCGAATAATTATTCTATCACCGCTCAAATTCTCTCCAACTCTTTCAAAGCTTCTTCTCCTCTTCTCCGTCCTTCAACGATTATCAGACATGGGTCCTCAAAGATTTCAAGTTAAGTGCCTTCTACAACCAATTGTGGACGTTAACCGTGCACTGCGATTAATTCGACTGGTTTTGGAGGCCTGGTCGAATTAAAGCTGATGGCCATAAAAGCAGAGATGGTAGAACACCTCTGCCGAAGCTATGACCCCACAAGAGAGGTTTTCCCTCTTGAAAATGCTGAGACTCTCAAAATAACAGAGAGCGACGTTCGGGCTGTGTATGGGTTTCGAGCCTCCGGCCAAGATATTGATTCGACCAACTTGGCAATCAAGTCCAAAAGGGTCAGGGGCTTTGCCAAGACTATTGGTCTGTCACCGTCGCCCAAGAATCACGTCTCTGTTGAGGAGATCCGGGAAGCAATTTCCCGACCAAACTTGCCAGCGGAGGATTTTGCCAAGCTGTATATTCTCTTGGCACTAGGGACCATTTTGGTCCCGAAATCATCTTCAAAGATTGACCTAGGTGTATATTGCCCCATTCTAGAAGACTTAGGATTTGCGAAGGTGTTTAACTGGCCACGACATATACTCCAGTTTCTGCACAGCAGTTTGGGCAAGTTTGTGTAAAAAATGTCCAGTAGTTGGCCAGACGGCAATATGCATCTCCTTCTGGTAAAGGATAATATGGGTTATGAGTGAATAATATGCATCTCTTTCTTAGGAGTGAATAATTATCTGCTTAAGCGAGAATGATTGAGTGAATAGTCATTCACTCTTGAGCGAATAATTATTCACTTCAGAGTGACCAATCATCCACTCTTAAGCGAATAATTATTCACTTCCGAGTGACCAATCATTCACTATTAAGCGAATAATTATTCACTCTTAATCGACTAATAATTCACATTATTCACTTAAGATGACTACTCTTGATTGCAGCTGTGCTACTTACAAAAAATGTCTGGCACGCCGAAGGATGTCCATTGCACTTGCAGCTGGTGGACTGCTGAGAAGGTCCTGAGTGCATGGGATGGCTGCAGGCTGAGACTTGGGACAGGGGTGCAAAGAAATGTGCGAAAGTCCGAGTTACAGGCTAGGAGGGCGGTGCTCCAGAGGGAGCTTGATCGGATTGATGATGAGCTGAAAGAGCTATCTGACGCGAAAGAACGTCTGGATAATCAGCTTGCTGAGTTACCAGTGCCCGAGAATGTAGATGGGGCTGAGGCAGGCCAATACGAATTCAGGGCGAGGGGGCTCATTGAGTTGGCCATGGTTGTCCATGGTCATGAGGCAGCAGAAGTGACTGCCGAACCTGTTGTCTCGGACGAGGAAGAGCCCGGCGAGGTACATGCTAGAGCAGAGTCGGTCACTCCCCTCCAGCCCAGTGTACACAAGAAGCCAAGAACCCGTAAGCGGGCGGCAAAAAAAACAACCAACCCTCCAGTAACAGCTAGTAATTAGGATTCAGGCGTTGAGCGAATAATTATTCATTCAAATCAGAAATTATTCAATTTACTGTATCGTTACCTTAGCGAATAGTCATTCACTGAATGACTATTCTTATGGAGAATAATTACTTAACTTTTCACTTTGTACATTGATCAAAGAGGAATTCGCATAGCGAATAATTATTCACTCCATAGTGGATATTCTTAGTTGTGCGACATGAGATATTCATTCTTTGTCTCTCTGTCTTCTATCAGATGTTGCCGGGACTGAGACTGTTCTGCACACTGATGAACCCGCCGAACTGGTGGAGGCCGTCCAAGCAGATCCGTCGCCCAAGCGCCGGCGACTAATAAAGCCCGGTCATTTCCTGCGATCCCCTTTTGTGGTAGGTCCGGCGAATCCATTCTCCCTTACCGCAGAAGAGACCCAACTCGTTGATTATGCCTGGCTCCAGACTGCTCCAAATGGAAAGGAGCAAGGGTTTTTTCTTTAGGCGAATAATTATTCACTCCAGTTTTGTAAATTCGTGATCAATTATTCGAGCTTTAGGGGAATAATTATTCACTCCAGTTTTGTAAATTCGTGGTCAATTATTCGAGCATTCGAGCGAATAATTATTCACTCATGTTGTTTATTCAGTAATAACCATCTCGTTGCTTTGTGAAGGGCCGATATTTTGTTGAGGGACGGGATCCAGCAACTCAACAGAATAGAGGTTCGTGGCTGCCGGCCGATGCAAAATTTTTACTGCACGACTATTGACGCATATGCACACTATCTAAACCGCCAGCAGGCTTACAGTGGTGTGATGCGTAGATTTTGTTTCACAACCACAATAGGGGTATGCCATTGTATTTAATGGTTTGTATTTGGTGAGAATCTTTCGTGTGTTAATAAATTTTTTTCTTTTTCTTTCAAAAATGGGCTGAAGGCTGTCAGAACTCCGGCAGGGAGCCTTCGCCCGAAGAAATAGAGGTCGAGGTCGAGGGCATTTTATCCGGGCTTAATTACTTGCCCGGCGGTAGCGGATTTGACTCATCTGCCTGTGACTACGTGAGTGCGCTTTAAATTCAGAAGCGAATAGTTATTCACTCTGTGTTAAATAGTAGCCATTCACCGCAGAGTGAATAGTTATTCACTCTTGCATTCAGCCAATCTACTAAATTCAGAAGCGAATAGTTATTTACTCTCTGTTAAATAGTAGCCATTCACCGCAGAGTGAATAGTTATTCACTCTTGCATTCAGCCAATCTACTGAATTCAGAAGTGAATAGTTATTCACTCTGTGTTAAATAGTAGCCATTCACCGCATAGTGAATAGTTATTCACTCTTGCATTCAGCCAATCTACTGAATTTAGAAGCGAATAGTTATTCACTCTGTGTTAAATAGTAGCCATTCACTATTTGATGTCAATTATTTGACTAATTATTACGCCTTCTTGTGTGAATAATTAGTTATTCACTCTGTTGATCTTATTTGGTCGTGTAGTACTTCTTCCCCATAATCAGAGGGGACCACTTTTACTTGTACGCGATAGATGTGGGGACAAGCCGTTTCCTCTGCCTGAACAGCATACCTTGCCAATCAAATTTCCGCGAGACGCACTGATATTTCATATTTGTGCTTAATATAATGATCATTTTGAACTCAAATTTCTGTTGAATTTTAGTCTTCAAACACCATTTACACTCTCTTTCTCTCTTATTTGGTTTAGATGAGTTTATTGAAGATTTGGAGCACAATGAAGCAATGAAGGAAATTCTACATACATATAATGAAGAAAAAAAAAAGAAGAATGCAAAACAGGGCAGTGGGACAGAACAATCCAAGTGGGATTTTGACCTCCTTAGAGATTTTAAATGCAGATATGATCTTCTGGACAATTATAGAGGAGATTATGAAATTTCCATAATGGTAACATTTACATCAATCCGAATTCGTTTGGTCACCCTACATATAGTGCAAAATCAGTATTTCTGAATTTGGTTCCAGTTTTGACACATTGTGGTGTAATTACCATATCTGGAGTTCTAGATGTCCAAAGGAGGTGATTCAAAGCTCTGTAGAAACATAAGAGTATTATCTACAACTTTTATGAAGACAGGAAAACCTAGATCGTCCGATTTAATGCTCCTAATCACCAATAATCCAAACGGTACCGTTTTGGCAGAAACAGAATTTTCTGCAATTGTTGCTCTCTTTTTGTGAGGTATATATATACCCTTTTAGGGCATTTGAAGGGGGCGGCCGTCTAGGGTTCCAGAGAGGAGAAAAACAGAGAGAAAAACATCCAAAACCTCTCCCAAATCTTCAATCTTTGCAAGAGAAATCAAGAGAGAAGATCAAATCTTTGAAGAAGGAGAACATCAATCTTGAAGATTCAAGCTCAAGAACACAACTTTTCACAACCAAGTTGGAGAACTCCAAGCCTTGAAGAAGAGAAGATTTGAGCCATGAAAATGAGAAATTCTTACTCTTCTTTTATTGCTTTATGTTCTTTGAATTGTAATATGTTGATGAGCTAAATTCTTGAATACTTGGATGGTTATGAACCCTAGTTATTATCTATGTGAATGATTGGTTTTCTTGGTTGATTGAATTCCGAATTCTTGTGGATTGTTTGTGGGTTTGATTGTTTGAATTGACTCAGCTATTAATTGATTCATAATCTGGATTTTTTCACTTGGAATTGAGAAAGGAAGGGTGAAATAGACCATATACAAACAATGAGGATGATTTAGGTTACTAGAGATAGAAACCTCAAAATCTTCTTGGCAATTAGAGAAATCTAATTTGGAGGTTTGATTGCTTGAATTAATTCAGTTGTTGATTGGCTCATAATCTGGATTTTTCACTTGGAATTGAGAAAGGAAGGGTGAAATAGACCATACACAAACAATGGGGATGATTTAGATGACTAGAGATAGGAACCTTAACATCTTCTTGGTAATTAGAGAATCTAATTGGAAATTCACTAATGTAAATGCATTTTTAGGATGAATTGGTTAGGAAGAGATTTCAACCAATTAATCTAAAAGTAGAGGACTTTCATCTAGAGATAGAGTGAGTTCTAATTTAGGAATTTCATCAAACATAAGAAGGGGAATTCATTAACCAAGGGACTTTTCTATCACATAGGTAATTCTGAGGGGATTTTCCATTCAAGTATTATTCTCTCAATTGAAATTTTCTCTTGCAAGCTGAAATTTACATAAACTGAATTTTTCTGTTTAGGTTAGATTTTTATTCCTAGTTGTTATTTCAATCATTTTCACAAGCAAATTTGATAGACTAAACAATAGAGTAGAAAGTGAGTAATGGTAATTGATCATCCCCGTGGATACGACATTTAAATTACTTGTCATTATACTAATCAAAAGCGATAGGTGCACTTGCCTAGTGTTTTGTGTGAAAATTGTTAGAGATTGTGATAAAATTTAGTATAAGGGCATGCAAAACAACACAACAAGTTTTTGGCGCCGTTGCCAGGGAGTAATTGGTCAATATTAGGAAAGCTCAAACTCTATTGATTTAGTCATTTTACTTGTTAGTTTGTGTAATACTTGTTACTAGTGTTGGCATTTGTTTTCTTGTTTGTAATTTTGTTAGTTGTTGGTAAATTGAAGTCCTTAGTTTGTGTTTCTCTGTTTTTGTTTTTATTTGAGCTATTTTTCTATTTTTGTGTTGTTTTAGTGAAGAAAAAAACAAAAATTCCTTGCTTTAAACATTTACTTTTATTTGTGGTGAAGGTGTGAATTTGTTTTGGTTTATGATCTCAAGTGATTTGGAGGAATTGCCTCAACTTAATTCCCTAGTCTGAACAAATTTTTCATTGGGATCCAAGGGTATCAATCTTGAAGTAGTACTTGAGGGAGTTGAAATTGAAGGTGAAAATATTCAACAAGTGAACAATATGGCACACAATGGGAATGAAAGGCAAAGAACTATGGGAGATTATGCACGACCTTCTTTGTTAGGAACAGAGTCAAGCATTGCTCGGCCAAGAGTTGAAGCAAACAATTTTGAGATCAAGCCAAATATTATCCAAATGGTTCAACAATTGGTGCAATTCGATGGTTTGCCGGACGAAGACCCAAATGCTCACATTGCCAACTTCTTGGAAATATGTGATACTTTCAAGATTAACGGGGCTTCCGAAGATGCCATCCGCCTTCGGCTATTTCCATTTTCATTGAGGGATCGAGCCAAGTCATGGTTGAAGTCACTTCCATCGGGCTCTATTACTACATGGAGCGATCTTGCCGAGAAGTTTCTCGCTAAATACTTCCCTCCCAGCAAGGACAGCCAAGCTAAGGAATGATATCTTCTCTTTTCAACAAATGGAGAGTGAGAGCTTATATGATTCTTGGGAGAGGTGGAAGGAGCTATTGAGAAAAATGCCCACATCATGGTCTAGATTTGGGGCTGCAAATGCAAACATTCCATAGTGGGTTAAATTTCCCTTCCAAGCAACTTATTGATGCTTCATCGGGAGGAACTACAAATTTGAAGACACCGGAAGAGTTACATGATCTTATTGAAAATATTGCAATGAACAATTACCAATGGGGGAATCCTAGACCGAAAGCCAAGGCTAATGGAGTACACAATGTAGATATGATGATGGCTTTGGAGGCTAAGTTTGAAGCCCTAAACAAGAAGATCGAGAGCTTAAGTCGGTCACCTTCAATCTCCCAAGTGATGATGGCTTGTGACTTTTGCGGAGATGGTCACCCAAATCATGAATGCCAAATCATGGGAACTTCTAATACATCATCATCGGAGCATGTGGACTATCTTGGAGGAGGGAGGCAGCCCAACAATCCTTATAGCAATACTTATAATCCGGGGTGGCGGAATCATCCAAACTTTTCATGGAGTAATCAAGGACAACAAAGACCGCTACATCCTCCCGGTTTCCAATCTTTATCAAGCTCTCGACCCCAACCATCTCTTCCTTACGAACATCAACCTCCTCCACCTCCTCAACCACCGGTGAAGTCTAACCTTGAGGAATTAATGACAAAGTTTATTGCGGCAACTGAAAATCGGTTCCAAATTCAAGAAGCATCCCTAAGGAACCAAGAGGCTTCTATTCACAACTTGGAAAATCAAATAGGCCAATTGGCGAAACTTGTTTCGGAAAGGCAAGTTGGAACCCTCCCAAGTAATACCGAGCCAAATCCGAGAGAACATGCTAAAGCCATCACTTTGAGGAGTGGGAAGGAATTGGAGGTTCTAAAGCAAAAAGGAGCAAGAAACGAGAAAAAGGGAAGATGGAAGAACCATTGCATGTGGATGATGAAGAAAGGATTGAGAAGAAAGAAGCACAAAAGAAAAAGGAAATTCCAGAATACCAGCCAAAAATTCCATATCCTGCCCGACTTCAACAAGAGAAAAAGGACGAACAATTTGGTAAATTTCTTGAACTCTTTAAGCAATTGCATATCAACTTACCGTTTGTTGAAGCTCTTTCACAGATGCCAAGATATGCTAAATTCTTAAAGGAGATCCTTTCCAAGAAAAGAAAGCTAGAAGAGTTCTCAATGGTGACATTGAACGAGGAATGTTCAGCCATTCTTAAAAAAAAAAAACAAGTTACCCCAAAAGCTAAAGGATCCAGGGAGTTTCACTATCCCTTGCACTATTGGTAGTTTGTCAATTGGTAGAGCATTAGCAGATTTAGGAGCTAGCATTAATTTGTTGCCATATGACATGTTTAAAAAGTTAGGGTTGGGTGAACCTAAACCTACTAGGATGAGCATTCAATTGGCGAGATAGATCGGTTAAGTATCCTAGGGGAATTATTGAAGATGTGCTTGTGAAAGTTGATAAATTCATATTTCTGTTGATTTTGTGATACTTGACATGAATGAGGATATTGATGTGCCATTAATTTTAGGGAGACCTTTTCTAGCTACCGCTAAGGCTAATATAGATGTATGTGAAGGAAAATTGACCCTTAGGGTGGGAGAAGAAGAAGTTATTTTTAAAGTTCCTGAGGCTATGAAACATTCTTTTGATCATGATGATTCTTGTTATAGGATAGATGTTATTGGTAACATTGTCTTCGATTATGTGCAGGGAATTATTGATTGATGACCCTTTGAAAATATCTCTATTTCAAGGTGAAGAAATAAAGGAGAGCAGACATGAAGTTGACGAAATTATAGCACATTTGGAGTCATCCCCATTCACAACCAAAGGGATGATGTTTGAGAAGATTGAAAGGGAAAAAAGGGAGTAGAATGAAATCTTCCATTGAAGATCCCCCGAGTTGGAGCTGAAGAAGTTACCGGATCATTTGGAATATGTTTTCCTTGCAGATAATTCTAAACTTCCGGTGATCATTGCAAACAATTTGCAAAAAGAAAGCAGAAACAAGAGCTCATCAAAGTGTTAAAGAAGCATAAAAAAGGCAATGGCATGGAAAATCTCGACATCAATGGTATTAGTCCTTCATTTTGCACCCACAAAATAATGATGGAAGAAGACTTCAAGCCGATGGTGCAACCCCCAAAGAAGGTTAAATCCAAACATGAAGGAAGTGGTAAAAGCGGAGGTAATCAAGCTTCTTGATGCCGGTCTTATTTATCCTATCTCGGATAGTCCATGGGTTAGTCCCGTCCCAAGTAGTCCCCAAGAAAGGAGGGATGATCGTGGTACCCAATGAGAAAAATGAGTCGATTCCCATGAGGACCGTGACGGGATGGAGGGTATGTATCGATTACGAAAAGCTCAATGATGCCACTCGGAAGGATCATTTTCCACTACCTTTCATTGATCAAATGCTTGAGAGACTCATGGGTCACAGGGTATTATTGTTTTCTTGATGGTTTTTTCGGGGTATTTTCAAATTCCAATAGCCCCTGAGGATCAAGAGAAAACTACTTTTACTTGTCCTTATGGTACTTTTGCTTACCGCCGTATGCCATTTGGCCTTTGTAATGCTCCCTGCTACTTTTCAAAGATGCATGTTAGCTATTTTTGAAGGTCTAGTGGAGGATATTATGGAAGTCTTTATGGATGATTTCTCTGTCTTTGGTGATTCCTTTGAATGTTGTTTGAAAAAATCTTGAAAAGGTTTTTGCAAAGATGTGAAGAAACCAATTTAGTTTTGAATTGGGAGAAATGTCATTTTATGGTTAAAGAAGGTATTGTTTTGGGTCATAAGATTTCTAGTAAGGGCATAGAGGTTGATAAAGCCAAGATAGAAACCATAGAGAAATTACCACCACCAACTTCGGTGAAGGCAATTAGAAGTTTTCTTGGTCATGCTGGTTTCTATAGAAGGTTTATAAAGGATTTTTCTAAAATTTCCAAACCTCTCACAAATTTACTTGAAAAAGATGTGGCCTTTGTGTTTAATGAGAATTGCTTCTTTGCTTTCAATTTGTTGAAACAAAAACTGATAGAGTCTCCTATCTTGGTTGCCCCCGATTGGTCTCTTCCTTTTGAACTAATGTGTGATGCAAGTGATTTTGCAGTAGGAGCAGTACTTGGACAAAGGAGAGAAAGGTATTTTCAACCAATATACTATGCAAGCAAAACCTTAACGGAAGCACAAGAGAATTATACCACAATCGAGAAGGAGTTGCTTGCTATAGTTTTTGCTTTTGAAAAATTTCGTTCTTATCTCATTTTGTCTAAAGTTGTTGTTTATACTGACCATTCGGCACTCAAATATCTTCTTAACAAACATGATGCAAAGCCTAGACTAATTCGGTGGGTACTTTTGTTGCAGGAATTTGATTTGGAGATAAGGGGACGAAAAGGGAGCAGAAAATCTTGCTGCCGATCATCTATCACGATTGGAGAACCCACATTTGGAGCGATTGAATGAGGAAGACATCAATGATACATTCCCTGATGAGAGGTTATACTCGGTCGTAGGTCATAATGATCACACTCCTTGGTTTGCAGATTATGCTAACTATATTGTAGGTCGGATCTTACCGAAGAACTTGACTCCTCAACAAAAGAAGAAATTCTTTTCGGAGTTAAAGTACTATCTTTGGGAAGATCCATATCTATTTCGAATTTGTGCAGATCAAATCATAAGGAGATGTGTAGCATACCCTGAGAATATGGACATTTTGGAGCATTGCCATAAAGGTCCAGCCGGTGGTCATTATCAAGCTAATGGGACAGCCAGAAAGGTACTAGAATCGGGATTCTATTGGCCGACTTTGTTTAAGGATGCCCAAAGGTATGTTGAAAAGTGTGATAATTGCCAACGTACAGGTAATATCTCAAAAAGACATGAAATGCCTCTCTCTACATTTCAAGTTTGTGAAATATTTGACTGTTGGGGTATTGATTTCATGGGTCCTTTTCCAAACTCTTTTGGTAATACATATATTTTGGTCGCAGTTGATTATGTCTCTAGATGGGTCGAAGCCCAAGCTTTGCCCACAAATGATGCTAGAGTAGTTGTTAAATTCTTGAAGAAATTGTTTACTCGCTTTGGCATTCCTAGAGCTATAATAAGTGATAGGGGAACTCACTTTTGTAACCAACAACTTGAGAAAGTCTTGCATCGATTAGGTGTTACTCACAAGATGGCAACGCCGTATCATCCTCAAACTAGTGGTCAAGTAGAAGTTGTTAATAGAGAAATCAAAAGAATTTTGGAAAAGATTGTTGAGCATACTAGAAAGGATTGGAGTGTTAAGCTTGATGATGCTTTGTGGGCATATAGGACAGCATACAAGACTCCCATCGGGTCTACTCCATATAGATTGGTTTATGAAAAATCTTGTCATTTACCGGTGGAGGTTGAGCATAAAGCATATTGGGCTATCAAGTTGGTTAACTTTGATCTTAACATTGCAGGAAAGCAAAGAATGCTCCAAATCAACGAAATTGATGAATGGAGGAGAGAAGCCTATGATAATTCACTAATCTACAAGGAGAAGGTGAAGCAATGGCACGACAAACATGTGCTGCCAAACCGAGAATTTAAGGAAGGAGATCGAGTATTATTGTTCAATTCTCGGTTGAGGCTCTTTCCCGGAAAGCTCAAATCTAGATGGTCCGGACCGTTTGAAGTAAACAAGGTCTACCCTTATGGTGTAGTGGAGGTTGCACATCCAGATAAAGGAACATTTAAAGTTAACGGTCATCGACTCAAACTCTATCATAGCGGGGATCCTAAGGGACTTGAAAACGTTTCTTTAATCCTCCATGATCTGGATTCTTGGAAATAAAAAAAAAAAAAAAAAATAAAAAAAAAAGAGGAGAGCGAAGCTGGCCCCGGAGCTAGTGGTGGAGCAAGCGGTGCATGAACGCTACATCCAGGGGAGTTCTCTTTCTCTTTTTCTCATTCTCTTTCTTTATTTTCTTCTTATGTTTTTATGCTTGAATTCTAATTTTGTCCTTGTTTCCAACTTTCTCTTATGCATTTTTTGTTGTGTAGTATATAGAAGGTGCAGCTTTGTCGCTCATATGAGGTTTACCCAGCCTTCACGCATCTGAAACAACCCCTTTTTGTTAACCGTTTTTGTGTTTGGTTTTTGGAGTGCAATCTTTAAATTTCTATTTATAGTCTTTTGTGTATCTTTCTCCCAACATTGGGGACAATGTCGCCTTAAGTGTGGGGGAGTTGACTTTAGTATAGTTTATTTTTTATGAATTATGGATGAATTTTCTTGTTTTTTATTTTTCGGAATCATCAAGGTATTTCAAAACTTGCATGTTCAATCTTTTTTCAGAGAGTAGTTATACAATCATTCTAAATGTCTTAACTAGTACCTTAAACTTGATTAACTAAGCACCCCCTCGTATTCTTTGCTTGTATAAAATTCATCTTTTAAGCACATTTTCCTTTGCTTTTGTTGCACTCGATTATGGAGTTGAATCTTGCATTATTGGCCTTAGAATTTAACAAAATTTTTTGTCCTAGAACCCGCATTCACTTGCCTTGAGGCGAAATGAATAGAGTAACCTTAGTTTGATCTTGAAATGAGGGTAATAGGCCTTCTTTGTCCCGATTGAGCCTTTCTAGCCACCGCTCTTTATTTTATCCATAGTACTCTTTCTTGAAGCCTTCGTGCATAAATTTTTCCAATCTATGTTCTAAATTTTTCCTTCTTTCAAATTTTAAGCTCCACTCTTTATATTTAACCCTTCTTTACGAGAGCTAAATTCATTGTTTACCCTTAAGTTAGCAAAGAGTATTGTGGAAATTGAAACAATGGGTGGAATAGAAGATGATAGGAAAAAATAGGCTTTATGAAGAGAGAGAGAGGGGGAAAGAGAGGGTGAGATGACCTTATATGATCGGGAATTGGATTACACCTCAATCAAGAAAAAAGAAGAAAAAAAACACATTGTTATATATTTGTCTATTATCGAGAAGGCTTCTTACATTTCTTGATGCCTTCAAGATGTATAAATTTTTTCATTGTTATTTTTGTGAATTTTGTCATGATTGAGGTTAAATTTATGGGTTGACAAAGATGGTGATGATGGACAAGTTGTGGGTTGAAGCATAATGTGTGCAAATGGTTGAATTCAAAGTGAGGGGATTTTGTAGAGAATGGGAGTTTGTGGTTGAATGTAGGGGAATGGTGATATTCTTTGTGGCTAATAAGGGTTATTAATTTTGTTTTATGTCTCATTCCTTTCTCTTTAGCTCTCATTTCTTTGACTTTGAATTCCTTATCTTTTGTTTGGCACCCTAAACTTTCCCCCGAGCCAAATATTACAAGCATAAAAGTCCTACCTAATCAAGGTTAAATTTTAGTTACCGTATTAGTGGAGAGGTTTTGTGAATGCCGAGCTTATGGGGCATTATGCTTTGTTGATACGAATTCCTTGGCCAATAATATGACATTCCCCTCTTATAATTATTGAGCATTTGCATTGGTTGGACACACACATACATACTAATTCTTACTTGCTTTATAAGACAAGGGGGTGATTGTTTAATCTTTGTGATGGGTATTTGGGACGACGTTTAGATTGTTTGTGTAGACATGCTCCAAATTTTCTTAAAGAAGTAATGTTGTCTCTATGCTGCCTCCCTTTGAAATGCTTCAAAACACTCTTTTATTTCTTGTGGTTTATTGTTCAAATTTCTTAGTTGTTTTGTAGTATTGCTTGGGGACAAGCAATGTCTAAGTGTGGGGAGTTTGATATTTCATATTTGTGCTTAATATAATGATCATTTTGAACTCAAATTTCTGTTGAATTTTAGTCTTCAAACACCATTTACACTCTCTTTCTCTCTTATTTGGTTTAGATGAGTTTATTGAAGATTTGGAGCACAATGAAGCAATGAAGGAAATTCTACATACATATAATGAAGAAAAAAAAAGAAGAATGCAAAAAGCAGAGCAGTGGGACGGAACAATCCAAGTGGGATTTTGACCTCCTTAGAGATTTTAAATGCAGATATGATCTTCTGGACAATTATAGAGGAGATTATGAAATTTCCATAATGGTAACATTTACATCAATCCGAATTCGTTTGGTCACCCTACATATAGTGCAAAATCAGTATTTCTGAATTTGGTTCCAGTTTTGACACATTGTGGTGTAATTACCATATCTGGAGTTATAGATGTCCAAAGGAGGTGATTCAAAGCTCTGTAGAAACATAAGAGTATTATCTACAACTTTTATGAAGACAGGAAAACCTAGATCGTCCGATTTAATGCTCCTAATCACCAATAATCCAAACGGTACCGTTTTGGCAGAAACAGAATTTTCTGCAATTGTTGCTCTCTTTTTGTGAGGTATATATATACCCTTTTAGGGCATTTGAAGGGGGCGGCCGTCTAGGGTTCCAGAGAGGAGAAAAAACAGAGAGAAAAACATCCAAAACCTCTCCCAAATCTTCAATCTTTGCAAGAGAAATCAAGAGAGAAGATCAAATCTTTGAAGAAGGAGAACATCAATCTTGAAGATTCAAGCTCAAGAACACAACTTTTCACAACCAAGTTGGAGAACTCCAAGCCTTGAAGAAGAGAAGATTTGAGCCATGAAAATGAGAAATTCTTACTCTTCTTTTATTGCTTTATGTTCTTTGAATTGTAATATGTTGATGAGCTAAATTCTTGAATACTTGGATGGTTATGAACCCTAGTTATTATCTATGTGAATGATTGGTTTTCTTGGTTGATTGAATTCCGAATTCTTGTGGATTGTTTGTGGGTTTGATTGTTTGAATTGACTCAGCTATTAATTGATTCATAATCTGGATTTTTTTCACTTGGAATTGAGAAAGGAAGGGTGAAATAGACCATATACAAACAATGAGGATGATTTAGGTTACTAGAGATAGAAACCTCAAAATCTTCTTGGCAATTAGAGAAATCTAATTTGGAGGTTTGATTGCTTGAATTAATTCAGTTGTTGATTGGCTCATAATCTGGATTTTTCACTTGGAATTGAGAAAGGAAGGGTGAAATAGACCATACACAAACAATGGGGATGATTTAGATGACTAGAGATAGGAACCTTAACATCTTCTTGGTAATTAGAGAATCTAATTGGAAATTCACTAATGTAAATGCATTTTTAGGATGAATTGGTTAGGAAGAGATTTCAACCAATTAATCTAAAAGTAGAGGACTTTCATCTAGAGATAGAGTGAGTTCTAATTTAGGAATTTCATCAAACATAAGAAGGGGAATTCATTAACCAAGGGACTTTTCTATCACATAGGTAATTCTAGGGGGATTTTCCATTCAAGTATTATTCTCTCAATTGAAATTTTCTCTTGCAAGCTGAAATTTACATAAACTGAATTTTTCTGTTTAGGTTAGATTTTTATTCCTAGTTGTTATTTCAATCATTTTCACAAGCAAATTTGATAGACTAAACAATAGAGTAGAAAGTGAGTAATGGTAATTGATCATCCCCGTGGATACGACATTTAAATTACTTGTCATTATACTAATCAAAACGATAGGTGCACTTGCCTAGTGTTTTGTGTGAAAATTGTTAGAGATTGTGATAAAATTTAGTATAAGGGCATGCAAAACAACACAACACGCACCAACAGCTTGGTAAACTAGTGCTCACATATTTCACCACGTGGTACAGTATATGGGGAAGACGGGAAGTTGATTGGCAGAAGTTCATTTGGGATATCCCTGTAGTTCCAGTTCAACCTGACATAAGCAGTTGCGGTGTTTTTTTGTACTGGACAATGGAGTCATGGGCTGGTCACTTACCGCAGGAGTGTTATGCTACCTGGGTGAGACCATAAAATATCAACGCCGGGCGAAGATAGATTGTGGCGCGGCTGCTGGGTCAGGAGGAGAATGAATTACTTGAGGATATCCGGAAAGCATCTGATACATGGAGGCGGTTGTGAATAGTTATTGTTGGTTGTTAGTTAGTTAGGATTCAATGTTCAAAAACATTTACTATACATAAACTTTGACTTTAAATGGCTAAGTTTTTATTTTATTAACTCTATGATGAATAAATATTCACCAAATAGAATATCGTTTATATGGCTAGGGTAACATCGACGTAGTTATTAGATTCAGACACTCCATTTCGCATTCTTTTGAACAAGGCCTTTCTCTTCTGCCGCAACTGCTCTTGGATACTCCTGAGCCTTTTCTGCGATCTATTTGGGTTATTTCTGGGTTTGATGGCCTTGCCAAGCACACGGCCGTCCTCGCATCTGGGTTGATGTTGTGGATCTAACATGTCAACAAAGAATAAAATTATTAGTCACTCCGACAAACAGAAATTAAAAAATCATAGAGTGAATAATTATTCTCTATTACAAGCTGAAACGTAAAGAATCCAAGAGCGAATAATTATTCACTCTTACAGTCGGTACTGAAAAGAATCCAAGATCGAATAATTATTTACTCTTACAGTCGGTACTGAAAAGAACCCAAGAGCGAATAATTATTCACTCTTACAGTCGGTACTGAAAAGAATCCAAGAGCGAATAATTATTCACTCTTACAGTCGGTACTGAAAAGAATCCAAGAGCGAATAATTATTCATCCAGCCAATCGTGCAAGAAAAAATTCTAATAGAGTAACTGGCCTTTTGCTGAGGAGACTTCCGTCTTTTCGGAAGGTGATGCGCAAGGACCAGATGAGAGGAGTAATTTAGATCGTTTGCATAAATCATCCATTGCCCGATCAACAGCATTGTATGCGTTGTCCTCCATGCGATTTGACGGTTGCCAACAAAACCATCTTAGATGTCAGTAACTGGTAACGTTCACCGTACTCAGAGGGGTTCTTTTCGCCAAGGCTGGATGGAAGGTCTAGCTGATTCTTTGCGTTTCTTGTCCATCTTTTAATTAGGTAATGGTCTGGAATCGACTTGAACTTTTGGTTGCCCAAAGAGCCAAGAACGTCCATAACCTTTAATACATGGCGGCAGAGTAGACCCAAGGTTTCATACTGCACTTTGACGGCTACACTTGAGAATGGCATGGTCAGAATCCGAGTCATTAACGAGAACAATCCTCACATCAACTTTATTTCCATCAGTAAGTGTCTTATACACAATGTACGCCGACATACAATCCTCATTCTTCTCGGTACATGGCTCCATCAAATACTCGAAAGTCCGCTGGTATTGTTCATGGAACATTGCAAAAAGGTTAGGAGTATAAACCTCAGCTGCACTCCGCGCTAGGGCGCTGTAGGAGAATTGGTTATTCGGTAACTTGTATCGAGCTTGAAAATCATTTATCTTCTCAGTATGCCTCCTGTGTTCAACCATCCGGTTGAAATGGGTGAAAAACTGAACGAGGTTGTGATCTACTTGCAGGAAGTGTCTGATTACACTGTTGCACGACTCACTCAACTGCATTGACAGCATGCCCGCTGTGAAATGCTGTCTAACCCAAACAGCTGACCACTGTACTCGAAAATTGTGAATCCTCTCTAGCCATCTATGGGGTCCGTTCGGAAAGCATTCAGCAATCATCTTTGCCCAAACAAAGTCAAAATCGGGTTCGTCTTCTACGTTGTACATTAAATAAAAAAAATAATCTGCAAAGTCTGATGTGTATAGTTGGGCCAAATTCTTTTGTGCATTCTGCTTTATGTGCCAGGTGCAAAGAGCATGGAACGTTGTAGGGAGTGCAATTTTGATGGCGGCAGACCATAGCGAGATCCCGATCCAGTAAATATAGTAGCAGGTGCTTTGCCTGACATGCATCTAAGGAATGACTTGAACAACCACTCAAACGATTCTATTGTCTCATCATATAATAGGGCCGCCCCGAAGATGCAACTTTGATGGTGATGGTTGAAACCAACAAAGAGAGCTGGGCAGAGTCAAGGATAAATTATGCAGAGTGAATAATTATTCACTTCATATGGCATGACGGGAAAAATTTTAGAGTGAATAATTATTCGCTCTTAGTGGATCATGCACCATGAAGCGAATATTTATTCGCTTCATGGATTCTCCTCGGAGTGAATAGTCATTCACTTCATAGTGCATGAGCATGAAACTTTCAGAGTGAATAATTATTCACTTCACAGTGCATGATATTCGCTTCAGAGCGAATATTTATTCACATCATATTGCATGACTATGAAACTTTTAAAGCGAATAATTATTCACTTCATCTTGCATGACCAGGGAACTTTTAGAGTGAATAATTATTCGCTTCATGTGCATGATCATTCTCTAAGAGTGAATAATTATGCGCTTCAGCCAAACACCATTTTTTCCATAAAAATAACCGGACATGTAAGAGCGGGTATGTTACCAACGGGTCTATAATTTTTATTTGTTTTGTATGTTGTATCAAATGTGATGGAATCCCCGAAGAAGTTGTAGTCCATCTTCATTCTTCCGTCAGCCCAAAATATATTTGCAATCACCTCCTCGCTGTCGACCTCAATGTCGTAGTAAAAAGAGGGATTGCGATATGCTTCTCCGCGAAAATGTTCCTGCAACGCTGTGGCTTCCCCAAGCCTCATAGCCTTCTGTCTTCGCCTTGTAAGATGGTTCTTGAGGTCCGAGGAAAGAAAACCCAGGCATTGCTTGCCGCCAGCTGCCATTGACATCACTTCGTATGAAGACCTCAATCGGATTCCAGCATCTTCATTCAATTCAGCTACAACTCCCTGAACTGCACTCACTCTGCGATTCGACCTTAGCATATAGGAAAACTCTTTTGGGTGTAGATCGTGGTTATGGTCTGTAACCCAACCTGTAATAACGTATACACCTCGAGTCTGATCCAGTCCCATTTTGATGTTTACCGGACATCCAGTTCTCTCCTCGCTTCTTCTGCGCAGAAGCAAAGGTGTAGCTTCAACGTGGCTAACTGGTGTTTTCTCATTCTTGGGGTCTAGTTTGCTGCCCTTCCTAAATCCTTCTTTGTTACACACATACTTCATGTACTGAACTATCGAGGTCTTGATTTTATGTTTCTTCTCGTAGTTTATTCGTGTGGCAAACCCCACGCGGTGAGCATATTCGGTGTAAAATTCACGAGCCTCCTCTACTGTTCTGAACTCCCGTTTCTTGAGTTCTTCAACGTTGTCTGGAAAACATGCACCAAATAATTATTCATTTGCTTGTGAACGAGTATACATCATGTAAGAATGAATAATTATTCAGCGTATTTGCTTTACCGATGGGGAGAGGGAGAGCCAGTTGATGTTCAACGACTGATTCCACGAGAATCTCATTCCCAGTACGTTGTGATTCAGACTGAGCATCATTCATTTCCTTCTTTTTGGCCATGCAAGAGAAAATAAGAAAACATAACCAACTTATTTAATGCATCTAAGAAAACAAAGAAAATACCTGTACTGAATCCATCCGAAATGCAGGATTTCTTCAAGAGATAAGCGTTCTTGGCTTTAAGAGAGGAGAAATAACACCGGAGAAAGATGAAAATGGAAGAATGGCAGCCCAAAATGGAAGATTATTTAATGCATCCAAGAAACTGAATCCATTCGAAATGCAGGATTTCTTCAAGAGATGAGCGTTCTTGGCTTTAAGAGAGGAGAAATAACACCGGAGAAAGATGAAAATGGAAGAATGGCAGCCCAGAATGGAAGAGATGGGATATTTAGGCGAGAGTTGGTAGAAACCGTGACATGACATTTGTCCTTCTTGATCTGATAGTTTTAGGAGGGACTTGAAAAATAAATTTGGCTCCAAAATACCCCTGGTCTCTCACAGCCATCGGATCAAAAATTTCTGATCTAATGGCTGTGGAGGGCATCCCGCACATGCTGAAAAAAGGGGTGCTCAGCATATTAACTTATTCGGATGAGCAGCTATTGAATTTCCTACAGAATCTTGTGTACTTGTGTGAACTTGAGAAACTGAGTTTATATTGCAGCGTGGAAATTGTTGAAATGTTCAGCCACCAAGGTTGAAGCTGCCATGGTTGAATAAAGAAAAGCTACCAATTTTGAAGGTAGAAAAAAATTCACCGGCAGCTATCATTCTTGAATTTTAACCACCAACCACCTACATTTCTACTGTAAATAGAAGCCTTCCCTTGATGAGTTGTGTACCTTAGAATTCCCAGAGAGAAATTAATCCCTTGAGAGTGGATATTTTGAGAGTTTTTGTAAATTCTATTTTGTTAATATAGAAAGGAAGTTTTCTCTTATTTTTGTGTGTTTATAAAGCTTATTCGATCCTGAGTATTTTTATCACAACAAGTGGTATCAGAGCTCAGGTTTTAAGCTTACCGAAAGTGCCACCGGAAAAATTCTGGAATTTTCAACTTGCCCAAATCGTGATGTTGAGCATACCATTGGATTCCTTGTGCCAAGAGGAGCACAACGCAATTTACAAAAGTTAAAACGGAGGTCCAGAGAGATCACAAGAGCAAAACAAAGTTTAGCTCTATTTCTGTAATTTCTGCAAATTTTCTGCAGAATCTGCTCATGAAGAAGACGCTGACTCAATGCCCAGTCAGCTGCCCAATCAGCGCCCAGGCAGCTGCCCAGTCATCGTCTATTCAACTGCCACATCATCATACACGTCATCGGCCAGTCAGCGTCCGATCATCTACCACGTCATTGCCCAATCACCGCCACATCATCGCCTAGTCACTGCCACATCATCGTACAGTCACTGCCATGTGGTAGAATTAGAAAATTTTGGTATATTTTTTAAAATTACACTTTGATATCAAAAGTGTTTTGAAATTAATATTTTGCTACTAAAGTTTTCTGAAATTACAAAATTATTCCAAAGCTGTTTTTGACCAACGAAGAGTCAAATCTACCTTTTTTGACTGTTCCGGACTCAACGGTAAGGTCTGTTTTTGGGTTGGGTAATTCAACTCTGTTATTAAATGAGAATGGAAGAATTATCTAGAACAATGATTAAACTTACGACAAATCATTGCACATTGTGAAAACCACAGATGGAAGATCTTCTCAGCTATAAAGACCTCTATGATCCCATTGAATTGAAGGGTGTCAAGCCTGATGAATCTAAGGAGACAGATTAGAAGAAGATGAATCGAAAATCTATTGGTTAAATCTGACAATGGATTGACAATAGTGTCTTCCACCACGTTGCACAGGAGACAGAGGCATATGCTCTTTGGAGGAAGCTCGAATATATGTATCAGGCCAAAACTGCTCGGAATAAGGCCCTATTGATGAGGCGACTAGTAAACTTGAAGCTCAAGGATGGAACTTCAGTTGCCGAGCACAGTAGTAAGTTTCAAAACCTGATAAATCAATTATCCTCTGTTAAGATGCCACTTGCAGATGAGATTCAGGCACTCCTTCTACTTAGTTCTCTACTAGATAGTTGGGAAACACTTGTGGTTTTCCTTAGCAATTTGGCCCCAGATGGCAAAATTACCATGCCTATGGTGCAAGATGCCTTGTTCAATAAAGAGGCCAGAAGAATGGATATGAGCACGGATCAGACCCATGCTCTTGTATCGGAGAACCGAGGAAGACAACTTGGGAATCAACAACGAGGAGGTAGAGGCAGATGCAGAAGCAGATGCAAAAGTAGAGGCAGATCCACTGATGGCAAGAAACCGGCTTACACATGCCATCATTGTAGCATTGAGGGTCACATGAAAATGAACTGCTACAAATGGCTCGAGGAATAAGGTAAAAGTAGTTCTGAGTCGAAGAACAATGGTGGAGAAACGCTATTCATCGTTCCTAGAGACGTAGCATTTTGTTCTACTCTTGACGATACATGTCTTCATGTTTCAAGAGAAGATTCAGAATGGGTGGTAGATACTGCTGCATCCTACCACGTGACTCCCCACAAGGACTACTTCACAACATACCAAAGTGAAGACTTTGGAACTGTGAAGATGAGAAATTCCACTTCCTCACGAATTGTAGGAATTGGTGATATCCAGATCAAGACAAACATTGGGAGCACCATTACACTAAAGGATGTTCGACATGTACCTGATCTTCGACTTAATCTTCTTTCAGGTATTGCTCTTGACAAACAGGGATATGATAACCATTTCAGCAAGGGCAAATGGAAGTTGTCAAATGGCGCTTTGATAGTCGCTCGAGGACACATTTACGGTACATTGTACAAAACTCACGTGAAGATCTATACAGGAAGTCTCAATATTGTAGAGAAGGAGAATTCTCAGAATTTGTGGCATGAGAGACTTGGCCACATCAGTCAGAAAGGGTTATCTTCTCTCGATGAGAAAAAACTTATCAATATTGACAAGGATGCTACCATTAATCCTTGTAGTCATTGCTTGTTTGGTAAGTAACATCTAATCTCCTTTAATATTTCCTCAACAAGAAAATCAGAGTTGCTTGATCTAGTGCATTATGATGTTTGCGGTCCCATGGAGGTTGATTCATTAGGAGGTAATAAATATTTCCTATCTTTTATTGATGATACTTCTCGAAAAGTATGGGTGTATTTCCTTAGATCGAATGACCAGGTTCTGGACTACTTCAAGCAGTTTCATGCCATGGTGGAGCATGAAACAGGAAAGAAATTGAAGTGTCTTCGATCAGATAATGGGAGTATACTTCCAGGATGTTCAAAGCCTACTGCAAGAGTTATGGCATTAGACATGAGAAGATAGTTCCCCACACCCCACAACATAATGGTGTAGAGTCAAAAGCATGATGATCAAGGCAAAGCTACCAAAGCCATTTTGGGGAGAAACAGTAAGGGTTGCATGCTACTTAATCAATAGATCGCCATCAGTACCACTCAATTTTAAAGTTCCGGAGAAACTGTGGTCTGGATAGGATCCAACATACTCACACTTGAGAGTATTTGGATGTTTGGCGTATGCACATATATCCAGCGAGCTCAGACAGAAGCTTGATGGAATGACTACTCCATGTATTTTCATTGGCTATGGAGATGAAGAGTTTGGATACATGTTATGGAATCCAAAGGAGAGGAAAGTGATCAGAAGCAGGGATGTCGTGTTTTATGAAAACCAGACAAGAGAAGATATTGAAAAGCCTACAATATCTCAAGAGTCAAGTGTTGACACTCAATTCTCAGATGAATGACTGGTACCATCGGCAATCAATACTGATGCAATGCTAGAAGACATGCCAGAAGTAGATGAAGAAGAGGAAGAAGAGGGTGTTGAGTAGGGGGAGACTCAACCCACATCTCTAGAAGTTTTAAAACTATCACAAGGCCAAGATGATGGTGAATCTTCTCAAACCATTCCAAATGTTCGAAGATCTGAACGATGACGGATTCCTTCTACGAGATATTCAGATTCTGAATATCTTTTGCTCACTGAAGATGGAGAACCGGAGAGTTTCCAAGAAGCAACATCTCATAAGGACAAAGAAAAATGGCTGCTTGCAATGCAGGAAGAGATGGAATCTCTGCATAAAAATCAAACTTATGAGATCGTTAAACTTCCAGCAGGGAGGAAGGCATTGCGCAATAAATGGGTGTTCAAGTTGAAGAAAGATGGCAACGGGAAGGTGGTAAAATACGAAGCTCAATTGGTGGTCAAAGGATTCCAGCAGAAGAAATGAATTGACTTTGATGAGATTTTCTTACCAGTTGTCAAAATGACATCCATTAGAGTTATACTTGGTTTGGTTGCAAGTATGAACCTGAAGCTTGAACAAATGGACGTGAAGACAGCTTTTCTTCACGGAGATCTAAAAGAAGAAATCTATATGTAGCAGTCGGAAGGATTTGAGGTTCCAGGTGATAAACTCGTTTGCAAGCTTAAGAAAAGCTTGTACGGATTGAAACAGGCACCAAGACAGTGGTATGAAAAGTTTGACTCTTGCATGGTAAGACAAGGGTATAAGAAGACTGCTGCAAATGAGTGTGTGTATATCCAAAGATTTCCAGACGGGAACTTCATTGCTCTTTTACTTTATGTAGACGACATGTTGATCGTGGGACAAGACGCAATGAAGATCAATCAGCTGAAGAAAGAGTTGTCTAAGTTATTCGACATGAAAGACTTAGGACCGGCTCGACAGATTTTAAGAATGCACATTGTTCGAGATAGAAACAATCGAAGGTTATGGCTATCTCAAGAGAAGTACATTGAACGAGTGCTCGAAAGGTTCAGTATGAACAATGCCAAACCTGTTAGTATTCCACTTGCAAATCATTTCAAATTGGATAAAAGTGCATGTCCCTCATCCAAGGAAGAGATTGGAGAGATGTCATCAGTACCATATTCTTTAGCCGTTGGAAGTCTAATGTATGCAATGTTGTGTACAAGGCCCGATATTGCTCACGCAGTGGGAGTAGTAAGTCGTTTTCTCTCCAACCCTGGGAAGAAGCATTGGGAGACAATAAAATGGATTTTCAGGTACCTCAAAGGTACTACCAAAATGAATATTTGTTTTGGGAGAGTTGATTCAATCTTGAAGGGCTATACAGATGCAGATATGGCTGGTGAACTTGATGGGAGCAAGTGCACATCAGGTTTTCTATATACTTTTACAGGGGGAGCTGTCTCATGGCAGTCAAGATTGCAGAAGTGTGTTGTTTTATCCACAACAGAAGCTGAGTATATCGCAGTCTCAGAAGCTGGCAAAGAGATGTTGTGGTTAAAGCGTTTTCTTCAAGAACTTGGGATTAAGCAAGCTGATTACAAGGTATATTGTGATAGTCAGAGTGCTCTGGATTTGAGCAAGAACTCCATATACCATTCCCACACGAAACATATTGATATTCGCTATCATTGGATACGTGAAGTGATTGAGAAACAACTATTGAGATTAGTGAAGATCAACACGAAGAAAAATGCAGCAGACATATTTACAAAAGTGGTTACACGAGATAAGTTAGAGCTATGCAGAGACATAGCTGGAATTGCTGTTAGATGAAACTTGTTTCAGATATGGTTGGAGGGAGAGAATTGTTGAAATGTCCAGCCATCAAGGTTGAAGCTGCCATGGTTGAATAAAGAAAAACCACCAATTTTGAAGGTAGAAACAAATCCACCGGCAGCCATCATTCTTGAATTTTAACCACCAACCACCTACCTCATTTCTGCTATAAATAGAAACCTTCCCTTGATGAGTTGTGTACCTTAGAATTCCCAGAGAGGAATTAATCCTTTGAGAGTGGATATTTTGAGAGTTTTTATAAATTCTATTTTGTTAATATAGAAAGGAAATTTTCTCTCATTTTTGTGTGTTGATATAGCTTATTCGATCCTGAGTATTTTTATCACAACAGAAATTGATAAACCACGACGAATCCCTTGCTGGGATATCTTTCTATCGAGTCTTAAGCAATTGACTCTAAGAGGTAGCCATCTTGCATGGACGGAAATGAATACTCTTGCTCTTTTACCAAACCTTCAGGTTCTCAAACTAAAAAAGAATGCGTTCATAGGGCCAGTGTGGGAACAACTTTGTTTGTAGGGATTCCCTCAATTGAAATTTATGTTGCTTGAATCATTAGATCTTGTGCATTGGGAAGCAAGCAGTCATCACTTCTCAAAACTTGAATACCTAGTCCTCAAGAACTGCATCTTCCTAGATGAAATTCCTCATGGTATTGGGGATATAGATATGCTGCAGTTGATTGAGTTGGATAACTGCAATTTTTCTTCTATTGTGTCTACTAAAAGGATTCAGAAAGAACAGCTAAGCAAAGGGAATGATAACATCAGTTTTCGTATTGGGCAAACCCTTCACGAGGTCTTGTTTCTTGCTCTAATTGGTTAGTGTTGTTCTTCTTCTTTTGTTAAGATAGATACGCGTAATGAGTTGTCTTATGTGCCAAATGTTCTTTATTGCTTTCTTCAACTATTTCTTGCCCCAAGGCCTTCTTTTTCTTCCTTGTTCTGAATAAATTTGTTGTCCATTAGGAAATTTCTAAAGAGTATGAATATTCCATATGGGTACCAAACAATTGAAGAAAGAAGTGATAGGAACAACATTTTGCATTTATGTTGTATCTGCTTCTATTTTCCTTGTTAATTGTTTTAATCATATCAGGCTTACCCATAGGGGTTTTCAAACGGTTTTTTGGTTCGATTTCGGTGTTACAGTTCGATTCAGTTCAAACTGAAATTCATACAAGAACGCATTATGGTAATGAGTTCTCGTATTTATTTTTTAAAAATAAATATGAGAACGCATCAAGACATATCAACATAACCTCTCAACTCAAAATTTTCAAACCTAACAAATATTCAAATACTGACTCAACTGTAAAACTGTCAGAACCAATAACGTGGTCATCAAGAGTCAAGTCTCGCTATCTTGTAGTCAATACTAGCCATGCAGTAGAAAGAACATGCTATTTCACAAACTACCTTATGTATTCCAAATAAAAAACCAGGCTACAAAGTTCTGCGGTACTTTCAACTTGCATCTAGTGACCAATCTCAATATTAAGTCCTTCTTAACTCTTTGTTAGATGATCGCATATACAAACAAATAAACATAGTAGTAATTGGGCAGAGCCCTCCATGACATACTATACTCCCTTTCAAGTAGATTCACAATCTAAAGATATTAATACAAAAGCTCTACTTCTAATACATTTCATTAAGTCTCATTTCTTTTTGTTTTTGTTTTTTTTGGGGGGGTTTATGAATTTATTGTTTCAATTTTGCTTTATTTTTACTTGTTTATTGTTTAGAATTCTCTTAGATCCGTATATTGATAGCGAATCTTGTTTTATGACTTTCGTAGATGAGTCGGTTGGTGGTACAAATTATCTTGTTACTGGTCCTCACTCCTCAAGCAAATATCATCCATACCAACTATTTTCAATAACAAGAACCTTATATTGAGAAGATGTTAAAGAATACCTTCTTTAGCATGCTCTAAGGAAATAATACCAGCAAGGGCAGTATATTAGGATATGAGCCTTGAAAGGTTTCCCAACAATCAGGTAAACTATTAAATATTAAAAGTCCCAAAATTTCATCATCGCATTTAATTCTCACAAGTAACCAATTATCAACAACACCCTGAAAATCATTCACATGATCCATAATAGGACTTCATGCGTCGCTCCTAAAGTTGATCATCCGCTTTAGTAGAAACACCTTGTTATTCCCAAGTTTAGCAAAATACATATTTTAAATTTTATTTCACAATACTTTGACATGTGTTCCATTTGCATTATGGTCACTCCATTTGACATTTGTTCCATTTGTTCCATCTTCAATCCATTATTTGATATTCATAAATGTTAAATGAAAGACGATTTTACTGGTATAAGATAATTTTTTATAATTTTATACTTAAATATTTTTATTTTATTTCTTAAAAATATCAATACTCTAGTGTGCCAAATTTTGGCACGCGACTAATAATGGGGCACAACACCCCAAGAATAATATAGCACCGAGTTTAGGCGTCACACAAAAATGGCTTTGGTGCCACTTACAAATGTGGGGTGCCCACTATGGGCACCATGCCAAAGTAGCATGTCCGACCCTTTTTTATTTTTTTAAAATTAATCTTTATTTGTTTTTTTAATATTATTTGTTTTAAAATACATATTATATTATTTATTTTATTTATTTAAGAATTTTAGTTGAATATTCTTAATTTTTAATTCTTAATTTGATTTTTTTGCTTTCACCTTTATTTTTCTTTATATAGTAAATCCTAAAGAACATATTTAATGGACTGCCAAGTTTGTTATTAGTGTTGTATTCGAATATGAATAAGCTAAGTATTGAGTTTTAAAGTTCATTTCGTGTAATATTTGAACACAGTTGAGTTCATTCGATCATAATTTCAAGCTTGAGATCATTCATTTACATATTCGTAAAGTTTAAAATTCGTTCGTGTCAATTTTTTTGAATTATTTGAATAACTCTAATAATATTCAAGTTGTTTGAATAAACCAATTGAATATAAATAATACTAAAAATAATAAATATTAAATTAAAATATTGTATAAATATATGATATAAAATAAACATTATATAAAATAAATAATAAATTTATGTATATTCGATGTAACATCCCGTCCTATAACAATTTTTGTGTATTTATTATGTGATAGAATATGTAATTTTTAATAATTATAAATTCAATAATTTAATTTTTCTAATATATTTTGAGTCTTTCTAAAAAAAGAGAATAATATGTGGAATCATCATGAAGTGACACTTGGCCACTTGAATTGATGATTCAACTTGTTTTCAGGCGAGGATCGATTGCACCCCAATCCATGTCTATATATATATTTATTTGTTTTGTTTGCTAGCTTTTCAATTCTTTTTTCCTTCCTTTCTTTTCTCTTCTTCTTCTTTGCTCTTGGGTTCTTCATTTTTTTTTCCTCTTGGTTTGAATTCACTTGGCAATTAACGTACGAATTCCTTTCATTTTTTTCAATTTGAAAGTTTCCTTATTTGCTTTATAATTTCTTTAGATATATAGTATAAATTGTTTATTTAGTAAAAGTTGTTTATTTTATTTTATTTTTTTATATATATAGTATAAATTGTTATAGTATAAAAATTTATATGTTTTAGAATTTGCAATAGATTGGATATTTGTGATATTTGATAGTTGAGAAAATTTGATATTCGTGATATTTGTGAGATTTTATTAAATATATAAACATTTGAATAGATTTGATATTTGTAAAATTTGTGATATTTGATATTTGAGAAAATTTTAAAAAGTTAATATTTGTAAAATTTTATTAAATACATAATATATTTGAAGATATACTAAAAGTACTATTTTATTAGGTTATTATAATACTGATAAAAATATTATTGTTGTATAATTTATAAAATATATAAAAATAAGATCATGATATATTTTTATTTTAGATTATTTTATTATTTTATTAGAATAATGATAGATAATTATTTTATTATGATTTATATATAAAAATAAAATCATAATAAATTTGATTATATTTTGACTTTAAGTATAGATATATATATTTGTAGACTATCCGACAAGTATGCGTTTTATTTAGGCCTATATTTATGCCTAGAGTAGTATAGAAAGCTACATCCGATAAATTAGAATTTATTATTTTTTTAAAAAAAATGATTAACGTTTAGTCATTTGAATTTGTAAAAAAATTCGCACACTTTTATAGGCAGCGAGTAGCCTATATATCTATAGATATAGCGATTAGGTGAGTTTACAATTCCCAAACTCACTATATTTTTAGTGTTATCAAAATTTACTATTCACAAGTGGAAATATATTATTTTGAGGATTTCTTTTGCCACTTGTTTTAAAAAACTTGCATTTACATATTTAGACTGGCGGGTGGTTATTATTTTGAAGCTATGTTGAAATTGGATTTGATTATTAATTTGGCATCATTTGGATGGCTACTTGAATGGCTACTTGAATGGCCTCTATGTTTGAAAAAGTGCATAAAAAACTCCGTCCTAACTAGATATGATTTAGATATGATCTGAGCCTGAAGCGTCAGTGGATTGCACTTACATGGCTAGTCCCTCGTACTAGGGCCTCTTCCACTGGTGTGGAACACACAAACTGTGTATTGTAGATCCACTTGAAAAGGGACGTAGTATGTTAGGGAGGGCGTGACACAACTGATATTGAGTTTATCTGTCTGCGCTCACCTAACAGTGAGTCAGGAGGGGCTCAATATTAAGGTTGATCACCAAGGTTGGACTGGTAGGTGCCCCGAATCCTTAACTTGGTTTCTGTCTGGGGAGGCATAAGGTAGTCTGTAAATCGAATAGTCGTACTGATGTATGGCTGATATTGACTACGGGATGCCGAAATTTGTTTCCTAATGATCCCGTTATTGGTTTCGGTAGATTTACCGTTGAGCCATCATTAGATTGTTTGTCATGTTTGAGAAATTGGATTGATGTGCTATGCTGATGTGTCTTGATCCACTCAGACTTTCTAGCTAGGCTCAACCTTCACCATCAGTTTGTGCATGTCTATTTAAAATAAAAAGAATATTTAATTACATGCAAAGAATTTGTACACTACCATGCACGGGTATTTATCCATATCATTTAAATCACAAACACACACGTAAACTCACTGGGTTTTTTGGCTTATGCCTATTTTCAATATCTATTTCAGATAGATCATACCCGGAGATCTAGCAGTGAGTTTTATGTTGACTATAGTTTTAACTCGAAGAAGATCTTTTGCTATGTATAAGTACTTTTGAAATATACTGTATCTTTTGTTCTCTTTCGTTAGTTTTAGAAAGAGAAAAGAGTGTATCAAGGATCTACTTTTATATATAAAAACTTCCGCTGTTGTTTCTGTTTATTATATTATTTTATATGTTTAGTTTTTATTTCTTCTCCGGACACTAGTACATGTACATATCAATACCGGGAGGCACGCTGGTACCTTATTAAGTGTGCGAATTTCTTATAAATTCAAATGACTAAACCTTAGTCAAAATTTTTAAAAAAAATGATAAATTCTTATTTATCAGATGCAGCTTTCTAGACTACTCTATACATAAATTTAGGCCTAAAAAAATTATATACTTATCGGCTAGTCTATATATATATATATATATACTTAGAGCCAATATATAATCAAATATATTCTGATTTTATTTTTATATATAAATCATAATAAAATAATTATTTATCATTATTATAATAAAATAATAAAATAATACAAAATACAAATATATCTTGATCTTATTTTTATATATTTATAAATTATATTACAATAATTTTTTATCACTATTATAATAACCTAATAAAATAGTACTTTTAGTATATCTTCAAATATATTATGTATTTAATAAAATTTTACAAAATCACAAATATTAAATGTCTTAAATTTTCTCAAATATCAAATATCACAAATTTTACAAATATCAAATCTATTTAAATATTTATATATTTAATAAAATCTCACAAATATCATGAATATCAATTTTTTTCAAATATCAAATATCACAAATATCCAATCTATTGCAAATTCTAAAACATATAGATTTTTATACTATAACAATTTATACTATATATATAAAAAAACAAAATAAACAACTTTTACTAAATAACAATTTACACTATATATCTAAAGAAATTATAAAACAAACAAGGAAACTTTCAAATCGAAGAAAATGAAAGGAATTCGTACCTTAATTGCAAAGTGAATTCAAACCAAGAGGAAAAAAAATGAGCAACCCGAGAGCAAAGAAGAAGAAGAGAAAAGAAAGGAAGGAAGGAAGGAAAGAAGAATGGAAAGGCTAGCAAACAAAACAAACAAATATATATATAGACATGGATTGCGGTGCAATCAGTCACTGCCTGAAAACAAGTTGAATCATCAATTCAAGTGGCCAAGCGTCACTTGATGGTGATTCCACATTTTATTTTATTTTTTTTATAGAAAGACTCAAAATATATTAAAAAATTTAAACTGTCAAATTTAATGTTACCAAAAATTAAATATTCTATCACACAATAAATACACAAAAATTGCTATCGGACGAGATATTACATTCGAGATTCAAAATTTTTTTATGAATATATTCGCATTTGTTCGATTAATAAATAAATTACATTTGATATTCAAGCTTGAATAAAATATTAACTAAATAAATAATAATCAAATAGGAACAAACTTTATTCACAAAATTTCGACACATCACCCTCGGTTGTTCCTTTGCTTTTCCTTCATCTGCATTTTTTGTTTCGTTGTTTCGCTTTTTTTTATGTGCAGAGATTTATTTTTTAGTAAATTATGCAAGTTCAAATTTTTTAATGTATAATTTAAGTAAGTATTGTGTATATTGTGTGTGTGAAAGGTTGCTTTGAATTTTTTTTGTTTATGTAATTTTTTTTGAGTATTGTTTAGTTTTTATTATTGCTTGAAATTTTTGATTTTTAGCCAGTATATTATTTTTCATTTTTAGTAAATCTTGATTAGCATAATATGAGACTTATTCTGTTAAAATAAATTATTATTTAAATGTTGATATGCTCTACAAATAATAGAAAATATAGTAGTATACATTATCAAAAAATATATTTACAATCTACCTGTTCGAAAAGCACGCAGTGTGGAGATTGATCTATATGTAGTTTTTTTTTACTATACGTAATGCGAAAATTTTCATTATTTATTATTCATTTTTAATAATTCTTAAGTTTCTTTGAAACTTTTGAAATACTAAAACTCATATATGTCAATAATAACTACGTTTTTTCGCAAATAAAGTTTAATTATCAAATGATATCTAATTTTACATCTTTTCACATGTAACTTCAAAATCAGCCTCAAAATAGTCGATTTTGAAGATGAAATACCAATCTGTGTCACTTGCACCAAAAATCAACATAATTTGAGCACAATTTTTGCCAATTTTGGGCAAAAATTGTGCTGGGCAGAAATTGTGCTCAAATTACGTCTATTTTTGGCGAAAACTGTGTGCAATTTCCTCCAATTTTTGGCAAAAATTATCCATAATTTTTGCCACAAATTGACGAAATTGCGCACAATTTTCGCCACAAATCGACGAAAATTGTGCTCAATTTTTGTAAAAAATTGGTAAAAATTAGGTGCAATTAAAAAATCACATGAGCTGTCTCAAAATTGGCAATTAATTATTTGAATGAGTAATATAGGTTATGCTAATAGAAATAAATTTAAAAACAATATTCTTAACATTAATTTTGTAATTAAAAAAAGAATACTTATATGATTTGAATAATTATTTTTGCATTCTATTAGTATAACCTATTTACCCATTCAAATAATTGATTGCCAATTTTGAGGCAGCCATGTAATTTTTTAATTGCACCCAATTTTAACAAATTTCGGGCAAAAATTGGGGAAACTTGCACACAATTTTTGCCAAAATCAGCGAAAATTGTGTGCAACCAATTTTCACCAACTTTGGGCAGAAATTGTGCTCAAATTGGCCACTTGTTGACGCAAGTGATATAGATTGGTATTTCGTCTTCAAAATTGATTGTTTTGAGACCGATTTTGAAGTTTTTTATATGTAAAAAGTTGTAAAATTAGATATTGTTTGATAAATTAAATATTATTTAAAATTAATTATTATTGACAGATCTGAATTTTAGTATTTCAAAAGCTTCAGAAAAATTTAAGAATTCTTAAAATAAATAGTGAATAATAAAATTTTTTCACAATACATATAGTTAAAAAAATTGTATATAGTATCCCCCTTATGATTTGGTGTTATAGCCTCCTATAACACCAAATTAAATGGCGTTATGGCCATTCGCGAAATTTTCTCCTAAAACCAAACCTTTTTATAAATTAAATTAATCTAAATATAATCAATTAGGTTACACAACACTTACTTAATTTAGAAATTAAAAAAATTAAACTGATAGAATTCACTGAAAAATAAACCTTTGTACAAAAAAAATAGAAATAACGAAACAAAAAATGCAGATGAAAAAAAAAGCAAAGGAACAACCAAGATCGGATAAGAAAAAAGAAAGAAAACAGAATTGCAGAACAAAGGAAAAGAAAAAGGCAAGAAACCAACATCTATAACTATAATGCCAAACGGTTTGGCGTTATAGCCAAAAACGAAACATTCTCCCAACTCAGGGCTTTTACTAAATTTGGTCCTTTGTTCAAAAAAGGATAGTGAAATGGACCGAAATGTGAAAGTAGTGGAGGAAATTGGACATAACGCAATAGGTGATGGCGTTATATCTAATATAACGCCGCTCACGATGGCGTTATACCAGGAATTCGTCAGTAAGATGAATTTGTCCTTTGCGTATAACGCCATCAGATATGGCGTTATACACTAAGACGAATTCGTCCTTTAGTGTATAATACCATCACGTATGGCGTTATACACTTCGTCCTTAGTGTATAACCCCATCACGGATGGCGTTATACACTAGGAAGAATTCATCCTTTAGTGTATAACGCCATTAGAGATGGCGTTATACACCAGTATAACGCCTACTTAGATGGCGTTATACACTAAGACGGGTTGTTTTGTCGCTAGTGTATAACGCATTCTCTAAAGGCGTTATATTGCCTTGTGAACCAATTATTATGTCCTTTCAATTATTGAATTCGCCGTCATATCCTCTTGAACTCCTCTATATAAAGACCTGGGAGAAGAACAATCGATTGCAACCTACTCATTCTACTTATCTTTGTCAATGAGGATTTATTTTTCTTTCGTAACTTATTCTTCGACCATTTATTCTCTTTCTATCACTTATTCTCGTTGTACTATTTAATTTCCTTGTATAAATTATTCTGCTTCGATTACCAATTCTGTAATATTCTCAGAGCTTCAGTTACGGAATTTCGCTAATACAATGGCTCTTTCAAATCCCATTAGAATATTTTTATTCTGGGATATTGAAATCCAAAACGATGATCACGGAGCATATTTCCCAAGAGCAGCACAAAAAAGTTGGATCCTTAGACGCAAGGTGTCCTACAACGAGTTAGTGCAAAAGATATGCGGCATTAGAAACATGGACCCAGCTTTATGGTGTATTCGTATGATTCTACGATGGTCATATTTTTTACTAGAATTTAATCAAGTTTTTCTACAGTTCCATTAGCCTGGATGATGAAGATCAAATGGATCTACTGTGCGATATCCAACCAGAGTTTGGTCGTGCTGGTCTGCACATTCTTATAAATTTTCGACCGATCCAAGTTCAAGAACAAGAACACAGAGAAATTATTGGTCATGCAATGATGCGGTCCAACTGGATGATTGGAATGATTCAATGTTTGAACTTAGACGAGGCATGCGATTTAGGGACAAGGAAGATGTTGTATACGCAGTTCGGAAGTGGTCCATTCGGATGGGTCGTGAGTTCAAGGTTGTGAGGAGTAAGCCAGACCAAGGGACAACTTGTTGCTCACATTCAACCGATGAGAATATCTGTTCGTGGTATATACGTATCATTAAAAAAGTCACGCATTGTATGTGGCAGATAACTATACACAATGCAGAACATACTTGCTTGGTACAAGTGATGGATAACAATCACCAGAACATGTCAAGTCACTACATCGGCAGACACATTATCCATCTTATAAAGGTTGACCCGGAAACACTTGTCAAATGCATTATAGAGGGGGTTCAAGTCTTATTTCACATTGGATACACTTACAAGAAAGGATGGTATGCCCGAAAAGCTGCAATCGGACTGTTATTTGGAGATTAGGACTCAACTTTTACTCTTCTTCCACGGTACATACAAGCAATACAAGATAGTAACCCGAGCACTATTGTTCGTTGGTTGCACCATCGTTCAAGCACACCCGCACAGTTAGTATTTAATTTCTTATTTTGGGCATTTGAACATTCAGTATCAGGTTTTAAGCACTGTCGGCCGGTTATATCTGTTGATGGAATACACTTGAGAGGTGTTTATAAGGGAGTGTTGTTAATTGAAAGCGGATGGGATGCCAATAATCATGCTTACCCTCTAGCATTTGCGATTATTGACGAGGAGTCTTCAGTAAGTTAGAATTGGGTCCTCGGTCTTCTCCCGAAATGTGTGGTTCAGACCCGTCCCCTTTGCTTGTATTCCGTCAGCCAACAGCAGCAATGGCAACCTCCTTACGCTCAGTAGAAATTTTGCCTGCGTCAATTTAGAGCAAATTTTAATTTAAAATTTAAGAACAAAGAGCTTAAAAGTTTGATGTGGCAGGCAGGAACGGCTATCAAAGTTTCAAAGTTCAATTACTTGATGAACGAAATTAAAAGAAGGCGAGTGGAGGCATTCAACTGGCTTGTCGCAATTCCTTTGGAGAAATGGACCATGGTACATGACGGTGGCTATCGGTACGGAATTATAACTACAAACTTATCAGAGTCGTTGAATAGTGTCTTGAAGAAGTCAAGGGCATTGCCGCTGAAAGCACTTGTCGAGATTATTTTTCACAAGATGGTTGAATACTTCAACCAATATAGGGAAGAGGCTCAAAGTGGTAGACACCCATTCCCCAGACGGATTTGGAATAAGTTTGTTGTGAATGAAAGAAAATCCAGAACACACGGAGTTGTTCAATATAATGCGCAAATAGGCCTGTACAGTGTGCAGTCAGCACTAAGGGGCGATGGTAGAGGTAACCATGTTTACACAGTCCACATGGGAGAGAGAACATGCAGCTGTGGAAAATGGCACATATACGGGCAATCTTGTTCGTATGCCCTGGCGGTTTGTAAGAAGAAAGGCTAGAATGGTGCAGAATTTGTATTGGCTATATACTCAAAGGAATTGTACAAGAAGACTTATTATTCCAGCTTCTACGTGGTCGCAAGCGAAAATTTGTGGCGAGATACACCATTTCATTTGTCTTTTTATCTTTCTAATATGAAGAACACTCGAAGCTGACTTAGATTGTCAAGGTTCCATTCAGACATGGATTATCGTAACCCAGACTCACCACCGAGATGTAGTCACTGCCATCACCATGGACATAACTGAAGAAATTGTCCTGCTTTTTATCCGGCTAACGCAAGTACGAGTTAGTTTTGTCTTGGCTTATAGTTTGCTACCATTGGGTTTAAATAAGATGTTATGCTTTCGTAATTATGTATTGCTACTAGTTTCATTGCTACTAGTTTCAAATAAAATGTTAAGCCGATATGTTAAGTATGTATTGCTACTAGTTTTATATAAAAAGAAAAGCCGATGACATAAGTATGTACTGCTACAAGGTTTAAATAAAATGTTACGATTTCTTAATTAATTACGTACTCTGACAGCAAAGTTATACGAGAATTGATCACATATGGCCAAAATTACTTGAAACTGGCTAAAAAAATGTTGTTACGACTCTACTGCCAATCAGATGGTATGTAAACGTTACAGCCAAAATGTGCGCGTCGACTACCGTAGCTACATATCTGGCGTCATATCTAGCATCGACCGCAGTGCCCGACGGACTAGCAACATCGGTGATCGAATCTACGAAGCTAGGATAATAATCTGCCATAGCGTCTCTAGTGTAAGGCTCATGTTTGGAGGAAGGTGATTGGGAGCTGTGTCCTCAAAAAAAGCAGCTGGGTCATCGGGAGGATCAACTTCGGCATCGGTGGGATAAGTACCGACCTCGGGGGGGTCTACTCCGGCAGCTGCAATTGGCTGCCTTGGCCGCTGATAGTTCACGCGGCCGAGCGCCCCGGGATCCGATTTCGAGGCAGTCGCCTAGAAGGTGGGATAGTCGTATCTCTACCACAGTGTATAGCCCCACATCTAATGACATCTTCAACTGCTGCCAGGCCTCTACCGCACAGGTCTATTATAAGCTGGAATACAGATCGCGAATGAGGAGAAGCAGATGACATGGCATCGGCTGCTATATTAATACACTATTGCAGTGTCGCACTCTAATAACATTAGAAACTTAAACTAATTAGTTATTTCTACAATTAAAACTTTTAATAATTAACTAAAAAATAAATCAAGGCATATTACAAAGCTAGCCAGGACTGTAAAAGTAGAGCCGGTGGCATGACACCCATTAACAACTATCTGGCGGTGCACGGGATTCCAGACTAATAACCGCGTCCGGGCAGGATATCACTCTACGTTGTCCGGTCGGGCGATGCTGATGCGGGCTACGGCTATACCGTCCACAACATAGTCTCTGCGATCGGCTCAAATACTGATCAATGACGCATGAGTTATACGCCAGTCACGTCCACTGGTGTCACGAGTCCCATAACGATGTAAGTCTCGGCGAGTATCGCACGCAAGCGGTATAAACTGCTCCAGTCCGAACTGCCTCATTACCAGTCGGGGTAAATGCCACTCTATGATCTCAAAATAAACTAATGGGACCTTAGCCGGCCAAATATCATCAGCTGAGAAAGATATGGCAGTATATGGCAACCACGTAAACTGCAGATAAAATGCATATAACATGATCAACGGTATAATTAATCAATGACCAGCGATAACCGTATGTTGCATGCGGAGGGATAGGTACACGGGGATGAAGTCTAGCAAGTCGCAATAGTGGGATCCTCTCCCATGCTCACAGCTGCATAAGGGTAACAGGTCAATGGATCTCCCGGGCATCACTGAGCGAGGTGTCACATAGATACATATATAAGTACCTGAGTACTCCATTGCCCCAACTATATGACCCGGCAGCGTCCAAATCCTCTAGAAGCCGCAAATAACGTAATGGTATCTAGTTATTTGAATGATCAGAGAATAAATGACCTCCCATGAGCATAAGTAGTAGGCCCCGCTCCAATCGTACACAATCATGCTCCGATGGATGGTTACCCACTAGTCTCATAATAAATGCCTCAAGAGGCTCCTTCCGCAATTTGTGCCTTACAATGTCAGATGGCATAACCCTAAATCCAAGCAATCTATCCATCATCTCAATCCATTAAGATTTGGATTACCAATGAGTGTACGGAGGACTAATCACAGGATTACCGTCGATCGGCAATCCCCACAATATCGCTACGTCCTGTAATGTAATAGTAGTCTCACCACACATCAAATGAAAAGTGTGCGTCTCCGGATGCCAACGCTCGATCAACGCCGTGATAAGTGCGTGATCTATAGACTTGAACCGGACACGAGCAAGCCCTCCAACCCCCACTCTATCTATTAGCTCGTGAACTCTAATTGGAGCCACCCCATATGCATCATAAAAAATACGATCAAAGCAGCATACTCTCAAAGGTTCCTCTAAAGTCTTCCTATAGCCCTCCCATACCAATGTTGATCGATGCTCCGACTATCTAATCAGCAAACTCGAATCTACCGGACCGAGGTGAGCAACTGCAGGAACTCTACTGGTATCCATCTACAAGTCTGTCCAATCAGTGTCCCTCAAATTGATAGGCATCAATATTATCGAACTTCTAACTAAATAATTCTAAATATTTTTTTTATCGAGCGAAATTAAATTTTTCATTTATTTGTAGGGCATATCATTATCTATTTAATAAATTAATTTCAAATGAAAAATATTGACATTATATAAAATAATAACTATATCTCATAACATTATAATTAACAGCAACAAAAAATATTCTAATTATTCGTTCCCTCAGATTAATTAAAAAACGTAAATAATATAATTATAATATATCACATGCTTTACATAATAACAAAAATAAATAATAAAAAATAAATAATTTTGTGATAACTATTACACACAATATACTCAAAATTAAACTACTCAAATATAAAAAATTTAAATTTTATAATACTAATTCAAAATATATCAAGAAATTATTCATTCTCTCACATTAATTAAAACAACATAAACAACATAATTTTAATATAACACATACTTTACATAATAATAAAAATAAATACTAAAAAATAAATAATTTAGTAATGACTATTACACACAATATACTCAAAAGTAACCGACTCAAACATAAAAATTTTAAATTTTATAACACTACTCCAAAATAAATAAATAATTTTTCCATTTACCCTACTCAAAAAATAAAAACCCAAACACACCCACAAACAAGCCGTCTGCAACATGCAAAAAAAAAAAACAAAAAAATTCAAAGGCAGGGCACAAGAAATAGCCGACGAACAGAAGAAATAAGAAGAAAAAAAAAGCAAAGCCGGCGGAGAAACCAACTCCAGCCGGCAAGAGACAGGTAAAAAAAAGAAAATGCAGTGGGAAGCAATGAAAGGGAAGGTTACCTCCTGCTGCTGCTGCGGTGCTCTCGCTCGCTGGAGAAGGAGAATAGAATTGCAGTGAAAAGGGAGTGAAAATGACCGGTGTGGTGGTGAGTGGGTGAAGAATGAGTGGTTGGAGAGGGTTTAAAATATCGGTGCAATAATAGTGGTATAACGCCAGGTGGAATGGCGTTATACTATGGTATAACGCCGTTGTTGATGGCGTTATACCTGCAGTATAACGCCACTCCAAATGGCGTTATATCAAAACTAATAATGCTATTTGGAGTGGTGTTATACTGGACATAACGCCAAACTCGAGCTTTTTATGTCAGCGGACGCAAATTCGAGCTTTGTAACTGTATAACACTGTATCAATATTGTCAACTTGTATAAGATCTCAACTATATAAAGGCATCCCTAAACCTTAGTCACTCACAATCTCTCCTTCTCTTTCTCCGTTTTCTTCTTCTTATCATCCCACAGAACCTTTAATATTTTAGTTACTGAATTTTTCTAACTCAATGGCTCTCCCAAACCAATTAGAATATTTTTATTCTGGGATACCGAAATTCAGCACGATAATAACGGAGCATACTTTCCTGGAGTAGCACAAAAAAGTTGGATCCTTAGGCGCAAAGTCTCCTATAATAAGCTGGTGCAAAAAATATGTGGCATTAGAAATATGGACCCGGGTTCGTGGTATATTCGTATGGTTCTATGGTGGCCATATTTTTCCCCCGAATTCAATCAAGTGTTCTACAGCGCTATTGCCTTGGATGATGAAGATCAAATGGATCTAGTATGGGATATTCAACAAGATTTTGGTCGAGCTGGTGTGTATATTCTTAGGGATTTTCAACCGGTGCAAGTTCAAGATCACCAGTATGGGGAAATTGGTGCCAACACGGATAGAGATTTTGACAGGTATGAATCTGTTGACTATCCCTATAGCCCTCCCATACTAATGCTGACCGATGCTCTGACTGTCTAACCAGTAAACTCGGATCTACCGATCCAGGATGAACAACTACGGGAACTCTACTAGCGTCCATTCACAATTATTCTATTCAATATCTTTTAAATTTATTTAGCAAAATTATATATTTTATATATTTATATAACATGTTATTAATGAATTAGAAATTAATATCAACTAAATATTATTAATATTATATTAAATAATAACTGTGCCTCACATTTTTTAACTTTCATAAATAAAAAATTATTTATAATACGTAAAACACTTTCTTTAAATAATAATAATAAAATAGTAATAAAATTTTAAAAATAATTTATTACTTATTATTATCTAATTAGGATATTAGTGTTAATTAAAAATATTAATATTATATTAAATAATATTTATGTATAAATAACAAAAATATGCTATGCATTAGATAAAATAAATAAATAAATATGAAAATAATTGGCTATGCATAAAATAAAAAAAAGCAAAAATAGAATAACAGAAATTATAAATTTTATCTACTAACAAAAACAATTAAAATTGTAAAAACAGTCAAAACCCTAAACCTAAATAAAATAAGAAAACAAATTAAAAGGGGTGGGGAGGGAAGGTAAAGAGAGGCGGCGGCAGCAAGCACAGGGATGGGGAGGGAAGGAGCAGCAAAACCGGGGGAAGCATAAACTGGAAGAGAGAGCAGCAAAAGGAAAATGACTTGGGAGAGAGAGAAGGAAAACTTGGGGGAAAGAAATTGACTTGCGGTTGCTGTCGCCGGTGGAAAGAAACTCGTCGGCGCGGAGATGGGGCTTGCAGTGGGGGAGGGGGGGTTACGTTTAAACTGAATCTGCGCTGGAGGGGAGAAGGCGATGGCGTTATAGGAATCCTATAACGCTATCACAGATGGCGTTATAGAAGTGATGGCGTTATAGAAAAGGTTATAACGCCATCAGAGATGGCATTATAGAGGGGACATAACGTCATCCCTTTTGGCGTTATGTCTATTATAGTATAACCCCACCCTTTTCCAGTCCACCTTAGTCCTTTCTTTCAGAAACGGACCAAACTAGGTAAAAACCCCCACTGCAACTCATGTTCTCGGTCACTCATCAGTTGATTCTTCGGTGAAGTCTGAAACATTTTCTGTGAGAGAGCATTTTGGAGAATTTGAAGCCTGGGAATATTTACTTGACAAGGTGTTTGCACGGGGGAGGTGTCCACCTAATAAAGTAGCCGTTATCGGGAAGCAAATTGAAAAAAATTGCCAAGGAGTACGAAGAGTACTTGATGAAGCTACTGAGCTTCTCTCCCAGACCAACATGTCATTTAAGAGTGGAAAAAGATTGAGAAGAGAATTGGTTACGGTTTCCCAAGATTTTTGCCAGAAAAAACGTTCTACATTTTTTATGATATGCTTCAACTTTCAGTAGAAGTTGACTGCCCCATGATCGATGTAAAAAAGAAAAAGAGAATGCTGTGGTGGGCCTAGACGATGATCTGATCAAAATCAAGCATCAACTCACAGGATAGTCAAGTCACCTGGAAATCATACCACTTGTTCGTATGGGGGACATGTTGGGTAATGGAGTTTTATGTTTCTTATTGACTAAGTTAGAAACTCTAGTTAGTCTCTATAAATATAACACCTTGTACTTGAAATTCCTTACGAGTGTGAGAGGCAGAAAGCAATAGAAAAATTTTGGTTGCAGCTCGTGGATGTAGGTCACATCAACCGAAGCACGTAAATCCTTATGTCTCGTGTTCTTTACTTTTCTGCAGTATAGATTGTGCGTGTGTGCTAATACCCTAATCCCTAACAACTAGTATCAGAGCTTCAGCCGCCGCCGCTAGGGTTTCTATAGAATAGCCGCCGCCGCCATCGTTACAATCCGTCGCCAAGCTTTCCGCCAGCAGTTTCAGCTGCTGTAGCCGTCACTAAGGTGTGTTCGTAACCGAGAGTTCCAACAGACTCAGATCAGAAATTCAGTTTTACTGAGTGTCTTGTAAACGAGAACAGTAGGTCAAGGTCCTTGGTAATGTTCAGTAGAACAGTCGTTAAGTTCAGGCTCGTGCCATTACTGTGTCTGTTCACTGTTTTCGATCCTAGTTATTTTTTCGTTTTAGTTGTTCGAGATGGCAGAAGACGGGAAGGTTCAGATCAAAAAATTTGATGGTAAAGATTTTGGTTGGTGAAAAATGAAAATAAAGGATTTGCTGATTCAGAAGGACTTTGATTTGGCATTAGGAGAAAAACCAGAAAAGATGACACCGGCTGAGTGGGAGACTTTGGATAAGAAGGCCAAGGCTTTTATTAGACTGACGTTGACAAAGGATGTTGCGTTCAACATTCTGAAGGAAATCTCAGTGAATGGTATCATGGAGACGCTGTCTAATATGTACAAAAAGCCATCGGCAGCTAATAAGTTTTTCTTGATTCGAGAGCTGGTGAACACAAGGATGAAAGAAGGAAATTAAGTATCAGTGCACATCAACAATATGAACTTGATTTTGTCCAGACTTGGGGTCGGTCGATATAAAATTCGAGGATGAGGTTCAGGCTTTACTATTGATATCTTCATTGCCAGATATCTGGTCTGGAACAGTTACAGCGATTACTAGTTCCACCAGCAAGCTCACTTATGATGGGATTCAGGATATAATTCTGGACGAAGACGTCAGACGAAGAAGTTTAGGTGAATCATTTAGTGAATTGTTGAATGTTGGCAGAGGAAGAAGGAATAACAGAGGTAGTTGGAGCGGGAACAAAAAAAAGAGTTAGTCTATGGCTCAGAATGATGTGACCTGTTGGAGATGTAAAGCGGTGGGGCACTTTAGAAATCAGTGTCCTAATGAAAAGAAAGAACCGAACTATGCAGAAGACTACACAGAAGATGATGTCTTGATCTGCAGTATAGAGAGCATGGTGGATTCCTGGGTCATGGATTCTGGTGCTTCATTTCATGCTACCCACAATAATGAAGCATTGCAGAATCTGAAAGAATGAGACTTTAGTAAGGTAAGACTGGCGAATGATGTTGTTCTTGAAGTTACGGACATGAGTGATATAGATTTGGTTACTTCAGTCGGTTCATGGACTTTGAAGGATGTCAGGGTGATTTCAAATTTGAAGAGAAGGTTAATTTCTGTCGGGCAGTTGGATGAACAGGGACATGAGGTTAAGTTCGGGAACAGGCAGTGGAAAGTTGTTAAGGGAAATCTAGTCATGGCTCGAGGAAGAAAGAAATGTTCGCTGTACATGGTCAGTTTACCATATGAGGGAGAGACCAACTCAGTTCAAAAGTAAAACAAAGTCCGGTTCACAGAGTCTCATGGGCAGAAAAAGGTTTGCTTTGTAAGTGAGAAACCGAAAGCCAAAGTGAAGATTCACAGTGAATGTGCGTGGAAGAGTTCAGTTAAACCAATTAGAGGATTTCGTGACAATGGGAGCACGGGTAGTGCTTCAGTTTCAGTTCTCAGACGACAGTGGGTTAAAAGAACAAATATTTCAGCTGATAAAGTCTCTCCGGGGGATAAAGAACAAATAGGTGCATTTGAATTAGTATTCAACGAAAAAATTTTACTTCTCTCTTATTTTTTATTTTAAATTTTACTTTCTTTATATAAATAATTTATTTTTACAATTCTTAATACAACTTAATTACAAAAAATATGATCTTAAAGTACTCTTCCAACATTTTGTTTGTCTACTATTTATAAATTTAATACAAAATTTTTATTTTATGTTAAATATTTTTTATAAATAATTTATTCTTAAAAAATGAATATGGAGGGTGGTTGCTACACTGTTTTCTTCTTCCTTTTCTCTTGTTCTCTCTCTCTCACACACACAGAAACACGCAGTAGATTTGCCATCGATGAGAGGGATACGAGTAGCAGATTCTCAGAGGTGGAAGATGGCAGAAGAGAAGGGCTTCTTTGCTATTGGTTGCTTCTTAAGTCTCTGTTCACCGAGAAGAGTTTAGGGGAAGCCTTCAAAAAGGAAGGATTCTTTTCTTTTTTCTTTTAAAAAAAATTCAAAGGGATCAGATTTCATTGAATCAAAAGGTCTGTACATCACAAAACAGGGCAAAATCTAAGGCCAACTCGGCGCGAAAACTAGCATACAACTTTCCTAGTTTTCGCCACATCAGAATTGATATTCACACTAGATTCTATAAAAGGGCGGTTTCATCATTTATCAGCTAATATTTATCCCTTTTTTAGGTTGAATTTAACACAATTTCAAACACAACTTTTTCTTTTTTAAAGAAAAAAATCTTGATTTCCTCATTTTTTCACATTCTTAAAACAAAATTTCTCAAATAAAAAAACATTGTAAAAATTTCGTGGAGTTATTGAACCAATTCCAGAATCTTTGGTTGGAGTAACTTTTCAAAACAAGAAAGAACAAAGAAAATAGCATCTGCCTGTTGTTAACGTAACATGAAGAATATGTGTAAAAAGACAGCAATTTGGTGGACTGAGTATCTGATCCCGTAAATTGGAAGGGCTACTATTGACAACTAGCAACTAGTACTTCTCTTTTTAATCCTCATCTTTCATGGTGTCTTCTCGATAAAATATTACTTTTTTTTGAAAAGACAGTAAAATATATTCAAGTCTTATAGTATGAAAATGAGATTGAAAAACAAAGGTGTCTTTTAATGGTTCACGGGGTATTTAGATTGGATTTTTAATAGAGTTAAATTGTATTAAAAATTATAAAAATAAATTATTTGTGAAAAGAGAAATGTGATTTAAAATAAAAAATAAAAAATAAAAAAATACGTAGAAAGCTAATTCAAGGCCTTACCTTTCCCAAAAAATTACAAAAAAAAAAAAGAAAAAAAAGTAAAGGTTACTAATGCTGTTGGCCCAAACGTAAAATACTTGTAATTCTCCGTTTCCATGTCATTGAAAGCCCAGCTCATTCTAGCCCAATCAGGGTAAGGTGTTTGTATTTCTCTTGTCCACCGAGCTCCACCTTCTTAATTGGGCAAACCACTTCCGTTAACGAGGCTTGCAACTAATTAGACCTTTCACCAAGGATATCAATTTAGCTGTTGGGTCCGATTTCGACGTCTTTCAATAACTGAAACAGAAGCGTTTTTGCTCCTATTTGGCCGAAATTCTAAATTTTGAATAAGTAACCCCCTTTTTTTAAAAAAAAAAAATCCTTCATTTTCCCTATATTGTTCTCCAATCAAACATAGACGTACAAACAGGAAGCCAGTCCAGGTATGCCGTAAAACAATTTATTCTTATATCAATTTTCTTTATAGATATTTAAGGATCCTTAATGGCAGCTCAATTACTGTTGTGGAGCGGACGGAAATGTGGGGCAATCATTAAGCCGATCTTGTTCTTACAGACCAATTGATGATGCAGGAGCCAAGAATGCATTAAAACTTGTAAGTACAGACACATATACAGTGACCCCCAAAAGTCATAAATATATTTTGATATTACATATATATTATATAATATTATTACTTATATAATATGTATATCTTGATTTCCTCATATATATATATATATATATATATATATATATATATATATATAAAATATTACATAATATTATTAATTATACATGTTATATAAGGTGATATAAAATTGTTAGTTTTAGATATTAGTTATTATTGATCATATCACTCAACATTGTTTTATTTTAAGAAAAAATTACTAAATTTATATTTTGTTAAACACTTTAGTAAAATACTAATATGTTTATACTATAAATACGCCATGACATATCAGTTTATTTAATGCTTAAAAGAAACTCTATATATAATTGCTTTTACAATTGATGCTAAGTTTAAATAAAATCTCTCTTTTATTTTAAAGGGAAAAAAAGAAAAAAAAATGAAACACACACACACACACATTTATTTTTCTGTTCACCACTGGTTTTACTTATCATTTATTTAGTATTTGAATTACAAGGCTTTCATTAGACAGATCTCTTTGTTCCTCCTGAGTCCTTTTGGCAGAGCTTTCAGCAGAGGGACTACAATTGGGAACTCAATCAGCTATCACGAGGAATTTCCTCCAGGGATTCACAAGACCTTAGAACGAGGAACTGAAGGCAAGGAAAATTATCTTTGCATGCTTTCCAGTGGACTAAATTGGTCTTCTTAATCAGAAGTAGTTTTAGCCTCTGAAACCCTTCTTCATTGGGTTCCTAGATATTTTTAAATAAAGACAAGTAATTTACCTAGATATAAATTATCATATAATGTAGAATTATGATGTATATTTCGAAAAGGTATATTTGAGGACTAGCAGGCTTGACATTCTTAAAGTCCTGTGATTATCTCAGTGCCTTGTTTCGAAATCTGATAGGATTCCAAATTCGGGAGTTGACATTACATGTGTAATTCTTGATCTTTAATCTCTGTTATCCATCACTCTAAAGAATATAGACAAAGTCTTGAGTTATGTATTTATATTTGAAATAAAAATGAAAGGCCAAAACATCCAATTAACAATACGTACTCCATAATGCCCTCGGCGACAGAACATTGACTCTCCGGAGGAGGATGTATAAATCTGCAGGAGGTTCTGAATATTGGATGGAGCCAACAGTTCTCGGTTCATCATCATCCATATCAAGTCTTTGTGATGTCTTTTCTTAAAGATTAGGGCGATCCAATTACTTGCAGAACCACACGGTCTCAACTTTCTTCAAAAATGAAGTTTTTGAAGCCTATGATACAAACTTATATTAAGATTTTCAACAAAGACATGACAACCGTGGGATTTTTCATGATCACTACACAATGTATCCAATATATGAGGACATGACAATACGAGAACGTTATTGTCACATGGGTTCATTCCACCTTGACTCGGCAGTAAAAAGCAAATGTTTGTCTGTTTTTGATAAAAAAGACCGAATTATGATAATGATTAAGTGTTTATGTCTTAAAAAAATACTCTCTTGATTTTAAACTCATTTGTTTTAAATATTTAGGCTTACGTTATTAGAAGTTGTGTTTTTTGAGCTTAGGTGATCTCCATCAATAATCATCTTCCGTTTAAATCCTTTTATCTTAGATTAGACACCACTCACTAAATTACCAGTCACCAACCAGCCAGCATCATTTTACTGACTGGTAATATTAATAGGCCAAGTCTGATCGTGACGTATAAAAAATAAAAGGAAGATATATTCTGGAGACGAGGAATTCGAAACCGCTTAGGAGATGTAGAAATTTTAGGAGAAAAGAATCAGAGGATAAGACAAGTCCATTTCTCATGATCACAAATATATAATATACAGGATTATTCCAACACTAAAGCAATGATTCAAAATCATTCAAATTACAATTGTTACAACATAAAATTACAATAAATACATAAAATTACATTGAATGTACAGAAAAATGCTACCAATTGCGGTTCTAGCCGTTTTGATTCCTCAGTTTGTGTTGCAGCACCAATGATGCTGCATGGCTAGGATTTGGCTGAATTTGAGGAGCTTTAACATCCCTCCTCAAACTGGACTTCGAGAAAATAACATCATGGAGGCCAGAGCATTGACTAAGCTTGAGAATCGAGGAAAAGACAAACTTTTACTATAAGGTCAGCGAGCTAGAATTGAGATTAGCCGAGTGGAGACTTTATAAGTCCAGTTTTGGGTTTTTCACGCACAAAGTGGCAATCGATTTCAATATGTTTTATGCACTTGTGAGATGCAGGATTAGTGGTGCGGTAAATCACACTTCTATCGTCACAAAAAAGTCGAACAACAGCGGGGGTGAGAAACATGAAGGTCCCAAAGAAGAAATATGAGCCATTTCGGTAGTTGTGGTTATGAGGACTCTATATTCGGCTTCAGAGGAGCTTCTGGAGATTGTTGATTGTTTCTTTGATTTCCAAGAGACAAGAGAAGATCCTAGAAATATAAAATAATCGGTGGTGGAGCGACGTATATCAAGACATTCCGCCCAAGATCCGAGTCAGAGAAAGTACGAAGGTTAAGAGCTGAATTTGAGGGAAAGAAAAGACCTTGCCTAGTTCATTGTTTGAGACATCTAAGGATGCGATGAGTAGTTTTGAGATGAAGTTGTGTGGGTATATCTAAAAATTGGCTGAGTTGTTGAACAGCATGGCTAGTATATGGACGCGTATAGGTGAGATAAATTAATTTACCGACTAAGCTACGATAGGAAGAATTATTTGGAAATAGTGGAGAATCTGTCTTGGAACATTTGTAAGATGGATCTATAGGTGTTGTGACGGACTTAGAACCCAAAAACCCATAGCTTTTCAGAAGTTCTAAATTATATTTTCTCTAAAAAATATTAATGCTCCGGTAGGATCTAGCAATATCTAGACCAAGAAGGTACTTCAATGGCCCTAAGTCCTTGATCTTGAAAGAGTTGTGAAGAAATTGTTTAATTGAAGAGATGTCACATTAATTATTACCGACCAAGATGACATCGTCAACATACACTAAAAGAATGAGCAAATTTTTACTTCGATGTCGAAGAAAGAGGCTTGGGTCACTGTAAGACTGCCGGAAACCTTGAGAAAGATGGGCGTCCGTGAGTTTTATGTTCCACTGCTCACCAGTTTGTTTAACGCCATATAGGGAATTTTGGACTTTGCATACGAAACCTGGTTGTGGAGAGGAAAAACCAGGTGGTAGGTAAGCATTATTGATATTGAGTTGCTCCAAGTACCATCCATATAAGGCAGTTACGGGAGGCAATACTTGGACTGTGATCATCATTGTTACAGGAGAAAAAGTTTCAATACAGTCAATGCCAGCCTGTTGCGTGAATCACTTCACTACGAGGTAAGCCTTGTATACTTCAATGGAGGCATCTGCATGATATTTTACTCGGTACAACCAATAGGTTGAACGTTGGGTGGACAAGAAACGAGCCTCCATGTTTTATTTTCCTCTAGTGCATTAATTTCTGTTTCCACTCATCCATAACTTTCTAAAAGATTCAAGCAAATTCTAAAGGATTCAAGAAGGTTCAAACAAGTTGAAGAATATTTAAGAAAGTTGGAGCAACAAATTCTGACTCAAAGTATATCTAGAATTATCTTGAAATAAGAAGCAATTAGAGAGCTTTAGAATTTGCCAAAGTTGGTGAACCAAGATCTCTAAATAGACTAGTGGTTAGAAGAAGCAAGTGTGCAAGAAAGAGTGAAGAGTGCAAGTAAGTGTGAGGTGCTCCATTGAGTGAGCAAATAAAAGAGAAAAAGAGAGTGAGGGTTACTTGTGTTAGAGTGTCTAGTGAGAAGTTAAATGCACTCTAATTGTGAGTGTTAGGTGGCTTGTAAGAGTTTAGTGGCGTTATAAATTTTTGTTTAGCAATTCGATTCACTACTTGTGCCACCTTAATTCTTAACAAGTGGTATCAGAGCAAGTTGTTGTGTGTTTGTCACAATTAAGATAAATACGGGTAGGGACCGTATTCGAATTCGTTGATCGAGAGTCACGCTACCGGGAGATTCTGCTGAAATAAACAGTCAAAGACCGTGCTCGACATTGGCTAGTCGATAATCGTGGTACGAGGAGACACTGCTCGTGCAAGATTGTGAAGTTGGTTGATTGGGACAAGAAATCACCAACTCATAATGGCAAAGTTCGTTAATACTATCGAGAACCTTAACGACGACAATTACAGTGAATGGAGTATCTATCTCAAGTTTTACTTGAGAGGGCAAGTGATATTCCATATTTGTGCTTTATATAATTATTACTTTGAGCTTAACTTTATGCTAAATTTTGGTGTTTTAATCACCATTTTTACTCCCTTTATCTCTTATTTTCTTTAGGTGATATTATTAAAGATTTGGAATTAAATGAAGCAAAAAAAGGAAATTTATACAGTGAAGAAAAACAGAGAAATGTAGAGAAAAAATAGACTAGTAGAGAATTTTCAAGTGTGATTTTGACCTTCATACCAATTCCAAATGCAAAAGTGGTATTCTAGACAATTATATAGGACATTCTGAAGTTTTCATAATGGTAAAAGTTGTGTCAATCGGAGTTTATTTGCCTACCCTGCTTATGCTGCAAATTCACCTGTTCTGCATTGTGTTCCATTTTGGACACAGTTTGGTAGAATGATCATATCTTGAGTTCTAAATGCCCAATTGAGGTGATTCAAATCTCTAAGGAAAGACAAGACCTGATCTACAACTTTTATGAAGACATCAAGATCTAGATCAGCCGATATAATGCTCTGAATTCACCTAGAAGTCAAAACAGTGTCACAGTCGGGCAGCAGAACCTTGCACCAAAACTGGGGGCAAGCGGCGCCGTATGGTGTGATCTAAGAGGCGCCGTTTGTGTCGATCTGAAGCTGCTTTTCTCTCTCTTTTGGGGCAGATTTCAATACCCCTTTAGGGCAGAAACAAGAGAGACGGCTGGAGTGGACAGAAAACAGCAAAAACCTACCAAAAACTCACTCAAATCCCATCCCAAGTCTTCATCTTTGCAAGAGAAATCAAGAGAGAAGATTAAATCCTTGAAGAAGAAGAACATCCACCTTGAAGATTCATGGAAAAAGTTGCAACTTTCTCAACAAAATCGTGAAGAACTTCAACCTTGAAGAAGAGAGGAGATTTCAACCATGAAAATGAGCAATTCTCCCTCTTTCTTTGTTGTTTTATGTTCTTTGATTTGTAATATGTTGATGAACTAAACTTTTGAATACTTGAATGGGTATGAACCCTAGATTTTACTTATGTGAATGAATTGTTTCCCTTGGTTGATTGAGCTCAAATTTCTTGTGGATTGTTTGTGGGTTTGATTGATTGAATTTATTTGGTGGATAATTGATTCAAAATCTGGAATTTTTGGATTGATTGAACTACTTGGGTTAAAAAATTGATTCATAATCTGGAAATTTTCATTTGGAATGAGAAAGGAAGGGTGAAATAGACCATACACAAACAACGGGGATGATTTAGGTGACTAGAGATAGAAATCTCAACATCTTCTTAATAATTAGAGAAATCTAATTGGAATTCACAAACCTTAATGCATTCTTGGATTAAATTGGTTAGAAAGAGATTTCAACTAATTAATCTAAGAGTAGAGAACTTTTATGTAGAGATAGAGTGAGTTCTATCATTGGAATTTCATCAAACATAAGAAGTGAAATTTATCAACCAAGGGACATTTCTATCACATAGGTAATTCTAGGGGGATTAACCATCCAAGTATTGTTTTCTTAATTGAATTCTTTCTTGCAAACAAAAATTAGTTAAGTTTGTTTAATTAGCTAAGTTAGACTTCTATTCCTAGTAGTAGTTTTAACCATTTTCACAAGCAATTTTGATAGGCTAAACAACAGAGTAGAAAGTGAGTAATGGTATTTAACCACCCCCGTGCATACGATATTTGAATTTACTTGCCATTGTACTACTCATAACGATAGGTGCACTTGCTTGGTGTTTTTGTGCAAATTGTTAGAGATTGTAATAAAATTGAGTATAAGGGTATAGACAACAAAACACAACAAGTTTTTGGCGCCGTTGTCAGGGAGAAATTTGATTAATATTAGGAAAGCTTGAAATCTATTGATTTAGTCATTTTACTTATTTGTTGTTATAATACCTATTGCTGATGTTAGTATTTGTTGTCTTGTTTGTAATTTTGTAAGTCATTAGTGAATTGGAGTTCTTAGCTTATGTTTCTCTGTTTTTGTTCTATTTTAAGTAAGTGTTCTTTGAGCTAAAATTTTACTTTATTTGTGGTGAAGGTGTGAATTCTTTTGGTTTATGACCTCAAGTAATTCGGGAGAATTGAATCAACTTAATTCCGAAGTGGAGTAGATTTTTTATTGGGATCCAAGGGGTATAAACCTAGAGGTGATACTTAAAGGAATTGAAGTTGAAGGTGAGAATCCGCAAATTGAGAACACTATGGCACATGATGTAAATGCAAGGCCAAGGACAATGGAAGACTATGCACGACCTTCTTTGTTAGGAGCGGAGTCAAGCATTGCTCGGCCAAGAGTTGAAGCCAACAATTTTGAAATCAAGCCAAATATCATTCAAATGGTTCAACAATTAGTGCTATTTGATGGTTTGCCGGACGAAGTCCCAAATGCTCATATTGCCAACTTCTTGGAGATATGTGATACTTTCAAAATTAATGGGGCTTCCGAAGATGCCATCCGCCTTCGATTATTTTCATTTTCATTGAGAGACCGAGCAAAGTCATGGTTGAAATCACTTCCACCGGGTTCCATCACTACATGGAACAATCTTGCCGAGAAGTTCCTCGCTAGATATTTCCCTCCGGCAAGGACTGCAAAGCTAAGAAATAATATCTTCTCTTTCCAACAAATGGAGAGTGAGAGCTTATCCGATTCTTGGGAAAGATGGAAGGAGCTATTGAGGAAATGTCCACATCATGGTCTAGATTTGGGGATTCAAATGCAAACATTCCATAGTGGATTAAATTTCCTTCCAAGCAACTCATTGATACTTCTTCGAGAGGTACCACTAGTTTGAAGACACCGGAAGAGTTATAAGACCTCATTGAAAATATCGCCATGAACAATTACCAATGGGGAAATCCAAGGCCAAAAACCAAACCTAGTGGAATGCACAATGTAGACATGATGACGGCTTTGGAGGCAAAATTTGATGCCTTAAACAAGAAGATTGAGAGCTTGAGTTTGTCACCTCAAACTTCTCAAGTGATGATGGCTTGTGATTTTTGCGGAGGTAGTCATCCGAACCATGAGTGCCAAACCATGGGAACTTCTAATGCATCATCAACGGAGCATGTGGATTTCCTTGGAGGAGGAAGACAACCCAACAATCCTTATAGTAATACCTATAATCCGAGGTGGCAGAATCATCCAAACTTCTCATGGAGCAACCAAGGGCAACAAAGACCGTTTCATCCTCCCGGCTTCCAAGTTTCATCAAATCCTCGACCCCAAACATCACTTCCTTATCAACATCAACCACCTCTACCTCTCCAACAACCGGTGAAGCCTAGCATTGAAGACTTAATGACAAAGTTTATTGAAACTACCGAAACCCGGTTCCAACATCAAAAAGCATCCCTGAGGAACCAATAGGCTTCCATTCACAATTTGGAAAATCAATTAGGCCAACTGGCAAAGCTTTTTTTCGAAAGGCAAGCTGGAACTCTCCTAAGCAACACCGAGCCGAATCCAAGGGAACATGTTAAAGCTATTACCTTGAGAAGTGGAAATGAATTGGAGATTCTGAAGCAAAAGACGCAAGAAAAGGAAGAAGGGAATAAAGATGAGCCAGTGTACGTTGAGGATGAAGAAAGGATTGAGAAGAAAGAAACACAAAAGAATAAGGAAACTCAAGAATATAGGCCAAAGATTCCATATCCTGCCAGACTTCAACAAGAGAAAAAGGATGAACAATTTGGTAAGTTTCTTGAACTTTTTAAGCAATTGCATATCAACTTACCATTTGTTGAAGCTCTTTCGCAGATGCCAAGATATGCTAAATTCCTAAAGGAGATCCTTTCCAAGAAAAGAAAGCTGGAGAAGTTCTCAATGGTGACATTGAATGAGGAGTGTTGAGCCATTCTTCAAAACAAGAACAAGCTACCGCAAAAGCTAAAGGATCCAGGGAGTTTTACTATCCCTTGTACTATTGGTAGTTTGTCAATTGGTAGGGCATTAGCAGATTTGGGTGCTAGCATTAATTTGTTGTCATATGAAATGTTTAAAAAGTTGGGATTGGGTGAACCTAAACCAACTAGAATGAGCATTCAATTGGTCGGTAGATCAGTGAAGTATCCTAGGGGAATTATTGAGGATGTATTTGTGAAAGTTAATAAATTCATATTCCCTGTTGATTTTGTGACACTTGATATGAGTGAGGATGTGGAGGCGCCTTTGATTTTAGGAAAACCTTTTCTAGCTACCGCTAAGGTCAATATAGATGTATGTGAAGGGAAGTTAACCCTTAGGGTAGGGGAAGAGGAAGTTATTTTTAAAGTTCTTGAGGCTATGAAATATTCTCTTGATCACGATGATTCTTGTTTTAGGATAGATATTATTGATGACATTGTCTCCAATCATGTGCAGAGATTATTGAATGATGATCATTTAGAGGTATCCTTGTTGCAAGATGAAGAAGCAAAGAAGAAGTGTCATGAGAATGGTGAAGTCATAGCACATATGGAGTCATCTCCAATCACAACCGAAAGGGTGGAGTTCGAAAAAATTGAGAAGGAAAAAGGGGGTGGAATGAAGTCCTCCATTGAAGAACCCCCGGAGCTAGAGTTAAAAAAACTGCCGGATCATTTGGAATATGTTTTTTTTGCAGATAATTCTAAACTCCCGATGATCATTGCAACCGATTTGCAAGAAGAATAGAAAGAAGAGCTCATAAAGGTATTAAAGAAGCATACAAAGGCAATGGCATGGAAGATATCCGACATCAATGGTATTAGCCCTTCATTTTGCACCCACAAAATATTGATGGAAGAAGACTTCAAACCAGTGGTAGAAACCCAAAGAAGGCTAAACCTAAACATGAATGAAGTGGTCAAAGCAGAGGTAATCAAATTTCTTGATGCCGGTCTCATATATCCTATCTCGGATAGTCCATGGGTGAGTCCCGTCCAAGTAGTTCCCAAGAAAGGAGGGATGACCATCGTGCCTAATGAGAAAAACGAGTTGATTCCCATGAGGACTGTGACCGGTTGGAGGGTGTGTATAGATTATCAGAAGCTTAATAATGCCACTCGGAAGGATCACTTTCCACTGCCTTTCATTGATCAAATGCTTGAGAAACTTGCCGGTCATAGGTATTACTGTTTTCTTGATGGTTTTTCGGGGTACTTTCAAATTCCAATAGCCTCGGAAGATCAAGAGAAAACTACATTTACCTGTCCTTATGGTACTTTTGCTTACCGTCGCATGCCTTTTGGTTTATGTAACGCTCCTGCAACTTTTCAAATGTGCATGTTAGCTATTTTTGAGTGTTTAGTGGAGGATATTATGGATGACTTCTCTGTTTTTGGTGATTCTTTTGAGTTTTGTTTGAAAAATCTTGAAAAAGTTTTGCAAAGATGTGAAGAAACCAATTTGGTTTTGAATTGGGAGAAATGTCATTTTATGGTTAAAGAAGGCATTGTATTAGGGCATAAGATCTCTAGCAGGGGCATCGAGGTTGATAGAGCCAAGGTAGAAACCATAGAAAAATTGCCACCACCTACTTCGGTAAAGGCAACTAGAAGTTTTCTTGGTCATGCAGGGTTCTATAGAAGGTTTATAAAAGATTTTTCTAAAATTGCTAAACCTCTTACAAATTTGGTTGAAAAAGATGTTCCCTTTGTGTTTGATGATGCATGCTTAATTACTTTCACTTTGTTGAAACAAAAATTGATTGACTCTCCCATATTGGTGGCCCCCGATTGGTTTGAACTAATGTGTGATGCAAGTGATTTTGCAGTAGGGGCAATGCTTGGACAAAGGCGAGAAAGGTATTTTCAACCGATATACTATGTGAGCAAGACCATGACGGAAGCACAAGAAAACTACACCATAACCGAGAAAGAGCTTCTTGCCATAGTTTCTGCTTTTGATAAATTTCACCCCGATCTTGTTTTGTCTAAAGTCATTATTTATACTGATCATTCGGCACTCAAATATCTTCTCAATAAAAATGATGTAAAGCCAAGACTAATTAGGTGGGTACTTTTATTGCAGGAATTTGATTTGGAGATAAGAGATAAAAAGGGAGCAGAGAATCTTGCCGCTGATCATCTATCAACATTCCTTGGTTTGCAGATTATGCTAATTATATTGTGGGTCGGATCTTACCAAAGAATTTAACCTCTCAACAAAAGAAGAAATTCTTTTCAAAATTAAAGTACTATCTTTGGGAAGATCCGTTTTTGTTCTGTATTTGTGCAGATCAAATCATAAGGAGATATGTAGCCTGCCCTGAGAACATAAACATATTAGTGCATTGCCATAAAGGTCCGGCTGGTGGTCATTATCAAGCTAATGGGACAGCAAGAAAGGTACTTGAGTCGGGATTTTATTGGCCGAATTTGTTTCGAGATGCTCAAAGTTATGTAGAAAACTGTGAAAATTGCCAACGGACAGGTAATATCTCAAAGAGGCATGACATGCCTCTCTCTTCATTTCAAGTATGTGTAGTCTTTGATTGTTGCAGTATTGATTTCATGGGTCCTTTTCCAAACTCTTTTGGTAATGCATACATCTTGGTTGCAGTTGATTTTGTTTTTAATTGTTTTAAAAAAATTTTTAAATAAAAAACGACACCGTTTTGATGTTTTTAAAATATTTAAAAAATTTTTTTCCCTGAAACGACATCGTTTTGATATTTTTTGGCAAAACGACGTCGTTTTAAAAAGCCTGCGGGTTAGCCCGTTTAGCCCGCGGGCTTACTATAGTCGGCCGCAGACTGAGGGTTCCCAGCCCGCGCCGGTCCGTTTCAAAGCCAGTCTGCGACGGGCCTGGCTTGGCCGGAGCGGGCTGGCCCGTTTGACACCACTATGAAGGATTGGAGTGTTAAGCTTGATGATGCTTTGTGGGCATATAGGACTGCATACAAGACCCCCATCGGGTTTACTCCATATAGATTAGTCTATGGGAAGTCTTGTCATTTATCGGTTGAGGTTGAGCATAAAGCATATTGGGCAATTAAGTTGATTAATTTTGATCATGATCATGCAGGGAAAACCAGAATACTCCAAATTAATGAACTTGATAAGTGGAGGAGAGATGCCTATGAGAACTCGCGAATCTACAAGGAAAAAGTGAAGCAATGGCATGGTAAGCACATATTGTTGAATAGGGAATTTAAGGAGGGAGATCAAGTGCTATTATTTAACTCTCGATTGAAGCTCTTTCCTGGAAAGCTCAAGTCACGATGGTCCAGACCATTCGTGGTCCACAAAGTTTACCCTTATGTAGAAGTTGCACATCCGGATAAGGGAATTCCAAGGTTAACGGCCATCGTCTCAAACATTATCATGGAGAAGATCCCAGAGAACTTGAAAAAGTCACTTTAATCCTCCATGATCCAAAAGATAAGTGATCTTTTATGTTTATTTAGTTAATTGTACATAATTTTACTTAATTTGATTTTGAGTTTAAAAATTTTAATTCTCTTAAATTGTGAAGAGCTTTATAATGTGCTATTTGTTGTGTTTTATTTTAGTTTGTAGTTAATTATTTTTTGTTAAATGTTGTGGCTGAATATGTATAAAAAAAAAAATCAAAACGGCGCCGTTTGGACTGAACCAAATGGCGCCGAGTCACTGTAGACGCAATTCCAGTTCTGCCGAACTGGAGTAAAACGGTGCCGCTTGGTGTGTTCCAAGCGGCGCCATTTTACTGTGTATTTAAAAAAAAACGTGACGTTCTGATCCAGTTTCAGAACTGGATTGAAACGGCGCTGCTTGGTGCGTTCCAGGCGGCGCCGTTTCACTGGTCACCCACCAAAAAAAAAAAAAAAAACCTTTTCAATCCAGTTTTAGAACTGGATAAAAACGGCGCTGCTTGGTGTGATTCAAGCGGCGCCAGTTTACTGTTCACTATAAAAAGAAATAAAAGGACGCAAGTCGCATTCTGCCAAAATGGTTTGAAACGTCGCCGCTTGGTGTAGACCAAAAGGAGCCGTTTTGTTTTTTCATCAAAAAAAAAAACCCACAAAACCCATAACTGAAACCTGCTATTCCTCCTCTCTTTTCTCTCTTCTTCCTTCTCCCCTCTCTCGGTTCTCTCTTTCCATTTTCTTTGTTCAAGAAATTTCAACATTCCCACATTTTTCTTTCACCTCAATTCATGCTCCCACTTCTAATTTTTGAAGATTCTTCTTCTTGACTCAACTTTGAGGTATAAGAACTTTCAAGCACTCCACTAAAATTAGTTTGTCTCTTTAATCTTTTCTCTTGCAATCTTTATTTATTTATTTCTTTTGTGTTAAATGCTTTAGTAATTTATGATTATGGTGCATTTGTATGTTGTTGGCTTGCAATTCTTCTCTAATTTGTTGGTTATCTCTTGTTTTCCTTTATGCCTACCGTGTGTTTGATGAAATGCCACAATGAAACTTAATTGTTAAATTTGTGATATTCTTTACTACTTTGCATTCCATTAGTAATATAGACTTATTTTTATTAATTTTATAGTTGCTTTATTTAATTTTATTACTTAATATAGTTACTAGTTAATTAACCTTTGTCTAAAATGTTTAGTGATAATTTTTTTTCTCTTGTTTAGCTAATTTGTAGTTTTCATTTCTGTGTGTATTCCCTGTCAAGTTATTTGTGGCATTTGTATTTTCACATAAGTAGCCTAATTTCTCTTTAAGTGTTAATTTTGGAAAAGAAAGAATGCCGAAAAAAATCACTGGCCAACCAAAAAAGCCTAAATGCACAAGGGATGTGGTCTCCTCTTCGGGAGCCGGCCCTTCCTCGTATGAGTTAGGTTCTTCAACCATTGCTGTCTTTGTATACTTGGGGTTTGCTCTTCTTTGTCTGCTTGATCTTCGGAGTTGTGGACTAGCTTCATCTTCTTCATCTTCTTCGACTTCATATTGACTTGGCCTCTGATCCTCTATTGTTTTGTGTGCTCCCATTTTCCATGGAATCTTTGCTTTCCTTGAAGCTTGTTATTCAGTTGGTGAATCTTCTTCGACTTCTTTGGATGGTGAAGAATCTCCCATTTGCTCTTCTAATCTTTCTTCGATCTCTTCCTCAATTTCCTTGGAATCTAGTAATTTCAAGTCTTGAGATAACCACCAAGAGGATGCTTCATCGAACACGACATCTCTGGATATATAACATTTGCCTATGTCTGGATTACAATAAATCCAACCCGTTCTTCCAGGATCATATCTTACAAAGATGTAGCGAATAGCTTTCTTGTCAAACTTATTTCTCAAATGTTCCAAACGTGCTCATAGGGAGAACTAAAGCCAAGCTTTGCTTGTAGCAGCCTGTTAGTAATATATACTGCTATCTTCATACATTCTGCCCAAAAGCGTGCTTATACATTTTTCGCATGTAGTATGCTTCTACAAGTCTCTGCCAGATACCTGTTCTTCCTTTTTGTAACTCCATTCTGCTATGGGGTGTTTGGACATGTCAACTGTCATCTTATTCTATTCTTCTTCAAAAATTCAGTGAACTTGTATAAGGTATATTCTCCGCCATTATCCGTACGAAGACACTATATTTGACGACCTATCTCATCCTCCACTTTTTCCTTAAAGGCTTTTAATTTTTCTAATGCTTCTGATTTTTCTTTCATAAAATTAATCCAAACATACCGAGAGTAATCATCGATAAATGTTATCATATAGTGATAGCTGCTTACCGATGGTTGCTTCACTGGTCCAAACACGTCTGAGTGTACCAACTCCAAAGATGTCTTGGCTCTAAATTTTGACTCCTCGTATGATAGTTGGTGTGCTTTTCCATACTGGCATCCAGTACATACTATGTTATCTCAAACTTCTAATTGTATAAGGCCATTGAGCATTGTTTTCTTCATCATTGCCTTTAATATGGTATAGCTCACGTGTCCCAATCGTGCATGCCATAAATCTGGTGTCTCATTCTTCCTTGTCTTGTCTGCATATGCCGTTTCTGCTGACATTACGTAGACCGACTCCAGTTTACATCCTTCCATAATTGGTGGTCCCACTACCTTCAATTGCCGATACGCCTTCACGTCTTTGGACCAAACACCATAAAATTGCCTGATGAAGTTAATTGTGATATTGAGAGAAGATTCTTTTTCATACTTGACACATATAATATATTTTGTAATTCCATTTTAGTTGAGTTGAAACGAGGTATCACATTGGCCTTGCCAACGAGTGTGATTGGCATTTTGGAATTGTTTGTAGTCACCACTACTTGTTTTCCATCGTACTCTTATATATTCTGGATATTTTTCTTATCTCCTGTCATATGATTGGAGCACTCAGAATTCACTATCCAATCATTTCTAAAATTGATCAAATTATCACTTACAGCAACCAAGGCATGATCTTCTACTAGTGCAAGCGATGCTTGAAAATCCCATTCATCTTCACTGCTATTTGTCTTCTTGCAAATAGCAGTATTTCCTTTTGCATGATTGTGCCAACAATCTCGAGCAAAATGTCCTTTCTTCCCTCAATTGTAATAGACATTAGCTTGTCGCTGATTTCTTCGATTGTTGCCACATTGTGGTTTATCTCTCTTTGGTTGAGAGCCTTTCCATGGCCGTACTTGTCTTGAGTTTTGTTTGTCTTGATTCTTTCCTTCTTTAGGATTTTTCTTTCCTCTGAAAGTTCCTGGCAAAGAGTGCTTTCTCGTCATCTTGGTCTGAAACTCAAAATTTTTATTTGTTTAGAGCCTCTTTATCAGCCAACATATTTTCCAACTCATTAAGAGTTGGTTCTTTAGCCCATCCATGTGTTGCTACTATAAGAGGATTGAATTCATGACGAAGTCCTCATGTTGCTACTATGAAGCAGATCTAATTTCGTAATTTTCTCAGAAAAATTAACTTTGTCAAAAAATTGACTTAAAGTCATGTCACCTTGTGTGAGTATCATCAACTAATTTTCGAGCCTCTACAACTTGGAGTCATTCACCTTTGTGAAACACTCTACTAATGTGTCCTATGCTTCTTTTGTTGTTTTTGCATCTTTAATTTTATCTAAATATCGTTTCTCTACTGTTAAGGCTAAGATAGATAAAGCCTTACTAGCATTCGTGTCCCATTTTTTGCACCCCGCTGTATTTTCCTTTTGGGGGTGGCATTGTCTAGTTGCCGTTGATCATCTCCCATAAGCCTTGTCCTCTCAAGTAAAACTTGAGACGGATACTCCATTCACTGTAACTGTCGTCGTTGAGTTTCTCAATAGTATTAATGAACTCCACCATTATGACTTGGTGATTCCTCGTCCCGATCAAACAACTTTACAATCTTGCATGAGTAGTGAATTGAATTGTGAAACAAAAATTTATTACTCCACTAAACTCTCACTTACAAGCCACCTAACACTCATAATTAGAGTGTATTTAACTTCTCACTGGACACTCTAACACAAGTAATTCTCACTCTCTTTTTCTCTGTTATTTGCTCACTCAATGGAGCACCTCACACTTACTTGCACTCTTTACTCTTTCTTGCACACTTGCTTATCGTAACCTCTAGCCTATTTATAGACCTTGGTTCACCAACTTTGGCAAATTCTAGAACTCTCTGATTACTTCTTATTTCAAGAGAATTTAAGAAATGCTTTTAGTCAAAATTTGTTGCTCCAACTTTCTTGAATATTCTTCAACTTACTTGAACATTTTGTGAATTTTCTAGAATTTGCTTGAATCTTCTAGAGAGTTATGGATGACTCTCTCAACAATTGAAACATTCAGAAGGGTATAGCCTTTTGTGTTTGGAGGAAAGCTCAAGAAAACAGCGGCTCTACTTCTAGGATCAAACTTTGTGCAATTTTGTTCTATGGTGGAGGCATACACTGGCCAGCTAAAAATGCGACGATGGACATACATGGGTGGCTTATTATATAAAATTTCATGGGGCGTGGCGTTTTGTTTGAAAGAAGAGAAGTTGGAATAATGTTAATTAAGTGAACTGCATGTGTGGCAATAAATCTCCAATAAGCCAAAGGAAGATGAGATTGAAATTTTAAACCTCTTGCAATAATTAAAACATGTCTGTGCTTTTGTTCAACAATTCCATTTTGGTTGGGCATCTCAACACAAGTGGTTTGATAAATGAAACTTTTACAGGGAAAAATTTGGGCATTTGAAACTCAGGACCATGTCAAAATGAAGTGCTTTTATTCATTTGTTGAATTGAGTAAAAATCAATTGACAAAAGTTTCTAATTTTTGACATGACTCAAGACTTTCACTACAAGAAAACAACAGATTTGAGACTAAAATTTAAAACCAAAATAAATTTTCAATTAGAAACTGAAGTACTTCAATTTTAAAATTTGGTCTCCAATTGATTTTAAAGAAATTGGTTTCAAATTGATTTCAAAATTAATTCATTTTTTATGTTTTTTGAGCCATTTAAAAATCAGTTTCAATTCGATTTCTAAATCAAATGGTTTCACATTATTTTATAATTAGAAACCAATGTAATTCGGTTTGAAATTAGTTTCAAAGAAAATTAGTTTCAAAATGAATTATTTTTTATGTTTTTTGAGGTGTTTGAAAACTAGTTTCAATTTGGTTTCACACCAGTTTCTAACAAGAAGCCTAATAGATGTTATTCATGCTCTATTAGTGATGATTTTGAGCTTCAGTTTTGGTTGAATTTTTGTGTTTTAATAACTATTTTTCCTGTCCTCCTTTCTTCCCTTGTTTTAGGTGAGTTTATTGAAGATTTGGTGTATAATGAAGCAAGGAAAAGGATTCTACACACTTATAATGAAGAAAAAAGATAAAAAATTTCCCTAAGCAAAATAGGGCATTTTGTGTGAAATTGACCTATTTGAAGGTTTCAAATAAAGAAGTGCTTGAAGTTTGCATAGTACATCCTGAAGTTTCCAAAATGGTAAAATAATCCAAACTTATTTGGCCCTGCTAAATACGGTGCAAAATTAGTGTTCTGGATGATGTTTCACTTTTGGCACAATTTGGTAAAATAACCATATCTTGAGTTATAGACATCCAATTGTAGTGATTCAAAAATCTTTAGAAATTTAAGATCCTAAATTACTACTTCTATGAAGACAATAAAACCTAAATCAACCAATTTCATGCTTTGAATTCACTGAGAATTCAAACAATTGTTCTGGTCAAATTTTTGCTTTAGAAAAGGCTGCACTAAGTTTTTGCTTCAGAAACTGAGTTCAAAAGTTGCCGCTTGGAAGCATCCAAGTAGGACCATTTGCTAGAACCCAAGCCATTTGCCAAAATGTTTTGTATTTTCGTTCTCCCTTTTTGGGGTATATATAAAGAGTTTCTAGGAACTTTTCAGGTGAGTCTTGGAAGAGTATGGAGCGGCAAAAGGCGTGAATTTTGAGAGGAAAACTCCAAATTCAATACAAGAGAAATGAAGAGAGAAGGTAGAATCTTCGAAGAAAATGGAGACCATGCTTGAAGATTCAAGCTCAAGAACTCACATTTCAACAACCAAGTTGAAAAACTGCAGGCATTGAAGGAGAGAAGATTGAAGACATAAAAATAAGCAATTCTTTCTCTTTCTTTGTTACTTTATATTCTTTGATTTGCAATATGATGGGCTAAATATTTGAATACTTGGATGGGTTAAACCCTAGTTATTATCTATAAGAATGAAATATTTCTTTCGTTAACTAAGCCCTAATTTCTTATGTATGGTTTGTGAATTTGATTGCTAATTAATTTGGGAATTGCGGTTTTCACTTGGAATTGAGAAGGAAAAGTGGAATAGACTATAATATAAATAATGGGGGTGATTTAAGTGACTAGAGATAGGGGCCTCAGCACCTTCTTGGTAATTAGAGTAATTTAATTAAAATTTCACAAATCTAAATGCATTCTTAGGTTGAATTATTTAGAAAGATATTTCAACTAACTAATCTAAGCGTAGTGGACTCTTATCTTGAGATAGAGTGAGCCATAATATAGAAGTTTCACTAAACAAAGAAAGAAAAACTAATTAACTAAGGATTTTTCTACCACATAGGTAATTCTAGGGGAATTTTCTATTGAAGTATTGTTTTTTCAACTGAATTTCTTCGTGAAACTAAGGTTAGTAAAGGTAATTTTAATAAGTCAAATATTATTTTTTTCAATTGAATTTCTTCTTGCAACTAAGGTTAGTTGAGGTAATTTTAATTAGTTAAGTTATTAGAGTTTTATTCCTAATAGTATATTTTTAATAATTTTCATAATGAAATTTGTAGGCTAAACAATAGAGTAAAAGTGAGTAATAGTGCTTGAGCATTTCTAATGATACGACAGTTGATTTAGTTGCCACATACTAATCCAAAACGATGTGTACACTAGCCTGTCGTTTGTGTGCTAATTGTTAGATATTGTGATAGAATTATGCATAAAGGTACAAAATACATCAAAACTGATATAGTTCAGTTTCATAATTCGGTCTCCAATCAGTTTCAAAGAAAATCAATTTCAAATTAATTTCAATATTTATTTGTCTGAGATGTTTAAAAATCAGTTTCAATTCGATTTATAAATCTAAAAATTTCATATCAGTTTCCAATTAGAGACCAATGTACTTTAGTTTCTAATTAGAAACCGATATACTTTGGTTTCAAATTTTGGTCTTCAATCAGTTTTAAATCAGTTTAAAAATGATTTTATTTAATGTTTTCTATGATATTTTAAAATTGGTTTCAATTCAATGCCAATTTAAAATCTATTTCTAATCCTTTTAAACTCAATATTTAATATTAAGATTTCTAGATTATAATTAAAGTTTATAACATGGCATCCTACACCTTTAATAGATTTATACAAATTACTGTGTTCAACATATAATTAGTATACGAATATATTTTGATCATGTATATATATAATTATCTATAGTCAGTAAATAGGTATATAATGTTTTTATTTTGTATTGCTTATACACTACAAGAATTTTTCATTTTTGCGACGGACTATTCCGTCGCAAATCCGTAGCAAATTATAGATTGCGACGGATTTGCGACGAAATAGTTCGTCGCAAAAATAGAAGTCGCAAATTTGCGACGGACACCATTTTCGTCGCAAATTTGCGACGGATATTATCCGTCGCAATTCAGCGACGGATTTAATTATTTAAATTTATTAATTAATTTATTATTTATTATTTAATTTTAAATTAAATATTTTATTATTTAATTTATTATTTAATTTTAAATTAAATATTTTAAAATTTTTAAGTGATAATTTTTAATAATTTTTAAATAATTATTCTTAAAAAATAAGCAATATCAATAAAATAATTAAAAATAAAATATTAAATTAAAATAAATATAATGAATCCGTTAAATGTCAATATTGTATGTGTACAACAATGAAAAAAATGAAACAAAATCTATGTAAGTATACAAGGCAGTGCTGCAGACGGTGGAGGAGGCGGTGGTGGATCTGGAGGGCCAGTCGTTGGAGGATGGTCGTCAGGGCGGATCGATCGTGTAATCCTCACCAGCCTCGCTCTGCATCGCTCTTCGTAACTGGTATCGGAAAAGGAGGTGGAGGTGGAGAAGGCGGCGGAGGCAGATGTAATGCCTTAGACATAACTCGCAAATACTTGGTCCAAACTAGCAAAAGCGTTGCTGAAAATAACCGCGCATCGACCTCTCTCTCTGCAGATCGATCGCGAAGAGATGCGTACTCGGATGCGATGTAATCGAGCAAGTCTGTCTGAGCAATGGGTGACGTGGGATCGACATAACCTCCGTCTCATGTGAACTGCCTCGAACCCAATCCAAAAATCCGATTCTTCAAGCACCGCCAAAGAACCCTCCATAAATAGGGACTTCTCATCCGGTGGTTGCTTGAGAAGTCACCGAATCTCGGGACTCCACTCGCGAATAGCGCTCCTTCAAAGCGTTGACGCTATCCTCGCAAATTGTATACATCGTAAATTTATAACGGATTCTAAGAATAAAACAATTAATATAAAATACGGAGTAATATAATATGTAAACTTACCAACGTATGTTGTGATTTCTCATCGACAAACGTGCCCCTTTTTTTGGGCCACTCTTATATTTATGTGTCGCCTGCATACATATCGGTGAAGTGGAAGTCATCTCCGTGCTCCTTACGCTAAAAAATATATTAATATAAATATTTAGTAATTATACTAGAATTAAATAACAAGAAAAAAATAATCATTACCATCCGACGCTCGTGCTCGCCGAAGGAAATGCATCCTCCCGTGTGAGTCGGTCCCAGGGCAGCGGCTGCTCTGCTTCCGCTTAGCAGCGGCTGAAACACGCCTGAATTGTTCCGTGCTCCAGTGGTCCCGCCAGAGTTGGCTCCAAATGTCAGGAGATATCCACGGTGGACATTTCCCTTTACACCGAGCCTTTGAGAGTTGATTCGATAGACGACGAGTGCATTTGTCGTCCCAAATTCGTCGTATCTGATCAGCATGCTCTGGAAGCCATCGATAACGTGTCTGCAAAGTTATTTTAAAAAATTAAATATATAGAGAATATATAGATATATATATTAATGTGGATATATATTTTATAATTTGTTACTTACACTCCACATCTGGAACCACATGTCCCGAAGCTCTAATGGGACCGCCTCAAAATTAGGAAACGGTCCGGTGAAATGCCGGTGAAACGTATCCGATATCGAATGGACCGTCCCCTCCGCTGGAAAAAAACTGTTCCATTACACAGATGAATAGTTAGTTATCCTTTCAAAAAATTTGAATACAATCCCGCAAAAGTAAATAGAAACTTACTCGTCGCCACTCGGGCTATCGAATCGCGCGCTTCCTCCGTCCCGAGTCCCACCTGTAGAAGCAGCCCGTAGAGGGTACCACAGAAGCTGGGGTCAAAGGCGTATGCTCGGACTCCGCTCCACGTGTGTCATCCTCACTCGGTAAAGACATCGGACCGGGTAAAGATGGAGAAGGAGTACGATCACTCATCCCAATCGAACGTGACCTACGTGGAGGCATCTGAAAAAGAAAAAAATTTTCGTTAGCTATGTAATCATTAGTAACATGTAAAATATAAATACAATAAATTGTTAAAAATAAATAAGTGACGTAGTATATGTAAGAAAATGCATACATACAATAAATTATTCACTATTTTCGTCCTCACTCGGATCATCTTCTGATTCCCATTCACTTTCAACTTCTGTATCAGAATCAATCAGGTCATCATATTCCGTATTTTCTGGTTCATTATCATCCAGAATCTCCCCTTCACCTGTTTCATGCACAAGTTCGCCGATTATGTCATCTTCACCACGCACACTGAATGTGATCGATTCATCTACATCTTCTTGGTATGGTCTCTCAACAATAGGTGCATCGATGACATGACGAGCCTTCGATTTGCATACTCCCACCCAATCAGACTTATTTCTTTTACTTCCAGGATAAGTGGCGTAGTATACTTGCTGAGCTTGCACAGCTAATACAAATGGATCATATTTGGGGTATCTTTTCCTGGAATGAACATCTACAGTTGGGTAATGTGGATGAATCCTGAAGCCCCTGTTAAGCACAGGATCATACCAGTCACACTTAAATAAAATAACATCCCTAGATGGAATCCCCGGAAACTGCACTTTAATGATCTCCTTCAAAATCCCATAATAGTCGCTCCTGATGTCAATATCTTCGTCCTCGCCCTTAACCCATACGCCATAATTAATAGTCCTCTTTCCGACTCCATGATCTTGCGTATGAAATCTGAAACCATTTATTATATATCCCTTACAAGATTTCACCTGCCTTGAAGGTCCCCAGGATAGACTTTTAATATTTTCGTCTGTTACGTTATTTTGATGATCTTGCACCTGCAACATATAAACGGTGTTATTGACTATTTAGAACAATTTTTCTTAAGCCTTGTTCATTACTACTCGACAAAAAAAACTTACATAAGCCCTGAACCATATGAGAAACTCGCCCTCAAATCTCCTATCAATTTCCTCCTCCGTTGTACAGGGGTCGGCAGACCGCAATTCAGCTCTGAATTTACTGTTTCATAGTCATTGTATAAGTCGAGTGCTGTAAACCACGAAGAATCAGTAAAACAGCGAAAATATGAAAAAAAGACGTACGTTACCAACGGTTGTATCTCTTCACAATTGAGATATATGTAATTAACAGCTGCCTTAAATTCCTCGGGAGAAAGGTATCTGGTAATTGTATTCCCGATTACCTTGCCTACTGCATTACATATGGACAACCCACATCTTTCTGAAACACCTTCATCATTTCGAGCCAGATTTGTATGTCTAGTCTGGACATGCGGCTCGAAGTAGTAAGAAAAAAACGTAGATGCCTCCTCAATCAAATATGCATTGCAAATTGATCCCTCGACCCTTGCCTTATTTTTTACTTTCAACTTCAGGCGATATAAGAACCTGCACTTTGTCATTTTAACGGTGTTAGAAATTCTACATCGAGTAGTTAAAACAAACAGTTTAAATGCTCATGTCAGAAGGCATAACCTCTCAAACGGGTACATCCATCTATATTGAACCGGACCAGCAATCCTTGCTTCGTAAGGTAAGTGAATCATTAAATGCTCCATCACATCAAAAAATGCAGGAGGAAATATCCTTTCCAACTTGCACAGTAGGATTACTATGTTCTTCTCCCACTCTCTCATACGAGATGTTGACAGTTTTGGAGCACATAAATCCCGGTAGAATAAATTTAATTCCGTTAGCACATTCCAAATAGCGGCAGGGAGGAACTCTCTAAATGCAATAGGAAGCAATCTTTCCATAAATACGTGACAGTCATGCGTCTTCATGCCCGACATCTTCAACCCGTTCAAATCAACACACCGACCTAAGTTAGACGCATATCCATCGGGCAGCCTCAAATCTCTAACCCACTCCAATACAACCCTTTTTTCTTGCTTCGTTAGAGAGTACTTAGCTTTCGGCATAGAAACTTTACCATTTCCGACACATGTAATATGTAACTCCGGCCTATTACAATACACCTCCAAATCTCGCCGAGCCTTTACATTATCCTTTGACTTGCCCTTCACGTCCATTACAGTATTAAACACGTTTTCGAACACATTCTTTTCATTGTGCATGACGTCAACATTGTGGCAAATTAAATTTGATTTCCAATACGATAAGTCCCAGAAGATGCTACGCTTAGCCCAGTTGTGGTAAACACCTCTACCATCATCCTTGCCAACTTCCGCCGCAGTATCGACAATTCTCGGCAAACCGCTGACTCTATGCCACATCTCATCCCCGCAAGATCGCTTAATAGGTTGAGAGGTCTCACGACCGTGATCCTTTCGAAATGATTTTCTGTCTCTTCGTATTGATGATCTATCGGCAAGAACCCAGCGGTGACAAAGTCAAACCAAGATTGCTTTGAGCCATGTTGTAGATGAAATGACTTTGTTTGCTCCATACAGTAGGGACAAGCCGGGTCTTCGGTAGTGCTCCAACCGCTCAACATACCATAAGTCTGGAAAATCATTAATGGTCCATGGGAGGGCAGCTCGCATTTGAAAATTCTTTTTTTTTGAGACGTCATAAGTCAAAGCACTCCAGTGCTCCACAAATTTTGTAATTCTTCCACCAAATGGCTATAGATAGACATCGATCTTATGCTTCGGGTTCCTCGGCCCCCGGAATAGTTATTGTCAAAAAACATCACAAAGCATCTTTCATACACATCCACGGTGGTAAGTTGTGCGGCGTAATAATGACAGAGCCAATCGGAATATTGCTTTCCCGACATTCCAAATGGTGAGAACCCATCGGTGCATAGCGCTAAACGTACGTTGCGGGCCTCTTTCGCAAATTCCACGTGCACACAATCAAAATGATGCCATGCTTCACCGTCCCGTGGATGACTCATCAATCCCTCATTCTGCACAGTTTCAGCGTGCCACCTCATGTGTTCTGCAATGCTTTTTGATGCATACAACCTCTCGCAATCTCGAGTCAAGGGAAAGTAGTACATTTTCTTAAAAGGGACATCTTTTTTGCTGTCTATTCTTCCGAAATTTCCTCCTCTCGCATGTACAGGGGACTCGCACGTAACTTACATTCTCGCAAACCAACATCTCGCCTTCCAATAAAGCATGCAAATCTGTTTGGGCAACAATCTATTTTCTCCACGAGCAAGCCGAGTCCGAAAAACCATCTTCTTGGTACTGGTACAAGTCCTCCGGAAGCAGATTATCCTTTGGCAGAACCTCCTTAATTAGTTGCATTACCTGATTAAAACATCTTTCTGAAATATTATTCTCAGATTTAATATTCAGCATGCGAGCAACAAATGATAACTGCGAATGGTTCGTGCATCCATCCCACAAAAGAGTATCGGCAGATTTTAACATATCATAAAATTTCTTGGCTTCAACATTGGGAGGTTCTTCATCGCCGACACCCACCGGAGGGTCTAAAAGATGGTCCGAACCAACGCCATCCATTACCATCTGTTGAAATGGATTATTAGGGATAGATTGTGATTCAGAATTGGTTGGAACTGTCCCTAGATGCAACGGAGTAAGACTCTCACCGTGACTGGTCCAACGGTAATAATCGGTGACAAATCCAAACCTATACAAGTGCATCTGCACTTCATCGGGAGAAATGTGCACCTTGTTCTTACACTTCGCACAAGGACATCTCAACCACGAAGTGTGCCTGTTCAACAAACAATAAGCTATAAAACCCTTAACCCCATCTTTATATTCATTTGTGATTCCCTTAATCCCTTGCGTATGTCGCTTATACATCCAACTACGATCATCCATCTACATTAAAAATTAAAAAGCACTGAAAAAAAAATTAAAAAACAGGAAAAACTGTACACAAAATATTGCCTATTAAATTTTACCTAATTCCACAAAAAAAATTAGGATTTTTTTACTTCTTGTTATAATACAGTCAAAAACTTAGAGACAAGTGTAAAAAAAATTCGACAGCATCTCCACTGTAAAATGGACATTTTCCAGGCGCAAGGCCACCACAATCAATCTCCAAATTCAAATTAATTTCTCTCAAAAATTAATTACACGTAAGTATACCCAAAATACCTCTGCAATCTTCCTAAATATTATAAGAACTGCAGAAATATTAAAAAAACTTCAAAAAATATTACCTATTAAATTTTACCTAATTCAACAAATAAATTTATAAATTTTTTATTTCTTGTTATAATAGAAAAAAAAATTTAGAGACAAGTGTTAAGCAAGTGTAAAAAAAAATTCGACAGCATCTCCACTGTAAAATGGACATTTTCCAGGCACAAGGCCACCACAATCAATCTCCAAATTCAAATTAATTTCTCTCAAAAATTAAATACACGTAAGTATACCCAAAATACCTCCGCAATCTTCCTAAATATTATAAGAACTGCGAGAAAAAAATTAAAAAAAGTTCAAAAAATATTACCTATTAAATTTTACCTAATTCAACAAATAAATTTATAAATTTTTTATTTCTTGTTATAATAGAAAAAAAAATTTAGAGACAAGTGTTAAGCAAGTGTAAAAAAAAAATTCGACAGCATCTCCACTGTAAAATGGATATTTTCCAGGCACAAGGCCACCACAATCAATCTCCAAATTCAAATTAATTTCTCTCAAAAATTAAATACACGTAAGTATACCCAAAATACCTCTGCAATCTCCCTAAATATTATAAGAACTGCAGAAAAAATTAAAAAAAGTTCAAAAAATATTACCTATTAAATTTTACCTAATTCAACAAATAAATTTATAAATTTTTTATTTCTTGTTATAATAGAAAAAAAAATTTAGAGACAAGTGTTAAGCAAGTGTAAAAAAAAATTCATGAAACGATCTCCACTCGTAAAATGGACATTTTCCAGCACAAAGCCACCACAATCAATCTCCAAATCCAAATTAAACTCTCCCAAATATTAAATCCACGTAAATATACCCAAAATTCATAAGCATCTTCGTAAATGAAATAACATCTTAACAAAATTAAAACACATCAATACCAGGGGCTGGGCGGTCGCGGCTGGGGCTGGGCGGTCGCGGCTGGGCTCGGCAGGGCGTGGCGAGGCAGGTGCTCGGCAAACGGTTCAGGGGCGGGGCTGGCTCGGCTGGCCTCGGCAGCGAGCTCGGCAGACGGTTCAGGGGGTAGGGCTGGCTCGGGCCGGCCTCGGCAGGGGACGTGGGAGAAGGGTGCAAGGGGCTGGGCTTGCAGGGGCGGCGGGCGCGGCGTGGGCGGGGGAATGGCAGGCACGGGCGCTAAAGGGTGGGCTTCGGCGAGCTCTGGGAGGGGGGTGGGCTTCGGCGGGCAGCGCGGCGTGGGGGCTCGGAAGGCACGGGCGCAGGGGGGGAGGAGCGCGGCAGGCGCGGGGTGTGGGGGGGTAGGCGGCAGGCAAACCGATTGGTGGGAAAGTGAGATTGTTTTGAAAATTTGAGTGTTGATATTGTGAAGAAGAAGAATTTTTTGCGACGGATGTCGCAAATTCGTCGCTATTTTGTGACGGATTTGCGACGGACTTTTTATTTTTTTTTTTCAACGGTAAAAAATCGGTTAGATTAATTTATTATTATTTTTTTTAACGGAAAAAAAACGGTTGCAAATCCGTCGCAAATTTGTGACAGCTTTGTGACGGACTTTTTTATTTATTTTTTTTATTAACGGTCAAAAATGTGTCGTAAAATCGTCGCAAAGATCGACGATTTTGCAACATAATTATTTTCAATTTGGCGGCTCCCTTCGCGGGTTATTAATTTTCAAATGCCGTCACAAATCCGTAGTATTTTTGCGACGGATTTGCGACGGAATTTATTCCTAATTATATTTATTAACGAAAATAAGACCGTCGCAAATCCGTCTCAAATTTGCAACGGCTTTGCGACGGATTTGCGACCATATTTAATTTCTAATGTGTTTTTTAAAATCTTTTCTTTCTCTTCCATTGCTACATTAAGTTTATGGTTGGGATTTGTGAACAATAAATAATTATGACATATACTCATTTTAGTTATTATATAAATTATGCTAGTATATTTACTTATATACTTCATCAACGCTTTATATACTTCATCAATACTATATGTTGTGAAACATTATTACATATTATAAATTAGTCGTATTTAAAACTTTAACTATTACTGTTACACATATATGTAATATATATTTATATGTTTTGGTATGATGTATCATTATAGTATATATATATGTTACATCAAAATAAATTACAAGATATATATTTGTACGTGTCTTTATATAAATATTATTACATATTTAATTAATATACTTCGTTTATGAACACCATGAGGTATGACTCACCAAAAACAAATAAAGATGAAAGAATAGGAGGAAAAAAAATTATTCCGTTGCAAATTTGTTGCAATTCCGTCGCAAATATTTATCCGTCGCAAATATGTCGCAAATCCGTAGCAAATCTGCGACGGATTTGCGACGGAATTTTTTAAAAAATTTAATTTCTTATTTCTGTCGCAAATCCGTCGCAGATCTGCGACGGATTTGCGACGGATATTATTTTTAATTTAATTTTTAATTTCCGTCGCAAATCCGTCGCAGATCTGCGATGGATTTGCGACGGAATTTATGCATGTATTTTTTAATTCCTATATTTTAAGTCCGTCGCAAATCCGTCGCAGATCTGCGACGGATTTGCGACGGATATTATTTATCTATTTATTTATTCGTATATTTAAATTCCGTCGCAAATCCGTCGCAGATCCGCGACGGGACTTATCGCACATATTTTTTTATTTCTATATTTAAATTCAGTTGCAAATGAGTCGCAAATCTGCAACGATTTTGCAACGGAATTTAAATATAGAAATAAAAAATATATGCATTAAGTCAGTCGCAGATCTGCGACTGATTTACTGACTTTAATTTAAATATACGAATAAATAAATAGATAAATAATATCCGTCGCAAATCCGTCGCAGATCTGCGACGGACTTAAAATATAGGAATTAAAAAATACATGCATTACTCCGTCGCAAATCCGTCGCAAATCGAGACTGATTTGCGACTGAAATTAAAAAATTAAATTAAAAAATAATATCCGTCATGAGATATGCGACTTTTGATTTATGACTAGACTTAATTCCATCGCAAATTAAGCCACTTATTTCGCCTGTAGCTGTTTTGTCGCAAATCCGTCGCATATTTGCGACGCAAATTTCCGTCACAATTTGCCGTCGCAAAATTTAATTTTTCTTGGAGTGTATGTCTAAGATGTATATTGATCTATACTTATTTCAATTATTATACAAGTATTATTTAACATTAAACAAGTGATTTATAATTAATATTTTATAAGTATACAAGTATGTAAAATAGTCATTATATATAATGCTAATATTTTTATTTATATATATGCAATTACAAAATTTTTATTAATTGGTAAACAGAAGTTGGTTTCTGTAGGAATTCAAATTGGTTTCAAATTCACATGGTAGATTTGAAAATAATATATTAAAATATAATACAGTAAATTGTATCTTATAATACTTTATTCATCTAAGTTTTATTATATGTAAGATTGTTTAAAAAATATTGTATCATCCATTATTTAAAAAATAATTGTAATACATATTATTGATTCAAAAATAATAATATATACATATATATTGTAAATAAACAATCGCAGAAAAATATCACAACAAGAAGTTTAACCTATTATATTAGAGGAGCATTTGCTCACCACACTAGCAATTAGGTTTTGAATGATACTATCTACAATTTATGAGGTTTAGTATACGCATGTGTGCCTGTGACTGCAAAAATTGATATCTATTTTGTTAAATTTTAAATTAGCTTCAAATTCTAATTTTAAAATTAATATGTCGATTTTAAATTTGTTATTTTCTACTAATTTTTATTTTTAAAAGATTCAGATTTAAAATGACTAAAACCATCCACTATGGTTAAAAAGTAGGGATGACTTGAACGGTAGGCAATTTTTAAGGACCGCAGATGTCAACATGAATGAGGTCCAAAAAGGACAAATGCAAAAAGACAGCCGTAGTGCAGATGTGCCAGTGATCAAGGTGCATATGTGGAGTGCTAAATTTGTGGTTTTCAGTTTTTTGTAATCTTTGAAAAGAAGCATGCCCCAAACGATAATGCCATAAAAGATATGAAGAAAAATTTTTGTTTCCATCAGAAGTAGAACGAATGACTGGTTTATTGCCATGCGTCAAGGGAAGGAAAACATAACGGAACAGAAGCAGAGCATGAAGGATTTCCCAAATATGAGCTGGATTTGAGAATATAAAGGCAATAAAGGATTTCCAATTGTCCTTGATCTCGAGCGATCCTGAAGATAATTAGAATAAAAGGTAGCAACAAAATTTAAATTCAACACTTTTTGTTATAAAAGTTAAAAATAAATTTTGCTAAAATATGAAAATTAAAAAAACTCATCACTTTATTTACAATTGAAAGAAGGCATTTCCACCGACTAAAATATTTTTTTATATTTTTTTTCTATTCCGTTGCTATACAATCATGGAATCTAAAATTTTTTTTTCTGATATTTTCTTTTTCTTTTTGGTCGCAATTCCGTAGCTGTACGACGATGGATTTGCGACAAAATATCAAAATGGTTTTCTAATATTTTTTTTATACTATCGCAATTTCGTAGCTATTCGGCGACTGATTTGCTACCATTTTTTTCCCATCACTAATTTAGTAAACTTATTAAATGGTACCATTTCTGTCGAAAATCCATTACAATATTCCCACTAAAAAGCCGTCGCAAATTTTCGTCGCAAAAATCATTTTTTCTTGTAGTGTAAAGATAGTGGAAGACACTTATGAAAACATATGTTGTGACATTTCTTGAAGTGCTTCACAATTATCTTTGGGTTTGGGTTTTTTCTCATGGCTAAATTATCTTCTCAGTATTATGATTCTCAGTATTTGATATGCTGGAATTAAATGACAAGGGATGATGTTTTCGTACTCTCTCTCTATTTCCCTATTAGATTTATAAAAGTTGGAGATGGAAAGGTATTTCCACAAGCAATTCTATTCTAAGAAAAACTAGAAAAAGCCATTACACATTGAAACTTAAAAGAAAGGTCTTTCCAAAAGGGATTGGCAACTTAAACAAAATCTGCTGATCATTGTGCCTTTCTGTTAATTATAACCAAAGGATTTTTTGTCTTTTTATATCACAGTATATCCTTATTCTAATGACACCGTTTGTGCAAGATGTTATGGTTATTGTTACGACATGTGCCAAAGAGGAGGGTGGAAATATATGAAAAGTCTCTTGTCATTACGATTTGATGAGATATTATTTGTCCAGAAGAATTTGACAGTAGAAAAGAGTGTACTTTGGAAGTTGTCATTATTTGAGCAAAACTCCATTATGGCAAGAAGAAGATATTTGGAGAATTCTAAAGTTTCTAGGATTTGGAGAATCCCAAAAAAATCCATCTACACCAAATATCAAAGATTGACTTCCTATTTTCATAGGATTTCTTGCTATATTTTTTAAATGACAATCTTGGAGAACAAGGAAGCTCAAGACTTGCATATTATATGTATGAGCTTCAAGGCAAAGAAAAATCAACCTTCTTGATAAACTCTCACGGAAAATTCCTTAAGAAGGAAACTCATGGAGAAAACTCTGAAGAAGCTGTCGGCATTACTCATGTCATTTTTCTGATGAGAGGCTTCTATGTTTTCATGCAATATTCTTAAGAGAGTTACTCTTTGAACTCATGTTATAAAAGTTGTATTTTAAGAGAGTTCAACAGCACAATTTATCTTGTTGTTATGTTGTTCATTGTTGTGATTTTCTATGCCCTTATACTCAATTCTATTTCAATCTTCAATAATTTGCACACAAACACAAGGCAAGTAAATTTAAATGTCGTATCCACGGGATGATCAAATATCCTTACGCACTTTCCTCTCCATTGTTTAGCATATGACATTTGCTTGTCGAGATAATAGAAATAATTACTAAGAATAAAAATCTAACTTAGCCAATAAAATTCAGTTTAGCTAAAATTTAATTTGCAAGAGAAAATTTCAATTGAGAAAGTAATACTTGAATTGAGAAAGTAATACTTGATAGAAAAGTCCCTTGGTTAATGAATTGCCCTTCTTATGTTTGATGAAATTCCTCAATAAGAACTCACTCTATCTCAAGATGAAAGTCCTCTACTCTTGGATTAATTAGTTGAAATCTGTTTCTAACCAATTCAGCCCAAGAATGCCTTAAGATTTGTGAATTTCCAATTAGATTTCTCTAATCATCAAGAAAGTGTTGAGATTTTTATCTCTAGTCACCTAAATCACTCTCATTGTTTGTGTCATGATCTATTTTACCCTTCCTTTCTCAATTCCAAGTGAAAAATCCAGATTATAAATCAATTATCAACCAAATCAATTCAAGCAATCAAATCCACAAACAATCCATAAGAATTCGAAATTCAATCAACCAAGAGAACCAATCATTCACATAGTTAATAACTAAGGTTCAAAACCATCCAAGTATTCAAGAATTTAGCTCATCAACATATTACAATTCAAAGAATATAAAGCAACAAAGAAAGACGAAGTTGTGAAAGGTTGTCCAACTTGGTTGAAGTTCTCCAACTTGGTTGTGAAAAGTTGTGTTCTTGAGCTTGATTCTTCAAGATTGATTGCTCATTCTTCAAGAATTTGATCTTCTCTCTTGATTTCTCTTGCAAAGATTGAAGATTTAGGAGAGGGTTTTGTGGTTTTTCTTTGTGTTTTTTCGCCTCTCTTAGCCTTTTCCAAGAACCCTAGCCGTGTCTCTTCAAAACCCATAACATTCTATATATAGTTCTCACAAGAAATGAGAGAAAAATTGCAGAAATCTGTCTTTGGACCAAACGGCGCCATTTAGGGGAGGGGGGAGGGGGTATAAGCAGTGTTGTTTGGCTTCTTGAAGGCGGTGCCACTTGGCTTATTGAAGGTGGCACCACTTGGCCCCTTGAAGGCAGCACCGTTTGATCGCAGTTTTACTACAGTTTTTTCTACTGTGCGACAGTGGCATCTATTTGGAATTCTTGATGCATTCACAGCATTAAATCTGCTGATCTAGGTCTTGATGTCTTCAGGAAAGTTGTAGATCATGATCTTAGATTTCCATAGTGCTATGGATCACCTCAATTAGACATCTAGAACTCAGGATATAATCATTCTACAAAAAATGTGTCAAATCTGGGACAAAATCCAGAAAAGGTGTCTGTACAACATATGCAGGGTGGACAAAAGAACTTCGATTGACATAAATTTTACCATTATGAAAACTTCAGAATGTCCTCTATAATTGTCTATTAGACCACTTTTGCATTTGAAATTGGTATGGACATCAAAATCTCACCTAAAAATTCTCTATCATTCTATTTTGCTCTGTATTTTTCTGTTTTCTTTATTGTATAAAATCTCCTTGTTTGTTTCATTCTATTCCAAATCTTCAATAAACTCACCTAAAGCAAGGAAGAGATAAAGAGTGTATAAATGGTGATTGAAACACCAAAATTCAACAGAAATTTAATCTTAAAATGATCGTTATATGAAGGACAAATATGAGATATCAATCTCCTCTACACTTAGACATTGCTTGTCCACTAGCAATACTCTAAAACAACTAAGAAAATTGAATAATAACCACAAGAAATGAAAAATGTTTTAAAGTATTTCAACGGGATGCAAAACAGAGAGAGAGGATTACTTCTTGAGAAATCATGAGCAATCTACACAATCAATCTCAAAGTCATCCCAAATATCCATCACAAAGATTAAACAATCACCCCCTTAGCTTATAATGCAAGTAAGAATCCGTGAGTGTGTATCTCCAGCCAATGCAAATGTTCAACAATTATAGAAGCGAATTTCATATTATTGGCCAAGGAATTCTCATCAAGAAAGCATAATACCCTATAAGCCCGACATTCACAAAACCTCTCCACTAATATGGGAACCAAAATTTAACCTCGATTAGGTAGGACTTTTATGCTTGTAACTTTAGGCTTAGGAAAAGTTTAAGGTGCCAAATGAAAGGTAAGGAATTCAAAGTCAAAAGAAATGAGAGTTAAAGAGAAAGCAATGAGACATAAAACAAAAGTAATAACCCTTGTTAGCCAGAAGGAATATCACCATTCCCATACATTCAACCACAAACTCCCATTTTCTACAAAATCCCCTCACTTTGGATTCAACCACTTGCACACATTATGTTTCAACCCACAACCTTTTCATCATCACCCATCTTTTTCAACCCATAAATTTAACCTCAATCATGAGAAAATTCACAATAATAATAATGAAAACATATATACTTCTTGAAGGCATCAAGAAATGTGAGAAGCCAACTCAGTAATAGACAAATATATAACAATTTTTTCATTTTTTTTCTTTCTTTTTTCTTTACTTTATTGAGGTATAATTCAATTCCCGATCATAGAAGGTCATCCCTCTTTTTTTCATATATATCCATAAAGTCTATTTTTCCTATCATCCTCCATTCCGCCCTTTGTTCCAATTACCACAATACTCTTTGCCGACTTAAGGGTAAAAATGTATTTAGCTCTCGCAAATAAGGGTTAAATATAAAGAGTGGAGTCTAAACTTTGAAAGAAGGAAATATAAAAAATATAGATTGGAAAATTTATGCACAAAAGCTTCAAGAAAGGGTACTATGGATAAAATAAAAAAAATATGGCTAGAAAAGTTTAATCGGGACAAAGAAGGCCTATTGCCATCATTTCAAGATCAAACTACGGTTACTTACTCATTTCGCCTCAAGGTAAGGGAATGCGTGTTCTAGGATAAAAGTTATGTTGAATTCTAAGGCCAATAACACAATATTCAACTCCATAATCATCACAACAAAAGCAAAGAGGAAATGTTGCTTAAAATATGAATGCCATACAAGCAAAAAATACAAGGGGTGCTTACTTAATCTAAGTTTAAGGTACTAGTTATGACCTTTAGAATGCTTGTATAACTATCTAGAAAAGGTTAAACATGCAAGTCTTGAAATATCTTGAAGATTTCAAAAATAAAAACAAGTAAATTCAATGAAGCCAACTCCCCCACACTTAAGACTACTTATACTCAATTCTATTTCAATCTTCAACAATTTGCAGACAAACACAAGACAAGCGCACCTATCGTTATGATTAGTATCATGGAAAGTAAATTTAAATATTGTATCCACGGGGATGGTCAAATATCATTACTCACTTTCCTCTCCATTGTTTAGCCTACGAAATTTCTTTTTTAGAGATAGTAGAAATAATTACTAAGAATAAAAATCTAACATAACCAATAAAATTCAGTTTAGCCAAAATTTAATTTCCAAGAGAAAATTTCAATTGAGAAAGTAATACTTGAATGGAAAATCCACCTAGAATTAGCTATGTGATAGAAAAGTCCCTTGGTTAACGAATTGCCCTTCTTATGTTTGATGAAATTTCTCAATTAGACCTCACTCGATCTCTATATGAAAGTCCTCTACTCTTAGATTAATTAGTTAAAATCTCTTTCTTACCAATTCAACCCAAGAATGCATTAAGATTTGTGAATTTCCAATTAGATTTCTCTAATCGTCAAGAAAGTATTGAGATTTTTATCTCTAGTCACCTAAATCACTCTCATTGTTTGTGTCATGGTCTATTTCACCCTTCCTTTCTCAATTATAAGTGAAAAATCCAGATTATAAATCAATTCAAGCAATCAAATCCACAAACAATCCATAAGAATTCGAAATTCAATGAACCAAGAGAACCAATCATTCACATAGATTATAACTAGGGTTCATAACCATCCAAGTATTCAAGAATTTAGCTAATCAACCTATTACAATTCAAAGAACATAAAGCAACAAAGAAAGATGAAGAATTGCTCATTTTCATGGTTCAAATCTTCTCTTCTTCAAGGCTTGAAGTTCTCCAACTTGGTTGTGAAAAGTTGTGCTCTTGAGCTTGAATCTTCAAGATTGATTGCTCCTTCTTCAAGAATTTGATCTTCTCTCTTGATTTATCTTGCAAAGATTGAAGATTTAGAAGAGGTTTTTGATGTTTTTCTCTGTGTTTTTTTGCCTCTCTTCAAAACCCATAACATCCTATATATAGTTCTCCCAAAAACTGAGAGAAAAATTGCATAAATCTAACTTTGGACCAAATGGCTCCATTTGTGGGGGTCTAAGCAGAATGGTTTGGCTTCTTGAAGGCAGCGCCGCTTGGTCCCTTGAAGGCGGTGCTGCTTGGTTCCAGTTTTTGTGCTGCGCCACTGTGGCAGCTATTTTGATTTTCTTGATACATTTAGAGCATCAAATCTGCTGATATAGATCTTGATTCCTTCATAAAAGTTATAGATCATGATCTTAGATTTCCACGTTACTTTGAATCACCTCAATTGGACATCTACAACTCAAGATATGCTCATTCTACCAAAATGTGTCAAAATTGAGACAAAATCCAAAAAAGGTGACTTTGTAACACAAGCACGGTGGCCAAAAGAACTTTGATTGACATAAAATTTTCCATTATGAAAACTTTAGAATGTCCTCTATAATTCTCTATAAGATCACTTTTGCATTTGAAATTGCTATGGAGGTCAAAATCTCACTTGAAAATTCTCTATCATGCTATTTTACTCTGCATTGTTTTCTTCACTGTGTAATAGCTCATTGTTTGCTTCATTCTATTGCAAATCCTCAATAAACATACCTAAAGAAAGGTGTTTCTAAGCGTGAAGACAACAGTGTGATTGTTGGATTTCTAGTTGTTGAGGCAGCTTTGACAAATAGTGTTTTGCTAAGTCCACTAGAGGAGATTGAGAGCGTGTTCCTGTACTTTTGAAATATAAAGTTTAGTGGATTGTTTTTCTGAGCTTGGCTCTGCAAACGTAGGCTGTTGAACCGAACTGCGTTACCAATTTTGCTGTGTCAAACTTTACTTTTCTGTTTGAGTGTGTTGTGTTAAACTATGGAGAATAGACTTCAATATATAGAGTTTGAGAAACGCTAGAAAGTTATATAAACCTAACCATACAATTATTAAAAAGGGAAAGATGTTATGATTTTGATTTGTACTATGGAAAAGGACACATTTTTTACTTCTTGATTTTACTTTTATTCTTCTCTCTCTTTCTGTCTGTATGTTGCGTGTGTGTCACTTATCTTTGTGACAACGTATTTTGGATTAATGGAGCTTTAGTTGTTAGATAATGAAGTATTGCAAAGAAGCAAAACAATCCAGATGAAACAATTAGGAAACGAACACTGGTAAAGCAGGGAGGATGGGTGATTATTCAGAATGTGCAGCGGAGTAAATCTGCTCGATATGCTTTAAGGAAAGAGTTTGGCAAAGACACATTTATGTTTGTCATATAGTCATTATATGATATTTCTTTTCACTAATGACATTGAATAAAAATTTTGATCAACAAAAATAAAAATTATCATTATTTCTAACTTTTTCTAAACAATAGAATAGTAAGAGAAATGGATGTGAAAAAAGATTCTAAGTAGAAAAATATTACATTTTATTCCATTTCAACGTACGAATACGAGTGGACCATATCCTGTTTTCTTTTTTCCCCTAAATTTGCTAAACAGTTATTCCAAAGTGCCTATGACCTTTGAAGAGTAGGAAGCCATTCAGCACTCATCACTCACTATAAAAAGGGCCAAGTTCGAGTGGTTTCCCAACCAACTTTATCTTATATAGCTCTGTTTTTGAGATCTTTGGTTTCTTGATATTGCAGGGGAAAGATGGGTCTCAAGGGGAAAATGATCGGCCAAACAGAGATCAAAGCTGGTGGAGATGTCTTCCATGACATCCTTAAACAGAGACCTCATGAGCTTATCAAAATCACTCCTGAAAAGGTGCAAAATGTCGCTCTTCCCGAAGGTGAAGTGGGAAAAGTTGGATCGAGGATCATCTGGCATTATACCCATGGTAAACCTAAACTTATTCATCAGCGCTGAATGGTTGATATTACATCTTACTTGCAGGTTGAGGACGGGCATGTTCTTATTGCAACTTTTTTGTTGATCATCTTTCACGAAATAGCTTCCTTTTTATACTTGTCGATTATTTGAACTTTCTTATAAGATGATGTATCAGCTTTTTTATGGTTCTATTTGGATATCTAGGCTGCGAAGTGAATGCTAAAAGTTACTAAGAAGAAAAATCAGCAGAAATTGCGAAGTTATAGGGGAAAAAAAGAAAAAAGTGGAGTTTTCCTGCTTGGATTAAATCTGTTTATTCCTTTTTCCCCCTCCAGATGGCAAAGGAAGGGTTGCAAAAAGCATAATTGAAGATATCAACGACAACAAACAATCAATTAGATTCAAACTGATAGAAGGAGATCTGATGGAACTAAACAAGTCCTTCTATGTAACTTATCATGTTGACAACCAGGGTCCAAACAGTTTGGTAACATGGACTCTGGAGTATGAGAAGCTGAAGGAGTCCTGCCCACATCCAGGAACACTACTCAACTTCTTCCTTCACATGGTTGAGGATATTGAAGATCACCACTCTTGATCCTCCTTTGAATCATCACTCGAATATGAATCTTCAAGTTCTATGGTTGTTTGGGAATATCTGCAATAAGTATGTTTCGTTTTGAGAAGCCTATGATACATGTGTGCTTTAAATTTAAGTATGCGCTTTTGTAAGTTACGATAAATATATGTATGAAAGGATGCTAATATCTAATTAATGTGAGATTCCTTGATATTAACACTTTCTCACACGCAAGCTCATCTTTCATTTTTCTCTCTGATCTTTCAGAAAAATAGTACTATCTCCAATTTGTCTTGTCATTTTAAATAAAACACAAAAGTTAAAAAATTATTGCTATAATGATTTTAGTTGAAAGGACTAAATTCACCTCTTAATAAACATGGAACACGAAGATCAATAACCTTAGGAAAGGATTTACACGTTTTTCATTTTAATTGAAAAGAAATAGAGGGACGTCATGGTACTTTTATTATTCCAGATCATGTACATGACGAGTCTGAGCACAAATTTGACGAGTGGGAAGTGTTCATCTTAAAATATAAAGCTTTTTAACTGTTTTCTTACTTTTTAAAAATGTTTAATTTTTTATAAATTTTTTTAAAAAATTCAGATTTAATCTCAATTATAAAAATAATTTATATTTTCTCACACATGTTAGTAGATAATAATTAAATTAATTAAGAATAAAATAAAAAATAATTTTTACTTTTTCATTCCTTAATCTATACAAAAAATGTAAAAATATCTTATATTTTGAAATAGAAATATTATATTTTTATTATTAATGTAATAAGTTAGTTAGGTTTCAATCGGTTTAGAGTTTAAGGCGTTTGAACATTGAGAAGACAATGCTGATTTTTTCCTTTTTTCCGGATACTCCCTCCGCTGTCTTATATAGATTTTATTTGATTCTACGGATATTCTTAATAATGTCAATTAAAATTTTAAATTTAGAAATTGACAACTTTTTCTTTTTTGAACTTGATAAATTAATTAATATAATTTAGTAAAATAATAAAGACTAAAAGTAAAATGAAAAAAATAATAAATAACTTCATTATACTTTAACGTGACAGATATTTGTGAAGAAAAATTAAAGCAATCTAGACACGCTCCCAAAAAAAAAATGGAGGGAGTAACTTGGAGATTTTATTTTCGAGGAAATGAAGTTGAGTTTTCAAATTTGTAGATCTCTTTGCAATATAAGTTTGAGGACTCTATAAGAAATAATATAATGCAGGATAGAAAATTTTCCTCACATTTCAATTGATCTGTACGTAAATATATACAACATCTCAAAGAGCTATATTAGGAAACATTTACAGCAATTACTATGACAAAGATATTATACACCAATCTTGGCTAATAATCACATAAATTCAAATGGCTTGATTGTAGGCTGAAATCATGAGGATTTGATTTGATCTTGATTTTCTTGATTTTGGCAATCTTCCTCAATACGCCCCCGCAAGATTGAGCTTCCATCGACAAGACCAATCTTGGTACGTAACAATGCAGTCCGTTGACGTGACAAGGGTTTTGTCAAGAGATCAGCAAGTTGATCTTGTGTGTGAACGTGGCAAACATGAAGGGTCCCTTTTTGAACACGGTCGCGGACAAAGTGTAAATCAATCTGAATATGCTTCATGCTAGAATGGTTAACTGGATTAAAACTCAGATGGGTGGCGCCAAGATTATCACATAGCAACAAGGGAGGCACCTTGAGTGGAAAACCGAGTTCATGGAGTAAGGAGTTCAGCCACATGGTTTCAGACGCAGCATTGGCAAGAGCACGGTATTCAGCTTCCGTCGATGAGTGAACAACAGCTGGTTGTTTTTTGGGGCTCCAAGAAATGGGATTCTTGCCAAGAAAACTAATATAAGCCGAAGCAGATGTTCTGTCATCCACATTCCCTGCCCAGTTAGCATCAGAGAAGGTGGTTAAAACTGAAGTTGTGTGTTTAGTAAGTTGAATACCATGAAAAATGGTTTGTTTCAAGTAACGAAGCAATCTCTTCGTGGTTGTCCAGTGAGCTGTAGTTGGCTTGTGCATGAATTGTGATAGCTTATTCACAGCAAATGCTATGTCCGGTCGGGTCAGTGATAGATACTGAAGACTACCAATGACACGCCGAAAAACAGTGCTGTCAACGGGTGCTGTGCCATCAAACAATTTTAGAGAACCAGTTGTGGATAAAGGAGTGGACACATCCTTAGCACCAAGCATATTCGTTGTGGACAATAAGTCACGAATGTATTGATGCTGTGACAAGAACAGACCAGCACGAGTAGGAATAACCTCGACTCCCAGAAAGAAGCTAAGGTTTCCCATATCTTTTAAGGAAAACTTTTCACCCAATTTCTGAATAATGTGATCCACAAACTGAGTATCACTGCCTGTAATTACAAGATCATCAACATAAACCAAAAACTAGCAAGTGAGAGAACCACGTGTATAAATAAATAGAGAAGAATAAGCTTTGGAATTTTTGAACCCAAGCTGAAGAAGAACAATTCTCAGAGCTGTGTACCAAGCTCAATGAGCCTGCCGAAGCCCATAAATGGCTTTTCTCAATCTACACACATAATCAGGCTTACTGGTACCTTTAAACCCTGGAGGTTGCATCATATAAACACTTTCTGTGAGGGTTCCATGTAAAAAAGCATTGTTGATGTCCATTTGTCGTAAGGGCCACCCATTCATCACCGCTATAGTCAAAACACATCGAATAGTGGCTGGCCTAACAACAAGGCTGAAGGTTTCCTTGTAATCAAGGCCCGGTCTTTGATTATAGCCTTCGGCCACAAGCCTGGCCTTAAATTTATCCACCGAGCCATCAGCTTTGCGTTTGACTCTAAACACCCATTTACAGCCCACGGGTGTACAGTTTGGTGGAGGTGGAACTAAATCCCAGGTTCCATGTTTCATCAAGGCAGTGAGCTCAGTGGACATGACATCACGCCATTGAGGATGGCTTACGGCTTGAGTCACACAAGTTGGTTCAATTGCCAGAGAAATGGGATGTTTGGAAACCGAATAAAGCTGCTTGGGTTTAAAGATGTTGTTCATGGAATGGGTTGTCATGTTGTGAAGACGAGGGTTCCCGCTTTGAACACACGAAGGGGGAATGGAGTGGGATTGAGGTAAAGTAGAATCAGCAACCGTGTGTGTGTGAGTTGAACGGGGGTGGGAAGGAAGTACAGGGTCATGTAAGATGGGAACATCCGAATGAGAACCAGAATTTCTAAGAACATCAGTCAAAGGAAAATTAGGAGAAGTGAGAGGGGGATTACTTGGAGATGAAGGAGATGTAGCACGAACATTGGCCGAAAGCACATGTGAGGGTGCCGAATCAGAGAAATGCACGGATTGAGAAGAAACTCGCACAGCCTGAGAAGAAAAAGGAATAAAGGAAGTAGAACACATATCAGAAGAGGACACGGTTAGGGTTGGGCTCTGGTCTTGTATGGATTGTGAGTCTTAAGATCCAAACAAATATAGGCATTTTGAGTTTGAGAATAGCCTAAAAAAAGACATGGAATGGACTTAGGCTACATCTTATGATTATTATATGGACGTGTAAGGGGATAGCAAAGCAAACCAAATTTTTTTAATTTAAGATAGTTTGGTTTTTGTCCAAAAAGAGTCTCAAAGGGGGACTTGTTGGTGAGAACAGGAGTTGGGTGCCTATTTATAAGATAAGTGGCAGTTCGAAAAGCATGAGGCCAATATGAAAGAGGCAAGGAAGCATCCAAAAGTAATGTGAGACCAGTTTCAACAAGGTGGCGATGATGGCGTTCAGAGACTCCATTTTGTTGCGGAGTGTAAGAGGCAGTGGTATAGTGACTAATGCCGTGAAGATTTAAAAAAGGTTTGAGAGAAATAAATTCACCACCATTATCGGAGTAAATGGTCTTAATTTTGGCTTGAAACCAAGTTTCAACAAATGTTTTAAATTGTGGAAAAATAGTTGACACACTTGATTTGGTAGCCATGGGAAAAAACCACATATATTTCGTGTAGTAGCCATGGGAAAAAACCACATGTATTTCGTGTAGTGGTCCACAAAAAGAAGATAATAACGAGAACCATCAAGACCCGTTGAGTGTGCAGGGCCCCATACATCCATATAAATAAGTTCAAGTAGACCAGTAATCGAAAGACTAGTTGTGCGAAAAGGTTGTTGATGAGATTTATTAATAGAACAAGAACGACATAACATGGACATTTTATTTGAAGTGGTAGGAAGAGAAAAAGTAGAAACAAGAGATTTAACAATGGGATAGCAAGGATGACTAAGACGCTTGTGCCACCCATCAAGTGATGTTTGTTCATGCACATTAGCAACCTTTTTTGAAAAATTTCCCACAAGTGATTCCGGAAAAATGTAAATGCCGTTCTCACATGAACCTCTTAGTAGGATCGCCCCCGTGATGGGTTCCTTCACAAGAAAATGAGATGGATGAAACTCAACATATACATTATTTTGTGAGGTAAAATGATGAACAGAAATCAAATTTTTTTTTAAGATTCAGAACACAGAGAGTATCACGCAGGATAAAGGTTCGGTGGGGTGACTTTATGGCTAAAGAACGAACATGTGAAATAGCCAAACCTGAACCATCACCTAGAACCATTTCATCGGTACCATCATATTCGGAGTGAGTAGATAAATTATGAAGATCACTAGTGATGTTTTGAGAGGTAGCGGAATCAAGCAGCCATTTTTGCTCTTTCATGGTAGAAGTTGTTGCACTGTTTGCAGTAATTTCACTGGGCTTAAACTGAGCACAATTTTTGGCCGTATGGCCCAACGCATCACAAAATTGGCATTTGGGCCTATAAGGCCGCTGGTTGTTGTTGGGCCGATTGGAGCTAGTGGGACGTCAGCCATTGCAAGGTCCACCGCGGGTGGGAGCTTGCCCAAACTGACGGTGAGATGCATTCGACTTGCTATAGCTGCGTTGTTGACCTCCGGAAGTACCAGACTTCCTGATTATATAATTTGCAGTGGCTACCAGTTGCTGAGTAGCAATTTCAAGACGGCGCACATAATTTTCGTGGCTGACCAGAAGTTCGTGGAGCTCTTCAAAAGCAAGGGACTTTTCGCTATCTCGGATCGATGCTACAATTTCCCTGAAATCAGAACCTAAGCCATTAAGCACATAGAGGGTTAGGTTATCATCAGAAATGGGGTGGTCAATAATGGCAATTTCATCTACCAGAGTCTTCACAGCGTGTAGATAATCAAAGATAGGCCGGTTTCCATGCTGGATTAAGGTGAGTTCCTCTTTTAATTGCATAGCCCGAGTTCATGATTTGCTAGCATAGAGAGTGTTCAATTTTTTCCAAGCCTCATGGGATATTTTTGCTGTGGCAATGAGTTGGGTGATGGTAGGGGAAGTGGAAACAAGAAGGGCACTGAGTATAAGTTTGTCTTGTCGAACCCAATGAGTTTTGTGTAGGGCAGAGACAGAGAGATCACTCGGAGAGGGGCAGTGGGAGATACCGGTGACATAATCAAGCAAATCATATCCTATAAGTAAGGCATCAAATTGAGCACATCATTGAGGAAAAGCAGCAGGAGTCAATTTTTCATTAATCTGAGCAGTTATATTGAGAGCAACAAGAGTGGTTTCAGTGGAGGAAATAGGGTGGGTGCTGAGATGAATTTGAGGTTGCTCGGGGGAGGAAGACATTGGGGATATGGGAGGGATCGACTCGTTGGAGATGGGCTGCTCTGATACCATATAAGAAATAATATAATGCAGGATAGAAAATTTTCCTCACATTTCAATTGATCTGTACGTAAATATATACAACATCTCAAAGAGTTATATTAGGAAACATTTACAGCAATTACTATGACAAAGATATTATACACCAATCTTGGCTAATAATCACATAAATTCAAATGGCTTGATTGTAGGCTGAAATCATGAGGATTTGATTTGATCTTGATTTTCTTGATTTTGGCAATCTTCCTTAATAGACTCCTCCACACACAATGTAAATTACTACACCCTCTATTTCAAAATATATTTCATAATTCCCTTTTTTGCTTTGTTTCAAAATATTTGTTCCTTTTAATATAAAAGAATTCATTGATCATTTTTTCACCAACTTTATATTTATCTTCTGCCGATCATTTAAATACTTTCATTTTCTATAAATGATTAGGTTTCCAACCAGCTATTCAAAGTGTCATTTCTTAATATTGAATTTGAATTTAAAATAGTTACCCATCATTTTTAAATAAAGACACATAATTTACCTGGATATTAATTATCATATAATGTAGAATTTTGATATATATTTTGAAAAGGTATATTTGAGGACTAGAAGGCTTGACGTTTTTAAAGTCTTGTGATTATGGCAGTGCCTCGTTTCGAAATCTGATAGGAGTCCAAATTCGGGAGTTGACATTACATCTGTAATTCTTGATCTTTAATCTCTGTTATCAATCAATCTAAAGAGTATAGACAAAATTTTGAGGTGCGTATTTATATTTGAAAGAAAAACGAAATGCCAAAACATCCAATTAACAATACGTACGCCATAATGCCCTCGGCTAGAGAACATTGATTCTCCGGAAGAGGACGTATAAATCTGCAGGAGGTTCTGAATATTGGATGGAGCCAACAGTTCTCGATTCATCATCATCCATATCAAGTCTTTTTGAAGCCTATGGTCCAAGTGTACATTAAGATTTTCAACAAAGACGTGACAACCGTAGGACTTTTCATGATCACCACACAATGTATCAAATATATGAGGACATGACAAATCATCTTCCGTTTAGATCCTAGATTAAACACCATTCAGGAAATTAACCAGTCACCAACAAGCCTGTTAGGGATTCGAGTATTAGCACACACGCACAATCTATACTGCAGAAAAGTAAAGAACACGAGACACAAGGATTTACGTGGTTCGGTCGATGTGACCTACATCCACTGGGCCGCAACCATAATTTTTCTATTGCTCTGCCTCTCATCCTCGCTCTGTAATTTCAAGTACAAAGTTGTTATATTTATAGAGACTAACTAGGGTTTCTAACGTAGGCAACAAGAAACATAAAACAGGCCCAATTAAACTGAGTCCATCAAGACTCCATAACCCATCAATCTCCCACTTGGAGGCTTGATAATCTTCAAACTGCCATCCGCTGTGAACACCTGTACTTCTTGCAATCTTACTCAACTCTCTTGGTTGCAGCGACCTTCTCATCAATCAATCTGAAGGCTCGTTGAAGCTCCCCCGAGCTCCAACACATTAGTCATGGCTAGAACCGCCCTGCACTGCTTCTTCTGTCTCTACCAGCCTCCCATCGAAACTAACTCACTGGGATCTCGAGATATCCCTGAGAATAAACAACACTCTCCATATTCAGCAAGTAATCCCCTGGAGAGACTTTATCAGCTGGAATATTAGTTATTTTAACCCACTGTTGTCTGAGAACTGAAACTGAAGCACTATTCGTGCTCCCACTGTCACGAAATCCTCTAATTGGTTTAACTGAACTCTTCCACGCACATTCACTCTGAATCTTCACTTTGGCTTTGGGTTTCTCACTTGCAAAGCAAACCTTTTTTCTCGCCCATGAGACTCGTGAACCGCTTCCTCGCTCATGGAATCCGGTTTCACCCCTGCATAAGGGTTCGTGAAGATCTTTCTGGCATGAATAATCTTCAATCTGCATCTTCCAGAAACTAAAATCGGATCCATCAAACTTCTCGATTCCAATCTTCGTACTCTCCATCTGCACAGATCGTGGTGAATTTCTCCTAGCTCTGATACCAATTGTTAGGGATTCGAGTATTAGCACACACGCACAATCTATACTGCAGAAAAGTAAAGAACACGAGACACAAGGATTTACGTTGTTCGGTCGATGTGACCTACATCCACGGGCTGCAACCATAATTTTTCTATTGCTTTCTGCCTCTCATCCTCGTCTAGAATTTCAAGTACAAAGTGTTATATTTATAGAGACTAACTAGGGTTTCTAACTTAGGCAACAAGAAACATAAAACAGGCCCAATTAAACTGAGTCCATCAAGACTCCATAACCCATCACAGCCAGCATCAGTTTACTGACTGGTAATATTAATAAACCAAGTTTGATCGTGACGTATCAAAAATAAAAGGAAGATATATTCTGGAGGCAAGGAATTCAAAGCCGCTTAGGAGATGTAGAAATTTTAGGATACAAGAATGAGAGGAAAAGATACTTCCATTTCTCATGAACACAATATATAATATACAGGATTACATACAACTGGTAACTAAGGCAATGATTCAAAATAATTCAAACTACAATTGTTACAAAATCAAATTACAATAAATACATAAAACTACATTTAATGTTCAGAAAAATGCTGGCAATTGCTGTTTTAGCCTTTTTGATTCTTCAGTTTGTGTTGCTGCACCAATGATGCTACATGGATAGGATTTGTCTGAATTTGAGGAGCTTTAACACCTCTCCTCAAACTGGACTTGGGGAATATAACATCATGGAGGCCGAGAGCATTGACTGAGCTTGAGAATAGAGGAAAAGACAAACTTTTAGTATAAAGGTCAGCGAGCTAGAATTGAGATGAGCCCTATTGCGGAATGGGCGTGGTAATGGATAAATATTTAATTTGGGTAGTCGATGATAAAATGAGAAGTAAAATAATAAATGGAAGAGACACAAGATTTACGTGGAAACCCTCTAATGTAGAGGGAAAAACCACGGGGCGAGAGAGGAGTAAATACACTATGAAAAATATGGAGAAGATACAAATAGTTTTACACCCACACAAAAATAATACATTCAAGATAACACCTCACTACACTCAATGAATATGGCAAGAGTGTATATATATATATATATATGAAGAGGTGGTATATGAAGAGAGTGGATAGTTTAGAGAAATGCACTTGGAGGATTTCTCTCTTGAATGTAGGAAGTCTACCTTGCAGTCAACGGTGGCTTTGTCTACAATAGAGGCAGAGTATATGGCAATTACAGAGGCTATGAAGGAAGCAATTTGGCTTCATGGGTTGCTTAAAGACTTGGGAGTTGGTCAGAAATAACTTGAGGTTTATTCTGATAGTCAGAGTTCTATTCACTTAGCAAAGAAGCAAGTCTTTCACGCACGAACAAAGCACATTGATGTTCGCTATCACTTCGTACAGGAAATTCTCGAAGAAGAGGAGAACATTCTCCAGAAGATTCATACTACGGAGAATCATGCAGATATGTTGACCAAGGTGGTTACAAGGAGCAAGTTTGAACACTGTTTAGACTTGGTTAATATCCTACACATTTGAGTAAGCGCCTCATGATGCAAAATTTGAAAGTATCAGGAGGAACGTTTTATTTTTTGTTTGATTGAGAAGATTAATATTTGGTGAGATCTAGAATTGTGCCAATGTGGAGATTTGTTGTTTGGCACAATCTCACATGGAAAAAACAATGTAAGGGAGGGTTTCCTTACAACTATAAAAGGAAGCCCCCTCCCTCTTTGTAAGTCATCCCAAATTTATTCTCTTCTCTCACATATAAATACAAGCGGGCTGCTTGAGTGGTGCTCGAAGACTAGACAAATTTTTGCCGAACTCCGTTATCAAAATTTTTTCGCGTATGTTCTTTCCTTATATCTTTTATTCCGCATTTATTTATTGTTATTGTTTCTTTTCGATTATAGTATTCAATATTATTTGTCAGGTATATTCGCATTGTTTTGTATTTTTCAATTCACTAGAAGTTTGTTTTAGAAGGAATTAAATTCCCAACACACAGGAGATCTTATGGAAATATGCAAGTCCCTTTGTGCAACTTATCATGTTGACATCAATGGACCAGACTGTTTGATAACATGGACTGCGGAGTACGAGAAGCTGAAGGAGAACCTCCCACATCCAGGAACACTGTTTAACCACCTCCTTCATATGGTTGAAGACATTGAAAGTCACCACTCTTGATCCTCTTCTCAATCATCACTAGAAGATGGATCTTCAAGTTCTGTGGTTGACTGGTTGCTTGGGCTTATCTGCGAGTAAATTTGTGCTTAAAATGTTAAATATGTATTTTAAGAAGATAAATGTGTGCTTTGGTCTTATGGCTGTGGTTTATTCTGAAATGTGTTTGGTGTAATTTTCTTAAAATAAGTTCACATGAGTGCACATTTTAGTTTTTCATTTGGTGCTGCATTTCAGTGCGTAAATATATATATATTCCTCACCTTTAATATAAGAACTGCGCTAAATTTCCTTCAATTGTTACTTTAATTCTATGAATCATGCAGCCAAAAGTTCTTAATGCACAGATACATAAGTCGCCTACACGTACCAAGTGATATGCTTTCACTTTTGTAGTGGAAGGAAATTAAACAATGTGTATATTTGAGATTCCTTGAGATTACATTTTCCAAGTAGCTTATCTTTCATTCCTTTTTCTCTCCTCTTTTCTATCCTAGCAAGCACTGCGTCCACTTCGTAATATCTGTAATTTAAAATTAAAACATGGAGATCAAGAACATCATTACTAGGATGATTTTACTTAAAAGGAATAAATTGTTCTTTTAATAATCTTTTCATTAAATTTAGGAAGTGAAGTTCTCTTTACCCGTTAAAAATTGGATGTACTTTTTTAAAAATATTTTATTTAGAAAAGAAGACATTCAAGAAGGAAATTAGGAAGGCAACAGGAATGTTGGTTGGAAGCAGAAAAGAAGAAACCTACGTGCTCTAATGATTTTTTATTAAGTATCTAAAATATCCATAATAAAGAGTAACTTGCAAAAAGTCTCATAATTATTTTATTTGCCTTAAGTATATGCCTCAACTTTAATTTTTTTATTTTTAGTCCCAAATTTATTTTTAAAAATATATATATATATATATTACCCAACACCATCTAAAATGATTGAGAATGAAGATTACCTACATTTCTTCTAAATATACTACCACCAAATTAGATGACTCACAATTGAAATTGGAGCTGAATTATTATTATATATTACAAGTAGTATTTATGCAAATGTGTTTTTTTATGAAAGTGGACAAAAGTTAATGAATTTTTCCTCCAAATCAAATTTACATGTATGAGGCATTGTGAATTTGAGCCCAACTCTATTGTGAGATTAGCGGCAATAACAGTATTCTTTTTTTAAAAAAATATATTTGAGGTTAAAATTACATAAATTAAAGTTAAGAATAATTCTTAAGGCAAATAAAATAATTGCAGTACTTTTTTAACAAATTACTTTAGATGTAAAGGTATAAGGTTTGGGTCATTGAATCACAACACAGTTAAAATATAAAGAGTGTTAAAGCACCAACTTCAACTTCTCACCTCATATTAAGAATCAATTCAAAAAGAAATTAGATAATCTGAAAAAGAACTGAAAAATATTTCTTATTTTCTCGTCTTGGGTTGATGACAACTATCTTGAAGATTAAGAAAATTTCAACACGTGATTTCTCAAAGCCACTACTATATGTATTTATTTTTTGGACTATATGTAGTGCGAAAAATTTTCATTATTTCATTTGAATTTCAAAAAATATTTAAAATCCTCTGAAGCATTTGGTCAGAAAAGTTCAGATCTACAAAAAACGACAGTGAATTTTCACGTAAAAATGTTAGTTTTTCAAACTACTCATCAATTTACATCGTTTTACATTAAAAGAACTTCAAAATCGACCTAAAAACGGCCGATTTTGAAGTTGCAATTTTGCAACATGAGTTCCGCCAACTGAGTGGCGGAATTCGACAGCGAATTCCTCCAGTAGTTGGCGGAACTCTCCAGCAAATTCCGCCAGCTTCTGGCAGAATTTGCTGGTCAATTGTACCAAAAACGGGTACAACTCTCTTCAGGAGTTGTACCCGTTATGGGTACAATTTGCTGGCTAATTCTGCCAAATTTTAGGCGGAATTTGCGGGGCGGAATTAGCCCGCAAATTCCGCCAAATTCCTGGGGAAATCTTATGAAGAGATTCCGCCAGGAATTTGGTGGAATCTCTGGCATAATTCCGCCAGAAACCGACGGAATTCTCGCTCTGGCGGAATTTCTTTCAGAATTCCGCCAGAAACTGGCGGAATTTTTCTTTATTTCCGTCAGAATTTAATTTAAGCTTTAAATTTTATTTAATTTAATTACGGTCGACGTTCAAGGTTTAATTTAATTTATCGTAATTGTATTAATTTAATTTATCTTAAGTTAATATTAATTGATGTTAGTTTAATTATGTTTATTTATTTATCTAGGTTGATGATAGTTTAATTTAATTGTTACTGATAGTAATTTTTGTTAAATAACTGTTGCAGATGACGGATCCTTCTTAGCGACGACGCATTCCATCACAAGATTTGGGATGCGGTTTAACGTCCTGAAGGACTACGTGATCCAGGGATCTCTTGAGGCGTCTGCATGGTATCTGAAGTATCTGTTAGGCGTCACCCTATTCATAGATAAGGGTAAGGACCGGATGCCTTATAACTATTGGCCGTTCCTTAGCTCTGTCGATGATATCCATAGATATGCATGGGGTGCTGCTTGTCTTGTGTATCTATACCGGTCTCTTGGGACGGCATCTAGGGCCGATTGTAGACAGTTGGGTGGGCCCACGGCACTGCTCGAGGCATGGATATACCTGTACTTTCCGTCCTTTGCCCCGCAGCAGTCGCCAGACTGGCGTGAGTCACAGTCTCACAATCTACGGTTCCAGCGTAGAGGGGCTGCACCGCGAAAATCTGAGGACCTTCGCTCTATACGCCTACACTTGGACGACATGACTGCGCGCGAGGTAAGTTTTTAACTTACCTGCATAGGGTATTACCTACTGGTTTATCTTATATATACGTTTGCAGGTTTGCTGGACTCCCTTCGGGCCCAACCTGCTTAAAGAGCACTGGATTTCGGCGTTTCACGGGTGTTTGCGATTTTGTGACGTTGTAGAGCCATATATGCCTGATTGTGTCCTGCGACAGTTCGGCAGGGTGCAACAGATTCTTAGCACTCTGATACTGTCGAAAGAGGATTACAGGCCTGCAAACAACCGTAGATATGTCATCAGGTACGAGTGCCCCGATGAATTCTGGGAACGGCTCGAGTCCCACATCCTTGGTAGGACTCAGCTTGGTGCACACGCCGTCCCACCGTCAGCGTGCACTCCAGAGTACCTACCCTGGTACCTTGCGAGGACCCATCCTTCCATTCAGAATCCGAGTATGCTGCCTGCGGGAGTTACTAGGCCCGGGCCCACCTCCATTACCGACGCAGTCGTACGATCCACTGCTCCTTTTATTGATAAATTATAGAATTTTTTTGATCGTGAGTTATTGTTCTTAATCGTTTTACTGGCTACCTTTCAGCGATGGGATATATTGCATCGTGCAGTTGCGGGTATTACTGATGTGCAGCAGTTGACCCTGGCGCAGAGAGATGCCACGCTGTAGGAGATGATACAGATATTGACCGAACGGGAGCATTGTTTGGAAGCGACGGAGCACGCAGGCCCATCCGGCTCGTAGGGACACACTGGCAGTTGTCTACTTTTTTCATTTTTTTTTGGAATGCTAGTTTTGTAATAGTGCAGAAAGATGAAAACGAATAAATATTGACGTTCAACTATCTGCAATTTGCTTTTATTTAACGTGGTTTGGTTTCAACATTGACAACCTTTCATTCGATCTCAGGTACAGTAAAAAAAAAAATTAATTAGACGCCAGGGACTGCCAGTGTGCAATACGCTCGAGTAAGGGTGTGTCCCATCCTTCAACAGCCGCTCGGCGATACCGTTGCCAAGACGGATGCACTTCGGGAACTGAAAAGCCATCCTCAAGCCGAAACTGTTAAAATGAAGACATCAAAGTGGTTAGGTATCGACAGAGAAAACTTAAATTGCGTTGCTCTACACGAGTATACTTACGGCGACAAAATGATTAGCGTCTTCTAGTAGACCAATAACCAAGATTGCAGTCGTTGTATCGCTTTGCGAGTCAAAGGGTATATATGTCCAACATTGAGATCGAGATAAGTAGGAGAACACGACATTGTATGTGGTCGCGATAACCCATCCCATGTCTGGTAATGTTAGCCACCTATCCATAGGGGCTGGCTGATCGGCAACCCAGTGCTCCAGCTGGTGTAAAAGGGAGATAACCCCGCCGGATCCGCCCACGATCTCTTCGTACAGTGATGAGTTACGTTGGACCTCTCGCCAAAGCTCCTGTCTCACCTGAAACCAAGTATCCTCACCCCCGTACCTCAAATGTGCAATAGCTCGAAATCCACAATTACCATATGCCCTAACATCGACCCAATCGTGGATATAGGGGACGATGAAGGACGGAAACTGACTACCCCAGGAAAATATGGGGGTCGCGGGGTCACCGCATCCTGAGGCACTCGTGGACGAACCATATCCACGGCCACTGGACCTCGAGCCCCTACCTCTTGACCTGCTACGCCCACGAGACCCGCTAGAAGATCTGCCGCAAGACCCACAACTACCGGATGACCGTTTGAAGGCACTACGGGGGACCTTAATATACTCCCAATGGGACTTATCTCTTTTGGTCGAGTCTCTTTTTGGCCGGCCTTTGGTCACTTTGCTTGGGGGCTCCTGCAGCCCTGAGAACTCGGGATATAACATCTGAGACATCTGCACTGCAAAATGTCGGCGCTCAGCTGGTCCTCGCTTCATCATTAACTTTGCAAAGTCCCGAATTGCCCGCATATCATCAAACGGGTGGGGCTGAGACATGTGCAAATACTGCGAAGCAGCCGTCGAGAAGTCAAGCGCGCTCCAAAACGGATGCAAGTCGTCAACAACAAACGGCTGGCCTGTGGTCATACGCGGCAGTATCTCGCAAGCGCAGGGAAGCCCGTGCGAGGTCCGAACCCAACATCCACAAAGACTTGTATCATGACGAATCTTTTTCACCCGATCCCACTCGTTCAGTATGATCTGTATTGCTTTGTTGGACACTTTGTAACACAGCGGATTCAGGATCGGGTGCGTGCTGAGGTGGTACTTATCCACATAACGGCACTGTTCAAGACTTCCTCTAATCTTCGCTATCTGAGACTCGATCATCGAATGTACTTTTGACCATACCGTGTCGAACGCTCCGGACGCCGTCCCAAGATACGATTTCGTCGCTGAATGAGCGCCCTCTGCGCGATTTGTCGTCTCAGTCCCAAAATGCATGATCTGACCTGTTCAAACCCGTACAAATTGTTCCCGATACGGGTCTAACCAAGTCTCATCTATGTAACTCATCAACTTCCCGAACGTGGACCATAACGAGCGCATATTCGAATAGCGAAGCTGAAACTCCTCGTCGGTAGTGGAATCAACCAAACGTCTCCACGTGCATTTCGAAAAGTGTTCGGCTACAACCTTGTCCCCACAGGCCTTGTAGCATATGGCTTTCACGTTCTTCGAAATGTGTCGGCGACATAACAGGTGCTCAGAAGTGAGAAATGTATCACGCAACGCTTGCATCAACCCAGGCTCCCGATCAGTCACGATCACGTTTGGAGGAAAATTTATGTCAAATATCTGCTTCACGCACTCCAGCACCCATCGGTAAGTGTCTGCTTGCTCTGTACTGATCCAAGCGCCGGCAATGAGGAAGTTGCGCCCCGTCGGGGTTACCCCTACGATCTCCAAATACTGCATGTTGTACCTATTATAATTAATCGGGAAAAACGTATAAGCGAACAGTCTCTTCCATTTGTTTAAATTGCAGAACGTTATGTGTAACTGCAGTGCAAAACAAAATTACAAAGAATTGTAATGTAACGAACCGGTTAGTCTTGTACGTCGTATCCATTATCATTACAAATGGGTACGCACGAGCAAGTAATGTTGAATCTGGATGAGAAAAAACACAATCACTGAGGATTTTGGCTCCCGGCTCAACTCTGTGCCAATGGATATATCCATGATCGGTGAACATCTTGAAAAGTTGTTGCACAACTGTCCGTCCTTCCATACTCACAACTCTTAATTTGTGTCGAGCATTATACACTGTCTTCACTCTGCGGCAATACGAAACCCAAATAAAAATTATCCACACATTTACAAAATTTAACAGTAGTGCATAACTGCTCAAGTAATGAGTATAATATATTTGTTACATGCAAACATACCTAACAACGGTTCTCGGATTCTCCCGTTTCAAATGATCCAGAATATGTTTAGGCTGAACGTGACATTTGCTCATTTCCTCCGTGATTTTCATCTCCCGCTCTGTCATGCGGGCGGAGAGGGCATGACCATGTCGGATCCCGAGCTCGTGATTGTGCTTGCCGCATATTACGGCCAGACTCCACGCCCCCTCGTAATGCTCCCTACCCATGAGTTTTAACGGACAATGACATTTTTTAGTACCCTTCGGCTTTCGTGACTTCGTCTGCACCTCCGGTTCTGCTCCATCCTTCTGAACAGTAATGAATTTTCTGTATGCTCCGTCCCTCTCACACCTAAGCTCGACAAAGCTGTTACCCGTTCCGTCACCTTTTCGCGACCGAGCAATTATCAACAAGGTCCTCACCTGTAATGCTGTCGCCTTCGCCCACTTTACTAACTCCTCTTTACTCGAAAATATATCTTGCGTGCCTAAAAAGCGATTTAGATCTTCCATTTGGTCAAGCTCAAAAAATTCTTCAAACGAATCTGACGACGATGAGGGGCCTTCACCATCTCTGTAAAGTGCTCGATGAAATCTTGCCTTCCGACCTTTTCGGTTTTCCTGCAATACATAAAACGCACTAGTCCAATGTCAGTTACTACATTACGTGTCTCTTGGTTATTTTTAAGGCATCAAGTGCCGTAACAATAAAGTTATTTATGATGTGTAACCTAACATACAATATAATTATCAAGTATAAAATTATACAACAGTATAACTAAATAAGTGATTATCACAAAAAAATTAAAAAAAGATTGAAACTATATGACAAGAATCCGGCGAAATTATTGGTCAAATTTCGCCAGATTCTGGCTAATTTCATGGCAGAATTTCGCCAGAGAAATTCATGGCATAATTTCGCCAGAATCTGGCGAAATTTGTCCAGAAATTTCTCCAGACCGTAACGGTATTATCCCATGAGTTTCGCCACTTTGTAGCGGAACTCTTTCGAAAGTTCCGCCACTCAGTGGCGAAACCTATGCCAAATTGACAACAAACAAGGTAAATACGAATTTAAAGAGAATGTAGTAGCTTTTTACCTCAAATTCGAGAGAATCTTTCGTAGAATCTTTGCTCATTGCTATATTGCGATAAAATTCTTGTGTTTTTTTATGAAAAGTATAGGTTTTTTAAAGAAATGTTAGAGAGAGTTGTTGGAGGAGGGAGAGAGAGAAGTTTGAAAATGAAAATTTTTCACACTACATATAGTCTAAAAAAAACTGTATATAAAAATGGCCTTTCTCAATGCTTTCTTAAACTGCAAGTGGCCAGCAAACATCATCGCTAACTCAATATTAGGATTTTTCTTGTCCATCCCTTTATATCGAAGTCTGTACATCTTCGCCCATGGGCTAGCGAGAGGACATTGGGCTAAATGTCCATACAGGATATATTTGGACCTGCCATAATGTCGGGCCTAAAATTCCAGAGACGGCCAGATGCCCAACACATCTTGAAAGTGCTCGAATATCTGGATTGGCGCTAGAAAGATAATGACACATTGGTTTCTGTTAAAATATATTCAACAACAATATCAAACAAAGATAATGATAAAGATAGTGACCCAATATCAGTCCGGTACGTACACACCTATTTTAGATAGTTAGATTAGATTTAAAATTTAATTTAACGATTATTAAAAATTTTAAAATGTTTTTTAAAATAAATATAAAAGTTCACAAAATCTAATTTATTGGATCATATCTAATTCTGTACGTGCTGTAAAAAACATGACGGGATTAAAATTAACCCAATATAGAATAACAATTGCCCTTTTCGTATGTGTGAAACCTCACGCTTTTGTCTTCCTCACATAAACAGTATGGTGTCATATCCGATTCAAGTAAAACAACTCATGCTTTCACTTCCTCTCTTTCAATATATTGTTCTAAGCAAATTGAAAAATCAATAGTGTATTTGACTTTTCTAGGTTTAGTTGTATTAGTACTTTTGTCAATTAAATATTACTGCTGTTGCTCGAAGCTTTGCGAGGGAGATTCAAAGGTTTATAGCAAGTAATGGACATCTAAATCTTATATATAGCTTGATAACGTGCGTATGATTTTTTTTTCATTTAAAATTAAATATTTATATTTTATTTTATTTTATCTAAAAATAAATATCGATTTTTTAAAAATAAAACATGTCCTTTTTCTAAAACTTACATAATTAATCTCTTTATTCAATGGATTCAAGCTCAACTGACACATTAATTTTCCTTTCCAGAGTTATAGAAGAAAAAAAATACGATAATTCTTTTTTATGTATGATATTCAATGTATCTAGTCAATCTTAACTAGTTATCATAACTCATATAAAGGGTTTTCTTTAAAAAAAAAAAAATTAGAGAACCTATACCATTACAAATGAGACAAAAAAAACATATTTCGCCTCATGAATATCCAACCCAAGACCTTTTTATTTATGTTTTGATTTGGTAAAGACTGCTCTACAAATCAGAGCTACGGATTTAAAAGAATTGAAATCATTGTTTTTTATATTTCAACCAATAGGACCCAAAACTTATTGAAAACGGCAGACACATTAATTAAGTGAATAAGCAAAGAAATAATATTTTTCTTCAATATTCTCAAAGTCAAACAAGGAAATACAGAAAAAGAACGTGGAAGCATAGCCGAAGAGTGGATCAAGTTGGAGAGAACAAGAAGCAACCCTCTTGTATTCCGATTTCTTCCAGCTTCTCCTTTGAAATTTTTGGAATATGGCCTATTCTGCTTTATCTATTCTTTTGCAGAGCTTGGAGGCGTTCCTCAACCCCAACGGAAGATTGGTTTTTGTAAGGAGTGAAAGACTACAAGCTCTTACCGAAAATTTAAAATTCTTCCAAGACTTTCTTCAAAACTCTCAAGATAAATGTTATGATGAAGAAATGATGAAAAGTATTGAAGGGAAGATCGTTGAGGTGGTTCCGAGAGCACGACATGTGATTCAAGAGTTTGCACGCAGCACTCGAGGATCAAAAGATTTGCTTATCGATATATTCGATGAGAAATGCAGCATTCACCAAATTTTGCAGCAAATCTTACAAGAGATTGATTCCATTAAAGCAGAGGCGACAAACATCGGGGTGACGATGTCAACGATGCCCAAAAACACGATATCACTCGGGGACGGAATCAAAATGCTGATTGATTTCGATCGAGAATATGGAGATTCCAACGAGGAAGAGGACGCTGAGTTCAATCTTGACAAAGGTATAAGGATAATTCTGGATCGCCTTCTTTCCTCCTCTTCTTCTTCTTGTTCTGTCTTGAATTTGCCTCTATTTTTGTGGGTGACGCTGAAAGGGAAATGCAATGGGAGTTTGCGCTCAATTATTTGGCTGAAAAAGTTCTTCGTCATAGTTCGGTTGAGAGTTACTTTCAAATTCGAGTGAGGATTTCACTATCTGAAATACAATCTAAGCCATACACCACTGGAATATATTATTTTCAAGGAGGAAAAGCTTTTTCCCGCTCATACTATACTATTCGAGACCTGGTTAAAGCTTTACACAAAGAATTGAAATCCCACAGGTACCTTGTTGTTGTTAAAAATAACGCACTTAGTTCCCGATACTTTCTTCACATCAAAAGCTGGTTTCCGGAGGACTATAATGGGAGTCGAGTAATTTTGTGCGACGTTCCCTTGGATGTCACTGCAACTCATGTTCTCGGTCACTCATCAGTTGATTCTTCGGTGAAGTCTGAAACATTTTCTGTGAGAGAGCATTTTGGAGAATTTGAAGCCTGGGAATATTTGCTTGACAAGGTGTGTGCACGGGGGGGGTGTCCACCTAATAAAGTAGCCGTTATCGGGAAGCAAATTGCAAAAAATTGCCAAGGAGTACGAAGAGTACTTGATGAAGCTGCTGAGCTTCTCTCCCAGACCAACATGTCACTTCACGAGTGGGAAAAGATTGAGAAGAGAATTGGTTACGGTTTCCCAAGATTTTTGCCAGAAAAAACGTTCTACATTTTTTATGATATGCTTCAACTTTCAGTAGAAGTTGACTGCCCCATGATCGATGTAAAAAAAGAAAAAGAGAATGCTGTGGTGGGCCTAGACGATGATCTGATCAAAATCAAGCATCAACTCACAGGACAGTCAAGTCACCTGGAAATCATACCACTTGTTGGTATGGGGGGCATAGGTAAAACAACTCTGGCCAAAGCGGTCTTTGATGACCCTTTAGTTCAGTATCACTTCTACGTTCGTGCTTGGATAAAAGCATCCCCGGTTTATCAACTGAGATATTTACTGCTCGGAGTTTTGCAAAGTATTTGCCATCTTGACGATCAAATCCATGGAATGAATACAGAACAATTAAAGGAGAAGCTCCACAGGAAACTGAAGGGTCAAAGATTTCTAATAGTTATGGACGATCTGTGGAGCACTGAAGCGTGGGATTCTATGAGAAGATGCTTTCCGGATGACAATAATGGGAGCAGAATCCTGTTGACTACTCGGCTGAAGAATTTGGCTGCCCATGTAAGCTTGAATCACACTCCTCATGAAATGAGATTTCTGGATAAAGAACAGAGTTGGGAGTTGATGCATTATCAGATATCAGAATCTGTTAAAAAAATTTGTCCTGACGAATTAGTCGAGATTGGCAAGAAAATTGCAGAAAAGTGTCAAGGATTACCGTTGTCTATTCTTGCCATTGCTGGTGTTCTTGCAAACATGAGTGAGACCCGCGACTGTTGGGAGAAGGTTGCAGAAAATATGAATTCACTCTTTGCTAGAGATCCTGAGAAGTGCGTAGAAATACTTGCTTTGAGCTACAACTATTTACCTCATCATCTGAAAGTATGTTTCCTTTACATGTGCGCTTTTCCTGAAGATTGTGAGATTGACTGCCAGAGACTGTACCGACTATGGGTGGCTGAAGGATTTGTGAAAGCAGAATCTGATAGAAACTTGGAAGACTTGGCAGAGCAGTACTTGGAGGATCTCGTTAAGAGAAGCTTAGTCTTGGTTGGGAGGAGAAGGTCAAATGGAGGAATTAAAACATGTCAACTCCATGATATTCTTCGGGATTTGGCCTTGAGAGAGGCACGAAAAGAAAATTTTATGCAAGTTATAATGAGGAATATCGAAGTTTATTCGAAATGTGATATTGTCCCATGTCGCCTCAGTTTTCATTCTGGAAGTTGCGGTAACTTTCAACCTGATCCTACTGTTCAACTTAACTCTTTTCTATATTTTGATGTTGGATTTGGTAGCGTTCCTGATATCAGCTTTACTCTTTCAAACTTCAACTTCAAATTCCTCAGGGTATTGGATATTCATTTCCTGCGATTTGACTATTTTCCTGATCTCATACTATATCTTGTCCATTTGAGGTTCCTTGCCCTCACTGCCGCTTGTGAACTTCCTTCATCGATATCCAATCTCTTAAATCTGCAAACGTTAATTGTTCATGGTCCATGGTTAAGCAGGAAACATGGGAAAACCCCAACTTTACCAGTGGAAATTTGGAAGATGTCCCGGTTAAGGCATTTGAATCTTAGTGCAGCAATTCTTTTAGCCACCCCTTTGTCGAATGTAGATGATGCAAGCAGTTCTCTGTTTTTGAAAAACCTTCAAACACTAAATACAATAAGAACTACGAGCTGCACAGAGCAATTGTTCCAAAGTTTGCCGAATCTGAAGAAACTAGGAATTCGACAAATTAGGGAAGACTCAGACACTCAATATGGATCGTCTGATTTTCTTAAAAGTCTAGTCCACCTCCATCAACTTGAGACGTTGAACTGTTGCTTCTATGTTCAGAACAGAAAAACCATGCACTTGCCTGAATGGCAAGCTTTCCCACGAAGCCTCAAGAAATTGACTTTAAGTGGGGCCAGTTTGCCATGGACAGAAATGGAGACACTGGGTATGTTGCCAAATCTTGGGATACTCAAACTGAAAAATTATGCATTCCGAGGGCCTATATGGGAAGCAAATGAAGACCGTTTTCAGAGTCTAAAAGTACTTCTAATTGACAAGACTGATTTAGTGCATTGGAATGCCTCCAGATATAGCTTTCCCCTGCTTGAATCGCTGGTCTTGAGTTTTTGTGAATCCTTGGAGGAAATCCCAAACGATATTGCTGATGATATGCAGCTCATTGAGTTGCACTACTGCAGCTCTTCAGCTGAAAGATCTGCAAGGGAAATTCAGGAGGAACAAAGGAATAGAGACAATGATGGCCTTGTTGTTCGTATCATAAGTGAAAGGTATGTGAAACCTTGTATTCTAAGATCTATTATATCTTCTTTGCCAGTAAAAAGTAGTGGAAAGGCTCTCAAATTCAGCAAAACTGGGATTTATAGATTTTCATTTCCTCTGTCTTATAAGCTAGAGAAACAGATAGATTCTTTCGCTTAATGAAAGGATCAGTTTTTGCTCTCTTTCACTTAATGAAGTGATCAGTTTATGTTTTTAGTACTTTCATTGTGAATTAAAATGACATTCTCTGTCTTCCAGGAACATGGCCAGTGCTGAATCAAATGATTCCTGATTATGTTTTTTTCCCAAGGCTTGAAAGGTGAGTTCTGTCATCTTCATATATTACACCTGAATTGGATTTGAAAATTCAAGTTCAGAATCATTTACTCGGGACTTCTATTTTTTGACTGCCTCATACTGGCTGGCAGAGGATCATTAACACAAACTGTTTCGATGTTCTCCAGTGCATGCATTCTTTCAGCATTGTTTTCACATATCTCCCATTTCAGCACTGCTTTTAATCAAAGGCTGCGAAAATTAGAAGCCCTCCACTTAATCAAAGGCTACCAGAACTAGAGATTTTTGCTGATGGTCGATGATTGTCAAGCTTGAACTTTGGGGATAGACGCCGAATAATCTAACTTGTCATTTCTGTTTCGTTGCTTTGTTTTGTGAGCCTGAACTTCTATGTTATGTTGAGTCTGGAATTTGCTGGAGTGTCTATATTGTTTCTCCGACGTAATTTAAAGTGGCTATATATTATAGAACATGAATTTCGATCTTAATTTAAGTCTGAAATTTCTTGCAGTTCCTTCATGGTTTCTGTGATTTATGGTTTCTAATAAAGCCAATTATAATTTTCATTCTATTTTTTGTTGTCCTCAAATAAAGATCCCTTGTCGAATTCCCGCTAACTCCTTCCACACTTGCCACCTAGTCCACAGAACCCTCCAAGGTCTGTCATCCTTTCATTTAAAAAAAAAAGGAAAAATTTACTTCTCATGATAAAATCATATATTTTCGCCCATATGGCCTTAACTGTGGTGACCTTTGAGGCTAACCAGGAGTTGAGATTTCGATTCTTGTTTAATGTACGATTTTTTTTTATTAAATTTAGTTCTTCTTTTGATAAGGTTTGATTTTTTCTATTAACAATATTTGTAATTTTGTACTTAATATATATAATTTTTATTAATAATATAACACTCTGTATTGATATACTTTTTAAAAAAAATTATATATTTTTATAATCGATTTAAAATCTTTAATTATCTGAATTGATTAGTGACACGAAGATTTTAATAATTTAATTGATTGAGTCGTTTAAATAATCTCTTTATTTAAAATTAAATATATATTATCTTACATAAAATTAATTAAAAAATTAATAATTAAAATAAAGCGCATTCACTTTTCTATTTAGCAATGTCCCTAGCAGTTGCAGGTATCTTCTGCGTCATTGGCACAGACGTCAGTTCTTTGAAACATTCCAAAGGTCAAACCATATCAAAAGAAAAACTAAATTTATTTTTTTCTTATTAAAAAATTTATTTTCACAAAATTAAAAAAAATATCTCCAACCAAATACAAATAGAAAACACGTAAGAGTCCTTTTTCCTCAAAAGATAAAATAAAAATACTGGGATTGTTTAAATGTTATGACAATGGATTCAAAACTCTATTATTGCTAAGGACAAATTAACCCTAATATAAAATTTCCATTGCCTTGACTCTCACACACGCGTAGATAAATAAATTTCCTTTGCCTTGACTTTCACACACGCACAAAGACGCGCAATAGATGGATGCAAATTCATGCACGGTGGATAGTGATTTTCCTAAATAATAATAATAACGATGATGATCCGGTGGTCAATATCATAACTTTTAAATTTTTTTATGTATAATATTTTTTATTTCCACTCATTTTTGTATTTGCCAAAAAAAATCTTTCTCCTAAGTCGTTTTTACTTTATAAATTTGTAAGTTGAAAAAAGCTTTTACAAGTAGCTTACAAGTTTACCCTTATTCATTAAAAAAGAAAGAGAAAAAAATAATTTTACTCTAAAATCAATGAAAGTATAGGAGTGTCATTTAATCTTGACTTTATTTCAAACTTAAAACTACCTTAATTTGTGTGTTCTGATCAATTATTACAACTAAAAATTATAACCAGAGAGAGTAATTTTAAGAGATTTATATTATTTACTACTCCCTCTGTTTGAAATTATTTGTCAGTTTAAGGTATTTTTTTAGTTTTAAATATTTATCATTTTATATTAACTTAATTATTTGTTTCCAGTTTTTTCCTTACCTCTTTTTTTTTTTTTTTTTTTTGCTGAATTTATCCTGACCTTTTACTCCCGTGGTCATATTTCAGTTGTAAAATAATGACATTTCTATTGATTATTTTTACTTGTCAAATTTAGGGCTTTAATACTTTTGCAAGTAACTTCCAACTTTACCCTTACAATTTCAAGGAAGGAGTATTGTGAACTAGAACCCTTCACATACTGTATTAATCCTCAATTTTTACATTTAAGAAAAGTCACCCAAACTAACCTGAGGATCACTATTTAGAAACTGATATCACACAAGAGGACTATTGGGCACCGCAAATGAATTTTAAAAAAAAACAAAATTTGACTTTATAGAAAAGTTTCTTTCATGAAGTTAAAGAGTGGTTTTGAATCCGCAAATCAATCCGTTGTATGTCATGACAAAGATTATAAATTGCATAATACTTCCTCTGTTTTATAATAATTATCAATTTTTCAGAAAATTTTTGTAAAATCAAGTTAGAAAAACTATAAAAAACCCTTAATAAATAAAAGAATGAAAAAATATTTTTTTAATTTTTACTTTTTTTTAATTTTTATAAAAAATAAATTATTTATAAAAAAATATTAAACTAAAAATAAGATTTTAGTTTTGAAAACAATGCAAAATTTGTCTTCTTGCTTCTTTCTTTATAAGTATATGGAGTGGTGACACTCCTTCAGAACCTTGTGATACGTTTTGAATTCAAACCTATGAATCAATCAACCAACTTGACACTTGTAAACAGGGATCAAAGGTGACAAGAGACAAACTTCCTGATCATAGCCGCCGTCAGTTCTTTCCAGCCAGCAACCCTTCTTCCCTGCAATCGGTGTGACTGAGAGTCAAACCGCCGCTGCTCTCACTTCTTGTCAGTTGTATTTATCTGTTTTCTCATGAAAATCTTCTGCTTTGTTATCTAATTAAGGATGGTATTACATCAGTTGAAGTTTTAGGTGCAGGTAGTATGGCCAACAGAGAGCAGTTTCTTTTTTCCGAAGCTTCATTCTGTGAAGAAGTTTCATTCCAGAACGGTATGTTTTTCTTTCCGGGGCTACAGGGAGTGTTCTCATTCATTCTTGTCGGTAAGTATCTGTTTTCTCACTATATGTTTCTAACTTTGATGTCTAATCAAGGGCGGTAGTGCTAGTACAATAATGAAAATGATGTTTCAGATGATGGGGCGAAGCTGTAAGAAAATTAGATCAAGAAGAACAGAGAGGAGGAATCCGACACTCCTTCTGTATTCAATAGTGAATAATATATACAAGAATGATGATGACTAAATTATGGAAAACTAGCTAATCACAGCCTATCCTACCATAACAAGCAGTATAACTACAAGGTAAGTAGATAATCAATACAGTAATCATAGGGATTACAATATATTAGTTATATGCCTTCTTTACCCTCCCTTCAAGCGAAACGGAATGCGATGGAGTTGAAGCTTGGAAATGAGCACGTTAAATCGAGCGCGGGAGAGAGACTTAGTGAAGACATCTGCTAGTTGCATATCAGAAGGGACATACTGAACTCGAAGAGCACCACAAAGAACCAATTCACGAAGGAAATGATAATCGATTTCAATGTGGCGAGTGCGAGCGTGAAAAATAGGATTGGCAACCATATGAAGAGCTGATATATTATCACAAAAAAGTAGAGGGGCAGTCACTAAGGGAATGCCAACTTCTCGGAATAAGTAACAGAACCAACGAATTTCAGAGGCAGTAGCAGCCAATGCGCGATACTCAGCTTCAGTACTGGAGCGAGAAACCGCAGACTGTTTCTTAGCTGTCCAAGTCAAGAGGTTGGAGCCAAAGAAGATACATGCACCAGTAGTGGACTTACGATCATCCGGATCCCCTGCCCAATCAGAGTCCGAAAAAGCTTGTAAAGTAGGATTATATGAAGGCAAGAAAGTAAGACCAGATTCAAGAGTGCCCTTGACATATCTATAGATTCGTTTTACAGCTTGGAGGTGAGAGGTCCGAGGATTTTGCAGAAACTGACAAACTTGATTAACAGCAAAGGAGATGTCTGGTCGAGTCAAGGTGAGATATTGAAGACCTCCAACCATGCTTCGATATTCAGTAACATTAGAAAGAGGATCGCCATCAAGGATAGAAAGCCGAGAACCAGGAGTTGAGGGAGTAGCACATGGTTTACAGCCAAGCATGTTAAATTTGCGGAGGAGATCAGTGGCATAACGAGTCTGACAAAGAGAAAGCTTTTTGTCTATGCGATGAACTTCCATGCCCAAGAAGAAACCAAGATCACCGAGTTTGCGACTATCAAAGACAGAGCAAAGTAAATCAATAAACATATCCACGGCATGACCATCATCCCCAGTGACAAGGAGATCATCTACATAAACAAGAACAAGGAGAAGAGAAGTGGAGGTTCGTTTGATGAAAAGCGAACTATCACATTGACTATGAAAAAATCTCTGCGATTTGAGATAAGTTTGTAGCCGGTGGTACCAAGCTCTAGGGGCCTGTTTGAGGCCATAAATAGCTCGGTTGAGCTTGCAAACATGGCCAGGACGCATCTGATCAATAAAGCCAGTGGGTTGCTGCATGTACACTTCCTCTTGCAAGAGTCCGTGAAGAAATGCATTTCGTACGTCAAGTTGCTTCAATGGCCAATTCTTAGACACGGCAAGTGCAAGAACTGTTCGAATAGTAGAAGGTTTCACAACAGGACTAAAGGTTTCGGTGTAATCTAATCCCTCTTGTTGAGTATATCCTTTTGCAACTAACCTAGCTTTGTGACGCTCAATAGAGCCATCGGCACGCCGCTTGATCTTATATACCCATCGACAGCCAATAATGTTCATAGAGGGAGTTGCAGGAACAAGAACTCACGTGGAATTACGCTGAAGTGCAGCAAATTCATCCTCCATAGCAGAGCGCCATTGATGAAGCTTGGCAGCTTGGGTGTATGAGCTCGGCTCATAGGATTGGGGATCAGAAATTTCAGTAGATAAGGCATGAGGAAGAGGATAAGCAGTAGACCCATATGTCAGTTCATTGATGCTGCGATACTTCCTCGGAGGAGGGGAAGAATCTGGTGAAGAAGGCTGCTCAGCGACAGTGGGAGAAGATTCTATGGGAGAATATGACTGAGATGCGGGTGATGATGTAGTATGGTGGTCAGTAAGTGTTACTGGGTTAGAAGACACTCAGTGAGAGATATCAATTTCTGTGTCGGTGCTCGGAGTGGAAGAGACCTAAACTGGTACATCTGAAGAGGAAAGAAAAATATTACCAGATGGAGAGCGAGCAGGAGAAGGCATCGACAAGTCAAAAGAAGGGTGTTGCTCCTTATATGGAAAAATAGTCTCATCAAACAAGACATGACGGGAGATAATCAGCCTTCCAGATTCCAAGTCTAAGCACCGATAACCTTTATGCGAACCATCATATCCAAGAAATAAACACTTTGATGATTTCGGCTGTAATTTGTGAGCATTGTAGGGCACTAGAAAAGGAAAACAAAGACAGCCGAAGGCTTTAAGAAAAGAATATTCCGGAGGCCGACCAGTAAGCTTCTCAAAAGGTGAAAAATAATTCAAGCGTTTCATTGGAAGCCGATTAATGAGAAATACTGCAGTTGAAAAAGCCTCGAGCCAAAATTTAGGTGGTAAAGACGCTTGTGAGAGCAGACATAATCCCATTCCAACAATGTGTCGATGTTTTCGCTCTACCACTCCATTTTGTTGGGGTGTATACGGACAAGTAATTCGATGAGAAATTCCATAATCAGTAAGAAAATTGGTAAACAAACGACTAGTAAACTCACCCCCTCCATCGGATTGAATACTTTTAATCGACAAGGTTAACATGTTCTCCACCATTCTTTTAAATGCCACAAAAACAGAGAGAGTATCAGATTTTCTTGCAAGTGGATAGAGCCATACATATCTAGTGCAATCATCAACAATAGACAAATAAAATCGATATCCATGATTTGAAGTGACAGGAGCAGGTCCCCATAAATCAAGATGTAATAACTCAAGAGGAGTCTGAGAAATATATTGCCGATCTAAGAATGGCAATTTACAAGACTTCCCTGAAGGACAAATGTGACAAATTTTATTCCGAACTAAAGAGCCAGAAATTGGCAGCTTATACTTATTACTTAAGACTTGCAATATTTCATGAGAAGGATGTCCCAGACGTGAGTGCCACACATCTTGTGTAGCACGCTCACCATAGAAAAGAAGTTTGTTTGAAGAACATGCAGGTTGACGTAAATGATAAAGTCCTCCAGTACTACTCCCATTGAGAAGGCATTGTCCCGTCTGTTTGTCCTTTACAGTGAAACCATCAGAATTCAGTTCAAAAGAACAGTTATTATCACGAGAAAACCGCTGAATAGATAAAAGATTTTTCTTCAAATCAGGTACGCACAGAACACCACTCAAAGAAAGAGAACGTGAGGGAGTGAGAATTCGACCTGTGCCAACATGAGTAATAGGTAATTGAGATCCATTCCCAACTATAATTTTGTCTGTACCTGCATATGGTTGAATATGAGATAGAGAAGAAGTGGATGGAGTCATATGGTGTGTGGCACCGGAGTCGAGACACCAATTCAGATCTGTCAAACTTCTGGCTGGAGCAGTCATTTGAGAATCGCATTCAGCATTAAATGCGAGATTTTGTCGTTCAGAACATATTCTGGCAGTGTGTCCAAAACGATTACAAATTTGACATGCTACAGAAGTGTTTACTGACGAGGGTACATCATAATGTTGAGGACGATAGTGTGGTGTAGGCAATAAGGGGGGTCGTGAATCAGAGGAAGGACGCCAATTTGTAGATCTGCTACCTTTACCACGTCCTCGTCCTCTACCTCTCCCCCTTTGATTCTGAAAAGAACGAAAATTTGATTGTGACCCAGAAGAATTTGTTGAACCATTATTTGGAGTGATGCTTGCCGTGAGTGCACTTCTATTGGAAAGAGATAGAGAAGACATTTTTTGCAAAAGATGCTCTTCTTGAATGATCAAGTCGTAAAACTCATCAAAGGATGTTGATTGTCTAAGATGTAATGAAGTGACAAATTCTTTGTAATCATGGCCAAGACCATCAATAATATACTCAATGAGATCATTATCTGAAATGGGGGATCCGGCTGCAGCAAGAGAGTCAGCAAGTGATTTTGCATGTAGAAGAAAATCAGCCACTGGTTTTTCAGAATCTTTGTTGAGAGACCGTAATTGATCTCGGACAGTTCGAATATGTGTTTTAGATAAAGGAGAGAGTCTCTTTTCTAACAGAAGCCAAGCTTCAAGAGAAGTAGAGGAAGACAAAATAAGGGATTGGATTGATGGAGATACAGTGGCTTTTATCCAACTGAGTACAAGTTTGTCTGCCTTTCTCCATGTAGCAAAGGCTGAATTTTCTGAACCATCAATGAGTTTGGCTTCTGGTCGTGCCTGTGAGGAAGAAACATACTCCTTCAAGTCATGTATCTCAAGAGCATCCTCAAACTGTGATCTCCAACAAAGATATGTATTTCGGTCCATCGGTGTTGGAAAGAGATGCGAAATATTGAATGAGGTAGGGAGAGAAATTGAGGACGTGTTTTGAACAGCCATGATAGCTAGGGAAGAAGGCTCTGATACCATGTAAGAAAATTAGATCAAGAAGAATAGAGAGAGGAGGAATCCGACACTCCTTCTGTATTCAATAGTGAATAATATATACAAGAATGATGATGACTAAATTATGGAAAACTAACTAATCACAGCCTATCCTACCATAACAAGCAGTATAACTACAAGGTAAGTAGATAATCAATACAGTAATCATAGGGATTACAATATATTAGTTATATGCCTTCTTTAGAAGCAACCAGATGATTCTTCAAATTCAGAAAAATTCTGTTCTTGCCGATATGATGTTATGATAAAGATTAAACACCATCTCACAGCTCGAATCCCATCGCTGAAAACGATCTCTGTTGTTGGGATGGGAGGAATAGGGAAGACGACTCTAGCCCAAAGTATTTATGAGGATACGGAGATTACACACCACTTCCATGTTCGTGCCTGGTTACAATATCTCAGGAATATGAACTCAGAAATGTTTTGCTCCGTCTTCTGAAATCGATGGACTCACTCCCCAGTGAAGTGCCTGAACTGGGAGATGAGTACTTTTTAACGGAAATGTTGTATAGATGTTTAAAAAAGAGGACGTCTCTTATTGTTCTTGACGATATTTGGAGTAGGAGGACCTGGGACGAACTGAAGAGAATATTCCCGAACGACAATAATGGAAGTCGGATTATATTGACAACTAGAGATGCGGAAGTGGCTGCTTGCGCTGACCTTGATACTCCCCATTGTTTGGAATGCCTAAGCATTGACGAAAGTTGGAGGCTTTTGTGCAATAAATTGTTCGTTGGAAAACCTTGCCCCCCCGATTCGAAGGAGATTGGAAAGGAAATAGCCAAGGGGTGCCAAGGACTACCGCTATCAATAGTAGTGTTAGCAGGGCATCTTTCCAAGATCGACATGAATCGAGACTGCTGGGCCGATGTTGCAAAAGGATTGGCTTCAATTCTAGCCAGAAATCAAGAGCCGGCCGTCTTGGATATTCTTTGTTTGAGCTATGATCCTTTGCCTCGGCACTTGAAAGCGTGCTTTCTCTATATGGGCGTTTTTCCAAAGAATTCGGAGATCCCCATTACGAAACTAATTAGGTTGTGGTGTTCTGCAGGATTTCTAAGTGCAGAATTTCCAGATAGCATCGAAGATAAAGCTGAGAAATGTATGGAGGAGCTTATAAGCAGAAATCTTATTACGGTAAAAGAGAAGAAATACGATGGTACGGCCAAAACATGTGGTATTCACGATCTTCTGTGGGATTTATGTTTGAGACAATGTCGAAGAGAAGGTCATTGTATCTTTGGTCGGTCTGATTTCTGGAGGCAACCCCATTCTACATCTCCCCAGTATATAATGGGCCGCCTCACCTCTAGCTATCTGTACTGTGATAGCCCTGATAGATGGAGCTGTTTTCTTAACTCCGATTGCTTTGGGCTACTAAAAAACTTGGACATCCATTTTCTATGCTTTCATCATTTCCCTGATGAGGTAACACAGATAGTGAGTTTGAGGTATCTTGAACTTGCCACTTGTGCTAACATTCCAGCAACCATATCCAGGCTTTGCAATCTAGAAACTTTAATCAATAACCATAAGTCAGGAGGTCCAATTTTGCCTGAAGAAATATGGTTGTTAAAGCGTCTAAGACATCTTCATATTGGTACCTGCACTTTCTTGCCCAATACACGGGAACCAACTAGTGATGGGAGTAGTTCTGTCTCAATCCTTCCTCATCTTCAGACGCTTTCCACTATAAGCTTCGCAAGCTGCACAAACGAAATCTTCTCAAGCATTCCCAATCTAAAGCAATTAAAGATTCATGAGATGGGTGAGGAAGATGACCATTTGTTTGATTGCCTTAACAATCTTAGCTGCCTGTGTCAGCTGGAAAACTTGAAAGTGAACTTCAGCACAGATGTGAGAAGGCAAGGGCAGAATCTCCTTCGGGACACATTTCCACCCAGTATAAAGAAGCTGACTCTAAGGGGAACCCATCTGCCGTGGGAGGACATGGACATCGTTGCAATGTTACCCAACCTTGAGGTTCTTAAACTGAAGGAAAATGCCTTTACAGGAGCAGTATACGAACAAACTCTGGAGTTCAGCAGACTGAAATTTTTGCTATTTGAAAATTTGGATCTTGAGCAATGGATAGCTGAGACAATTCACTTCCCTTTCCTGCAACACCTAGTCACGAAGTTCTGTGAATCCCTTCAAGAAATACCAAGCTGCTTTGGGGAAATACCAACACTGGAGTCCATCGGGTTGTATGCATGTTCTCGTTCTGCTAACGAGTCTGCAAGAAGCATCCGACAAGAACAATGGGATAATGGCAATGATACTTTCGGGCCCACATCGAGGAACGGGTATGTAAATTTTCCTAATTTCTGAACTTTTCAAATTCATTTTCACATATGTTTCTTATTTATTTCCTATTTTTCAACTTTTCAACACTTAAAATTAATTATTATATACTTAATAAATTAAGTGTATTTGATAATATATGTTATTAAGTACTTAATATTTTAAGTGTGATTGATAATAAATTTTATTAATTACTTATTTGTATAATATGTACTAGTTATAAATTTTAAGTGAAATTAAAATGATTTAAGTTTAAATTTGAATATATTGATTAATTATTAATTATTATATTTTTTATATATTTTTAAATTTTTAATAAATTAAATTAAAAATAAAAATTTTAAAATAAAATATTATAATATATTTTTTATTTTAAAATAAAAATATAAATATTCTTCAATTTTTTGAGATTTTTATTTATAATAACCATTCTCAGTTAAAAATTATGATACTGGAGAAAGATCCTCTCCAATATTTTAGACACTGGAAAGGCGCATCTCCAAACTATGATTAGATATATATGTAACCATATATAATATTTGGAGCAAATTTGTATGGCGTTATATAGGCCTCTCTGGTTCATGCTACCCCCCTTCTGTGGCAATTTGCGCAGGCAATGTTGCTGGATGGACGTTTCTTGGAGGCAAAATTACCGAAAAGACCATTCAAGTAGTCCGCTGCTTACCAGGTGTTGCACTTTACACCCACCAACAATTTACTAGAAAAAATTTATTACGAATTCAAGTTATTTGAATAAAAAAATTTTAAAATGCATTGAAAATTATGTATTTTTAAATGTATAATATTTTAAAACCTTTAATCTATTCCATCCACCATAATAAACAGAGTTTACCTACTATCGCAAATACTTCCGCAACTTGTAATTTTGTCCTCCAAAATTGTGCAGAGGTGGCATCAATAGCAGTCGATACGGGACGCAGAGTAATGATGTTAACCGGTGTTAAAGATCCTGTCCAAATAGCAAGGAGACTAGAAGTGCTTTGTCGCGCACAGAGTGAAGCTGTTGGAACGTCAAAAGGGCTTGATGCCGACGAGGAGGAAGTCGAGCCGGTATAGTTTTGGAACGTGATGCCTGTTTTGTTTTGTGATATTTCTAACTCTTCTGCTAAATTTTATTGCGTCTGAATAAGGTACCAGTATATCTTTCAACACTGATATATATAAATATGAATCGCGTTCAAAGAAAAATAAAAGAGAAAAATATACATATAATACAATATAATATAATTATAGAAAAACATCAACGGAAGTATACAAATATATAGGTAGATCTTATATCTTATATTATCTAATTCAATCCTCTTTTATAAATAGTTATAAAACAAATTTTTTCTCTGTATCTAGCGAAAGGTAACAGAAAAGGATACCAACTAATCAAACACATTTATGGGCCCCTTCATAAGTTAACTCTGAAACGAATTAAAGAATCATTGTTCTGATCTATGATTTATGTCATTTGAAAATAAACACTAAACAAAAACATGTGTAAGTTGAAAAATTCAATGAGTTCACGTGTGTACTGGTGTGTTTCAAAAATATGAGATTTCTAGAATATGAAGGTAGATACATATGTACAGTAGTTCAAAAGTATTTTATATTCAAATAAGTTTTCCTGTTTCAAAATAATGCACCAATCTCATGATCAGGTTTTGAGCTTAGTTGAAAAGTTTGAACGAATCAAGACACATCAGTATAGCTTCTCAAACTAAAATTTCTCAAACATGACTAATATTCTGATTTTTGCTCAATGGTAGAATTATCGAAGCCAATAATGAGGACATCAGGACTTAAATCTTGGTATCCCGTAGTCAATATCAGCCACACTCCAGGATGAACGTTTAATTTACAAACTAACTTATGTCTTCTCAGACAAAAACCAGACTAAGGATTTGGGAAACCTACCAATCCAACCCTGATGATCAACCTTAACATTGAGCCTTCCTCACTCGCTATTAGGTGACTACAAACAGATAAATGCAGTACCAATTAGGCCACGCCTCCCTGACATACTGTGTCCCTTTTCAAGTGGATCCACAACACATAGTTTGTGCAGTCCATGCCAGAGGAAGAGACCCTAGTACGGGAGACTAGCCACGTACAGTGCAATCCGCCGATACTTCAAGCTCAAATCATAATCCAGTCACATCATATTCCAAATCATATCTGGTCAGGACGGAGTTTTTATACAACTTTTCAAACATAAAAACTACTCAAGTAGTCATTCAAATGAATCCAAATCCATAAAAAAATTCAAATTAGACATTACTTTAAAAGAACAACTGTTCGCCAGTCTAAAGATGTAAATACAAGTTTTTTTCAAATATATCATGAAAATGTACATGACTTTCCAAAATACACAATTAAACATTTTCCAAAGATTACTTGCATTTATAGATCATGTTCAATATGATAATATTTCAAATCAAATAAATGCCTATTTGGAGCACCGCTCTGAAATATTTCTAATGCATAAATAAAAATATATTGTCGAGAACCTCTTCAATTTAAAATAAGTAAATAAAGTAATTCTCTTGGAGAACCTCTCCAACTTAAAAACAAGTCTCTAAAGTAATCCTCAATATAATATATATATATATATTCATACTTGCGAATAACAAATATTGATAGCACTAATATAGTGAGTCTCGGTTTGTAAACTCACATGATAGCAAGTGTTAAGAGTTACTTGCTATTTTATAAAATATGAGAATTTCCTACGAATCCAAATAGCTAACCCTTATTTGAAAACCCTGAAGATAGAAATTCTAAGTTATCGATGAGAATCCCTTAGATATTTTAGGTGTAAGTCTAAGCCTAAACTTACAACTATAAAAACACTCAATTATTAAATACTCTACAAATTTTATAAATACTAAATTTTTCTCAAATACTAAATATTAAATATTTAAGAGAGTAAAAATTTAGAATAAAAATATCACTTTAGGATAATAAAAATGTCACTTTAATTTATATATTAACTCTCAATATTTAACCACCTTCAAATCTATTTTAAATTCTAAAAGATAAAAATTTGCAACAAAAAAAAAGAAATGTAACTCAAACTAAACTAAAATAAAAACTTTAAATAAAAAACAAACAAAATATCTTCTACTATCAAATTTAAAGAAATCACAAACTAAATAACATTAGTAATTAAAACAAACTTTATATCAAAGAAAGCTAAACAAGACTTGAAATTTAAAAAAAAATAGAAATTTTACTAAACAAATAATTTCTACCATAATTCTTAAGGGAATCATAAAACAAATTTTAAAAAAGCACAAACAAAAGTTATATGAAATCTTACCTTAATTGAATTGGAAGAACTCAAGCCAAGGAAATAAAGAGAAGAAAATGGAAGAAGACCGAAGAGAAGAAAGAAAAAGACCCAAGAATCTGTGAAGCAAAAGAAAACAAAAGAAATGAAAGAAAAGAAGCCAATCGAGAGAACAAAGAAAGCAAAGAGAAAATGAAAGAAGAAAATAAAGAAAATGAATGAAGAAAACAACAAAAAAAAAAAAAAATCAAACGCTTTATAAAGCCATGGCATGAGTCGGTACTTGCCACCGATTTTGGCGGGAAAATATCATTGTCACGTGTCACTTGTCTATTGACTTATTTTTTTTATATAAAATATGATTACAAATTTTTTAAAAAATAAATTAATATAACTAATGATAATTTTCTTAAATAATTTATATATAAAAATATAAATAATATTTTAAAATAAATATGCCTAAACAGTCTTTTGAGCGTGATATTACATGTTTGATGGAGGTATATTTGCGAATGCATTCTGTATTTTGTTAATGTATATCTACATATTCTTCTTTTCACCAAAAATGCTTTGAATTGATAGCTGACATGTCATTCTTGTAGTGCAACACAGATGCTCGGTTGCAATTTTTGACTATATTTTGTTTGGAATTCGATATAATTTAAATTTAAAATTTTTTATTATAAAAATAAATTATTTATAAAAAAGAACAGAAAGGTCAAAATTAAAAACTTTGTTACGTTATGAAATATAACTTAATACTAATACACCCATTTTCTTAACCTTGAAGAGTTTTATGGTAACAAAAGTACTTATAATTTTCATTCTATTTTTTGTTGTCCTTAAATAAAGATCCCTTTGTCGAATCCCCGCTAACTCCTTCCACACTGCCACCTAGTCCACAGAACCCTTCAAGGTCTGTCATCCTTTCATTAAAAAAAAAAAGGAAAAATTTACTTCTCATGATAAAATCATATATTTTCGCCCATAAGGCCTTAACTGTGGTGACCTTTGAGGCCTCCTAACCAGGAGTTGAGATTTCGATTCTTGTTTAATGTACGATTTTTTTTATTAAATTTAGTTCTTCTTATGATAGGGTTTAATTTATTCTATTAATAATATTTGTAATTTTGTACTTAATATGTATAATTTTTATTAATAATATAACACTCTGTATTGATATATTTTTTTAAAAAAATTAGAGCAATCTGCAAAAACAGTCCCTTATCTATCTTATTTGTTGTAACTTAATCCTCAAACTAACATTTTAGTATTTTTAGTCCATCATCTTTATATGTGTCAATGTTTACAGTTCAAACACCATTAATCTGACGGAGATCGGTACTGGTGGAGGGATAAATTTGTCTATTCAAGAATTTCTCTCTCCAAAATTCGTGGTAATTGTGAGAGAAAAAAATAATATTCTTCAAATTCTAATTCTTTCACGGTATGACTTATTTTTTTACCTTCTCCTCAATCTTAAACCCAGCCCCAAACCGATAAAAATCAACTGTTGTGATGCAAATTGGCTTTGCAGGCAAACAATCAATAATAATTCAGAAACCACCATATCTGTTGTCATCCAACGCAGAGGCTCAACAAAGATGGATGAACACTCCTCGTCAGGCTTGTTGAATGGGTTGTCACTTCTCCTTTTGTACCACTCAGAGGATGTTTCACCCTCGCCTGGAAGATGACCCACAACATTCTGTTGCAGTGCTACCACTCTACAGCATTTCTTGCAACGATATGCAGGAGTTGGAATTGCTTCTGTTTGTGCTGATGATTCAACATTATATGAGACTTTTCCGATTGGTAAACTAGGATCTGCCCCAAATTTAGAACTATCTATTTTCTCTCCACGATTATAGCAATCACCTACACAATGCACAGAATTCCATTTTGGATAAGTGCAGAAATTGATTAGAAAAAGAACCTCTCCTGAAGAAAGTATGAAGCAGTCATAACTAAACATTTGACAGAGGAGAAGATACACAAATTAAATGAGTTGATACACAAGCCAACATGGTAAAAAGCATAGTGTCGTGTGTGTATGCATTAGTTATGACCCAAAAGGACGTAGAGGGAGGATAGTTTCAAGGCAAAGCTGAACTAGTTTAAGTCAAAGAGAAGGAGAGTACAAGAAAGGAAAAGCAGGTAGCTTGAAGAAGTGGCAGCCAAACTAGGGAAAATGGGAGCAGAACAACAGTGACAAGGAGCAACAGAAAGACAATAAAGTACCGGGCATGCATAGGCCAGTGAGAAAGGAATGTGAGAATTAGACGGCCAGACAGTGGATATTACGAATTTTGGAGGGAGAAAATTCTTAAATAGATAAATTTATCCCTCTACCGGTACTGATCTCTGTCAGATTAATAGTATTTGGACTGTAAACATTGACACATATAAAGATAATGGACCAAAAATACTAAAATATTAGTTTTGTGATTAAGTTGCAACAATTAAAATAGATAAGTGACTATTTTTACAGATTGCTCAAAAAATTATATATTTTTACAATTAATTTAAAATCTTTAATTATCTGAATTGATTAGTGACACGAAGATTTTAATAATTTAATTGATTGAGTCGTTTAAATAATCTCTTTATTTAAAATTAAATATATATTATCTTACATAAAATTAATTAAAAAATTAATAATTAAAATAAAGCGCATTCACTTTTCTATTTAGCAATGTCCCTAGCAGTTGCAGGTATCTTCTGCGTCATTGGCACAGACGTCAGTTCTTTGAAACATTCCAAAGGTCAAACCATATCAAAAGAAAAACTAAATTTATTTTTTTCTTATTAAAAAATTTATTTTCACAAAATTAAAAAAAATATCTCCAACCAAATACAAATAGAAAACACGTAAGAGTCCTTTTTCCTCAAAAGATAAAATAAAAATACTGGGATTGTTTAAATGTTATGACAATGGATTCAAAACTCTATTATTGCTAAGGACAAATTAACCCTAATATAAAATTTCCATTGCCTTGACTCTCACACACGCGTAGATAAATAAATTTCCTTTGCCTTGACTTTCACACACGCACAAAGACGCGCAATAGATGGATGCAAATTCATGCACGGTGGATAGTGATTTTCCTAAATAATAATAATAACGATGATGATCCGGTGGTCAATATCATAACTTTTAAATTTTTTTATGTATAATATTTTTTATTTCCACTCATTTTTGTATTTGCCAAAAAAAATCTTTCTCCTAAGTCGTTTTTACTTTATAAATTTGTAAGTTGAAAAAAGCTTTTACAAGTAGCTTACAAGTTTACCCTTATTCATTAAAAAAGAAAGAGAAAAAAATAATTTTACTCTAAAATCAATGAAAGTATAGGAGTGTCATTTAATCTTGACTTTATTTCAAACTTAAAACTACCTTAATTTGTGTGTTCTGATCAATTTTTACAACTAAAAATTATAACCAGAGAGAGTAATTTTAAGAGATTTATATTATTTACTACTCCCTCTGTTTGAAATTATTTGTCAGTTTAAGGTATTTTTTTAGTTTTAAATATTTATCATTTTATATTAACTTAATTATTTGTTTCCAGTTTTATCCTTACCTCTTGTTTTTCTTTTTTTTTTTTTTTTTGCTGAATTTATCCTGACCTTTTACTCCCCGTGGTCATATTTCAGTTGTAAAATAATGACATTTCTATTGATTATTTTTACTTGTCTAATTTATGACTTTAATACTTTTGTAAGTAACATCCAACTTTACCCCTACTAGTACATGCTGCCCTAAACGATACTAGTTGGAGTGGCATCTCTGGAGCTAGCTAACAATACTATAAGTATTTAGTATTTGATGTAATTTAAAAAATCAAATAGAATCGAATCTAAATATACATTTCGATTCTATTTTTTGATATTTCAGCTTGATTCATTTCGACTTTTCAGATTGTAATAAAAATCGATTCGGATTTTAATTTTTATTCTTAGGCAAAAAATCGAATCGAAAAATTAAAATTTTTTAAAAAATTATATATAAATTCATTTCGATAATACATTCTTGTATTAAAATACTTTAAGAATATATTATTAAAATATTTTTAATTTTTAATCGAACCGAATCGAACATTTTAATTTTTAAAAAGTTCAGTATTAATTCGATTTTATAATTTTTTAAAAAAATTAAATCAAAAATTAAAATTTTAATCCAAATTAAAATCCGAATAAATAACCATAGCTACCGCTAAATATTATGAGTACTAACTAAAAATAATACTATTGGATTCCTTCAAATTTGCCTTTCCCTCAGCAAAGTTACCTACTGAGGTCGGTCCGCGGGCGTTGCGGACAAAAAGTAGCAGTTTAATTAATTGGTCATTGTTCTCCAAAAATACTAAAAGGTGATTAGTCAGCCTTAGTCAAGGTTGGTAGGCGAAGTTTATATGCGCTCTCAGTTTTGTTCGGAATTGAATGTATTCTTTTTATTTGATATAAAAATTTTAAAAATAATTTAATTATAAATAAATAATTATAATGTTTTTATAATAAGTACATCCGCCTTACGTATCTCTTCTCTGAATATCTCACCCCCATCTCTTTGGTTTCTTGCCGCGGAATGATGAGGGCTCCATCAGTTAGTGCCAGTGATTTAAAGCGTGGAGCATGGTCGCTCGAAGAGGATCGCAAGCTGGAGGCTTATGTTGCGCAGTACGGGTGTAGCAATTGGCAGCTGCTTCCGAAATTTGCAGGTTTGGCGAGGAGCGGAAACAGTTGCAGGCAAAGATGGGTCAACTATCTGTGGCCTGGCATCAAGAGAGGAGCTTTTTCAAAGGAAGAAGAAGCTGCCATCATCAGGTTTCATCGACGTCTCGGAAACAGGTTGCCAAGATCACCCTTTAATTTTACCTGTAATCTCAATGCTGATTCTTCTCTAATTGTCAAGTCTTTTCTTTGTAAATTATCATAGGTGGTCAGCCATTGCAGCTAGATTTCCCGGACGGACTGACTGTCAAATAAAGAACTTGTGGCACACCCGTTTGAAGAAGAAGCTCCACATGCACCCTGCAAATGAACTCGAACCGTTCGACGACCCTGCAAATGAACTCGAACCGTCCGACGACGTAATTTCTTACACCGTTGACCAACCGATATCGGGTTTGAATCTGGGCTTGCATGCCCGGGATGTAGGCCTCGAGAATGAATCAGAATCATCTTCTACTGTTGGAAACAGTGGTGTGATTGGAAGGAATTCAACTGATGCAGATCAGCCCCAATGTAGTGTTGATAGGGACTCTGAATTTGCAGATGTCAATGCCTTCATTCGCATATTGAGACGTTGCTGAGGTATAACATAGCAGCAGGGATTACAAAGTATGCCAGAGCTCACCCGTTAGCCAAAAATGCCAATGTGATAGGCTCTCAAATTTTCCATTTTCTTATTTTTTTGGCTTTGCTGGATCTGAAATTTTCGTTTAGACATTTGTTCTGCAGTAGATTTTGGTATGCTTTAATTTAATAATGCTATTGTTTTACGCTAAAAAAAAAGGTATGTCCCCTAATAAGCAAGCTCCTCCGTGTTTGGTGCACTGTTCTCTCTAATAAAATTGACAGTAATTTTCTATCTACCTCTTCTTTCTCTTCTTTCTCGTAGTTAATGATCTAATTCCACAAAATTGTTTATTCCGTCCAATTGTTCAACAACCCTTTTTTGGGGAAAAAAACAGTAAAGTAAAATTGCATTAAGTAGGAAAATCAGCAACTACTGCTACTAGTGTGCAGTTTTTGGAGGGTTGGGTTTCCCTCTCATATGTACAGGATGGCCCAAAATTAAATGGGAACAAATCTATTTTGCTTGGTTTAGTTAGAGACTTGCATTTTTCTTTTTTGTTCTTTTTTGCTGCTGTTCGTAGTGTAATTTGGTTTTAGAAACTTTCTTCTTCTCTCGCCGATTGCTGCCTGCTACTCTTACGCAAGTTTTTCCCATCTTGCTTCTTCTGACGCAAATCTTGTGAGTTGTAGCTAAAGAAGATTTTTGCAAATTTTAGCAACGTACAGTTTTTATCTAGAGGACGATCGAACAATAATATGTGGTTTGATTGAGCTAAGATCTTAGGATAATATTCACGATTCATTGTTCTTCACTCTGAACGGTGGAGATCATATTTGAAGTTCTAGAAGTGAGTTTTTCAGCCAGTGAACAAAATTCTCATTTTGTGAGATCTTTCCATTAACCTTGTGTAAATTTATTTCAATTACCAAGAATTGTTATTCTTGAAATATCATAGTAGTGTGCCTCTAAGTTTATCTAGAGAGATTGTATCCAAATTCTGTTGATAGTAGAAATTTTTAGATAAATTACGGTTCGTAGTTTTTCTCCTCACATTTAAAAGTTTTTCACGTAAAAATAGTCAGTGTTTTCGATTTATTTTGTTAATTTTTCTTATACTTAATAGTATCCTTGTTTGCTCCCGTATTATATTTGAAATATCTTTATTTGATTAGCTCAAATAGACTAAGACAAAATGAGAGAAAAAAGATTTATTTCCCTGTACTTTATTTGATTCGATGATTTTGTATATTACTTGTGCCTCCCTCCCGGACCAGTATTAAACCTCCTCAATTCAAGCATGAGTTTCTGTTAGAGTGCGTTAGCCAATAAATGGTTACATCCACCCACTGATACAACTTACATTTATGCTGCTCCGTTGCCCTCTTTGTTTGATCAACAAACTCACGAAGCTCAGAGAGTTCTCAGAGCTGCTATTCGAGGCCAAACAACTCAAACACCAGGAGATGCAAATCAAAGACTAAAAACTCTTGTAAGATTGCCTTCACCTCGTTAATCATTCTTTCTCTTCCTCCTAAGAAACTGTTCGTGAAAAGCATCTTTAAACATGAGAACGCCAATGACAAAATGGTGATAGACTGCAAGCATAGTAGCTTTACAATTCTTTTTCTCTACTATGAAATCAGAAGGGTTCTGCTGTGGTGCCAACGGCGGTTTTGCTCAGCACCAACCCATTTATGCGACAGCTAACTAATGGCCGACACATCAGAAACAGAAACCTCGTGTTGCCAAGTCAAAAAAAGAATAAGGGAAATTGTCATCTCAAACCAAGGACGAGTCACACTAAGAGGACGACACATCAGCTATAGCTGCTAACCGGTTACTCGTCAAAACGGTCAGCAGCAATTTTGGACTGGAATTGGATATTAATATTTTATTTTTTTGTAAATTTCATTATTCTTGTGTAAGCCTCAACTCCAAAATAGTAAGTTAGAATAATAAAATAGTAATATTGAACTTTTAATTTAAATTTTATCATTTTCATTGCAAGCCTTACTATTTTATAAAATATGTAAATTTCATTGCAACTATGACAAGTTTTATTAGATAATTGGTTAGTTAGTTAAAAGAATAAAACTTACTATCTAAGTAGTGAAATTTACCAATTTTAATACAAAACTTACTTTTTCTAAATTGAACCTTAACCTCTTATGAAACAATAAGTTTCATGAAAAGTTTGGTAATTTTCGTGATACAAAACGGCAGATTTTATTAATTAATTAGTAAGTAGTTAAAAATAAAATTTATTATAAATTTAATCACATTTATCAATTTTATTTTTAACCTTACCGTTCCATATATAAAATGCTAAGTTTTACGATAACTATATAATAAATAATAATATTCTCATTCTTATTTTAACTTTTTTCACTCTCTTCCTTTCCTTTATAACTAAAAAAAACTTTAAAACCCATAATTATTAAACCTACTAACTTCATAATTTTTGAATATACTGAATCACCCTTAATTTAAACCTTATTGTGTTACATCAAAAGTCCCAAAAAATCCTTCTTCATCTTCTCAATATCTAGTGTATCTAACTCCGCTTCTTTGTGAAATAGTTGAAATATCATGCATTTGGTAATAAAAATTTCTCTCGCTATGTACTCTTGCCTTATGTCATAGAAATTTGCAATTTTGCTACTTTTTTTGAAATTATTACAACAAAATATTCTACTATTCTATTTCTCCTTTTGTACTATGCTATTATTTCCTAGTTATGTTCTAATGCTTAAGGACATCAAAGTTCATGATTCTATTGCTAATTTTTCTATAACGTCAATGAGTTCTATAAATAAAAATCTCAATAAACTTATTAGCTTAAATCGGGATGACTCCCGATATATTATATGACTAAAAAACTAAAATTTTTCCAACAAAACACAATCTAAATATACCTTAAATCTTACTTACTTTCATAAAAAACACATTTACATAAGTACTATTTATAATTTATAATCATAATTCAACTCCAAATTTAATTGTGAATCATCTAACTTGGTAATGGTATATTTAGGAGAAATGCATGTAGTCTTCATTCTCAATCGTTTTAGTTGGTGTTAAGCAAGATATAACTAATTTGTATTTCAAATCGAACATATGCGCATTATACATGTGAATTTTAATTGAATTCAGCCGTAAGATTGACGATAAAGACTGTATTTTTTAAAGAAATTAAAGAAATTCAAGACTAAATTTAAAGAAATTAAAGTTAAGAGATATTTTTAAGATAAATAAAATAATTATGAGACTTTTTAAACAAATTACTCTTATTTTTATTTCATTCTTTTTTTCTTGATGGACTTTTCGGCATCATGCATGGCTTAATGACTTGCAGTCTATTATTTCTCTTGAAAAGGTACTTTTCTTATACTTTTTTGCATTAGATGCTCAGCCGAGGATGTCTATCTTCCTTATGTAAGAATTTGAAGGCTGCTACTCTTACCGTCCGTTGACATGCTTTTGCTTCACTTTCATGACAATTAGGGCGTGCTTATATTGGTGTTTAAACTAAAAAAATTTCACTTTTTTACTTTGAGTCTCACTCATTATCTCACAAATAATTTACTTTTACAATTTTCAAACCTAATCAACTAAAAAAAAATCCAATGTCACACTTAATTTTTCACATTGGAAGTGATGGAACAGGATGTGAACTCTTCAAAATTGAATTTTTTTTTCTAATATGGATGCAAAAATACAAACTTTTACTTTGATGAAGTTTTCTCATATCACGTTCTAGATTTGTTAATATCATGACCTACAGCATTTTATTTTTCAGAATTACATTGATGATTCTCAGAATTTTTGGAGATTTAGAAGCATAAATCTCAAGTATTTGGAGAGTCTTTATTTTTTTTGACAATTACTCGTACAGGTATCATGATTTTCTCTAAACCTGTTAACCTGAAATTTTGTTTAATGAAATGAAACTCGAAGAACGAAAGAAAAGAGAAAGAAGGAAAAAAAAACAAAGAACTAAGAAAAGAATATATCAAGAAAATAAAAAAGGGAAATCAAATAAAACAAAAAAGGAAAAAGAAAGAACAAATCATACTCATTGGATAGCTTTAGGCATCGATCCACATTCTTTCTAGAGGCGTAGACGGATCCTAACGGCTCTGCAATATTTGGTCTTAAATTCGAACCTAATTTACTATTTCTAGATATAGATTCGACCTTATTACTCGACAGTTCTGAATGGAATGGACTTACTTCGATTCTGAATTGACCTGATTATAATTTTAAAAATTTAAAAATTATAATAAATATAAAATACAATTCAAATATTATGTCATAATCTCAAGAAAATAACAATTTGAATGTCTTCAAGTACAATCTTTAAATATACTTATTAATCAAACCAAAATAACAAATTCAATGTCTTCAACTCAAGAAAATAAATATATAAAATATTTATTATTAAAAATTCATTTGGATTTTAAATCTACCGGGTTCGGTACTTTGCATACCGTATCCATACCCATTTAGTATATATATTATTAGATCTGAATAAACAGGTATAGATCTTGTACCATACCTGAACTTATTGGGTTGGATCTGAGTCGGGCCGAGTAAAAACTCAACCCATTGACAGCCCTAATCCTCTCTCCCTATCAATACATTTTTTTTATAAGCACACTAAATTTTTTGTGGGTGTAGCAATTATATTTCCTTTTTATTCTTTCATACAAAGATAGCATTTTCTCTCTTATTCCAATTCTCTCTCAACTCTTTTATTCAAATCATTAAATCAGAAACGGATTTGAAAGTTTTTTCGATAAATCTTGAGTTTTTTGTTGTATTATTTTCTAACTTTTTTATCTTGTAATAATTTAACAATAAATTTATGATTAAAATTAAATAGAAAATACTTATATTTTTAATTCAAATAATAAAATTTATAAATAAAAAATATAATTAAAAAATAAAATTCATAAAAAATGGACTAGATAAAACATTCTAGATATTGGTGGAGGTGGGAGCCTGGTGAAGCTTCCTTTGGAGCTTTGGAGGTTCACCAGGAATCGGCGAAGAGAGTGGTGAAGCTCCAAAGGAAGCTCTACTAAAAACGTTGCACTTATCAATATAACATTGACAAGTAGTTGTAAGAAAAAATTTAAAAAAATATAAAACTCTAAAAAAATTTGACACCAAAAGAGAAGAATAATAACACAAGGATATGTGGCAGCTTAAGATTGGTAGGGAAAAGAATGGGGGGAGGGATTTGAGGAAAAGGATCCAAAGTGCTTTAAGCACAATGCGAAGAGAAACAAACCAATGACAAAAGAACAATAATTTCCATCCTTTTTGGAATCATGCATCAAATTTGATGCACAAACTCTTATCACTTTGAAATTTTTTAATATTTCTAATTTAATAAAAAGTTATTTGGAAGTTATATAATAGATAAAAAAATTATGTGAATTGTGATAGCGAAAAGAATAATTAATTTATGAGGTATTTATAATTTTAAAGATATTTATATCACAAAAAAAATATGAACTAAAAGAGTTTATTCTTTAAAATTTTACCATATCCGAACTTACATGGATAGTGGTAGTAATAATAAATGTTATTAAACCCATAGTGTTATGGAATAATATGTGGATGTTCATTAATCAGTTTCCTGAATAGAACTGAACTCCCAAATATGACTCCTAATCAGATTTGATTTTCTTTACTCATTAGAATTTGAGTTTTCATAAACTCTTGTATGATGAGCCTATATATAGGGCCATATGATGACATTAATGATATAGAGATTTTAGTCTTGATTCTTGAGTTCTACTTTCTCTCTCTATATTCTATCTTTTCTTTTTTTTAGTTTTATATTATTCTCCAAACATATTGAGTAACACTTTTACTTTAATTCTGCATTGCCAATACCTAAATTCATAACACGTTATCAGCACGAGTCTCTGCCACCGAAGTTAAGAGTTTAATCAAGAGAAAAAGAGGTATTTTTTCTACCTTTGAATGCTCATGGCAAACTTTTCAAAACTCAGTTTTTTTTTACTCTTGATATTTATAGAAAGAATTATATGTCATAGACATTAGATGCTCAAATTTATTAAGATATAATGGGTCTGACAGACACCATCTCAAAATCGTATAAAAGCCATGATTTTTCTCCGCCATAATTTCCATGAGGATCTAAAGGCGGAATATCTTATTGTGAAAGATCCTTTTTTTTGTGGAATGATCTAAAAGAAAGATTTGACTACCAGAAGATAGTCATTCTATCAAAAACACAGTTTACTTTAAATTTATAAGTGAATGCATTAGAACCAATGGTTATGGCCCTGGAATAGGTCGTAGTTATGGTTGAAGCCGTCAATATAGACGCGGATATGGTTAGAATAATCTATATAATCATGGGGACTAGAATATATATATATGCATCTGGATATTGTGGGCCATGAAGACACCATTTAAGAAATACAAAGCATCAAAGCCACTTAATTACTATCAAATTGTGAATGAGATATACAATCACCAGAAGATGATTGTTATATAAATGTTAGTTATGATTTGTTGTAAGTGTGCCTATAATATTTTATCTATCAATATGCAAACATTTTATTGCTTTTAGAATTTCTCCTCAATTAAAGTTATAAGGAGAAATATCACTAGTAATATGATAGATGAAAGAATTTTCCTTTCTCATATCTCTAACATGCTCCTGAAGTAGCAATATTAAGAAGAAGTTTTTCAGAAGGATTTTGAATTTATATCTTCTGACACTAAATGAGTCATGGATAAAATATTTTGACACTTGATCAAATATGTTTATGACATTCTCTGAAGTGAATGACATTAGAAATTATAATATATTTATATACGAGATTTTGGTCGCAACTAGTAGAAATACACTTTGTTCTTATACTATAAGAATGACTCATTAAATCCTCAGTGAATAGATACTCACAAGAAGTGAGAAAATAATGAGAAGGAAAAAGGGAAAGTAATAATTATAACATGTTATTGATGCAATATGAAAGTTTGTCACGTACCTGTAGTACGTCAAGCGTGTTATGAATATCTCTTAATTATTGATATTGCTTTACTTCCCTAAATCATGCTACTGATAGTAATGATATTTATGTCGAAAATATTAACATGGCATATGTGAACATAAATTCTTTTGAATATCCAGAAAGAGTTTTTAGCATCTTGAATGTCAATTAAAATTTTAAATTATCGAATTGCTACTTTCCTATGTTATTTTAGTTTATTTTGGATCAAGAATGGTGAAGATACAATTTGTCTAAACAATATTTGTTGTTTATTTGGACAAAATTTAAAATATATGTCCAAAGTATAAATGGTAGTGCAAGATTCCTGAAGAAGTAATTGATCAAATAACTCTAGAAGAGTTAATTGATCAAAAGCTCCAGAAGAGCTACCAGATCTTCACCTAATGGTCAATTGCTGTAATACATCATTCTCCATATAGTCTCGTAAAACTTTTTGAGCATTGATTATATTATCAGTATATCATTGGATGAATGAAATTTTGAGACATATGCATTACCATTATGACAAGAAATATATGTCAATTATAGATACTACTATTTATCTCTCCTGAGTTATATTGCATAGAATTATGAATTTGAGATGCAATATTGAGTAAACTTGAAGTTTACTGATAAATAATTTATTAGTTGGCATGACCGGTTGGACCATCCCGGATCATTAAAATACGAAGAATGATTATGAATTTATTATGGAATAAAAAATTTCCTAATATGATGAATTTATATGTGCTACTTGTTTTATTTAAAAGTTACCAGCATTACTTGGGGTTGAATGTGTTATTTTGGGATGAATATGGAGAAATTATTTGTTGATGCATCAACAAATAGTCTTATGAATATTATTCTTTTTGCAACCTGTAGTTTGCACAATTAATTGATAATGAGCTAATGTTTTAAGATTCTCTCAAAGACATAATTTGTCCTAATAATACTAGTTGTATTGAGATAAATATTAAACATCCTGCAGAATGTTTATGACTGTGATATATTAGCACTTATTTCGTATTTTGCCAACACATTATAATTCTCCTCATAGTAGTTGATTTGTGGTCAGAAACCAAATATTTCCCATCCTAAATTTAGAGATGCACTATGTATGTTGCTCCACCACAAAGGTAATGAGATGGGTTCTCAAAGAAATTATTAAATATGTTGGGAGCAAATCTCAAGGGAGAGATTCGTATTTTGTTAATTTTGAATATGTTGCCCCAACATAAAGAGGAGAAATCATGAGGCTGGATAAAGATATTAGTACGTGTCTCAACTTGATCTTCTATTTTGATCCTCATAGTAGATACCTTGAACCAGAAGTTCAAAGGATAATTTATATAGTCAGGTATATTAACTGACCAATATCCGGCAAAGAATGCTCCTATTTGATATCCCTGAAGGATAATCTACCACTACAAATAAATTTGAGATACAACTGAAATGTGGTAGATAAGTCGGTTCCAAAGATACAAACACCTTACTGGAGCAAAGGCTTAAAATGGTCATATATGTTAAGTTGAGGAGATTTAAATTCCAGCAGAATGTTTCTCCTAAAACATGATTGATAAATTATTTCCAGAAGAAATTCAGGTACCTGAAAACTATGATAAATGATGAGATCTCAACATAATTAGAAACTATTGGAATCGCACAAGTATATGACTTTAAAGATATTAATGCGCATAATATATTGAGGATTTCCAAATCGAGGTCTGCAGACTCGAAATGATAAAGTTTGCATGAGAAATATGAAAAGTTTAAACTATTCACAAGTACACTTGAAGTGTACATGTATTCCCAGTAGGAATTATACACTTGAAGTGTAATCCAAAGAGATAGCAATTAATATTTGCTTATAAAATGCGAACCACAAAAGTGAATATTGCCATGAGTTATGGCGTATGATTTTTCGTAAAATCTGGCACTGATAACGAAGAAATATATTTATAGTGGTGGATATAATAGTGCATGATAACACTTAATATGTGTTTATATTTGTTATCATTTGATAATAGTATTTATATTTGAAGTCCCTGATGGACTCGATATGCTTGAAGCATATAATTGTTCTTGTAGAACATAATGAGATTATCTTAGTGAATTTTTATTGAAAGAATGATTGAGTATTTCCATATATGAGGAAATTCTATATGTAACTATACTTGCTATATGTATTTCTTTATTAGAAGATATCCTCATTGTACAATCTATTGATTGGCATAGTATTCTCCATATTAGGGAGAGAAAATCATCAATTAAAGAGGATATCATTTTTGACTTTCATTATCTTGATATATGCAAAAGCATTAATGAACTGGAAGTTCAAAATATTATTTATTTGCATAATATTGCTTATTGATTGTTTGTCTGACTCCTGTAGAGTTAGTCAATATAACATTCTATTTATAGATATTCATATTTGGATAAATGTCCCAAGAAGACAAATATATAAATTCTATAGATATATGATTTTTGATACACGCTTGAAGCGTTGTTGATCTCTTGATTTTGAAAAGAGAAAATAATTTGATAATCAAGATATTTTTCCTGAAGAATTTAGAGGAGCAAGTATTGTGATCAACATTTTAAAAAGTCAATATTTTATTTTGATTGAACATCTTGAAGATGTTTCACATGGACATAGCACATCAATAGTTATTGGGTTATTATATGTGAGATCCTTTATATCTATTAAGGGATATTGAAGAACTCTTTAGTCCTGAAGTACCATAACTCTTCAATTTAGAGCATAAATACACTTGTTTACATACAAGCAGATATCTATTATTGTTCTTCTCTACCAAATGAATTTTAAGACGACATTAAGCTTGCCTATTGATATCTCCTTGAGATAATTTATCTCGAATATTGAGAAAATCCAACTCCTGTTGAGATGGATATGTAAGGTATAAGTTACCTATATGATTCACATACACCATGCATTTATAGGCATGTGTTGATCATAACAACAACATCTTCAACTTATAGAAATTCATGATGTTGGTTGAGAATATATTTGATCATGATTAATGTATTTGAGATAAATCTATATCCTCTAAGAAGGAATTCCAACTATATTGTTGGATGATAATAAAGTTTGGAATATATCTAAGGAGATATGATAAAATATATTTTTAATCACAAACTCCAGAAGAGATGTGATATTGATGTGTAATGAATTTGATCATTTGATTATTTGACAAATCTATTCACTAAGACTTTACCGATAGCAACATTTGATTGGAAAGCATCGGTTAAGAAATCTTAAAAGATTTTCTTATCAGGGGGAGTAATAAAGACATAAAGAATAATGTACTCTTTTTCCTCCGCTAGAGTTTTTTTTTCCTACTGGATTTTTATCTAGTAAGGTTTTAATGAGACATATTCTTTATGTTATGAACATCCAAGGGGGAGTGTTATGGAATAATATGTGGATGTTCATTAATTAGTTTTCTGAATAGAACTGAACTCCCAAATATGACTCCTAATCAGATTTGATTTCCTTTCCTCATTAGAATTTGAGTTTTCATAAACTCTTGTATTATGAGCCTATATATAGGGTCATATGATGACATTAATGATATAGAGATTTTAGTCTTGATTCTTGAGTTCTACTTTCTCTCTCTATATTCTATCTTTTCTTTTCTTTAGTTTTATATTATTCTCCAAACATATTGAGTAACGCTTTTACTTTAATTCTGCGTTGCCAATACCTAAATTCATAACACATAGAACTTTTTATAGAGAAATATATGGACCTTCAAAACAACAATAAAAAATATTAGGCTATAAGAACCATTGAGGGGCAAAATTAAAACAAGACTAATCATAATAATATTAAGCAAATGTAAACTGCAAAATCCATATTCCCTTTTATTAAAATTAGAGTATAAATTATGTAGAATAACTTTTTCATTTCATTTCAAATTAGGACTTTCAATGAGAGGTTTATAGATGGCTTATTCATCCATAGTAATTCAGAAATTGTACAATTTACTAGAAAACAGCTCATACATTTATTATCAGTTTTGTCAATAATTAGGTATTGCGACCATCTTTCCTTTAATTTTTCTGTTGCATTTTCTTAGGACTAGCACAAAGCACGTGCAAATATTGCACGTGTTAAATATTTCAAAAGTTAAACTTGTACTGAAATTTTTATTTAATATAATTATTTTTTATACTTATTTAATTTTTAAAATATTAATTTTTTATTTTTATTTTCTTGCTAGTATATTTTTTATTTTTCATTAAATATATTTGCATTTGAGTTTTAGTAATCATAATTATTCCTTATGTCTTTTATGGTAAATCAAAATTATTTTTTCTTTCTCCTTGTTCTTGTTCTTATAAAAGTAGAAGTTAAAGTACATTTATTTATTCTTGATTATTTTATTTATATAATATTTCAATAATAGTATTAATTATATAATCTATTCTATGAATGTTATATGGTCCATTTATATCTTTCATTACATCATATTTTTGAATTAGAAAAAAAATAACGTGTTAAATGTTTCAAAAGTTATATTGGTATTGAGATTTTTATTCAATATCATTTTTTAATATTTATTTTATTTTTAAAAATATTAATATTTTATTTTTATTTTCATGCTATTATATTTTTTATTTTTCATTAAATATATTTACATTTGAGTTTTAGTAATCATAATTATTCTTTGTGTTTTTTGTTGTAAAATAACATTATTTTTTCTTTCTCCTTCTTTTTTTTCTTGCAAAGGTAGAAGTTATATGGTCTATTTATTTACTCTTAATTATTAAAGTATATTTATTTACTCTTAATTATTTCATTTGTATAATATTCTAATAATAATATTAATTATATAATCTATTATATAGAAGTTATATGGTCTATTTATATCTTTCATTATATTATATTTTTGAATTAGAAAAAATTTATAACTTAAGTAGAGGAGTTAAAATATTATTACTTAGTAGTTAAGAACATAATTAAGAACTTTTCTATTAATTCTTTATGTATAATTATAATTTTTTATTTGTTCATCTTTTAACTCATGTAACTCCCACATAACACTTATGATTTAAATTTTTAATAATAATGCTAATAGTAATATAACAACAACAAAAACAATGAACTAATAGAGTACTTTTCTTTTCCTAAAAAAAAAATAAAAGAGTACTCTTCTTTAACTAATGTAACTCCCAAATAACTCTTATTTTTTATTATTTTTTATGTAACTCCTAAATAATTAGTAGTTAAGAACCTAGTTAAGAACTTTTCTTTTAATTATTTATGTATAATTATTATTTTTTATTTATTCACCTTTAACTCATGTAACTCCCACATAGTATTTATGATTTAAACTTTTAATAATATTGCTAATGATAATATAAATAACAACAATAAAAATAATAAACTAATAGAGTACTCTTCTTTTCCTTAAAAAAAAAATAAAAGAGTGCTCTTCTTTAACTAATATAACTCTTATATCTTTGAATTAGAAAAAAATTATAACTTAAGTAAAGGAGTTAAAATATTATTACTTAGTAATTAAAACCCTAGTTAAGAACTTTTTTATTAATTCTTTATGTATAATTATTATTTTTTATTTGTTCATCTTACTCTTTATGTAACTCCTAAATAATTGTAATTAAATTAGAGTTTAAATGATGAATTTATATGAAATAATTATATTTGTATACTTTGTGTGCTTTTAATGTCATATGGTTAGTCCATCAAAATAATACTAATTTATTTTTCTAAGGGCATTTTAGGTAATCCAAAAAAGGAAGAAACAATTAAGTTTAAATCCCCATGACATCTACCCACACTTTTAGTATAGTATAGATAGAAGTCCATATAATTAAGATGCCTTAGAATGGAGAAATTAGAGCGGCTAACTAAGATGACAATACATCACTGTTTTTTTTTTTTTTGAAAAAAAAAATCTGTTAGAAAAAGATGGTTCACTTGATCCCCAAACAATAGGGCAAAATCCATTCACATCATCAAAAATTTTTTGTCAGCTAAAGTAGTCTCACGGCAAATAAAAAAGAGTATCGCCACCACTTGTGGCCTTAGCCTTTGGCCAAGCTACACAAGTTTCGGTCACATATTCAATTTTAAAAGAATAAAATAGTCATTATAATTTTTTCCTTTAAATTTGGCATTCTCACATGTAAAAGGAAAAAAAGAAGCAAAATTTAGAAAAAAAAATAAAAATTATATAAAATGTCATCACTATATTTTTCTATTAATCAAAAGCTTCGAAAGCCGTTTTCTTCTTGGCTCGAGAAACGGAGCCAAGGCTTTTATGCAAAATCAACAAGGGTAACACGCCGTGCAATGGGGGAGAATAGCTTCTTTCCTAATTGGGTCTCTTTACTTGGCACTACTTATAATGAAGGAAGGAACAGAGTGTGAACTTCTTTCTCCATCTTCTACACAAAAAGCACAAATCATCTCTCCTACCCTCGATTCACAATTCCTCTGCCGTATCTGATTGATAGCCCAGAAAGTTTTCTTCTTAGTATCTTAGCAATAGATATAATCTTTGTCTCTATTTTTGGTTATCATTCTACTTCAGATTTCTTCACTCACTCAAGATTCCTGTTTCATCTTCTTCTCAAGAACCCTTCAGAACTTTTTCCCAAGAAAGTAAATTCATGACGAATGTAATGATTCCACATGGCTATAAGTACAAATTTGAGGCGGCAGATAGTGAGTTTTTGGTTTGTCTTTCACGCAAGGAGAGCCACTGCCGTGCGAGGGGGTTATAAGGGAAGTTGATCTATATCGGCTTCCCAATCCTGCAAAATTGTTCTGAGGGAACTAAGGAAAAGGTGGTTTTTGTTTTCACGAAGTTGAAGGTGTCCAAGAATGGAAAACGTGTTGAACGCAGTGTGTTGGGGAACAAGACCTGGAAGGGGGTTGAAGGTGGGCAGCCTATTTACGATGCAAATGGATGCAAAGTAGGGGAGAAGATGAACTTTGTTCTTGTGAACAAGATGAAGATGAAGGTTGGCCACAAAATGAAAGAGTTTGCTTTGGATAAGGATGTTTTGAGAAATTCAAGATTCAAGGATTACGTAATCTGCCAAATCAAGAAGAAAGACAAGAAATGAAGAAGTCTTAAAGATGGAAACTTCCCCGAAGAACATAAAAGCAACAATACCTCTGTTATCCCTGCAATTGAAGGGAATGTGGAGGCCCATTATGTTGATTTCAGCCTTTCTCGGGAAGAACAAGCACATCACTCTTATCAGGTCTCAGAATCACAGGAAACAATGAGTAATCTGATGTCAATGCTGTACTCAGATTATGTTAATGATGAGGGCTGGATGGGTTCCGGAATTTTTGAACCCTATGCTGATGACTAGAGGTTGATTCATGGCTGAGAGATGACAAGGTTGAAGACTTTGATAAGAATCAGAGAGAAAAAGCTCAAGAAAGCAATGAAGTTGCAGTCGTGGACATGATTAATGATTTAGTTTCAACACCCTTGTCTCTTGGGATAATATCTTTGGTACTGCATCTGGTCTGCCATTGCCCCCTTCAGTGATTGCATCCACTGGCGCTTGAAGAGCGTTTGGATCACAAAAGCCCATTAAGTCCTCCAGCTGCGCAACAAAAATGGAACCCTCAGTTGAGATACAAATGTTCCGAGAAAGTGAAACAAATTGAAGTACGAAAATGGGGGGGAAAAATCTGACTTTAGCATGAAATGAGCTGAAAAGGATCAGGATATAGGATTCGCTAGATTTCTTCCAATAGTCTTCGTAACTAGACAAAGAATGAATAAGACACAACAGGAAGTCCAAGCAATTGATCAAAAGAGGGAAGCTTCCTAAGTGACTCCAACCTGGTACAAATTTCAGCATGCTTTCTGTTTTGGTTATACATGCGAGGACAGGACAACAAGAAGCAAGTGTATACTCGCAGCCAGCATTGGGAGATACTAAGGACATGATTCTAACATCACCAGAATGTAGAAATATCTGGACAAAAAGTTACCAGATTCAAAACTACAGATGCAGATTATCAAACAAATATTCCAACAAACTAATTGTTAACCGAGCTAATGTCACAGAACAAGTTTTTCTTTCGTATCTAGATCCTTATGCTGAATATGTCAAAGCATGTTCAAAGCAGCTTAAACAACTCATCAAAAAAAATTTCAGGTCACACAATTTAATACTAGCTCGGGACAAAATAAAATGCAAGTGTATTTGTGATGTGACCTACAAAGGCCAGAGTATCAGATCTGCTGAGATGTTACCTTTGGAGGTGTGAGGTAGAACCTAAATTACTCATTGTTCACCAAGCTACCAAATGGGCAGGATAAGAAAGCAAAATGTTCTCCACATTTTTGCAATGACACAATCACATCTCAGATAGTCATCATGTTAAGCAAAGGAAATGATCATACCATCAGCTTTAGAACTTGTGTCAACAAGCAGTAAGAGCTCATGTACCTTTACAAGAAGAGAGAGAAAATGAGACTTCACCCATCCTGCCCATTGTCCTAAGCTATTATGGTCAGAAGATGAGACGCGTATTTTGACAAACTGAGCATATGTTTTTGCATGAGGAAAGGGATCAAATTAGCTGCTCCAACAAAAATCAGGCCTCAGAATATCCTGCAACATGAGAAAAATGCACATATGCCTTACATGACCATATACTCCTCGCCTTTTTTCCCATAATTTAATACAATGCAGCAATGATTGGAATAGCTACACAGATCAACTCAAGAACATTAGAGAAATGCAAAGACGTCAATAGAATAAAGTTTTTACAAATCTCTGATGACATATCATATACTTTCAGGGAGTTTGCAGAAACACCAAGTCCACCCATGCATCCCAGAACCTCAGTACTGGTACATAAACACAATTGGGATGAAAGAATCACCATAACTCCATACAGTAAGTGAACAATATAATTAATGTTCACCTCGATATTTGGCACTAGCAGAAGAATACTTTTACAAAGACTTATAGCCAACATGGACAAAAGATGGAGCAATGCATCTAGCATCTATATCTGACTCCACGTTGTGGACCTGGATTGAGAGAATCAAATCATAAAAATAATTATATAATTACCTCATGACCATTCCATCAGAATGGCATTAAAATGGTCAAGTATTTTATTGGTTCCAGCATTAACTTGTCGCTCTTTCCAGTCAATTCATGTCATTTCAAGGATAAATGTGATAATGCTGAATTTTGAATATCACAACCGGGGCTTCAGATTAGGCGAAGTAAGAAATCCCCAAACAGCTTTTTGGAGATGAATTCAGAAGCAGTACAAAGTTGATTGATTTCGTAGAAAACCAACTTATAGACAATTTCAAAAGCAATGCAAACTGGAAGACCAATTCACCGTTATAACAATTTATTCCAAATCAATCGGACAGCAGCATACCATTTCCCAGTCACATCACAAACTCAACAGCTCCGCATAATTTATATAATTAAATAAAACATGCTCTAGGAAATGAAATAGAAAACTCCCTAGATACCAACACTTGAAAGTACAACTTGAACCTGCATTCTCTGTTGCCTTGTTCTCTTTTCTTTTCATTTTGATTTTCAGTTTATTTATTGCTATTATTTTTCTTGGCATGATTTTCAGTGTATCATGCCAATTCTAAAGGTCAAATCTAAGTATTCCTGATCACTTTTTCTGAGGAATTAAACAGTAATTTAATGTGATCATGTAATTTTAATTTGGTTTTGATAATCCATGATATATTGAACTGTTTTGATGTCTAAATCATCTATTCTTGATGATAGGAATGATTTATCCTTCCGCTGCTGTAGCATTTCGTGTTTTGAGCTTGGCCTTCAGTTACTCGACTAACAGATGCAGGTCCAACTGACTGACCAAGACTGCAGAGAGATCAGAAGGGCATAAAATTGCTAGATAGCAATAGGCATAATTGGAAAGCTATTTTTAAGCAATAGGCATAATTGGTTTGCGAGGATGGCTGCAGCCTCCAATCTTCCTACCATAAGAATTTGAAGGTTCTTACTTGGTGATGGATGGCATGCTTTTGCTTTACTTTCAAGAGGATAATTCTTCCATCTGTTAAAAAATATAAGATTTTTTTGTCATTTTTTCTATTTATTAAAAAACTAAATAATATATTTTATTATATCATTCACTAATTCTATTAATATAGAATGAGAAAATTATATTTATAGTAATAGCAACTTTAGAAAAAAATAATTTTTAAAATTTATAAAGGACCAAATATTTTGAGAAGGAAAAAAAATGTCAAAAATTTTATATTTCAAAATGGAGAGAGTAATTTTAACATATTTGCAGTGACGAAACAAGAGATGAACTCTTTAAAATTGATTTTTTTCTTTATTTTTTTAACAATTACTAGCACAAGTAGCATGATTTTCTCTAAACCAGTTAACCTGAAAATTCGTTTAATGAAATGAAACTCAAAGAAGGAAAGGAAAGAGAAAGAAGAAAAAACAAAGAACTGAGAAAAGAATATATCAAGAAAAATATACAAGGGAAATCAAATAAAACAAAAAAGGAAAAAGAAAGAAGAAATCATACTCATTGGATGGCTTTAGGCCTTGATTTGGATTTTCCTCCGTCATTATACAATATTGTCACGTAATTATAAAAAATTTTAAAAATATAAAATCTTAAAAAATATGAATAATTAAAGAGAAATGAAGTAATATAAAAACACGTAACAACTTAAGACCGATGTAAGAGAGAATAGAAAAGGGATTTGGAGAAGAAGATCCTGAGTGTTGGTTTAAACACAATGCAAAGAGAAACAAACCAATGAAAAAAGACCAATAATTTTCATCCTTGTTTCAGTTCTAACATATTAGCACAAAGGAATGAAAGTTTAGAAGGAAAACTCTAAATTAGAAAATTTCTGTTAATTTGGTGGTTAAAAAGAAGCCAAGAAAAATTTGATTTGCAAAAATTTGAAATTTGATAATCATTGTGAAGAGATAAGAACCAACAAATTAAGGAGAATGACTTTTATATTCATCTTTTAGTGTCTAACTTTGTTCCTTTGTTCTATTTTTATAGTTTAAAAGACTTTTTATAGACTAATATGTTCAACATTCACAGTATATAAACCGTCACTATAAGAATCATTATATGATCTTATTGGGTTATCCTAATTTCTCAATTTTCCTCTTTTGATATATTAGAGCAAGAATTTGATAACTGTTTTGGTTGTAATGATCCTGACTATTTTTACTATTAACAGATAATCCTTATTTAGCAAAATAGAACCATCATATGAATAAGGGAAAAAATAAGATAAGATTAATCATAATAATATTAAGCAAATGTAAAAGCTGCAAAATCCATATTCCACGGATCCATGAAACGCAAATCAAACATTTATTTATTCATTAAAGTAGAGTGTGCATTATGCAGAAAATTTTCATTTCATTTCAACCGAGGACTTTCAATTGAAGGTTTTTATTGGGCCGTCTTCATTCATAGTAATTCATATATAGTACAATATGCTAGATAACAGCTGATATATTTATTATGAGTTTTGTAAATAATTAGGTGTTGCGATTTTCTAATGTCAAACTTCCTAAGTTCTGTTTGGTTCAAGATTTTGCTATGGAAAGGGAAAATATTTGTTTGGTAGTAAAGGAAAATATTAAAAAATATATAATGAAGGAAATTAGTGGAAAAATTTTTAATAGAAAGTGTTGAAAATATTTTTTCACACAAAAGTGGGAGGAAAAAGAAAATAATAAGGAAAAGTTTATCAAAGTAGAATGTAATCTGAAAACTAATGTTAACTTTCAACTAAAGCTAGTTTTCAAATTAAACGTTTACAAACAAAGCTTTTACTTATTCGATTATTATTCGTTTATTTTGTATTCGAGTCGAGATCAAATACAAAAATTAATTTCTTTATTAGTAGAACAAACACGAACTTATTCGTGAACAAATTTGAATGTTTGCAAACATATATATAAATTTATTATTTATATTGTACTATTATTTAAATTTTATATCAAAATTTATATTTATATAAATTTTTATATAAAATATAATATATTTTTTGTTTAATATTTATAATATTATTAATTTATTTGTACTCTATTATTTACTATTTATTTTTTTATTTAAACAACTATAACTCGAACACTATTTGAGTTATTTGAACAATTCACAAAAATAAAATGAACGAATTTTGAAATTTATGAAAAAAATAATCGAATGAGTTTAAACAAAATTTGAAGCTTGAAACATTAATCAAAGAATTGGAATAGTGTTAAGAGTATTGTAGAACCAAGCCCCGAAATCTTGATGCTCATTCATTCTTGTTGGAATACAACCATACTTCCAACTCTTAAATGTGCAAATTGATTTTTAATTCATACCCTTTACTTAAAGTTAAAATATGGAATACATTCTTACTTGAATTAAAATATAAAAATATTTTAGTAACTAATTTTTTACATTTTAGTTTATTTATTTCAATGAGAAGAACTTATTTATTTTTTATGATATAAAGAATTAGAAAATGAAAAAAAGTACTTGATTGGACTAAATTACCCTAAAGAACCTACCTCTATTAGTCTCTCAATGATAAAATCAAATAGAAGAGTAAGACTCAATACATTTTATAGTTTTTGGTTAATGTACTATCAATTTTAAATTTTTAATGGTAAAAATTTTGAGTAAAATTCAGAGTCAGACCAAATTATTAACTGTTTGAATTACTATTAATTCAAACTTTTCTAAATATAATTTTTATGGGAAATTTTTATTTAAAAAATCTTAATGTGTTATTTACTTTTCCATTTCTATTGCAAAGTCTCACAAACCAAACAAGAAAAATCACTTTCTTGAAAATCATTTGTTCATTTCTATAATATTTTCCCTAGTAAACCAAACAACACGCAAAATTTCAGTTTTCTAAGGGTCTCTTTGGTTCAAGCCTTTTAGTGAGGAAAAGAGAAATAAGAAAGAGAAAATAAAACTCTTAGGAAGTTGAAAATCTGCATGTTTTTTTTTCTTACAAAGGAAAATACTATAAAAATGAAAAATAATTTTCAAGAAAGTAATTTATCTTGTTTGATTTATGAGATTTTAAGATATAAATAAAAAAGTAAATAGCACATTAAGATTTTTTCTTAGTATTTTCCTTTTCCTCACACTTCCTCACACTGTTGTATGGAAAAGCGTTTGCAATATATTTTATTAAAATTTTTCTCACTAATTTTCTTTAGTGTTTTTCCTCACTGCCCATCAAAGAAAAATATTGTCGAAGAAATGTATTTCCCTTTCTAAAGCAAAATCTTTGAACTAAACAGACCCCAAAAATTTTATTTTCATTTTTCTCATTTTTATTTTCTTCGCTAAAATCCTTGAACCAAATAGATCCTAAAACAAAAATCCTTAGGGTTACATTCTACCATCTTCCCTTTAAGTTTTATGTTGCGTTTTCATAAGAAAGAAGTCAATATTATTGAGATGCCTTAGAATGCTAAATTAGAATGGAAAACTAAGATGTCAATAAATTGCTGTTTTAAAAAATATATTATAAATAATTATTGTGATTATATTTTTAGAAAATAATATAGTCTAAAAAAATTGAACTTTAAAGGTTGTTTTAGACTTGAGGGCAAATAATAGTCTTTAGCATCTTAAATTAATTGTCAAAAAGTTCTTAAATAATTTATCTTATCTCTCTCAAAATACCCATATTAGCCTAACAACTTATGTTAGTCTTTTAACCTCCGATCTGGGGACCGGAGTAAGGGCGGTGCCTGGGGGGATATTATGGAGGAAGCCCCACGGAATTTGAGGTCAAGTTTGACCTAATTAACGGTAATTTTAGCCACATCAGCAGAGTTTAACTAACTTAAGACTAGAAAGATCTCCAAATCCTCTCCGCTTTCCTAATTTGGTCTCGTACTTGGCTTAAGATCTTTCCTAATTTGGTCTCTTGCTTGGCGCCATTGATAAAAAAGGGGGGAACAGAGTGAACTTCTTTCTTCATACTCTCAACAACGAACGCAAATCATCTCTCTTACCCTCAATCGCAATTCCTCTTCCCCAATCTGATTGATTGCGCAAAAAGATTTCTTCTTAGCCTCGAAGAAATAGGGATAATTTCTGTCTCTGATTTGGTTTATTATAGTTCTTCAGATTTGGTTCTTTACTCAATCAAAATTTCTGTTTCATCTTCTTCTCAAGAACCCGGAAAAACGTTCACTCAACAAAGCAAATTCATGGTGAATGCAACGATTCCTCTAGGCTATAAGTACACTTTTGATCCTGCAGATAGCGAGGTTTTGGTTTATCTTGCACGCAAGGCTAACGGAGAGCCACTGCCGTGCGAGGGGGTTACAAGGGAAGTTGATCTCTATCGGCTTGCCGATCCCGAGAAATTGTTTGAGGGAACAAAGGAAAAGGTGGTTTTTGTTTTCACCAAGTTGAAGAAGGTGTCAGAGAATGGAAAACGAGTTGACCGCAGTGTGTTGGGGAACAGGACCTGGAAGGGGGTTGACGGTGCGCAGCCCATTTACGACGCAAAAGGATGCAAAGTAGGGGAGAAGAAGAACTTTAATCTTGTGAACAAGATGAAGATGAAGGTTGGCTACAACATGAAAGAGTTTTCTTTGGATAAGGATGTTCTGAGAAGTTCAAGATTCAAGGATTACGTAATCTGCCAAATCAAGAAGAAGGACAAGAAACGAAGAAGTCCCATAGATGACAACTTCCCGGAAGAAGAAAAAAGCAACAATACCTCTGTTTCTATCCCTGCAATTGAAGGGAACGTGAAGGTCCATTCTGTTGATTTCAGCTGTTCTCATGAAGAACAGATGCATGACTCTTATCAATTCTCAAAGTCACAGGAAACAACGACTAATCTTGTTCCAACGGTGTATTGGGATTATGTTAAAGATGAGGAATTGATGAGTTCTGGAATTTTTGATCCCTCTGCTGATGAGTGTCAGGAGATTAATTCATGGCTGAGAGATGACAAGGTTGAAGCCTTTGCTCAGAATCAGAAAGAAAAACCTCAAGAAAGCAATGAAGTTGCAGTCCTGGACATGAACGTGAAGGTCCATTCTATCTTTGGTGCTGAATCTGATCTGCCATTGTTGCCTCCTTCAGTGATTGCCTCCACTGGCGCTTGAACAGCGTTACAAATATGTAACCTTTGTCCAGATTTTTGCCCCATTAAATGTATAGACCTAACAAAAGTCATACTTCTTTTTTTTTTTTTTTGTAGTAGTAGTGATTACACAGATGAATTCGTTGTAATTCTTTCTGTATGACTGAAATCAAATTTTATTGCACAGCATTTGTTGGATTGCGTAAACTTTGTTATTACTAGACTGGTTCAGAATTTGTCGTTATCCCTTGGGCTGTTAATTTAATTTTCGCACAGCATCTATTTGATCAGTTTTAAGTCCCTCTTTTTAGCTTTTTCAGTGGACAAATGTAGTACCACTGTTCTTTGCTTGGTTCTTGGATCACATTTCAATAGTCTCCCAATTGTGTCTCCACTGCACAGGATAATGTTCATAGCATAGAGGAAGCTTGACAAGAATGCTCGAATAGTTTCTATAAAAAGATTACTTGTTCGATTGTGGCAAGAATATAGAGCAACCATCTGTGTAGAATCTGTAGATGACTGCTCCAGTAACTGGATCAACATCTAACGCATCCAGAACATTAATGGGCACCCCGTCCATTCCTCCAGAATGTTGAATTGCCAGTTCCCCCCTCTGATCCAACGACCATGGGGCCGCGAAATGCATCATCAGTGTACAGGTCTCCAGTTTTGCAATTGAACTCGAGAGCCAATGGCCCACCGCATTCCGCATTTCTGTTCACAACCATAATGGCTTGTATAGACGACAGTCAAGTTTTCCTCAAAACTTCTAAAAGCATAGGCAAATTATTTTCAATGTTGGAGACTAGTACCTAATTGTCTAGTTCCAAACTCCAAAGCATAGGCACTGCTAAAAATTCGCATGACTAGCATAAGCCAAAGGACAAACAAATCAACAAGATCTTCAGCACCCAAAATATATATATATATATATATATATATATATATATATATATATATATATATATATATATATATATATATATATATGGGATCTTGAACAATTGAGACACCTCCAAGCCAACACCACATCCCCAACCCTTCTTCACAACCAAAACCCCCTCCCCCCCTCCCTTTTTTTTTCCGCACAAACAAGAAATACGCAGCAAAGAAGTCCTCACAGTTTCATCCTCATTGCTATTAGGCTATACATTAATCAGATCAATAACCCATGACATCAGAGTTTCACAGACATTTAGAAAGGAGAAATCACAATTATAAGGCAACATTGAAGCCGCAGAAGTAGAATAAAGTAAAGCTGCAAGAAATTTATGGATTCAAGTACCATAACATGTCTCATAACGTTCCCAGAAATTAAACTGTTACAACATCACCTTGTCACTATGAATAACATAACAACAGAAGCTTCTTATTTCAAATTACTAGCGCAAGCAGCAATAACAAGATAAAAAGGAAAGAGAACATCTGACAGGTAAATGATGAGGAGCCCATTCCCTTTAGCTTCAAGCCTCTTATTGTTTTGCCTGAGTTATCTGCATAAACAAGAGACTGTGTTGAATGGAACACATGGAGTGCAGTGTTTCTGCTTCTAGATTCTATTCCCTTGTTATAAATAAGGAACATCACTTGTTCAGAAGTTCATTTTAGAGCATGTCATATCAGATGATACTTCAACCTATTTCTTGTATTTTTGAGAAATAACCACAAAGTCATTCCATGAAGATAGCTTCAATAAAAATGATGTTCAAATTAATTAAAACAGCAGACAAGCTTTAAAAATACAGCAATAGGTAAGTATTAAAAGAAATAAAAATAACTATTACCTTATAGGGGCACAACAAGAATGTCCGATAATGTAGTGATTCAAATATCTGGAGGATATATATGAAGCTTGAACTTGTTGTTAACCAGTCTCTGATCTTGCTGCTTTTGCCACTGAATCTGCCTGGCAGAAGCTGCAGCAGCTCTTGTAGGCCAGTATAGCTCCATGTTCTGAAGAGCACATACTTCCCCCAAGCCTTGGGGGATCTCCTCGAGGCTAGTGCAGTGTTTAAGGACCACTCTTTCAAGTCCAGGGAAATGATGACCTGAAGCATGCCAATGTACCAAATCTGATCTCCCAAGTTGCAAGACTCTAAGTAAGCGAAAGCCCCCATCCAGTGGTTCCCACTGACTTCCCTTGAAGGCATAATCTTTTAACTTTAACACCTCTAGATTTGGCAACATACCTAGTACAGACATATGTGCCCAATCCAATAAGGTATCGGATAAAGTTAACTTCTTCAAGTTCGGCGGAAACTTGTACGAAGGTGGAAGAAACAGTATGTTACATTGGGAAGGGTGAAGAGGGAATGTGTCATTTAACAACTTCAAAGTTTCAAGGTTATCCAATTTAGCAAGATTATCAAACAGACTCATTTCTGTAAGCGTGACTAACTTTCCTCGAATTCCTAGTTTCTTCAGATTGGGAGTCCTTGCTAATATGTTCTCTTTGCAACACTCAGGAGAGATAGTAGAAATAGTTTGAATATTTCTTCTCACAAAAGGATCTTCGTTATCCTTCCGTGTTTCAGCCCGAGGTCCATGTAAGCAACTTAACCCACTTGTATGCAGATGCCTAAACTGTAACATTTTCCATATATCTGCTTGAATATCAAGGCTGCGACATGTTGTTCCAACAATTAATGTTTGCAGGTTCCAGAGGCAGGAGATTGATGAAGGAACAACCTTGAAATGGCCAAAAATGGCAAGCAATCGCAAGTGCACCAGTTGTAATATCTCATTTGGAAATCGTAAGAAAGAAATTGATCTCAAGTCCAATATCCTAAGTAATCTGAAGGCCTCGTGGATGAATGATGTATGTTCTCTAGGCACATCCCTTTCATCTGAACCAAAACACAAGAAAGAACGAACATGAGCACCAGAAGGCTTTGAAGAAATAAAGTCTAGAACATGTGAATGGACACAAAGCCTACGGAAATATGGTATTGATGAGAAAGAGGAATGATCTGGTGCATAGCCTTTGATCACCTGCAAAAAATTTTCAACCCCACCTTCCCTCAAACATAAATCCCTCAGCATATCATGAATTCGACACGACTTAATACGACCACTTGCCCTCCTTTTTGCCACTAATACCAAATTTCGATCAACAAGATCCTCCAAATATTCTTCTGCTGTATCCTCTAAACATTCATGTCCAGTTTGTTGGACAAATCCCTCAGCGACCCACAGACGAAGCAATCTCCAAACAGGAATCTCAAAGTCCTCAGGGAAAACCCCAAAATAGATGAAGCATACTTTCAAATGATCAGGTAAGTGCTTGTAGCTCAAAGCTAACACATCCATACACTGCTCCGGATCTCTAGCAACATAAGCACTCACACTGTCAGCAACTTTTTTCCACCAATCACGAGTTTTTGGTTTCTTTGAGAGCAGGCCTGAAACTACCACAATAGCTAGTGGTAGTCCATAACATCTTTGCGCTATGGACCATCCCAGATCCTCAAGCTCAGGAATGCAACTTCCTTCTCGAAAAACCTTTCTGCAAAGTAGCTCCCAACTTTCTTCAACAGTTAAAAAGCGTAAGTGATGAGGATCACTATAGGGGTTTGCATGCTTAGCCACTTCAGTATTACGACTAGTTAACAGGATCCTGCTCCCCTTACTAGTGTTTGGGAAAGCCATTTTAATATCATTCCAGGCAACATTTGTCCATACATCATCAATGACAATGAGATACCTATTGCTCGTTAGATGTCCATATAATTCTTCTGCCAACCTGTCATCATTCATTGTGCCCATTAGATCTGTTTTGAAGCCCATAGCATCCAAAATATCAAGAAAAACCTCTCTTCTACTATACTGTTGAGACATATAAACCCAAGCACGATAGTAGAAGTGATATTCAATGAAAGGATCAGTAAAAACCTTTTTGGCTAAAGTCGTTTTACCAAGCCCTCCCATACCAACAATTGAAACTACCTCTAAATGTTCTGTTCCTTCAGTTAGTAGACCTACAATTGTTTCGGCTTCATCATCAAAACCTACAACATTTTCAACCTCAACCACAGGCTTTTTTTTTGGTAAACTTCTACGAGAAGGCTCTCCACTATACAGGTTTTCAATTCCAAACATCTTTTTGTCATAAATCTCCTTCACCTTCATTTTGATGGATTCAATTTCTTTTGCAACGTTTACCATCCTTGTTGAGTGATCAAACGCATGAAGAACTCTTCTCATGGTACTTCTTGCCTTCTGCATGGATGCATTAACTACAAAGGTGTCAATGACATCTTCTGCTGCATAAGACACATCTGTAATTTGTCGAACTAATTCCCTAACGTATTCATATTCACTACGCTTTTCCCTGGAGTCTTTTAAGAAAGCTTTCATCAAGCTCAACTCCCTGTGAAGAGATTCAACTTGATCCTTTACCCCAGAAAGTAGGTCAACATGGTAGAGGAGCAGCTCCTTTAGATTAGCCAAGAGAAATTCTACAACACAATCAGCCATCTTGCACCAATTCTGACTCTTATTGGAAATTAATCATGGTATAATAGTGCTTCTGATCCTTATACAAATAAAGGAACCATCGCCACCTTTTAATTACATGACCAGCCTACAATAACAAGAAACTAACTATTCAAAGGATGGAGTTTTTAATCAAATAAAGACTTATTAGACAAATAGAAACCGAGCATATTATCTATTTATTGCTGGATAGGCAAACACCACAAATGCAATTGGAACGTATTTTCATGCACTTGGACTAGCAACTTTCAGAACATTAAATCAAACAATTAATGAAGTGTGCAAACATACGCATTAGACACCTGGAGCAATAAAACAGTAAGTCTATTGATGAAATTTCCCGATTATATTTAAACTTTGATGTTCCTGACTTTGTCAAATCTTAAAAATCTAGGCCTGCAAAATCAGTTCAATTTTCAGTTTATTGCAGGTCAGAAAATCAAATGTTTTCAGAAGGACGAAAAAATGAAGAGGCTTCCATTTTTTCAGGCTGGCATTATCCGACCACCCTCCCACTGGAAAAAAAATAAAAACAACTCTCATTTGAAAACCATAATACTATTCTAGAGTTTGAATATGAACCCATTTACACCCACCCATATGCATCATGTTGGCACAAAGAGAATTAATTTAAAAGAAAGAAGAAAAGAAAAGTAAGCCAAAGGCAGAAGGCAGTAAAACTTTCGAAAGGAAAGCATTAAAATCCAACTCATAAAGCCCTATGTTCCAGGCGTGAGTATTTAGTACTTTATACGTTTACAAATTGTTCATAGATATTTATTAGTACAAACATATCATTTCTAATCACTTTTTTACGGTAATTGACACGAATATGCTTGTTTTGGTAAGAAATTAATTGAATTATTTATTGACTTTTAACAAATCATCCTTCAACCTTAAAACATCACTTGTTTCTGTTTGCTATTTATTTTATCGGTTCCAAATTGCTTTCTATATGAAAAAACATGTGTCTAATCAAGGGTTGGACACCATTTAATCCTTTTGCGTTTTACATTCTTTTTTCATCACCATTTTCATCTTAATATGACTATCCCCACAGATAATTAAGTCCTTCCTCACGACTGTTCTAATCCAAACTCATAAAGAAGCACCAAATACAGGAGACAGCACAAAGTAAACCGATCCCCATTCCCCAAAAGAAAATCAAATATCAGAAGTAAATAACTAAGCAATTTTGTACAATCAAACCTAAAAGAAACGAAAACTAAAAAACGTGTCAAAGTCACCTGAAGAATGAAAGAACAAAGAACCTGAAAATAGAAAGCATTTAATATATGAAGACATATATATCTGCCAATCAATCAAATTATTTTTACAAGTCAAATATCATCTACAAAGCACAGGATTTCTTCCCTAGTGTAAAACCCCACGCGTCATAAAAGGAACAGAAAATGTCCCAAATCACCAAACTAATCAGTACAATTCTGATTCATACCTGTGCTCGAAAACCCAGCTCAAAGCACGAACTTCACACGATGAAGATCCAAATGAAGAAGCAATCCTCTGCAGTACAGGAGAAAAAACTTCTCGAAGAAGGTGAGATTCTTGAAATGGGCGTTTACTTAGCTGAAGGCTGAAGAGAAAGATCAAGAAAATACTCAACTATTTAGTTCGGTGCCCATTTATAATGGCGATTTCTTAGCAACATGCTCAGCATGAGAGCCTCTTTATTGAGAGGGGAATTGCAAGGCGAAGTTCGAGTTCCTGATGAAAAATCAAGGAAACTGCAGAGACGACCTCAAAAGTTTCCGAAGTCAACCGGGATGAGAGAGAAGAAGATGCGGCGGCAAGTTCCAAGAAGATGGTAAAAACGCGCCAAATAAAAATATTATTCCATTTTATTACCTGGTGTTGTTAACTGAGCATCAAATTTTTTTAAATTATCAATAAAAGGAAAATTTTGACTAGCAATTAAAAATATTATTTTATAATACTATCATTAGGAAATTTGAGTCCTTTAATAAAATTAAATTTGAAATAATAAAATCTACTGCTTTAACTCATTTTATTTAAAGTAATTTCTCTTTTTATTTATTTCTCTTACTTTTCTTCTGCCCTCGCCTTTTCTACCGAGTCACCTTCTCCAGTGTCCCTCGTTCCCCTCCACGGTGCCATCCTCCCTTTTCCTTCATCCGCTTCTCCTCTGTTCCCTTTTCTTCCTCTCTCCTCCTCCTTCTCCCCCTTCCCCCAATCCCTTTGTTTCGCTGCCGCTAAGTTTTGCATACTTCTTGCTGCATTTGATAAATAGCATAATCAAACTTCTTTTGTTGCGGGCTATTAATTTTTCCAGTTTCAATTTTTTGGAAAGGAGGTAGTATATATCAGAACAAATTCAAACAATATTTTAGCCTTATCAATGGCAACATAAGCTCAAGACGAACAAAGGAAGATGGGATTTCTTGGAGACTTGTTGCGCTTCTCTCTTCACTAATGATTTCTCCAGGTAGCCAAAAGGAAAAAGAATCGTCATTTGTATATGTAGGTTTTTTTAGACTATATAAAATTTAAAAAATTTTTATTATTTCATTTTTATTTTGAAGAGTTCTTAAAATTCTCTAAGACATTCGAACAAAATAAATTAGATCTACAAAAAATAATGAAGAATTTTCGCGAAGAAATGATAATTTATCAACCTACTTATAATTTTATATCGATTTACACATAAAAAAACTTCAAAATCGACCTTAAAATGATCGATTTTGAAGTCGAATAATTAATTTCATAAATTTTGCCAACTGAGTGGTCAAATTTACGGTAAAACCACAAGTTGCGAAATTTATGGAATGGGGTATAATTCTCCAACAAATTCCATCACAATTGTGGCAAAATTTGTGAAGCAATTTCGTCACTATATGACGAAATTTGAGGATTGCAAATATTAAAAAAAAGCTACAAACAGTAATGCCTATTTCATTATCTTTAAAAAAAAAATGCCCACTGATTTATTAGCTAAATACATTCTACATGTATGTTTTCTTAAATGAAAATACTCATTTTCGAAAGGAGATAATAGAAACTGAAAAACTTATCAATTCTCAAGACTAATGGCAACAATAGAAGTTTGGAAATTAGAAATGGGTTAAATCTAAATGATCAAGTAATTACATATTTTCCTTTTTCTTAAGGTTGGCCGATATTTTTTTAAAAGAGAAATTGTTAAGTTTAGTTATTAATTTTTTCAAATTTATCTTTTTTAGTTCCAAACTATTTTATTTGTCTTGTGATTTTCTTTATTTATCTTTTTTGGTCTCCAAAGAATTTGCTTTTTCAAAATAATATTTCCAATAACTTAATCACATTCATCGCAATGCAACAGTTAATAAATAAAAATAAATTATTCTAAATAATGTTTTCCTTAAGATTGAACGATATTTTTTGACAAGAGCATTTCAAGTTAATTGATCCTTTCGTTTTTTAGAGAAAAACGTTGAATCTGTAAGGATTTGATCAAAATTTTTTTGAAGCAAGGTGGTTGATCACTAAATAAATTTAATTGATCCCCAGATTAGCTTTAAAATTTTCACATATTTAATTGATCACATAAATTATTTTATAAATTATTTTATTTATTTTATCCTTTAATCATAAGAAAACTAAAATGATCTATAACTAAAAATGCTACAAAATTTTCATATATTTAATTGATCACATAAATTATTTTATAAATTATTTTATTTATTTTATCCTTTAATCGTAAGAAAACTAAAATGATCTATAACTAAAAATGCTACAATTAAAGATTAAAGGATAAAATAAAGTTCAAAAAATATCGTCCAATAAATAAGAAAACATACATGTATAATGTATTTAGCTAATAAATAAGAGGGCTTTTACTCAAAAAAAATAATGAAATAGGTATTACTGTTTGTAGCCTTTTTTTTTATATTTGCAATCCTCAAATTTCGCCGTGGTGAAATTTAGTGGCGAAATTGCTCCACAAATTTCTCCACAATTGTGGCAGAATTTGTTGGAGTCGGGTACAATTCAATCCACAAATTTCGCCACTCAATTGACGAAATTTCTGGAATTAATTAGTCGACTTCAAAATCGGTCATTTTAAGGCCGATTTTCAAGTTTTTTCTGTGTAAATCGATGTAAAATTATGAGTAGTTTGATAAATTATTATTTCTTTACGAAAATTCTTCTTCATTTTTCGTAAATCTGATTTTTTTTCCGAATGTCTTAGATAATTTTAAGAATTCTTCGAAATGAAAATGAAATAACGAAAATTTTTCGCACTACGTATAGTCCAAAAAAAACTGCATATAGTAGTACCCAAAAAAATAGCCCTCTAACAATTTGCTTCTGGGACAATGATAGTTACAAAATAGAAATGTAGGTCAACAAAAGTCAAAAGAAGTGAAGTCAACAGCAGTGCTCCAACAGTGTTTCAGCCTGGATAGTTACCAGTTGGTTGAAGTTAGTTAGGCGGTTATAAGCTTAGTTAAACCCAGTTCAATAAGGCACCAATTTTCTTATTTATTACATTGTATATAAACTTTGTTTTTCTTTTTGAAAGTTCAGTTGAATGAAATGGATTGAACATTCTAGAAGCCTTTTTCTTCATGGAATCAGAACAGAAACTTGCATCTTTCCTGCGTTGTGATTTCTATTCCTCTCAGTTGTTGCAAAATCTCCACCACTTTTTCTCTTTTTATTTAGCTTGTGTGCTCGCCATTGATTGTTTTTTGAATTTTCCTATAGTTGATTAAGTTGCTTGCTGATTCTATAATGGTGAATTAGGCAAATCATGAATTACTGCCTTCCAATCCTTTTCGTCTAGCTTCAAATGAAAATCCTTCTTTGATTCTCGTTTCACCAGAGCTTGATGGATCGAATTACCATTCCTGGAGTGACGCCATGAAGATGGTGATTATTTCAAAAAACAAATTAGGATTTGTTAATAGCTCGATTGTGGCTCTGACAAAAGATGCTACACATTACAAACAACGGGAGCAAGCTAATAGCATGGTATTGTCATGGATTACGAGAGTTGTATCGTCTCCAATTAGGCAGAGTATTCTCTGGATGGACTCGACCTATGAAGTCTGGTAAGATTTGTGTGATCATTATTCAGATGAGGATTCTTGTCATGTTTCTGATCTCATTGAGAAAATTTATGTATTGAAGCAAAGTAACAAGTCTGTGAATGAGTATTTTGCTCAACTTAAGGTGTTGTGGAAAGAAATGCATGTGCTTAGACCAATATCAAAATGTACTAGTGTACCGACTTGTAATTGTGATGCTTTTAAGGCTATGGGAGAATATTTTGATGCTGATTATATGATGTTTTCTAAAAGGATTGAATTCCTCTTTCGATAGTGTCAAATTGCAAGTTTTGATGCAAACTCCTCTTCCTTCTGTTAAAATGGCTTTTAATATAGCTATGAAGCATGAAAGGCAATTGCATTATAATCCACTACAAACACCTAGTGCAGAAGTTCAGTTATGATGACTCAAGGTGCTTGTGGTGAATCTGGTGAAGAAACTAGGGTTAGTAATAGCACTCCAGTCGATTTTCATGGTTCTAATATAAATGCTAGAAATAATGATCAATTTACTACTGTTTATGGCTCTCAATCTGTGGGTAATGTTGTGGCTTTGAAGAAAAGTAGTACTAGGAATCAAAAGAAGCTGTATATTTGTACTTTTTGGGATAAGATAGGTCACAATATTGATTGTTGTTATAAAAAGTTTGGTTATCCTTAGCATTTCAAGATGAATATTAAAGGACAAGGTAGTTTTTTTAATGCTCCAACTAAACAGAGGTTTGGGAATCTGAAAGTTCAAGCTTCTAACAATTTTCCATAGATTGGTTTGACAAATCAGATACTGGACATCATGATCTTGTTTCTTCTTCATGTTTTGTACAATCTGGTACATCTGAGTTTGCTTGTGGAATTAACTAAAGTGGAATTACACAAGATCAATTTCAGCATTTGGTTCAATTGTTGCAAGGCATGCAAGTTCATCTGTTACTTCACAGGTCAATCAAGCAGTAGTTTTGTCTGCCAATTTTAACAATCCTGATCTGACATCTACTACAGGTAAATTTTCTAGTGATACTTCAAAGTGTGGATTTTAGATTATGATGCATCTGATCATATTGTCTGTTCTCCTTCATTCTTCTTCTCTTTTGCTCCAGCTTATAACCTTTGTGTTACCTTGCCTAAGAAAGTTTTTGTTCTTATTACAAATAAAGGTTCTGTTTCCTTGAATCCTAATCTGATTCTTCGTGAAGTCCTTTATATACCTTCCTTCAATTTTAACTTTAATTCTGTAAGTAAGCTTTGTTTGCAAAATCATTGTTCATCACTCTTTTAATCTACTAATTTGATTGGCTTGGTTGAAGGTTGCAACGGCCTGTATTTTCTTCCTCCAGCTTCTATTTCAACAACTATGGTTCCTGCCAAACTAAGCTACAACTTATTTTTTCCTAGTTCTAATATTACTTCTATTGCTTTTCCTAGTTCTGTTTCCAATGTTAGAGTCCCTACTTCTAATGTTTCAGCTGAGGTTGATTCTTTGTTATGGCACTATAGACTTGGCCATTTATCTCCTCAAAGACAATAGTTGATTGGTTTTACACATAATACATCTTGTACTTCTTCTAAATCTGTTTGTTGTATTTGTCCTCCTACAAAACAAAAGAAAAATTCTTTCCCTTTGAGAACTTTCCAAACCACTAAATGTTTTGAACTTGTACATATAGATATTTGGGGACCATACAAATAGAAAATCATTACAGTCACAGATATTTTCTCAACATTGTTAATGACTATAGTCGATATACTTGGGGTTTTCTTCTTAAAGAAAAATCAAAAGTTATCCTTCAAATACAAGAGTTCTATTCTTTTATCCATACTCAATTTTCTCAGTCTATTTAGATCATCAGATCAGATAATAGGCCGGAATTTCATCTTCCTGGTTTTTATCTTACCCATGGTATCATTCATCAGACTTTTTGTGTATCAACTCCTCAGCAAAATAGTTTGGTAGAACGTAAACACCAACACATTCTTAATGTAGCTAGAGCTTTAAAGTTTCAGTCTCATTTGCCCTTGCTTTACTGGGAGTTTTTGTATACAACACATAGTGTATCTTATCAATCTTCTTCCTACTCCAGTTCTTCATAATTCCAGTCCTTTTGAGCTCCCCTTTAAAAAACCTCCTGATTATTAACAATTGAAGGTTCTTGGTAGCTTATCCTTTGCCTGTACCTTGGAACACAACTAGGGAAATTTGACCCTAGAGCCAAAAAGTCTACAAAAAACAAAGGATATATTCTTTTGGATTTCGAGACAAGAGGTATTTTTGTTTCTATAAATGTTTATTTTTATGAAAACATATTTCATTTTTCGTCTGCTTCAACCACTTCTCATGTTCCATCTTCTTCTTGTTCCTCTTCTAATGATTCATCTTTTTCTGTTCCTTCTTTTAATCCTCAATCTTTTGATGGTCATCCAGAACAATATACTCCACAGCTACTCTACTAATGATCCTTCAGCTTCTCTTGCTTCTGAAATTCTTATTTAACAACCTCCTAATTTTGTTGCTCCTTCTTTTCATTCTACATCTTCTGATTCATCGCCAAGAAGATCTGCTCAACAAAAGCATCCATCTGCTTATTTCAAAGAATATGTTTGTAATGTTCTTCCTACTTCACCTCACTCTTTATCTGATTTTCTTACATATGAACAGCTTGCACCACAACATAAAAATTTCACTTTGAATGTTGAACCTAAAATCTATGCATAGGTTGTTAGACATCAGGAGTGGAGGGATTTAATGCAAGCTGAAATAGAGGTTTTACAAGCTACTAAAACATGGAAGTTAGTCCTCTGCCACCAAATAAACATGCGATGGGATGTACATGGGTTTACAGAATCAAGGGAAAGTCAGATGGATCTATTGAAAGATACAAAGCCAGGTTAGTAGCAAAAGGCTATAATCAACTAGCTAGTATTGACTACTTAGAGACTTTTCCACCAGTTGTCAAAATGACAACTATGAGAATAGTTCTTGCTATAACTGCTGCCAAAGGTTTATACTTGCATCAATTAGATGTCAATAATGCCTTTTTACATGGGGAAATGGATGAAGAAGTGTATATGACTATATCACCTAGCTTCCAGAGTTCAGATAGTACTATGGTGTGCAAATTAGAAAATCTTTATATGGATTAAAGCAAGCTAGAATGTTCAAGAATAGTCAAGAATGTGCAAGATTATATTCCAAAATATTTTTTAAAAAATAAACTAAGCTAAATCATGATAGTTTCCTCAAATGTTTTATCTATAAAAAAATAATCCACACTTCAAAACAAACATGCCTACACCGTCTCTAGAGTAGGATGTTACACTGAATACAGAGCCATGGTAGTTACAACTTGTGAATTGTAGTGGATTACATATCTTTTGCAGGATTTATGTGTGCCTTTAACTGGTCCAATCACTCTTTTTTGTGACAACCAAGCTGCACTTTATATAGTAGAAAATCCTATGTTTCATGAGCACACCATGCACACTAAAATTGACTACCATTTTATTCAGAAAAAGTATCAATCCGAGTTGATCAAGCCTCCTCCTGTTTCTTCTTGTTTGCAATTAGCAGATATGTTGACTAAGGCCTTGTTTGCCCATTCCTTTTATTAGTTGCTATTAGTTTATGGACTTCAACATATTTACTCCAAGTTCCACTTGCGAGGGGTGTTGCAAAACATAAATGCAGGTCAACAAAAGTCAGCAAAAGTGAAGTCAACAGCAGTGCTCCAGTAGTGTTCCAACCTAGATAGTTACCAACTAGTTGAAGTTAGTAAGGCGGGTATAAGCTTAGTTAAACCCAATTCAATAAGGCACAGATTTTCTTATTTATTGCATTGTATATAAACTTTGTTTTTCTTCTTGAAAGTTCAGTTGAATGAAATGGATTAAACATTCCAGAGGCCTTTTCTTCATATAGATGGCAACATAGATACTCCTCTCTCTATTTGTATGTCTTGTGTGCATTTGTTGCTGAAGAGATTATGCAAATTGCAACTTTTATGGTGGTGGTGACATGGATTTCTGTGAGTCATGATGATGGTGTTTATGGTTGATGTGTGGCTAAGTGGTGTTTATGGTAGGGGGGAAGGAGAAGAATGGGGGTAGAGAGGAGGGGATAAAAAGAGTAGTTTTGTAGTAGGGAGGAGAGTTACGGTGAAGATGACAAAAATGGGCAGTTGCAATCTGATAGTAGTGGGAGAAAGATGAAGTTGTTGAAGCCAAAAAAAAAAAAAAAAAATTAAAACCCCATTAATTAAATAAAGGGGCAAAATTAAATTTTTAATTGCGCTTCCAAGCGTAAATTAAACATTTACATTTTTCTGGTCATATAACTAGTTGTCGAGTATGATTTGTCTCTAATTAGCAATTTTGAAAGATTCGATACTCAATTAACATAGTCATAAACTTTAACGTATTAAAGTGAAATTAATCTTGAAAATATAATACTAAAATTGGTTCATTTAAGCCAAAAAGAAAATGTTTGTGGTGAGGTAGGACCACATAAAAGTGTTTTTTATTTTTTATTTTGAAGTTATATATCACTCAGGAGCAAGTGACAAAATCATATGAGGGCATGTAAAATTTTTAAAGGCTATGAAGACTAAAAAAATTTGTTAAGATAAGGTATTGTTCTCGATTGCTGATTTTGTTTTTAACAATTGAAAATAAAGTGTTTTTAAAAAATTATACTTAAAATTAAAATTAAAATTTTTATTTTTAACAATTTTAATAAGCAAAAACTATTTTAAATAATATCCTTAGGGTAACTTCTTAAAACTAATTTTTTGTTTATTTAAACTAAAATTAAAAGTGAAGAAATAGTTAAGAACAACTCAAAAATAATTTTTAGTTTAAAAAAGATTATAAGCAACTTATTTTAAGTAATTGAAAACAAGCTCTAAGTGAAAATAATTTGTATTGTGAGTAAATTTGTATTGTGAGTTTTTGTTTAAGTTAATTTGTGTTAAAAATTATAAAAATAAATTATTTGTAAGAGGAAAATAAATGTTAAAGTAAAAATAAATAGGAAGTTAAAAGGTTTTGGATTTAAAATTCAATCCAAGTTGGCCATCAAACTTCAAGAATCAAATCGGTAAAAAATAATAATAATAGTAATAAATAATTATTTTTAAAATTTTAATTTCAAACCTAAATACGGAAGGATTTCATGTTACTATAATAGAGTATTTTGGATTTCAAAAAAAAAAAAAGGGAAAAATCTAATAGTATTTTGAATTTTGATGAAACCGGGCAAACAGTTGCGATCAAATGTAATTCCGTGGTTTCTCTCTGTATCCTTCATTTGACTTTCAGGAGCTCGTTATTCAGTTAGCGTCAGAGTATTTTGGATCTCAAAAAAAAAAAAGAAAAAACTAGTAGTATTTTGAATTTTTGATGAGATCGGGCAAACAGTTGCGATCGAATGTATGCATTATTTCTCTCTGTATCCTTTATTTGACTCTCAGGTGCTCGTTCTTCAGTTACCGTCTCCGACGTACACGCTCACCGGTCTCAAAATCGATCGCTGTTGTTCACTGCCGGCCCCTGTTAGTCCGCGATTCTACTTTTGCAGTTAAGTATGAACTTTTCCCAGACCTTGTACTAATTTTATCGTTTCTTTTGAATCAAAGTCGGATCGACTTGCTTGCGAGTTGGGACTGTATTGTTCCAACTCTATATTGTCACTTTAGATATTGAATTGCATACTCACTTTGATTATGTGGAACACTCCAAGCATGTATTTGTAGGTTTGATGCTCACTAGTATTCACTGCCGGCTGCTGTCCTTTAGGGTTTCCACGGGAGGCAATTGTTGGTTGTAAAAGACTTTAGTTGGTCCGTTTGCATTTTTTCCCTGCCGGAGGGGGCGGGGGGTGTTTGAAGAAGTTTCCTTTTGAAAATGAATGTTTATGTTAGATTTTGATTATGAACAAATATTTAGCAGGGTAATTAGTTTTTTGCTAGTTTAGTCTCAGTGAATTATTATAGCATGATTCGGTATGCTAGAATGAAATGACTTCCATCTCAGAACCTCTTCCGGCATTTGAAAGGGAAAGCCAACGAAAATATTTGGATTGGTTTTGATCTTGAAAACCAATACAAAATTTTCATTATTCAGTTTTGTAAAGCCAATAACAGAAATTTTTAGGTGGAAATCCAATACAAGGACACTCCTTTTCCTACACTTGGTAGAACTATTTTTTAATGTTGGGATGGATAAATTTTAATTTTTGTGATTTGTATGCCTTGCTTTATGATATTACCTAAAAATAATGAATATGCAATTCTTCTTAATTGACATGAAAAATATAGGTATTACTTCCCATTTGAATAACTAGTCACAAGAAAAGTGTTAAAATGAATATAAATAACTGTCCCTGTTACCTTTAGAAATTGAGTCTCTACATTCTTATTTTAAGATGTTCCAAAATGAATGTCAACTTTTGTAAAATAAATATATCTTTCATCTAAACTTCCAAATCCAACCTCCTTTATTTAGGAAGTATGAGTTGCACTTTCATATAAGTCTTACAAACCAACCTCATTAATTTGCAAGGGAAAAGTGGTAAATTAAATGATCTCTTAAATTTTTATAAATCAATTATGAAAAGTCAATCCTAGGAGGAAAAGTGTAATTTATTCAGTAAATTTCTTAAAAAGATAGTAATTTTGTTAGCATGGTATTAAACAAATATGAGTAACATATGAAATGGTAATAATTTTAGCATCTCAATTGCATGATGCAATTTCACCAAACAAGAAAAAGAATTGATTATTATTCTTTTCCTTATCTTTTCTTGTTCTCTTTATAAAGGCATTCTCTCAAGTTTTTGAGCAGAAAGAATTTTCCATTTTTTCCGAGTATGGGTGTCTTTTGGAAACATCTTTCCTGTTTCAATTGTCAGAAACCAATCATTGCAAAGAAAAACGAATCTCCAGAGGTCATTCTTTTCCATTGTACTAAACAAAGCCATTAATGAATTATTATGAGACTTATGTTGAGTGGCAGATAGTGATGAGTACTATTTTGAAATATCCAAAAAGCAAACAAAGACAACGAATTTGAAAGGAAAGTAATACTATGTAGAATTTTACATTTCACTCCTTGTAGTTATTCTTTCTATTTAAGGGCATGATTCTGTTACATAAATGACGAATGGAGGAAACGGAAAGATTAATGCAGTAGAATAAAAGAAATCTAGCTGAGTAGATTGATTATAGAAAGATTGTGTAAATAATTTGATATGATCACTGAGTGAACTTAGCAAGGAGAGAAGTTTATTGGACAGTTACTTGAGACCAAAAGTTTCAGGTTTAAGCAAGTTATTGAATATTCATTTCTTTCAATTGTTCTTCAACTTCAGTCCTCTTTCACTGTTGAAATTTGTATTGCCGGAGAAGAAAAAGACTACTGTTGCAAATATTTGGACGAGTAGAGATGGCATATGCTGCAGTTACTTCTCTCCTGGAAACTCTACAGCACATACTGACTCCCCCATATTTGATTGTCCAAATTCAGAGAGAGCAGATAGAGATTCTTCATAAGAAATTCACCTTTTTCGAGGACTTCCTGCTGGCTTCTACAGAAAAATTAACTGGTGATGGAGAGGTGAGCGATTTAGAAAGGGCTATTAGGGATTTGGCTAGCAGAGTAGAGGATTATGTTGAAGAAATTTTATTTAAGCACTCCATCTGGATTGAGGTACTCGAGACTGAAAGCGGTATTCATTGTAAGGCACATGAGATGTTTAAGGAGATTGATTTTATTGAAGCACAGATTCTAAACCTTTATGGCGAGGCATATGGTATTATACTATTGGAAGAGAATTATCCAGTTGAAGGTTTATCCCTACAAACTTTGAATTCAAGAAACGCTCAAGTTTTCCTTGAGGAGACCTTCTTTACAATGCTGGAAAGACTCGTTGGATTCCCGTCAAGACTTCAAACTCTTGCAATTGTTGGAATGGCGAGTGTTGGTAAGACAGTTCTTGCAAAGAGGATTTTTGAGTATCCATTTCTACTACACCACTTCCATATTCGTGCATGGATAACCGTAGCTAAAGGGTCCACAGTCAAGGAAATATTATTGGGTCTTCTACAATGCGTTGCAAAGATCACTGATGAACTGTATGAGAAGAGTGATGGACAATTATCTGAGCATCTTTTTAGGAGATTGAAAGGTCATAGGTATTTCATTGTCATAGACAATATTTTGAGCACTGAGGTCTGGAACAAGGTAAAGCGTGCATTTCCAGATGACAAGAATGGAAGTCGAGTATTATTGACTAGTCGTATTATGAATTTAGCTATCCATGTATACGACAACAGTCCCACTTGTCACATGCATTTGCCCTATGTTGAAGAAAGTTGGAAGCATTTTTGTGAAGTAGCGTATTCAGATGATCACAAATCAATTGAACTGGTCGAAATAGGCAACCAAATTGCAGAAGACTACCATGGGTTGCTACTAGCAATTGTTCTAGCTGCTGGAATTCTATATAAGATGAGTGATGCACCAAACAGCTGGAGGAGTGTTGAACCAACGGCTAGTTCATTTGCAAGTAGTTTCTTGAAGCCATGTATGGACATACTCCTTTTAAATTATGACAATTTGCCACACTACTTAAGAGCCTGCTTTTTCCACATTGAAGCTTTGCCAGATGACTCTGATATATTCCTGTATGTAATAATTAGGTTATGGATTTTCCTGGGAATCTTAAGACCAGATAGACTCAAAAGCTTGGAAATGGTAGCAAAAGTGCATTTGGAAGATCTGGTCAAGATGGAAGAATTAAGCTTGCCCGACTGCAAAGTGAAATCCAATTTCATGCATGATTTCTTCTGGAACCTGTGTCATGAAGAATCTCAAAGAGAAAAGCTTCTCGATTTGATAGGGAAGTCTTTTAGGTATATTTCAAAGTACATGGTTAAGTCTTGTCACTTGGGTTTCAATTCAGATATTCACCTCCATGTATGGATAAGGCCACCATTTCCACTTACACGTTCGCTTTTGTGGTTTGGTATGAAAGGATGCGTTCAACCTAGCTCTCTCTCTGATTGTGGCCTTGTGAATCATATCCCTGTGGAGGTAACTCAACTAGTTCATTTGCGATACCTTGCACTTTCCACTCATGCTACTGAAGTTCCTTCATCTGTATCAAAACTCTCCCATTTAGAAACTTTAATTGGAAAGCTGCAGTATTTGCTGCTTGAGGAAACAAATCTGGTGAACTGGAAAGTTGCCGACCATGATTGCTTTCCAAGCCTTATGCATCTGGCTGTGAAATCTTGCCATTACCTCAGTGGAATTCCTTTGTGTATTGGGGAAATTCCTTCTCTAAAAGCGATTGTTTTGAATGACTGTAACCAAATTACAGTTGCTTCTGCAATGCAAATGAAGCAAAGGGAGGAAGGGTTGGAAACTTTGTATTTATTTTTGAAGAATGTAAATACTATGATGATCTTTCGCATATTTATAAATTAGTATTTTAGGAATTCAATACCTGCCAAGTGTTATTTTCCTTTCTAATAGAGGTCATATCTCCACCGGTAATGCAGGTATTTTTGGACTTGGGTGAAATTGGATAGTATGTGAGATTTTTTGCTTTGAATTTTATAAAAGTGAATTATTTGTGAGAGAAGAAGTGAGAAATGAAAAATTTGTATTGGCTTTTGTAGGGGAATCCAATTCAGGCATAGCTTGGATATAGTTGATTGATTATGTAATCTCTACTCGACTCCTCTCGAATTGAAGCTAAAATTTCAAACTGAAGAATTAATGAACAAACTTAATAGCAATAGAGTAGAGATAGAAGTAGGATATTGTTACGATAATGGATATTGGTTTGATTTGAAGGTTGCAAACTGCTATATGAGAGAAAAGAAAATAAATTTAGGAATTGATCGTGTGAAAGAAGAAATGTTAGTTTTTTTTCATAAAAAGTGGAGGATAATTATTTGTATTTATCTCATGTTAAGATTGATAATCTAATTTAATGATTTATAAGCTAAGTAGATATAAAAATAATATTATCGAAAAAAGTAAAAACGTTTCAAACTTTAAGTTGACTAAGTGATTATTTTCAAGGGCAATAATGACATTTTAAATATCTGTTAATGACCATTCTATTTGATTAATGATTAAGGGGCAAAGTGATACAAAAACTATATTACATGCTAGAGTAAAAATAATCTTAAACGTTAAAGTTTAGTGATATTAATCCGCTAAATTAAAATAAGATGAATAGTTTTTGGACCAATTTAGCCAATTTTTCTATTCCTTTTGAACCAGAGAAAATTTTAATTAATTTATTTTTTGTCAATTATTTTCTCTTAATTAAGTTTTTCCAAAGCATTTTCTCCCTTCTATCCCTTCAAATCCTAACTGTAGCACAAAACTAAGGCGGCTCCAGGTCTTGCGATAAATTTTTTTTCTTCATAGCTTAATACATTAATTAAATTGCAATCACATGTAACAACTAACATAAATTAATGGGTTTGAACTAATTATATGGTTTGATGTGATACAATTCAGTTAATATATTAAATAATGTAATCTATACATATATTATAAAAATATAACCCTTTCTTTCTTATAACTCCAAACCTCTCATTTTAATTTTTTAGTTATTTTACTTTTTTTAATTAGACTTCAAAAATTTGATTGGTTAGAATAATTTTCAATCTATTAAGATAACTTTAAATTAACTTATATATTAATTTTAATTTTAAATTATATATATTAAGTTACTTTGTAAAAGTATGAAACTTTAATTATTATTTTAAAAAATTTTATTGTTTAGAATTATTTTTAATCTATTAAAATAATTTCAAACTAATCTATACATTAATTTTAATTTTAAAATTCATATATTGAGTTACTATATAAAAATATAAAATTTTAATTATTAGTTTAAAATTTTTTGATTGGTTAGGATTATTTTAAATTTATTAAAATAAATTTAAAAGACTTATATATTAACTTGAATTTTGAATTATCCTAATTTTAATAAAATTTTTAATTTTTTAATTATTCTTAAAAAAATTTGTTAGTTAGGATTGTTTTCAATCTATTAAAATAACTTTAAACTAATTTATGCATTAATTTTAATATTAAATTCTGTATATTAGTTACTTTGTAAAATTATGAGACTTTAATTATTAAATTTAAAATTTTTTGATATATTAGAATCATTTTCAACCCATTAAAATTATTTTAATTTACTTATATATTAACTTGAATTTTGAATATTTTTTTAAAATTTGAATTCTGTATTTTTAGTTACTTTGTAAAAGTAAAACTTTAATTATTCAATAGTTGTCAACAAACATAATTTTTACTTTTATTATTTTTGTTTGGCTCAATCTCTTAATTTAAACTAAATTCATTAAAACTAAACTTCGAATGTTTATCCATTTCTTCTATACAAAATGCACATTATTTTTTTTTCTTCCACACATTCTTTTCTTCTTCTCTTGTCTTTCTTAAAATGTAACAACCTCTTTCACATTTTTTTGGATTTAATTATTACTCAAATCTCATCATATCTAGAGGCTTCAACTCCTATACTTTTTTTTTAATCATCACTTCTTAATATAATTATTTCACTCCTTCATTCTTTTTCCATTTGATTTAGGTTTTTCCATAAAATATTTGAATGGTGTGTTTTATTAATTCTTTTAAAATTCTTTTATTGTTATCTTAAATAATGTCTTTAATTTAATTTAATTAAACTCTCAAAAACCTCATTTGAGGTTTTTCTTTCTTCAAATTGAAATCTTTCACTCAATATCCAATATTTGTTTTATTTTTTAATATAAATATTGATAATTTATTTGGCTTATTTTATTAGTGCATCCTTAAACAATGTAAATGAATCTTATTTATTTATTTGATTACGCTAAAATATGTTTAGAATTTGGATAAGAGTTGTTGCCAATATGATAGTTTTTTGAACTTTAATTTTGATTGTGCTTCATAATAGATGTAAGTGCTTTAATTTTTTTATTTTCCTTTTTAAAATATCAAAGTTGTTTGTTTCATTCACCTTTGATCACCGGCTTCAAAATTTAAAATTTTATATTATATTATATTTCTTACTCTATTATTTTTTATTCTATATTTTTTTAATATTCTGCATTCTTTTATTTAGTGGTACCACATTGGTATATGTCATAGTATCTACTTCTACTATTTTTCTAATTTCTTTGCTTTTTCTTCTCTTTCATACTTCCCTTCCCACTCCCAAATTTTATGTTATATTTTGTTATTGCAGCTCCTAACAATTTTCTTGATTATATTTGTTAATTATCCACTTATAAAGAGAAAATAAATAGACAGACGCTATATAATTTACGGTGGAATAAATAAACTTTTATTTAAATGTCAATGTTAGTACTTTGTTTAAATTTTCATTTGTTTTGATTTACACAAAAAAAACCTAAGAAATAGTAAATTATTAACTTTTAATTTCTTTGTTAAGTAATCCATTGAAATCATATTTGAAATCGTTTATTAATTAGAAAAAAACTATTACAAATTACTGTTTAAATCAAATAATAATTATAATTTCTCTCTATTATTGATGAAAGAAATAGATTTGTCATTAAGATTTTTTTTTCTTTTAGAAAAAAAAAGAAACCTTAATTAATAAAGCAAATAAGAAAACTTCTTCAAACTAAATAAGGGTTTGGATAAGTTTTAACCCTTTTTTATCTAATAAATAGTATATGTCATTTATTTTTTACAAAAAGACATTAGTGATATTTGTATGTGAATTAAATATTTAAAAAAAACTAAAAATAGATTTAATATAACTAATATTACTCTTGATTTTGTATTGAGAGGAATAAAAGAGATAAAAATCATATGCTAAGAGCCTAAGATGATAAAGAAGATATTAGATGTTTTTGAACAAATAAAATTTTAATGTTCTTTGTTATTCAATTTATTTTTCTAAACACATACATTTTGAGAGGTGAAAAAATATTTTTTAAAATTTTTAAATTTTAATTTTAAATATTTTTATTTTAAAAAATATATATGTGTATCACACGAGTTTAGATTAGTGAAAAGTATATTAAAAGAATCAAAGCCAAATAAGACCATTTGCGTGCCTTAATATTTTCTTCCTCTTCAAATTTATTGCCGCTTTTCATCCCAAACAAACTATCATAATTAAAGAATCTGCTCGTTTCGTTTGAAAATATAAAATATTTTTTACTTTTCTTATATAAATTAAAAAAATAAATAAGAGATATATTTTTTATTATATTCTTAAACTAATTTTACTAATATGATAAAAAATAAAAAAAACATATTTATGATAAACTAACTTAAGAAAATAATATTTAAAATTTAAAAAAGAAGAAAATGGCTATCTATATGGCTATCTAGATAATCTTTTCATTTTAGAAAGATCTTTCCTTGAATTTTTTAATATAAAATACTAATATTTTTTTATGTTATTTATTTTTTAAGAATAGAGAGAGGCAAGTAAGAGGAGAGAAATTTTAATTTTCACAATGCTTTTATTGTAAATATTTTATATTTTTTAAAGAGTCAAAATAATTAAATAAATAATAAATAATTATCTTTTTCTCTTACACATAATGAGAGTAGGAAGTAAATACGATACAATAATTAAAAAATCATGTCATAAAGCTAATTTATTTAAAAGATATAGAAAAAAAGTACAACTTACGATGTATTTTTTTATCTTAATTTAATAATAATTAACCATTAGTGCACAATTTTTTAATTAAATATATAAATTTGCTTCATATTTTTTATAATAACTCTAATTACTATTTATATAATAACTTATGTTAATTTTTCTTTATGACACTTTTTTTGAATAAAAAATTGACTCTGTCACTAAAAGAAATGAACTTACTCATGATCGTGCTATTTAAGATATTTTTTCAATGACATTTAAAATAAATTTCTCTTTTTTAAAATTTATTTTTATTATATATTTATTTTTTTAGAAAGTAATATATACACCACACAAAGCATAAGCTTTATTATATTCCCAAAACAAAAAATTTTTTATAAACCATCGTCACTTTCTTCTTTTCTTGATAGTTGAGACTCTATCCTTTTATGCACTAATTAATATACGAAAAGCCCAAAAGTAAATATTTTTACCATGCACTCATTTGAGGAAAAATGTTATTTTTTTATTAAAAAAAAGGAAGTTATTGATATTCAATACAGTTGTTTAATCTGTGACAGCCCGAGCTTCCCGTTAATTGCCATAATCAGTACGCTCTAAATTGCCCAATCTCTCTCCCTCACCCCTTGCCATCTGTCTCTCTCACACACAAAAACACAAACAACTTCTTGTTTCTTGTTTATTAAACGAGTCTGAAGACGGAATCAAATTCCAAAAACATCCCTTTCTTCCTTAAAGAGTCATCGTTTTGATTCAAGAATTTGAATCCGCCATTGTCCTCCTTGTCTCAGATGTCGGTAAGAATTATTATGTGAAAAAATCAAAAAATTTACTTGCATTTTGTTTCTTAACATTCACGCTTTGATGAATGCATTTGCTTACGAGAATTTAGTTCAAATATTGGCTGCAAGATCGTCATCATGGTCTTGTTAGCAATCTTCATTTTTCTTCAAGATTTACCAAGTAATATCAATTCCTGAAACAATTACTGCAATTTGATGTATGTTCTTGCTTTTGAATGTGATTAATTGAATAATTTGCAACTTCTGCATTTCCCTTTTGGAGCATGAATCATGATGTTCAAGTATTGTATTCATGTCATTAAAGTTTTGTCAGGGGCTAGATTTTCTTGAGCATTTTTGGAAATTGAAATCAAAGAGGATAATTTCCTTGGAATGTGATAGCATTTTAATCTTTATGTTATTGTCAATTGTTGAAAAACGGGCTTGGCCTAACTCTGACTCCCAAAAAGTCCCTCAAAAGGGAGAGGACTCCTCAAGCCTTATAAGTGATTAATTATTATATTAAAAAATCAATATGAGATCTCAACATCAATTGCTATCACTTAATTTAGGGGGAAAATGGAAAAGACTGAAGGTGTTTTGTGTGTGTGTGTGTGTGTTGGGGGGGCAACCAGTGGAACCATCAAATTTGTTGTTATAAATTTTTTTGTTTTGAACGTGGATTTCAATTTTGATAGATAGAACAAGGAAAATGAACCAGGGCAAGGATGCATCTCTTTCTCACTTTACTCCATCACTTTTTTATTCTGTCTTTTCATTTTTTCTTTTTGAATTTTATGAGCATTATTCAATGTTGCCTATATTTATTTCCATATTATGTGCCTCTCTGGCAGCTGGAGGTTGTCAGTCATTGCAACCTGAGCATAGTTTGGTGGCAAATTATCTATTATGTAGTTCAGTACGGTAATTGGATAGAACTTCTCTTTGCAGTAAACAGTTGAGTCTTGCATTGTCAGTAGAAAGTAGGCATATGTGACAACAACGTGAACCAGAGGAACATTTTCTTATTATGTGCGAGGGTGGAAAGGGTAGGGTGAAAGATAAGAATGTCATACTATTTCATAGATAGTTTGAGAATCTTGAACCACAGATTTGTTTGTTGGTGAGAGCTTTCAATAATCTCAGTTCTGTTAAACTGTGAATTTGATTTCCTTTTGCATGGATTAATAATCTATACTTTGATTAGGTTTGGACGGACTCAAGTCATGTATCAAGTTTTGTTTGTCTGCTCTTTCGTCTCTTTCTTTCTTTCTTGAAGTGGCGGGGGGCTGGGAATGTTCTTCTCATTAGTTTCATCATGTATCTGCAATTACAATACATCATTTCCTTTAGTTTGATGGCCATACATGTTAATTTTACTATGCATTTGGTTAAGTAGGAAGAAGATGCATACATCATATATTCGACCTTTATGTTTCATACCATACTAGCTTTAGTATTTCAGTTTTGCTTATTGATGACCAGAGACCTAATTAAGCAAGTGATCATAGGTCCCCATGGACCATTCTGATCCAGAGCCTGGAGAGAAGTGCGAGGCAAAGAGCAATCAAAATTGGACTATCAATGTTCAAGATGTAAGGTTCATGAACTTCTTATCCAATGGGATGGGAATACTTTGTGTTTATTGCATTTGCATCTATCTATTGCAGAGCAAAAATGCACAGATTTGGTTAATTAGATCTTCATGCAAGTTCTTTCCATCATCACCAAAGTTCGTTATCTTGTATCCAATTTGGAAACAATGTTGATGCACTGCGTATCTGGCACTTGTTAAGACTCACCATAATCATCGTTTCACCATTCGTATTCGCATTTCTCAACTAGCTGCTCCATCCTTGCTTGAGCATGTCCTTTTCTTTGGGTTATGATTTCCTTGACTAGGAATTTGCTAATATGACATCTGAAAATCATGTGGCTGTTCGAGTATATTTGTTATCATTTCTGAAGCAGGTAAGAACGGTTAAAGTAAGCAACGTCTCGCTTGCTGCCACTGACAAAGATATACAGGAATTTTTCTCTTTCTCCGGTGATATCCAGTATGTTGAGATGCAGAGGTTAACTTTCGGTATTTTCCTAATCAGTTGTATTTTCATTTTTACAACAGAAATCATGGTTAAAATGGTTATATTATTTCAGGGAAAGTGAAAAAAACCAGATTGCTTATATCACCTTCAAGGATCCGCAGGGAGCAGACACTGCCCTTCTATTGACAGTATGTTGTATAGTTGTGAAACGAGTTCTATGTTTGATCCGTATAACTTCCACACTTATTCTGCTGCATCTGCTGTATCTCAGGGAGCTACCATTGCAGATCTTTCAGTTACCATAACACTTGCTCAGCATTACCAGCTTCCTCCTGATGCTCTACTTAACACTGTAAGTTATCCAGTTTATGATGTTTAAGTGTGAACGGGGGTTTCAATTAATTTTTATTGCATTTGTGCACCATTAGGGGTTTATCTTTAAAATTTAGATGTGGATTTGGAGATTAAAAGACTTTTGCTTTTGTTTCTCCACCAATAGGAGACAAAGCCGAATTCCACTGACTCTGCCGTCATGAAAGCTGAAGATGCTGTTAGCCGCATGCTTGCCAAGGGTTTTATTTTGGGAAAAGATGCTCTGAACAAAGCAAAAGCATTTGATGAGAAGCACCAGTTAATCTCAAATGCCACAGCCACAGTTGCGTCCATTGACCTCAAAATGGGCCTGACGGAGAAGTTAAACATGGGAACGGCTGTTGTTAATGAGAAGGTGAGGGAAATGGATGACCGATACCAGGTATCTGAAAAGACAAAAAGTGCCTTTGCTGCTGCAGAACAGAAAGCTAGCAATGCTGGATCTACAATCATGAGTAATCCTTATGTGTCCACTGGAGCTTCATGGGTTTCATCTGCATTTAACAGAGTTGCCAAGGCAGCTGAGGGTGTGAGCCAGATGACCAAGGCTAAGCTTCAAAAAGCCGAGGAGAAGGAGAACCAACAGAAGGAGAGGGGAGCAACAGTGAAGGACCTAGCACGTATTCATCTAGATGAGTCATCAGTGGAAAATGTTCAAGCTGCTCCTGTTAATTCAGCTGATGGAGGGAAGCTTGAATGAGTAAGCCAAATTATGCTCTAATAACCAAGATTTTATTCTGTTTCACCTGTAACATATATCTGTATGGACGCTGTACCCAGGATTTGATTTTGTCTGATGGCAAATGTGCTGCATATATCCAAGGAGAAAAGAACTTCCAGAATTGGAGTTTTCTTGTCATACATGATGTCTAACAATTCAAACTGTTAGAAAAATGCTTTAAAACTGACTGCAACATGCTATCTTTACAATATCCTCAACTAAAGTTCTACCAGGAAGTCTTTGTACACCTCTTTGAATAAGAATCATAAAGTCCTTGTACACCTCTTTGAATAAGAATCATGAACAACTGTCATTTTACCAGGTAGCTAAGGGAAAAAAGTTGTCTTATCTGTGTAATAGTTTCAAATCTTTTCGGGATGGTATCTACTGGATCCAAAAACAAAAGAATCACCTTGATTTTGTTGACAGTGTATTGGTGATGAATTCTTGATCTACAAAAATTGTTGTATGGACTTCTAACTAACTTATGTACTTCACCAACCAGGCCAGGCTCTGTAGTATAAGAAACAAACATGAGTAAACAAAGGCATTTACTGTTGGAAGAAAATAGAAAAGGAACGCCAAAGGCATTTACTGTTGAATAAGATTGTCGCATAAAAATTGTAACCAATTCTGACAAATCTTTTGACTAGCTTCTAATGAAGAGATGGACTTAAAATGATCGGTAGTAAGTCATGGAAAAATTCTTTGAGGTTGGTTTAGTACCTTTATGCATTCAGGTAGATCGTCATTCTTCATACTGGCATGTGCCTGCATAAACACGGTAGAAAATTTGTTAACAAAAAATTCAACTCATCTTTTAATACCTGCTACCAGTAATAGTACTCAAAGAAGAGTGATAAACAATAGAACTAAAACTAAGCTAATCGACACATTAAAATGCTATTCAAGATTTTAACATGCTATTAGTTAATCTAAAGTCTAGAGAAGTAGCTTAAAAATAAGCAGTAAATATTTACTAAATTTGTTAAGACAGTTAGATATTAGAGTAGGTTTAAGGAACAAATATGAGAATGGAAAATGAAAATCAGGAGTCTAATAACTTGAACACAAAGTGCTGAAGATGTTTGAATTAGTTGTATGTTGAGAAAATGTCATTGTTTAATTTAAAGCATATTTGATCCCGAAATATTTGTTAGATTTAGAAGCAATTGCAAGGAAAGACCATGCTAAATGCTAATGCATACACCTAAGGCATACCTCTATGAGATTGTCGCAGGATGCTTCTTGATTTGTTGCTATAGATGCCAGGATGACCAGTCCAGCTGCTACAGTCGAGGGCCAATAGTTAAGTTGTTCATGGCCTAGCAGTGCTAACACAGACAGATATTTCACAATCTTCTCCACTTTCTCACTAGCTCTTGCAGCTTTGAGATAAAACCTGTCTCAAAATTACAAATGGCATAAGTTCTACAACAGAAAATTTTGCCCCCAAGTTTAATGAAGATTTCAGGTATTTTAAGATGCTTATACACAAAAGAAAAAAGTTTTAACTTTTAAATGCCTAAAACACAACAGGAGAAACTACATACCATAAGAAGTTGTACATTGTGGGAAGGAAGCACCGGAACTTTAGGACTTCCTGCACTAACCACTCCATTGCCACCACCTCACATCTGCTATATGGATTGCTGCCTATGTGGAAGATCTTTTGTCGAACACTGAAATGGCAATGGAGTTTCAAGTGCAATATTTCTTTGAATCAACATCAATCTCTTAGCTCAGACAAATGATGATCAGAAGGAAAATACGTTTACCTGTTAAAAGGCTGGTTTTCTTCAATCCTTGTTGCCAGAGTGAGGCAAGCAATTCCAGCAATTTGAAGATTCCTCTTGGTTTTAAAGTAGCCTTTGCCTAGAAGTCGGTCGAGAAGGCTAACACCAAGGAACATTGTTTCTCTCTGAAGTTCCTTTTTAGTAGATTCCTGCATAATTGAAATATAAGCAACCGAATTTAATCAGGCCAAGGGCTATAGTTCACCAGCAGGACAAATAAAATGAAATTAAAAATCAAAGAACCTGCAGAACAGAAGGTCTAATGTGTTTGTTTTCTAGTTAACCAGCCCTGGAGTCCGTTGATGTGGTGACTTTGTTAAGAAGTCATGCGTTTCTATACAGGACATACAGTAGATAGCATTCTAATTTGCAATGAAGACGCATATTACTTGTAAACTCTCAAATATAAAGTGATATATGCAGTCGTATATTTTTCTTGTAATTTTATAATTTTTTTTAGAACTTCTAATTTTTTATTCTAAGAGAGAAGAGTATACCACCATTTATAGAATAATACAGAAAAATAAAGAAAGGAACTTTGTGTTTCGTGGAAATTGGACCATTCAACATACGTGGAGTTGGAGACAATGATCATGACCTCATGTATTTTATTTAGAAAAAAAAATGATTTCATGTGTTTTTATGGACAACAGTGCTCATGTCATTTTATTTCTTTTTTCCTCATTTTTGGTACACTACTCATGTCATTTGCTCATCACCAAATTATTCCGTGATCAGCCTGTCATAATAACTACAACTGTAATTAATATTTTTTTATATAAAAAATTCTAATTTTTATAAACATAAGAAAAAAGTAACCAATCATGTAAATATTTTCTTATTTGCCATTTTGACATCTACAGTAATCACCGCTATCTTCCTTTTACTTTTTTCTTTCTTTTGGATAGCATGGACAAAATTAAAAATCAGTTTCAGTACTTCTGGAACACCAAATTCAGCTACTGTACAATATCAGCCGACCATAGAACGTGCGTAACGAAGGCGGTTAATGAATCATGCAGTGAGAACCTCCGCACGTGCACCTCAGAATAGCATTAAAATTCTACCATCATAACTATCATAACCAACGGGAGAAAAGTACGGAACTTCCTGACCAGCTAGTCCTTCGCCTCATTGTGTGTGAGAAAGCAATCACAATTCACATACTAGGAAAAAGCACATGCATGCAAGATTGACCACAGCAGGGAGTTTCATGCCTCCACACAGATATTTCGTGGCGCGGTAATTTTATCAACTTATCAAAAAGTAATTTGCAAGAGGAACAGTTCACCTAATGGCTAAAATTTGCGAAATCAACATTGACACTAAAATTTAAAACAGATAAGAACTTGAGGCTGATGATACCTCAAAGATCCAGTGGACCATCTGTAACCGCTGCTGAATGATAAGGTCGCCAAAGTCGGTGGTGGAGCAGTAGTTCTCGGCATAGTCATGCAAATACACTTGCCTCCTTTCCCTGTTCCTGATCATTTTGTAGCTTTCCTGATCTTCTTTGTTTTCCAAACCCAGCAACTTCATTACCAGAAGATTAATTACATCAAATTTATTGCCTCAAAAATCTAGTAAAACTTACTTGCAAAACCAAACTCTTATTTACAGAAATAGAATTACCAAAATTCAGGACTTTTTCACTGCAAGGAAACAACAGAGAAGAACCCACTACGTTCGTGCAAACAAGTTGAAACACTAATTCTCGTTTTCTATCACATGACGAAAACGGCCAACATTCAAAAAAGAAAATCACAGAGAGAAATTATGATGCTCGATCAACAATAAATAACATTTAAACAGAACTGCAGTCACTTATCAAATAAGCAGCGGCCAGTAGGGAAAACAAATTATTATTGTCTAGAAATTGACTTCTATTACATATTTGAGCATATATTCGTGAAATAGAAAACTAAAAATCCAACCGTTATATCTGAATTATTTAAAACCAAAAATCAGCAATTCATTTGCCGAAGCAGATTGCAATAAACTTAAGAAATTTGAAATACAGAGAACTCACAGTGATTTCATGAGAATCATCATCTTCGGCAGACGAACCAGAGGATTTAGCACTAGATTCCAAACCGCCGTCCGATTTGCAGAACTCAAGAGAAAACTTAAGGAACAGTTGGAATGTCGGCGAAGGACTCTCATTAGAATTCTCGGAAAATTGGCTACCGGAATCGTACCAAATGGACGGAGTATAGTCGATGTCAAAATCCGAACTATCCAAAAAAATCTCCGACTGCAGTTCAGAGTACGCCGACGAGTAGTCATCCGAAACAATGTCATTTGAGAAGTGCTCCGAACATGTAAAATCAACTTCTACTGGATCAAGTATTCCTCCACGCTCTACACCTGATTGTTCCCCTTCATCATCTCTTGTCTCGATTTTTCGAAATTCTGCTTCGGAAGCCTTCTGAAAGTTGGACAAAGCAGAGTTACGAGAAACGACATCGTTTGACTTGAGCTCGCCTGGATGGGGAACTCGATTAGCCTCCTCTGCTCCGATTTTTGAAATTTTACCGGAAACTTCATTGGAAATTTCGGATTGATTCAAGGTTTCTGAAGCCTCGGTTCCATCTACATTAAATTTATTTCGGTCAAATTTCAGTAAATTCTCAGCCTTCTTCACTTTTGCATCAACGATTTTTCCTGTAAGTCTCTCAACGCAAGCAAGTTCCTTATCAGTTTCAACTCCTGTCCTTAACTTCGACTCTCTATCAACTGAAACTGCTCCAGAACACGACTCAACACATGAATGCTCAGATAACTCTACTTCTGCATTTTCTAGCCATTGATTTATTCTTTTATCACTGTAGTTTGCTCTTCCAACTCTTCGAGATTCCTGAGTTTCTTCTCCTTCAAAACAGTGCTTATTAACAGAGACTCTGCTAGAATCACATTCGAAGGAGAGCTCTTCATTTGTTAAGCGACAAGAACTATTATTATTTGTGAAAAACGAATTGAAAATCGGAGAGATTTGAAATCTCCGTCGTCTCTGAGGCAGTTTTGAGCGGAGCTGCTTCTTCACAGTGGAGAAGAGCGGCAATTGCTGTGGTGGTTCAAGAACCGATAGTTCTTCAACTTTACGCTTCATGATCACGCGAATGAGAACGAAACAACTTTGAAAATAACTCTAAGCTGAAGATCTTTCAACTTCAATTGTTTGTGATGTGAAAGAGAGACTGTGTGTGAAGTTGTGAACTGCGAAGCGGTTAAGGAACGTTGAAGTTAAAAGTGGGGCTCTTTATAGGGTCCGGTTATGGTGGGGTTCATTACTCCATTTCCAAGTCACGTTCTTGGAGAGTCACGGCAGAAATGTCCGACGTGAAAAATCAGTTAACGCCCCTCTAGCTAGATTGTCAATGGGCTCTGGTTAGCCCGAATCCAGCCAATTCAGCCCATTTAATTGCGAGAACTCATTTTTTTCAACTTAAATAGTTTTTGAGTTGAGTTCAAGATAAACTTGACCTGTTTTGAGTTTGGTTCTATATATATATATATTATATTTTTATTAAAAATATATTATTATTTTTATATATAATAATATTATAATTAATTAATTTTTTATTTTTATTTTAAATTTATAAATATTTAAGATTTAAATATAAGTTTAAATTTTTTTAAAAAATATAATATCAATTATTTAAAAAAATCAAACAAAATTTTATAGAGTAAAAATAAAAATATAAAAAATTATGTTAAGGCTGACCCTAACCAGAGTGAGCTAAGGTCAAGCTCTTTTTTCAGCCCGAAAAAAAAATCAAACTGAGCTCAAACTTAGCAAAACTTGATTTACTAAGCTTGATTGACATCCCTACTTTTAACTTGATTTTTCATTTATTTTAAAATCATGAGTCTTTTTTTTTTTTGAGGAAATGTATCAAATTTATTTTTGAAAAGTTTATTTATAGAGCTTTCATGCCTTTAGTAAAAAATTTAAGGATTTGAAAGCTAAATACAAATTTTTGTCAAAAGGAAAAAGAAAGGTAAAATAAATAAATATCTTTTGATATTTAAAATAATATTATTACGTCAATAATATATAAGGACAAAATTATAAGAATAGTTGAAGGAACACACTCCGTGGTTAGAGTAATTTCAATCGGGCTTTAGAACTTGAGTTCAAGACTAATGTTCAAGAAAATATCTCTTCTTCAATGAAAAAAAAAATATAGTATTCAATTTAAATTTAGAAATTAAAATCACAGTAAGAAAGATAGACTAGTTAATCCAAATACTTGACATTGCCATTGCTACACCTAGTCATTGTTGTCATTGTGTCCTAATTGCAATTGCCCTTTGTATGCCTTTTAACACCATCTATTAATATTTTTCAAATATGTTAATAGATAATATTTATAAAAATGCATATAAAATTTCAAGAATAGATAAATTATACTAACATTAAAAAAAAAAACTATACACTTACATATTTCACTAGGATGGCAAAACATTCTTTACAACTTATATGCTAATGTCACTAATCTTATACTATTACCAAATAGAAAAAATTGTTTGCCCTACAAATAGGTAGTACAATTTTTAATGCTTAACTTTTTCAGAGGTCACTATTTAATTATTCACAACTACGGGTCTTTCTGCTGCAAATTGTTGTTAAAGAGACTCAACGACCTTTCCGCCCCCCAATTAGGCACGAGGAGACTTTTCGACGCATTTACTACGCTTCTACTGTGCTGCATCTCAGGCTCCGTCGTCCGCCACCACCCCAGGGACGCTCCTCCGTCCTCTAGTTCTTCGCTATCGGCGGAAGAAGTAACCTGTTTATGAATCTTTCCAGTGGTAAAGTTAATTTTGTTGTATTTTATGTAGTAGGTCATTTTTGCTAATTCAGTTTCTGATAGGTTGACTTTCCGCGATTGATTATACCATTTATAGTCGCTTTTACCCACATTTTACAGAATCTAATTATAATTAGGGAATAAGAATAGGGGTTTTGTTGTTGCTGAATTTGCACTCTGAATTTTGGAATTTCAATGTAGGAAGAGAAAGGAACCTGTGAATTCTTGCTGCTGTGAATTCTTGCTGTACTGTGTTGTTTTGTTTTGTTTGTTACATTTATGGGTTAGTTTGATTGACATGTAGGAAGGAAGTGGCATTGCTTTGTTTGAACCCCTGAAAGGAAAAGATGGGTATGCCATCTGCGAATTCTACAAGTGAGGCCTTGAAATTATGCATATTTGATTTAAGAAGGGGACAAAATGAAGGCCAGGAGCTTGATAAGATCTTGTTTTTCTACCCGGCTGATTTGCCATTTTCGACTCAGCTGTCTGTTATAGGCCTCAGTGAAGGATTGATCACATTCACTAGGTTAGTAAATTTCCAATTAATTATCGGTGAAAAAGTAGCTGATGTCTGTTTTTTCTTTCTTTCTGTCCTTCTTTCTTTTTAAATTGGCGGCAGATAACAACTGATGCTTGAAGATTTGTTTCAAAAAATTGAAACTGAACCTCTATTGCTGAAAACTTGTATGCTAAAAATGCGTTTCCAGTAAGCAATAGTAAGGATTTTTTCCTAAAAGAAAAAAAGAAAACTTATTTTAAGCTAAAAGAAAAAGGGAAAGCAGACAAAGACTTAGTAAAGAAACTGAATGCTGAATTGAACTAGGTCTATAGACCAAAAATGTTCCTTTTAGGCGATCTGGATTTTGGGAGGACTAAGTAGACATGACCTTTTGACATTGCAAAATTGTTTTTTGTTCTGAAATGTTTTGCTTTATACCGAATACTTGACTCGAAGATCTAGCTTGGAAACTTACTCCTAGATTTCCTTTATTCTTATGTAATATATGTCTCTACTTGTGTTTATCTGTTTAGAAAGGGCATTGAGAAGCTACATCCTTAATTTCATGAGTTTCCCTTATGATGGTGAGTTCAGTTAATATTCCTGATTCATATAAGACTAACAGTCTGAAATTTTCGATGAGGACTACAATAATAAATAAGAAGGCTAAGTTGCACAACTACGTGGAAGCTAATCATAATTATGACATGAGCTGAGCTGACTTGGACTTCCTATTAGCATATTTGGTTAAGGATAGATTCTGTAGAAGTTTGACTACCAGAGAATTATGTTTACAATGAGAGCCTGAAGAATTGTTTTTGTGCTCTTAATGAATTACTTTATACTCTCTCCATCCCGTTTCAGATGATAGTGGTTAACCTGACATGCGATTTTTTGCAAAAATTGGAACTGTAATATACAAGTCACATAATATAATAAACTATAGGAAACCTGAAAGCTAATAAGTACCTTATGTTAAATCTGAATATAGAAGAGTGATACAGGTTAGGGACATTGGCCTTTTATGGTTTATGATGCATTAGAAGTTTTCCTTTTAGGGAAAGGATCAAATATTTGGGACATCCCAAAATAGCAAGTAGGCCGTTTGATACGGGCTGGAGGGAAATTGATCTGATATTTGGTGGACAGAATGTATTTTTACATGCTGTAATATCAATAACAGAACAATGGGAAACAATAGCAGCCCCATCTGATAGTCATAGAATGTTTCCTGTTTATGAATTATTTAATTTTGAGTCATGCACGTTCACCTAGCACTTGGTAAATCCATAGTTGAATTCATCTTTTGTTGTTACCTTCTGTATAGTTTATTATAATCTTGCATCTCTATCTTTTTGCAAGGAATGTGAATGGAGTTACTGGATTTATCTATTGTAGGTTTATTCCATTTTCACCGCAGCTTTACATGGCAGTGGAAACCTTTGGTCTTCTAACACCCCCCTCTCAAAAAAAAAATAACTTTGATATTGTAGATGCACCTGTCTTTCTTAAAATTACTGCATAAAATTACAGATTCACCTGACTGCCACTTCAATTGTAATGGAAACTCTGCTGCTTTTATTTGCTGATCTTTTTCTCCCTTTTCTTTTACAGTTTGCTCTTCCCTGCACCCTCCCTCTTAAAAGTAAAATAATAAAACAAATGAAAAGAAATGAGAAAAGTGAAAAAGGAAGTTTACATGAACAAGAATCTTAAGTGCAATGTGGTTTCAGAGCCTGTTTACTGCATTTTTAGATATCACCTCTCTATCTGTTTATTAGCTAATAAAGGCACAATAATTGTCTGCTACAGAATATTCTCTCCACAAGCTGCTTGTGAGGTCATTGAAGCTGAGAGGCATTCTCATGTTTTTTATGAGGCTGAACCAGATATCTGGATGGTGATGGTATGTATCTCTTGTTTTGTAATATATTTTTCCCCTGTTTTGTACTCATGGGTTGAATGCTTTTCTGGAAGATTCTGTTTGTTTTCTTTATTACTACTTAGTTTAATGCAGGTTACGATAAAGAAATGCTATGAGATTACAAAGGTCCGTCATATTCTTAATAAAACTCATCTAGATAAAAGCAGACAAATTAACTACAAGAAAGGTGTGGGGTAGAAACTTAATCCTAATCCATTTATTCATACATTGCTTCAGCCCCCAATATCAGGATTCGATGGACTCGTACATATTTCATTAGAACATTAGCACAAAAGTTGCTGTGCTAAAGTCAGGTTTCTTATTTACGAATTGATTGAATAGTTCTTTTGTTACCAAGCACCAATTTTTTGTATTTGGTCAGTGACCATATGATATTTTCCTGTTGATTTACAAGTTTTCCCATTCTTTTGCACAAAAAATTTATACATATATTGGGGATGATTCTGGGCTATCACCTTAACTGGTGCTTCATTTTGGTTTTGAAATAAACATGAATATGCTGCTGTATTGGTTTCTTCTAATGGGCATTTCTATTAATCTGAAGATTTCCCTTTGGGATCTAAGCTTATGTTAGGTGGGCTTACAATCCCTTAATTTGAACAAATGACTTCATGAACATAATTATTTGGCAAGTTCATAAGGTCCTTGTGTGTGTGTGTGCTTTTTGCTCTTTTGGAATTTACATGTTTATGGCTTTCCATCTTGTAGGTTGTGGAGAAAGATAGAGACTCAGAAGCAATATGGCGAACTGATGCATTGCAAAGTTTACTTAAGGAATTGCACTCTCTTTTCCTGATGTTTAATGGAAGTATAAGAGTATTGCTTGATAAGGAACCTAGTGGAGGACTTGTCCGAACCCATCTATATTACTTCATCATGGATTATTTGAGTGGTGAGCAGTCATTTGCTTCCTTCAAAGGTTTCTTGAACTTCCATTATTTAATGATTTACGTAGTTTGAAATGCATCACTTTAAGTTACTAATTGTCAGCATTCCAAAAGCGGTCTCGATTGGATTGTTGCTGCTGGGGTAACGTGCAGTTGCTGTATCGAATGATTTGGATTTGATTTGTGCAATAGGAGCAATCTGAAGTTGCTGTATGCCAGACCTTACTCATACATTTTCTCTTTGAGGCAGATTTTCTCACTGGGAAGAAACTTCAGTTGCCGAATTTCCGTGATTCTCTAAAAGAGCGTGGAACAGTACAAATGTTAACTATAGGAAGGGAGGCAGCCCTTGAGGTCCAGGTTTGTGTTTAAATATCTTCTTATAATCTTCTGCACAAAAAGTATTTCAGTTTTCCAAATCCCAACAATACACAAGCTCGCAACTGGACCTTTTATTTTAGTAGTTTTAACTTTCTAATTTACACTTTGATCAAAGACTTCTAGTAAGAAATGTATTATAGTCAATAACCATTAGCCACCAGCTTACCTTTTTAATTTTTAGCATTCTTTGGTCTCGCTTCTTTTTCAAGTCAATCAATGGAATGAAGATAGACAAAGGGCAACTAAAGTTTCTTGTACTGGTTTTCTACTTGCCAAGAGCTGGGAAAAGAAATGTATAACTCTTATGCATCTCAAACTTCAGCTGTTCTAGCATTTTATGCTGTCAAGCAAATGGAACTGAAGCATTTCTTTTTCCACCTTGTGCAACTAGAAAACCTAGGACGTCAACTAAACCTGTAGATCCTTTAGTTTCTCGGTTGCTCGGGATTGTTTTACTTTTGTGCAAACTATCTTCTGAGGAAAAATCAGAACGTCATTGATTAAACAGTTTAAACATTACTTAATTGCTTTCTATCTAGATATGCCGGAACAATTCAAATTTGTTCCAAAAGATTCCTGTCTTGCATTTCCTTCCAAATTCACTATTTTGGAGCTGGTAATACAATGTGCTTTTAGTTATTCACCCCTTGCTTGGATGTTGGTGGTAACCAGGTCATTGTATACTACGGATCAACTCAAACTCGGACTATGAGGGTGACCAACTAATGATAATAGAAACAAGGATTGGCTAATGTGTCAAGGAACCATAACTCCTTGTCTTGGCCTTGAATCTTTTACTGTCCTTTGCCTTCAACCTCCTCTTTTCTACCATGAATTTAAGCTCCCAATAATCACTCTGATCTTCTTCATGGACCTTAAGTGCCATCCTTTCCATTAAATAGCATTTGTTTCCTCCCAAATGGATGTCCTGATTTCATTCTTGGCCATGCCAAAAGGAAAAAAGAAAAGGGATGAATGGGGAGATTTTATTAATATAGGAAGAAACAAAAGGAGGAGCATCTGGAGTCCTCAAGAAAGTTAATTGAAAAACTACCTCAGTGCAATCTTGTATCTCTTCGTAAGCCTCTCGATTTGATCCAGCAAAACCAGATGCTCTTGCCCAAAGAGATGAAAGAAAATAACTTTTGTTTTACCTAATTTGCTATGCATGTACTTGTCTTTAAAGATCCTGTTATTCTTTTCTCCCAAACACATTGCCATAAAATTCTTGATTACTCTTGCCAAAACCTCAAATTGTTAGTTGCATGAACTTGAGAACCTTATTAGGACTTACTTCTTCTGTGAACCAAAGTAAACAAATTCTCGCAGAGCTATTAAGGAAAAGGTGATTGTTTGTTCTACTGTTGGACCTACGAATGTAGGACAATATCCTGTTTCCTTGTGTGCTATTAGATTTAAACCTGTTACCTTTTCTTTTTTTAATCTCACTAATTATCAGAGATAGTTGTTTATAGGTCCCTGACTTTCTTGTTCAAATTCATTACGCCCTTTGTTCAATAATACAAGTCCTTTTACACATTTCTAGGAGTATTTATGATGTGTATTCCAACTCTACCCATCTATTTATTTCATTTATTTCTATTTTCCTCTCTGTCTCTTCCTATTTATTATTAAGGGTATAAAAGGTACTTCATTTCAAAAATTTCCTTGTTCTCAAAATCCTTTAAGTCTTGTGCATACCCAAAAGGATTTATATCTTGAAATGGAGGGAGTGACAAATAATCATGTATAATTTGGATTATTATGGATGAATTTATTTTTAATATTTACATCTTGCATAATTTGGACATTATTTAAATGGTGAGAGTCTTCCTGATAATGAATAGTTAATATTTTCAAGTTATACAAATTTTAAATCCCACATCCCAATTTCGCAAAGCACTTTAAGCAAAATTCTGGGTTGAGTCTTTTGAACTGAACAATGTAATGATGAGGATCAAAGAAAATCAGACGAACTGTAATAATCAAATTGATTTTTGGGCATTCATATTTGAATTGCAGATTTCTAGATCCCTGGAATATTGATTCTTCATTAATTGTGATCTCTCTTTTGGTTTTATTTCTTACCTTTGTTCGCCATCTCTCTCTTACCCTTTAATATTGAAAAATCAATCTCGGAACAAACAATTTCGAGTTAATTTAAATGACACAGTTGATTCTTGAAAGTACTATCTTGGACATGAAATTTACCCCACTTACTCTAGCCAAAAGAGCAATTTTCTGGATGCTGCTTTTTAATGTATCTATTCTCTCTCTAGGTTTTATTTTATACCTATTTGTTAACTGCCCCTTTTATGCTTTTACATTGAAAGATCAATGACTAAACGAAAAAATGGAGTTAGTTTAAATGACACAGTCCCTTTGTCTTGAAAGGTAGTACTGCTGCATATCACATACCAGTGATCGCTCTAGGGCAATAACCAAGTCTTACAACTCTGCATTAGACACTTGCCATCCAGACATGAGACAAATGTATGTTTCTAACTCCTGTTCTGGTGAAGTAGCCAGTGAAGTAGGGGCACTTTCCTAAAAATGTGGCAACTGACCATTGTGTAGCTTACTCCCATCTAACTACTTGAGTGAGTGCACTTGAGATCTTTCCATCTTGGAGCCTGCTATAGAAGATCCTGATACCTTCTATCATCTTGTTGCACCACACCTCAAGGGGACATCACATACATGACTTTCAGTTCATTAGTGGCCAGTATTAGGCAGAACTCATGCTGATAGGGATCTCCGCTAGCAAGGGCTTTTAAAAGCACAGATCCACCCAGGGACCATTTAATAACCTACATAATAGCAGAAGTTTCCTAAAAATGATTATTTATTTTTCTTACTATCTTCTACTCCCTCTTTGCCTGTCTCTTCCTGTAGTTTCTTTCTCTTTCTCCACAGGAACCCTTCTGTTTCTGCCCAAGAAATTTCTTTCACTATATCCAAATGATTTGAATCTGATATGCCACTTTCTGAATTATTAACCTATTTTAGGAAAGGTGTGAAAATTCTCCTATTTGCCTTACTCTTCTAAAGAATTAAAATTGTACTTCAGAAATCATTTTTCACCTGGTTACACAATTGACTCTTTGGTTGTTATCTGATTAAAATATTTTAAATAGTATCCTTCCATGAGGTGCTTTACCTGCAATTGGATAAATTGCCCTATGGCTTTCTAACTTGTTCTGATTGTTGCAGTCCCTAGTAAAAGCATTGGAATTATGTGCTGGGAGTGCTCAGTGCAGCTCATTAATCATGTACCAGGACTTGCTCGTATCCTCTACACTCTCTCCTGTATGGTTTATCTCTGATTCTTTTTCTCCCTCTCTCTCTCTCTCTCTCTCTGACTCGGTGACAAGGGAAAAGAGAGAGAGAATGCACCATGATCTCCTGTTAAATACTATGAGCAAGAGAACTTTTAGACATTTGATCTCCTGTTAAATACTATTAGCAAAAGAACATTTAGACACTTAAGTTGATCTTCTCCTGGGGCTTTTAGGTCACATCTTTTGATTGTGCATTAATTATCAGCTGGTACACTTTTTCAGGATGACACTGTAAATATATTTAATTATGCTGTGCTAAGGTTGTCCCCACGTGCTTTATCCTCGGGAGCAAGTTCCTGGTCTTACCTTCGCAAAGGAAGTACTGCATCTAGTGCTTCTGGATCTATGTTGCCAAACTCTGGTACTTTTTTGGAGCTTTATCATGGTTCACAGGAGAATTCTCATGTGGGAGGTCAAAGTTACAATGTCTTGGGGCCCTTAAAGCATGGACAGTGGTCCAGAGGAAGTGATGGTTTCCTGGTTACTGATTCTTGGGGGTCTCAGGCTGGTAGTTCAGTTAATACATGCCCCACAATCTGGCTTCACAAAATGGAGGAGAGAATGTATCTCTGTGCTTACCAGCATAGGAGTCTCACGATAATATTTCTCATTCCCCTTGCATCTGTGCTTAATGCAGATCAAGAGATTCGTTTTGTGAAGCAGCAAATTATCGACAATGTGAGCTTTGTACCTCTAGTGATTCTCTTCATAGTTTTGACATTTGGATGTTTTAACTTGAATTCCTTCCTTTAAATATTCTCTATTAGATGAGCTTTATCTTGATGTATCTATTTTGTTAATTTGACTGCAATTTTGTTAATAAGTTTATACAGCTTTTCATAGGTCATATTATAGATCCCTTGAAGCATTACATCTTCATTTGTGCCTATTTAGGACAAGAACTGAATAGAGATGAGAGTAGACTAGGCACTTCAATGATTGGACCGAATATGCAAGTGAAACAAATATTGGAAATTTGCCAATTGTATCTATTTTTAGGATGATGATATTTTCATTACGTGAACTCTGTAATGGGATAAGATTTGGTCAAATGAATATGGGAGCATATCTTGAATGGTTGTGAGATCTTAGGTTTGTGCAAAGGTCCAACTTCCAACTTTTAAAGGGTCTTCCTGTTACCACCATCTTCTGGTTAACTCTGTGCATTCTGCCCCAAAGTCAGATGAGTGTTTGACAGGGCAAGAATTTCAAGCTACCTGGGACTTAGTCTCTAGCAAATTCTTTGTGAGGTTAGGGTTGGGGTGGGCGGAGGGAGATGGAGCTGCTTCTTTGACAGGATGGAATTGTTTTAGTTGTTGCAGAAGAAATGCCCATGGAACAATCAATCCTAAATTTGGTTCAACCAAACTGGGAAGAGCAATTTCCGCATCATCAATGTTGTCATATATAAATATGCCACTGAAGCTTTGAAACTCTTTCCAAGACTAGATCTTCAACATATGGAATCTATGTGAAGTTTCCAAAAGGCATCGTCTATTAACACACCTGTCAAATAGAATAACTGAGACATACTAAGATCAATATTTCAGAAAACTATGGTTATCTAGCTATCTTTGAGACAGATCTATGTATCAGGCATGTATATGTCTGTCCTTGGTTTTTAAGAGAATGATTTTACTTTGAAGGTATGATTCTGATAATTTTTAGAATTTCTTTCAATCTAAACAGGATAAGTTCAAATTCCAGAACTGATGATATTTTTATGTTTCATTGCTGGTCACTAAAATAAATTTTAAATTCTTTTACTGGATGAAGAATTAAAATATTTTCTTGTGTCCTCTTTACCAATAGCAACTGTTCAAAAATTTGTCAGCTTTTGCAATTTTCTCTCTTAATTTCATAATGAGGATCAAGTTTGCTGGGCCTGCTTTTACAGGATCTGCGGAACTCTTGTACTCTCTGTCAGGAATTTGTCATTCTTTCATGCTTTTGCGGATTGCCAACTTATTGTTCATACTGTTTTTGTTTTCCCCCTGGTTCCAGCAGTTCAATCTTGTATCGAAAATGACAAATTTGACTGTAGTTTCTGCTGCAATATGGTGAATTTGAATCTGAGAATAGCTAGCCATTTTGTAAAACTGTCATAACTTTCTGAAGATTTCAGGTATTACTGAAGATTATCAAAGTTGAGGAGAAACTGTCTAGAGGATGGGGTGGTGAGAATGCATACCATGTAAGTGGGTACCGTTACTTGCTAGTAGATGATGATAGATCCATATCTCGAGCTTCTCCACCTGGAAAAGTGACAACTCTCACGAAAGTAAGCTCCCAAAATTAGATGATTGCTAACTGGTTTAGTCGCCCCGTCCCCACACCACCCCCTTCTCTTTTTTCCCCTTATGTAAACGGATTATATTACTTACATTTGTATTTGCCAACTGATATTCCACCCACTATACTTTCTTTGTACCTTTTAAGCTTAAAGCATCATTGAAAATTAATGTAATTGTAAAGCTGGCTAAAACATACTATAGCAAAAGGTACTCCCTGTGGGTAGAAATATATGTCCTTTTAGAGGGAAGATGGGTGATCAAAATTCAAGTCCTTTTACATATTTCGAGGAGTATATATTACATGTTTTCCAACTTCACCCATCTCTTTATCTCATTTATTTATCTTTCTCTCTGTCACCCCCCCCCCCCCCTCTATTTATTAATTTATCTTTCTCTCTGTTACCCCCCCCCCCCCCTCTCTCTATTTATTAAGGGTATAGAAGGTACTTTATCCAAAAAATTTCCTTGATTTCAAAACTTTATTTCTTGTGCATAAGTCCAAAAGGTCTTACATTTCTAACCGGAGGGAGTATTCTTTTATTTCAAAAGGGTTTTCAGCTAACATTTGTCTGATCAAAGTTGGACATGGATCAACCATTCATTTTATCAACATAATCTATGTGCCCTGGTCTTAATCTCAGTGTGTTAGATTTAAATGACTTTTCTGTGAAGAATATTTGTGAGGCACGAATAAGTTCTTTCTGTCGAAGTGATCGTGACAACTTAATTTGAATTAAGCTGAAGGAGAGTTCTTGATAAACTTGGTGTGGCACCTACTATATCTTGACATTTAGGGAATTGAAAAGGTAACAACTGCCTTTCTCATATAGACAAAGAAAGTCCAAACAGCATGAAAACAGCAAGAATTTGTTTTCAATCCATTAGGTGTCTCACTCTAGGCATTGATCCTATTGTTGCATAATCGGGATAATAACCATTCAGTCACAGACAAGAGCAAGAGTTTCTGCGCGAGATTGCTAAAACTGCAAAATGTTATTATTAAACTGACCTGACAGTCATGTTCTAGCAATAGATTAGAAGAAATTAAAATAATTGAATTGAAAATTTTGTGCCTCTGTTTGTTTGTCTTTGTATTTCAAGCATGCCACAGAAGAACTCCAAATCCTCAATTGCCATGGAACCCCTCCGTTTGATTTTTCTGTGTGGTAGTACTGTGAATATGAAAGTTTAGATAGAATGGAGGAAAGATGAGTGGGAAGCAAATGGAAGCACTGGTACAGAATCATCTGCGGATCTGCCCTTGCTGGGTTTAATCATCAGGCCATGTGCATTATTCTTCTGAGAAGTAAATCCAATAATTAATAAGCAAAAGATGCTGAGGTAAAATTGAACAGATTAGTATGAAAAACTAGAAATGTGTACTAATAATATGGAAAGAATTTGACAATCCCCCAAGTCCTGCTAGTTTCATTTGATTCAAAGGATGCTTCTGCTACTGTTTTTCAGTTTTATATCTTATACTATTGTTCTAACTGCTTTCATGGTTATGGGAATGGTGGCAGGAATCTTTAGTTGCCTTAAGTAGGCTACGGGAAGAGGTCGACTTGGAAAAGAACAGAGCTAAATGGGATGGTGTAGGTCATGAGAAAGATCTGGAAATATGTATCAGAGCAAAAAACAATGCTTGGGTAATTGCTAGGCTTACTAGAGGAAAGGAGCTGTATATGGTCCTTGAGAAAGCCAATGAAACCCTTCTTTATGCCTCTGATGCTGTTGAGAAGTTCAGTGACAGGTAATGCTATCTGCTTATGACCATACAAATATCATGCAGTTTATTGGCGCACGTCTTGTTTGATTCACTCTGCTAACCCTTCTCTTTTCTGGAGGAGAAAGAAAAAAGATGTTTGAAATCATGATTATTTTATGAACAAAATTATTTTCTTGCATAATTTTGCATAATTTTGAAATAGCTTATTTGTAAATATGGAAAGCGGAAACACACTCAGAAGTTATACCCAATTAATTTTTTTGCTGAATCTAGATATGTCAGGGAATTGAAATGTCAATCACTAATACATGTTGCCATGAAAATCACCTTAGTTAAGAACCTCTTCTACCAACTTGAGCTTTTGAGAGCAAGGGTCTCCTCAATGTAAAAAGTCAACAGGATAGATTAGTTCAAACACACATATATGGGTGGTTTGTCAGTTCTCGGGCAAGGAGCCTTTTTATTTGGTATACTCCCTGATTTGGCTTGTCCATAACCGAGGCAAAAAGTTTGGCTTCCATAGAAGGATACCTTCTTGCATGCGTCATAGACCAAAAAACTGACACAAGTAGGTGCTTTTATTTTTTCAGAACTAGATTTAAAGCAATATGTGCGCGTGTGTGTGTGTGTGTCTCCTACTCTTTTTTTAACTTTACTGTATGTTCAACTCTCGCATAAACATTATGCAGAGTCTAATACTGCCAAATCTGGAACAAGGGATTATCAGCAAAATTTGTCAAAACCTTTGAAATTAAAAAAAAAAAAAACTAGAACATATTAGTTAGGTGCTAATATTAGATCATTTTGTATTTTTTCTTTTTTGACAATAATGACATATGAATAGATGCATAGACAAACCTACATAAACAGACATAAAACATACACATGGTTTCCTTCTGTATTTGGTTTGACCAGATTCAAATAATTTGGTTGATGTTCAAATGGTGCTGGTTTTAAATTGGCGGTGATGGTGGGTTGGTATGGAATTTTCAATACATTTGGGATAGCACAAAATATGGTGTCCTACAGGAACTAGGTATGGGGATTAGCGTAAAATATGGTTTCCTCAGAACAAGGCATGGGGATTATTCTAAGTTTCTTGCCTAGAAAGGTAAGGACCAAATATGTTGTTTGTGGCGTGCTATGGTTAAATAGTGGAAGATCTATCCTACAAACCTACAAAAGTACAAACATCTTTTCTTTTCTTTTTTTAAGATGTATCATGAAGTTAAAACTAATCATGTTCGTGAAAAGCCTGTATGGTATATGATTACAAAAGTTGCAACTACTGAAACTGACTTAGTGCTTGCACAATATGGCATTTAGTAGCTCTAGATTTAAATTATTCTAAAACGTCAAGACATAAGTCCTTGTTTGAAGTACTAATATCAATTCTGAAAAGACCAATAAATAATAGTAGAAATTGAGGGAAAATGAAGCACCTGGCTGTCTCAAACATAAATTGATTTCTCCAAAAGCTCATACTTACTATTTAAGGTAGTTTTGTTATTTGTAAATGTAGTAACATCCAGAAAAACATTTCTTAAAATCTGCAGTATATGAATTTTACATGAGAGTTTCTCATACCTTATTTTCTTCATTTGATCTTCTCTCCCACTGTCCCCAATCGGAGATACAAGCTTGTAAAGAAACCTGCTTACAATCATTTTTGTTCTTGCAGGTATTGCAATGGTGCTTTTTGTTTTGACTAGGGCGAATAATTTTTGCTATAGGAAGTAAATGTTGTTTATATGAGCAAGCGATTTTTTTTGTCTAGTTAAAAATTTTGCCACCCTATTGTATTAGGTGCAATTCTTTCATACAGAAGTTATAACATGTAGTGAAATGTAAATATTCTGATAAGAGTTTGTTTTATTCAGAATAAAGAAACCAACCTATTATGCATCTTTGGTTTCATTCAACAAAAGAAGAGAATAATGCGATTTCCTAAATCTCAAAATGCATCTAATGTTTCCTCACTTTGAGTTTACTTATGAGATTCTTACTGCGCCTCATGCAATGAATCATTGCCTTTTGTGTTATGATATTTGTGAAGGAAAATATGTGCAATCAAATTTTAATTAGTCAATTAAATTATCAGCTTGCTACAGAATGCCATTACTCCTGAAAATATTATCCCATTCTTTCGGAATAATTATCTTAGCTTTACCTTATCCAGAGGTCCTTTTTACCAGTTGGGTAATTTCGCATGACACTTTTTCAACATGCCGAAAGGGACTTTTTCATTAAATTGTCGTCTTCTTGCTCAGCAGGCCTCAGGATGAAAACATTTCAAACTCCGACATTAGTTGAGAGTTCTTCCTCATTATGAATTTCTTAGCAAGTTAGGATATTTTCCATCATTGCAAACGAAAAGAGCAATAGAAGCATGCAAAGATCAGGAGTGATGACAAATTGCATTAAAATTTCAGTCGGATTAGATAGAATTTCTATTTAGATAAGATTAAATAGAATTTATATTTAAAATTTTTATTTTTTAAAATTATTTATAAAAAGATACATGAAGTTAAAATAAAGTTTTTTTTTTTAGATGAATAATAGCACTTGACACAGAAGAAGTTACCAAAGTCCAAACCAGACAGAAGTGCCACTTCAAGTGATTTATCAACCAGGTTAGGTCTAGGGCAAGATTTTGAAATCCTGAAGTTAAAAGTGTACGCAGCTCTTCTTCCTCTTTCTTGATCAACTTTCTTTGTAACTTTTTTGGCTTTAATAGTATAGTCAATATGAACAAATGTACAAGAGTTATAAATACGAGGTTTCAAGCTCCACAAAAATCATCATCAGAGGCATTTTTTTTTATTTGCTCTATCTATTTTGAGATCTTTATATATATTCATTAGTAACTCATCAACTCTAAATAGGATGCGACTCATTAAAAGAATGTCCTTCTTTGTAATTTCAATTACCCAAAATTTAGAAGTAGGATTACCAGTGCCTTTTTTTGCTTCACCAACTCAAGGACGGCAAAATCTTTCATTCAATATCCTCCATCCCCTCTTCACCCTTCTTCTTCCCCTGGCCATCGCCTACAATATCATATGTTCAATTGCCTTGCCCAGCTTGAAATTCGTATCGGAGAAGCGAAATTGTTTTTATCAATATGGTTTGGCATGTCAAAGGTTGAAGGGAGTACGAAGTTGGTAGAAATTAGGGTAGAGAAAGGATGAAGAGGACAATGGAGACAAGGAAGGGTGGCAGCAGTAGCCTAGCAGGGGTAAAGAGAGGGTGCAGAGGGGATAGAAGAAGTTGGCGTATTGGTGATAGAAGCTAGGGGTTTGTAACGCCATTTCTATATACAGTTTTTTTTGAACTATATGTAGTGCGAAAAATTTTTATTATTTCGTTTTAATTTTGAAGAGTTTCTAAAATTCTCTAAAGTATTCGGACAAAAAAATTCAAATTTAAGAACAACGACTAAAAATCTTAGCAAAAAAATATTAGTTTATCAAATTACTCATAATTTTATATTGATTTAGACATAAAAAAACTTAAAAATCGGCCTTAAAATAACCGATTTCAAAATTGGCCAAAAATTTTTTGAATTCCACCAACTGAGTGGCGGAATTCGTCAATGAATTCCGCCACCAATTGACGGAATTCTTCCGCGAATTCCACCATCTTTTGGCGGAATTCGCGGTTGAGTTGTACCCTAATTGGGTACAACTCTTAATTGGAGTTGTACCCAATTTTGATACAACTCCAATTAGGAGTTCCGCCAAAAGTGGGTACAATTCCTAATTGGAGTTCCGCCACTTTTGGAATTTGAGGAACTATTTTTTTTAGCATACTAAATAATTGCAGTTGAACTTGTTCTTTTAGATTTTTATTTTGAGAATGAAAAAAATGAACTGATTTGTAAGAATCTATGAGATTCAAAGGGAAAATATATTAATTTTGTTTAAAATCATCGCCAGGTGATTGGAAAAACAAAGAAGTTTTTACAAAGATAAATTAGGGTTTAAAAAAAGTTTTAAAAAAATCCTCAGAAACTAAAATCATCAAACAAAGGTACCAAATTTGTGATTTAACCATTGTAGCTTTCCACAAACTGTTTTTAACAAAAGAAAGTAGTAGCTTTAGTTAAAGGGGGAAAAAAAAAAAAGAAAAAGCTTTGAATTTGTCCTCTGGAAGCCCAATTCTCAGAGCCCCAACCCAGGCTTTCCAGCCCAATCTCTCTAGGGCTCTACAATTTAAACCCTTCATACCCTTTCTATAAATATCTTCCCTAAGCTTCCCGCTCCAGGAGGTGTTCGGTTCCTCGCCATCGTCGTCTTAGGTACTTTTAAACCTACACTGTATCTAGATTTTACGGTTTTCTAACATGGGTCTTAGTTATTTCGAATCTCTGTGCTGAAAGATTGATGCTTGAACTTGTTATAGATTTTGTTAGTCTCTGGTTTTTGTACCTTTTATCTTCTGAAAACAGCTCATGCTGAAGCCTTTTAAAGACTGAAGAGACACTTCAAATTTTGGGGTTTGGGCTTTTATTCTTGGGTATATTTGCTTGATCTGAAAAAAAAATGTTGGGGGGTTTTTCGTATTGTAGTTCTATTTTTCCCTTGGGTAGGGTTTTTTGATTAGATTGCTGATTTCAATTTGTTTCTTGAACTGGGTAGTGAAGGTTTTCGTTTGTACGCCTCTGAGGATGACTAAAAAGAAAACTTTCGTTCTTCTGAGAATGTTCCATGCGGAAGCATTTTGGAGACCTGAACTGAAGAGGCTTAAGTAAAGGTTTTCTTGTCTTCTTGTGTTTTATATGGTTATGATCTAATGTCGAATCCATTACTGGTACGTTTTGCTTGGGATCAGTGAAGGAAGGAGATATATCCTTTCTTACTGTTGTGATTTATATCTATTTGCTGTATCTATGGGGATTGAGAATGTTTCCTTTGTTTAGTAAAAATAATATCCGTCTGTGGTTTATTTAGAAGTTTATTGTTTCAAATTGTTCATTGCGTAGTGGTATTTCAATTTTGGTTGCTCTGTTTTCGGGAAAGCAAAATGTGAGAATTATTTGCGTCTCTTACGATGATTAGAATTAAAACTTTCGTTCTTCTGAGACAATCTATGCGGAAAGTTTTGGAGACCTGACCTGAAGAGTCGCAAATAGTAATCTGTTTTCTCTCTCCATTTTTCACTTTTATATTCTCATATTCTATTAGTTTGAAGCATTTTCGAATGACTTCAGAAGCTTCAAACTATAAAAAACCTTCCTCTTTGATTTTTCACATGCATGCTTGTATTATTCCCTGTTGTACCCCCCATTAAAGGCTCTTTTAACTGGGATAGTTATTGTCCTCGATGATGAAGAAAACAGATGACGAGTCTGATTGAAATCCATTCTATTAATTGTGAGGACAATCGAGGCATTTGTCTGAGAGGAGCTGCTTACCCTTCATTTATTTACAAAAGCGATTCATTTTAAATTTATAACTTCATAGTTATGGTGCATTTGCTGTCTTGATTATCAATCTCAATTATTTGTACGTTAAGAGCCTTCTTATGGTGTTGATTACTGTTTAGTATATAAACTATCTAAATTCGTTCTGAGTTTCTTTTGTTTCTGCTACAGTTTTCTCATGATGAGTGAGAAAAGCTTGACCGGTTTTGATCTTAGTTCCTTGCATAGTATTATATCTTAGTTTCCTGACTTCAAACTTCATGATGATCAGAAAATTGAAAATGCTTTTCCTTCCTAGCGTTTTTATGCTCTTCATATTTTTCCCAATTGACTGATTGGTGGCGTTGGTCATTGGATTTTATCAGGAGCCTTACTGTACTTGTTTGAAGGACTGGTTCATCATTGTAAAAAATGAGGTATGTACAATACTTTCAGTCATCAAGTATCGTTTATTGCAGCTGGAACTGTTTCCAGAGTTGCTCCAGAAACTGAGTATTGTTTTCTTTGTTCTGTTTTTTTTCAGCAAGCCGATGGAGGAAGATGTAAGTTACTTTTTCTTTTTGTAATTATGTTTCTTTACGTCTTGATTGTTTGATAGTGCAAGATTGATTGTTAGCTTGCTGCTGTCTGCTTAGGTTGTCTTATAGAGATAATGTTCGACCGAGATGTTTTACTTGATATTTTTCCTTCCATGCCTTTCTGCAGGTGAAGAATGAGGAAGAGGAGTTCAACACGGGACCTCTCTCCATTCTGATGATGAGTGTCAAGAACAACACGCAGGTGATTCTTCTAGCCCCTTGAATTAGGTTTTTCTTCTGTTAAATGGTTTCTTCATAGCCCTCGTTTCTGGTATTTCATTTGAATGCTGGAATAAGAATCTTGTAGTGGATCTTGCGTTGTATCTTATACATGTCTTAATGTTTAGCTTTGTTATGTTTTCAGGTGCTGATCAACTGTCGGAATAACAGGAAGCTTCTTGGTCGTGTGAGAGCTTTTGATAGGCATTGCAATATGGTTCTTGAAAATGTCAGAGAGATGTGGACCGAGGTTAGTTTAATACTTCATCCATATTTATATATTCTTCTTCCTTCTGCATCTAACCAGCTGACTGACTTTCTTGCAGGTACCAAAGACCGGGAAAGGCAAGAAAAAAGCACTTCCTGTTAACAAGGATAGGTTCATAAGTAAGATGTTTCTCCGTGGGGACTCGGTGATTATTGTCCTTCGTAATCCCAAGTGAGCTATTTTGGAGCAGCTGCATATTGTTCTGTGAGCCTTTTTAGAATGTTGGGGTGTGTATTGAATTAGAGGATTGAAACTGATTGTGTAACTTGGCTCGATGCCTTAACCCATGCCTACTTAATACTAACAGTGTCTATATTTGCTCTTTGGTTGTGCCCTCCTTAGCACTGACTGATATATATCATTTGTAAGTAAGGACTTGAGAGAGGGTATCATATTAACTAAAACGAAATTTTTTGACCATTTACTAATACTGATTTGGATTGAGTTTTGATTTTGCTTTTTTTTTTCCTCTCTCAAAAGGAGATAAAAACTGTATGTTCATTTCGTTTTTATGTTCTCTCTAATTTGAAATTGAATTTATTTTCTAATTTCATTCCATCTTTGTTCTAATCCCTATTCAAATGTGTATGCAAAGCCACTTACTTTGCTTCTTCCGTAACAATATTCTTCCGCGTGCGTCTTGACTCTTCGGTTTATGCATGCCTTGCCTCCGTAGTTCTTCTTTGTTTATGTTAACCATTCTTATGTCTGTATTTCTATTTGTTCCGTCGTTGAATTTCCTTTCTTATCCATTTGGCTTCGTTTCCGTTGAATTGTTGTTCACGTCAGTCAATTGATCCGATTAAGAATGTCACCTTTAAAAAAAAAAGTATATTAAGAATTTCTTACTGACACGAATCTTTTCATTATCCGTGTACAAGTAGTGCATTCATTGTATTCGTTGCACTGACAAATTAGACATCATTCTATTTATGTTTGGTAAGTGGTTTACATTATTTTTTATTTTTTGTTGACTTTGTTGGTCCTTTATCTGGAATTAGTAGGATGTTCTTACTAGTGGTCCTTCCAACCACTTCTACGGTAGTTTCCGGCACAAAAGTGCCAATCAACACTCTTCAACCCATAAGTTATTTGGCAAAGGAGGACAATGTTGCCACCTGATGTGGAATGGAAGAGCAGAAAACTTGAGTTCGGGATGGTGGCGGCTGGAGTTGATTTTTCTGGAAAATGGAAAGAAAAAGAAAAATAAAAGAAAAAATCATAAGATTGTCATTTTTAATAGACAATTGACAAATTTCTTTTCTTAGGAACACACATAAGATTCGTCACTACAAACAGAGCAATGGTAATTTCAAACTACTACATTTATGAATTTCACAGTTATAGAAATATTTCTGAGACAGAATTTGTAACTTGCTATTCTCTTGCCTAGAAGGTGAAGACTGACCTCCGTAGAAAGGACGGTTCATCTATTCTCTTGCCTAGAAGGTGAAGACTGACCTCCGTAGAAAGGACGGTTCATTCGGATTGACATGAAACTCCAACTATATTACGTTCCTAGAGTCTCCAACTGATTTCAGATTAAGAACAAAAAATGTTAAAAAGAATTAATGGAAACCAAATTTTCAAATGTAAATAGAATATGGATTATCCATGAGGTATTGTCTTAGTGGCAAGCGCTATGGCTCCTCAACAATGAAGTTGAGGGTTTAATTCTTTCTCGCTGCAGGGGTTCGTTAATCTCCCATTATAAAAGTATTTTCTATCCTTTATGAAGATATTTTTTACCCGTACAGATATTGTAATTAAGAGGGCGATTAAGCTCGGAGAACCTAAACAAAAATCTCTATCTTAGCCTATCCTTGTAGAACAAGAAACTCTTACTTTGATTCACATAAGGGGAAGAGGAGGGAAAAGTGAAGGGTGATATCTCTCCTGAGATTTATAATTTCCCTCTACTTTTCTTTCAAGTTGAACATTTTTTCCAGCCGAACAATATAAATGAAGTATTTATATCTACATTTACATCTTCTTTCCTTTTCCTTTCACATTACACCCCTACCAAACTGTGCATAGGAACTAATATCATATTCTCCTTAAACATGATCAAGATATTCACCTATAAGCTTAGTACTTTTATTTTAAAGAAATGATAATAAATATAAAATACCACAACAATAGATGCCATTTTATTCACGAAACCAAAAAGGGAACTATAATTTTTTTTTTGTTGCGCCGTTTATTAATCTATTTTTAACTGCTCATTAATTATCGCCAGAACTTTTCAAAATCTTGCAGCTAAACGTGAATTCACGGCATTGCCGATTTCTTGTTATTTATAGAGGTGTTAGAACTTGTCTCTGCATCTCTAAATCCGTCTAAAACAAAGTCAGTTTTCTCTTCAAAATTCTTTCAAGTCTAAACCATGCCTTCACGAAAGGGCCTCCAATTGCAGATTGTCTTAGCGTATTGGGGTTTTGTAACTCTTTCTTTGGTGGTTTGTAATCCTCCTGGTGATCCAGTGAAATGTTCATCAGGAAACCGGAATTGCACCGTCACAAACACCTACGGGACGTTTGCTGATAGAAGCATATGCCGTGCTGCTGGAGTAGCATATTCCACCACAGAACAAGAACTCATCTCTATAGTGGCAAATGCAACCATGCAACGGAGAAAAATGAAAGCAGTAACATCAACTTCACACAGTATCCCCAAGCTTGTGTGCCCGGATGGGGAGAACGGGCTCCTGATCAGCACCAAGTACCTCAATCGCACAGTAGATGTGAACCAGTCAGCTATGACGGTAACAGTTGAGCCAGGGATGACGCTGAGGCAGCTGATCAATGTGAGTGCCAATGCTGGGCTAGCCATACCTTATGTACCATATTGGTGGGGAATCACTGTAGGAGGACTTTTGGGCACCGGTGCTCATGGGAGCACTCTTTGGGGCTTGGGAAGTGCCGTTCATGACTATATTGTTCGTCTTCGGATTGTTACCCCAGCAGGAGCTGATGATGGTTACGCAAAAGTGAGGACCCTGGAAAATGGTGATCCTGAGCTTGATGCAGCTAGGGTTTCTCTTGGAGTTCTTGGAGTTATTTCACAGGTACAGTTTAATGCTCATCATATTTTCATGCATAAGCCATTTTTACTCATCGAGGTGAGAGTAGACTTTCGGTCATGTGCTTTCCTTAGATCCCTAAAAGGCTTGGATGGTTTACCAGACACAAGTGTTGGCAAGTATTAATAATTGGTTAGCACTTATAGAAACATCAAGTACTGTGGACATAAGATTTAATAAAATTGAGGGGGTTAGTGTCCGTTCACATTTATCCATTTTAGACCAACTATATGTAACGAGTTTTGGGTATGCTTCTTTGACACTCACGCAAATATTTAAGGATTCCTATATTTGGATAGTCGATATTTGTTCTTCATTTAGACAGATTTTCCCTTTACATTTTCTTTCTGAAACTCCTAGTCATTCCCATTCTCTAACTAGTGCACCAGATAGGAGCTTTACATGTTTCCTATGCTTTGATCAATAAAGAAATTGAGTTAACCACATGAATAGACGATACAATTTTGTGATATAAGTTAGGGAAGGAATTAAATATGATCTAAAAATAATACTCCCTCCCTCTCATTTCTAACGATCTTTTCATTATATTGGGATGTCCCAGAATATTTAACATTTTTCATAAAATAAAATATTTTAATATATTCTATACTATTAATCAATCACTAATTCAACTATTATTATTTTTATATATATTTAGATTTAACATAAAATACCTGTTTACTCACATATTTCTTATCTTTTATTATATTATATTAATTTTATAATACAATTTAAATTTTTATATAAAATTTTGTGTCTAGTCAAACATTATCAAAAGAAATAGGACAGATGGTGTAAGAAATGGAATATGTAAAAATAAGTATAACATATAAAGATGGAACTATGGTGCGGAATTTTCAATTGTTCATTCAATGCCAAGCATTAGATGCCACTAAAGATTTCCCGTTATACACACAAGTGATGGAAGGTCAAATTATAACAGAAAAAAACTACTAACAAATCAACATTTGCAGGTAACCTTTCAACTTCAACCAATGTTCAAAAGGTCCATAACTTTCCAAGAGAAGAAAGATTCAGACTTGGGAGATCAAGCTTCAATCTTCGGGAGACAGCACGAGTTCGCAGACCTTACTTGGTACCCAAGTCAAAGAAAAGTGCTTTATCGAATCGACGATCGAGTCCCTCTCAACACTTCCGGAAATGGCATCAATGATTTCACAGGATTTCGTTCCACACCTTCTCTTTTTCTTGCAATTGTTAGAGGCGCAGGTTCGTCTCAGGCTCTAAACATGAATTTCTTCTCGGCTGCGAACTGTTCTTTCTTTCTTTGGCTACTAATCCCATATTTGACGTTGTTTTTTTAAGGTTTCGACAATTTATTAATTATCTCTTCTCGTATATTTTTTGATTTGATTTGAAAGACGTTTCTAGTACAATCTACCCCGACTTTCCGAAAACGAAATTATGTAATTATTTATAACAATTGCGTTTAATCTGATAATCTTTTTCTTATATTTTAATAGATAAAAAGTAGCCTTATTTCTGGTATTTTGTCAATGATAGAGGAAGCTCAAGAGGCCTTGGGTGATGCAGCTGGGAAATGCTTAAATGGACGACTGACCACATCCATCTTGTCTTTGGGTGGATACGGTTACTCCAACGATGGTATTTCTTGCAGCTTTATGTTTTTCTTCTCCCCTTTCTCCCCGGTTTTTTTGCTTGCAGATTTAATACATACAGGAAATAGGATATCTCATTTTTGAAAGAAATACAAAAATGGATTTTAATTTCAGACGAAAAACGATTACGAAGAAAAACCTGACACGTATAATCAACCAACTGAAGTGGAAAAAGAACACACAAAACCCACCAGATGTAGTAGCAAAATCCACACGCACAGTGCAGAGAGAGAAAAGAAGAAAACCTTGGAATTAAGCATCATAAAGATTTTCTAATAATAAGCCACACCCTGAAGAAAACTTACCGCAAAGATATGCGCTCTCTCACCCCATCCCACCCAAAAAAGAAAAAAAAAAGAAAAACTCTGATTTATGCATATTGGTAATGATTTTATGCATTGGACTTAGAGGTGTCTTGCAAGTTGGTTTGGATATCGTGTATATATATTCTCTCAGTTTCAAAATATAAGGTTTTTTGGGCTATTTTTTTCTTATCAAAATATTTAACTTTTTACAAATTTCAAGGATTATTTTTTAAAAATTACCATTCATCATAAATATAATTCTTTTATTCCTTATTATATCAGTGTAATTGGTTAACGATATAGTAAAAAAAGTACCTCATATTTTTTACTTCTTTAATCTGTCAAAAACGGTTTGAAATGTGTTATATTTTGAAACGGAAAGAGTATCATACTATATATATGGAAAATGTACAGTGTTTTTTCTTTGACGTCTAGGGTATAAATTAGAGAAGATTTTTAAACGGATTTCCAATTTAATTCCATTTTATTGAGTTTTATTTTAAAAGGTTTTGAAATAATACAAATTAAAATTAAAGAATGTTTACAGTAAAAAATGTTTTTCTAACTGAAAGAATAAAATAAACTTCATTAAACCTCCAAATAAGAAAAGAAATGAACTAGCTGAGTATCAATGATTAATTCAAACTTGAAAATTTGAATTTTCTTTTAGAAGTAAAAATTCAGATGAAGTAAATCAAAATTGATGAATCAAATAAAATTTGATAAATAAAAGGCCAAGATTTCCTAATACAATAACATCTTTTGGATAAAAATTTTGTATGATATTAAGGTAATGGTAGACTATCAGAATTAAAAGATGAGTCAAAACATTTGTCTCAGCCTTACATGATCAGGATGCACATAGATCTGAAATAGAAAGTCATCGCCGCTACAATATATGGACTAGGAGTTGAATATAGTACTGAAGTTTACTTAACCTTGATAGAGTAGAGATAGTAGTTCAATTAGAAAATGTACTTCTCCTATCAGATCGAGTTTGATAATCATCTGGTGCATGACCATGCATTGCTCTTTCGCTTATAGTACGATCTCCTTGAAAGGGTTTAAAAAAAAAAAACTGGAGAAAAAATCAATTCTAACTTCACAAACCTATATGATCTCTGTAGGAAAAGTCTTTAGGGGCTATCCTGTGGTGGGATACAACAATCGCCTTCAAGCATCGGGGACCTGCCTTGATAGCCCAGAAGACTTTCTATTTTCGGCATGTTCATGGGACCATAGAGTTAAAGGTCTGTTCTATTTCCAATCTGGATTCACCATTGCTTTGTCCCAGGTCAAGAATTTCATTCGAGATGTGCAAAAGCTTGTTGCTCTAAACCCCAGGAGCCTGTGTGGCTTAGAACTTTATGATGGTATTCTCATGAGATATGTCACTGAGTCAAAAGCACACTTAGGCAAAGAAGAAGATGGCATCGACTTCGACATCACATACTATAGAAGTAAGGACCCAAACAGTCCTAGACTTTTTGAGGACATTCTTGAAGAGATTGAACAAATAGCTGTGTTCAAATACGGAGGGCTTCCACATTGGGGCAAAAATAGGAACTTGGTTTTTGATGGGGTAATCAAGAAATATAAAAATGCTAATGAGTTTTTGAAGGTCAAACAATTGTATGATCCCCTTGGGCTATTTTCCAGTGAGTGGACTGATCAAATTCTTGGGTTAAAAAATGGGACTACAATATTGAAGGAGGGTTGTGCCTTGGAAGGTTTGTGCATTTGCTCAGAGGATATTCACTGTGCACCACAGAAAGGCTACTTTTGTCGATCAGGAAAAGTTTACACTGATGCAAGAGTTTGTGTTAAATTATAGATCAACAAAGACACAAGATGATATCGCATGAATATTATGTTATTTTATACTATTTAAAAGGTTAGCCAAATGTGTACTATCCAATTTATGATATTGATTTCAATGTATAATTTCTTATGTCGTTAGAAAGGAAAATGTACGAACACATATTTGTTAATATTTTCAATGTCAAAATTTAAATAATAAATAGGATTAATTTCATGATACCCCCTTGAACTTCTTTTCAAAATCAAGTTGCCCCCTTGATCTTTCAATTGAATCAATATCATCCCTAATTGCATAAATAATACCAATTAGGTACAACTGTTCCATTAAACCATTTTACACTGGGTCGAATCATCAAATGACCACAGTTATAATGTCCTATCAAACGTTTCCTTCTCCCCTTCTCTTACATTCTTTTACCTTTTGATGCTTAATTTCCCTTTTCCTGTTTTTCCTACGGCACCCACCTTAGCAACTTTTCTTCATCACAAGTTCCACCACCTTCTCCTTCCTCTTTCTATATATTTTTTGCTACTCGGTTTCTCTCTCCTTTCTTCCCATGGACAACTGTGAACACTAACTCCAAGGTGGCTACCAAGAAACAGAGGAAGGTGCGAAGAGAGAGGAGAAAGACAAGGGCTAGACCATCTACATTAAACTTCAACAGGATTTGACAAATGAATTTCCATATCTTCTTCTTGATCTATTAGTTAATTCATATATAAAAGTCAAATTTTGATTCACATACGGTAGGTGAAGGGGAAAAATCAAATTAACTTCTGTTGAGGGTTTCTAAGGATTGATTTTCCTTCTTGTACTTCACTTGAGTGAAAAAACTTTCTGTGCTTTACATGTTGACATCGATCCTTTGATGGAAAGCTGAAATTTTTCAGTTTTTAATTTGCTATCATGCAATGAAGGCTTTTGATAAATTGCAGACAAAAAAAAGAAAAAAAGAAAAAAAGAAAACCAGAGCAAATATTATACTGTGTAGAGAGAAAAACAAGATATTCAAAAATTTACTGATATGTACTTTAATTCATAGTTAATGGATTTGATTTTTTCAAGAGCAAATATAACAGTGTTAAAGCCATATGCAGTGGTTGCAAGCGCAGCAACGTTATCCTACTCAAATGTCACCAAGAACAGAGAGATAGAGAGGGGGAGAGTGAGAGAGAGAGAAGGGCAGAGGAAAGGAAAGAAATAAAAGGAAAAAGAAAAAAAGTAGTAAGTCGCATCACCGATCGCAATGGCTGTGCCGATTCGGCGGTGCTGCTTTCGTAGGGAATATTAGAAAAGCAAGAGGAAGATGGCTTTGTATTTGGTTGAGGGCAAATTGGTAATTAAGTAACTTGATTCATAATGGATGGGTGGTGAAGATTATACTTAGTTGGTATAATTCATAAAATTTGTGGGGGAATTGATACAATTAGAAGATGGAGGAGGGAGTCTGATTATAAGAAGAAGTTCAAAGGGGTTTAATGGAACTTTTCCTAATAATAATTACTCTCATCACCACAAGTTGTAAGAAATTAGTAACTGAGTTGGTTAGAATATCTTATTTTAAGCGATAAATAGTGGGTTCAATCATATATCTTGTCTTTTAATTTATTCAGAAAAAAAAAAACAATGCAAAGTGTTTTGGAGTAACAAAGTGCACTTATGATGGTAAATACAAATCATTGAACTTTTCCGTTGCTAGAGTTTGGTACATAATAAACAGCCACATGGCAGTTTTTTTTTCCCCTCCTTTTTAAGAAGACACGAATTTATAGAAAAGGAAGGAATCCAAAGGGAGGAAATTAAATACGCAACAATTTATTGTAAATGAGACAGAGCTTGAGATAGATGTTAGGACAGATGATTGCAAACTGAAATCTAAACATTTTAATTTGCTTGACGCGTAATGTCTCAATTCGTTAGAAATTTTCTGTACTAATGAGAAGCTCTCGCGTTTGACTAACTGCAAGAGATAACCAATTAGTTCGTTTTCTTTTTTGTTTTGGGGTTATTTTTTGGAGATACATATGATATTTTAAGTGCACGAAACAATCTAATGTGTCTTTCCTTTGTTGAACAAAATATTTGAATTTTTGTGCCTTCACTTCACTTCACTTGTAGCTTTGTTTAGGAAAATCTCATGCGTCTTTTTCAAGTACTGTACATTGGGAGGAGATGCATGCAGGTTCCGTTTTCCAGAAAAAGATATACACACAGAACGTATATGTAAGATCTTAAATTAATAATTCTTATGGTAAACAATGTAAGTGTTTATAATTAGTTTCGGAAATTCGGTTATCCTTTCATGCTATGAAAAGCTGATCTAAAAGTGAAGGATTTAAAAAATATATTCTATAAGAATTTTAAGGTGATAAGATTTGACAACCAATTAACAAAGATAATATAATTTCTTAATATATTAAACCAAAACCCTCAAGTCCTTGTAGGATTAATATTTAACTATAACTCTATACTACACACGCGCGCGCACGCGCGCACACACACACATATATATATATATATATATATATATATATATATATATATATATATATATATATATATATATATATATATATATATATATATATATTAGTATATATCAAAACTAATAAATTTTCTAATCATGCTTGATTTAATAATGCTAATATTGCCTCCCTTAAACTAAGCTTAGCAACAAATCAAGTCTAATCTCATCACGAGTAAAAATTTCCATTGCGTATTCTTTAGCAGCGAATAATTTATGCAACACTAATTTATGAAAAATTTTTATTTCACTTAAGAATATAGATGAACTCGATACTTAACAAATAATTTTGTTGCTAACTCATATACTCTTCCAAATCTACCCATTCAAAATTAACTTCGAAATAGATTTTCTAAATCTCGATCTTAATATTTAAAAAGAAAGTTTCCACACCAACAAGATACATAAACAACTAAAGCGGGATCTCTGTAGATTCCTCTGCAACTATAATCTTGATAAGGGAATACTGTAACCAATTTTGCAAGGCTTCATCAAAAGAAAAGGCCTTCGCTAGTTGGTCAGTGATGAAGTTCACATGATGATCTAGAGGTGCCGATTCCATGTTGCTCTCAACTGCTGTAATAGAAGCATGAAAAAATGCACCGACAATGTCCTTTGCCACTGGTTCAATTGGGGAGAGTCATCCTTTGCAAGAAAAGACATCCTATCAGCAATAGCAGCTTTAATGGGGGAACTTGATGGATACTTAGAAGAACCGTGGGCAGAATCCTAGGACTTTTTGGCCCGGGAAGCAGGAGTGGATTAGTGATGTCTCTTTGAATGCTTGATGCTCTTAAGCATTGCACTACCAGGAGAAACCAAGTTTTCTTCAATATCAATCAACTCAACAGAAGAACCTTTTAGCTTTGGACAAATATAACTTTCATTCACCTTGTTTGCCATTTGAATATGCAACACCTTGTCAACGTGATTTTCTTATGGCTCCACAACATCATCGAATTCTTCTCTTTTTCAAATAATTTGTTAAATCCAAACTATCACACCAATCCATCCAATAAAAAATTTAAACATTTTGAAAGGTCTTCAATTACCAACACATCATCAATAGTAGGATTTAACAAAGAAATTGGACTATCATAACAAATATGATAATATTTCCACTATTATTTAAATCAATGTTGTCTTCTGACTCAACTGGAGAACTAAAAATAAAATAAAAATTCTCCAAACTAGATTATTCAAATTCATCTTGAATTGTTTCCATCAAATCCTTTTCTTTATCTGGAGAAGTTAAAATATTTTTCTTCTCATCATCAACATCAACTTTTTCAAAACCAAAAACTCTTTCTTTTTCAACTATTTCTTTTCTACCAAAATTTCAAGAAGAAATCTTACCTCCAAAGGAATTTAACAAAATAGTCCACGTTTCCTTTGCTGATCTTGCATATATAAACTTCTCTGTTACATCTAATGGGACACTAGTAAGAAAATGGTGTTGTGCAAGGATATTTTGCTATGCTTTCTTCTTTTCTTCTCCATCAAAGATAAAAACTGGACAAGAAAAGATAGCTTGTTGATATTGTGAAAGGAGAGCTTGTTGAAAACGATCATACTCTTCCATGCTTGCAGGTGGTCTGGCTCTAATACCAATTTGAAGGATTTTAAAAATATATTCGATAAGAATCTTAAGGTGGTAGGGTCTAATAATCAATTAAAAAAGACAATATTATCTTTCAATACATTAATTCAAAACTCTCTCAAGTCTTCATAGGACCGATATCTAAATTATGATTCCATACTATATATATATAATCCTAGACCCAAACTCATACGTATAAAGTTTTACAAATCTAAAAGACTAAACTAAACTAGAAATTCCATTCCAAACAACAATAGGAAACTATTAAATCAAAATTTAATATGATAAAACTAGTACATACCAAAACTAATAAATCTTCTAATCATGTTTGGTATAGTAATGCCAAATAAAAGTATTGAAGAATCAATTTGATATGACAAGGGAAAGATATGCATATTAATTTTGGGATTTCTCAATATTATTTTATCATATTTGGGGAAAAAAGAGGAAGCCATCATGCTTTAATTTAGAGAAAACATTCAAGGATGAGAAAGGGGAATTTTGTGATTTTCTCTGAACATGATGGACAACTATTGTTTTACAATTTCATTTAGTTAAACTGAGCTTATTCCAAACTGAACAAGATCTCCATCTTAATTTTTATAAGAACAATTGATTTCTATTAGAACATTCTTTGGATTCATCGCATGAAAATATGTAAAGAAACAGTCACAAACAAAAATGGAGCTATTTTTTCACAATCCTGCTTGCTATTTTTTTTTTTGTTCCTTCCTCTGTCGATAGTATGACATTACCCTAGTAATTAGTAGCTCCATTGCAAGATTCCAACATTTATTTGGTCAGAACACACATAGCATCCATGAAATGCAAATTCTTTGCAATTTTAGAAGTCGAAGGTTAACACATACCTGAAATGCATTTAAGCTTGATATCTGTCTATCTTGTGAATTTTGGATGAGATCTTAATAGGAAAGGCACCAAAGATTCATTTTGTCACCATGTAAATTGTATCGATCCAGGTGATGAATTCGTCAAACAACAAGAAATATGACACCCCAATCAAGATGTGTATTTATGCGGAGTTTTTGAATTTTCATAATTTGCTGGAAAACAATTTTCTTGTTGGACCAAGACCTAACACATATAGAGAAATATTTTTCTATTTCGTTAATAAAGATTGTATTTTGATGAAAATCTGCTCAATAAAAAATTACTATAAGACATTGTATGTTATGCAAAGAATACATGAGAATGAGAATCAATTAGCTTCTCTGGATATCAAATTCCATGCTTATTGCCTTGTCAAAAGTCAACAATTTTATTGAAGATATCAAAAACCTTGTTGCTTTGGAGCCTAAGGCTTTGTGTGGCATAGTTATTTACAATGGGATTCTAATGAGGTATGTCAAAGCTTCATGTGCTTATTTGGGCAAACAGGAAGATGGAATAGACTTTGACATCACATACTATAGAAGAAAGGATCCAAAGATGCCTAGGCTTTTTACGACTTTCTTGAACATATTGAGCAAATGGATGGAGGGGTTTCCACATTTTGGCCAAAACAAGAATTTGGTTTTTGATGGGGCAATCAAGAAATATAAAAATGCTAATGAATTCTTGAAAGTTAAGGAATTGTATGGTCCATTGGGGCTATTTTCAAGTGAGTGGACAGACCAAATGTTACGATTGAGATCAAAATCTTGAAGAAGGGTTGCGCCCTTGAAGGCTTGTGGATAGTAGTGTCAAATGGGTTATCCCGCTCAGGCCGCGGGCTGCCCTTAAAACAGGACAGAATGGGTTGGTTTATTTTTTCTACGAGCTAAAAAACACCAATCCGTGACCCGTTACAGTAAGTCCGCGGACTTTACAAAACGACGTTGTTTTGTAAAAAAGTAGAAAAACAACGTCGTTTTAGAAAAAATATATTTTTAAATATTTTAAAAAATATCAAAACAATGTCGTTTTGAGAGATTTAAAAAAAAATTAAAAAGAAAAAACGGGCTGGCCCATGGGCTAAACGGACCGGGCTAAAAAAGCTAGCATTTAAACAGGTTTGGGTATACTAAGCCTAAGCTCGCCTATACGGGCCAGTCTGCGGGCTAACCGGCGGGTTTTGGCCCGTATTGACAGCACTACTTGTGGATAGGGCAGTCAATGGATCGAGTCTTACCTGAACCCGGCCCGATAATCTTGGGTCGGGGACAACATTCATACCCATTTACCCTGACCCAGACTCAGACCCGATAGTACATTTTCTAAACGGGTACGGGTATAGTACACAAAGTTCCGAACTCGATAGACCCTATTTAATTTTGAATAATAAATATTTTATATAGTTAAATTTTTTATAACCGTTAAATATGTTTGATCTAACAGTTAATTATCTATAAATTTATATCAAAATACCTTATCGGGTCTATACAGACCAGATCCGAAACCATATAGGGTTGGGTACGGGTCCATCATATTTGGACCCGTCAGGTAATCAAGTCGGATCCGGTACCAATAAATGGTAAATTAGGCCCGGGTCCAAAACAAGGTGTATCAAACTCGTTTGGACCCGTTGACACCCGTACCTGTTGATATGTTCATTGGATTCCCATTGTGACCCGAAGAAGGGCTACTTTTGTCGATCAGGAAAAGTTTACCACGGTGCTAGGATTTGCACTTATATATCTTCATATTAAGCATTTCATAAGAAGAGAGAGGGAGAGAGTGTGACGGGACTTGAACTTGAATTTTTATACTTGAAGGCTTACATAAAATATCTGCATTCTCTCTCTCTCTCTCTTTTATTATAAAGATTGTATTCAAATTCACAAAATAACACCATTTAAGACAGTCTCTGGGAAAAAAAAAAAAAATACATGCCTACGACTAAGATGTATCCTAAAATAAGTCATGTTTTGGCCTTCAGAATCAAAAGTCAAAATAGGGCATATCGCGTATGTAGCACGGACAAGAACTACCTAGTAATGAACAAATTCCAATATTTATTCAAGGAACAGAGATTTTCATGTGAAGTTTATCTTTGAAAATCTTATTTGGTGGAGTTTTACAACAATTTCAAAAATCTTAATAATGATTTTCTCAAAAAAATTCGAGTACAATATTGATAATGGCATATTGATAGTTTATGATCTTTTAATATAGTTGCTGCTATATTATCTAATACACAGTAAATGATACTATATAGAATCATACTATATTATCTAGTACATTGTAAATTACACTAAACATAGTCATATGAGTAGTTCAAGTAAATCAATTTTTCATGATTGGATGATATAATTACATGTGATGTGATGCAATATACTAGATAATTTACTAAGAGACGTTGAGCACACAAGAGCAAACACAAGAAATAAACAAAATTATTAACTCCTGGGCTCAGACTTTAAAATTCCGTGCAAATAAAAATCATCTGGCACTGAAAGGATCAAAACCGAACAAAGATAGGTTAGTCCATTAGAACATGCACCCGGGTAAACCATGCAAAGGAATAAAATTGGGCCTCCGAAGTTAAAAAATTTGGTTCTCACTTTAGTGATGCTGGGCCATGAAGAGTTGGAGTATTGTCGGCCCATAAGGGAGGACAATTAACAGATAACTATAAGCGCAGTCTAAAGAAAGTTCTCCGGATAATAATATTCTTGTCTTCATCTCGTGTTTGTAGGCTTAAAAACATTCCAGCACAGAGAATAATATTCTTCCTCTGAGAAGAGGTCATAAGCTAATACAGTCAAGAGAAGAGGTCATAAGCGAATTTGAAATCAACCCAATCATTTAATCCATACACCACGAAAATACAGTTCAGAAAAGAGATAATTTTTATCTTTAAAATTCTTATATTTGTTAATATTAACAAATCATTTTGTGAGAATACTCTTTATTCAATCAAAATAGTGAAAAAATAAATTTATCAACAAAAATAAAAGAAATATTAAGACAAAATGAAAATTATACGCATATTGTACTTTGTCAAGTTTTAGTAACATAAATTTAGAGAAATGGTAGAGAGGAGAGAAAGAGAGGGGCGGAGAGAGAGAATCAGGTTTGGTAGAGAGAGTTACATTTGATATAAGAGGTTAAATTCAAAATTTTTTTATTTTGAAATATCTTTGAATTTGAGAGGAAAACCAAATTTTTTTTTGTTTTCAAAATACTCTTAAACATCTCTTGTCATTGAATCAAAGAAAGACTGATCGAATGGCTAGAAATAAATCTTGCATGTGCTGAACAAAGGGATGTTCAACACGGTAGGGGAACTGCTCTGGTTGGATGTATCAACAAACTCGGTATCAAAAACCCAGAAAGTGATTTAGAAAGAGAAAATTTTTAGTTGAATTCTTGATAATGGCACAAGAGCAAGAAAAGATGCTGTAGGTTGAACACAAAGAGAAGCATTTCACCTCCGGAGATATCGTTCGAGATATTATCATCTCTGTCTCCGACAGGGTCACCGTCCCTATTGCCCTTGCTGCTGGATTGTCTGGGGCTAATGCTTCTTCTTCCATCATTCTCACTGCTGGTATTGCTGAAGTTGCTGCCGGTGTTATTTCCATGGGGATCGGCGGGTCAGTTTTTGTCTTACCCCTGTGACTTGGCTTAATTTGCCAACCTTTATTTTTTTAGTTCACCGCAAATTGATATGGCGTAGAAACAGTCAAAATGAACAATCTCCACGCATGAACTGATGATAAATATGGTTCCCCAACCCCCAAAATTTCTGCTTCCTTTGGGTTCAATTTATTGAAAACTTCAGGAAAGTTTTAAATACCCATAGGTTGATCTGCTTGGCCAAGAAAATAACTTTATAGTTAATAAACTTGATGCTTGCGGTATTTAAGTTGCAGAATCACGTTGCAGAGTTCACCTCGTTAAGCAAAGAAACTGTAACTTGGTTGAAGACCTGTATGATAACAAGTTCCTACTTGGCAAATTCACTCGAGGCATGCCGTTTCTTGTCCATTTTCCATTTTGACCTTCTAGAAAAATTTTACCACTTGGGGCTTCTGTTGTAACACAATTTTTTTTTTTTTTTTGGGAGGGGAGAGGAGGGCCTGGGGGGCGCTGGGGTGAACTAGTGAGTGATAAAAAATTTTATATGATATTAAGATAATGGAGGAATTAAAGAAGGAACCAGAACATTGGCCTCAATCTTACATGATCAGGGAGGTACGTGGACCTGAAATAGAAAGTCATCGCCTTCTATACTTTTGAGCCTCCATAATACCTGGACTATGAATTGAATATACTCATCTGCTCAAAATACTATTTAAAATATAAGGTTATTTTAATATTTTTTTATTCTAAAAATATTAGAAGGGGCATATACACTTAACAAAATGACTTTTTCGGACTAGAACTCATAGGGAAGAAAATAGATTTTTGGAGAAATCAAATAAGTAATATTTATTGACAAGAAATACGATGTTCTACTTCTGACAGCAACATGCTTGGTCCTGCTAATAAGGTCAAATCAATATACTTTAAAAAGAAATATCTGAATATCAATCTCATCAATATTATTGATCTTATATTAAATCACATCAATCAAATTAATTTTTTAAAAAATACGAGACATTTAAGTTATACAAACTTTTTGTCAATTTTAAAAATTATTGTTTTAAAGTTATCCTCATTCTAAATATAATTCTCTTACTTTTAATTATATTAGTAAAATTAATTAATGATATAATAAGAAAAATATTTCTTACTTTCTCCTTCCTTAATTTAAGCAAAAATAACAAAAAGACTATATATTTTGAAACGAAGAGAGTAGTATTAAAGTTTAGTTAACCTCGAGGTAGTAAAGATTCAATTAGAAAATGTACTCCTCTCTTCAAATCGGGTTTGATAGCCCCAGAAGACTTGCTATTTTCAGCATGTCATGGGACCATAGAGTTAAAGGCGTGTTCTATTTCCAATCTGCATTCAGCATTGCTTTGTCCCAGGTCAAGAATTTCATTTGGGATATGCAAAAACTTGTTGCTCTAAGCCCCAAAAGCCTGGTGGCTTAGAACTTAATTTATGATGGTATTCTCATTAGATGAGTCACTGCTTCAGAAGCATCCTTAGGCAAAGAAGAAGATGGCGTCGACATCGACATCACATACTACAGAAGTAAGGACCCAAACAGTCCTAGACTTTTTTGAGGACATTCTTGAGGAGATTGACCAAATGGCTGTGTTCAAATATGGAGGGCTTACACATTGAGGCAAAAATAGAAACTTGATTTTTGATGGAGCAATCGAGAAATATAAAAATGCTATTGAATTTTTTAAGGTCAAACAATTGTATGATTCCCTGGGGCTATGGGCTGATCAAATTGTTGGTTTGAAAAATGGGACCACAATATTGAAGGAGGGTTGTGCCTTGGAAGGTTGTGCGCTTGCTCACAGGATATTCACTGTGCACCGCAAAAGGCTATTTTGTCGACCAGAAAAAGTTTACACTGATGTAAGAGTTTATACTAAATTGTTGGTTAACAAATGCACAAAGGAAATCGCATAGCGAAATTGAATGATCCTATATTATTTATTTATAGTATAATTTATATCATTGAAAAGGTTGGCAGAATGTGGACTAGCTGATTTTTTGATATTTATTTCAATATATAATTTCTTATGTTGTTAGAAAGGAAAATGTACTACCGTATATTAGTTAAGATTTGAATGTCAAAATCTAAATAACAAATAATTATTCCTATGAATACAAATTCTGACAAGTTAGTAGGTCAATTTGTTAGAAACACCTCTTACCAGGCAATAAATCCTGAGTTTGATTACATGTCTCATCACTCAATTTACCCCAAAAAAAAAAAAAAAAAACCAATGCAAGTTTTTCTTAGAGTAACAAAGTACATTGATGATGGAAAATACCATTGCTAGAGTTTGGTACATATTTAACGGCCACATGGCAGTTTTTTTTTGCCCTATGTTTTTCAAAAGACATGACCTTATAGAAATGGAAGGAGCACAACGGGAGGAAACTAAATATGCGACAATTTATTGTAAATGGGATAAAGCTTGAGATAGAGGGTAGGACAGATGATTGCAAACCGAAATCCAAAGGTTTTAATTTGCTTGACAAGTAATATCTCAATTGGTTAGAAATTTTGCTTACTAATAAATTAGTTGCTTTCACGCTTGACTAAACGCAATAGATAATGAATCATGAAAAGGGTAACATGGATAAATTCTCTTCAAGATTAAAATACAAATGTTGTCCTACAATACAAAGATTTTAGAATGACTTTAGTGATTGAGGACAGTTTAATCATCTCAAGATCGGATCTCAACGGTAGGTTTCCCATGTTACTAAAGAAATCCTCAGTAATTTATTAATGTAATAGTAGTTTACCAAGTCAACGATCATTAGCGATTTGCATCCACCTTCTAATCATGATGTTGAAGTCAAAGTTGTCGAGAAACTAGGCAATGCAAATCAATCTAAGACAATGCAATATTTGGGAAGATGGTGACTTTGATTGAATCCGAGCAATCGACGGGGTGGCATATCTCCAAGGAACGTCGAACGTGTTGTTGAATCACACCTCCACTTCCTTGTTTATCTCTAGTGGTAGTAGAAAAACGTGTATTGATTTTTTTTCCCCCAGACTCCCAAAGTTATTTCAAAAGCTTTGAGGTCCTTTTGGCCGATCAAACCATGACTTTTTTTAGGTTTTTGGGATTTTTTTGCTGATCTTTAAAAGTTCAGTCCTCGTCCGCCCATGGATATAGACAGCCATTAGGTCCGTTGAACTTCTCCACTATGGGGCCTATTTTCAACTATTTATTTGTTTTTAATTTTAGCTTAAGTAAGATGAAAAATTTTATTCTTGAAAGGATATCCAAGATGTGTTTCAAAACAGTTTTTGCTTACTAAAATTCTTAAAAATAAAACTGTTAATTTAATTTTAGAAACAAATTTTTTTCATGAACACTTTTCTTTCAACTATTTAAAGATTGTTTCAACAATTAAGAACCAGCCTTATGTTACAGATTAGGGCAGCGCACTTGCTGCACTTCAATGATCAAAGATAGATAAAATAAGAAAAAAATACAAGAGCAAATTTGAGAAAAATGTATATTCTACAATTTAGAATATAAACTAATACACAAATGAAGTTAATGTCACTTATATATTTTGAATTATAGAATAATTTACCTTCTATCAATTCATCATATTTCTTTTGTGACAGTTAGTGAAATTTGAGGGACATTTGGGGGGAGGCGGAACGGAAGATAATATTTCTAAGGTGTCTTCCAAAAAAATTTAGTTTTCTATAGGGAAAAAGAAAAGACAATTTCTAAAATCACAGGCCACCAGATCTCCGCCACCCTGTTGAAGCTGTTAAATGGACGCTAATTATAGGTATAAAGCACAAAATATTTTACGTAGTCAACTTCAAAACCTAAAAGATATTATTTGATAGATCCAAGAAAAGACAAAGAGGAGTTTACATTTGTTTACATTCCTATCATTGTCCGATCTGTTATTTCAATATTCTTTCCTGTTTTTGGTACATATTTTTTCGATTAAATGTCTATTAACAGCATAGGTTTTTTTATGGTACAATTTATTATTGTCTTCCTTTGTTCATTTAGTACATACTTTTTCAGTTTATATATCTTTTAACTAGAACTATTTTTCTGTGATGACCATTGTCTTTCAGTTGGTTAGAAACATCCTCTCCCAAATCATAGGTAATGAGTTCGAATCATATTCTATCCTCCTAACGTACCCTCAAAAAAAAAAAAAAAAAAAAAGAGAGAAAGAAAGAAACTCTATTTCTGCAACAGTTTGACAGCTTCAAACCCTAGTTAATAGTTGTCATTTGATTTAGAGTTCTCGGACTCATAAATAAATCAACAAAGAAATATCGAGATCTACAAAACAAATATTCATTTGTTTATATTATAATTGTTTATAGCACGTTCGGATCTTACTGTGACGCATTACTTATGAACAAGTTTTTCAAATCCTGCAGGCTGGAGCTGAAGCTTAATTCACGCCGTCATTGCTGAAGTTCTTGCCATATATATATATAGGTGTTTTTAACTGCATTTTTGCATCTGGAAATCTCTCTTAAACAAAGTCAGTTTTCTCTTCAACATATTTCCAAGCCTAAAGCATGCCTTCAAAAAAGTGCATTCAAGGGCAGATTGTTTTAGCGTATTTTGCTTTCATAACAATTTCTTTGGTGGGATGTACTCCACCCGAAGATCCAGTGAAATGTTCATCAGGAAACCGGAATTGCACCGTCACAAACACCTACGGGACGTTTGCTGATAGAAGCATTTGCCGTTCTGCTGAAGTAGTATATCCCACCACAGAACAAGAACTCATCTCTATAGTGGCAAATGCAACCGTGCAACGGAGAAAAATGAAAGCAGTAACATCCACTTCACACAGTATCCCCAAGCTCGTGTGCCCGGATGGCGAGAACGGGCTCCTTATCAGCACAAAATACCTCAATCACTCAGTAGATGTGAATCAGTCATCTATGACAGTCACAGTTGAACCAGGGATGACCCTGAGGCGGCTGATCAATGTGAGTGCCAATGCTGGGCTAGCCATACCTTATGTACCATATTGGTGGGGAATCACTGTAGGAGGACTTTTGGGCACCGGTGCTCATGGGAGCACTCTTTGGGGCTTGGGAAGTGCAGTTCATGACCATATTGTTCGTCTTCGGATTGTTACACCAGCAGGTGCTGATGAAGGTTATGCAAAAGTGAGGACTCTGGAAAATGATGATCCTGAGCTTGATGCAGCTAGGGTTTCTCTTGGAGTTCTTGGAGTTATTTCACAGGTACTATTTTGTGATATAAATTAGAGAACGAATTAAATAAGATCTAAAAATAATAAGAAATGGAACGTGATAAAATAAGTATAACATATAAAGATGGAACTATAGTGCGGAATTTTCAATTGTTCATTCAATGCCAAGCATTAGATACCACTAAAGATTTCCCGTTATACACACAAGTGATGGAAGGTCAAATTATAACAAAAACAACTAGTAACAAATCAACATTTGCAGGTAACCTTTCAACTTCAACCAATGTTCAAAAGGTCCATAACTTTCCAAGAGAAGAATGATTCAGACTTGGTAGATCAAGCTTCAATCTTCGGGAGACAACACGAGTTCGCAGACCTTACTTGGTACCCAAGTCAAAGAAAAGTGCTTTATCGAATCGACGATCGAGTCCCTCTCAACACTTCCGGAAATGGCATCAATGATTTCATTGGATTTCGTTCCACACCTTCTCTTTTTCTTGCAATCGCTAGAGGCGCAGGTTCGTCTCAGATTCTAAACATGAATTTCTTTAGAGCTGCAAACTGTGCTTTCTTTCTTTGGCTAATAAGCCAAATATTTGACATTTTTTATTTTTAGGTTTCGTCAATTTATTAATTACCTCTTTTTTACATACCTTGATTTGATTTGAAACACGTTTCTAGTACAATCTACCTTGACTTTCAAAAAACGAAATTAAGTAATTATTTATTTCAAATTGCATTTAATCTGCTTATCTTTCTTTTATATTTTAATAGATAAAAAGTAGCCTTATTTCTGGTATTTTGTCAACGATAGAGGAAGCTCAGGAGGCCTTAGGTGATGCAGATGGGAAATGCTTAAATGGACGACTGACCACATCCATATTGTCTTTCGGTGGATACGGTTATTCCAACGATGGTATTTCTTGCAGCTTTATCCTTTTCTCCCAAGTTTTTTTGCTTGCAGATTTAATATATATATATATATAGGAAATGGGATATCTCATTTTTTAAAGAAATACAAAATTGGATTTTAATTTTAGATGAAAAAGGAGTCCCAAAAAAAACCTGACACGTATACTCAACCAACTAAAGAGGAAAAAGAACACACAAAACCCACTAGATCAAGTACCAAAATCCACACGCACAGTACTAAGAGAGAAAAGAAGAAAACCTTGGAATTAAGCATCACAAAGATTTTCTGATAAGGGGTAGAAGGTTTTTTATTTGAAACAGAGAAAAAATGTCTAGTGGTTTTTTCTCTGATGTCCAGGGTATAAATTAGATAAGATCTTTAAATGGATTTCCATTTTAATTCCATTTTATTGAGTTTTATTCAAAAATGTTTTGAAATAATACGAAATAAAAAATAATGAATGGTTACAGTAAAAATTGTTTTTTCAAACCTGAAATTTTTATTTTTCTTTTGAAAATTAAAGATTCAGATGAAGCAAATCAAAATTGATAAATAGAAGTCCAACATTTCCTGATAAAAGAACAATTCCGATAAAAAATTTTGTATGAAATTAAGGTAAAGGTAGACTACCAGAATTAAACGAGGAGCTAAAACATAATCAGGATGTACATGTATCTGAAATGGAAAGTTATCGCTGCCACAATATATGGACTAAGGATTGAATGTAATACTGAAGTTTACTTGACCTTGATAGAGTAAAGATATAGTTCAATAAGAGTTTGATAATTACCTAGTGCGTGACCATGCATTGCTCTTTCGCTTATAATATGATACATTTCTTAAAGAAAAGAAATTTCCCCCTAGAAAGGTAAAAAAAAAAAAAAAATCTAGAGAAAAGATCAATTCTAAATTCACAAGACTATGATCTCTATAGGTAAAATCTTCAGGGGTTATCCTGTGGTGGGATACAACAATCTCCTTCAAGCATCGGGGACCTGCCTTGATAGCCCAAAAGATTTGCTATTTTCAGCATGTTCATGGGACCATAGAGTTAAAGGTCTGTTCTATTTCCAATCTGGATTCAGCATTGCTTTGTCCCAGGTCAAGAATTTCATTCAAGATGTGCAAAAGCTTGTTGCTCTAAGCCCCAAGAGCCTGTGTGGCTTAGAACTTTATGATGGTATTCTCATGAGATATGTCACTGCTTCAAAAGCATACTTAGGCAAAGAAGAACATGGCATCGACTTCGACATCACATACTATAGAAGTAAGGACCCAAAGAGTCCTAGACTTTTTGAGGACATTCTTGAAGAGATTGAACAAATGGCTGTGTTCAAATATGGAGGGCTACCACACTGGGGCAAAAATAGAAACTTGGTTTTTGATGGGGTAATCAAGAAATATAAAAATGCTAATGAATTTTTGAAGGTCAGACAATTGTTTGATCCCCTGGGGCTATTTTCTAGTGATTGGACTGATCAAATTCTTGGATTAAAAAACGGTACTACAATATTGAAGGAGGGCTGTGCCTTGGAGGGTTTGTGCATTTGCTCAGAGCATATTCATTGTGCACCGCAGAAAGGCTACTGTTGTCTACCGGGAAAAGTTTACAGTGATGCAAGAGTTTGTACTAAATCGTTGATCAACGAATGCACAAATATGAAATCGCATGGCGAAATTGAATAATCTTATATTATTTGTTTGCAGCGTAATTTATACCATTGAAAAGGTGGGTAAAATGTGGATTAGTCGATTTTATGATATTGATTTCAATGTATAATTTCTTATGTTGTTAAAAAGGAAAATGTACTAACATATATTAGTTAACATTTGCAATGTCAAATTCTAAATAACCAATAATTATTCCTATGAACAAAAATTGTGACAAGTTATAGGTCAGTTTGTTAAACAGCCACATGTCATTTTCCCCCCTTTTTTCAAAAGACATGACCTTATAGAAATGGAAGGAACCAAAGAGAGACAATTAAATACGCGACAATTTATTGTAAATAAGGTAGAGCTCGAAATAGAGGGTAGGGAATAGGGATGATTGCAAACCAAAATCCAAAGGTTTTAATTTGCATGACAAATAGTATCTTAGAAATTTTGCTTACTAATTAATTATTGGCTCTTGCGTTTGACTAACCGCAAGAGATAATCAATATGTACATGATTCCCACTATACAAGAATTTTTGTAATGACTTCAATGATTGCGAATCATTGAATCACATTATCATTAAACCCATATCTTGAATCACGAAAAGGATAACATGGCAAATTCCCTTCAAGATTTTAGAATGACTTTACTGATTGAGGATAATTTCATCAACATTCATATATCTTGAAGCAAAATTCGTATATCTTGAATTTTGAAAGAGGCAAAATGTCTTCACGATTAAAATACTAATTCTCAATATTTGGCGCGAAGTCACATGATTTTTCTAATATCTTCTGCAAAATTAATATACAATAGATTACTTGACAACAATAATAAATTTTCTAAAATCTTTTTTGGGGAGGGTGGACGGAAGATAATATTTCTAAAGTTTCTTTCAAAAAAAAAATTAGTTTTCTAAAGGGAAAAAAAGGACTAAAATCTCAGGCCACCCCCGCCCCCAGATCCGCCACACTCTGTTGAAGCTATTAAATGGATGCTAATTATAGGCATAAAGCACAAAATATTTTACATAGTCAACTTCAAACCCTAAAAGATATTATTTGATAGATGCAAGAAAAGACAAAGAGGAGTTTACATTTGTTTACTGATATTCTATATTTGCGCTTCATATAATTATCATTTTGAGCTTGATTTTATGTTAAATTTTGGTGTTTTAATCACCATTTATACTCCCTTTATCTCTTATTTACTTTAGGTGATATTATTGAAGATTTGGAATTAAATGAAGCAAATAAGAGAAATTTACACAATGAAGAACAATAGAGAAATGCAGAGGAAAAATAGACTGGTAGAAATATTGCAAGTTAGATTTTGACCTCTATGAAGATTTCAAATGCAAAAGTGGTATTCTTAACAATTATAGAGGACATTCTGAAGTTTTCAGAATGGTAAAATTTGTGTCAATCGGAGTTCATTTGCCTACCCTACTTATGCTGCAAAGTCACCTATTCTGCATTGGGTTCCTTTTTTGACACATTTTGGTATAATACTCATATCTTGCGTTCTAGATGCCCAATTTTCAAATCTCTGTGGAAAGCTAAGATCCTGATCTACAACTTTCATGAAGACATCAAGACCTAGATCAGCCGATTTGGTGGTCTGAATTCACTTAGAAGTCAAAACAGTGTCACAGTCGGACAGCAGAAACTTGCACCAAAACTGGGGGCAAGCGGTGCCGTTTGGTGTGATATAAGCGGCTCCGTTTGTGTCGATCTGAAGCTGCTTTTAAGCTGCATTTCTCTCTCTTTTGGGGCAGAAACAAGACAGCCGACTGCAGTGGACAGAAAACAGCAAAAACACCAAGAAAACACACCAAATTCTTCTTCCAATCCATCAATCTTGCAAGAGAAATCAAGAGAGAAGATTGAATCCTTGAAAAAAGAGAACATACACCTTGAAGATCCATGGAAAAAGCTGCAACTTTCTCAACAAAATCGTGAAGAACTTCAACCTTGAAGAAGAGAGGAGATTTCAACCATGAAAATGAGCAATTCTTCCTCTTTCTTTGTTGTTTTATGTTCTTTGATTTGTAATATGTTGATGAACTAAAATTTTGAATACTTGGATGGGTATGAACCCTAGATTTTGCCGATGTGAATGAATTGTTTCCTTGGTTGATTTAATTCGAATTTCTTGTGGATTGTTTGTGGGTTTGAATGGTTGAATTGATTGAGTGGATTATTGATGCATAATCTGGAATTTTTGTTCACTTGGAATTGAGAAAGGAAGGGTGATATATAATTGATTCATAATCTGGAAATTTTCACTTGAAATTGAGAAAGGAAGGGTGAAATAGACCATACACAAACAATGGGGATGATTTAGGTGACTAGAGATAGAAACCTAAACATATTCTTGATAATTAGAGAAATCTAATTGGAAATTCAATATTCTTAATGCATTCTTGGGTTGAATTGGTTAGAAAGAGATTTCAATTAATTAATCTAAGAGTAGAGAACTTTCATCTAGAGATAGAGTAAGTTATATCATTGGAATTTCATCAAACATAAGAAGTGAAATTTATCAACCAAGGGACATTTCTATCACATAGGTAATTCTAGGGGGATTAACCATCCAAGTATTGTTTTTCTCTATTGAATTCTCTCTTACAAGCAAGATTTAAGTTGGTTTAACTAGTTAAGTTAGATTCTTTTTTCTAGTAGTTATTCAAAACATTTTCACAAACAAAACTTGTTAGGCTAAATAATAGAGTATAAAGTGAGTAATGGTATTTAACCACCCCCATGGATACGACATTTGAATTTACTTGCCATTGTACTACTCATAACGATAGGTGCACTTGCCTAGTGTTTGTGTGCAACTTGTTAGAGATTGTAATAAAATTGAGTATAAAGGCATAGAAATAAAACACAACAAGTTTTTGGCGCCGTTGCCGGGGAACTTTGGTTAATATTAGGAAAGCTTGAAATCTATTGATTTAGTCATTTTACTTATTTGTTGTTATAATATCTATTGCTAGTGTTAATATTTGTTGTCTTGTTTGTAATTTTGTAAGTCATTAGTGAATTGGAGTTCTTAGCTTATGTTTTTCTATTTTTGTTCTGTTTTAAGTAAGTATTCTTTGAGCTAAACTTTTACTTTATTTGTTGTGAAGGTGTGAGTTCTCTTGGTTTAGGACCTCAAGTAATTCGGGAGAATTGAATCAACTTAATTCCGAAGTTGAGCAGATTTTTTATTGGGATCCAAGGGGTATAAACCTAGAGGTGATACTTGAAGGAATTGAAGTTGAAGGTGAGAATCCTCAAATTGAGAACAATATGGCACATGACGGAAATGCAAGGCCAAGGACAATGGGAGACTATGCGCGACCTTCGTTGTTAGGAGCGGAGTCAAGTATTGCCCGACCAAGAGTTGAAGCCAACAATTTTGAGATCAAACCGAATATCATCCAAATGGTTCAACAATTGGTGCAATTTGATGGTTTACCGGATGAAGACCCGAATTCTCATATTGCCAACTTTTTGGAGATATGTGATACTTTCAAGATAAATGGGGCTTCCGAAGATGCCATCCGCCTTTGTCTATTTCCATTTTCATTGAGGGATCGAGCCAAGTCATGGTTGAAATCACTTCCACCGGGTTCCATCACTACATGGAACAATCTTGCCGAGAAGTTCCTTGCTAGATATTTCCCTCCGGCAAGGACTGCAAAGCTAAGAAATGATATCTTCTCTTTCCAACAAATGGAGAGTGAGAGCTTATACGATTCTTGGGAGAGATGGAAGGAGCTATTGAGGAAATGTCCACATCATGGTCTAGATTTGGGGCTTCAAATGCAAACATTCCATAGTGGATTAAATTTTCCTTCCAAGCAACTCATTGATGCTTCTTCGGGAGGTACCACTAGTTTGAAGACACCGGAGAGTTACAAGACCTCATTGAAAACATTGCCATGAACAACTACCAATGGGGGAATCCTAGACCGAAAGCCAAGCCTAGTGGAATACACAATGTAGACATGATGACGGCTTTGGAGGCAAAATTCGATACCTTAAATAAGAAGATTGAGAGCTTGAGTTTGTCGCCTCAAACCTCCCAAGTGATGATGGCTTGTAATTTTTGTGGAGGTGGTAATCCAAACCATGAGTGTCAAACCACGGGAACTTCTAATACATCATCAACGGAGCATGTGGATTTTCTTGGAGGAGGAAGGCAACCCAACAATCCTTATAGTAATACTTATAATCCGGGGCGGCGGAATCATCCAAATTTCTCATGGAGCAACCAAGGGCAACAAAGACCGTTTCATCCTCCCGGATTCCAAGTTTCATCAAATCCTCGCGCCCAACAATCTCTTCCTTATCAACATCAACCACCTCCACCCCTTCAACAACCGGTGAAGCCTAGCCTTGAAGAATTAATGACAAAGTTCATTGAGACTACCGAAACCCGATTCCAACATCAAGAAGCATCCCCGAGGAACCAACAACTTCCATTCACAACTTGGAAAATCAAGTAGGCCAACTAGCAAAGCTTTTTTCTGAAAGGCAAGATGGAACTCTCCCATGCAACACCGAACCGAATCCAAGGGAACATGCTAAAGCTATTACCTTGAGAAGTGGAAAAGAATTGGAGATTCCGAAGCAAAAGACGCAAGAAAAGGAAGAAGGGAATAAAGATGAGACAGTGTATGTTGAGGATGAAGGAAGGATTGAGAAGAAAGAAACACAAGAATAAGGAAACTCAAGAATATAGGCCAAAAATTCCATATCCTGCCAGACTTCAACAAGAGAAAAAGGATGAACAATTTGGTAAGTTTCTTGAACTTTTTAAGCAATTGCATATCAACTTACCATTTGTTGAAGCTCTTTCGCAGATGCCAAGATATGCTAAATTCCTAAAGGAGATCCTTTCCAAGAAAAGAACGCTGGAGGAGTTCTCAATGGTGACATTGAATGAGGAGTGTTCAGCCATTCTTCAAAACAAGGACAAGCTACCGCAAAAGCTAAAGGATCCAGGGAGTTTTACTATCCCTTGTACTATTGGTAGTTTGTCAATTGGAAGGGCATTAGCAGATTTGGGTGCTAGCATTAATTTGTTGCCATATGAGATGTTTAAAAAGTTGGGATTGGATGAACCTAAACCAACTAGAATGAGTATTCAATTGGCCGATAGATCGGTGAAGTATCCTAGGGGAATTATTGAGGATGTACTTGTGAAAGTTGATAAATTCATTTTCCCTGTTGATTTTGTGATACTTGATATGAGTGAGGATGTGGAGGTGCCTTTGATTTTAGGAAGACCTTTTCTAGCTACCGATAATGCCAATATAGATGTATGTGAAGGGAAGTTAACCCTTTTCTAAAATTGCTAAACCTCTTACAAATTTGCTTGAAAAAGATGCACCCATTACTTTTGATGATACATGCTTAATTGCTTTCACTATGTTGAAGCAAAAATTGATTGACTCCCCCATATTGGTTGCCCCCGATTGGTCCAATCCCTTTGAACTAATGTGTGATGCAAGTGAGTTTGCAGTAAGGGCAGCGCTTGGACAAAGGAAAGAAAGGCATTTTCAACCAATATACTATGCAAGCAAGACCTTGACGGAAGCACAAGAAAACTACACCACAACCGAGAATGAGCTTCTTGCCATAGTTTTTGCTTTTGATAAATTCCGCTCCTATCTTGTTTTGTCTAAAGTCATTGTTTATACTGATCATTCAGCACTCAAATATCTTTTCAACAAAAATGATGCAAAGCCTAGACTAATTTGGTGGGTACTTTTATTGCAGGAATTTGATTTGGAGATAAGAGATAAGAAGGGAGCGGAGAATCTTGCCGCTGATCATCTATCAAGGTTGGAGAATCCACATTTGGAGCAATTGAACGAGGAAGACATCAATGACACATTCCCTGATGAGAGGTTATACTTGGTTATGGGTAATGATGATCACACCCCTTGGTTTGCAGATTATGCTAATTATATTGTGGGTCGGATATTACCAAAGAATTTAACCCCTCAACAAAAGAAGAAATTCTTTTCAGAATTAAAGTACTATCTTTGGGAAGATCCGTTTTTGTTCCAAATTTGTGCAAATCAAATCATAAGGAGATGTGTAGCCTACCCTGAGAACATGAGCATATTAGAGCATTCCCACAAAGGTTCGGCTGGGGGTCATTATCACGCCAATGGGACAGCAAGAAAGGTACTTGAGTCGGGATTTTATTGGCCGACTTTGTTTAGAGATGCCCAAAGGTATGTAGAACAATGTGACAATTGCCAACGGACAGGTAATATCTCAAAAAGGCATGAAATGCCCCTCTCTACATTTCAAGTATGTGAGGTCTTTGATTGTTGGAGAATTGATTTCATGGGTCCTTTTCCAAACTCTTTTGGCAATGCATACATCTTGGTTGCAGTTGATTATGTCTCTAGATGGGTGAAAGCCCAAGCTTTGCCAACAAATGATGCTAGAGTGGTTGTTAAATTTTTAAAAAAATTGTTTACTCGCTTTGGCATTCCTAGAGCCATAATTAGTGATTGGGGAACTCATTTTTGTAACCAACAACTTGAAAAGGTCTTGCTTCGATTGGGTGTTACACACAAGATGGCAACCTCTTATCACCCTCAAACTAGTGGCCAAGTGGAAGTGGTCAATAGAGAAATCAAAAGAATTTTGGAAAAGATAGTTGAACATACTAGGAAGGATTGGAGTGTTAAGCTTGATGATGCTTTGTGGGCATATAGGACTGCATACAAGACCCCCATCGGGTTTACTCCATATAGACTAGTCTATGGGAAGACTTGTCATTTACCGGTCGAGGTTGAGCATAAGGCATTTTGGGCAATTAAATTGATTAAGTTTGATCATGATCTTGCAGGGAAAACCAGACTACTCCAAATTAATGAACTTGATGAGTGGAGGAAAGATGCCTATGAGAACTCACGAATCTACAAGGAAAAAGTGAAGCAATGGCATGACAAACATATATTGTCGAATCGGGAATTTAAGGAGGGAGATCAAGTGCTATTATTTAATTCTCGGTTGAAGCTTTTTCCTGGAAAGCTCAAGTCACGATGGTCCGGACCATTCGTAGTCCACAAAGTTTACCCTTATGGGGTAGTAGAAGTTGCACATCCGGATAAGGGAGTTTTCAAGGTTAACGGCCATCGTCTCAAACACTATAACGGAGGAGATCCCAGAGAACTTGAAAAAGTCTATTTAATCCTCCAAGATCCAAGAGATAAGTGATCTTTTATGTTTATTTAGTTAATTGTACATAATTTTATTTAATGTGATTTTTAGTTTGAAAATTTTAATTCCCCTTAATTGTGAATAGCTTCATAATATGCTATTTGGTGTGTTATATTTTAGTTTGTAGTTAATTAAGTTTTTGTTAAATGTTGTGGCTGAATATGTAAAAAAAAAAAAAAAATCCAAAACGGCGCCGTTTGTACTGAAACAAACGGCGCCGTGTCACTGTGGAGCAACTCTAGTTCTACCGAACTGGGGTAAAACGGCGCCGCTTGGTGCGTTCCAGGCGGCGCCATTTTACTGTACACAAAAAACAAAAAAAAAACAAGAGGCATTCTGATCCAGTTTCAGAACTGGATTGAAACGGCGCCGCTTGGTGCATTCCAGGCGGCGCAGTTTCACTGTTCACCAAAAAAAAAAAACTTTTTCAATCCAGTTTCAAACTGGATTACAACGGCGCTGTTTGGACTTACTCAAATGGAGCCATTTTTCGTTTTCATTAAAAAAAAAACCCACAAAACTCACAACTGAACCTACTCTTCTTCCTCTATTTTCTCTCTTCTTCCTTCCCCCTTCTCTCGGTTCTCTCTTTCCATTTTCTTTGTTCAAGAAATTCCATCCTTCTCACATTTTTCTTACACCTCACTTCATCCTCCCACTTCAACTTTGAGGCACAAGAACTTTCAAGCACTCCATTAGTTTGTCTCTTTAACCTTTCCTCTTGCAATATTTATTTATTTATTTATTTATTTATTATTTTTCTTTTCTTTTCTTTCTTTCTTTGGGTTAAATGCTTTGGTAATTTATGATTGTGGTGCATTTGTTTGTTGTTGGCTTGCAATTCTTCTCTAATGTTGTTGGTTATCTCTTGTTTTTCTTTATGCCTACCATGTGTTTGATGAAATGCCACAATGAAAATTAATGGTTAAATTTGTGATATTCTTTACTACTTTGCCTTCTATTAGTAATATAAACTTATTCTTATTAATTTTTTATAGTTAGTTTATTTAATTTTATTACTTAATATAGTTACTAATTATTTCACCTTTGTCTAACATTTTTAGTGCAATTGATTTTATTATTATTATTTTTTCTTTTCTTTTTCTTTTTCTCTTTCTTTCTTTTCTTGTTTAGCTAATTTGCAATTTTCATTTTTTATGTGTATTCCTTGTAAAGTTATTTGTGACATTTGTACTTTCAATAGGTAGTCTAATTTCTCTTTAAGGGTTCATTTTGGAAAAGAAAGCATGCCGAGAAAAACCACCGCCCAACCCAAAAAGCCTAAACGCACAAGGGATGTGGCCTCCACTTCGGGCGCCGGACCTTCCTCACCATCACCCCAAGTACCTCCCTCCAATATTTCCTACCTCCATCCTACTCGTTTCACCGATGATCAACATCGGGAATGGTACACTTCACGTCAACAAAACTCTATGATCATTGAGCGTACCATTTCCGCTGAGGTGAATGAGCTGTTTACTATTTCTGGTTTATTCCACGCCATAGGATGGAGGCCTATCCTTAACCTCTCCGGTACTTACTATCCTATCCTTGTCAAAGAATTTTATGCCAATATTAGGGATAAATTTGACAAATTTGGTAAGGTCCTTCATACTCAGGTTAAGGGTCAATCAATTGTCGTCACCCGTCCTCTTCTCACTGAACTTCTTCACATTTCTGATGAAGGGAATTGGGTTCGGATAGACAATAAAAAGAAAGAGGTACTCTCGGACCGGGAGTGGGATTTTACGACAGCTTGGCGAGCATTACATTTAACATATAGCAGAATGGGTACAAGTTATGGTTTTAATGCCAATACCCTTTCCCCTAGGCTTCGTTTAGTGGTCTATTTACTTGCTTTTAATGTTCTGCCTAGGGCGAATGGGTTAAATGAGGTTCGATGCTCGAACATTTATATTACCCACAAACTGCTTACTCGATCACCCATTCCATTAGCTTCCATTTTACTAACACAAATGAATGAGGTGGTTGCTTCCAGTTTTACCACGAAAGCGTTTGTTTTTCCTCTTCTTATCACACAGATTCTCCGACGTTTTAACGTGGATTTTCACAGAGAGGTTGCCCTTTCCACATCGGCTTGTGAGGTGCTTACCACAAGAACACTACAAAACTGCGGCTACCAATATGATGATGAGAACAATGAATGGATCACTAGATTTGACGCTGAATTTCGGCAAGGCATCCATCCTACGGGCGGCATGCATGTAGATCCAGAAAGTGTCCGCCGACCTCGTCCTAACATCGCCTCATCCTCCACCGCAGATTTTCAAGCCAAAATGCGCACAACATTTGCTGAAATCCAGATTCAATTGGGCCTCCTTTCTAGAGCAGACCATACTCGCCAAGAACAGCTCGCCGAACTCCATCGAGGCCAACAACAAATCCTCGAACAACAGTAACTTTTGGGCCAATAGTACGCCGGCCTCGCAGAATCACAAGCAACGCTCTTTCAAAATCAAGAGCAACTTATGCACACAATGCAACGACAGGACGCGTATCTCACCGGGCTTTGGCGACAACTTTTTCCAGGAGCTGGCCCCGGGTCGAGTGATGGTACCGGCAATATATGAAAAAAGGGCAGTTCTTTCTTTTCTATTTTGTCCTTTTATTTATTTATTTATTTTATTGCTATGTTTTTATGGTTCCACTTTCATTATGTCATTGTTTCTACCTTTCCTTTATTTCCTTCTGCTATGAAGTATATAGAAGGTGCAGCTTGCTGCTCATATGGTTTTGCCCAGCCTTCACGTACGACACAGCCATATTTTTCACCTTTTGTATGTTTGGTTGTTTGGTGTGGTGTTCTGATGCAATTTGTGTTGTTTGCAGTCATTTTTTTTTCTTTTTTTCAATTAATTTATTACCAAGCTTTCATTTTGTTGGATTCAGTTAACTATATTTCTGTTTATGCAGTCTTTTATTTATCTCTCTCCCCAACATTGCGGACAATGTTGTCTTAAGTGTGGGGGAGTTGGCTTTAGAAATTAGTCTTTAGAAATTAGAAATAGAAGTTACTTCCAAGATTTTTGTTGAATTCTCTTGTTTTTATTTTTGGAATCTTCAAGGTATTTCAAGATTTACATGTTTTATCTTTTATCAAAGAGTAGTTATACAAACATTCTAAAGGTTATAACTAGTACCTTAAACTTGGATTAAGTAAGCACCCCTTGTATTCTTTGCTTGTATGGAATTCATCTTTTAAGCACATTCCACTTTGCTTTTGTTGTGATGATTATGGAGTTGAATCTTGTGTTATTGGCCTTAGAATTCAACATAACTTTTACTCTAAAACCCGCATTCTCTTGCCTTGAGGCGAAATGAATAACCTTAGTTTGATCTCGAAATGATGGTAATAGGCATTCTTTGTCCCGATTGAGCCTTTCTAGCCACCGCTCTTTATTTTATCCGTAGTACCATTTCTTGAAGCCTTTGTGCATAAATTTTCCAATCTATATTCTAGATTTTTCCTTCTTTCAAATTTTAAAACTCCACTCTTTATATTTAACCCTTCTTTGCGAGAGCTAAATGTATTTTTACCCTTAAGTTAGCAAAGAGTATTGTGGAAATTGGAACAATGGGTGGAATGGAAGATGATAGGAAAAATAGGCTTTAAAAAAAAAAGAAAAGAGTGGTGAGATGATTTTATATGATCGGGAATTGGATTACACCTCAATCGAAAAAAAAAGAAGAAAAAAAAAGAGAAAAAAAATTTGCTGTATATTTGTCTATTATTGAGAAGGCTTCTTACATTTCTTGATGCCTTCAAGATGTATATATGTTTTCATCATTATTATTGTAAATTTTGTCATGATTGAGGTTAAATTTATGAGTTGACAAAGATGGCGATGATGGAAAGATTGTGGGTTGAAGCTTAACATGTGCAAGTGGTTGAATCCAAAGTGAAGAGATTTGGTTGGGAATGGGAGTTTGTGATTGAATGTAGGGGAATGGTGATATTCCTTGTGGCTAATAAGGGTTATTGCTTTTGTTTTATATTTCATTCCTTTCTCTTTAGCTCTCATTTCTTTGATCTTGAATTCCTTACCTTCGTTTGGCACCCTAAACTTTCCCTGAGCCTAATATTACAAGCATGAAAGTCCTACCTAATCGAGATTAAATTTTGGTTACTGTTTTAGTGGAGAGGTTTTGTAAATGTCGGGCTTATAGAGTATTATGCTTTCTTGATGAGAATTCCTTGGCCAATAACATGAAATTCACTCTTATAATTTTTGAGTATTTGCATTAGCTGGAAACACAACACACACGAATTCTTGTTTACATTGTAAGACAAGGGGGTGATTGTTTAATCTTTGTGATGGATACTTAGGATGACTTTTAGATTGATTGTGTGGATTGCTCAAGATTTCTCAAGAAGTAATGCTTTCTCTGTTTTGCATTCCTTTGTAATACTTCAAAACACTCGTTATTTCTTATGGATTATTGTTCAACATTTATACTCCCTTTATCTCTTATTTGCTTTAGGTGATATTATTGAAGATTGGGAATTAAATGAAGCAAATAAGGGAAATTTACACAATGAAGAACAATAGAGAAATGCAGAGGAAAAACAGACTGGTAGACATATTTCAAGTCGGATTTTGACCTCTATGAAGATTTCAAATGCAACAGTGGTATTCTAGACAATTATAGAGGACATTCTGAAGTTTTCATAACGCTAAAATATGTGTCAATCGGAGTTCATTTCCCTACCCTACTTATGCTCCAAAATCACCTGTTCTGCATTGGGTTCCATTTTTGACACAGTTTGGTATAATGATAATATCTTGAGTTATAGATGCTCACTTCATGTGCTTCAAATATCTATGTAAAGATAAGATCCTGATCTACAACGTTTATGAAGACATCAAGACCTAGATCAGCAGATTTGGTGGTTTGAATTCACCTAGAAGTCAAAACAGTGTCACAGTCGGGCAGCAGAAACTTGCACCAAAACTGGGGGCAAGCGGCGCCGTTTGGTGTGATATAAGCGGCGCCGTTTGTGTCGATCTGAAGCTGCATTTCTCTCTCTTTTGGGGCAGATTTTGATACCCCTTTAGGGCAAAAACGAGAGAGAGGGCTGGAGTGGACAGAAAACAGCAAAACACCAAGAAAACACACCAAATTCTTCTTCCAATCCATCAATCTTGTAAGAGAAATCAAGAGAGAAGATTGAATCCTTGAAGAAGGAGAACATCAACCTTGAAGATCTATGGAAAAAGCTACAACTTTCTCAACAAAATCGTGAAGAACTTCAACCTTGAAGAAGAGAGGAGATTTCAACCATGAAAATGAGCAATTCTTCCTCCTTCTTTGATTTGTAATATGTTGATGAACTAAAATTTTGAATACTTGGATGGGTATGAACCCTAGATTTTGCCTATGTGAATGAATTGTTTCCTTGGTTGATTTACTTCGAATTTCTTGTGGATTGTTTGTGGGTTTGAATAGTTGAATTGATTGAATGGATTATGGATGCATAATCTGGAATTTTTGTTCACTTGGAATTGAGAAATGAAGAGTGATTGACAATTGATTCAAAATCTGGAAATTTTCACTTGGAATTGAGAAAGGAAGGGTGAAATAGACCATACACAAACAATGGGGATGATTTAGGTTACTAGAGATAGAAACCTAAACATCTTCTTGATAATTAGAGAAATCTAATTGGAAATTCACAATTCATAATGCATTCTTGGGTTGAATTGGTTAGAAAGAGATTTCAACTAATTAATCTAAGAGTAGAGAACTTTCATCTAGAGATAGAGTGATTTCTATCATTGGAATTTCATCAAACATAAGAAGTGAAATTTATCAACCAAGGGACATTTCTATCACATAGGTAAAATAGGGGGATTAACCATCCAAGTATTATTTTCTCAATTGAATTCTCTCTTGCAAACAAAAATTAGTTAAGTTGGTTTAATTAGCTACGCTAGACTTCTATTCCTAGTAGTAATTTCAATCATTTTCACAAACAAATTTGATAAGCTAAACAATAGAATAGAAAGTGAGTAATGATATTTAACCATCCCCGTGGATATGATATTGAATTTACTTGCCATTATACTACTCATAACGATAGGTGCACTTGCCTTGTGTTTGTATGCAAATTATTGAGGATTGTGATAAAAATTTAGTATAAAGGCATAGAAATAAAACACAACAAAAGGCATTTTCAACCAATATACTATGCAAGCAAGACCTTAACGGAAGCACAAGAAAACTACACCACAACCGAGAAGAAGCTTCTTGCCATAGTTTTTGCTTTTGATAAATTCCGCGCCTATCTTGTTTTGTCTAAAGTCATTGTTTATACTATCATTCAGCACTCAAATATCTTTTCAACAAAAATGATGCAAAGCCTAGACTAATTAGGTGGGTACTTTTATTGCAGGAATTTGATTTGGAGATAAGAGATAAGAAGGGAGCGGAGAATCTTTCCGCTGATCATCTATCAAGGTTGGAGAATCCACATTTGGAGCAATTGAACGAGGAAGACATCAATGACACATTCCCTGATGAGAGGTTATACTTGGTTATGGGTAATAATGATCACACCCCTTGGTTTGTAGATTATGCTAATTATATTGTGGGTTGGATCTTACCAAAGAATTTAACCCCTCAACAAAAGAAGAAATTCTTTTCGGAATTAACGTACTATATTTGGGAAGATCCATTTTTGTTCCGAATTTGTGCAGATCAAATCATAAGGAGATGTGTAGCCTACCCTGAGAACATGAGCATATTACAGCATTGCCACAAGGGTCCGGCTGGTGGTCATTATCACACCAATGGGACAGCAAGAAAGGTACTTGAGTCGGGATTTTATTGGCCGACTTTGTTTAGAGATGCCCAAAGGTATGTAGAACAATGTGACAATTGCCAACGGACAGGTAATATCTCAAAAAGGCATGAAATGCCCCTCTCTACATTTCAAGTATGTGAGGTCTTTGATTGTTGGGGAGTCTATGGGAAGGTCTTGTCATTTACCGGTTGAGGTTGAGCATAAGGCATATTGGGCAATTAAATTGATTAATTTTGATCATGATCTTGCAGGGAAAGCCAGACAACTCCAAATTAATGAACTTGATGAGTGGAGGAGAGATGCCTATGAGAACTCACGAATCTACAAGGAAAAAGTGAAGCAATGGCATGACAAGCACATATTGTCGAATCGGGAATTTAAGGAGGGAGATCAAGTGCTATTATTTAAGTCTCGGTTGAAGCTTTTTCCTGGAAAGCTCAAGTCACGATGGTCCGGACCATTCGTAGTCCACAAAGTTTACCCTTATGGGGTAGTAGAAGTTGCACATCCGGATAAGGGAGTTTTCAAGGTTAACAGCTATCGTCTCAAACACTATAACGGAGGAGATCCCAGAGAACTTGAAAAAGTCTCTCTAATCCTCCAAGATCTAAGAGATAAGTGATATTTATGTTTATTTAGTTAATTGTACATAATTTTACTTAATGTGATTTTGAGTTTGAAAATTTTAATTATTCTTAATTGTGAAGAGCTTCATAATATGCTATTTGGTGTGTTATATTTTAGGTTGTAGTTAATTATTTTTTTTGTTAAATGTTGTGGCTGAATATGTAAAAAAAAAAAAAAAAAACCAAAACGGCGCCGTTTGGACTGAATCAAACGGCGCAAGGTCACTGTGGACGAAATTCCAGTTCTGCCGAACTGGAGTAAAACGGCGCCGTTTGGTGCGTTCCAAGCGGCGCCGTTCCACTGTTCACAATCGCAAAAAAAAAAACAAAAAAAAACAAGAGGCGTTCTGATCCAGTTTCAGAACTGGATTGAAACGGCGCCGCTTGGTGCATTCCAGGGGGCGCCGTTTCACTGTTCACCCAAAAAAAAAAACTTTTTCAATCCAGTTTCAAACTGGATTACAACGGCGCTGTTTGGACTTACTCAAACGGCGCCGTTCTGCGTTTTCATTAAAAAAAACCCACAAAACTCACAACCGAACCTACTCTTCTTCCTCTCTTTTCTCTCTTCTTCCTTCCCCCTTCTCTCGGTTCTCTCTTTCCATTTTCTTTGTTCAAGAAATTCCATCATTCTCACATTTTTCTTACACCTCACTTCATCCTCCCACTTCAACTTTGAGGCACAAGAACTTTCAAGCACTCTATTAGTTTGTCTCTTTAACCTTTCCTCTTGCAATATTTATTTATTTATTTATTTATTATTATTTTTCTTTTCTTTTCTTTCTTTCTTTGGGTTAAATGCTTTGGTAATTTATGATTGTGGTGCATTTGTTTGTTGTTGGCTTGCAATTCTTCTCTAATGTTGTTGGTTATCTCTTGTTTTTCTTTATGCCCACCATTTGTTTGATGAAATGCCACAATGAAAATTAATGGTTAAATTTGTGATATTCTTTACTACTTTGCATTCTATTAGTAATAGAGACTTATTCTTATTAATTTTTTTTATAGTTAGTTTATTTAATTTTATTACTTAATATAGTTACTAGTTATTTCCCCTTTGTCTAACATTTTTTGTGCAATTTATTTTATTATTTTTTCTTTTCTTTTTCTTTTTCTCTTTCTTTCTTTTCTTGTTTCGCTAATTTGCAATTTTCATTTTTTATGTGTATTCCTTGTAAATTATTTGTGACATTTGTACTTTCAATAGGTAGTCTAATTTCTCTTTAAGGGTTCATTTTGGAAAAGAAAACATGCCGAGAAAAACCACCGCCCAACCCAAAAAATCTAAACGCACAAGGGATGTGGCTTCCTCTTCGGGCGCCAGCCCTTCCTCACCATCACCCCAAGTACCTCCCTCCAATATTTCCAACCTCCATCCTACTCGTTTCACCGATGATCAACATCGGGAATGGTACACTTCACGTCAAGAAAACTCTATGATCATTGAGCGTACTGTTGTGTTTTATTTCTATGCCTTTATACTCAATTTTATTACAATCTCTAACAATTTGCACACAAACACTAGGCAAGTGCACCTATCGTTATGAGTAGTACAATGGCAAGTAAATTCAAATGTCGTGTCCACGGGGGTGGTTAAATACCATTACTCACTTTATACTCTATTATTTAGCCTAACAAGTTTTGTTTGTGAAAAAGTTTTGAATAACTACTAGAAAAAAGAATCTAACTTAAACCAACTTAAATCTTGCTTGTAAGAGAGAATTCAATAGAGAAAAATAAATACTTGGATGGTTAATCCAACTAGAATTACCTATGTGATAGAAATGTCCCTTGGTTGATAAATTTCACTTCTTATGTTTGATGAAATTCCAATGATAGAACTCACTCTATCTCTAGATGAAAGTTCTCTACTCTTAGATTAATTAGTTGAAATCTCTTTCTAACCAATTCAACCCAAGAATGCATTAAGAATTGTGAATTTCCAATTAGATTTCTCTAATTATCAAGAAGATGTTTAGGTTTCTATCTCTAGTCACCTAAATCATCCCCATTGTTTGTGTATGGTCTATTTCACCCTTCCTTTCTCAATTCCAAGTTAAAAATTTCAGATTTTGAATCAATTGTTAATCACCCTTCCTTTCTCAATTCCAAGTGAAAAAAAATCCAGATTATGCATCAATAATCCATTAAATCAATTCAACCATTCAAACCCACAAACAATCCACAAGAAATTCGAATTCAATCAACCATGGAAATAATTCATTCACATAGGCAAAATCTAGAGTTCATACCCATCCAAGTATTCAAAATTTTAGTTCATCAACGTATTACAATTCAAAGAATATAAACCAATAAAGAAAGAGTAAGAATTGCTCATTTTCATGATGTAAAATCTTCTCTTCATCAAGGTTGAAATTCGTCACTGTAGCGTTGAGAAAATTGCAGCTTGTTCCATGAATCTTCAAGGTGGATGTTCTCTTTCTTCAAAGATTCAATCTTCTCTCTTGATTTCTCTTGCAAATATGAAGAATTGGGATTGGATTTGAGTGAGTTTTGATGAGTTTTTGCAGTTTTTCTTTCACTCTCTCGGCTCCTCTTATTTCTGGCCTAAAGGGGTATTAAAATCTGCCCCAAAAGAGAGATAAATGTAGCTTAAAAGCAGCTTCAGATCGACACAAACGGCGCCGCTTGCCCCCAGTTTTGGTGCAAGTTTCTTCTGGGTGAATTCAGACCACCAAATCGGCTGATCTAGGTCTTGATGTCTACATGAAAGTTGTATATCAGGAGCTTATCTTTCAACAGAGATTGGAATCACATCAATTGGGCATCTATAACTCAATATATGATTATTATACAAAACTGTGTCAAAAATGGAACCCAATACAGAACAGGTGAATTTGCAGCATAAGTAGGGTAGGCAAATAAACTCCGATTGACACAACTTTTACTATTCTGAAAACTTCAGAATGTCCTCTATAATTTTCTATAATACCACATTTACATTTGAAATCTTCAAAGAGGTCACAATTCGACGTTAAATATATCTACCAGTCTGTTTTTCCTCTACATTTCTCTATTGTTCTTCATTTAATTCCAAATGTTCAATAATATCACCTAAAGAAAATAAAAGATAAATGGAGTATAAATGGTGATTAACACACCAAAATTTAACATAAAATCAAACTCAAAATGATAATTATATGAAGCACAAATATAGAATATCAGACATCACCAATGATTTGCTTCGTAGAATGACCTCTTGCATATGTTATATCCTTTGGAAGCTCTTGATCATTGCTAGGTTGACCATCCTGTCCTTACTCTATTATTTCTTCTTCTTTGGCATGTTCTTCCAATGTGGGTACTTGATGATGAGTTTGATTTTCAATCATTAAGGAACCTGCATCATCTTCATTTCTTCTCTCAAGGTAAATGTTAGATTCATCAAAGGTTACATGTATGGTTTCTCAACACATAATGTTCTTTTGTTATAAACTCTATGTGCCTTTTTATTTGATGAATAGCCAAGAAATACTCATTCATCTGATTTTCTATCAAATTTTCTCAGATTATCACTGGTATTTAAAAAATACATTTACAACCAAACACTTTAAAATAAACAATTGAAGGAGTTCTATTTAATAGAAGTTCAAAAGGTATTTTTCTTATAAAAGGTCTTAATAAAGCAGTATTTACAGCTTCAACCCAAAAGTATTTTGGTAAGGAATTTTCACAAAGCATTGATCTAGCCATCTCTTATAAAGTTCTATTATTCCTTTCAACAACCCCATTTTGTTGAGGTATTTTAGCAGTTGAGAAATTGTGAGTAATACCATATTCATCACAAAATTTTGTAAAATCTTGATTGCAAAATTCTCTTCCATTTTCACTTCTAATAGAAATAAGTTTATATTCAAGAGATGTTTAAACCTTTTTGAAAAGTTTTACAAATTCATGAAATGTTTCATCCTTTTGAGCTAAAAAGAGTAACCAAGTAAATCTTGAAAAGTCATCCACAATCACATAAGCATATTGATATTGTATATTTGTGCTTCATATAATTATCATTTTGAGCTTGATTTTATGTTAAATTTTGGTGTTTTAATCACCATTTATACTCCCTTTATCTCTTATTTGCTTTAGGTGATATTATTGAAGATTTGGAATTAAATGAAGCAAACAAGGGAAATTTACACAATGAAGAACAATAGAGAAATGCAGAGGAAAAACAGACTGGTAGACATATTTCAAGTCGGATTTTGACCTCTATGAAGATTTCAAATGCACAAGTAGTATTCTAGACAATTATAGACGACATTCTGAAGTTTTCCGAATGGTAAAATGTGTGTCAATCGGAGTTCATTTGCCTACCCTACTTATGCTGCAAAGTCACCTGATCTGCATTGGGTTCCATTTTTCACACATTTTGGTATAATGATCATATATTGCGTTCTAGATGCCCAATTGATGTGATTCAAATCTATGTGGAAAGATAAGATCCTTATATACAACTTTCATGCAGACATAAAGACCTAGAGCAGCCTATTTGGTGGTCTGAATTCAACTAGAACGCAAAATAGTGTCACAGTCGGGCAGTAGAAACTTGCACCAAAACTGGGGGCAAGCGGCGCCGTTTGGTGTGATATAAGCAGCGCCGTTTGTGTCGATCTGAAGCTGCTTTTAAGCTGCATTTCTCTCTCTTTTGGGGCAGATTTTGATACCCTTTTAGGGCAAAAACGAGAGAGAGCGCTGGAGTGGCCAGAAAACAGCAAAAACCTACTCAAATCCCATCCCAAATCTTCATCTTTGCAAGAGAAATCAAGAGAGAAGATTGAATCTTTGAAGAAGGAGAACATCCACCTTGAAGATTCATGGAAAAAGCTGCAATTTTCACCATGCTACAGTGAAGAACTTCAACCTTGAAGAAGAGAGGAGATTTCAACCATGAAAATGAGCAATTCTTCCTCGTTCTTTGTTGTTTTATGTTCTTTGATTTGTAATATGTTGATGAACTAAAATTTTGAATACTTGGATGGGTATGAACCCTAGATTTTGCCTATGTGAATGAATTGTTTCCTTGGTTGATTGAATTCGAATTTCTTGTGGATTGTTTGTGGGTTTGAATGGTTGAATTGATTGAGTGGATTAATAATGCAAAATCTGGAATTTTTTCACTTGGAATTGAGAAAGGAATGGTGATTGACAATTGATTCAAAATCTGGAATTTTTCACTTGGAATTGAGAAAGGAAGGGTGAAATAGACCATACACAGACAATGGGGATGATTTAGGTAACTAGAGATAGAAACCTAAACATCTTCTTGATAATTAGAGAAATCTAATTGGAAATTCACAATTCTTAATGCATTCTTGGGTTGAATTGGTTAGAAAGAGATTTCAACTAATTAATCTAAGAGTAGAGAACTTTCATCTAGAGATAGAGTGAGTTCTATCATTGGAATTTCATCAAACATAAGAAGTGAAATTTATCAACCAGGGGACATTTCTATCACATAAGTAATTCTAGGGGGATTAACCATCCAAGTATTGTTTTCTCAATTGAATTCTCTCTTGCAAACAAAAATTAGTTAAGTTAATTTAATTAGCTAAGCTAGACTTCTATTCCTAGCAGTAATTTCAATCATTTTCACAAACAAATTTTATAGGCTAAACAATAGAATAGAAAGTGAGTAATGATATTTAACCATCCCCGTGGATACGATATTGAATTTACTTGCCATTATACTACTCATAACGATAGGTGCACTTGCCTTGTGTTTGTGTGCAAATTGTTAGAGATTGTAATAAAATTGAGTATAAAGGCATAGAAATAAAACACAACACATATCTTTTACCACCAAGACTAGTGATCCTCATTTGTCCAAATAAATCCATGTGAACTAGTTCAAGAGGTTTTGAAGTAGATACCATTTTCTTTGGTTTAAAAGATGTTTTTGATTGTTTTTCATATTGACAAGCATCACAAAGACGTGTTTTATCAAAATGCATTTTGGGTAATCCTCTAACTAGCTATTGTGTAGAAAGTTTGTTCAATAGATCCATATTTACATGTCCTAATCTTCTATGCCACAAAAATCCATCATTATCATGAATGGCAAGACATTTTATATCATTTGTAATATGTTCATCAAGATATAACACATATACATTTCCAACTTTTTTAGCAACAAAGATGGTTTTGCTGCTTGCACTATAAAAAATAGTACAAGTATCACATTTAAATTCTACTTTACATCCATTGTCACTTAATTGACTAATGCTAAGTAAATTATACTTCAAACCATCAGTAAGTAATACTTGCTTAATGAGAGGAAATGAGTCGTTACCAATGTTACCTATTCCAAGAATCTTTCCTTTCTTCTTATCACCAAATGTGACAAAACCTTCACTTGTTGCTTGAAGCTCACTAACAAGTGAGGCATTTCCTGTCATGTGTCTTGAGCACCCACTGTCAAGAAACCATTTTGTGGCACTCGATCTCGAAGCATATTTTTGGTACCCATATTTTCTTGGGTCCAATAGGGTTAGTGATAGTTCCTTTGACTTTCCAGATAGTCTTAACACCATTTTCTATCTTTCTTTTTATAAAACATCTAGAAACCTTGTGTCCATGCTTGCCACAATATGTGCAACAAATATGAGACCTAGAATTAAAAGTCTCTTTAACAAAAGAGTTTTTACACTTTGGAATATAGTTATCATGAGAAAAACCAAGACCATATTTTGCAAATGAAGATCTTTGATAACCAAGTAATTTATTTAAATTTTCTCTTCCATTTGTAAATTTTTCAATGCATGAAGTGAGATCATTAACTTTTTTTTTAAAATCTCATGATCACCAAGCAGTTTTTCAAGAGAAATAACTTTTATGCAAAGCTATTTGTTTTCAAAAGATATGTTTTGTAAGGTTGCATTTAAAACTTCTTTTTCAATGTTAAGACAATTAATGGTCTCAAGAAGTTTACCATTTTCAAAATTCTCGTTTGATAAATCATTGATTTTGAATCTCATTTCTTTATTTCTTTTTGAAGCCTTTTTCAATTCTTCATACATCTCTATAAGTAATTCACTAAGATCAACATCATCATCATAAAGATTAGAAATAAAGGAAGAAGAATGTACCTCATCATCAATTGCCGTAAAACATATGTTGGTCTTTCCTTAACTGTCATCTTCACTTTCTTGTTGATCCCACGTTCCAGCCAGTCCTTTTCCTTTCTTGGCAGATTTCTTTTTGTTCTTGCTGTCTCTTTCCCTTTCCAAAATTCTGGGACAATCAGCAACAAGGTGTTCTGTACTCTTGCATTCAAAACATTGAGGTTTGAAGGATAAAGACTGTCTACTCTTCTTGGTTAGTTTTCTTCCTTTCTTGAGGAAGTCTTTTTTATAGAATCTTTTGAACTTCCTAACTGCCGTGGCAATTTCCTCTTCTTTACTATTACCATCTTCTTCTTCACTTCAAGATTTTTCGTGTTCACTCAAGTGATTTGAAGTCTTGAGTACAACTCCTTTTCTTCCCTTTTCTTCATCTTCTTTGTCATTTAATCTTTTCATCTTCATTTCATGTGTGAACAGAGATCCAATAATTAAACTCTTCAAGTGAAAGAGTTTTTAAATCCTTAGACTCCTCAATAGTAAGTGTTTTTGGCTACCAAGGTTTTGGTAGAGCATCTAAAATCTTCCTATTTTGCTCTCCAATAGTATAGCTCTTTCCATAAGCTTTTAAGCCATTGAAAATGTTAGTAAACATTGTAAGCATATCACTAACATTCTCACCTTGTTTCATGGTAAAAAGTTCATAGTCTCTAACAAGCATGGCAAGTTTAGATTCGTTAACTTGGTTTGTACACTCATGAGTTATTTGGAGTAATCTCCACATATCATGAGCAGTGTCACAACCACTAACTCTATTATATTCAGTTACATCTAAAGCACAACTTAATATGTTCATGGCCTGATAATTTAATGTCATTTTCTTTGAATCATGTTCATCAAATCCATTAGCAGACTTTGGTTCTAAGGTGTTGTGTTTTATTTCTATGCCCTTATACTCAATTTTATTACAATCTCTAACAATTTACACACAAACACCAGACAAGTGCACCTATCGTTATGAGTAGTACAATGGCAAGTAAATTCAAATGTCAAATCCACGGGGTTGGTTAAATACCATTACTCACTTTCTACTCTATTGTTTAGCCTATCAAAATTGCTTGTGAAAATGGTTGAAATTACTACTAGGAATAGAAGTCTAACTTAGCTAATTAAACAAACTTAACTAATTTTTGTTTGCAAGAGAGAATTCAATTGAGAAAACAATACTTGGATGGTTAATCCCCCTAGAATTACCTATGTGATAGAAATATCCCTTGGTTGATAAATTTCACTTCTTATGTTTGATGAAATTCCAATGATAGAACTCACTCTATCTCTAGATGAAAGTCCTCTACTCTTAGATTAATTACTTGAAATCTCTTTCTCACCAATTCAACCCAAGAATGCATTAAGAATTGTGAATTTCCAATTAGATTTCTCTAATTATCAAGAAGATGTTTAGGTTTCTATCTCTAGTTACCTAAATCATCCTCATTGTTTGTGTATGGTTTATTTCACCCTTCCTTTCACAATTCCAAGTGAAAAATTCCATATTTTGAATCAATTATCAATCACCCTTCCTTTCTCAATTCCAAGTGAAAAAATTCCAGATTTTGCATCATTAATTCACTCAATCAATGCAATCATTCAAACCCACAAACAATCCACAAGAAATTTGAATTCAATCAACCAAGGAATCAATTCATTCACATAAGCAAAATCTAGGGTTCATACCCATCCAAGTATTCAAAAGTTTATCTCATCAACATATTACAAATCAAAGAACATAAAACAACAAAGAAAGAGGAAGAATTGCTCATTTTCATGGTTGAAATCTCCTCTCTTCTTCAAGGTTGAAGTTCTTCACGATTTTGTTGAACAAATTGCAGCTTTTTCCATGAATCTTCAAGGTGGATGTTCTCCTTCTTCAAGGATTCAATCTTCTCTCTTGATTTCTCTTGCAAGATTGATGGATTGGAAGAAGAATTTGGTGTGTTTTCTTGGTGTTTTTGGTGTTTTTCTCCCACTTCTGCCCTCTCTCTCGTTTTTGCCCTAAAGGGGTATCAAAATCTGCCCCAAAACAGAGAGAAAAGCAGCTTAAAAGCAGCTTCAGATCGACACAAACGGCGCCGCTTAGATCACAACAAACGGTGCCGCTAGCCCCCAGTTTTGGTGCAAGCTTCTGCTACCTGACTGTGACACTATTTTGACTTCTAGGTGAATTCAGAGCATCAAATAGGCCGACCTAGGTCTTGATGCCTTCATGAAAGTTATAGCTCAGAATCTTAGCTTTCCATCACCGAAATTGGGCATCTAGAACTCTTGATATGATCATTATACCAAACTGTGTCAAAAATGGAGCAGAATGTAGAACAGGTGACTTTGTAGCTTAAGCAAGGTAGGCAAATGAACTCCGATTGACACATATTTTACTATTATGAAAACATCAGAATGTCTTCTATAATTGTCTAGAATACCATGTTTGCATTTGGAATCTTTATAGAGGTCACAATCACACTTGAAAAGTATCTACCAGTCTATTTTTCCTCTGCATTTCTCTATTGTTCTTCATTTTGTAAAATCTCTTTGTTTGCTTCATTTTCTTCCAAATCTGTAACTGTTGTGTTTTATTTCTATGCCTTTATACTAAATTTTATCACAATCCTCAACAATTTGTACACAAACACAAGGCAAGTTCACCCATCGTTTAAATTAGAATAATGGCAAGTAAATTCAAATGTCGAATCCACGGGGTTGGTTAAATACCATTACTCACTTTCTACTTTATTGTTTAGCCTAAAAGATTTGTTTGTGAAAATGATTGGAACAACTGCTAGGAAAAGGAATCTAACTTAACTAGTTAAACCAACTTAAATCTTGCTTGCAAGAGAGAATCTAATAGAGAAAACAATACTTGAATGGTTAATCCCCCTAGAATTACCTATGTGATAGAAATGTCCCTTGGTTGATTAATTTCACTTCTTATATTTGATGAAATTCCAATGATTAATTCCAATGTTCCCTACTCTTAGATTAATTAATTGAAATCTCTTTCTAACCAATTCAACCCAAGAATGCATTAAGAATTGTAAATTTCTAATTAGATTTCTCTAATTATCAAGAAGATGTTTAGGTTTCTATCTCTAGTCACCTAAATCATCCCCATTGTTTGTGTATGGTCTATTTCACCCTTCCTTTCTCAATTCCAAGTGGAAAAAAATCCAGATTTTAAATCAATTGTCAATCACCCTTCCTTTCTCAATTCCAAGTGAAAAAATATCCAGATTATGCATCAATAATCCATTCAATCAATTCAACAATTCAAACCCACAAACAATCCATAAGAAATTCGAATTCAATCAACCATGGAAATAATTCATTCACATAGGAAAAATCTAGGGTTCATACCCATCCAAGTATTCAAAATTTTAGTTCATCAACATATTACAATTCAAAGAATATAAACCAATAAAGAAAGAGTAAGAATTGCTCATTTTCATGATGTAAAATCTTCTCTTCTTCAAGGTTGAAATTCTTCACAATTTTGTTGAGAAAGTTGCAGCTTTTTCCATGAATCTTCAAGGTGGATGTTCTCCTTCTTCAAGGATTCAATCTTCTCTCTTGATTTCTCTTGCAAGATTGATGGATTGGAAGAAGAATTTGGTGTGTTTCTTGGTGTTTTTGGTGTTTTTCTCCCACTTCAGTCCTCTCTCTCGTTTTTGCCCTAAAGGGGTATCAAAATCTACCCCAAAAGAGAGAGAAAAGCAGCTTCAGATCGACACAAATGGTGCCGCTTAGATCACAACAAACGGTACCACTTGCCCCCAGTTTTGGTGCAAGCTTCTGCTGCCCAACTGTGACACTATTTTGATTTCTAGGTGAATTCAGAGCATCAAATAGGCTGATCTAGGTCTTGATGTCTGCATAAAAGTTATAGCTCAGAATCTTAGCTTTCCACGGAGATTTGAATCACCGAAATTTGGCATCTAGAACTCATAATATGATCATTATACCAAACTGTGTCAAAAATGGAGCACAATGCAGAATAGGTAAGTTTGTAGCATAATCAGGGTAGGCAAATGAACTCCGATTGACACAAATTTTACCATTATGAAAGCTTCAGAATGTCTTTTATAATTGTCTAGAATACCACTTTTGCATTTGGAATCTTTATAGAGGTGAAAATCATACTTGAAAAGTCTCTATCAGTCTATTTTTCCTCTGCATTTCTCTATTGTTCTTCATTTTGTAAAATCTCTTTATTTGCTTCATTTACTTCCAAAACTTTAACAAACTCACCTAAAGCAAATAAGAGATAAATGGAGCGTAAATGGTGATTAAAACACCAAAATTTAGTAGAAATGTGAGCTCAAAATGATCATTATATAAAGCACAAATATAGACTATCAGTAACAAACTCACCTAAAGCAAATAAGAGATAAAGGGAGTGTAAATGGTGATTAAAATACCAAAATTTAGCAAAAATGGGAGCTCAAAATGATCATTATATAAAGCACAAATATAGAATATCATAAGGTTACTCCATCAGCTCTCATTTTCATAGGAATAAGGACTTTTTTCAACAATATTCCACAAATCAAAATTGATAGAACAAATATATATCTTAACTCTAGATTTCCAAAAGGTATAGTTTATTCCATCAAACAAAGGTGGTCTATTTGAGGAAGATCCTTCTAGGTAAGGTAAGTTTGAAATATTAGCCATAAGATTTTTAACTTCTAGGTTGTAAAACCACACAAGAAGTCCTTGCTCTGATACCAATTGAAATACCTAAGAGGGGATGAATTAGGTATTTGGCTAATTTTCGCAAACAAAAACCTTTTATGAATCTAAGAAAAGAACAGATTATTTTTATCAAGTTAAGGACAGTTGATAGCACAGCAATAAAGGAATCTAAAAGCAAAGAACTCAAGCAAGTTATAGTGGTTCGATCAAGCGAGAACTCAAGCAAGAACTCAAGCAAGTTATAGCCTACACTTAAGGATTTCAATCAATCTACTTGATATTCTATATTTGTGCTTCATATAATTATCATTTTGAGCTTGATTTTATGTTAAATTTTGGTGTTTTAATCACCATTTATACTCCCTTTATCTCTTATTTGCTTTAGGTGATATTATTGAAGATTTGGAATTAAATGAAGCAAATAAGGGAAATTTACACAATGAAGAACGATGGAGAAATGCAGAGGAAAACTAGACTGGTAGACATATTTCAAGTCAGATTTTGACATCTATGAAGATTTCAAATGCAAAAGTGGTGTTCTATACAATTATAGAGGACATTCTGAAGTTTTCAAAATGGTAAAATATGTGTCAATCGGAGTTCATTTGCCTACCCTATGTATGCTGCAAAGTCACCTGTTCTGCATTGGGTTCTATTTTTGACACAGTCTGGTATAATGCTCATAACTTGAGTTCTAGATGCCCAATTGATGGAAATCTAAGCTCATTATCTACAACTTTCATGAAGCCATCAAGACCTAGATAAGCCAATTTGGTGGTCTGAATTCACCTAGAAGTCAAAACAGTGTCACAGTCGGGCAGCATAAACTTGCACCAAAACTGGGGGCAAGCGGCGCCGTTTGTGTCGATCTGAAGCTGCTTTTAAGCTGCATTTCTCTCTCTTTTGGGGCAGATTTGGATACCCCTTTAGGGCAAAAACGAGAGAGAGGTCTGGAGTGGACAGAAAACAGCAAAATACCAAGAAAACACACCAAATTCTTCTTCCAATCCATCAATCTTGCAAGAGAAATCAAGAGAGAAGATTGAATCCTTGAAGAAGGAGAACATCAACCTTGAAGATCCATGGAAAAAGTTGCAACTTTCTCAACAAAATCGTGAAGAACTTCAACCTTGAAGAAGAGAGGAGATTTCAACTATGAAAATGAGCAATTCTTCCTCCTTCTTTGTTGTTTTATGTTCTTTGATTTGTAATATGTTGATGAACTAAATTTTGAATACTTGGATGGGTATGAACCCTAGATTTTGCCTATGTGAATGAATTGTTTCCTTGGTTGATTTAATTCGAATTTCTTGTGGATTGTTTGTGGGTTTGAATGGGTGAATTGATTGAATGGATTAATAATGCAAAATCTGGAATTTTTTCACTTGGAATTGAGAAAGGAAGGGTGATTGACAATTGATTCAAAATCTGGAATTTTTCACTTGGAATTGAGAAAGGAAGGGTGAAATAGACCATACACAAACAATGGGGATGATTTAGGTGACTAGAGATAGAAACCTAAACATCTTCTTGATAATTAGAGAAATCTAATTGAAAATTCACAATTCTTAATGCATTCTTGGGTTGAATTGGTTAGAAAGAGATTTCAACTAATTAATCTAAGAGTAGAGAACTTTCATCTAGAGATAGAGTGAGTTCTATCATTGGAATTTCATCAAACACAAGAAGTGAAATTTATCAACCAAGGGACATTTATATCACATAGGTAATTCTAGGGGGATTAACCATCCAAGTATTGTTTTCTCTATTGAATTCTCTCTTACAAGCAAGATTTAAGTTGGTTTAACTAGTTAAGTTAGATTCTTTTTCCTAGTAGTTATTCAAAACATTTTTTTCAAACGAAATTTGTTAGGCTAAATAATAGAGTATAAAGTGAGTAATGGTATTTAACCACCCCCGTGGATACGACATTTGAATTCACTTGCCATTGTACTACTCATAACGATAGGTGCACTTGCCTAGTGTTTGTGTGCAAATTGTTAGAGATTGTAATAAAATTGAGTATAAAGGCATAGAAATAAAACACAACAAAAATCTTCTTAAGATCATTTGAGAATTCAAAAACATACTTGTTATCACAAAGTTTATTGAAAACCATTTTAAAAACAAGTTTTGTACTCTCTCATGCATTCAACTGATTCCAAGATATATAAGTGTAAAGTTTACAGAAAAATACATATTTAGTATAAGAACTCTACACTCTAAGTCTTTCAATGACTTCAATCATCTTGAACATACTCTTCAATCTTCAATCACCTTAGGTATAGTTGAGTTGTTCTACCATTGTGACTCCAAAACAATATGTAACGACCCACTCCAGGGCGGGCCCTACCTAGGAGTGAATCATCACTTTCCTGTTCCAGAGGTGCAATGCAACCTGTAGTACCACTATATGATACGAATTTAAATTCTAATAGTATTTAAACAAATAACAACAAAAATAATATAGGGCGCACCGGCAGTTCTATAGCAAAAGAATACATAAAATGGTTTATACAAAACATAATTATTTCGAAAGATTGAGATCTCTCTGTACATATACTAATTAAATTAATAACCACGTGAAATGTTACAATGCATTAACAACCCAAAAATAATTACAAATGATAAAAGCCTCTACAATATTAGCTGCTGCTGAGGACTCAACTGTCACGTGCGACGTAGAAAGAGAACTATACTCTGAATTCAACTATGAAAATCCTGAAATATAATGAGAGAATAATGAGCTACGAAGCCCAGTGAAATCTCTAGGTACTTGTACAGTTTGAAAACAAATATACCGTACTAAATTTATAACACTTTTAAAATAGACATAAGTTATCCTTGACCTTTTTTGTTTTATGATAATAACTTCATTTAGTACAACATAATAGTCTGATGTGAAAATCACGTAAAATAAAATATATTTATATATATGTACATTCAAGTACTAATCACTATTTTGAAAATAATGATCAAATCAACAACCACAATTCACACGACTCTTTCGAGTCCATATACGCACATAAAAACTTCCGTCGCCCTTCCAATGGCCATCTCACACGCGGCACAAAGGAACTCTCCACACAACACCTCCCAATGGCCTTCTCACACACGGCGCAAAGGGACTCTCCACACAACATCTCCCAATGGCCTTCTCACATACGGCACAAAGGGACTCTCCACACAAATCAATAATCTCACCCTGCAAGGGAGTCAATTCATATCCCGACGGCGGAGTTTACACATAATTCACATTTACAAATCATCAACAACCAAGCAATTCTCATGGTTTAGTATATTATATTAATACACAAACCGAGCCACGGCAAAACAACAAATTATATTACTACTATATATTTTTACAAAAGCCGAGCCACGGCAAAATAATAATTTCAAATTAACAACACATTGATTCACAAAAGCCGAGCCACGGCAAAACAACAATTTCAAATTAACAACACATTGATTCACAAAAGCCGAGCCACGGTAAAATAACAATTGAAGCTTAATAACACATTTATTCATAAAAGCCGAGTCACGGCAAAACAACAAATCAAGGATAGCAACACATTTATTCACAAAGCCGAGCCACGGCAAAATAAATATTTTACTTAGCGTAAATTAACTAAATAAAATATATAAAAAAATATATATAATTTAAAATGTTAGGAGTTTGTGGTCCTCAACCTCCACAAGTAAGGTAGAAATCTCACCTCAAGTGAAAAGCATAAATCTACGCTACTCCACCCTTGGTTCTACCTCGACAATTTCAGGACCTAATATATAATTACGTAGCAATAAGCAAATTTAATATCACTCTAAAATGCTCAAATATTGACACACATATATATACATGAATGAATGCATGACTAAAAATTATTGAATTTCATAAAATTATTTTAAAATAAAAACTACCTGCTTTTCTTGGGAATAAAAATATTAAAATATTAATTTTAATAAAATCCACCATTCTCCACAAAAATCTCAATTATTTCATTTTATTCTTAATATCCCAATTTAGGGAAATTAAAATAATTTATTTTAATAAAATTCACAATTCAGAAAAATATTCTGTTTAATTCTTTTTATATATTTCTATACTCTTTTTGCATTATAACAATCTAATAAGCATTTAAATACTCAATATTTAATCAAAACAAAATTTTACAAAAATAAATAAATCTGTCCAGATTTTTCAAAAATTCAAAAAAATATCAAACATACTTAAAACTTAACAAAAGTTTTTCTGTAGGTATACTATGACAACAAGAACCTTTGTTCAAAAATTGAACAAAATCGGAGCATCTAACAATTTATTAAAATTCATACAAAGTTACTGCTACAGTAATTCCCGAAAATAATTAAACTCAACAATAATAAGAAAAAATTGAAGATTTTACCTAGATTTGGAGACTTTGATGTTGTTCTAAACCTGGATTTGAAGGATTTGAACTATTGTGTGAAGATTTGGTGAAGAATTGAAGAGAGAAGAGAGAAGAGAAGAGAGAAAAAGAAGGAAATGGGAGAATTTGGAAAATTGGGGAAGGGGGATCAGCCGTATTGCTGATCCTCTTTCTTTTTTTTTTTTTTTAATACAAAATAATTTGCAAAACCATCCTTCAATTTTTTTTTTCATTATAGATTTACCCTAATACTTATAATGTATATTTTCTCTTTATTTTAAGAATGTATAAAATAGATTTTTAGTAATTTATAGTTATCATAAAACCACTTGAAAAATTATTTGGTAAAAACTAAAATTTGTGGTTTTACAATTCTAACCCTCTAAAATAAATTTCGTCCCCGAAATTTCAATGAAAAGGAGTATACATGTATAAAAATATTTTTGAAAACTAGTGCATATGTATATAAGAAATGATGATTCGTTAAGTAATAATGAATGTTAAAATGCCTATGCAATGTATGAGGCAATCATATCTAACCCTCTAAAATAAATACTACCTTACAGGTTAGGCAAAATTCGAGAAAAGATGAGGGTATTGATTTCTCATAAGCTCCTCGCGTTCCCACGTAGACTCCTCTATGTCATGGTTTCTCCAAAGTACTTTAACCATATGAATAACTCGACTTCTTAATACTTGTACCTTCCGATCAATTATTTGCACCGGCTGCTCCACATAAGTCAAATCCTCTTCCAAATTTACCGGTTGTTCAATCAACACATGCGAAGGATCTGCTATATACTTTCGAAGAGTAGATACATGAAAGATATCATGGATGCGACTAAGCTCCGCAGGTAATGACAATCTATATGCAACAGGGCCAACCTTTTCAGTGATCTCATAAGGTCCATGTTGTGTTTTGTTGTCTATGCCTTTATACCCAATTTTATCACAATCTTTAACAATTTGCACACAAACACAAGGCAAGTGCACCTATCGTTTAGATTAGTATAATGTCAAGCAAGTTAAATATCGTATCCACGGGGATGGTCAATTACCATTACTCACTTGTAATTCTATTGTTTAGCCTATAAAAAATTTTCTTGTGAAAATGATGGAAATAGTTGCTTGGAAACGAAATCTAATTTGACTAATTAAACTAACTTAACTAATTTTTGTTTGCAAGAGAGAATCCAATAGAGAAAACAATACTTGGATGGTTAATCCCCCTAGAATTACCTATGTGATAGAAATGTCCCTTGGTTGATGAATTTCACTTCTTATGTTTAATAAAATTCCAATGATAGAACTCACTCTATCTCTAGATGAAAGTTCTCTAATCTTAGATTAATTAGTTGAAATCTCTTTCTAACCAATTCAACCCAAGAATGCATTAAGAATTGTGAATTTCCAATTAGATTTCTCTAATTATCAAGAAGATATTTAGATTTCTATCTTTGGTCACCTAAATCATCTCCATTGTTTGTGTATGGTCTATTTCACCCTTCCTTTCTCAATTCCAAGTGCAAATTTCAAGATTTTGAATCAATTGTCAATCACCCTTCCTTTCTCAATTCCAAGTGAACACAATTGTAGATTATGCATCAATAATCCACTCAATCAATTCAACCATTCATACCCACAAACAATCCACAAGAAATTCAAACTCAATCAACCAAGGAAACAATTCATTTACATAGATAAAAACTAGGGTTCATACCCATCCAAGTATTCAAAAGTTTAGTTCATCAACATATTACAATTCATAGAACAATAACCAACAAAGAAAGAGAAAGAATTGCTCATTTTCATGGTAGGAATCCTCTCTTCTTCAAGGTTGAAATTCGTCACTGTAGCATGGACGAAATTGCAGCTTTTTCCATGAATCTTCAAGGTGGATGTTCTCCTTCTTCAAAGATTCAATCTTCTCTCTTGATTTCTCTTGCAAAGATGAAGATTTGGGATGGGATTTGAGTGAGTTTTTGTTGTTTTTAGAGCCTCCCAGCCTTCTCTCTTGTTTCTGCCCTAAAGGGGTATGAAAATCTGCCCCAAAAGAGAGAGAAATGCAGCTTAAAAGCACTTTCAGATCGACACAAACGGCGCCGCTTATATCACACCAAACGGCGCCGCTTGCCCCCAGTTTTGGTGCAAGTTTCTGCTGCCCGACTGTGACACTGTTTTGAATTCTAGGTGAATTCAGACCACCAAATCGGCTGATCTAGGTCTTGATGTCTTCATGAAAGTTGTAGATCAGGATCTTAGCTTTCCACAGAGATTTGAAGCACATCAATTGGGCATCATTATGAAAACTTCAGAATGTCCTCTATAATTTTCTAGAACACCACTTTTGCATTTGAAATCTTCATAAAGGTCAAAATCTGACTTGAAATATGTCTACCAGTCTATTTTTCCTCTGCATTTCTCTATCGTTCTTCATTGTTTAAATTTCCCTTATTTGCTTCATTTAATTCCAAAACTTCAATAATATCACCTAAAGCAAATAAGAGATAAAGGGAGTATAAATGGTGATTAAAACACCAAAATTTAACATAAAATTAAGCTCAAAATGATAATTATATATAGCACAAATATGGAATATCAGTCTGCCACTCTGTTGAAGCTATTAAATGGCTGCTAATTATTGGTAGAAAGCACAAAATATTTTACATAGTCAACTTCAGACACTAAAAAAGATATTATTTGATAGATTCAATAAAAGACAGAGAGGAGTTTACATTAGTTTACACTCCTATTAAGGATTCCTTGTCAATAATTATCTGATCTGTTATTGCAATATGCCTTCCTTTTTTTGGTACTTTTTTTTTTTATTATTATATATCTATAAACAAGAGTGCTTCTCTATGGTATAATCTGTTATTGTCTTCTTTCGTTCTTTTAATACATAATTTTTCAATTTATATATCTTTTAACTAGAACTCTTATTCTATGGTAAGATGAAGGTTCAGTTGATTAGAATCATTTCTTACCAAACAATAGGTAATGAGTTCAAATTACATTTTATCATCCCAATGTACTCTCAAAAAAACAAAGAAAGAAAGAAACTCTACTTCTGCACCTGTTTGACGGAGCCAGCTTCAAACCCTAATAGTTGTCATTTGATTTAGAGTTTTTGGAGTCATAAATAAATCAACAAAGAAATATCGTGGTCAACGAAACAAATATTTATTTGGTTATATTCTAATTGTTTATAGCACGTTCGGATCTTATTGTTGCGCATTATCACCAAGCTTTTCAAATCCTGCAGGCTGGAGCTGAAGCTTAATTCACGCCGTCATTGCTGAAGTTCTTGCCATATATATACAGGTATTTTTAACTTCATTTCTACATCTGAACATCTCTCTTAAACAAAGTCAGTTTTCTCTTCAACATTTTCCAAGCCTAAAGCATGCCTTCAAAAAAGTGCATTCAAAAGCCAATTGTTTTAGCCTATTTGGCTTTCATAACCATTTCTTTGGTGGCGTGTACTCCACCCGAAGATCCACTGAAATGTTCATCAGGAAATCGGAATTGCACCATCACAAATGGCTACGGAGCATTTAACGATAGAAGCATATGTCGTGCTGCTGGAGTAGCATATCCCACTACGGAACAAGAACTCATCTCCATAGTAGCAATTGCAACAATGCAGCAGAGAAAGATGAAAGTAGCAACTTCAACTTCGCATAGCATCCCAAAGCTCGTCTGCCCAGATGGCGAAAACGGGCTTCTGATCAGCACCAAGTACCTCAAACGGGCCGTAAAGGTGGATCAGTCAGCTATGACCATAACAGCTGAGCCTGGGGTGACTTTTAGGCAGCTGATTGATGTGAGTGCCGAGGCTGGGCTAGCCATACCTTCTGCTCCATTTTGGTGGGGACTTACTGTTGGTGGACTAATAAGCACTGGTGCTCATGGTAGCAGTCTATGGGGTTTGGGAAGCGCAATTCATGAATATATTGTTCGACTTCAAATTGTTACACCAGCAGGCCCTGATGAGGGTTATGCAAAAGTGAGGACACTTGAAAATGGTGATCCTGAGCTTTCTGCAGCTAAGGTTTCGCTTGGAGTTCTGGGAGTGATTTCACAGGTATTAGCTTAAATATTCTTGATCATCGCTCATTCTTGAGAACCTTTTTTAAGTCACCTAGAAGTTCCTGACCTATTGATCACGATATTTCTTAGTTGATTTATGTGTAGTCCCTTCTGGTAGCTTACATGATCTGATCTTGAGATCTCTATATTTCTCGCTCAACCGTGATTAACATATTCTCATGTTCTTGATGTGATCTTTAAGGATGGAACTAAATAGAGTTTAGTTTTGAAATTTTTATTTTGAGTTTTATAAAAGTTAAACCATGTGTAATTTTTTCTAATCAATTAGAAAATGAACTGCAAACACAAACAAGTTACAGTCTTGTGCAGTATAAAAAAGTCAAGATTTTCTATCCTGCTCTCTGTCTCATTTTCTTTTCTATAATTATCAAGTTACCATATGTTAGTTTTCTTTTTCAAAAAAATATAGAACCTACAAAAAAATAAGGAACCCCAACAACGAAAGTAAGATAGGTGGAAATTTGTTATAAATGTGACAGGGAAAGACAGATAATCATATGCCAGTATAATAGAGAACGAATTATATATGGCCACAAATGAAACAAATCCACAGATATAAGTATGGTAAATGAATCTTTGATTTAATTACCAACAGTTTGGTTAGGGATTTTTACCTCATCAAATGGTGACCAAATTAGTCCAAAATTTTATTAATGGTTGAGTGACTTGGGTTTCAATCTACAAGAATATAACCAGTAATCACTATTAACTGTTGCAGGTGACTTTTCGACTTCAACCAATGTTCAAAAGGTCCATAACCTATTTAGAGAAGAGTGATTCAGACTTGGGAGATCAAGCCTTAACCTTCGGCAGACTGCATGAATATGGAGACTTCACATGGTACCCAAGTCATAAGAAGGTGGTTTATCGAATTGATGACCGAGTCCCCTCCAACACTCCCGGAGATGGTGTCTACGATTTTATTGGTTCTCGTACTACAAGTACAGCTGTTCTTGCCACAATCAGAAGCACAGGTATGTTTGACACTTCAATCATTAATTTCTCCGCACGATACGTAGAATTCTTTTCATTAATAATGCAACTTCTGAATTTTCTCATTTGCATTTTGAGATCTTTTTTATACTTCTTAGAGAAACTGGGATTTTCACAATATTTCAGTATTATTGCGAAGATACATTCTTTCATATATTCTTTTTCAATTATTTAAATCCTAATTTCTGAGATTTTTGAGTGATTGTGTAGAGGAAACTCAGGAGGCCTTAGGTGATGCGAATGGGAAATGCCTAGTTGGGACAACGGCAAGGTCTACGTTGGCTTTGGCTGCTTATGGGCTGACCAACAATGGTACTTCCTTTCTTCTAGAGGTCACTTGCAAGTAATTACTAGGATAAATGGACATACTGATAGATTAATTATTCTTTTTAGAACTCTTATGTGCGTACTATCTGTTATTATGCTCTAACAAATTTGAATGCATTTGATAAGCAAAGAACTCTTGAAATTTTACAGGCTTGGTCTTTACCGGCTACCCTGTGGTGGGATACAACCATAAGGTTCAATCAGCTGGGACATGCCTTGATAGCCCCCAAGACTTGCTATTATCGGCATGCCCATGGGACCCTAGAATCCAAGGATTATTTTACCATAATACGGCTATCAGCATTGGCTTGTCCAAAGTCAATAATTTCATTCAAGATGTGCAAAAACTTGTTGATTTGGTTCCCCAGGGCTTATGTGGCTTAGAGCAGTACACTGGGATTCTATTGAGATATGTCAAAGCATCAAGTGCTTACTTGGGGAAACCAGAAGATTCAATTGACTTTGATATCGTATACTACAGGAGCAAGGACCCGAAAAGTCCTAGGCTTTTTGAAGACATTCTTGAAGAGATCGAACAAATGGCTGTCATTAAATATGGAGGACTTCCACATTGGGGTAAAAATAGAATTGTGGCTTTTGATGGAGTTATCAAGAAGTATAAAAATGCTAATGAGTTTTTGAAGGTTAAGGAATTGTATGATCCAATGGGGCTGTTTTCTAGTGAGTGGACTGATCAAATCCTTGGATTAAAAAATTGGACTACAATAGAGGAGGAGGGTTGTGCCCTGGATGGGATGTGCATTTGCTCAGAAGATATTCATTGTTCACCAAAGAAAGGCTACTTTTGTCGACCTGGAAAAGTTTATAGAGATGCAAGAGTCTGCACTAAGTTGTAGGTCCGAAAAAGTAAATTATGCAGGAGTCTTCACTTGATTTAGAGGTTTACAGATTTTGCCCCACGCAATGTTTGGTCCATTATTGAATGTATTAATTTGACATTGGTACAAAGATTTAGAGAAGTGTTTAAGTTACTATATTATATTTATCAATTAGAGAAATTCATCATAGGATCCGTATATTAATGGAGGTTATATTCTTTAATTAAGGAAGTTAGTTATGAAAGTTTAGAAAAGAAATATACCTACTTCAACATTCCTTTTTGAATAATTAAAAATAAAAATATGAATTTTCAATTTTAGGTGAACACAGTACATATTAATAATATATTCAATAATTGATGGCAAACGCCCTTACCTTTCATTTATGGTGGAAAACCAACAGTTTAATGCATATCTCTCGAAAAGTTCTATCTAGCATATGGACTTCCATCACTTTGACTACCCAATAGCATGGAATTTTAACTTGTTTATTTAAGTTTGAAATCTTCTACTTATCTAGCATGATGGAGCCCATACTTCTCATAGTGTTCATCAAGAATCAATGTGAACTGGTAGATTGCATTTATGGCGCAAAACAAACAGTTTAATGCACAGTATTATCCATGGTTAAGAGTGCATTTATGGCGAAACTGTCTCCTCCTTGAACCAATTATAATTTTGACTATTTGTAATCGTGAAGAGGATAGAGTTTCACATACTCAGATGAAATATCCACAAACAAAGAGATGGCCAGCAAGATTACAATCTTCAAGGCCTTCTTCATACTTGTTTTATCAATTTACAATCAAAAAGCAGCTTCTGATCCAGTTATAAAATGGTCTGTTCATATAGTCAATCAACTTCCAAAGAATAACAATCCCTTGAAGTTCCGATGCCAGTCCAGAGATGATGATTTAGGATATCACACCCTCTATATTAATCATTACTTCGAGTGGAGGTTCAAGCAGAACTTCTTCCACAGTACTTTATTCTTTTGCCATTTCTGGTGGGAGAAAAAGGATCGTAGAATCGATGTCTTTAGAGATGGTTTGATTGATTACTGTACTACTCCTACATGCTATTGGGTAGTTAAGAGTGATGGATTTTATCTTGCTCGAAAAGTTCCCCCTTCTCCAGAAGACCTTGACCAATGGTACCAGTGGTGATACACAAGTAAAGATGTAACTAGGATTGTTCTGAATTACGTAATGAAATCAAGAAATTAGAACAATCTGGTTTCATAAGCTCTTATTGCTGTTTATTTTATTTTGTATTTCGTTAATTCGCTTCTGATTTTGTTCCTTTGCATATTCAACTGCTGAAAATTTATAGAATTTGTTTTTCAGGTTTGTTTTTATTTAAGCTATCAAAGAGGCTCAATCCTGAGCTCTGAGGTGGTCAGATTCACATAATCAACCTTTCCACCTCGAATTTTACTGTTTAGTAAGGTGGTGAAATCAGATTACAGCCTTCAAGTTTAGTTGAACACTTTGAGCTTGGATTGACTTTTAAAATTTTTTTAAAAAAATATTTTTTTACTTTAAATTTCACTTTTTTTCACAATTAATTCACTTTTATAATTCTCAATATAATTCAACTTGAAATAAACTCTAATCCAAGCGGGCATACGTGAGATGTAATTCGCTAGACAAATAAGAACAAGAAATAAAATTATAGAAAAATCCATACATCAGCTGCCACTCTCTAATTTTTTATGTCTGAAATAATATTATAACCAGTTTACAATGAGGTGGCAGCCTACTGGTTTGAAGTACGTTTATAAGTTATCAATTCGATTTACGTTTTTTGTACTTTGATGTGTACAACATAAAATTTACTTTATTACTCTCCCGGTCCAAAATGAATGTCCTCTTTTGAATTGGCCTAAAAATTAACAAAATAGTTTGATCATAACAAAGTTACAATAATGTTATTATTAAGGAAAGAGTTTAGTTGTAAGATTAATTTGTTAGTGGGGCTTATATCTATTAAATGAATAAAGTTTGTTATTGGAGTTAAAAAAATGTTTATTTGAGAAAAATGGGCATTTATTTCTAGACAAGCTAAAATTGAGATGTCATTACTTGCTCTTTATTAATTAAGTTCATTAGGCCTTTATTTTAATAACTATTCATTCCCTTGTATTTATCTTTAAAAGAACCAAAATAATTTTTAAAAAAAGAAAATATGAAAGAAATTAGATCAATTGTAAATGGTGCTTTCTAAATGTGTAATATATATTTATTAAGATTATTTCAACTACGTATAGTATTGGGGTTAGTCTGGTTGGAGAAATGTTTTGCTGTTTATTATACAAGTTTGAATTTTGGAAAACTATTATTACTTATTAGGTGTGTTGCTGTGTATTTGGATTGGTGCTCAGAACGCAAAACGATTATTTTTTTCGCATTTTTCACCCTAGTTGTTTCAACTCTCCTCTCCCAAACTAATTCATTTTTTCATACTCTAACTTGCAATCCCAATAATACATGAGTTGTGACTTTTGTTTTTAGTTTTAAGAATTAATTAAAAGAGAGAAAATGGACAAAAAAAAAGTCTTGTGTGTATTTGAACTAGTTCCCAAATGCAAGATTATCAATTTTTTTAACTTTTTCACTTTTAGTCTCACATTTTCTTCCTTAACCAATTCACTTTATTCATTTTCAAAACAAGAACTTTCAAGTGGAAACGATCCAAATACACACGCTCTGCTTGGACCAACCTCGGAGAAAACGTGCTGGCAATGTCCAGGAACCACTTAGCCATAAAACGGGAAATAAAATAAAATGAAATAAGATAAAAAGCCATTTTTGATGGGTGTTCTTTTCCCTTTTCCATAATCCTCCCCACTGCAAAAAAAAAGTAACACTACTTTTTCGGTGAAAAAAGTTGAGTTGGATTTGTTTGATGAAGCTATTGCAAGAGTACTTTTATATAATAAGGATATGGTCACAATTTCAAACTTAATTAGTACACTTTATGTCTTAAAACGTGTTGTTCCTTATCATATACTCAATTGACTTTTGGTTTATGATGTCTATTTCTTCCTTACTATTCCTCTGCAGTCATTAAAGTAAACAACAAAATGATACATGCGGTAATGCATATCAAGTTTGGAAATGCCTTTTGCCTTAAATTGAGCCAATTAATGGGCTCAAAATAAGGGTAAAATTGTCCACAATCTCATGCCCCCCCCCCCCCAACTATTTGTATAAAGTCTTTTAGCACTAATTAATTAACAAATTTACCCTGTGTTGGGCCACTTAATTAACTCAGGCTTGATCCTGTGAGTTAGTTTTGGGTCATTGTGTGCCAGATTTTCATCTAGTAGTATCTATTTATAGTCCTTCAATTTTTAAAAAGTACAATTGGTCCCCCACACCTTTGGATTCCTCCTTCCCAAAACAAATCCTACAATGCTATACATTGAAAACATGACATTGATTTTGGCTTCATTTGTTTGTTTCTCTTCCAGCACTTGCCATGATGCAGCGTGTATCTTTATTCAACTATAATTACACTTCAAATAGTTTTGGTTAGTATACTATTCATATTTGGGAGACAGTGGGAGAGGAGAAAGACATCTTACTCAATTTACTTTCTTTTTCCATTTTTCACTCTTTTAATTAAGTCTTAAAACTAAGAAAGAAAATAAAGTCAATCTTATCACTATAGTCCTTTACTTTTTTCGAAAACATACTCTGTCTTCCAAAACCTCCAATTTAGGAGAGGAGAAAACGTGTACATTGATAGAATTGCTTTTGCTATCTTTTTCCATCTAAACTAGCCTTAAGTTTTGTTGGGGTGAAAAGTGGATGCAAAAATATAAAGAAAATAAACGTGAACGTAAATGACACATTTATATAATTCGATTAAGATGATAAAGTTAAAAGAAAATAAATTTAGAGTAGTGTACTCTCACTCTTCATTAGGATTCCTATCTCTCCAAGTTGAGAGATAGTATGCTAGAAGCATTAGCTACAATGTTGACCATACTTTTCAATAATAAAAATTAAATAAGAGAGAAAATAGTTAAACAAATTGATAATTCTCTCACTTCTCTCCTTTCTCGATCCCACCCACTCTCCTCCTCTTTCCCTTATACCAAACAAGAAGAAACTTCAAAGAAATTCTTCTCATGGGTGAAGTATTTTTCTCCCTCCCCTTCTCCGCCCTGTCTCCCTTTCATGAACCAGTTGTCTTTCACAAACCAAGCTAGCTATGCCTATGCGACCTAAATAGTTCATGATTTACTTCTTCTCTTCTTGCTTCACGTTTCAACTCAATCGAACTGTTTAATTCCTCAAAATTTAAAACCTTAGGATTTAATTGGCCTACTACCCTTCTTCACCTTAATGATGGCCGGCTACCCCAACCCGCCCCACCATTGGTCCATTACTGGTCGTATCAACAATCAAATTTCTGTTAGTAGAAATGAAATTGACCTACTTATTAATGTCTCCTAATTAAACACGAAATATATTAATAAATGTGCTGCCTAACCTAATGCAGTAAAGTCTGCGCAGTGAAATTCTTGCACTCTCTAGTTGTGGTAATACATTGTCATTATAATGCAATTTCTCGTATTCAGTTTTCTTCCATGAATTTCTAACCATGTCTGAGCTTTTCTCCAGGAAGTCATTATTCAACCACGTTCTGATATCCATTTGTACATTATTCTCGATAATTAGCAAAGCACATTGTAGTCCTCCAGATGATCCAGTGAAATGTTCGTTCAAAAATTTCAACTGCACGATAAAGAACGCGTATGGCACATTCCCTGATCGAAAGATTTGCAGCGCAGGTGCTGTATTGTATCCCACCACAGAAGATGAACTGATCTCAATAGTGGCAGATGCAACAAAGATGAAGAGAAAAATGAAAGTAGCAACAACCTCATCTCACAGCATTCCCAAACTGGTGTGTCCTGATGGTCATAATGGACTTCTTATAAGCACAAAATACCTTGATCACACAGTGAATGTCGATAAATCGGCTATGACAATCACTGCGGAGAGCGGAATAACCTTAAGGCAGTTGATCAACGAAGCGGCCGGGGCCGGTCTAGCCTTACCTTATGCACCGTATTGGTGGGGAGTGACTATAGGGGGGATTCTCAGCACTGGTGCTCATGGTAGCACACTCTGGGATTTGGGCAGCGCTGTGCATGACTATGTTATTTGGATTAGGATCGTCACACCGGCCCCGGAGGAGGAAGGCTATGCGAAAGTTAGGACACTTGAAATTGGTGACCCTGAACTTGATGCAGCTAGAGTCTCCCTTGGAGTTCTTGGAGTCATTTCACAGGTGATTATATTTCATATTCCAGTTTCATGCTAGTTGATATTAATTCACTTTCCTATAGAACTATAGATGGCCATTTTGTTTTTATTTCTTCATTGTACCTTAAAGCAAAAAGACAAGTGAAGAAATCCCAAAATAGTGGGTCGCAACTATACTACAACTTATATATACACTAGTGAAACTTTAAGAAAAGACTCTAATTTCTAGGGTATCTCAGATATTTATGAACTAAAAGGACTCCTCAGCAATCAAATTTTGGTAAGAATTGAAGAACAGTTGTTAGTTTCTGGTCGATCTTATATATTTACCCTCTTAAATAATGACTCATAACAACGATCTATAACAATATATAGAAGTTAAAGTATATGTGACAACAAAAGTTGATTAATTCTTGAACAAAATGTCATTGCAGGTGACTTTGAAACTTCAAAGAATGTTCAAACGTTCTATCACCCTCTTAGAGAAGAAAGACTCAGAATTAGGAGATCAAGTAAAAACCTTAGGCCAGCAGCATGAATTTGCAGACATTATTTGGTATCCCAGTCAAAAGAAGGCAATTTATCGGATAGATGATCGAGTATCTCCAAAAGCATATGGAGATGGTGTTAATGATTTTATCGGATTTCGATCAACTTTTTCAGTTGTTCTTGCTGCTACAAGAATTAATGGTTTGATATGCGTTACAAATTGTACTTTTTCCTTCATTTTCATAGTCCTTTTTGCAACTTCAAATTCTTGATGCATCTTATTATTTGTAAAATTATGCAGAAGAGGCTCAAGAATTCCACGGAGATGCGGAGGGAAAATGCGGAAGTGGGGTATTGAGTACGTCTGTACTGAGCAAGACAGCTTACGGGTTGACAAACAACAGTAGGCATTAATTTTCTTTCCAAGCTGGTTCATCTTTTATTGGATCCCTTTAAATTTCGATTCTTTTTTCATTTTTCTTTGTTAATTTTTGGAGATATATATGATACTTTAAGTGCAGGAAACAATCTAATGTGTCTTCATTTGCTGACAAAAATTGACTATCTGTACCTTTGACTTCACTGGTAGCTTCCTTTAGGAAAATCTCGTGTTCAGTTTTCCACACAAAGATATACATAGAAAGTATATGCAGGATCTTATGGTAAGCAATGTAAGGTTTATAATTACTTTTGGCAAAACGGTTCTCCTTTTATGCTATGAAAAGCTAAGTTAAAAGTATTGAAGAATCAATTTGATATGACAAGGGAAAGATATGCATATTTAATTTTCTGATTTCTCAATATTATTTTGGCTTATTTGGGCCAAAAAAGGGTAGTTATCATGCTGTAATTCAGAGAACGTCCAAGAACGAGTAAGAGAAATTTTGTGATTTCCTCTAAACTAAACATGAAGGATCACTTTCGTTTTACGAGTTTATTTAAGTTAAACTGAGCTTATTCCAAATTGAACAAGATCTCTATCTTAATTTTTATTAGTACATTTCTTTGAGTTCTTCATATGAAAATATATAGCGAAATGCTCACAACAAAAAAGGAACTATTTTTTTAACAATCCTGCTCGCTATGATATTACTCTAGTAAGTGGCTCCATTGTTTGGCATGCAAGGTACTAGGAAGAATCAAAAGGTATTGCAACTTTGAGTAGAAGCAAGATTCATCATTTAGTTGGTAAGAATACACATACCATTCATGAAATGCAAATTCTTTGCAATTTTAGAAGTCAAAGGTTCACATACGAAATGCATTTAATCTTAAGAGTTGTCTGTCTTGTGAATTTTGGATGAGATCTGACGAGGAAAGGCACCCAAAATTCATTTTGTCACCACGTAAATTGTATCCAAGTTAGTCAAACAACAAGAATGACACTGCAATCATGATGTGCCAATTTCTTTGGAGTTTTGGTTGTCATATGCATGAATGCAGAGATTTGGAATTTTCATAACTTGCTGGAAAACAATTTCTTGTTTGACCAGGACCTAATATACGACATGGAGAAACTTTTTTCTTTTCTTGTTGAAATTTTCCAGTTTTGATGAATCTCTGCTCAATAAAAGATTACTATAAGGCATTGTTTGTTGTGCAAAGAATACTTGAGAATGAGCATCGATTAATATCTCTGGATATCAAATTCCAAAATATGATCTCCAAATCTTGTAATTTTGGCAGGAATTGCTTTTGTGGGATATCCAGTTATTGGATATCACAATCACCTCCAGTCATCAGGGACCTGCATTGATAGCAGTGAAGATGCACTGAACACAGCCTGTCCATGGGACCCTAGAGTAGAGGGACTATTTTTCCACCAAACTACAATAAGCATTGCCTTGTCAAAAGTCAACAATTTCATTGAAGACATCAAAAACCTTGTTTCTTTGGAGCCTAAGGCTCTGTGTGGCATAGATATTTACAATGGGATTCTAATGAGGTATGTCAAAGCTTCAAGTGCTTATTTGGGCAAACAGGAAGATGGAATAGACTTTGACATCACATACTACAGAAGCAAGGATCCAAAGATGCCTAGGCTTTTTGAGGACTTTCTTGAAGAGATTGAGCAAATGGCTGTGTTCAAATATGGAGGGCTTCCACACTGGGGCAAAAACAGGAATTTGGCTTTTGATGGGGCAATCAAGAAATATAAAAATGCTAATGAATTCTTGAAAGTTAAAGAATTGTATGATCCATTGGGGCTATTTTCAAGTGAGTGGACGGACCAAATTTTAGGGCTGAAAAGGGGGATCACCATCTTGAAGGAGGGTTGCGCCCTTGAAGGCTTGTGCATATGTTCAAAGGATTCCCATTGTGCCCCGAAGAAGGGCTACTTCTGTCGACCAGGAAAAGTTTACCACAGTGCTAGAGTTTGCACTTATATATCTTCATATTAAGCATTTCAAAAGACGAGAGAGGGAGAAAATGATGGGACTTGAACTTGAATTTTTATACTTGAAGGCTTACATGAAATATCTACATTTTCTTATATATATAAAAGATCATTTGTAATGCATAAATACCATACCAACATTTTTCACTTATAAAAATCGTATTCAAATTAAGACAGCCTCCGAAAAAAAAAACAAACAAACAAACAATACATGCACACACGACCAAGATGTGTCCTAAAAAAGTCATGTTTTAGCCTTCAAAATCAGAACTCTAAATAGGGCATATCTGTGTATGTAGTACAACTACCTAATAATAAACAAATTCCTATCTGTGTTTACAACAATTTCAAAGATCTAATTAATAATTTTCTCACCAAAATATGAGTATAATATTGACCATAGTCTGTTAATAATTTGAAATCTTCTAGTACACTTGCTATTACGTTATTTAGCGCACTCATCATTACATTATTTAATAAACCAAGTAAATTACACTATACAAAATTATATAATTAATTCAAGCCAATAAATTTTTTATGATCTAATAATATAATCATATAGGATATTTACAAGAGGGTTTATTACAAAATCCATAAACCACTTGGGCAAAGGCAAGGGCAAACACAAGATATCAACAAAATTATTAGCTCACAGGCCTGGACTTTCAAATGCGTGCTAATAAAAATCATCTGGCACTGAAAGGTTCAAATCCATTAGAACTTGCACCCGAGTTAAATGTGCAAAGCCATAACAAATTTGGGCCTCCCGAGTTAACAAACTTGTCTTCTCAAGTTAATTTGGGCCAAAGATAATTGGAGTTTGGTCCGTCCATAACGGGGGACAATTAACAGATAACTATAAGCTCAGCCCAAAGAAAGTTTTCTGGATCACCCATACTAAATATAGTATCATGAATGAATTGTGGTTATATATAGTTAAAAAAAATTTGAATTCGGGGATGTTTCATGGAAGTAGCACACCACTTCCGCACATGATCCCCGAAGTACTGCACTACTTTCATAGGCGGAGCACACCACTTCTTTTAAGATATTTTAGAAGTTTTCTCGTAAACCTATTTTTGGATCTATACTTTACAAAAATAATAATATTTGAGGTGTCACTATTCCTACTTCTATAGCTATCCGTTTGAATTTTTACCCAAAGCAGCATCCATTGATGAATGGTAGAATTGACTACTGATTCTAAAAGAATTGGAGTTACATCCCCTTTCCACTTCCATTCAAGAGTTCTTATGTGTTTCCACACTCCTTTGAGACCCTAAAAGTGGACAAATTCCTTTCCATACTACAAAATGGTGAAACTGATGAATTTTGTAATTTTTTGTAAAATTTTACCTTAAAATATATATTATCTTGTGTAAAATTCTCAATCATGGCATTGTTTTTACCTAAATGAATCCAAAAATTATCTGATTTGATTGAATGAGGAGGTTTTGAAAATGAAATACGATGGTTACTACATCTAGCAATTAATGATACTGTGTCTAGCACCTCCTTCTAAATGATAAGCTTGGATAAACTCGGGAGGTTTTGGGTTGAATATGGGGAGCTTTTGGCTATAATTGCAGGTTCTGAGTTTGGAAGAAAGTTGGGCTGTGTTGAGGGTGATTATGATTCCCTTATTGGTGTTCATAGTCTAAAGAACTTTCCCTTTGATATCTCAGCAATTGGTTCCTTTCTTTCTTCTTTCTTTGGACGCTACTGATTCCATTTTTGTCTCTTCATCTAGTGTTTATAAGCCTAAGAACATTCTGGCACAGGTTACAATATTCTTCCTGAAAAATTATTTGCTTTTATCTCCACATTTTCTGAAATTTTGACAGCACCAAATAAAAAGGAGAAATGAAAGAACTGCTCCAACTTCACCAGTAATAGCACATGGTTAACAAGCTTCAAGGCTTGAAGAACAAGCGCAGAGATTCATGTTGCATCCAGTCATCAAGTAAAACATACATATACACCAAAATCAAAACAACACCAACTCTAGTGCCATCGCAAATGAAGGGACTATACAGAAGCTTTCCTTTTCACACTTGACAGAGCAAAATGCTGCAACGATCTTGAGAGGGGTTTTGCAGTTTGAGAGGGTTTTACATTACCACTAGAAAATGTAAGAACGAATGTCATGTCGAAACCAATACGTTGGTCTAGCTGCAAATTTTCCATTTATTAGAGTGAGAGAGGAAGAGTGAAAAGCACACCCATCGTATTCTAGAAACGTAAGGGCAATGTAGTCTTTTAGTGTCAAATTTACCTAGAATTTAAGAATTTTTTAATCGATGTATCATATATACCCATTTGAAACATATATAAGTGGACAGTGGAAATAATATTATAAACAGGGAAAGACCATTTTGTCCATAAAAATTCTGTCCTATGACCTGCACCTCCGTCCCTTTGCTGGTCTCCACTGTGGTAGAGGTGGAAAGGACCATGTTTCTTAAATTTACTTTGATGCACCAAATCATCTCTTCTTCTTCTAAACTGAAGGGGTTTAGACAAAGAAAATAAGGCTGAAAAATTAGTTATAAGATAATGACCTTATTCCACTATAAAATGAGGGATAATCATATGAAAAAAATTAATAATTGGTTCACTTCACCTCTTGATATTCTTCTTATATATACCAAACAAGAACTACCAAAAAATAAACCCCCTAAGGTGTCCCCTCCGCTTTGGCCGACCAAACCATGCCTAACAACCTCCACTCATCTTTAAAAAAAATATGCATAAAGTTCATACACAAAATATACAAATACATAATTTGTAAAACGATAGAACACCTACGGAGAGAAGAATATCTGCCGTATCATATTACAGTCTCAAATGCGTTTAGACCATTTGTCGCATTCTCTGTCATCTGTTGTTATTTTTTTTAATCTCATTTCTAAAGAGATAAGACTCAATACGTGTTTTATTTAAAAATAAATAAAGTTTTCTCTTAAATTTTTTTATGAATTTCTATTTTTTTCAAATTACAGAAAGAATCTTTTTAATTAAAAATAAAAATTATTATTTATTTATTACGACAGAATTATAGATAAGAGATTCAAACTGCTTCAAACTACTGCGACCACAACACCGTATTCTAGCAGGTGCGGATGCCACAACTTTTTGTCAGCATAGTGACGTGATTGAGCGACTGGGGTCGTGTCAGAGGCGTGTGGTAGGCATGCGGCCTTTTTCCATCTGTTAGGTACACTTTTTTCTTTTCGGACGTACTCTGATTGCGTTGGATGCATCTGTACACGGCTTTTTCTTGATGATAATGCAAACAATGGTTATCAGCGCCAAGAATTGGAACTTTTTGGGTCCTCATGTGATCTTAATTAGATTTTCTCTTCTTTTTTTTTTGAAGTTAATTAGATTTCCTTTTAAATTTAATCTTGTATTATTATTTTTTAATTTAAATTTTTGGTTATTAAAGATATGAGTTAAAACATTTTGTTTAAAGTATTTCTTACTAAACTAAAAAATTTTAAATTCAATATTCATTGAAAGTATATATTTGAAATTAAGTATATATCTTTTAAAAAATAAGTATAATTTTTATGTAAATTTTTATGAGTAACTTCCAAAACAATATGAACTCCATTAACACACCGTCCCCAATTACCTCCATAATCTCTTTTTAAAAAAATGGAAGTTTTTAGTCTGGCTTGAACTCACATTCCTATCTCACATGTATTTAAAAAATTAAAATAAAAAAAGAAAAAAGTAATCAAAGCTTTGTGTCTCTAGATGGTATGGGGCGAAGGATTTGCAGAAAATAAACTGGCACAGCAAGATTCCAAAAGTTTTAGCAGAAAAAGCCTTTCAGCTTCATGAAATCAAGGCCGGTTGTCTCTACATGGAAACAAAGCTGAATCACCCACCATATTTTTGCTATAAATCCCCACATAGAACTACAACCAATATTCTCATCTTTCGTATATGAACTAACTCTTTCCCAGAAAGTGATTCAGAAAGAGAGAAATTTTTTAGTTGAATTCTTGATAATGGCAAAAGAACAAGAAAAGATGCTGTTGGATGAACATAAGGAGAATCATTTCACCGCCGGAGAAATCGTTCGAGATATAATCATCGGTGTCTCCGACGGCCTCACCGTCCCTTTTGCCCTTGCTGCTGGATTGTCTGGGGCTAATGCTTCTTCTTCCATCATTCTTACTGCTGGTATTGCTGAAGTTGCTGCCGGTGCCATTTCCATGGGGCTCGGCGGGTCAGTTTTTATCTTTCCCCTGTGACTCTTCACGCATGAACTGATGATACATATGGTTCCGCAATCCCATACCCTCCCCAAAATTTCTGCTTCCTTTGGGTTCAATTTGTTGACAGCTTCTACAACTGTTTTAAATACCCACATGGGTTGATCTGCTAAGCCAAGAAAGTAACTTTTGATGCATGCGATATTGATTTGGTTAATCCGCAAAGGAATTCGGTTGAACAATTTCTGCAGGATCACATTATAGAGTCCACCTAGTTAAGCAAAGAAAATGTAACTTCAGTTGGTAGAAGACCTATATGGTGAACTTGGCAAATTCACTTGAGGAATGCCGTTTCTTGTCCATTTTCCACTTTAACCTTCTAGAGAATTATCAAACAAACATATTAAAAAATTTTACCACTTGGGGCTCAGGTTGTGACACAATTTTTTTTTTTTTTTTTGGAGCATATAATATATTTTTGGCTTTTTGTGTAGTTATCTTGCAGCAAAAAGTGAGGCTGATCACTATATGAGAGAATTAAGGAGAGAACAAGAAGAGATCACAACAGTACCAGACACAGGTTTGTGTAACGCTCAAAATTCTCCCGTTTGAAAGCGCATGATGGGTTTTGCATAATGATGCGAGGCTTAAAACACTTTTCAATTAAATGCAGAAGCTGCTGAGGTTGCAGAGATTTTATCAGAGTATGGAGTTGAGCCTCATGAATATAGGCCAGTGGTGAATGCTCTCAGGAAAAATCCACAAGCTTGGCTTGATTTTATGATGAAGTAAGTGCAGAAACAACTTTCTTGATCTCAAAAATGGAGATAGAAAATATGCAAAGTTACCATGTTCTTATATGTATTCTGTGATTATGCAACTTTTTTTCAGTCTAAGAAAAGTAATTTGTTTCCTATAGTAGAACATAAACATTAATTTTACTGTTTAAATTGCTCAGGAATTAAGTAACTTTATAAATAATCTCATCTGCTTCTTCCTTTTTATGCTATTGGAATGATGAATTTGGTAAGGGATTATTCTAATAGATAGATATGGCTCCAGAATAGCCCGCCTCCTGCCCCACATGCACACCCAAAAAGGGCAAAAGAGAAAAGAAAGTGTTACCTAGCAAATTATTCAATGAAACAGAGGTAGCTATGGTATTCTTACGCATCTGGCAGATTCCCTCTATCTCGATCTCAATAAATAATTGCCTCCTGATAGTCGAAAAGAATAGGATTAACTGCACAAACTCTGGATCATATGCTGAAAGATTGCAGAGTAGTAATGTGATCGATGAGCCCTGTTGCTTTTTTAGTTTTCTGGCCTAATGGGTGGGTTTCAATTGTTTGCTAGTCTTTCTAAATCAGTACAGTGGGCACTCAACCAAGATTAGTCGAACTTAGGAAGGAAAGACCTAACAGCACAGGCAAGCTCCTTCCATATGTCCCCTAGCTTAATTAATAATTTGATCAGTGAAGATTGTTCTTTTTTCAAGATATTTTTGTCAAATACACTAGCCTTGTATAATCATGAATGTGTCCTTAAACATGCAGATTTGAACTCGGATTAGAGAAACCGGATCCAAAACGAGCCCTGCAGAGCGCTTTTACCATAGCCATAGCCTACATCATTGGCGGATTGGTCCCTCTTATTCCATACATGTTCATTCCAGTTGCAGGAAAGGCTGTTGTTGCATCTGTTGCTTTAACTTTGGTGGCTTTGCTGATATTTGGGTATGCCAAAGGGTACTTTACTGGGGATAAACCAGTAAACAGTGCTCTGCAGACTGCCCTTGTTGGAGCCATTGCATCTGCTGCTGCTTTTGGCCTAGCTAAGGTTGTTCGAGGATAGTCTAATTGCAGTTCTTTGATCTTCTAATATAGCTTAAGGATTCCATTTCTGTGTTTTCCTTTTTTTTTTTTTCCATTTCCAATAAGACTTAATTGTTTACATGCTTTCAAATAATCTTTATGCAATATGTATGAGAATTGCTCTGTTGGTAATTTACCTGAGCAGCCCTAAGTTTTGGGGGATAATCAAATTCTACCAGAAATTTCTTCTCTTCATCAGTAGAGGAACTTGTAGGTGGCTTTTAAATTCCACCAGCAAATCCTAGGTCTAAGCTTTGACCATATTGGATCCGATTTTGTTGAATTTTCTTGGAGCACGACCCAAGCAACACTGAGCTCATTTACCTAGGCATGCAAATAAGCTCGTATTTTTCTCCAGACTACTTCATAATCTTCTTTTTACGTTAGTACAAGTTTTTACCAAAAAAAAAATAGATAAATACATAAAATTCTTCTTTAGCAATTCTTCTAGTATTTATTTTTTAAAAAAATGTATATAATATTAATTAATTGAAAAATAAAAAGAAGAATTGAGTTCCAATTTCTGATAAGCTCTCTTATAGTCACCATGTAATGTTTTTCTACTGTAAGTGATTAATGTAGGTGCAGTTTGCACCAAAAGGGCAAAAGAAAAGAAAAAAAAAATCTAATAGTATGATGAACGCATCATTTGAAGGCAAATGATGAAGAAACAATCATAAGCTTATCAAATAATTGATAAATTTAATGAACTGACAGATAAATACTACTAAAAAATAAATATAAATATAAATATAAATATATAGTCAAATCTTTAAAACTATAAAAATAATTAAAAATTGGAGTACAACGCATGTATTACTTATTATTACAACATTAGATTTGTTTTCCTTTCATTTTGCAACAATAAGATTTCGTATAATAAAAGGAAGGAAAAAAGTGAACCCTCGCAACAAGAAAGGAACCTAATTCTCTTCTGCGTTTCATCATTTTTCCAAAAAAATTAGGATGCTAGAATGACAGCTTAGGAATGAAACAAGAATATAAGATATAAACATAGTTATCTCATTAATTTATGTAAAGTGATCAGTAAATTTTAGTATTAGCCCAATATATTTTTTAAAAAATCAGTATTTATTATTAAAATGATGCGATTAGAAGATTTTTTTTTTTTTTTTTGTATTTGCACGCATTCAAAATATTAAACTACCCTCTTTTTTTTTTTTTTTGTATTGGGGAAGAAACATTTAGCCTAGTCAATAGGGTCCATAAAATGCCTTTTGTCTTGGGCTAATGCTTCTTCTTCCGTCGTTCGCACTTCCGGTATTTCTGAGGGGCTTGGCCACTCAGTTTTCTTCTTTCGCTTGTGACTCGGTTTAATCTGCGTTTCTTTTTTTTTTTTTTTCAAGTTTACCGCAAATTCATATGGTGTAGAAACAGTTTGAGATGTTATGAATCCTATAGATAAGATGTGAATGTTGTTACTCAGATGAAAGGGTGAGATTAAATAGAATTTGAATTTAAATTTTTTAATTTTTAATTTTATAAAAATAAATTGTTTATGTTTGAGAAAGTAAAATTCAAATTTTATATTGAATTTCGAAATTCAATACCCTTATAATAATAAAGATAAAATTTTATCCCAATCCCCTTATAATATTTTGTCTTCTTAAAACTTCTAAAAAGACGTACTCTATGGACTTCAGGATAGGCAATAGAAACAATCATGCGTTTTCACTGAAAGGAATGTGATCGATTAATTACTAAAATATGCCAATTGAAGAATGAATAACTTATACAAGCATGCATTGTATCTCTTTGTGCAATTTAAATTTGAATTAAATTTTTATTTGAATCAAATTGTATTGAGAATCGAAAAAGTAAATTTTTTGCATGAGTAAAAATAAAATCTAAAGTGGAAAAAAGTAAAAAAATTTTAGTTTAAATCATAATCCAAGCTTGCCCTAAATTTAAAGCAGATTGCCCCTACTGTTTACTGGTACCAAGAAAGTAAAAACTGCCAACATATTTTGCTACAGAGGTTATCTTATCATTAATTCCTGCCGAGTGTTTACAAGACATCCAGAAAGATATGCTTATGATCAGCATTACACATCTTCAAGTTAAAGAAAATTGAAATTCAGTCACAAGACTCACTCTTGGCTCAAAATTTGCTGGTATAAGATAGACGCTCGATACTGTGATTAGAGGAAGTAAAAGCCAAAATAATGAGAAGCGTAATATAATTGACCAATATACGGAGCATATCAACATCTAAGTCTGCTATCCATCTGTGCAGTCAAAAAGTCTCATGTTTGCAGAGCTATCAAGCTTCTATTCTACTCCTGTTGTGTCAATCCAATTATTTTGACAAAATTCTTGCTTTAAGCTCCAGAACGTATCAGATTCTTGTGCCTGCAATGGTGGCTCCAGCTGAATTCCAGAATTAGAAGATGTATCAGAATCAAGCTCATCTGTTTCCATGTTCTCTTTGCGTGGACTGGATAAAAGGAGTTGTTCCAAGATAGATTCACCGTCTGGAATATCTGGAAGGACGAGAGGCTCGTGGTTTTCAAAAGGATGCAACTTTTCGTCTAATGGCCCTGGCGCGAAATCAATATTCATAAGGAGATCTCTCATTTCATCAGAAAGATCCCATTCCATCGACATTTCAGAGCTAGAAGTTGGAGCAGAGCAGGGAGGGTCGGAAGTTTCTCCCATTGGAAGCTGATATCTCACAATCATTTTGTCAGAAGATACTGGTTCAGATTCACAATCATCAGCAACTCCAGTAATTCTCTTCTGCGTTTCATCATTTTTCCAAAAAAATTAGGATGCTAGAATGACAGCTTAGGAATGAAACAAGAATATAAGATATAAACATAGTTATCTCATTAATTTATGTAAAGTGATCAGTAAATTTTAGTATTAGCCCAATATATTTTTTAAAAAATCAGTATTTATTATTAAAATGATGCGATTAGAAGATTTTTTTTTTTTTTTGTATTTGCACGCATTCAAAATATTAAACTACCCTCTTTTTTTTTTTTTGGTATTGGGGAAGAAACATTTAGCCTAGTCAATAGGGTCCATAAAATGCCTTTTGTCTTGGGCTAATGCTTCTTCTTCCGTCGTTCGCACTTCCGGTATTTCTGAGGGGCTTGGCCACTCAGTTTTCTTCTTTCGCTTGTGACTCGGTTTAATCTGCGTTTCTTTTTTTTTTTTTTCAAGTTTACCGCAAATTCATATGGTGTAGAAACAGTTTGAGATGTTATGAATCCTATAGATAAGATGTGAATGTTGTTACTCAGATGAAAGGGTGAGATTAAATAGAATTTGAATTTAAATTTTTTAATTTTTAATTTTATAAAAATAAATTGTTTATGTTTGAGAAAGTAAAATTCAAATTTTATATTGAATTTCGAAATTCAATACCCTTATAATAATAAAGATAAAATTTTATCCCAATCCCCTTATAATATTTTGTCTTCTTAAAACTTCTAAAAAGACGTACTCTATGGACTTCAGGATAGGCAATAGAAACAATCATGCGTTTTCACTGAAAGGAATGTGATCGATTAATTACTAAAATATGCCAATTGAAGAATGAATAACTTATACAAGCATGCATTGTATCTCTTTGTGCAATTTAAATTTGAATTAAATTTTTATTTGAATCAAATTGTATTGAGAATCGAAAAAGTAAATTTTTTGCATGAGTAAAAATAAAATCTAAAGTGGAAAAAAGTAAAAAAATTTTAGTTTAAATCATAATCCAAGCTTGCCCTAAATTTAAAGCAGATTGCCCCTACTGTTTACTGGTACCAAGAAAGTAAAAACTGCCAACATATTTTGCTACAGAGGTTATCTTATCATTAATTCCTGCCGAGTGTTTACAAGACATCCAGAAAGATATGCTTATGATCAGCATTACACATCTTCAAGTTAAAGAAAATTGAAATTCAGTCACAAGACTCACTCTTGGCTCAAAAATTTGCTGGTATAAGATAGACGCTCGATACTGTGATTAGAGAAAGTAAAAGCAAAATAATGAGAAGCGTAATATAATTGACCAATATACGTAGCAGATCAACATCTAAACCTGCTATCCATCTGTGCACTCTAACAAGTCCATGTTTGCAGAGCTATCAAGCTTCAATTATGCTCCTGTTGTGTCAATCCAATTATTTTGACAAAATTCTTGCTTTAAGCTCCAGAACGTATCAGATTCTTGTGCCTGGAATGGTTGCTCCAGCTGAATTCCAGAATTAGAAGATGTATCAGAATCAAGCTCATCTGTTTCCATGTTCTCTTTGCGTGGACTGGATAAAAGGAGTTGGTCCAAGATAGATTCACCCTCTGGAATATCTGGAAGGACAAGAGGCTCTTGGTTTTCAAAAGGATGCAACTTTTCGTCTAATGGCCCTGGCGCGAAATCAATATTCATAAGGAGATCTCTCATTTCATCAGAAAGATCCCATTCCGTCAACATTTCAGAGCTAGAAGTTGGAGCAGAGCAGGGAGGGTCGGAAGTTTCTCCCATTGGAAGCTGATATCTCACAATCATTTTGTCAGAAGATACTGGTTCAGATTCACAATCATCAGCAACTCCAGTAATTCTCTTCTGCGTTTCATCATTTTTCCAAAAAAATTAGGATGCTAGAATGACAGCTTAGGAATGAAACAAGAATATAAGATATAAACATAGTTATCTCATTAATTTATGTAAAGTGATCAGTAAATTTTAGTATTAGCCCAATATATTTTTTAAAAAATCAGTATTTATTATTAAAATGATGCGATTAGAAGATTTTTTTTTTTTTTTGTATTTGCACGCATTCAAAATATTAAACTACCCTCTTTTTTTTTGGTATTGGGGAAGAAACATTTAGCCTAGTCAATAGGGTCCATAAAATGCCTTTTGTCTTGGGCTAATGCTTCTTCTTCCGTCGTTCGCACTTCCGGTATTTCTGAGGGGCTTGGCCACTCAGTTTTCTTCTTTCGCTTGTGACTCGGTTTAATCTGCGTTTCTTTTTTTTTTTTTTCAAGTTTACCGCAAATTCATATGGTGTAGAAACAGTTTGAGATGTTATGAATCCTATAGATAAGATGTGAATGTTGTTACTCAGATGAAAGGGTGAGATTAAATAGAATTTGAATTTAAATTTTTTAATTTTTAATTTTATAAAAATAAATTGTTTATGTTTGAGAAAGTAAAATTCAAATTTTATATTGAATTTCGAAATTCAATACCCTTATAATAATAAAGATAAAATTTTATCCCAATCCCCTTATAATATTTTGTCTTCTTAAAACTTCTAAAAAGACGTACTCTATGGACTTCAGGATAGGCAATAGAAACAAGCATGCGTTTTCACTGAAAGGAATGTGATCGATTAATTACTAAAATATGCCAATTGAAGAATGAATAACTTATACAAGCATGCATTGAATCTCTTTGAGATCGCTAATAATTTGTGCAATTTAAATTTGAATTGAATTTTTATTTGAATTAAATTGTATTGAAAATCGAAAAAGTAAATTTTTTGCATGAATAAAAATAAAATCTAAAGTGGAAAAAAGTAAAAAAATTTTAGTTTAAATCATAACCCAAGCTTGCCCTAAATTTAAAGCAGATTGCCCCTACTGTTTACTGGTACCAAGAAAGTAAAAACTGCCAACATATTTTGCCACAGAGGTTATCTTATCATTATTTCCTGCCGCGCGTTTACAAGACATCCAGAAAGATATGCTTATGATCAGCATTACACATCTTCAAGTTAAAAGAAAATTGAAATTCAGTCACAAGACTTGCTCTTGGCTCAAAATTTGCTGGTATAAGATAGACGCTCGATACTGTGATTAGAGAAAGTAAAAGCCAAAATAATGAGAAGCGTAATATAATTGACCAATATACGGAGCATATCAACATCTAAGCCTGCTATCCATCTTTGCAGTCAAAAAGTCTCATGTTTGCAGAGCTATCAAGCTTCTATTCTACTCCTGCTGTGTCAATCCAATTATTTTGACAAAATTCTTGCTTTAAGCTCCAGAACGTATCAGATTCTTGTGCCTGCAATGGTGGCTCCAGCTGAATTCCAGAATTAGAAGATGTATCAGAATCAATCTCATCTGTTTCCATGTTCTCTTTGCGTGGACTGGATAAAAGGAGTTGTTCCAAGATAGATTCACCGTCTGGAATATCTGGAAGGATGAGAGGCTCGTGGTTTTCAAAAGGATGCAACTTTTCGTCTAATGGCCCTGGCGCGAAATCAATATTCATAAGGATATCTCTCATTTCATCAGAAAGATCCCATTCCATCGACATTTCAGAGCTAGAAGTTGGAGCAGAGCAGGGAGGGTCGGAAGTTTCTACCATTGGAAGCTGATATCTGACAATCATTTTGTCAGAAGATACTGGTTCAGATTCACAATCATCAGCGACTCCAGTAATCACATTCTTAGCAGTTTCAGCAGCACGCCAATTAGTTTCTTTTGGCTGCAGCAATTGGACAAAGAATCCAGGGTTTTGCATGGCCATGACAATAAATGAGAGCATTTGTTGCTGATTTTTCTCCATACCTTTCATTTGATCTCTCAGAACTATCAGCTTACTTTGGGAGTTCTGCTGCTTTTGCCTTAGCTTCACTAGCTCCTGTGTGAGTGCATTCTTATCTGTCTTGAGACTTTCAACTTCCTTGCTCAGAGAAATTCTCTTATCTTCTTCACATGCAGAGGACTCTGTATCCTTCTGCCGAGAAGACTTCCTTTGACCTTGACTTTGAGTTTGCTTTCTTCTAATTATGTTCTTAAGCAAATGCTTTTGACCTTTGACAAACTCGTCATTTGAAAATTCCCAACGATCAGTGTCAGTTTTGCGGAAACCCTGAAACAAATAAATGTGCAAGTTATTGAAAGTACACAAACCTCTAAAATAAGACTTAAAAACTTACTCATCTCTTGGCAAAAAGAGATAGGACTCGAAGACTCATGAATTCAGCGCTCATAATAGTTTAAGTGATCGTTAAGATGACTACCTGCATCTTCCATTAAGATTACCAGTTATGGTACTTTAAACACCTTTGCTTTCACATTTCTATCTGCATTTCTGGTTTCCCTAAGTTGATTATGAGAGTAAGACATCTATACTTTGACAGGAAAATTACCTAGCTTGCACCACATGCAAATAGCAAATCAAGATTCTTTGCAAGAAGCTGGTATGGATAACAGATCATATACGAACAGGAACCTCTAGAAATTAAGAATTACAAGGAGTAATTGTCTGCAGGTGGCCAAACAACTCTTTTCAAATTAAAATTACCACAAGCTGTAACTTTTTAAACAATAACATCTTCAGTTGAAGACTTGGAAATTTGCAAGGGAACAAAATGTGGATCAACTACTCTGGCTTCTCAATACATTACACAGATGCAAGGATAGATAACAAAACTCCAAAACAGACAATTCTAACGTATAATGACAGATCTCTGCATGTATAAGTTACAACTATAATAAAACATAGCTCATCCGTGAGGAGGAAGAGAGGAATCACAAATTGATATATTATAATGATAAAGTAACTTGGATTAAGTTCCAAGACATAATACAGAATCAGTAGAGTAACATAACCACATTGTTTATCTCATCAGGACCAAACCGTTCAACTTATTAAGAAAATTATCTTCTTTCAGGATTTAGAAACACAGCCAGCATTTCACCATGTTGAAAAAAATAAAGAGAGTTTTAAAAAATTTTTAAAAAATCCTTTTCAGCATTAATCCTCATACTGCAACAATTAGAAACGATTCATGATTGCTCTTTGGTCATTGGCAATATCCGAATGCCAAACAAAAGCCCTCCAAGCGTGTATCCTAAAGCAGGAGTATCGTAGTTATTCCTCATTCTTATTACATATATTGAGTCCTTAAGGGCTGAATCATCAAGATTTTATTATTACTGAAAAGATGCAAGAGTTTTAGTACAGGAAAGCTGCATATTGATTCAACATTTTCAGTTGAATAAGTCGTACTAAATGCTTGAGAAACAACAAATAAAATCTGACAGATGAAAAAAATAAATGCATGACACAAAGCAATAAATGATATAAAATTTCCAATATAAGGAAAAGGATCAGTTCATAATTGTACACAAATTAACAAAAATAAACACGACAGAAAGCAATAAATGATATAAAATTTCCAATATAAGAAAAAGTATCAGTTTATAATTGTACACACATCAACAAGACCAAATAGGAAATTATTGGCCGCAGCAAAGGGGCAAAGTTAGTACATTAGCTGCTGCTGCTAGTTCAAGGAAGGGCTAGATATTTCAGGAATGATTATTTAATGTCATGGAAGTCCCTTCCGAAGGAACTGGCAACCAGTATTTAAAACACTCAGCTTTGGTTACCCCAAAATAAGGAAAGGAAAAGAAAGACTATAAAACATGGGAGCTAAAGTTAATAAGATGGTTTCTTTTCATTAAGCCTGCTTACAACAAACCAAAGACTTGCATTACCGTTGTTGCACAAACTGGTGAAAGATGGAGCAGTGTTTTATTAGCCTACAGATGAATGCTTTCACTAATAGAAAATATCTAAAAATTACAAACAGGTGTCTTCTCTTGCTAGAAAGACACCACAAGGCAGACCTTTGGCTCACCTGAACAATCATGACACTAAAGAATAAACAAATAAAATTCATATGGTACAAAAGGAACTCCATTCTTTTCTTTTGTCACTGACTTTCAAGCAGAGACGTGAATCCAATTACCACAGCAGGTTTCAGTATGAATCTAGTAATTTAAGAAGATAAACAGCATTCTTTGCGGCGTTCTTACAGCCAACAACGAAGTTAATTTATTCAACCCCAATTATTAGCATCCCCATTAAATTAATAAGAAAAAATTGAGACAGACTGGTTGCATATTATATTCAATTAAGCAACCATAAGTATTGCTGACAGAAACTTTAATTCTTCAACAAGACAACAACATTAATCCACTTGAAACTAGTATTCCCAAGAATATCCACACTCAATAACATCAGAACTTTGATTTATCAAATACTGATAATACCCAAAATAGAACGAAGGCAGGCATACCAACACTTCTGATATCAAGCACTTGAAAATCCCAGGAAGATAATATTAAAAAAAAAGCACAACAAGGAAAGAAAGAGAGAGTTATGGAGGCTCACATATATATTAAGCTGACGAATGAAACTGGAAAAGTTGCTGTGTTTGAAGTACTTCGGGAGCAATTCGGACTGAAATTTAGGCACGTCCCAAATGATAAAGCTATTGCTATGCGATTCGCTCCAAGAAATCAACGAATTAGTGGATTCATCATCCACCATCTCATAGCATTTTAACAGAAACGGAGGCACCGATGACCCATCCTCGAAAGTCTTCACCATAATTCAACCTCAAAATCTAACTGAAACAACAAAAACCACCGCAATTCCGTCCAAGAATTCAATCTTTGAAACGGGGCCTAAAATTATAACCCCACAAAATAAAAATCAAAGGAACCCAGTTCAGTTTTGGTCTTGAAAATCAATCTTTCAACTGGGGTTTCAGTACTTATAACAAAAAATGTTGGCTCCCCAACTCCGCGTTTGCGAAGAAGACTTCGGAGAGAAGAAAAGAATTGAAGTTAAATTGAATTGAAGAGCACGGCAGAAGTCTTATGGCAAAAGAAGACAAAGTGCAGAGAAGTATATACCTCGGTCTGGAATGGACCATTGACGGTGTCAAATATCTGAAGGTTTCTCTGCGCTTTCCTCAGGGGAGTGCCTGCTCCACTTGTTTCTGTTGATTGGCTCTATATAGGCTAATTGTAGTCGCTTTTATAATTTTCCTTTCTTTTTTAATTTTTTTTAGAGAATTCGTTTCAACTGTGCGGTTTAATTTTAAGATTTTTTTAAAATTTTTAATTTTGAAATCAAATCCTATCTAAATTTACCTTAAAATCTATATTACTGCAAAAAATATTATAAGCAATTTGATATTAAGTTTGAAAGATGGCATGCAAACCATTTTAATTCTGGATGGGAATAGCATAATATCTAACCTTTAGTTGGACATTTTTTTTAGAGAGTAAAACTTCTAATTTTGTTGTTGATAGGTCTCAACTTTTACTATCGAGATAAGATCTCGCAAACTAGTTAAGCTTATAAAAACTTTATATATTTTATTTATATATATATTTAAAAATTAGTTGTACATTAGAACTATTTGAATTGTGAGTTCTCAAATAAAATCAGAGCAAGTAAACACATTGCACCAACTCTTCAACCAACTTCAACTTTTGTTCTTGTTCCATTTCTATTTTATAAGCAACTCTAAGAAGCCTATTTAAATAGATGAAAAGGGAAAGTAAAGGATTATATCTATTCATGTAGAATAAAATAATTAAATAAAATAAAATCAATGTAAAATGAAAGAATGAAATAAAAAGAGGTTAAAGAAAAGTAATATTGTTTCTCCCCTAATAGACAAAAATGCCTCATTTCTTATCTAATTTAGGTTAATATTAGAGTAATTTGTTAAAAGAGTCCCATAACTATTTTACTTATCTTAGTAATGTTCCTTAATTTTAATCCCAAATCTATTATTTTAAAAGAATATAGTCCTTACCACTAATCTTACGAGCGAGTTGGGTTTAAATTCATATGTGTCGTATGCGAATTTAATTTAAAGGGTAAATTCATCAAATCTTATCAACTTTTATAAAAAAACACATTCATATGAGTATCATTATATATATATAATCATAATTCAACTCTAAATTCAATCGTGAGTCATTTGGTTTAGTAATAGTATATTTAGAAGAAATTAACGGAGACCTTATTCTCAATTATTTTAAATAGTATTGGGTACGATATAAATTCGTAATATATATTAATATATTTATTTTTAAAAATTAAAATCAATTACTTATATGGTTACAGCTAGAAGAGGTTTATTGGTTATAGTATTTTCTTCCCACTTAATCCTAATTCCACGCTTTATTTATATATGCTTAAAGCTCATTTTAAAATTTATAGTTTGAAAACCAAAGAAGAATTTAAACACATCAAATGAATTAATATTTCTTTCATACTCATTACATTTTTCTACATTCATACTCGAAGAATTTTATAGAAGAAATTTTTATCCCAAATATTTTGTAAAGTTTCAGTTTTATCATTTTCATTCTTTAAGTTGTTGACTAAATGTAACTAAAACTTAAAAGAAGAAATCATAAAAAGGCTACTTCAATACATTAACTTGACTTATTTTACAAATTTATAGAAGACAGTAATTAATTCGAAAATGAAACAACTTACAATATGAAGGTCGTTATCATTTGTTTAAAATAAATTACTTATAATTTTTAAGTTAAAAGTTATTTTTGATATTTTATCAATTTCTTATTCATTCCTGATTTTAGTTTAAATAAGTCAAAAAAACTATTTTTAAGAAACTACTCTAAGGATGCTTTTTAAAATAGCTTTTGTTTATTGAAATTATTATAAATAAAAAATTTATTTTAATTTTAAATATAATTTTTTAAAAAACACTTATTTTTTATCAGTTTAAAAAAATTTCAGTAATTAAAAATAAAAATGAAGACTAGATATTAAACTAATGGTTTAGGTTAATGAATAAAAAGATATATTGTGGCTCATTAAGATGAAAAGGAAAAAAAAAGTGGATTTTTTTAAGGAAAGGTGAATGGTTACATTTTTTTAGAAAAAAATTGTTATAATTATTCATAAATAATTTTTTCTTTTTTTTAATTAAAAAATTCCCATCTTTTAATATTCATCAACAATTTTCAAGTTGGCTAAAGTGTCAAGATTTCGTACACAGAATCCAATAAATAGAGGACACGCCCTTGCACGTGGGTCCATTAGAAGAGCATTTTTGCTCATTCAAATCCTTTCCGGCACCAATTCGGTTACGGTTGATGCTCATTTTTTTAACACATGGCTCCATTACAATCATTAAATTAACATCTTTTTGATTTAGTAATTGAGACTTATTGCGCTTATTTTTTGAGACCTGAAAATTTTTGTTTCCCGCCTAAAGAATGTTTCTGTCAAAAAACCATTCAAAATTATAATTTTCTTCAACCTGTACCATCAAATTCTCTCTCTCTTCTTTTTATTTTTTCTCTTCTCTAACCTATTACTCTGAAACTCTTTAAATATAGAACAAAATGATTCATTTTATTAAAATTCTTCACTTTGTACTTGACAGTTTCGACGAACTTTATATTTTTCTATTGAGATCAAAACTAATTTTCTCGGATTCACTTATCTAAAACAAAGTTAAATATTGTAACTTTTTATTGGATTGTTCGGTGACTTTAAAGATATAAAAATCTTTATTTAAAATTAAAATTTATTTGAATATTTAATGGTTAACTCACAGAGTTAAAGGAAGCATTGTGTTGATTTTCATGACTTGAGTAACGATTTCGATAGTGGAGCATTCTCATGACTTAAAAGAACGAATTTGATGTCGGTGAATTTTAGTGTTGGATCTTTTTTTAAAAGAAATTTCAGAAAAACTCATATTTGGTTTGATTTCTTTTGTAGTATTTCTCATTGTTTTAAGTAATGACTCTTAATAGTTTTAAAGATTAATTATTTAGAAGAAAAATATTTGTGATGAATAATTATTCAATAATTATTCAAGATTATATAAATAATTGTGCAGATCCCTATGATTCATTATTCAAAGCTGAATAAAATAAAAGAAAAATTAAAGTAAAGGGAAACAAATGAGAAAATAATAACCTTTTGATTTTTTAAAACTTTTTATTAAATACTTATCCACTATAGAGATATAAATAATAATTCTCATTATTTTAAAGATTAATTATTCAAGAGAAAACATTGTGTGGTAAAAATTATTCACTACTGTGTAAATAATTATTCAAATCTCAATTAGTGAATAATTATTCTTTACATGTGAATGATTATTCAAAACTATATAAATATTATTCAAACTTCTACGGTGAATAAATATAGTATTATTCTATCGTGATAGTTTGAAGTAAAAATCACATTTATTGCATATAATTTTTTATTTTTGATACAATATTTCACCCATTTATAATTTTAAATGTATTAAAAAATGATAGCAAAACACATATTTGTGTAGTGAATAATTATTCAATACTGGATAAATAATTATTCACATATGTGTAGTGAATTAATGTAATGTCACCTTCATTGTAGTATAATTTTTTACTTTTGATACAATTTTCCTATTTATAATCTCAAATGCATTTGGAAAAAAGATAGTAATGGATGTATATGTGTGGTGAATAATTATTCAAAATAGAATGAATAATTATTTATCTATGCGTAAATAATTACTCGCATTTCTATGGTAAATTAACATATTGTTATTCTATCATAATAATTTGAATTAAAAATCAACCCCATTGAAGTAACTTTTTTATTTTTGATAAAATTTTTCACCATTTATAAATGGTATTGCGCCAAAGCTAATATAAATTTTTGTATTAAACAAACTCGAGTATAGTATAGATGAGAGATACTAGTTACATAAATTTAAACTCTACACTCTGTTGTATAAACTCTAATCAATATATAAAATTTTCAATAAAAATAAGTATTTCACCATTCTTTTATCTTCCTTATTACCATAATTAACATGATCACCACCTTTCAACTTCCTTCCTAACACAATGCCACCAATACATTCAATACAAACTCCTATTACCATAATTCATATTTACTGTTAAGAATATATCTTTTGAAGTTAAATAGAAAAAATCGAGAAAAGATAATATCTAATATAACAATATTCATTTAATAACACTAAATTTCTTGATGATGATTAAGATTCAACAAATTATGACTCTTCTTGATAATTCATCATTCTCAAGAGTATAACCTTTAGAAATATTATACCTATAATTATAATAAATGAATACGTATATATTGACCAATAGATATCTTTCATCTTTCTTGATAGCGGAAGAGTAATAGCTAAAAGAAGAGAGAAGAGAGAGACATGTGAAGCTTGGTTAATAGTCTTTCATACAACATTTTTCGTCGCATCGATGCTTACTTTGATAGCAAATAGCAAAAGAATACTAGATAAGAGAAGAGAGAGGAGAGAGAAGGAGAGAGAACATCAATCTAATATATATAATATAGATTTGGATTCACATTGTGATTTGTAAATCATACTCTTTGGACGATAATTAAAAATATTTAAGTCTCTAAAATAATCATCTCTCTCGGTCATTAGATCAAAATATTCCGACCTAACTGCTTTGACGAGGGTGATTTCACAAAAAGAAGTGAAGAAAAGAAAGAGACAAAGGATATAATAGAAATAGCAGATATTTTGATTCAAATTGTGATTTGATAAACTTGAGTTACTTTTAGACTGAAAATACTCCTTGGCCACAATTCAAAATATTTTTGATTTTTAAAATACTCATACTCTGTCTCTCTCCTAATATTCCTGCCTAAACTCTTTGAGAGTAATTTCGCATGTGCTGAAAAAATACCCCCGTTATGTTAACAAAACCGTGAAATCTCCTTCATCTCTTCCCAGAAATTCCTCCCTCCCTGGAGTGATTCATTCCCGTCTTTCCAGCCATTGGCTCATCTGCTTCATTCATTCTTTTTTTCTCCTTGGTCTCTGTAAATTGAACAAACAGATTAAACCCAAGCTCATTTAATTTCATTAATCCCCAGATAATTTGATAAAAATAAAAACTCAATTGAACTGAATATAACATCCAATTCTAAATTTGGAACAACCTTCGAATTAGAACTTTCTTGATCGGAACCTGGAGAGTGGACAAAGTTTCTTGCAGCTGGAGGCCTTGAAGGGTTGGAGTTTGTAACCGGCTGAGAATCTGAGAATAGGGTTAGAGAGAGACCTATGGAGAGTTGGAGGAAGAGGTGGCAATGAGCCCGCAGCTGGAGATGGTGAAACTGACAGAGAATTGATCTTGGGATTTTCCACTGATTGTGAATTCAAGGCTTGAACCGCCCAAAATAACTTCCTACCTAGGGAGCTATGAGCGTCCAATTCTCCAATTTCTTGAGTCCCCATATAGCTTGTAAGGTCAGAGAGGCTACCATCCAGAGCAGTCTGCTTGGTATTGTAAGAAGTTGGTTACACTGGGGTGACAGAAGCAGCGTCGTCAAGCAAAAGTTTTCCAGATCCCACAGACTAATTCTGGTTTTTTGCATCACCAACGGTGACATTGCTGGTTGCAGGGCGAGGGGCGACCTTTTAAGGAGACGATTAGTATTTGTGGCTGCGGAAGCGGGAATGACTTGGTGGTGGCAGGGCGGAGTGGAATTCAATTGGAGTATTTGGAAATGATGGATTCGCCGAATTCAAACCAACCCTGTCGGATTTCAGGGATTTCTTGGAAGGACAGCGGTGGTTGTCGTTCTTGGGGTTTTTTTTTTTTTGGTTTTAAAAAGGCAAGTGCATAAAAGGACAAAAAAGCCCTTGAAGGTTGAAACTGGTCGCATGGGCAAAAGGCGTGACTGTTTTAGCCGGATTCCGCCACAATCTAAAAAAATTGTCAAAAGACAAGTTCGTAAATAGTTCATAAGTGTAGAAAAATAAAAAAATAGTTAAAAAGAGAACAGAGAAAATTATTTATGGACAATTATAACACTTTTCTTTTTTTTTTAAGAAAAAACAAAGTGCCCGTAGTGGGAAATTTTCTGAAATTACACTTGCAACTGGGCTGTATTAGTGTCAGCAGCGGACAACTCGGGATTCCAGAAAGGTCTCCTTCTCCGACGATAACTAGTCTCGCCAGCCGTCAGTGCCGGTCGGTAAATCTTCCTCAGCTTCTCAATTACCTTACTGTTTAATACTCTGAAACTTTATGATCGTTTGTCTTCTTACTGTATCGAAATTCGCATGTTGAACGGTAAAAGTTTAGAGCAGAAGGAACTTCTTCTGCTCAATTCCACCTTTTCATACTCAATGCCATTGCTCTAAAGTGTATGTATTGAATTACTTTATTTTGTTAAGATTGTGAAGGTGGGTTTTTTTTTTTTTTTAAGGTAGCTATTTAAACAAACTTTTTTCTGCATAAAGTGAAGTTTTTAATTTTAATTTCTGATTGTTGCAAAGTATAAGAAGAAATAAGCGCTTTATTTTTGGGTTACTGTTTAAGTGCAGATAAAGTTACAATCGAAGTACAAATTGAAGAAGTGAAAGAGACAACTGGTTGACTTACTGTTGGTGAACCCTTAATTTTTCTTCTTCTATGAGTAGCACTGCCTTTAAAAAGTTTTACAACTTGTTCTGTCCTTCTTAGAAATTTTCGATGTGAGCAGACGGTATCTTCCGCGGTAGGGAGGAGACATTTTTTGTAAAAAGGATTTGTTTTGGTGCAAAATTGATACAGGAACTGAGAGAAAGCAAGAGGGAAATGGCTTATGCTGCTTTAAATTCTCTCAAGCAAACTATAGACGGGCTTGTGAATGGAGTTTTTTCTTACACATTTGGCCTCGTGCAACTGCTCAAAACTCTATCTAAGGAGGTTTCTATCATCCAAGGCTTACTTGAGGATTCTGTTGAGAACTGGAAAGATCTGTACGAGAGGAAAAAGTTGGAAAGTAGGACAAAACATGTGGCATGTAATGCACAAGATCTTGTTGAAGAATTTCTGTATGTTAAAACAGAGGCTTCAGATATAGCTACCACATTCGATGAGGAGTACCATCTCAACTGCCATATCATTAAAATACTGGACGAGATTAATTCAATCAGGGCGATGCTGATGAAGAATTGTAAGGAGACAAATGTTACTGCTGAAATTCTACAGCTGGGGGATTATTCGATTGAGCATTCTTCTACTTGGATTTCCAGTGGTGATGATATTGTAGTGGGACTTGATGATGACTTGATGAAAATCAAGGAGAGACTCATTGGAACATCTTCTAAATTGGATGTTGTCACAATTGTTGGTATGGGCGGCATAGGTAAAACAACTCTTGCTAGAAAGATTTTTGATGATCCTTTAATTAAGTATCACTTCTATAAACATGCGTGGATTACAATAACTCAAAAATATGAAACAAGAGATATTCTTTTGGGCCTCCTATATTCTGTTACTCAACTTACTGATGAAATGCGTACAAAAAGTGATGGTCAGTTAGCTGAAATGTTGTACAAAAGCTTGAAAGCGCAGAGGTATCTCATTATTTTGGATGACATATGGAGTAGGAAGTGCTGGTCTGATCTGAGAAGATGCTTCCCAGATGACAGAACTGGGAGCCGAATATTATTGACTAGTCGAGAGGTTGATTTGGCTATCTATGCCAATCCTGACAACCATCCTCATCATATGAGTTTTTTAAGTCTTGATAAGAGTTGGGAGCTACTGCATAAGAAAGTGTTTTCTCTAGAAAGATGCCCTTGGGAGTTGGAGGATGTTGGGAAGGTAATTGCAGAGAAATGTCAGGGACTTCCACTTGGAATTGTTGTCATAGCAGGTTATCTCTCCAATATCAGCAAGACATATTCCAGTTGGATGAATGTTGCCAAAGAAGTGCATTCATTTGTATCTAGAAATGACGACAAATGTCTTGATCTTCTAGCTTTAAGTTATTCATTTTTGCCTCATCACTTAAAAGCTTGCTTTCTTTATATGGGAGCTTTCCCAGAAGATTTTGAGATACCTGTTTGGAGGTTGATCAGGCTGTGGGCTGCTGAGGGAATTCTGAGGGCAGAATGTTCCAAGACCCTGGAAGAAGTAGCTGAATTATATTTGGAAGATCTCATCAGAAGAAGCCTAATTGTGGTTAGAAAAAGAAGATCTGGCGGTGGAGTTAAAAGCTGTGGCGTCCATGATCTTGTGCGGGATTTGATCCTGAGGGAAGCTCAGAAAGAAGATTTCTTTCATGTGCTGAAGTTACATGCTGATGTCTTTCCCAAAACTGCATACGATAAACGCCGCCTATCTTTCCACTATAACATCATTCCTGACCGACCACACTTCCCTGTTTCTATCAGCAAACAGTCTCTGCTTTATCGCAAGCATCTGATGGACAAATCCCATGATATTTTGGATTATCATAAAAACATGAATCGCCAATCCCATATGAAGCCCTCACTTTTTCTTAACCGATCCATTCTTTGTTTTGGTTGGCCTAAAATCATTGAAGCAGATGATGTGATAAGCTCTAATATTCTTTGTGGAAACTTTAAGTTGTTGAGAGTACTGGACATTGGTAAAAGGTGCTTTGAGCAATTTCCAGTTGAGATTACACAGCTTGTTCATCTGAGGTATCTAGGACTTGCCAGTTTTATTTATTTTCCTGCAGTACTTTCCAAACTATCAAATCTGCAGACATTAGTAAATGAACATAACAGTGGGCAAGTTAAACTACCTAGTGATATATGGAAGATGCTGCAAATGAGGCATCTCCATGTAATGCGAGGTGGTCATTTGCCCCATCCACTAAGAGCAAATGTTGCTGGGAACAGTTTGTTGATTCTGCCAAACCTACAAACACTTTCTAGTGTAAGTGTTGTCACCTGTAGTAAGGAAATCTTTGCCTGCATACCTAGCTTAAAGAAACTAGTACTTTTTGCAACAGGTAAAGAATCCCTTCAAGCGCAAAATTGCCTCAGCCATCTTAACTATCTTAACAAACTTGAAAAACTTAAGTGTGAATTTTTTAAACTAGGCCAACTTCCAGATTGGAATTCTTTTCCACCAACACTTCGGAAGTTGACCTTAAGTGGGTGCTTTCTTCCATGGAAAGACATGGAAATTCTTGGTATGTTACCCCACCTTGAAGTGCTCAAACTGAAAGATTTTGCATTCAGAGGGTCATTCTGGGAACCAAATGAAGAGGGTTTTGGTCGTCTAAAGTATCTGCTTATTGAGAGGACAGACCTAGTGCATTGGAATGCTGCTAGCTTTCACTTCCCAAGTCTTGAGCAGCTCTTTTTAAGATTTTGCAAGGATCTAAAGGAGATCCCTCCAGGTGTTGGAGATATTCCTACACTACAAATTATTGACTTGGATGATTCCAGTCCTGGTGCTGTCAGTTCAGCCTGGAAAATTCATGAAGAACAACAGAGCATGGGAAATGATGGTCTTTCTGTTCGTGTCACTCCTTTGTGATTATTGGATTATGGCTTCAAAAACAATTTGTTATCATCCTCCTTGCATCCAAAGTAATTGCTTTTACTATTTGACCATTGTCACTCTCCATCTCACGATTAGTGGAGTAATTGATGCACTCATTTACTCACCCATGTCAATATGGAAGTTTGTTCAAGACCTAAGCCTTCCAATTTTGACTAATTGGAAAATCTTTTTGGAAATGTTAAGGTATTGCAAAGATGCTTTTTTCCAGTTTTAGATGTTGTGTTCAAAATCCTCTCTATTATGAAGTTTTTTGACTTCATTGTCAATCATATGCATAAGTAAATGAGTCTGTATCTTTCCTTTATGAATTAAAATTGACGTATGGTTTATCTGATCTCCAGTTCTTCTATAACAGTTTGCAGCTTTCCACCATTTTGTTGCGTGGAAGTTCCAACCTTCATCCTGAGGGAACAAACGATCGTGAAAGAATCCATGCTTTTGTTGGATGACGTGTTATTTCTTTTCAACTTGGTAATTAGTAATTGATCTCTTCCTCGCTTCATCAGTTGTCTGAACATCGAACTGAATATGTTATCAGTTTGATGGGTGAGTGCAAAACAAATTTTTAACCAGTTTCTTATTTTTTCCCCCAAAGAAGATTTTCATGTCTCTTCAAATATAAGTGACATTCATGATTACAATATGGCAAGTGCTTATTCCTGTTTCTTCTTTTTGCGCTTTGACCTTTATGATTTTCTGAGTCCTCTTATTGTCTGGTTTTATGCTTATTCTCCGTCAGGTTCTTGTGCACAAAAGTTACTTCTCATTAACTTGTGAAACATATCGAGTATTTCCTTGTTCAAATAATTGTAGGGTGCTAGGGGATCCAGCTCCTTCCCACTGCAATTTTTCCTTTCAATTTTCTTTTCTGGTTGGAGAGATCCTTTTTGTGAATCTGAATAAGCATTATTGGATGGTAAGTTATCATTGATTGATGGAATATAGAATATTTACAAGCACAAAATTTCTCAAGAATTATATACTCAGAATGATTTAAGCGTCACTAAATCAGATGCTATTGATGTTTTGATTGAGATGTTGAATAAGGTGAATTATTAAGACATTGAAATGATTCAAGCTATTTTGAGCCGCGGGATGCTTCAGAGAATGTGCTTGGAAGGAACTAGGTGGATGAGAGTAGTTTTAAATTTTAATTGCACGGCAGTTGCTACTCTTGTAGTTGCCCCTTGAGGATCCTCAGAGAGTCATTGTTATTCATGGACTCTCCAAATCATTCTTGATGTTTCTGTTTACTGTATTTCCAAATCCAAATGTTATCTTCAGGAAGGAAATATTTGACATCATTTATCTGATATTGTTCCTCAAACTGGTGCTCCAATGCAGGAAAAGAATGAAAAAATCTTCAAGTAGCAAGTACCATGAAAACATAGTGCACGCAGCTGCCAAAGGTTTGCATTGCGGTGTATGCTGCTCCTGAGGAATCTGCGGATTATGCAGGTTAATTGGATCACATATCAAAGGAGAAGCCGACATGGTCATGGAATGTAACATTCATAGCCGCGGATTCCTATAGCAGATGGGCTTTTTTTACTGTATAGGCTGGGTTTTACTGCTTGGATGTTTACTTGAATTGCAGCTGAGCAACAACTAGATGGTTGCTAAAGTAAAATTCAGGCAACTTGCTTTCTCAGAAGGCGATATAGAGAACGTGTATCCTCACACTCCCAAGGATATATGCAGGTGGTTCTACATCAACTAGAGGTGCACATGTAAATTATAATATGACATGGTAAGGAGTCTAAAAACAAGCTCTTGAACGTACACTTAATGATTCATGCATGAGGAGTAAATACACTTCAATTTGAATTTATTTTTTATTTTTTAAAATTTAATGTTAAAAAAATTTTGTACACCGGAAAACACATATTCTAGGTGATGGAGAAATTATGACATCATTGGACGGCCCCATTAAGTACAAGATTGAATAGTGTTGTGGATTAATATTTTTTGTTTTGAGTTTTGTCAGAGAAATTTTTATGCAGATTTTCTTATTTTCTCACGACCCAATTTGTACATTGGTAAATAGAATAAGGAATTTCATAATTTTGTTACCTTTTATAGTTGTTGTTTAAAAAAAAAAAAAAAAAAAAAAAAAAAAAGGTCAGTTGTTCTACATTAAGCTCTAACGCAACTATATTCGGGATTCCGTCTTTGTCATTGTATATCAGTCGCAGACCTGTTTCTTTGCCATTCTCTTGATGCTTCAGAGAATGTGCTTGGAAGGAACTAGGTGGATGAGAGTAGTTTTAAATTTTAATTGCACGGCAGTTGCTACTCTTGTAGTTGCCCCTTGAGGATCCTCAGAGAGTCATTGTTATTCATGGACTCTCCAAATCATTCTTGATGTTTCTGTTTACTGTATTTCCAAATCCAAATGTTATCTTCAGGAAGGAAATATTTGACATCATTTATCTGATATTGTTCCTCAAACTGGTGCTCCAATGCAGGAAAAGAATGAAAAAATCTTCAAGTAGCAAGTACCATGAAAACATAGTGCACGCAGCTGCCAAAGGTTTGCATTGCGGTGTATGCTGCTCCTGAGGAATCTGCGGATTATGCAGGTTAATTGGATCACATATCAAAGGAGAAGCCGACATGGTCATGGAATGTAACATTCATAGCCGCGGATTCCTATAGCAGATGGGCTTTTTTACTGTATAGGCTGGGTTTTACTGCTTGGATGTTTACTTGAATTGCAGCTGAGCAACAACTAGATGGTTGCTAAAGTAAAATTCAGGCAACTTGCTTTCTCAGAAGGCGATATAGAGAACGTGTATCCTCACACTCCCAAGGATATATGCAGGTGGTTCTACATCAACTAGAGGTGAACATGTAAATTATAATATGACATGGTAAGGAGTCTAAAAACAAGCTCTTGAACGTACACTTAATGATTCATGCATGAGGAGTAAATACACTTCAATTTGAATTTATTTTTTATTTTTAAAATTTAATGTTAAAAAATTTTTGTACACCGGAAAACACATATTCTAGGTGATGGAGAAATTATGACATCATTGGGACGGCCCCATTAAGTACAAGATTGAATAGTGTTGTGGATTAATATTTTTTGTTTTGAGTTTTGTCAGAGAAATTTTTATGCAGATTTTCTTATTTTCTCACGACCCAATTTGTACATTGGTAAATAGAATAAGGAATTTCATAATTTTGTTACCTTTTATAGTTGTTGTTTAAAAAAAAAAAAAAAAGGTCAGTTGTTCTACATTAAGCTCTAACGCAACTATATTCGGGATTCCGTCTTTGTCATTGTATATCAGTCGCAGACCTGTTTCTTTGCCATTCTCTTGATGCTTCAGAGAATGTGCTTGGAAGGAACTAGGTGGATGAGAGTAGTTTTAAATTTTAATTGCACGGCAGTTGCTACTCTTGTAGTTGCCCCTTGAGGATCCTCAGAGAGTCATTGTTATTCATGGACTCTCCAAATCATTCTTGATGTTTCTGTTTACTGTATTTCCAAATCCAAATGTTATCTTCAGGAAGGAAATATTTGACATCATTTATCTGATATTGTTCCTCAAACTGGTGCTCCAATGCAGGAAAAGAATGAAAAAATCTTCAAGTAGCAAGTAACATGAAAACATAGTGCACGCAGCTGCCAAAGGTTTGCATTGCGGTGTATGCTGCTCCTGAGGAATCTGCGGATTATGCAGGTTAATTGGATCACATATCAAAGGAGAAGCCGACATGGTCATGGAATGTAACATTCATAGCCGCGGATTCCTATAGCAGATGGGCTTTTTTTACTGTATAGGCTGGGTTTTACTGCTTGGATGTTTACTTGAATTGCAGCTGAGCAACAACTAGATGGTTGCTAAAGTAAAATTCAGGCAACTTGCTTTCTCAGAAGGCGATATAGAGAACGTGTATCCTCACACTCCCAAGGATATATGCAGGTGGTTCTACATCAACTAGAGGTGCACATGTAAATTATAATATGACATGGTAAGGAGTCTAAAAAACAAGCTCTTGAACGTACACTTAATGATTCATGCATGAGGAGTAAATACACTTCAATTTGAATTTATTTTTATTTTTAAAAATTTAATGTTAAAAAAATTTTTGTACACCGGAAAACACATATTCTAGGTGATGGAGAAATTATGACATCATTGGGACGGCCCCATTAAGTACAAGATTGAATAGTGTTGTGGATTAATATTTTTTGTTTTGAGTTTTGTCAGAGAAATTTTTATGCAGATTTTCTTATTTTCTCACGACCCAATTTGTACATTGGTAAATAGAATAAGGAATTTCATAATTTTGTTACCTTTTATAGTTGTTGTTTAAAAAAAAAAAAAAAAGGTCAGTTGTTCTACATTAAGCTCTAACGCAACTATATTCGGGATTCCGTCTTTGTCATTGTATATCAGTCGCAGACCTGTTTCTTTGCCATTCTCTTGATGCTTCAGAGAATGTGCTTGGAAGGAACTAGGTGGATGAGAGTAGTTTTAAATTTTAATTGCACGGCAGTTGCTACTCTTGTAGTTGCCCCTTGAGGATCCTCAGAGAGTCATTGTTATTCATGGACTCTCCAAATCATTCTTGATGTTTCTGTTTACTGTATTTCCAAATCCAAATGTTATCTTCAGGAAGGAAATATTTGACATCATTTATCTGATATTGTTCCTCAAACTGGTGCTCCAATGCAGGAAAAGAATGAAAAAATCTTCAAGTAGCAAGTAACATGAAAACATAGTGCACGCAGCTGCCAAAGGTTTGCATTGCGGTGTATGCTGCTCCTGAGGAATCTGCGGATTATGCAGGTTAATTGGATCACATATCAAAGGAGAAGCCGACATGGTCATGGAATGTAACATTCATAGCCGCGGATTCCTATAGCAGATGGGCTTTTTTTACTGTATAGGCTGGGTTTTACTGCTTGGATGTTTACTTGAATTGCAGCTGAGCAACAACTAGATGGTTGCTAAAGTAAAATTCAGGCAACTTGCTTTCTCAGAAGGCGATATAGAGAACGTGTATCCTCACACTCCCAAGGATATATGCAGGTGGTTCTACATCAACTAGAGGTGCACATGTAAATTATAATATGACATGGTAAGGAGTCTAAAAACAAGCTCTTGAACGTACACTTAATGATTCATGCATGAGGAGTAAATACACTTCAATTTGAATTTATTTTTATTTTTAAAATTTAATGTTAAAAAATTTTGTACACCGGAAAACACATATTCTAGGTGATGGAGAAATTATGACATCATTGGACGGCCCCATTAAGTACAAGATTGAATAGTGTTGTGGATTAATATTTTTTGTTTTGAGTTTTGTCAGAGAAATTTTTATGCAGATTTTCTTATTTTCTCACGACCCAATTTGTACATTGGTAAATAGAATAAGGAATTTCATAATTTTGTTACCTTTTATAGTTGTTGTTTAAAAAAAAAAAAAAAAGGTCAGTTGTTCTACATTAAGCTCTAACGCAACTATATTCGGGATTCCGTCTTTGTCATTGTATATCAGTCGCAGACCTGTTTCTTTGCCATTCTCTTGATGCTTCAGAGAATGTGCTTGGAAGGAACTAGGTGGATGAGAGTAGTTTTAAATTTTAATTGCACGGCAGTTGCTACTCTTGTAGTTGCCCCTTGAGGATCCTCAGAGAGTCATTGTTATTCATGGACTCTCCAAATCATTCTTGATGTTTCTGTTTACTGTATTTCCAAATCCAAATGTTATCTTCAGGAAGGAAATATTTGACATCATTTATCTGATATTGTTCCTCAAACTGGTGCTCCAATGCAGGAAAAGAATGAAAAAATCTTCAAGTAGCAAGTACCATGAAAACATAGTGCACGCAGCTGCCAAAGGTTTGCATTGCGGTGTATGCTGCTCCTGAGGAATCTGCGGATTATGCAGGTTAATTGGATCACATATCAAAGGAGAAGCCGACATGGTCATGGAATGTAACATTCCTAGCCGCGGATTCCTGTAACAGATGGGTTTTTTTACTGTATAGGTTGGGTTTTGCTGCTTGGATGAGTTTTACTTGAATTGCAGCTGAGCAACAACTAGATGGTTGCTAAAGTAAAATTCAGGCAACTTGCTTTCTCAGAAGGCGATATAGAGAACGTGTATCCTCACACTCCCAAGGATATATGCAGGTGGTTCTACATCAACTAGAGGTGCACATGTAAATTATAATATGACATGGTAAGGAGTCTAAAAACAAGCTCTTGAACGTACACTTAATGATTCATGCATGAGGAGTAAATACACTTCAATTTGAATTTATTTTTATTTTTAAAATTTAATGTTAAAAAATTTTGTACACCGGAAAACACATATTCTAGGTGATGGAGAAATTATGACATCATTGGACGGCCCCATTAAGTACAAGATTGAATAGTGTTGTGGATTAATATTTTTTGTTTTGAGTTTTGTCAGAGAAATTTTTATGCAGATTTTCTTATTTTCTCACGACCCAATTTGTACATTGGTAAATAGAATAAGGAATTTCATAATTTTGTTACCTTTTATAGTTGTTGTTTAAAAAAAAAAAAAAAAGGTCAGTTGTTCTACATTAAGCTCTAACGCAACTATATTCGGGATTCCGTCTTTGTCATTGTATATCAGTCGCAGACCTGTTTCTTTGCCATTCTCTTGATGCTTCAGAGAATGTGCTTGGAAGGAACTAGGTGGATGAGAGTAGTTTTAAATTTTAATTGCACGGCAGTTGCTACTCTTGTAGTTGCCCCTTGAGGATCCTCAGAGAGTCATTGTTATTCATGGACTCTCCAAATCATTCTTGATGTTTCTGTTTACTGTATTTCCAAATCCAAATGTTATCTTCAGGAAGGAAATATTTGACATCATTTATCTGATATTGTTCCTCAAACTGGTGCTCCAATGCAGGAAAAGAATGAAAAAATCTTCAAGTAGCAAGTACCATGAAAACATAGTGCACGCAGCTGCCAAAGGTTTGCATTGCGGTGTATGCTGCTCCTGAGGAATCTGCGGATTATGCAGGTTAATTGGATCACATATCAAAGGAGAAGCCGACATGGTCATGGAATGTAACATTCATAGCCGCGGATTCCTATAGCAGATGGGCTTTTTTTACTGTATAGGCTGGGTTTTACTGCTTGGATGTTTACTTGAATTGCAGCTGAGCAACAACTAGATGGTTGCTAAAGTAAAATTCAGGCAACTTGCTTTCTCAGAAGGCGATATAGAGAACGTGTATCCTCACACTCCCAAGGATATATGCAGGTGGTTCTACATCAACTAGAGGTGCACATGTAAATTATAATATGACATGGTAAGGAGTCTAAAAACAAGCTCTTGAACGTACACTTAATGATTCATGCATGAGGAGTAAATACACTTCAATTTGAATTTATTTTTATTTTTAAAATTTAATGTTAAAAAATTTTGTACACCGGAAAACACATATTCTAGGTGATGGAGAAATTATGACATCATTGGACGGCCCCATTAAGTACAAGATTGAATAGTGTTGTGGATTAATATTTTTTGTTTTGAGTTTTGTCAGAGAAATTTTTATGCAGATTTTCTTATTTTCTCACGACCCAATTTGTACATTGGTAAATAGAATAAGGAATTTCATAATTTTGTTACCTTTTATAGTTGTTGTTTAAAAAAAAAAAAAAAAGGTCAGTTGTTCTACATTAAGCTCTAACGCAACTATATTCGGGATTCCGTCTTTGTCATTGTATATCAGTCGCAGACCTGTTTCTTTGCCATTCTCTTCTCCCACACAAAAACTATCTCCTTCAATTGCTTGAACTAGCTTAATAGATAAAGTTGAAGCCTCTATAACAACCCCGTTTTATGGACCTGACTAAATGGTTCAATTGATCCAATATAATATCTTAGATCAATCGGGGGTAAAAGAGTAATTTTATGCGAATGAAAAAGCTTTTGACAAATAGGAGGAGCTATTGGAATTTCCTACCGTGGGAATACTTTTGCCCCAATTTGGGCCCTAAAATCTGGCTCAACTTGAGACATTAATCATTTTCAGTTAGGTTGTGTTTGGGGCATAGAATTGGAATTGCAATGCTCAATGTTTGAATTCCTTTGTTTGGTAAAATTGTAGAATTAGTGTGGAATTTATTTCCATTTCCAATTCCAATTCCTTTGTTTGAAACTCCAAAAAATTTACAAAATTAAAAATCAAAATACAAATATAAAATTACTTCAAATTTGTATATATTTTGGTCATTTGTATTTATATATTTGTGTCATTTATATTATTTCATCATTTGCATCAAAGGGAATTTTGGTCATTTTATACAAAGGGTATTTTTGAATTTTTGTAATTTGACACCAAGGGTATTTTTGTCATTTCATACCAAGAAAATCTTGAAAATTTTACACATTTTGGTAATTTGGTATCAAGGACATTTTAGTTATTTCACACCAAAGACATTTTCATCATTTTGTTCAAATGATATTTTTGTCATTTTGTACTAAGGGCATTTTTGTCATTCGAAACTAAGAATGTTTTGGTTATTTTGCACCATGAGCTCTTTGGTCATTTGGCACCAAGAGTATTTTCGTTATTTTGGTTAATTTTCACTAAGGTATTTTTTGTCATTTATAATAAGGGTATTTTTATAATTTTATACAAAGCATATTTTTGTCATTTTATAGTATGGGCATTTTATGTCATTTTACTGCAAGGGTTTTGTCATTTTATTTCAACGTCATTTTTCAGCAAAGCTATCTTTGCTATTTTGTTATAAATTTTTTTTATTTGTACCAAGCGTATTTTTATTGTTTTACATTAATGATATATTCATCATTTTGTATTAATGGAATGAGTGAGGGAGAGAGAACTTGTGTGTGTGCATGAGAGAGAGAGAGAGAATATATTAGAAAGAATGCATGTGTGTGAGAAAAAAAGTATTTTAAGAAATCGAATTGGAATTGGAAATAAATTCCAATTCTACAACTAATTTTGCAAGCAAACCAAAGAACTGGAATTGGTGCCTCCAATTCTAATTCCACGCCCCAAACACGACCTTAAAGGTATCATTGAACTTAAGCTTATTTCGAGCTATCCCCAGACCCCGAAGGAAAATTACAATTTCAACCATTAGATAACTAAATTATCGTTTACAAATAGGGTTGGTAATATTCATATCTGTCTTCCGTATCGGAAAGGGTGCGATCTATCAAAGATACAGAGGTTACAATAATTTAAAGAGGAAAGCAAGAATGAAGGGGAGAAATTACTGATAATTTAAACTTTAATCTCATTTCTGTTTTTTTTAAACCAAATTTAATTTCATTTTCCTATTTTAAACTTTTTATGTTTGAATAATTAAACAAGGGAGTGTATATCAAAATTTTCCATCATTCACTACTTAATTTTAATTATCTAAGAAATTATCAGACCTTGAGACTAGGGGTGTCAATGGGTCCAAATAGGTTCGGGACACCCTGTCCCAAACACGGACCCAATTGACCACTATTGGTACCTTACTCGACGGATCCAAATAGAGTGGATCTATACTCTATCCTATAGGGTCTCGAGTTGAGTCCGAGTAGACCCAATAAGGTATTTTAATATAAATTTATAGATAATTAACCGCGGGATCAAACACATCAATGGTTATAAAAAATTTAAGTATATAAAATATTTATTATTTAAAATTTAATCAAGTAATCGAGTCTATAGGGTCCGAAACTTTGTATATCGTACCCCATACCCGTTTAGAAGATGTACTATCGATCTGGATCTGAGTCCAGGTAAATGGGGTATGAATATTGTCTCAGACCCGAAATTATCGGTTTGAGTCCAAGTAAAACCCAACCCATTGACAGTCATACTTGAGACGTACAAGAGATTTGCTTGTGAGGACACAAGTTTTGGGCTTTCAATGGTCGGCGGCCCAGAAAATTTGGAAATGGCAGTTGGGTCCACGGTTTTTAAGAATTCAATGCAGCTACGATCTTGCACATACATTTTTGCTGCATATGCAGAACCGAATCTGGTCCATCATATTACATCTCAGATCTGATCTGATGTCTGAAAAAATTTATAAATTTTTAAAAATATATATATAGAGACAAAAATGTGACCTGTCGAATCAAATTTTAAATCTGATCTGACATATTAAATTCGATCTGCACATTCTTTTTGAAGGACACGCAGGACCATAGCCATAGCGTTAGGAATTGGGGTTCTTCCCTAAGTTCTATTTAATCTTTTTTACTATCGTTAAAATATAAAGTATTTTAATACTTTTTACATAGATTAAGAAAGAAAAAATTAACGGATATTTTTTTCTTTTTGTTCTTAACTGATTTAATTTATTTTTTACTAATATGAGAGAGAATATAAAATTTATATTTACATGTAATGGTAACTATCGTTAAACTTTACAAAAAATTAAATATTTTGAGAAGGAAGAAATGGTTCAAAAGGTTTTATATTTTGAAATAGAAGAAGTATATGACAGTCTTGGTTTTTTCTTTTTCCTTTAGAATCTATCATAAAAATACAAGAGCCTTAAAGGAGAAAAACACATGACAATATTTTAAAAATGAGATAGAAGATGAGACAAATGATGAAATAGATTATTCAAAACCTCCTCTTTTTTATATCAAGAAGATAATAAAGATTATGGTGTATTTAGATTATGTTTTACTTTGAAATTTAATGTAAATTTTTTACTTTAAATCTCACATCTCTTTTTACAAATAATTTAGTACTTAAATTTAACATATAAAATCTCAAACTCAAAACACCATCAAATCTCGACCTTTATGTTGGTCTTTCTAAACTTTTAAATGGATAGAATTTTCTCGACGATATTCCACAATAGAGTAGAAGTGGATGGTAGAAGCATGCTATGCTCAAGCAAAAGCCTCACTTGAGAACAATTCATGTGGATTGGACCTGCCAAAAAGCAGCATACAACCTCCCAAAATGTTCCATTTTGCCACATTTCAAAACTTCTTTCTAACTAACTTTGTATTTTGCTTTAACACAACCTAGGAATACATCACCAAATGACCTATTCCCTTGCTGCAAGATCATTACTTTTCAGATTTATTGATCTCGAAAAACATTTTAGAACTTTACATTAATCTGTTTCAAGTTCAAAGCTGATCCATAATCTTCTTCGTAATATTTACTTGAACTGGGTTCCACGTATCGTGATAGCAGGTAGTTTGGTTGGTAATACTAAGGGCTTCTTGGCTGGTAGTTTTTGTTATCTAACAATGGATTAATTTATCAACTAACCCCCTTCGGTCCATTTCATGACCTAACCCTCCACAAAGAAGAAAAATAATGCTAATTTATTAGCATTTGACCCACTAATATTGTATATTGCATGATGCTTAAGCAAAGCATTAGCCAATTATATAGACTTTGTTTTCCAATCAATGAAAGTAAAGCCAAAGGGTCATTAGAGTTGCATATCTTCCACACCGCTCGTTACCTCAAAATGAATTAACAACTCTAAAGAGTAAAGATAATCTTTGCTTGTTTAGTTTTGATCTATACGACAAACACATATTGAGTCTTAAAAGCAAGGACGGATCCGGGGCGGGGAGCGGCAGCCACCTTAACATTTTTGAAATTTTTTTTATATAGTTTAATATAAATTCCCGTCTCTTTAAAATTAAAATTTTAATTTTATCTATGCTTAAAAAGAATATTTTCCATAACTCCAAAAACTCTCTCAAATACACCTATTGATTCTTGTTACATAATTAATTTGAATAATGAATTAATTAACATCCATTATGATTGACCAATGAAAAATCGAACACTTAATTATTAAAGATTTTGGAGTATAATTTGACAGGATTTTATTTTGAAATATTGTTGTAAGTCTCAACATTTTTTAACAAACAACTAATATTTGTAAAATTTAAGATGAAGATTCTCGAATAGAAACCAATTCAAATGGGTGGCAAAGTCTACGACTGAAATACTAATTTATAAAAGTTGAATTTCTTTTCTTTGTTTTTTTTTTTTTTGAAAAGCAAAAAGTGTTAAAAGTAGACTTCTTATCACTTCAAGTGATAGGGCAAGTGGTATGCTAACATAGAAAACACACGCAACGACTTTTAAAGTCTCATTACACTCACGCCGCATCTCGAAAACGCAAAACCAAGAACATGATGTGAAACCACATGAAGATAAAATGGTTTTTCTTCCATCAAATAGTTGACATTTTTCTAGCTATGTGAAATATAGTATGGTTTTTCATCCATCAATTAGTTGACATTTTTTTTAGCTACGTGAAATATAATATCGTAATTTATTAATATTTTAATAATTATTAATTTAATAATAAAAAATATAATAAAATATTTTTTTAATTATATATTGAAGTAGTCTTTATCTTTTAGTTATATGCATATATGCTTTGAGTATTGGTGTTAGAGTAATGTCAGTAAAATATTAAATTATCAAGATAAAATTATTTAAATTTTTTTTTTACATGCAAATCATCCATTCCCATAACGGAATATTTGCCTCTTCAAAAACCCAAAAAGTCACAAATTCCATCACCACGCTTTTGATGAACACTTTTATGAATGCAGGTCAAAAGTAAATAGGAAAGAATTTTGTAAAGTAGAGAAGGAAAAGGAAAGGAAAGGTCGTCATTCACTTGTGTTGAAAAAGATGTTTAAGTATTCAGTAACAATATTCATCGTCGCCGTCCGAGGATCTGTTCCGGTGGTAGGACGGCCCCTCAAGACTTTTAAAACCCGACTTCGATACCCGGCTTTTGCCGGATAAAATCTCCCTCCCACAACTCAAAAAGAAAAAAAAAAAAAAAAGGTAAGTTTAATTCTGTAACAATGATTGTGAGTGCATTCCAATTCTAACTAGTATAATGAAGCATTTTGAAGCACGCACCTTTCTTGAAAATCCTTGGTCAAAAGTTGACTCATCTTGTGGTTTACATGAACCGCTTGTTGGATTGTGAAAATGCATGCGCAACCACAATGAATTATAGGGTAAATTTCAATTTTTTTTTTTACTAACATTTGCTCTTATCTTTTCTAGTACTTGGTAAAGAAATGTCCTAAATTTGTTCTTTTCGATTTTTTTCACATTTTTTTTTTCACTAGACTCAATACAAAATTTTAGATTTAAATTTCATACTTCTTTTTATAAATAATTTAATTTTTATAAAATTCAAAATAAAAAATTTTAAATATAAACTCTATATAATATCCTCTCAATATCACTATTCCCATGGCAAACTTTGATTCTAGTGATTGAGAAGAAATCAATTACCTTTTCTTCTTCATCTTTTTTTTCATTTACCCCACAGACATCAATTTCAGGTATATAAATATCCTGAAAGGATGTGAATTGTAATCTAATGTCCAAAAAGAATGGCTCTTTCTCTTTTCATTAGTAAAGGACTGTTGTTGCTTGAAAGGGTCCCTTTAATTTATTCGTTTTGTTCATAAAGTGAAGACATTTTTTTGACACAAAACTTTAGCAACTAAGACTATGATTATGCATTTTCTCTCAGATGCCTCTGTAAGCATGAACTCCTTAGCTTTAGAGGCTTAAAGAGTTTGTGAGAAAGTTTAAAGGGTACTCGACACATCCCCTATTGGATACATCTATAAGTTTACCATGCATTGTTCTTGACAAAAGTAAAACAAAATCTGAGATTTTTACGTAAAATTGACTCATGCAGCCTGCAAACATATACTTGATGGACCAATAAAAGAGAACAATTCCATATGCTAAATTGAAAAGACCATTTAATTAAATTAAAAATTACACATAAAACTCTCCCAGCCTCTGCTCATACTTATCCTAAAGCATCACTAATAAAATAGTAAAGTTAAACTCTGAGCCATCACTCCCACAAAGTGGAGTCGAGATGCTGTTTCCTGGCTTAGATGCTTCACATGTCCTATTCAAGAAGTCAGACAACACTAAAAATAAAACAAGAATTGTATTTGAATCAGAATAGGTGCTCCCACCTCTTATTTATTTTTGATAGTTTTTGTCCAAGAATGGTATTTGACATTGATATTGGATAGAGTTTGAGATTTTTATTTTGAGTTTTATAAAAATAAATTATTTGTAATAAAAAAATTAAATTAAAATATGAAATTTGTATTGAGTTTTGAATTGAAACTCAATTCAAATACACGTATGAAGTTAACATCTACATCATTCCTTCTTTGTTAACTATACAATTTTTATTGGTAGTATGACTTTCCTTGAAATCATAATTAAAAAGGGCAAAATAAGTAATGGAGGGCCTATTGTGAAAAAATATATGTTTTCATATTGGAAAATAAAAGTATTTGAAGGGAAGATATAGTAACATTTTCAATATATAGTACCAAATGTAATTAGTTAAAACTTCCCTTTTTGGGAAGTTGCAAAATATTTTTAATTTTTTAAAATGGTATGTTAGTCGAAAAAGGTAACCTTGAGATAGTTTTATTTGAGAAAAATGAAAATTAATTTACTCCATTCATTTCGAAATATAAGGGTTTTTGGCCTTATTCACTCCTCTCAAAATGTTTTACTTTTCACAAATTTTTATAATTATTTTTCTAAAATTATTCCCACCATAAGTATAATTCCCAACCAGAAATTGTTCCTTTGGATTGTGCAGCCATTATTAGCCAGTGGTCGTCTTAAGGGGTGGAGACAACTTGCTTTTGGATTTTGATGGCGGAAACTCCATGAAAAGAGAATAGAAAAGAACTAAAAAGAGGAATCAAATACAAAACATCATTGGTAAATTTTCTATTCTTTTCCAAGTAAAATACTTTCAATAGTTTAAGTTTCTCTTCTAGGCAGAGCCAATTCGTTGTATCTTTTTATTTTTTGGTTGGAGGAAGGGAAGCGGTTGTCATTGATAACAAATCAAAACTAACATAGTATTAGCTGTGTTTTTATTACTATTAAAGCGCTTTAACTTTAGTGTCCTTTTATCACTTTAATAGTACCCTTTTAGTAATAAGCTGTTCATTCAATTATTTAGAATTATCCTTAATGGACAAATAATCTTGGATTTAATTCAATCCTTTTGTCTACCAATGTATGACCCAAAAAAAAAAAAAAAAGTTCCTTCGACAAATGAGAATTGCAAAATTTCTTTTTTTTTTGTTTCTTTTATTTTTCCACTTTTGTAAGCAACAATTAGGCTTTGCTTGGATTGGGTTTCACATAAAATCCAATGCAAATTTCTCATCCCACAAAAATTTCTCTATCTCGAAACTCAAGATAAAAAATCTCAAAATCAAACTCTATCCAATCACACCATTAACATTGGCAACACATGACTTGGTCTCCACGTAAGTCATTGGTTTCAACATCCATTATCCTATCCAATTTTCATATGTTTTACTTTGGCCTCATTTTCTTATTTAAAATATAGTTTTAATCTACAACTCGTCAAGCACTTTGAAAGAGAAAAATAGATCGCCATATAATCACTTTATCCATCTCCTATTAGCTATTGAAGTCTAAAACGGAATAACAACAAGAAGAAGAAGAAAGTACAAAATTCTTGAAAAACACATTCGCAATCTTAGAATAGGATTGTGCAATTATTTGTTATTTTACTTTTACCATATAACGACAAATTTCTTTCTTTTCCTTCCGCACCCCCGCCCCCCCCCAAAAAAAAAAAAACAAAGCAAAAATATTTGGATGCCAATGCATATATATCATGCTAGAATTTGACCTACAAACTATACATTTCATCCAAAGATGGAGTACGTCTTTGTAACCTAGGAATTTCAAGGACTACCTGTACAAGGGGTTTGGCCTGGGGGGGGGGAGGGATGCTTAGGATTATCTGTTCAACTTTATATTTATTTTTATTTTACTCATAATAAATTGTTAAATATCTTATTTTTAAATTTTTTTAATTTTAAATTTTTTAACAAATAATATATAATAACTTAATAATAACAAGATAAATAATAATATAAAAAAGAGACAAAAATTCAGACTCGGAAAGGGGACCGGGGCCGGAGGGGGATTCTAACACCACGAAACGAGGCTATTCTCATGTACTTTCGCGAGGTGTACCCGGCAATGCATGATAAGAACAAGGGCATATGAGGAATACACATTGGCACTTCTCTCAAGCTTATCCACTAAATGCATAATAAGGGATGGGTTGATTAAATTATCATATTATGATCCCACTTTCCTCGATGTGCGGTGGAAGCGCACAAAAGTATTGTCAATGCGCACGTTAGACAGCAGATGTTTCTAAGGGCGCATTTGATTATTTGGTTTGAATTTTAACGCGCATCATTTCTTACAAATATCTTAAATTTTTATATGACGTAAAATAATAATTTAATAATAAAAAACTCCTTATCACAAGATTCAAGATTGAAATTACATCTTCTTTCTTGGTATATAAGACAAATTTAAATACAAATTCTTTTCAATTTTGACTGAGATATTTTTAATATAAATTACATTATTTGTGAGTCAAAAATTTTAAAATATTGTAACATATATATTCTAAGTAAAATATAATATTTAAAAATTTTTAATTTAAGAAAATTCAGCTAAGAGGGAAATGAATCTCAAATTTTGCCACCCATAAAGGAAAAAAATCTCTTTTTTCCTTGTTGACTTATCATTTTTATCGTTTCAAATCATAGTAAACTTTTGTGTTACAGTTTTAATAAAAAAAATTTCATTCGTAAATAAATTTTAAACTCTAAAAGATAAATCTTGAATATTAAATAATATAATTTAAAATGTTACAGATAGTTTTATAGAGGACCCTAAATGATTTTTTGCGGTCGATACTCAATTTACTGATTTATTTGGATTGAGTTTTTGTTTGAAAATTTTTATCTTAATTTTTTTTAAAAATAAATGTTTTGTGAGATAAAAAGTTAAATATTACTTAAAATCTAATTAATAACTTTTATCAATTTTACGGTGAGATTGGATAGTATTTGAGTTTAAAATTTTATATCTTAAATTTCTTAAAAGTGAATTATTTGTAAAAGAAAAAGTGAGACTTAAAGTAAAAATTTTGTATTGAATTTCGTTGCGGAATCAATCCAAATACACAATTATAGTTAAAATATGTTTAATTCCAATAGAGCAATCTGTAAAATTAATTCTTAAACTATCTTAATTGTTACAATTTAGTTTCACAACTTACATTTTAATATTTTTACTCCATTATCTCTTTATATTTCAATATTTACAGTCTCAAATATTATTAATGTGATGAAAAACAATAAAAATATATACATACATATTATATGACCTACTTGTGGAAGGCAAATCTGTTTATTCAAGAAATTTTCTCTCAAAATTCTTGAATAGACAGATTTGCAAAATTCACGGCACATGAGATTAAAATTAATTTTTTTTCTTTGTGAATTGAGTATAACCAAATTGAAAAAATGAGTGAAGGGAAAAATATATACATTTTATAAATTCTAATTCCTGTTGTGTAGAGTTTATCATTTTACCCAAATAAAAACGATAAATCCTACAAAACAAGAATTAAGATTTAAAAAGTATGTATCTCTTTTCCTCCTCCTGTTCTTTTGTCAAACTCAATTTTAGTAAATTTAATAAAAAAAATCAATTTCAATCTTACATGTCATAAATTTTGAGAAGAACAACTCTTGAATAAACAGATTTGTCCATTCACCGATAAGACACATGAAATATAAAAACATATAACTACATCAACACATTATAATATTTGGAATTATGAATATTGCAATCTATAAAAATATTAGAAAAAAATATTTTAATATAATTTATAAAATTAAATTATAATAATTAAGATAGTTCGAAAGTGTTTCTACATATTCTTAAGAGGGAGTACATCATTAATCAAACTTATGGCATGCTTGGATTGTATTTTAAACAAATTTTTTTTATTTTTTATATATAATTTTTAATTTTAAACCTTATTTTTTCTTTTATAAATAATTTATTTTTATAATTCTTAATATAACTTAATTTTTAAAAAAATTAATTCAATCTCACCCTTAACTACAAACAAAAAACTCAATTCGAGTCAAGGGAAGGAGTTTGGTCATCAACTCAAAGGTTGAGGGTTCAAATCTCACCAGAGGTATCAAAGTCTCCCTGGACACATGCGAACTGGTAGAACAATCAAGGTACTCTTGCTACCAACGACAGAGTGAGGGCTCGACTCTTGTTGTGAACTTGGGAGTTATATTTAAAAGGATATAGTAGAACAATCAGTTTGGAACGGGTTCTTTGTGCGCAGTAGTATATAAGGATATTGAGAATTTGAGATTCAATTTGTGCACATTCGCGATTTACATACTCCATAGTTTAAGAATAAAAGATTATGAATTTTAAGAATAGTTAAACTTAGTTTAAAGATTTAGATTATAAAAAAAAAAAACTCAATTCGAACGTCCATGTGAATAGCTGTCACCAGCACAGATTCCCAGAAATTGTCTCATGCTCATGCAACTTCCCTGGTTCGCCACGTACCGGGTATAAACTCTCAGCTGCCACGTCGTTATTTTTTGGACTACCAAACACTACAATGATTTTACGACATCGCCTTGATGAGGGACCCAGTTCTTCCCACCTCGTTATCGATCTATCCGAAGTGTGGACCCCCCCAGTGGATAAGATCTTTCTGGTGTTGATACGCTATATCGCTGGTGTACCATTCCCCTCCAACTCCTCTCATCATTCAAATGGAAGCGTGCCTCTAGAAGGCTAAGGTTTAGAAGATTCAATCATTCAATACTTCTTTGAATTTTTAGTTTTGGAGAAAAATTTTTTCTTTTTATTTATGAATTAGTTCGAATATTAGAAGTTTACCTCAGTGAATGACCAAGAACGAAATTATTTTCTTAACATATTCCCCTTACCAAAATAGTTTTTTAAGTTATTTTTTTTAAATTCTGATCGGTGAATAGTTTTTTAATTTCTTAAAGAGATATTCAATAAATTATTATAATTCTAATTTTATTTTAGGATGATAAAAAGCTTCGGTTCGATTTAATTTTTATAGTTTTTCAGTTTAATTTTTAAAATTATATATATTTCGGTTCAATTTTTGATTAGATTATTGAAATAAAAATTGAACGGAAAAATTAAAATTTTAAAAAATAAATATAAGAATATATTATGATTATTCGTTCTTATATTTATTTTTAAAAAATAAATATAAAAATTCATTACTATAATGAGTTCTTGTATTTATTTTGGTTTGAAATGGACCGAAAAATAAAATAGTAAAACAGTTCGGTTCAATATTTAAAAAAATAAAAAAATTAAATAAAAAATTGAATAGTAAAATTGAAACCGAACTAAAAACGGTTTGAACATTCCTAAGTATACCTATAATATTTAATTTATTATGTACTGTTTTGGTCTAAAATCAACTGTATTTTTACTTGATAAAAATATTTAAAAAATTATTTTTGAGAGCACATTTCACTATCCAAGTTGCTATGCGAATTATGTATTACTGAGACTTGTACTTCTTAAACTAAAAAAGTTTAGTTATAGAAATTCATATGAAAAATATGTTTAAAATGAATATTTAATTTTGAATATTTTAAATTAAGATTTATCATTTTTTTCTTTTTCTATAAATCGACTTTGTCTATCACTACCTAAAAGACAAGCTAGGTTTTTGATGTACCAAATTATATATTATATCAACATGGAAAGAGCCTATTTTATTGATCAATTTGAAGACCAAAATAGAGATACTCTGTACCAAATTTTTTAAAAAGTGAAAGGTGTATTGCTTTTATCCAATCTGATAAACAGAGAATGGCACAGTGCATGACGTGTCAATGCCATAATGATACGTATATTGTTTATTTCTATTTCCATAGATTTAAGTTTAGGTTAATTAATAAGTGATTTTTCTAGAGTTTTAGGTAGTTGGCATGACAACGTTAAAATTTACTAGGGGTTGTTTGGTGGAGAAAGTTTTGGCACCAACTTTTCTTCCTCTCCAATAATCATTTACATGGATATTTATTGAATCAAGTTTTGCATTTTCTCTGTCGATGGTGTGGCATTTTTTTGTATTTATATTTTTTAAAAAATTAAAATTGAAAATTTAATTTTAAAGCATAATATATATATAGGTTACAATATGATAATTGAATTGATAAAAAATGATACCTCTTTACTATGTACTAAAATCCTAGGTTTGATACATATTTCTATTACCTTGATGTATAAAAAATTAAAGTATATAACCAAGATTTTCTAAATTTAAACTAGAACAGTAGTATAATCAAATTTCTGGTTTCATTACCAAACTAGGTTGAACCATGGTTAGTCCAATCCCTTTGAGTTTACGGTGTACCGTTCCCAAAAAGAATTAGCGAATTGCCGAATTCCACGAGAGCTGTATAGTCCATCTACAATGATATATAGCAATGGGGTCCGAAATCCCTTTGTTTTGGCAATTAGTAGAAAAGAACTTTCTTAATTAAAAGAAAATAATTTGTCACAATTAGCCCAAGAAATGAAGTCACTATCTTGGCACGCATAAAATACCATCAATGAACAACAATTGAAGTCTTCCTTATCTTGATCTCCCTTTTTTCAAAAAAATAAACCCTGTCTTAATCTGGATTAATTTGTTATTTTTCTTGAAAGAATCCCTTATTCCTTGGGAAGGAGAAATAGCCAATGTTCTTCGCATTGGTACCTTTTTCTATGATTCACTTCTACTATGAGTAGATAAAATCTGATTAAGACCTACGATTCAAATTGAGTCATATTATTCTTTTCTAATAATGTAATATTATTATTTTATTTAAGATAGATTATATACTAAAAAAGAGTAAGAAAGCGAAATATGAACAATTGCTAAGTGAATATTTCATTACTCATTTTGTTATAAATAAAATCTCCGTAAATGTATAATTTATAATGCATATTGACATAACATGTTAAAGATACCAATCCCTAAAGACTCATATTCATAATATATAAATTTCCTTATCGCAAGAACTTTCTTGTGATAGATTTTGGTTATGATTGGTTGTGCAGCACAAAGGGTTGGTCATAGATAGGTCAAGGCAACCCTGGATAATTAGAAAAGTGCATTTTCCTTTTTCATTTCTTAGGAAATTTTGACTTTCACATTTTGAGATTCTAAATCTCCAAAATTTCGCTCTTATTGGCTCTTCAAGAAAATGCCTAATAATTTATAAGCAACTGCAAAGGCAAAGAGTAATTTAAATTATCCAATGCAATTATTATTATGTACATAGCCTAATGCCCCTTCAATGTTTTGGAAGAAACTTCCAAACGATGTATGAATATTATATGTTCACCAGTTACAGTGGACACTGGGCAGTGTATATAACAAGTATTGAGGGAACTCCACCCACAATAAAGATAACAAAAAGAATAGAGGTTAGCTGTCTTCTTTTCATTTCTTTTCTACATAAGGGCCTTCACCTTTTGGGATTCAAGTGTCAAAAACTGGTAAATTTTTCTTGAAACTGTTCTTGAATTCTTATTATTGTTTGTCTCTTCACAAATTCTTCAGTTAAATCTTCTCTAGTTCTCCACTTTTGTTTGTTTGGTTGGTTGGTTTTCGTGTGGTGTTATCAGATTATGTTCTCTTAAATAGCTTATTCATCTCTAGCTTTTTTTGATTTCAATCTGTTCTGTTCCTTCTTGAATTGTTTTTGTTTGGCTAGAGACTTTCAGTTTGTTGGAACGCCCAATAGCTTGACTCCCTTGCCAAAGCTCAGTTCTTTGAATAATTTCTTGCGCCCCTTTTGTGCTTCATCCCTCTTTGTTGCTTGGCCTAAGAAGAGAAAAGATTAGAGTATAACCTTGTTTTTCCAAACCTTTGCTGGTAAGGACGTTTTGAGTTTTGGGGTGCTTTACTCTATGTTTGGAATTTTGCTTAGAGAGAAAAGGGTTTGGTTTGATAAGGTTGGTGTTGTTAGCTAGTGAAAAGGGTTGGGGGAAAAAATGGTATCAAGGTCATATTCAAACCTTTTGGAGCTTGCCTCTGGCGAGGCTCCGGCGCCGTCTTTGGCACATATGAGCCGGCGGATTCCTCGTATCATGACAGTGGCCGGGATAATGTCTGATCTGGATGATGATGCTTCGGAGAGTGTGTGCTCTGATCCATCTTCTTCCTCAGCACAAAAGGATAGGATTATTATTGTGGCCAACCAGCTGCCAATCAGAGTTCACAGGAAAACGGATAGTAAAGGCTGGACTTTCAGCTGGGATGAGAATTCACTTCTCCTCCAGTTAAAAGATGGTTTGGGTGATGAAGATCTTGAGTTCATATATGTCGGATGTCTCAAGGAAGATATTCATCCAAATGAGCAAGATGAGGTCTCACAGATACTCCTTGAGACATTCAGGTGTGTACCAACTTTTCTACCCCCTGATCTGTTTAGCAGATACTACCATGGATTCTGTAAACAACAGTTATGGCCATTGTTCCATTATATGCTGCCCTTATCACCAGATCTTGGAGGCAGATTCAATCGCTCATTGTGGCAGGCTTATGTATCAGTTAATAAGATTTTTGCTGATAGGATTATGGAAGTGATTAACCCGGAAGATGATTTTGTCTGGGTTCATGATTATCATCTAATGGTACTGCCAACTTTCTTGAGGAAGAGGTTCAACAGGGTGAAACTTGGATTTTTTCTACATAGTCCATTTCCCTCTTCTGAAATATATAAAACCTTGCCAATAAGGGAAGAGCTTCTCCGAGCTCTTCTGAATTCTGATTTGATTGGTTTTCATACCTTTGATTATGCCAGGCATTTCCTCTCCTGTTGCAGTCGAATGCTTGGCCTGTCCTATGAGTCCAAAAGGGGTTACATAGGCCTCGAGTATTATGGTCGGACAGTAAGTATTAAAATTCTTCCAGTTGGTATTCATATGGGACAGCTGCAATCAGTCTTGAGCCTTCCCGAAACTGAGAAGAAGGTCGCAGAGCTCATTAAGCAGTTTCGTGATCAGGGAAGGACCATGTTGCTCGGGGTTGATGACATGGACATATTTAAGGGAATCAGCTTGAAGTTATTGGCAATGGAGCAACTGCTGTTGCAACACCCGGAGAAGCAAGGGAAGGTTGTGCTGGTGCAGATAGCCAATCCTGCCAGAGGCAAAGGAAAAGACGTAAAAGAAGTACAGGAAGAAACATACACAACAGTTAAACGAATTAATGAGAAATTCGGGCAAGCAGGTTATGAACCGGTAATCTTGATTGACCAGCCGCTGAAGTTTTATGAAAGGGTTGCATACTATGTAGTTGCTGAGTGTTGTTTGGTCACAGCTGTAAGAGATGGAATGAATCTTATACCTTATGAGTACATTATCAGTCGGCAGGGAAATGAGAAACTAGATAAAGTTCTGGGATTGGAACACTCCACTTCAAAGAAGAGCATGCTAGTTGTTTCTGAGTTCATTGGATGTTCCCCCCTCCTTGAGTGGAGCCATAAGGGTGAACCCTTGGAATATTGATGCAGTTGCTGATGCAATGGACTCTGCTCTTGTGATGGCAGAACCAGAAAAACAACTAAGGCATGAAAAACACTACAAGTACGTCAGCACCCATGATGTGGGGGTATTGGGCACGCAGTTTTCTGCAGGATTTGGATAGAACCTGTAAGGATCATGTCCGGCGCAGGTGCTGGGGGTATTGGATTTGGCTTAAGTTTCAGGGTAGTAGCACTTGATCCAAATTTTTAGAAAGCTGACAATGGAGCATATAATGTCAGCTTATAAAAAGAACGACAACCAGGGCAATACTTCTGGATTATGATGGCACTTTGATGCCTCAGAATACAATTGACAAGAAAGCCAAGCTCTAAAACTATAGAAATTTTAAGTAGCTTGTGCAGAGATAAGAGCAACACAGTTTTCATTGTCAGTGCCAAAAGTCGAGCAACACTAACAGAATGGTTTTCATCTTGTGAAAAGCTGGGACTTGCAGCAGAGCATGGCTGCTTCCTGAGGTACATAAGTTATTCGTTTGTTGATAACATTATATATATTGCACTGTTTTGTCCCCCTTATATGCTGGTTGCACGTGCAGGATGAAGCGTGATGAAGAATGGGAAACGTGTGTGCCGACAGTTGAATGTGGTTGGAAACAGATTGCAGAACCTGTCATGAAACTTTACACTGAAACAACAGATGGATCAGTGATTGAAGACAAGGACACTGCAATGGTTTGGTCATATGAGGACGCGGATCCAGATTTTGGATCCTGTCAAGCAAAAGAACTTCTTGATCACCTTGAGAGTGTACTTGCTAATGAACCTGTCACGGTTAAGAGTGGTCAGAACATTGTTGAAGTTAAGCCACAGGTTTGTGTAGTTCAGTTCCTGATAAACCATTGTTGAAGTTAGCGCTTTGTCACAATCCAATTCTGTGCTATAGTATCTTGAGAAGTCCCAATTGCATCTTTTAAATTTAAATCAGTGGTTTAAAATGCTGAATATAATTAGTAAAAATAATTTGAGTTTGACAAAACCTTCATCCGGTATGTTGCAGCTTTGATAAGGCTTAGCAACTGGTGGTTGACTCCTGTCTAATTTTCTGAAATTTTTGGCTATCATTCTTGTTTTTATAGAGTAAATCTTTTGTTGTTGTATTGCATTTTACAGATATATGTATATACATTTGGACTGCATAACCTCTGGCATTTCTTCAGCTTAGCAGCATGGCTTAGATTTTTCCTTTCAACCGTGAAAGTTGGTCGGCTCTTGTCATCAGCCAGCCTTTACTTCCCCATTAGCACACTTTTGCTGATCTTTTCTTTAGGCTTGTAATTTTGATGTCTTTTTTTCATAATTTATATGCGGGATTTATGCTCTGTTAAGTATGTCCTTGTTTTGTGCTTGGGGTTAGACCGCTTCTCCAGTATATTATTCTGTTCCTTAAGGCACAGTGATTGTGCACGTGGTTATCTTTATCCTTGCTTGCAGTAAAATAATAAACAAACAAGCAATGTGAAATGCTGCTAAGTAACAAGAAATCAATTATATTGAGAAAAATGAAGGGAGTAATAGTTAACCTGAGAAAACTACTGCAAGAAGGATCCTTAAACTGTCATTGATGAAGCTGGCTAGTTTACTCGGCGGAATTCCAATCTTGTTGGTGGTAGCTTAGAACCCTTAACAGAAAATCTTTCCCTGCACTCAAATCATATAATATCGCTTGTTTTCTTGTGCCAAAATGTCAGGCATTATGCTAGATTTTATTTTCTTCTTGGATAGAGCTTCTAATGTTCCAATTATGCAGGGTGTGAGCAAGGGGCTTGTGGCTAAAATCTTACTTTCTACCATGCAAGAGAAAGGAATTTCACCAGATTTTGTCCTCTGCATTGGAGATGACAGATCTGATGAAGACATGTTTGAGGTGATCACAAGCTCCATGCCTGGCCCATCTATAGCTCCAAGTGCAGAAGTCTTCGCTTGTACCGTTGGTCGGAAACCAAGCAAGGCCAAATATTATCTTGATGATACAGCCGAAATTGTTAGATTGATGCAAGGCTTGGCCTCAGTTGCTGACCACATGTTACCTCTATAGGTATTTGTACTAGGCTCTACGAAGCCAAAGAAAGCTGCATTCTGGAATTCATAGGCTAAATGATCTCATAACCTGGTACATGGTCTTCTCCTATTTTGTTATTTTATCTTAAGTCAGTTGTAAATTTCTAGTAGTCGTCTAAGAGAAGCTGCACAACGATGGTTTTGCCGGTTCCACAATTTGAAAGTTTTTCCAGCTAGAATTTTATCTCTATCTCAGAATATGTACATATGTTTGAAAAATATGAACTCATGAACTGTCGGTTGTGGGTGGTTATGCAGGTTTCTGTTTTCCTCGGCTATATTAAGCTACTATCAGAGTAACTTTGTGCATTTTTCTGCTAATTCTGCTGATCTCTCTTTGCGAATGCCATGCAGCTATATTTGTTTTATGTAATTTCTGAGTTGGTTCCATATTTCTGGAGTTGCATTCGATGATTTAGAGTTAGATGAACCAGCCATTGCCTGAAATTGTAACCATAAACTCCAGAATAGATGACTGATGCAGTTTAGTAGCCAAAATCTAGGAAAGCTTTAGAGTTAGATGAACCAGTTGTATGGTAAAGGGTTATCACTGGAGAGCTATCGCGACTGATTTTGGTTAATAAAATCTTTCCTTTTTCCCTCCAAGAAAAGAAAAGAAATTGTGTTCTTTTAGAATATGTTTGCATTAAATTTACACTCAATATTTTTTAAATTTGAGTTCTAATTTGAAGTTTTCGGTTGACCGGAGAACTTGCAACCACTGCCTGAAGGTGTGTATTTGATTGAGAAGCTTTCAAATATGTCGCGGTAGTTAATTCAGTTGGGAAATATCCATTTCCACCAAAAACTATGTTTCCTTATGTGTATGTTTAGATAATTAAATAAACAATTTATGCGCAGTAATTTTTGTAACTCTCCTGTTAGCGGAATACAATAAATCCAGTTTGGAACCAAAAATATATACGAAGTGGAGTTCTACGTTCTGATTGAATTTCAAATTCAATTCGAACTAAAAGACTGTTTTCATGGAATCAGTCTGAAATTCAAACTCAAATTAGAATGCAACTAGATTCTATTGAGGTCAATTTTTTTTTTTTTCTTTTTTTTTGTTGAATGGTAAATCTTATACTATTACAAAGAAATTGATGCTATGCGCGGTGGATATTGATTATTTGGGTTTCGAACCTATGACCTATCAAACATACTGTGGTTACGCCCCAAAGGTTAGCTGTTAGGGAGAGAGTCAAGAATCTCCTTAGGCCTTCAGATCACCTTCTTGATTTCTCTAGGGCTGCCTCTAAACGTGATTTGAAGGCTTAAGCAGATTCTTGGCCCTCTCCCTCATAGCTAGCTTTTGGGCCGTAAGTGATATCAGTGTCTTCCTTAAGTCGCTTGGTGATAAAGGTGGCGGTTCAATTTCTGCACAAGGATGTTCGATAGCGTCCCTCTTCCTGATAACTAGATTTTGGGGCATAAGGAAGGACCAAGAGTTATTGATATGGTAATAAGTGTTTTATTGATTGAGTAATTACCTTAGCTTATTTCAAGGCTTTATTTAACTTTTTCATACTTCGTGTGTTTAGAATTGAATATTTTATTTTTATTTAACATAAAAATTAAAAAATATGGTTGATGATAGATAAATTACTATATTATCTTTATTAATTAAGAAAGTTAGTGATAATATCTATGTGTTTGTGGGACTTAAATTTTATAATTTAAGAGAGCTAAAGATGTTAGCAATATGATTATATATTAGTAGAGCTTAATTCTCATAGATTAAGGAAGATAATAGTAAAAATTTAAATAAAATATATAATTATTTTTAAAAAGTAAATATTGTTATGAATTTATTACCGCACGGTCGTTATCGACACAGCAAAATAATAATACTAATGTAGAGAGCTTAATAAAGAAATTATAATGTAGAGAATAGGAAAAACTATAGAGAAAAAATAGAGAGAAAGAATAAGATATCTTTATTAATTCTTTAAGAGTAAATCAATCAATGAATGAGTGTATACAGTACCTCAGTCTAGATCCCTATTTATAGGGTTTAGGGGTACATCCAAATCAGAATAGGTATAGGGTAATCAGAAGACAAATCCTATCACTAATCAAAGATATGATAGAACTCTACCATCTATCTTCTGGATAGTTGGAGTATCTTTATAACTCTGATAATGGACATCCATAATAATATTAATTTTATAACACTCCCCCTTGGATGTCCATTGCATAAGAGTATGCCTCGTTAAAACCTTACTAGATAAAAAACCCAGTGGGAAAAACTCTAGTGAAGGAAAAAGAGTACACTACTCTTTATGCCATATTTACTCCCCCTGATGAGATAATCCTTTAAGGTTTCTTAACCGCCGCATTCCAAATTTGTTCACCAATTTATCAAATGATGCGGCTGGTAATACCTTAGTGAATAAATCTGTCAGATTGTCACATGATTGAATTTGTTGCACATCAATATCACCACTCTTCAGGAGTTTATGAGTAAAGAAAAATTTTATCATATCTCCTTAGATATATTCCAAACTTTATTATCATCCAACAATATAGTTGGAATTCCTCCTTAGAGGATATAGATTTATCTCGAATATATTAATCATGATCAAATATATTCTCAACCAACATCATGAATTTCTATTACTTCAACATGAGTTGAAGATGTGGCTGTTATAATCAACACATACTGATAAATGCATGATTTATGTGAATCATATAGGCAACTTATACCTTACATATCCATCTCAACAGGAGTTGGATTTTCTCAATATTAGAGATAAACTATCTCAAGGAGATTTAAAAGACAAGTTTAATGTCATCTCAAAATATATTGGGTAGAGAAAAACTAGAATAGATATCTGCTTGCATACAAACAAGTGTATTTATGCTCTAAATTGCAGAGTTATGGTACTTCAGGACCAAAGAGTTGTTCAATATCCTTTAATAGATATAAAGGATCTTACATATAATAACCCAATAACAATTGATGTGCTATGTCCATGTGAAACATCTTCAGGATATTCAATCAAAACAAAATATTGACTTTTCAAAATATTGATCATAATACTTTCTCCTCTAAATTCTTCAGGAAAAATATCTTGATTATCAAATCATTTTGTCTTTTCAAAATCAAGAGATCAATCACGCTTCAGGCATGTATCAAAATCATATAGTTATATAATTCATATATTTGTCCTGTTAGGACATTTATCCAAATAGGAATATCTATAAGTATAATGTTATATTGACTAACTCTACAGGGGTCAGACAAATAATCAATATGCAATTTTATGCAAATAAATAATATTTTGAACTTCCAGTTCACTAATACTTGTGCATAGATCAAGATAATAAAAGTCATAAATGATATCCTCTTTAATTGAAGTTTTTCTCCCCCTAATGTGGAGAATACTATGTCAATTAATAGATTGTACAATGAGGATATATTCTAATAAAGAAATACATATAGCAAGTATAGCTACGTATAGAATTTCTTTATATATGAACATATTCAATCATTCTTTTAATAAAAATTCACTAAGATAATCTTATTATGTTCTACAGGAACAATTATATGCTTCAAGCATATCGAGTCCATCATGAACTACAAATATAAATATTATTATCAAATGATAACAAAGATAAACACATCATAAGTGTTATCATGCAATATTATATCCACCACTAGAAATATATTTCTTCGTTATCAGTGTCAGGTTTTACGAAAAATCATACGCCATAACTCATGGCAATATTCACTTTTGTGGTTCGCATTTTATAAGCAAATATTAATTGGTATCTCTTTAGATTACACTTCAAGTGTATAATTCATGCTGGGAATACATGTACACTTCAAGTGTACTTGTGAATAGTTTAAACTTTTCATATTTCTCATGCGAACTTTATCATTTCGAGTCTGCAGACCTCGATTTGGAAATTCTCAATATATTATGCGCATTAATATGTTGAAAGTCATATACTTGTGCGATTCCAATATTTTCTAATCATGTTGAGATCTCATCATTTATCACAGTTTTCAGGTACCTGAATTTCTTCTGGAAATAATTTATCAATCATGTTTTGGGAGAAAAATTCTGCTGGAATTTAAATCTCCTCAATTTAACATATATGACCATCTTAAACCTTTGCTCCAGTGAGGAGTTTGTATCTTTGGAATCGACTTATCTACAACATTTCAGTTGTGTCTCAAATTTATTTGTAGTGGTAGATTATCCTTCAGGGATATCAAATAGGAGCATTCTTTGATGGATGTTGGTCAATTAATATACCTGACTATATAAATTATCCTTTGAACTTCTGGTTCAAGGTATCTTCTAGGAGAATCAAAATAGAATATCAAGATGAGACACATACTAATATCTTTATCTAGCCTCATAATTTCTCCTCTTTATGTTGGGGCAATATATTCAAAATTAACAAAATAAGAATCTCTCTCTTGAGAGTTGCTCCCAACATATTTAATAATTTCTTTGAGAATCCATCTCATTACCTTTGTGGTGGAGCAACATACATAGTGCATCTCTAAATTTAAGATGGGAAATATTTGATTTCTGACCACAAACCAACTACTATGAGGAGAATTACAATGTGTTGGCAAAATACGAAACAAGTGCTAATATATCATAGTCATAAACATTCTGCAGGATGTTTAATATTTATCTCAATACAATCAGTATTATTAGGACAAATTATGTCTTTGGGAGAATCTTAAAACATGAGCTCATTATCAATAAATTGTGCAAACTACAGGTTGCAAAAATAAAAATATTCATAAGACTATTTGTTGATGCATCAACTAATAATTTCTCCATATTCATTCCAAAATATCACATTCAACCCCAAGTAATACTGGCAACTTTTAAATAAAATAAGTAGCACATATAAATTCATCATATTAGGAAACTTCTGATTTCATAATAAATTCATAATCATTCTTTGTATTTTAATGATCCGGGATGGTCCAACCGGTCATGCCAACTAGTAAATTATTTATCAGTAAACTTCAAATTTACTCAATATTGCATCTCAATTTCATAATTTTATACAATATAAATCAGGAGAGATGAATGATGATATCTATAATTGACATATATTTCATGTCATAATGGTAATGCATATGTCTCAAAATTTTATTCATCCAATGTCTTGATATACTGATAATATAATCAATACTCAAAAAGTTTTACGAGACTATATAGAGAATGATATATTACAACAATTGACCATTAGGTGAAGATTTAATAGCTCTTCTGGAGTTTTTAAGCAATTAACTCTTCTAGAGTTATTTGATCAATTAGTTCTTCAGGAACCTTGCACTACCATTTATACTTTGGACGTATATTTTAAATTTTGTCCAAATAAACACAAATATTATTTAGAGAAATTATATCTTCACCATTCTTGATCCAAAATAAACTAAAATAACATAGGAAAGTAGCAATTCGATAATTTAAAATTTTGATTGACATTCAAAATGCTAAAAAACTCTTCTAGATATTCAAAAGAATTGGCTATGTTCACATATGCCATATTAATATTATCGACACAAGCATCATTACTATCAGTAGCATAATTTAGGAAAGTAAAAAATTATCAATAATTAATATATATTCATAACATGCTTAACGTACTACAGGTACGTGATAAACTTTTATATTGCATCAATAACATGTTAGAATTATTACTTTCCCTTTTTTCTTCTCATTATTTTCTCACTTCTGGTGAGTATCTATTCACTGGGGATTTAATGAGTCATTCTTATATATTAAGAACAAAGTGTATTTTTACTAGCCGCGACCAAAATCTCGTACATTAATATATTATAATTTCTAATGTCATTCACTTCAGGGAATGGCATAAAAATATTTGGTCAAGCGTCAAAATATTTTATTCAAAACTCATTAGTCTCAGAAGATATAAATTCAAAATACTTGTGAAAAAGTTCTTCTCAATATTGCTACTACAGGAGCATGTTAGAGATATAAGAAAGGAAAATTCTTTTATTCATCACATTACTAGTGATATTTCTCCTTATAACTTTAATTGAGGAGAAATTCTAAACGCAATAAAAATTTTGCATACTGATAGACATAAAATATTATAGGCACACTTATAACAAATCATAACTAGCATTTGTATAACAATCATCTTCTAGTGATTGTATGTTTCATTCACAATTTGCTAGTAATCAAGTGGCTTTGATGCTTGGTATTATTTTAAATGGTGTCTTCAGGATCCACAATATCCAGATGCATATATTCTAATCGCCATGATTATATGGATTATTCTTACCATATCCGCATCTATGTTGACGGCTTCGACCATGACTACGACCTCTTCCAGGGCCATAACTATTGGTTCTAATGCATTCACTCACAGATTTAAAGTAAACTGTGTTTTTGATAGAATGACCATCTTCTGGTAGTCAAATCTTTCTTTTAGATCCTTCCATAAAAAAATGGATCTTTCACAATAAGATATTCCGCCTTTAGATCTTAATGAAAATTATGACGGAGAAAAATCATGGCTTTTATATGATTTTGAGATGGTGCCTGCCAGACCCATTATATCTCAATAAGCATCTAATGTCTATGACATATAATTTTTTTATAAATATCAAGAGTAAAAAAAAAACGAGTTTTGAAAAGTTTGTCATGAGAATTCAAAGATAGAAAAATACCTCTTTTTCTCTTGATTAAACTCTCAACTTCGGTGGCAGAGACTCGTGCTGATAACGTGTTATGAATTTATTGCCGCACGGCCGTTGTCGACACAGCAAAATAATAATACTAATGTAGAGAGCTTAATAAAGAAATTATAATGTAGAGAATAGGAAAAACTATAGAGAAAAAATAGAAAGAAAGAATAAGATATCTTTATTAATTCTCTAAGAGTAAATCAATCAATGAATGAGTGTATACAGTACCTCAGTCTAGATCCCTATTTATAGGGTTTAGGGGTACATCCAAATCAGAATAGGTATAGGGTAATCAGAAGACAAATCCTATCACTAATCAAAGATATGATAGAACTCTACCATCTATCTTCTGGATAGTTGGAGTATCTTTATAACTATGATAATAGACATCCATAATAATATTAATTTCATAACAAATATTTAATTTTAAATATTTTAAAAAATAAAATATGAACACTTTTAAATATTAGTAAATAATTAAAATAATCAAGAAAAAAAGTTTGAGGACGGAAATTAATTTTCCAAAAAATGACTCGTGTGTACACCACTTGATTTGGGACAGCCCTAGCGTGCAGGTTAAATTCATCCGCATTGTAATAATTAAGGACCAATATATAAGACCCAGTGACGCAGAAGTTTTCAGCACCAGCCTGGGCTGCCCAGCCCATGGACTATCAATTTACCAACTGGGCTTCTAATTTCAAACAGAACTTGGACTTGGAAGTGGACTGAGTTACTGGAACATCCTTTTATTTTTTGTTTTTCTAAAATTTTAAAACGATCCTTTTATTAGAAAAAACAATAGAAGTTCTTTATGAATAAAAAAAGAAAAAAACAAGATAATTTATTTTATTCTTTTTATATATTAGCGAAATGTCTATAAGTCCAATTCAAAATATGGTCTAGAAGAAATGATTTTAGAGAATAAGTGACCATATTATCACAACTTTATTATTTTTTTCCTTCAATTTTCTGTGTTTTTTGCACCGTTAGAAATTGTTAAAATTTGTCAATTTATTTCTTAGGAGTAAAGCTACATAAGTCACAAAAGTAAAAAAAAAAAAAAAAAGGAAAAAGACACTATACTAGGTGGAAGCCATAGCAAGAATATTGCCTCATTCCGTTTAAAAATAGATGTCTATTTATGGGTATAAAATGAATACAAAAAATGGACATTCAATTTTAGAGAGAGAGCAGCACTTTATTGCTATTCTTTTGGTCTTTTAATATATGAGTGTAAAATTGTGTATCTAACTTTGTCAAAGGCTTTGGTCGAATATGTGGATTGTTTAACACAGGTCTTGGAAAAAAAAATCGTAGAAAGGACAAAATTTAGGAAAAATATTGAACGACCTCAAAACATAACTTCAAATTTACAGTACTTTTGGAGGTAAACGTTTCCTTTCTTTTCTTTTTTTGGTTATTAAGCCAAATCCATATTTTTGTTGAACCTTTTGGCAATTTAAAATTTTTGTACCAGTTGAAATTTCTAAGTTTTTGAAATTTTTGCATCACTCCCATCCTACTCCTTGACAGCAGGAGGCCCCTCTTCAATTTGTTGTATAAACAGACCAACAGAAGATGAATTGTCCCCTGGATTCAGCAATGGTGCTGATTCTCTGTTTTTTCAAAACGAGCGGAACGGTATCCTAATTGTCAGATCAACATTTTGTTCATTATTATAATTATTTATAACAAAAAATAATTATTATTTATAGTAATTCTCTTTGACCATTAGATCAATAAGATATCGATCAATCAGCCTAAATAAAGCAATTTCAAAGAAGCCATACCCTCTTCCTCGAATGGATTAACTTGTAGATGCGACAACCGAACATAAAGTGTTGTGTTTCCTTATATAAGCATACCACCAAATCCCCATGGTTGAGGAAGATATAGACAAAACCTCCTTTGTCGCAGATAATGGAATCTATATACATAGATGCCTTTTGGTCTTAAAAATGTTGGAGACGATTTTCAAGAGATGGTAAATAAAGTCTTCGTTAATCAAATTGGCCGAAATATGGAGGTATACATCGCCGACATCATCATCAAATCTATACACATGTCCAAACTTGCTCATGACATTGAAGAAACTTTCACCAAGTTGCAGGAAGTTGGCATGAAACTAAATCCACAAAATTGCACTTTTGGAGTTCAATTAGGGAAATTTCTTGGGTTTTGAGTATCATAGAGCGGGATTGAGGCGAATCCCGCCAAGATCCAAGCCATCGTACGTATGCAGCTCCCTCAAACACTCAAAGACATGCAACGATTGATCGGGTGAATGGCCGCTATTAGCCGACTCCTGGCCAAGGCTAGAGAGTAGGGCACTCCTTTTTGTCACCTCTTGAGGAATGAGGGCAAGTTTGAATGGTCTCCAAATTGCCAAAAAACTTTTTACCAATTAAAGAAATACCTGAGTAACCTCCCTCTTCTAGTAGCCCCACGAGAAAGGAAAACTTTATTCCTCTATTTGGCAATTTCAGACGATACTGTCAGTTCAGTGCTATGTGCGACTTGAGAAGGGACCATGAAGCCCATATATTATGTTAGCCATATCGGTGTCCGTAGTTTGGTCAGGAAGATTATGCGGTACAGGTATTTTTGGCCCAGCATGGAAGATGATGTGGTTAAATTGGTTAAACATTCCAACATTCATCATTTACCAGTAACAGAATACCAAACCTTCAAGAATCCAATTCTTTTCGACCCATTCCCGAAGGCACTTGGAGGGAGAAATTATCTCGTAGTGGCCACCGATTATTTCACTAAATGGGTCAAAGTCCGAGCTCTGAATAGCATAACGGCTTCTAAAGTTAAGGAATTGTTTTAGGAAGAGATCATTACTTGTTTTGGAATCCCTTATATCCTAGTCACGGATAATGGAAAGCAGTTTGATTGAAGGGAATTCTGTGATTTCTGTACCGAGCTACAAACATAACAAATATTTACCTCTATCAGGAATCCCCAAACAAATGGATTAGCAGAAGTTACTAATCGTACCATTCTCCAAGGATTAAAAAAGCGTTTGGATAACGCTAAAGGCCGATGGTACAAGGAGTTGCACAGTGTACTATGGTCGTACCACATCACACCCTGTAAAGCTATTGGGGAGTCCCCGTTCAATTTATGATTTGGAACAAAAGCTGTCATACCGTCGGAAAATAGGCTTCCTTTTAAGAGATTGGAACTATTCAAGGAAGAAGATAATGATCAAATATTGACAAAAAATCTGGTCTTTATTGAAGAAACCCGTGCTAAGGTTGCTCGGGTAGAAGCTTAGTGCAAACGTCTAGTGGCCAAGTATTATAATGCTCGGGTATCTTCCCATACTTTTCAAGAAGGAGATTTGGTTCTACGAAAAAATACAGTGAGTTGGGTAGATCCTTACCTCAAATTAGACACTGTTTGAGAAAAGCCTTATGTTATCCTCCAGGATTTAGGAAAATAGAGTTATAGGCTCTAAGACGCAGACGGAGGTATAGGATTCATTTGCAAAAGTTCTACCTGTAAGATTAAAAAAAGAGAGAGAGAGAGAGTGAGAGAGAGAGGGGAGGGGAAGCAGGCAAAATAAAAAAAATTACAAAATCAAAGGAGCGTTAGAATCGTTGGAGTCATCGCACGACTGTCCCAGTAGAAAATTCATGTACTCTGCTCTGGCTTCGTAAACTTGCACAGCAAAAGGAAAATAAAAAGTAAAAACCTTAGTAGCATGAAGATAGATGTTCGACAGAAAAACATCGTAGCACTTGATCTCACTGTCCATCTCCATGGCTAGATAAACTACAGAATGAGTGTCGTACTCCAAATGGAAGTATGATCCATTAGCGTGACATACATCAGTGTCAAAATAGACCGCTTCAATCTCTTGTCGGTGGTATCACAGGAACAACACAAAGCTTCCAGCTTCATAGTCAACACTTCTCGGCCTTCTCTTCGGCCATGAGAGGCAAAACGAATAACTGGGTTATTCGCTTGGAGAAAGCCCACCAAGTGAGCATGAGCGGCATAAGGGAACATTGGAAGAGAAGCCATTATTGAAGAGATTGTTTGTTGCACAGGGTAGAAGAGGATGATATAACTTCAATAAACAAAACCCTTGTATTTAAAGAAAGGGAAGGCCAACCGAAGCGACACTATAAAAGTAAATGCCATCAGTTTTCTCAAAAATAACATTTTTTGATAAGGAGATGAAGTACCTATTTAGTTGCCAAATGCCGAGGGGTGCAAGGGAAATAATCTCGCCTTGCAGAGGTGGCAAAATTCATTAGCTAGAAAATAGGCTATTGTAGGTACCTACAAAAATAAGACATTTTGATCCAGTCTATAAATACTGCATCAAATTATTTGTGCAAATACAAAAATTTGGATTGATAATTAGGGTCCACCGTAACAAAGTCTGGATTGAAAACCAGAGTCCAGCACAAAAAGTCTGGGCTAATAAACAAATTCCAGCACGACAATTCTAAACTTAAATAAATTCGAACTTGTACTAAAATGTTTGAATTAATAAAAAAGTGGTCCAGAAAAAACAAATTTGGGCTAAAGCCCATTATAACATCAGTGCAAGTAAAAAAGGATCCTACAAAAAGCTAACACTAGGACCTACAAGAGCATTAAATAAGTAGGCTAGTAATGGCCTAACAAAAAATAGCACTTGAGTGCTATGACCTAATTCCAGGCTAATCTAATTTCTCTATTGCAGGACCAGGAGCAGATGCCAAATCAGGGACAGCGGCATGATCTACAATCGGAGCTGAAACAGAACCCAAAACAAAGAAAGAAGGCTGGTCCCAAGGGTAAACAGGGGTGGAAATTCCCGGAGCATACAAAGGTTGCAAGCTTTTTGGTAACTCAAAATCTGGGTATCTTTCCCTTACGAGGTTCACCACTTCAGTGGTAGTAATCTGAGCAATAGGGGCTGACCAATTGTAAAAGAAATTCCTCATCCTCAAGCTCTTTATGAAAGAAGCTTGCACATTTTTTGCATAAGAAGCCTTCAGATACCCCCGGGAGTCGAGAACCTAGTGCACTACCGGACACAGCCCTTCTACAGTGCTTTCAACTGTTTCCAAAGCTTCTTGAAGCTTTACTGTCTCTCCTTTTAGTACCACCACCTCTTGTTGTAGGTCGTTACCTTTTTGATCTGTTGACCTTTTTGCAACTCTTCATCCTCTTCATCCTCTTCATCCTGTAGGGTTTCCTTGTCCATATCCGGAGGCATCACGACTTCAAAAGTCAAGTTCTAAAATTACCCGGTAGCAAGACAAATAACTTAAGAAATGTCTCAAGGACTTATCCAAGGAGCGGTCTCATCATCAAAAATGACGTCAAGAAAGGGCAGGGGTATTAGTTCTTCCCCGACCTTGCACTGAAGCAGCAATATTACGAAGAATATTGAGGCCTGCATATTTTGCAACACAACAACAATGATCGCTGATAGAAATAGTATTACTTATATCCCAATAAAAACTGTAGAGTTATATAAAGGACAAATAGAAGAACTAATGTAGTTTTTCTAAGTTAAACTGGTCCGAAAAATATAGGCCCGTTGCTTCCAGAATATCTCCCACCCATCCTTCTCTGATCCGGAGCTCAAAGGTATATTTTTGAAGAGTTTTTATGGTAGACTAGATGGCAGAATACTCTTTTACTGGGGGATTTGGCATTTTGCCCCGACTGTTTCATACAGTAAGATGACTGAGGGCAACTGGCTGAACGAAGTTAAAAAACTCTTTCCACCCATGAATAGAGGAAGGGATTTTGGCAATTAGCTTCGGTGAGTTCTTCCTACGGTTAAACATGAAAAATCCTGGTTCCTGATGTATTGGGTTGATGGTATAAAATCTTCAGAATAAATCCAAATTGGTTGGAAGGCCTAATGATTAGCATACTAAAATAAAACCTATAAATCTTATAGCATTTGGAGCTAGTTGTGAAGTTGAAAGGGACCAAAAAAGAAGAATATCAACAAATAATTCATGGAATGCAAGACTTAGGCCCCCTTCAAGTAATTTATGTACAGGCTAAAACATTCGGGGAAAGAAGAATAGGCTCTATCAGAGTCAAAAGGTTTAATCAGTTCAAAGCTTTCTCGCTGAATATAATAACGAGAATATGCTAAGGCTATTCGTTTGTCCGAAGTTACCGGAAGAATTCTTGTCGCTAAAGGGTCGACTAGAGAATCCCTTTCTGGAGGACCGAATTGGGCAAGCTTAGAAATCGATGGAAGATGGGTTGGAGAAAACCCTACATCAATCCTAGGAAAGACAACAGACGATTCATCTAAGCAAAACTTTAAATCCCCATTTTCAGTAGGGGACACAATTATGGAAGGGGTAGAAGAAGAGTTACTTGCCCCGGATGGCTGAGAAGATAGAGAGGATTTTGACAACATGAAAGCAGAAATAAAGAAGGATGATAGAAGGAGGAATGTTTGCGACCAGAAAATGCCTTTTCATCGGTTGAGCAAAATCACTCTTTAGGAGTGTAGAAATGGTGGAGATGATGGTTGATAAAATGGCATAACACTTCTCAAGGTACATATAAATAGTTTTTCAAATTTTTTTCTCAAAAGATGTGATAAACAGGAGCATTGAAGTACACCAGCTGCAAACATGCGTTGGTTAAAGGGAGGGCAGATGATGGAGTTGGGCTCAGTGACAAAGCCCAGCTTCCAAACAATGCATTAAGGAATAAGGCCCAACAAACAAACCCATTCCTACTTGGGCTAGGAGATGCGTAAAAGGTACTTTCCAAACAAGATTTACTTCCTTATTCTCACAGGTTTGATCCCTATAAATACTCATTGTTGTCAAGTCTTTTCGATCAGGTTTCTTTCATCAATCTTTACTGACTTAAGTATCAGAGGGTTCTTGGAGATAGATCCCCATCTCTAATTTTTCTTCTGCAGGAGAATTTGTGATAGGGATAGTTTGATTGAGAGTCCACGATCCAACAATTTATAAATCTTATATTTTCAATTCTTTCAAAATAATGCTTTAAAATTCGATGTAACTTCAAATATTTAGTAATTATTATCTTTTAAAACATGACATACAATCATAATACATTTTCTTGTAAAATAAGAAGTACAATTTGTAGAGTCTTCATATATAATTTAATCACATATATATAATCATAGTCAATTCTCACTAGATGTGGATGGCTATGTAGTTAACAAACTGTTCGAATTGAATAATATGTCAATAATGACTATAAAGGCGTTGATTAAGCCTACAATCAAGAACTACGCTATAGATGACAACCATTATCAATGTATATTATATGTGGGGAAAGATGTGGAGTCTGAAATTATTTTTTTATTAAAATTTTGGATTACATATCCATTAATTTTTGGAAGCCATCATGCATAGTTATCATAAATACTCATAGCCATTGGTTTTTTAGTAAATTTATGTAGTTGGAAATTTAATTTTGGTCATTGACCTCATTGGGAAGAATTTATCTACTATTTGAAGAAAAGAGAGCCAGGTTCTCTTTATGTATTACGTCATTTGTTTAAAAATATGAGTCTTTTTAACATTTTCTCTTTTTTAGAAATATTTGATTTTTTGTGAATTTTAGGATGATTTTTCCAAGAATAGTTGAAAAATATGGAACACAAACTCAAAAATGCAAACTCCAAGGCAGAAGCCATAGAAGAGATCTCAAAATCAGCAAATATCCTTTTTTTAAAAAATTGTTAGAACTTGATTTCCATCTTTTAGACTAGAGCGAAGAAGTTAATTCTTACCATCTAAATGTGTGTCTACAAGTTATTGGCACTATCAAACAGGTTGGTCCGCTTTGACTCGCCGCGGGCTGGCCTTAAGAGGAGCAGAGTGGGCTTGGCTCGTTTATTGGTGGGCTAGAATATGCTTAGCTCATATCCGCCTATAGGAGGCCTGCGGGCTAGGCCTTTCAAAAAAAATAAAAAAATTATAAATGCAAGGCTTTCATGCGTTAAACACTTAAAATATAATATTTTTCTTAACCTACAAAACATGAAATGAAGTTATTTCATGTTCTCATTAAAAAAAAAAAAAATTTTACGGCTGGCCTACCCCAACCCGCTCTGGCTCACTGTAATTCACGAGTCAAAAGAGATAGCCTGGTTAGGCGTACATTTAAACGAGTTTGGATTAGATAGGTTTAAACCCACATAATTAACTGGACAAACGAGGCAACCCGCGAGCCAATGACGCATTTGACAGTGCTACAAGTTATATTTACGCCTATTTGTTTGATCTCTCTAAAACCTCCAAAATTTTTAGTTGTATTCACCTCTCTAGCTCGGAGTTCTCCTTGCATCTTCACGTACTCAATTTGAAATAGAAGCAGCTTGTAAGTTGTCTTATATAAGTTTCAATGTATAGAAACTAGCTATCTAACCATCCCCATCTCTTTTTGCTACATCGATTAAATTCCAACTCAGATCTTTCATCTTTAATAGCCCCGCTCAAGTTGGTTTGGTAAACACATTATGCAGACCAAGACTGGCAGGAAGAGTATAAAACCGCGGAGAAGGCAAAGACTTGGTAAAGACATCTGCAACATGTAATTGAGAAGATACAAGTAAAGGCTTAACCATACCAGATTGAAAATTTTCCTCACAAAATGGTAGCCTTTCTGATTTAGGCATGTTCTTAATTGTTTAAAATAAATTATTTATAAATTTTTAAAAATTAAAAGTTATTTTCAACTGCTTATTCACTTATGATTTTAGTTTAAATAAGTTTTAAAAAATTATTTTTGAGAAGCTACTCTAGGATGCTTTGCAAAATAACTTTTACTTATTGAAATTGTTAAGAGTAATTTTTTTTAATTTTAAATATAATTTTTTAAAAATATTTATTTTTAACTCTTTAAAAAATATTTCAGCAATGGAGAACCGAGTGAGCTCGTGAACATTTGGGACTATGAAATTTGCCGTCAAAGTGGGGCAAATATGCCTCTTCCCGTTAGAAATTTCGGGTAATAATTCTCTCTAAAAATAAACTTCTAGTGAATTGAAAAAATACAAAACACTACGAATAATATTGAATACTATAATAAAAAAAGAAACAATAGCAATAAATAAATATGAAATAAAAGAGATAAGGAAAGAACACACCTAGAAAAATTTGATAACGGAGTTCGGCAAAATTTGTCTAGTCTTCGAGCACTACTCAAACTGCTCGCTTTTATTTAATATGGGAGAAGAAATACAAATTTAGATGAAACTAATAAGAGGAGGGGTTAATTTATATTTTTTTCAAACCCTCCCCCAAACATCTCCTACCCATGTAGGACTTATAATTGAAAGCCAAAGTCAACAAATCTCCACCTTGGCTTAATTTCAAGTCCTACCAAATATAATTCTTATGAAACAAACAAAAATAAAAGAAGGTCTTCGCGGTGCTTCAAATTTTTTGCGTTGTGAGGCGCTAACTCAAATATGCAGGATATTAACCAAGTCTAAACAGTGTTTCAAACTTGGCCCTTGTAACCATCTTGGTCAACATATTTGCAGGATTCTCCGTAGTATGAATCTTCTGGAGAAATATCTCATCTTCTTCAAGAATTTTTCATACAAAGTGATAGTGAACATCAATGTGCTTCTTCCTCGCATGAAAAACTTGATTCTTTACTAAATGAATAGCACTTTGATTGTTAGAATAAACCTTAAGTTGTTTCTGACAAAGTCACAAGTCTTTAAGCAACCCATGAAGCCAAATTGCTTCCTTCACAGCATATGTAATCGCCATATACTCTACCTCTGTTGTAGCCAAAGCCACCGTTGACTGCAAAGTATACTTCCAACTAACTGGCACTTTTGCTAAAGTGAACAAATAGCCAGTTGTAGACCGTCGCTTATCCAAATCACATGCATAATCAGAATCACAATATCCAACTATACAATGACCAATTGATTTATCCAACTCAATTTCCAATCTAACATCTGCGGTATTTTGAAGACATCGTAGAATCCATTTCACGGCTAGCCAATGACCCTTGCCCGGGTCATGCATGTACTTGCTCACAACACTAATAGTTTGTGAAATATCTGGTCTCGTACATACCATTGCATATTTCAAGATTCCAATTGCATTTGCATATGGGACTCTCGCCATGTATTCTTGCTCTTCATTTGTTGTTAGAGATAACCGGCTACTAAGTTTCAAATAAGGAGCAAATGGGGTACTTACAGGTTTTGTATCTTCATGCATACCAAAACATTTTAATACCTTTTTCAAATACCGCTTCTATGTCAGCCAAAGTTTGGTTTTCTCTCTTTGTTCCTGTTTATCTCCATGTCGAGAATCTTCTTGGCTTCCTCCTTCATCTCGTACTCCTTACTCAACTGAGTCTTCAATCTGCCAATCTCAACTTCGCTCTTTGTTACTATCAACATATCATCAATATATAAGAGTAAGTAGATGTAGGAATAATCTTGAAGCCTGCACAAATACACATAATGATCGTATTTGCTCCTTGTGTACTTCTAACCCTTCATAAACCTGTCAAATCGCTTGTACCATTGCCTCGAAGATTGTTTCAGTCAGTACAATAATTTACTTAGTTTACAAACCCAATTCTTTTTACCAGTAACCTTGTATCCATCTGACTGAGTCATATAGATTTCTTGCTTCAAATCACCGTGCAGGAATGCGGTCTTCACATCAAGTTGAGCTAGCTCCAAATTCAACTACGTTACCAAAACCAACAAAATTCTAATGAAGTAGTGTTTAACAATTGGAGAAAATACCTCATTATAATAAATTCCTTTCTTCTGAGCGTAGCCTTTAGCCACCAACCTTGCATTGTGACAAACCTCATCTTTATCAGGAAATCCTTCTTTCTTTGCAAATATCCATTTGCATCCAATAATCTTCTTGCCCTTTGATAGTTGTGTTAGCTTTCACGTCTTGTTTTTCTCGAGAGATTGCATTTCTTCTTCCATTGCACCTTACAATCTACCACTTTCTGAACTTCGGATGGCATCTGTGTAGGTGGATGGAACATCATCAATAACTGGAAGTGCATAAGCTACCATGTCAGTACAATGAGCAGGTTTTTAAATCTCTCCTCTTGTTCTTCTAACAGCAATTGGCTTCGATTGCTATAGAGGTTCTTGGGTTGAAACCTCTTCCTCATTTAACTCTTCTTCTGCCCTTGAAGAGTCACTAGTGGTGCTATTTGTTAGGATCACTACTGTCTACTCAAACTCTACTTGCTTCAGAATATACTCCACCTGCTGTGGAGTGCCATCAACCCCTTCTGGATTTACCTTATTCAACATGGCAGATTCATCAAAGGTAACATTCCTATTGATGATCGTCTCCTTTACCTAACGGTATCCCTTAACTCTAGCACTGAAGCCCATAAATATAGTCTTCTTTACTTGTGGATCCAACTTTGATTCATTCACATGATAATATGCAATAGAACAAAAAACACGTAAAGTATATAATCAGTAACATGTTTTCTGGACTATATCTCTAAAGGAGTTTTGCCATCTATAGCAGATGATAGTAAACGATTGGCGAGATGTTGAGTAAATGTTATAGCCTCAGCCCAAAATTTTTTGCCTAACCCAGCATCAGATAGCATATAACGAACTTTCTCCATAGTATCCTATTTATATACTCTGATACTCCATTTTGCTGCGATGTTTTTCTGACTGTGAAATGCTGTTGTATGTCACAATCTTGGCATACTTTCAAGAATGTATAGCTCTTGTATTCTCCACCGTTGTTTGTTCGGAGAACCTTGATCTTCCTCCCTGTTTGGTTTTCAACTTCAGCTTTACACTTAAGAAAAACTCCAAGCACATTATCCTTGTTCTTCACAGTAAACATCCAAACTCTTCTGGAAAAATCATCAACGAAAGTGACAAAATAATGCCTACCACTGATTGACGAGTTTTTGTAGGTCCCAACACATCTGAGTGCACATAATCCAGAATAACCATAGTATTGTGGATTGCAGTGCTAAATTTCACTCTTCGTTATTTTCCCAGAATGCAATGCTCACAAAATTCAAGTTTACAAGTCTTTGTACCTTTCAACAATTCCTGCTTGGCAAGAATTTGTAAGGATTTCTCACCAGCATGTCCCAACCGTATATGCCACAGCTTCGTTGCGACTTGAAATTGTTGCTGCTATTGTCCCTATCACTGTACTATATTGGTAGTAATACAGATTAATTTTTCTTATGCCTTTTAACATCACTAGTGTCCTTGAAATTGCTTTAAGAACTCCATCTAGCATCGTCACAACTAGGCCTTTTAATTCTAAAGCCTCCAATGAGATGAGATTCTTCTTCAACTTTGGCATGTACCTCATATCCTGTAAAATTTTGATAGATCCATCATGATTCATCGACTTGATTGAACCTATCCCGGTTGTTTTAAATAGATTATCATTGCCCATATAGACAACTCCACTATCGAATTCCTGAAATTCAAAGAACCACTACTGAATAGGATACATATGATATGTGCAACCTGAATCTAATATCCATTCATCTGGATGCAATGTTGAAGGTGAAATCACAAGAGAAATTTCTGATTCTGTATCACTTTTTCATTCTGCAACATTTGCATCTTGCAGAGTCATCCCTTTCTTCTTCAACTTCAGATAGCCCTTCTTCCAATACCCCTTTCTCATGACGGAAAGCACACTCATCTTTGGCAACAACTCGACCCTTTGATTTGGATCTTCCTCTTCTACCCTTGATTGGCTTTGGTGATGAACTCTTGCCACCCATGCTTCTTCTGATGTCGTTGATTTAATTTTCATCTTATCCTGCTTTCTCAATTCATGACTATACAAAACAGAACACACAACATCTAACGACACATTCTCCTTCCCATGAAAGCTAAGTCTCCAAATGTTCAAACTTATCGAGGGAAGAGACGATAACAACATCAAAGCGAAATCTTCATCCCCAAATTTCGCATCTAAATTTAACAGGTCTTCTACTAATTGATTAAACATAGTGATGTGTTAATTCATAGTTGTACTTGGTTGGTAATCAAATCGGAATAGTCTTTTCTTCATAAGGAGCTTATTTTGACCAGAATAGCCTTTTCTTCATAAGGAGCTTATTTTGACCACTCTTCTTCAGAAATTTGTCCTCCAATGCCTTCCACAATTTGTGTGCAGAAGTCTCATTCTTGAAAGCATACTTCTGCTCCTTGGACAAGCACGATTGAATTGTTCTGCATGCCAACCGATTCATAATATTCCAATCCTTATCTTCAACACCTTCCGGTTTCTTTTCTGCAATGGCAATGTCAAGACCCTGTTGGCAAAAGGAGTCTAAGACTTCCCCTTGCCACATGCTGAAATGGCCAGTACCGTTAAATATTTCTACTGCCAATTTCAAATTGGGCACTAAAATCCTCGACCTTGATGAAGAGGAAGTTGATGTTTCTGGTACTACATTTGTAGTAGATGCCATTACAGAACTAAAATATAGTATTCAATATTTCAAAACACTGAGTATTGTACCAAAAATTATTCCAAGAAAATTTACAGAAAAGATTGGAGGGTCACAAGTGAACCGCTTAAATACCTACATCCGTAGACAAAATTTTCCTAGATAATTAAAACTATAATACCCAACAATGACTATTTCAAGAGAAACAAACAAGCCAAGGACGAACCTTCGACTCTGATACCACTTATTGGAAATTTCGGATAATAATTCCCTCTAAAACAAACTTCTAGTGAATTGAAAAATACTAAACACTACGAATATATCAGACAAATAATATTGAATACTTTAATTGGAAAGAAACAACAACAATAAATAAATGCGAAATAAAAAAAATAAGGAAAGAACACACCCGAAAAATTTTGATAACGGAATTTGACAAAATTTACCTAGTTTCCGAGCACTACTCAAACAGCTCACTCTTATTTAATGTGAGAGAAGAAATACAAATTGGGATGAAACTAATAGGAGGAGAAGAGGTTAATTTATAACTTTTCAAACCTCCCCCAAACATCTCCTACCCATGTGGGACTTATAATTGAAAGCCAAAGTCAACATCTTCTAAGATCCATTTTCAAGGGCATGGTAGAATTATTTGATCCACGCAAGATCACTTTGATGTATGTCATTCGTGACAATTCAAGAACGCCATTGGAAACCTTGGAAGGTATTCTAAGAGAGGAGTCCATTCATAAGATTTGGGTTTCAGTTATTAAGCCATAAGCTCACAGGGAAACCCTTTAAGCAAGTTTTTCAATGTTGAAGTTGAGGGTTTGTCTAGTTATGAACTGGAGAGACAACAGTTTGAACAGCAAGTGAGGGAACTAAGACAACGATTCCACCATTCTACCGGGCACGGTGGGCTAGCTGGAGATGAACGGGCTGTCGTAGTTCCTGCTTCACTCTTTTCCTCTAATGCACACCGGACTTGGAAGATTATTAAGGAGAACAAGTACTTCAACCTACCTCCTGAGAACATTATGGCGGCCACCTTACGTTGCGGAGAAATTTGCAGATGAAAAGTGTGATACTTTTCTTGAAAATAAGGAATGGGGTTGAATGGAAGAGGCCGGGAAATCTCATGCATTGCCTGGATTCGAGCAAAAAATCAGATCAATGAATGATATATGTCAATTAGCCTATGATGCAGAGGCAGCTTATTATGATAAAGGTTTCAGGTCCTCAAAATGAAAGAAGGAGGAAGATGAACTTCTGTATCTTGTCCAACATACTTACAAATCTGTTAGGGATTCGAGTATTAGCACACGCGCATAATCTATACTGCAGAAAAGTAAAGAATAGACACAAGGATTTACGTGGTTCGTCGATGTGACCTACGTCCACGGGCTGCAACCAGAATTTTTCTATTGCTTTCTGCCTCTCATCCTCATCAAGAATTTCAAGTACAAAGTGTTATATTTATAGAGACTAACTAGGGTTTCTAACTTAGGCAACAAGAAACATAAAACAGACCCAATTAAACTGAGCCCATCAAGACTCCATAACCCAACAATCTCCCACTTGGAGGCTTGATAATCTTCAAACTGCCATCCGCTGTGAACACCTGTACTTCTTGCAATCTTACTCAACTCTCTTGGTTGCAGCGACCTTCTCATCAGTCAACCTGAAGGCTCGTTGAAGCTCCCCCCGAGCTCCAACACATCAGTCATGGCTAGAACTGCCCCTGACTTGTTCTCTGTCCCTACCGGCTCCCACTGAAACGAACTACCGGATCCTGAGATATCTTGAGAATAAACAACACTCTCCATATTCAGCAAGTAATCCCCTAGAGAGACTTTATTAGATGGAATATTAGTTCTTTTAACCCACTGTTGTCTGAGAATTGAAACTGAAGCACTACCCGTGCTCCCACTGTCACGAAATCCTCTAATTGGTTTAACTGAACTCTTCCACGTACATTCACTCTGAATCTTCACTTTGGCTTTGGGTTTCTCACTTGCAAAGCAAACCTTTTTCTGCCTATGAGACTCTGTAAACCAGACTTTGTTTTTCTTTTGAACTGGGATGGTCTCTCCCTCAGATGGTAAACTGACCATGTACAGCGAACCTCTCTTTCTTCCTCGAGCCATGACTAGATTTCCCTTAACAACTTTCCACTGCCCATTCCCGAACTTAACCTCATGTCCCTGTTCATCCAACTGCCCGACAGAAATTAATCTTTTCTTCAAATTTGGAATCACCCTGACATCCTTCAAAGTCCATGAACCGGCTGAAGTAACCAAATCTATATCACCCATGCCCATAACTTCAAGAACATTATCATTCGCCAGTCTTACCTTACCAAAGTTTCCTTCTTTCAGATTCTGCAATGCTTCACTATTGTGGGTAGCATGAAATGAAGCACCAGAATCCATGACCCAGGAATCCACCATGCTCTCTACACTGCAGATCAAGGCATCATCTTATGTGTAGTCTTCTGCATAGTTCACTTCTTTCTTTTCATTCGGACACTGATTCCTAAAGTGTCCCACCTCTTTACATTTCTAACAGGTCACATCATTCCGAGCCCAAGACTGACTCCTTTTTCTGTTCCTGCTCCCACTACCTCTGTTATTCCTTCTTTCTCTGCCAACATTTAACAATTCACTAGATGATTCACCTGAACTTCTTCGTCTGACGTCTTCGCCCAGAATAATATCTCGAATCCTATCATAAGTGAGCTTGCTGGTGGAACTAGTAATCGCTGTAACAGTTCCAGACCAGCTATTTGGCAATGAAGATATCAGTAGTAAAGCCTGAACCTCATCCTCGAATTTTATATCGACCGACCCAAGTCTGGACAAAATCGAGTTCATATTGTTGATGTGCACTGTTACTGGATTTCCTTCTTTCATCCTTGTGTTCACTAGCTCTCGAATCAAGAAAACCTTATTAGCTGCCGATGGCTTTTCGTACATATTCGCGAGCGCTTTCAACAGATCTGCCGTTGACTTCTTCTTAACGATGTTGAACGCCACGTTTCTAGACAGCGTCAATCGGATCAACCCTAGAGCCTACCGATCCTTGAGCTTCCACTGCTCCTCGGTCATGGACTCTGGCTTCACCCCTGACAAGGGTTCGTGAAGATCCTTCTGGTACAGATAATCTTCAATCTGCATCTTCCAGAAACCAAAATCGGATCCATCAAACTTCTCGATTACAATCTTCGTACTCTCCATCTGCATAGATCGTGGTGAATTTCTCCTAGCTTTGATACCAGTTGTTAGGGATTCGAGTATTAGCACACGCGCATAATCTATACTGTAGAAAAGTAAAGAACAGACACATGGATTTACGTGGTTCGGTCGATGTGACCTACGTCCACGGGCTGCGACCAGAATTTTTCTATTGCTTTCTGCCTCTCATCCTCATCAAGAATTTCAAGTACAAAGTGTTATATTTATAGAGACTAACTAGGGTTTCTAACTTAGGCAATAAGAAACATAAAACAGGCCCAATTAAACTGAGCCCATCAAGACTCCATAACCCAACAAAATCAATTTGTTGGGACACATACAATCTTGGAGCCTCGAGAGATTTAAAGAAATTAGATTTTTTTTTCTGATTTTCAATATGAATCTCGGTATCTAACAAAAGAAATAAATCAATGAAAGAAAAAAAGATAGGGCATTTATTTCATATATCATATTGTTGCAAAATTTAATGTGGTAATAAATAAATATTTAATTTGGATAGTGGATGATAAAATGAGAAGTAAAATAATAAATGGAAGAGACACAAGATATACGTGGAAACCCTCCAATGTAGAGGGAAAAACCACAGGGAAAAGAGAAGAGTAAATGCATTATAAAAATATGGAGGAGATACAAATGATTTTACACCCACACAAAAATTACACTCAAGATAACACCTCGCTACACTCAATGAATATGACAAGAGTGTGTGTATATATATGAAGAGGTAGTATATGAAGAGAGTGGATAGTTTAGAGAAATGCTCTTTAAGGATTTCTCTCTTGGATGTCTTTTTTGCTCCAAGCAAGATTGCCTTATATAGAGATGTATCACAATGTGAACAAATTTCAAGTCTTTCTTCTATTGTTGAAAATGTGCCAGCTTAGTTCAAGTTAGCTCACCAAATATAGTTAACCAACATTGAATTTCTTTAGCTACCCAAAGACTAGGATATACCATGAAAAAATATGTGACCAACTAATATAGACTTGTGATCAGATATATTGGTCCAATTATTCCTCTGATTAGATCATTGGTTAAAGTGAAATTGTAACCTATTTGCAATTCAAGATATGTCGAACCAACCGAAAGGATTTGCCGAGGCAGTTCATCGGGACACCGAATCTTGTGTCTGAATTTGATGAAGCCTGTGCAGACATCTCCATTGGACATGGAATCTGGGAAACATCTAAAGGAAGGGAGATACTTTGGAGTGATATTGATGAACATGTTGCCACAGTTTGTAGTGCAAAAGCTATCTGAACTGAAGACTTCATTTGAGAGAAAACTGAACAAGGCATTATCTAAGCGAGTTTAAGCACTGTTAGTTCGAGATAGTGATGATACAGGGCCAGTACTCAGAGAGATCCTTCGTCGGGATATCGAATCAGCCGTCTATGTATTTGGAATTGAAGAAATAGCTAAAGAGGAAATGCTTTCGGGGTTGAGAGACTAAGGAAGAGGAGTGGTTGAGGCCAAGGCAAAATTGTTCGGAAGTGCTTCAGTACTTATGGAGCTCTGGAATCTAAACTAGCCGACAAATTTATGATCAATTCCCAGAACCACTGTAGAGTTGAATTTGTTTTGTGAAGCACTATTTTCGATAAGTTAGGGAAAAAAAAGGAAAATCAAAGTGATTCCAGGATAGTTGAGGCTTCTAATGCTATCGTTTCATTAGCATTGATTATGATAATGGATCACACAGGTGCATCAGATGCAGAGCTGTAATCCAATTGAACAATTCCAGAACAAGGCTAGTTCGTGCTTATTTATATTTGCATATTTTCTGTTTCCTTCATATCCGACTCAAGCTTGAATATAAAATTTAGTTTATTTATTATAAAAAATGAAGTACATCTCGTTTAGCTCCAAACTATATATATAGGTTTTTCTAATATATACTTTTTGAATATATATTAATATGAATTAAGTATATTATATGTGACAATTTAACGTATTAACATATAAGGTAGAAGCAGTAAAAGAGCTCCTAGCATCGGTAACTGTCTCTATGCTTAACTGTGTTGACCTCTCTAGCTTTGATCTTCAAAACTCGCCTGCAATCGTTAGACAGGTGAACTCTCTCTGCATCTTCGTGTCCATCTAATGCCTGTTATGATGAGTCTTCATAAACAAAATGTCAACCGCCATTGAAGTTGCCTCTCAACAAGAATAACAGGAGAGACAGATGCTAATTTATGTTCGATATGAACTCTTTGGCGCACTATTTTGTGAATTGGATTTAAAAAAGAAGCAGTTTGCTAGTTGCCTTATGCTACTTTTGCCTTAAAATTAATATATAGAGTATCTAGTATATCTATATTTATAAAGTACATACATTATGCATATATATGTATATATATGTTTCTTATATATATTCAAGAAAGCGTTGATCTGTTCTCTTCTCCAATGCATGGAATCGGTTCTCCTCTTTGCAGGAGGCAGTTTTCCATTGTTATTAAGTTAGCTGGAATGCACGCTGGTAAGGAAAAATAAGAAACTGAAAGCAAGCGATAGGCAAATAAGGACTTTAAAGTGCTAAGAGATCCGCATTATTTTCTTAATAGAATAATTAATTACTTATAAAGTTTAGACAGTCTTCTTCATTCGAAATACTTTTTGGGATAGGATTAGACAAAAATTTGTTTCCTAATATAGATCAGAGCGATGTAAGGTCATTAACTTATTTTTAGATTTCATACTCCAAATATTTATTTCTATTCATGACAGAGTGTGTTAAAAAATCTTATATTATCTTCTTCATATAATAATTAGTTATTAATAAGACTTGTGCAATTCTTCTCTTTCTAGATACTTTTGAGAATGGAGTTATTTTCAAGTCCTTTTTTCAACACAAAGTGTTTTAAGTCTTGGGCAGCTAGTTCTAGGCCGCCTACACATATACTATTAATATATGGATAAATAATATATACTCCGTAGATACACTATGTACTACAATTACTATACTAAATAATGTATTATACATATATATACACTAGACGTATAGCATATATAATGCATTTAGTGTATATGGCACATAATTTATTGATACTATATCTTTATAATATAGATTGTATCTACAATATATAGTGTGTATATATGTGTGTATATATGTATATATGTATGTATGTACTCTTCTATCTATAGTATATAGAGTATCTAGTATATCTATATTTATAAGTACATATGTTATACACATATATGTATATGTACATATATATATATATATATATATATATATATATATATATATATATATATATATATATATATATATATATATCTTATGTATAATATAAAATTATAATTTTAAGTTAGTCAATTGAATAGATGTTTTACTCTTGATCATATACTTACACCAAAAAGGAAATTATTCAACCATATAATATATATTTATATGAAATACATTTTTTAAAATCTAAATTTACTTATCAATTACTATATTATTTAGATTAGTTAAATATAGTTTACAGTTTTAGTTTAAATATATAATTTATTGAAAGACAGAGTAACAAAAGCTGAAGCTCAGCGATTGAAGCCTGATGCGCCATATTGTGCGCGAAGGTTTAACTCCCACATGACTGCAAAATTGGGGAATTAAAATAATCACGGGACTAATGTGTAATTTTTTACTTGATTTCCTCTTTTCCATTGATTATAGTGACTACTTAGTTTTTGTCACTAAAACTCCACATCCACCAGCTTTATTGACAACCTTTTGTTTTGTCCCTGTTTTTTTTTTTGTTTTAAATTCTTTATATTGTTAAAAATTTTCCAAAATTTGATTATTATTGACAAATTTCAATCGCGGCCATTAGGGGGTATAAACGGATCCTAACGGGTCCGAAACACCCCGTCTCGGGCTAGACCTTATTACTCGACGGGTTCGAATGGGATGGATCTGGATCCTGCCCTATAGGATTTTGGTTCGTGTCCGGGTAGACTCGATTAGAATAAAAAAAATAAAAAATCTTAATAAATATAAAATACAATTCAAATATTATTTTATAAATTCAAAAAAATAACAAGCTTAACTTCTTCAAGCACAATTCTTAAATATATTTATTAACCAAATCAAAATAACAAATTCAATGTCTTCAACTCAAGAAATTAAATATATAAAAATATCTATTATTAAAATTTATTCGGGTCCCTAGTCTAGTGGGTTCGAAACTTTACGTATTGTACTTATACCCATTTATAAGATTCATTATTGGGTTTTCTAGAGTTTATAGCACAATCCTTAAATATACTTATTAACCAAACCAAAATAACAAACTCAATGTCTTCAACTCAAAAAAATTAAATATATAAAAATATTTAGTATTAAAAAATTTATTCGGGTCCCTTTGTCTAGCGGGTTCGAAACTTTGCGTATCGTACCCATACCCGTTTAAAAAATAACAAACCCATTGACAGCCCCGACGGCCATATAATGTCATGTTTTTTTTTTTCTTTTTGGTGATAACATTTTGTTTGTCACAAATTGTGGCTTCTCCCATTGTAGCAAAAATATTTCTATTTTTCATCAAGATTTAATATATAGCCGTTGCAAATTTGCAAGCAATTTGTAACTATTAAGAAATACTAAAATAATATTTAATTTCTAGCCATTACAAATTCGTCACAAATTTTGAGCAATTCGCAATGGCTACCATTTTTATCAAGAAGAAATAATAAAATAAGGTGTAATTTGTAGGTATTACAAATCTATCGTAAATTTGCGGTAGATTTGAAATGGCATATATTTTTAATCAGGAAGAAATATTAAAATAAAATTTGATTAGGCGTAGTTATAAATTTGTTGCAAATTTACGAGTGATTTGCAGAGATTTTCATTTTTCATCAAGAAAAAATACCAAAATAAAATTTAATATGTGATGAATCTGTAACAGATCCAAATTAATAGAGTCACATTAACTTAATTTATATGAAAAATAATTTTAAAAATTATCATATAAATTTTAAAATATCACATTTAGGCTACTAATTTTTCACATTACATGAAAATGTATTCTATTATACATAGAGGCCGTTTTCTGATCCTTTTTGTAGTAGGAATGGAGGTGGGCGCATGGTTCGGAGCCAGGATCGAGAAGAATCAGAAGATGGTGGGCGAAAGGATGGACGAGGCGGTGGGCGAGCGGGTGGGGGAAAGACAGGGCTACTACATCTAAATGCAAATATCAAAGTCTTGTCCATGCTGCGTCCGCACAGGGGGCACTTCACATTTTCCAGTATTCTTCCAACAGCATCTTCAAAACCTAATAAACAACTGTGATCCATTCCATCAAGATGCGTTTGGTAGCAGTCCTTCAATGTAGAACCAAAGCCTCTTGCTTCTACATCCTTCTTCCATGTATCGTATTCCAGAATCCATCGTCCCATTTTGTCATAACTTAGTAGTTTCTTTATCTCTTGCAATATGTCATCGTTTTTATCATCACCCCCAAGTTCAATCTTGGAGAAAAGCATGCTCTCCAGCCGAGCCCAAAAAGAACCATATACTGGTAGTGTCAGGCAATAGGTGGCTAAGTTTCTCGGCAGCAATTACCTGCATTGCTTCTGATATTTGTTCTCTTTTTAGAGGTTCTATTGCCTGCATAAACCATTTCTACTGGAACATTAGCAGCCGAACCCGCTGCACCGGTCACCTTGATAAACCTTCGAATCCATTCAATGTCATCTGACCCATACAGAATAATTTCTTTTCCTTGTGGAATCTGATTGAGAAGAAGATATTTTAGAATTTAGCAAATAAATGCACACAATCCAAAAACTCTAGTCCAAGTATTAATGTCCTATTATGTCTGCCATGAAACTGCTCAGCTTAATCCACTGCTTTTTTCTTTTCTTTTTTTTAATGATTAGGTTTGAATATCTATATTTCTATTTTAAATTATGAATGCTCAACTTTCTATAATAAAATATTATTTTTGCATCGTGAGAACTTTAATGTTGTTGACGAATGTTCAGTGAATCAGGTAACGGATAGGCCTGCTAAAGCTATGCAAGGGAGATTGTTGGACAAAAAAAAAAAATATTTTCTCCCTCAGAATATATTTTGGATGTTTGGTATGCTGATTACGTAGGTATTTAATACAAGTGATCACCTATTAAAAATAATATACCAATTATTACAATAAATAAAAATCTTTATTTTAAGAGACATAACATCACTCTTTAATTAATAGTATTAATGTGGCAAATTTCTTGAACTGAAACATTTTCCAAAATTTTTTGACAAAGGAAAAGCTATATTATCAAATTTTTGATGGAGTAAATGTAAAAGTAAACCGTGCAAAGTCAACTGATATATTGGAGGAAGATAAACTTACCCAATTGTTCTTTATCGTTGGGTCAATGTCACCAATCAATAACTCGAGACTCCAAGTTTCTTCTCTCCATAGAGCTTCCTCTCTCGAGCTTGTGAATGGGTAGGCGTTGCTTCCCCATATCAACATCTTATGGAGGGCATTTCGACATATTATTCTTCCCTGTGGATCCAAAACCGCAACAACGGCTTTTCTGTCGAAGTGCAAATCCTCCTTGAAGAACTTAATGGCCGCTGCACTGATCAAACTCGGATGCTGCACTGAGTACCAAGACATTCCACTCCGAAGCGACTCGAATTGCTCTTGCTTGGACTCTGTCCATGAAGTAGACCGATCCACGAAAGGGATCCAAACTACCTCATATTGCAACTTTTCACCTACTATGTGGTCGCTGAAGGAATGCTCGAGTACGAATACTAATTCGGAAGAGATATCAAGGCCTGATATCAGTAATAACACTGTCTTCCGCCTCAAAACATCAAGACCCACCTGATTTCAAAGAACATTCACCAGGAAGCATCTATTTATAGCAATAACTCCAACAGTAAATAATTATCCACCTTTCAAGCAAAGAAGAGATGCATCCAATATGTGCTTGCAAGAGTAGCTAAAAAACTAGAGAAAATGCTTGTCCAGTGTCAAAACCCAAACTTGTTAGCACCCATTGTTAAATTTTTTTAACCTTACCATACATTGTTAATTTCGGAAATGCAAACTTAAGACCGAAATTCAAAAATCGAAAAACTTTAAAGAACCATCAGTCAAGTTTACCGTGTACTTGATTTGGTCCCACCCGTGTAGGAATTCTGAAAGAGGCAAATTCTGGTCTAGAAACAAGCAATAAGCCTGTTTGAGGAACTTGAAAAAAGCAAGCTATTTATTATATTCTGGATTTAACCCTAGACGATTCATAGCAAATATGTTTTGAACAATGAGATGCAAGTTCTCCTGAGATATGTATGTCAATAATATTCAAATGGGACGAGAAATCTTTCATCTGATCAATGCTTCAAGGATATGGCTACTGTTGAGAGTAAAGGAGTCAAAGATAGACATCCATGTACATTGCTATCATGTGCATCAACTGACTATAATAATTAGGGTGAAATGCTTTTACCGGTTCCTTTGTTGTACCCTCAAAAAGTGGTAACTGGTCATCTTTGGCATAAATTAGCAACATTAGAACATCCATATTGTCAGTATATACATCTTCAAATGTACTCAACAATGCTTCATATGTATGAGTGTTCATCTTCTCCTCTGCAAAAAGTATATAAAGCAAAATGATTCCTCTGAACTTCTATCTGAATTATTACAACAATCTCTTTACATAAGAAGACGTAAATATTCGGAGGCAAACCTATGTATCGCTGGCAAACAGCTGACTGTTTCTGAAGATGCTCATTCATAGTTTGGGTCTTGTGAGTCAAGGAGAAAAGTTCCCATGCTTCGGTGGTGGATATGGCGTACCTAAAATTGTCAAAAATCCAACATTTGAGCATTGTAACCACTAAAATAAGTAACAACTTAAATATGGAAAAATAATGTCGATTATTAAACTTACTCTTGTCCTACAGCATTTAGGTAAGAAATATTAGTAGCACAAGCAATCAGAGATCTGAAGATCCAATAAGTGGCTAAAGGGAAAGCAGAAAGAGCCGTAAAATACTCTGAATTATCTTGCGAAATATACTTTCTCGGAAGCTCTGTGAACTGGACGACACATCTGGTTAGATTTACAACGGAAAGGATAAGATCATTAAGTGCATCGAACTGAGGTTTTAACGGAGCTGAACGCTCTAAGAGGGCAGGTAATCGCTTAAGGATGGCCATTCTACCGGCCAGCCTATTGGTTGAGTGAATTTGGGCGAGGAGCCAAAAGTCTCCATAATTTAAAGCAAAAGCAGCTAAAGTTAACACCAGTTTAGCATCCCATGAAAAGCTCGATAGCTGGTTCAGTAAAGAAACTGCTGTTGAATGTCCATCTCCACCACCCATACACTTGTATGATATCTGATAAAAACTAAAGAATATCAGCAATCCCACTTTTAAAGCATGGACTGTTCCACTTTTAACATAACCAAAACTCGCTAGTTTAGAACAACCTCACAAGAAAGTTGGTTGATAATGTATGACAGTGTCTCAAGCATGTCTGTAACTGCTTCAGTGTTCAGTTTTTCTTCCGGGGCTTCAGTTTTGGGTACAAGAGCGCTCTAGACAAACACAAAAGAAGCAATATTACTGAAACTGAAGCGACAAAAGTGTTGCGGAATTGGCGTGGTAATGGATAAATATTTAGTTCGGGTAGTTGATGATAAAATGAGAAGTAAAATAATAAATGGAAGAGACACAAGATTTACGTGGAAACCCTCCAATGTAGAGGGAAAAAACCACGGGGCAAGAGAGGAGTAAATGCACTATGAAAAATATGAAGAAGATACAAATGGTTTTACACCCACACAAAGAATACACTCAAGATAACACCTCACTACACTCAATAAATATAACAAGAGTGTGTATATATATGAAGAGGTAGTATATAAAAAAAAAGATAGGATAGTTTAGGGAGAAGCTCTTGGAGGATTTCTCTCTTGGATGAATTCCTCTCTTTTGGATGTCTTATGGATGTCTTCTTTGCTCCAAGCAAGATTGCCTTATATAGAAATATATCACCATGTGAACAAACTTCAAGTCTTCCTACCATTGTTGAAAATGTGTTAAGTTAGCTCACCAAACATAGCCAACCAATATTGTACCATCTTAGTCCAAGTTAGGTCACCAAACATAGCTAACCAATATTGAATTTTCTTAGCCACCCAAAGACTAAGATAAATCATGAAAAACATGTGGCCAACCAATATAGACTTGAAGTGTGAATCTTAGAATTTTAAGGCATTTTAACAATCTCCACCTTGACTTAAATTCTAAGATGATCTCCTTATAAAATGATGTGCATATTCCTCTTTTGCCATGCCCTAAAAGGCCTTTAGAATTGGTGAACACCAATCAAGTCCAAGCAATGCTTAAACTTGATATTTGGAACTGGTTTCGTGAGCATATCCGCAGGATTATGAGCTGTAGCAATTTTCTTCACAATGATCTTCCCATTTGCTACAACATCCCGAATAAAATACTGCCTCACATCAATGTGCTTGGTCCTTTCATGATACATCTGATTTTTGGTTAAATGAATAGCACTTTGACTATCACAAAATACAGTAACAACATCCTGTGTTAAACCAAGATCAGTAACCAAGCCTCTTAACCAAATTGCTTCTTTGATACCTTCAGTGATTGCAATATATTCTGCCTCCGTCGTTGATAGTGCCACAATAGACTGTAGGCTAGCTTTCCAAACTAATGGCGGAAATTGCATAAAGTAAATACATAACCTGACAAAGACCTTCTCTTATCAAGATCACCTGCATAATCAGAGTCAACATATCCAACAACAATATTTGGTGTCACCTTATTCCTATCAAAAACCAATCCAGTTTCTGCAGAACCTTTCAAGTACCGAAATATCCATTTAACTGCTTGCCAATGTTCTTTACCCGGATTACTCATGTACCTGCTCACAACACTAACTGCCTGTGCAAGATCAGGTCTAGTGCATACCATAGCATACATAAGACTACCAATCGCACTAGAATAAGATACATATGACATTTGCTCTTTCTCTTCATTAGAGCGAGGGCAAGAATCGGATGATAATTTAAAATGAGTCTGCAAGAGGAGTACTCACGGGTTTTGAGTTATTCATGTTGAATCTCTCAAGAACTTTCTCAATGTAATTTCTTTGAGATAAATATAATTTTTCCAGCTGATCTGTCTCTATGAATCTCCATACCAAGAATTTTCTTTGCAGCACCAAGATCTTTCATCTCAAATTCACTGCTCAATTGATCTTTCAATTCTTTGATTAGTGACTTATCACGAGCAGCAATTAGCATGTCATCAACATATAACAATAAGTAGACAAAAGATCCATCTCGAAAACTTCTTGTGATAAACACAATTATCATACTCGACTATGACAATACCCATTTTCAACCATAAAGGAATCCAACCTTTTGTACCATTGTCTTGGAGACTTGTTTTAGTCCATAAAGAGACTTCTTCAAGTGACAAACGTAGTCTTCTTTTCCGGGAATAACAAATCCTTCCCGGTTGTTGCATATAAATCTGCTCCTCGAGCTCTCCATGTAAGAAAGCGGTCTTGACATCAAGTTGTTCTAACTCAAGATCCTGCAAGGCAACAAGGGCAAGAAGTACACGTATAGAAGTGTGACGAACAACAGGAGAAAACACTTCATTAAAGTCTACACCATGTTTTTGAGTGTAGCCTTTAGCAACTAAACGTGCTTTTATATCTTGCATCTTCAACTCCCAGGGTTGCCTTCTTTCTTCTTATAGACCCATTTACAGCCTACAACTCTTTGGCCTTTTGGCAATTTCACCAACTGCCAAGTATCATTCTTGTGCAGAGATTCAATTTCTTCTTGCATCGCAACCTGCCACTCAGAAGAATTAGGACACAAGATTGCTTCAGAGTATGTGTGAGGTTCTCCACCTTCAACTGTATCCTCTGCAACTGCAAGAGCGTAAGCAATTAAATTTTCTCCATTATATCTTTCAGGCCGTTTGATTTCTCTTCTGGGTCTATTTTTGGCAATAGAATAATTTTCAGGATGATCTGGTTCAATGGAATCGTGAACCTCCGATGTGATTGGAGATGAGGAAATATTCTCTTCACTAGGAGTTGGTATTTCAAACTCAAGCTCCACCTTCTCGTTAGTATTCTTTGAATCACCTGTGTCAAAAGATCTGACAATTTCTTTTCCAGGGAGAATTAGCACATTTTCATTGAAAGTAACATCCCTACTGATAATTACTTTCTTAAGTTCTGGACACCACAAGCGATACCCTTTCACACCAGATGCATAACCCATAAATATGCATTTTCGAGCTCTAGGCTCTAATTTTCCCTGGTTTACATGTGCATATGTAGGACATCCAAAAATTTTCAAATTTGAATAATCAACAGGATTACCTGACCAAACTTCCTCTGGAATCTTGAAGTCAAGTGATGTGTGTGGGGAACGATTCACCAAATAACATGCGGTAGATGCAGCTTCGGCCCAAAATTCTTTAGGCAAGGCAGCGTTAGAGAGCATACAACGAACTCTCTCCATCAATGTCTTGTTCATCCGTTCTGCAACGCCATTTTGTTGAGGCGTACCGACAACCGTACGGTGTCTCATAATTCCTTCATTTTCGCAGAACGTGTTGAAATCACCTCCACAAAATTCTAGACCATTATCGGTCCTGAGTCGCTTGACCTTCTTCCCTGTCTGGTTTTCTATCAAAATCTTCCATTTCTTAAAAGTGGAAAAAACTTCATCTTTGTGCTTTAAAAAATAAGCCCAGACTTTACGAGAAAAATCATCAATAATGGTCAGCATGTAACGATGTCCTCCTTTTGAAGGAACACGTGAGGGTCCCCAAAGATCTGAATGAATATAGTCAAGAGTACATTTGGTTCTATGAATTCCGGTACCAAAACTTAATCTTTTCTGCTTACCGAGAATGCAATGTTCACAGAACTCCAACTTACCGGTATTCTGACCACACAAAAGACCTCTCTTGCTCAGGATTGTCATTCCTTTTTCACTCATATGGCCAAGACGCATATGCCATAAGTTTGTGACTTCTGAATCTGACATAGATGATGATACAGCTGCGGAACCTGTAACAGTAGATCCTTGCAACACATATAAAGTCCCAAATCTGTTAGCTTTCATTAAAATAAGAGCACCTTTAGAGACCTTTAGAACTCCACCGTCAGCTGTATATTTACACCCAAGGGACTCAGTGGGTGCCAAGAGAGATAAGGTTCCGTTTCAAATCAGGAACATGTCTAACACCGGTTAAAGTTCTAATCATGCCATCATGCATTTTAATTCTAATTGTTCCTTTTCCAACAGCTTTACACTGAGCATTATTCCCCATTAAGACAACATCACAATCAACTGATTCATAAGTGGTAAACCAATCTTTATGAGGACACATGTGATAAGAACAACCAGAATCTAGAATCCATTCCGTTTTAGATCTAGTTCCAAAATCAGTAACAGATAAAACTTCACCTTCAGACTCTTTTTGAGCAATACTTGCTTCAGCTGAATTTTCTAAATTCTTTTGATTATTGTTTTCGCCTCTTTGCTGCTTATTCTTCAACTTAAAGCATTCTGAAATCACATGTCCCTTTTTCTTGCAATAGCGACAAAATTTCTTATTATCTCGGCCTCTAGACTTTGATCCGGATTTATTTTTTACTGCTAGTACCATGATCCATAGTTCTCCCTCTAACAATTAACCCTTCAGCTTCATCCTTTGAATTATTCTCATAGTCATATTTTTCTTTAGACAAGAGATTTTGTTTGACTTCATCAAATGTTAGGGTCTCATTATTACCGTACAACATAATATCTTTAAAGTTACGGTATGACCGGGGAAGTGAGCACACTAACAAAACAGACTTTATCTTCATCATCGATTTCAACATCCAAATTTTTCCAAATCAACTATGATGGAATTAAACTCATTAAGGTGAGTTTGAATGGGTGTACCTTTCGACCATCTTAATGGTAAAGAGGCGCTCCTTGAGACGAATCTTGTTTGCAAGATTTTTCAGTCATATACAATGACTCCAACTTGAGCCACATACCGCGAAACTGTATCCTCCTTGATAACCTCTCGCAGAACTTCTTTGGATAAACAAAGTTGGATTGCTGACAAGGCTTTTTCATCCAACTCTTCCCAATCTTCATCCGACATAGTGTTTGGTTTTTTCGCCTTTCCCGCAAGGGCCTTTTTCAACCGATGCTGGGTGAGAATGGCCATCATCTGAACTCGCCAAATGCCAAAACTAATTTTTCCATCAAACTTCTCAACATCAAATTTCATGATAGAAGCCATGTTGTGAAATCCAAATAAATATTACAACGCTCTGATACTAGTTTGTTGCGGAATTAGCGTGGTAATGGATAAATATTTAGTTCGGGTAGTTGATGATAAAATGAGAAGTAAAATAATAAATGGAAGAGACACAAGATTTACGTGGAAACCCTCCAATGTAGAGGGAAAAAACCACGGGGCAAGAGAGGAGTAAATGCACTATGAAAAATATGGAGAAGATACAAATGGTTTTACACCCACACAAAGAATACACTCAAGATAACACCTCACTACACTCAATAAATATAACAAGAGTGTGTATATATATGAAGAGGTAGTATATGAAAAAAAAGATAGGATAGTTTAGGGAGAAGCTCTTGGAGGATTTCTCTCTTGGATGAATTCCTCTCTTTTGGATGTCTTATGGATGTCTTCTTTGCTCCAAGCAAGATTGCCTTATATAGAAATATATCACCATGTGAACAAACTTCAAGTCTTCCTACCATTGTTGAAAATGTGTTAAGTTAGCTCACCAAACATAGCCAACCAATATTGTACCATCTTAGTCCAAGTTAGGTCACCAAACATAGCTAACCAATATTGAATTTTCTTAGCCACCCAAAGACTAAGATAAATCATGAAAAACATGTGGCCAACCAATATAGACTTGAAGTGTGAATCTTAGAATTTTAAGGCATTTTAACAAAAAGTTCTCATTTCTAAACACAATTTGCACAAATCTTAGAAATATAATTCATACATCTGGGAAGGTTGTGGCAGCACTGTTGAGAATATCTTGGACAATTTGGAGAATCGGTTTGACATTAATTTCGCGGCCATCTGGGTCGTGGGTTGCTGTAATCTGCTTTATCAGAACACTGTCTTCAGAAGCCATGAACCTGGCTCTTTCAGTCTTAGCTGGTGGTGGCGTTATCTTCTGAGCCATGTTGAGTAATTGAAAAGGCTGGAAAACAGTTTTCAGGTATTCGGCAAATTGGAGGAGAGGAAAATATCCTATTTATAGTAACCCAAGTAAGAGTTAATAAAATGACGCCTTGCTTCACATAACAAAAGATATTTGATTCCAGAACATAATTGCCTTTTTTTTTTCTTTTACATAAATTATAGAGCCTTGGCTGAGCGGATTAGAACAAAAAATTTCCTTTTCACTTTTAAATTAATTTCTTTACTGTTATCTCTAGACTTTGATTGGCGAGAAGTTTTGTTATTGGCACGAGTAAATTGTAAACATCACACAAGTATATATGTATTAATAAAAACAAAATATGTGAACAAAAAAGTTATATCATTAAAAAAGTAACTATCTCATATGACTTTTTTGTTTACATATCTTATTTTTATTGACATGTATATATAATTTATATGATACATATAAGTTACTTAGCGATCATTATTTTTATTGACATGCATATATAATTTATATGATACATATAAGTTACTTAGCGACTATAATAAACTAGACGATTGTTAAATATAGAATGATTTTACTAATGCATGATACTTTTTTCTATAATTTTAACTTTTAACAAATTTTATTATTTAAAAAAATTAAACAAAAAATAAAATAAAAATTAAAAAAACTCGGGAGAGGGACGCCCTAAGTCGAGCACCCCATCCCCCGTGGGTTGCGCCCTGACTTAGCATCCTCGCCCCATTTTTTTTCTTTTTTTTCTTTTTTTCAATTTTTTTAAAAATAATAAAAATTTATTTTAAATAAATACTATTTTTATTAGTTTTTTTGATTTTTAAGTTTAAAATTTTAATATTAAGATTTAAAATAATAATTCAAAATTAATTTTAAAATTTGATTACTATCAATTATAATTTTTAAAATTAAATTTTTATCCTAATTTTAAAAATTTAAATAAGTGATGGACTCAATATTGATAAAATTTAGATGAAACTATAAATATTGACCACACATTTAGAGAGAAATATCAAAATTATTTAAAAATTATCATGTATTAATAAAATCATCATACATTTAGCACTTATGTAAAGCTATTCCTAAGGGTCTTGCATACACTATTTTTGCTAGAAAATTGTAGGATTCAAACCAGAATTAACCCCAATCAGTAACTCTTTTTCCCCTTTCAAACAAGAGCATGAGAAGTGGGAGTTTCAGATAAGATTTATGCATCTGAATGCTTTGATGAGATCATATTTTAATAATTATTTAGAATTAATTTCTCACTTATTTAAGGGCTAATTGATATAAATCTTATGACTTTGATTTGTTTTGGTGAATTAAATTTTAATGTACTTAGTATGAATTAATTAAGATGATTTTATTTATAAAGTACACTTTAATTCACTAATTTTACTAATTATTGATGTAGGGGCAAAATGACAATGTCAAGAGAAGAAAATATGAAAGAAGACTTGGCTAGGAAAGGAAAATAAAAATTCACTATGCCATTCTAAAATTTATAAGGATTCAATTTAAAGAAGAAAAAGGAAGATTTTAAAATTGACTTTGGTTTGAAATAGGATTTGGAATGGATTGAAATTCCTAATGCACAAAGGGAGGAGAATTCGGGAGAAAAGAGAAAAGGAAAGAAATTAGGGCAGCCAAGAGAAGAAATTAGGGCGGACAAAGCAAGGAATTTGGGCAGCCTAAAGGAAAAGAAATCGGGCAGCCAAGAGAAGAAAATCGGGCAACCAAAAAGGAAGCAAATTAGGGCAGCCAATTGGAGAGAAATTCGGGCAAGCCAAGGAGAAAAAGAGGAGGGAAGCCGAGGAGAGAAAATCGGGCAGCCAAGGGCAAAAGAAATTGGACAAGGAAGAAGACAAAACGGGGAGAAGCAATTGGGGACGAAGGACAAGGTTGACCGAAGAAAGAGGGAGCGAAAAGAATTCCGGCAGCAAGCTTGAGAAATAGGGGATTATCTTCTTCTATTTTCTTATTTTATTTTCTTTATTCTTTTAATTTATTTTATGTTAATCAAATTTATAGCTTCGAATATTCAGATCATGAATAGCTAAATCTTTTGTGACTAAGACCTTCGATTAAGGCTGAAACTCTTATGAATTTAATTTATTTCAATTAAAGATTGTTTCTTTAATCTCGATTTTGGTTAATTGTTATTATTGTTTTTAATGCTTGTAAGTTTCTGGCCAGTTCTTGCATGCCTTTAAATTTATTCTAGTGGCTGAGAAGTGCTAGTTTAAATTAGATCATGGTAATAACAACACATCGTAAAACTGACTAGAGATAGATTCGGTTTCTTTGTGTGGTTTCTAGCGAGTAGGAAACAAAAGTTAGGAAATTCCATAGAGGTGTTTGCGGTTTTGATAATTAAAATCACGTAGAGATACGATTGGTTTATTAATTAAAGTTAGGAGCTTTTCACTAAGAGATTGAGTCTAGCTTATAATTGGGAATTCTACCATTAACCAAGTCGAGAATTAATTTGAAGAAATTAATTATTTGTCATAAGAGGAGTAAGCTGGATTTGGAGTGTCGTAGTCTATTCATTGCCATTGATTTTTAATTAATATAATTATTTATTTTTGTGTTTATTATTATTGTTATTTATTTTTATTGGTAATTAAATTTTAGATAAAATCACATTTATTTTGGTTTAAGTTAGGTTATAAGTAAAAGAATTTTGCAGTTAGGTAGCAATCCTCGTTGGAACGACTTGTACTCACTACTTTATTACTTGTTCGATATTTATGCACTTGCAAATTTCACATCAAGTTTTTGGCGCCGTTGCCGGGGATTGTTTTCATCTAGTGTAGAATTTAATTATTAAGCCTAAGTTTAAACTTTTTTTTTAAAAAAAAATTTCAAAAAAAACATTATTTTTGATATTTTTAATTTTTTATTCTATTTTGTTTGTTATTATTATTATTATTATTATTATTTTTTTTGGTGCATGAATACTCGTAGTTCCTCAAATAAAGAACCTTTGATATATATTTCTGATATTGAAAAGTTTGTTCGTCATAACAGGAGTGAATTTTATAAGAAGAAATACGAGGAAATCATCACACAAGTCGAATCTTCAATTTTAGAGGATAGTTTCGAATTCGACTGTAGCAGTGAACCAATGGAGAATAATCAGCCAAGAGGTATGACTTTAAAGGACTATACAAAGCCAAAGATGGAAGGTCCTTCTCCAGCCATCAACTGTCCAGGAGTCACTGCTGCAACTTTCAAGATTGAGCCAGCATTCATTCAAATGGTTCTCAATACTCCATTTTTCGGATTGTCACATGAAGATCCGCAAGCACACATATCAAACTTTTTGGCAATTTGAGATACTTTTCAAATTTGTGGAGTACCTGAAGATGCAAAAAGGCTCAGGCTTTTCCCTTTCTCTTTAAGGGATAAAGTTAGATCATGGCTAAACTCTCTTCCTACCAATTCTATTTCTAATTGGGACCAATTGCAAGAAGCATTTTTAAATAAATACTTTCCCCCAATTAAGACTATTCAGATGAGATCTAATATTTATAATTTTGTGCAGGGTCCTACTGAATCTTTACATGATGCATGGGAAAGGTTCAAAGAGTATCTTAGGTTATGCCCTCATCATGGAATGGCGATAGGAATGCAAGCACAAACATTTTATAATGGATGCAGAGAAGAGGTTAGATCGTCATTAGATGCAGCCAGTGGTGGAGCATTTATGTCTAAAAAAGAGCAAGCTGCATGGAGCTTGCTAGAAGAGATGGCCTTGAATAGCTCTCAATGGTTTAACCCAAGAGCTATTCCCCCAAAGAAGGTCGCTGGAGTGGCGGATATGGACCCTAATGCAGGAATCATGGCTCAACTTGATGCAATAAATAAGAGATTGAGTTCGTTGAATGCTGCAGCCATAAACCATCACTGCGAAATCTGCAGAGAAAATCATTCCACAAATCAATGCGGACAAGGTAATGTGTTGAATTCTTATTATAATACTAATGAAGTTAATTTTGTTGGACAAAATAATAGGAATAATGATCCATATTCATCCACTTATAATCCGGGATGGAGGAACCACGCAAATTTTGGATGGAGGCAAAATAGTCAAGTTCAAACACCACCTCCACCCGATCTCCAACAAGAAAAGGTAAGTCTCCTTGAGAATACTCTTACAAAGTTCATTGAAGTTGCCACTAACAAATTTGTGAGTATCGAGAATGAGAATCAACAACTCAAGAAATCTTTCAAAGCAATAGAAGTTGACCAACAAAATATAAAGGCTTCTATGAAGAACTTAGAAGTACAAGTGGGTCAATTAGCAGCTGCAATACTCCATAGACCTCAAGGAGCACTTCCAAGTGACACGGAGCGAAATCCTAGGGAGTTGAAGGCTATTACGGTAATCGATAAAGATGATTTCGCCAAAGGAAAAGAGGTGGGGCATAGAAAAGAGGATGATTTCAAGAATTTTGAGGCTCCCAAAAATCCACGAGGTAAGAGAAGTAAGAAAGGTGAGGAAGAATATAATAATGACAATGTTGATTTTAGTTCTCTTCCTTTTCCCCAAGCTGTTAAGCATCATTACATTGATTCTCAATTCAAAAAGTTTCTTGAAATATTCAAGAAACTTCAAATTAACCTTCATTTTGTGGATGCCTTAGCACAGATGCCTCGATATGCAAAATATTTGAAAGATGTTTTGGCTAGCAAAAAGAAACTCAAAGACTTTCAACAGATTTGCTTAAACGAGGAATGCTCTGCAATACTTCAAAGAAAATTACCGCCTAAGCTACAAGATCCAGGGAGTTTTCATATTCCTTGCTCTATTGGTGATTTTTATTTTAAAAATGCATTGTGTGATTTAGGTGCTAGTATCAACCTTATGCCTTTATCCATTTGTAAAAAATTGGGGTTGAAAGAAATTAAGGACACTACTATTTGTCTTCAAATGGCTGATAGATCAATAAAATATCCTAGGGAAATAGTAGAAAATGTCCTTGTTAAGGTTGATAAATTATATTTTCCAATGGATTTTGTGATTTTAGATATGGAGGATGATTTTGATCTACCTTTGATTTTAGGAAGGCTTTTTTTGAATACTGGTAGAACCTTAATTGATGTGGAAAAAGGTCAAATAACATTAAGGGTTGGGGATGAATGTATACAATTAAATGTTTTTGAATCATTGAGTAATTCCTCCAAGGGAGAATCTATATGTGCTATAAATATTCTTGATGCTGTAGTGGATGATTCTTCTAAACTTTTTGCAGAAAAATTGAATTCAAAATGGAACAAACCATTCAAGGAAGAAAGAGAGCTTCCAAAAGAGGACATTGAGGATAATGTGAAAAAAAGGAAGTTTTTCTTAAAGCGGAACAAAGTCAAAAATGGTTTGACAAGAAGAATACTTATGGGCGGAGAAGCTTGTCTTTTCTATGATCCTCCTTAATTCTTGCGCTACACAGGAAGTCAAGCTCGAGACTATAAACGAGAACTACTATTTAAGTTGCTTTGCTTCTTGATTTTTTTTCTTTCAAGATTTATATATCAAAAAAAAAAAATAGCCTTCCCTTATTTACTTTCTTTAATTCTTTTGTAGGATGTGCTTAAGCCTAAGTGGAGCTATCATAAACGGTTAAAGATTGGACTTTCTTGGATGTTTCGTTGATTCGGCTAAGTCTCTTAACCCCTTTTGTGATTTCTTATATTTGAACATTGAGGACAATGTTTATTCTTAAGTGGGGGGTAGGAAATTGGCTATTTCATTTTGACAATTTTTTGAAAAATTTTCAGAATTTTATGGTGTAAGAGTTTTATTTCAAAAATTTTTCTGAAAATCGTTTGAATGTTAAGTAATTGAATCTTATTCTTGAGGAGTTATTGTGATTGTTTATATGTGTTGATTGGAAAGTAAAGAACGGAATTTAACCTTGCATAATGCCTTTGTTAATTATTCTTAACTGTGAAATTTAAATTATTTTTATTGACCATGATCTTGTGAAGTGATGAGTTATTTAGACTTTATTATATATTTGATGACACTCTTTTTATCACAACAACACACTAGAACTTGTTTTATTACATGCTCGAGGCGAAATATAAGGTTTCTCTGGTTTACCTTAGAAACGATGGTCATAGGCCTTCTTTGAACCGTTTGAGCCTTTCAAGCTTACCTTTGGAGTTATCCCTAGTACCCTTTTGTGCCTTAATGAGTCAATTTCTTTGTGTAAACACTTAATATTTTAACCTTTAACCTTGTAGGGACCTTGATTTATACTTCAACACTTTTGTGCTCCTTGGGATTGGGATATTAAGGTTTTGAGGGAAAGAAAGATTGAGAGGGTATTGAAAAGGGAAAGCATGACTTGCTCTATATTATTGTTTTGAAAAAAAAAAGAAGAAAAAGAAGAAGAAGTAGAAAAAATATTGGAAAAAAAATCAAAAAAAAGAGAAAAAAAAAAAGAAAGAAAGAAAAAGTGTTTATTGCAAGTCATGTTCATAAAATGTCCAAAGTTGATGTATACATGAGAAAGGAATGAATTTCTCAGAAATGAATTTAGTTATTGAGATTCTTTGTACTAAAGGAGCAAGAAAGGAGTTAGAGTATATGTTTATGATTTGGGGTCAACCTTTCTTTGCAAGCTCTCTTCTCTTTGTTTTGTCTCCTTATATCTTTCATTTGTTAGCCAATTCCCTAGCCTAACATTACAAGTGCTAAAGTCCTACCTGATCTAAGTGAAGCCAGAGTACCTAAATTAGTGGAGAGTGTGTAAGATTACAAGCTTATGGTTGTGTGAATCTTTAATATATATGTATATGGTTGTGATTATAAAGGTGATGATTGGGTGTATAATATTGTCTAGACATTGAATCAATAGCTTGGTTGTGACATGCTTCAAAAAAAAAATTCTTCTTTCAATTTTCACAGTTATGTTGTATTAACATTGTTATTATTCTTGGTTATTTATCTATCAATCTTTCTAGTTGATGCATATGGATGATCATTTTTAATGGAATGAGAAAGTTGATTTCAAGTTGAATGATTCCATGTCTAATGTTCTTGAGTTTTTCTATCTTTGCTCGAGGACGATCAAAGTCTTAAGTGGTGGGTAGTTGATGAGATCATATTTTAATCATTATTTAGAATTAATTTCTCAATTATTTAAGGACTAATTGATATAAATCTTATGACTTTGATTTGTTTTGGTGAATTAAATATTAATGTACTTAGTATGAATTAATTAAGATGATTTTATTTATAAAGTACACTTTAATTCACTAATTTTACTAATTATTGATGCAGGGGCAAAATGATAATGTCAAGAGAAGAAAATATGAAAGAAAACTTGGCTAGGAAAGGAAAATAAAAATTCACTATGTCATTCTAAAATTTATAAGGATTCAATTTAAAGAAGAAAAAGGAAGATTTTAAAATTGACTTTAGTTTGAAATAGGATTTGGAATGGATTGAAATTCCTAATGTACAAAGGGAGGAGAATTCGGGAGAAAAGAGAAAAGGAAAGAAATTAGGGCAGCCAAGAGAAGAAATTAGGGCAGCCAAGGGAAGAGAATTCGGCAGCCAAGGAGAAGCCAAAATTAGGGCAGCCAAAGCAAGGAATTTGGGCAGCCTAAAGGAAAAGAAATCGGGCAGCCAAGAGAAGAAAATCGGGCAACCAAAAAGGAAGCAAATTAGGGCAGCCAATTGGAGAGAAATTCGGGCAAGCCAAGGAGAAATAGAGGAGGGAAGCCGAGGGGAGAAAATCGGGCAGCCAAGGGCAAAAGAAATTGGACAAGGAAGAAGGCAAAACGGGGAGAAGCAATTCGGAATGAAGGACAAGGTTGACCGAAGAAAGAGGGAGCGAAAAGAATTCGGCAGCAAGCTTGAGAAATAGGGGATTATCTTTTTCTATTTTTTTATTTTATTTTTTTTATTCTTTTAATTTATTTTATGTTAATCAAATTTATGGCTTCGAATATTCAGATCATGAATAGCTAAATCTTTTGTGACTAAGACCTTCGATGAAGGCTGAAACTCTTATGAATTTAATTTATTTCAATTAAAGATTATTTCTTTAATCTCGATTTTGGTTAATTGTTATTATTGTTTTTAATGCTTGTAAGTTTCTGGTCAATTCTTACATGCCTTTAAATTTATTCTAGTGGCTGAGAAGTGCTAGTTTAAATTGGATCATGGTAATAACAACACATCGTAAAACTGACTAGAGATAGATTCGGTTTCTTTGTGTGGTTTCTAGCGAGTAGGAAACAAAAGTTAGGGAATTCCATAGAGGTGTTTGCGGCTTTGATAATTAAAATCACGTAGAGATACGATTGGTTTATTAATTAAAGTTAGGAGCTTTTCACCAAGAGATTGAGTCTCGCTTATAATTGGGAATTCTACCATTAACCAAGTCGAGAATTAATTTGAAGAAATTAATTATTTGTCATAAGAGGAGTAAGCTGGATTTGGAGTGTCTTAGTCTATTCATTGCCATTAATTTTTAATTAATATAATTATTTATTTTTGTGTTTATTATTATTGTTATTTATTTTTATTGGTAATTAAATTTTAGATAAAATCACATTTATTTTGGTTTAAGTTAGGTTATAAGTAAAAGAATTTTGCAGTTAGGTAGCAATCCTCGTTGGGACGACTTGTACTCACTACTTTATTACTTGTTCGATATTTGTGCACTTGCAAATTTCACATCATGCTTCAACTGTGATACGATTTCTTCATTCATCATCATGCTCTTTTATTTGGCATACAGTATGAGGAGAATGGCGTGTGCACTGGTCAAATTCAAACTATATTTATGCTTATCAAATAGAAGACAGAATTGTAACTGTATTTGCTATGAGTTGCACGTGTCCTAGGCGAGGCGTAACATTATGTTACAAGAGTTGGTAACAAATAATATGTAACAAATACAAGAATAAATATTAACTCATTTCTAGTAACAAATTAAAGAAGGAGAAATCTCAATATAAATAATCTTTATGCTAAAAAATGTTAATAATCAAATACAAACATATTGAGGTTTAGAAAAAAAAACATATAAGTTTTTTTAAATAAGAAACATATAATTTAATTAAAATCATAAATATTTTCGAAACTTAATGGTTAGATATCAAGTTTAGACTTACTGTTATTTGGGAGAAGGGGGAAGAGAAGGAGATACTTTATGGTAGTAGCTATGTAACTAGTCGCATCCCATAGGTTATATTTCATCCAATCATATTAAGCCAACTGTACTGTGGGTTCCTGTATTAATAAATGTATAAGTGATAATGGTAGGACCCACAGTACAATATAACTTATGAGATACTGACTAGTTACATAGCTACCACTATAAAGTATCTCAAAAGAGAAGGGATGGTGTAAAAGCAAGAGGACAACATCGAGAATTGGTAGTGGGAATGGTGGGGTATGTGCAGTCCAGTCCTGAATGTTTGTTTTACAAGATGGCAGAATCGAATCATAATTGTCGGATTAGATGGTTAATCTAATTTAACATGTGAGATGAATTTTTTAATTTTTAAAAATTTTTTTCTATTCGTCTCAACTATTGGATTAGATCATTCGTTTGATGCAATTGCTATGATCTAATTCTACAGGTCTTGCAAAAAGGATATGCAAGACCATATCCAAATATGATTTGGTGATGTGTTTCTTCCACACAAAATATAGAGCCTTGGCTAAGTGGATTAGAATAAAGAATTTCCTTTTTAATTTTAAATTAATTTCTTCATGCCCATGAGTCGTTAGCTCATCCTTCAAAAGCCACGCAAAGGCGCATGGAATTTCACTGTTAAGGTTTTCATCAGAGAAAGCCATCTAAGTGCAATGCTAATGTGACATGAGTAAATAATTCGCTTATAAGCAAACAAAAAGAAAAAAGTGAAACAGCGGGGAAATATTTTTTCTTTCCTTTTTTTTGTGTCTTGTTAGATTCAGGTATTTCCATCTTAACCTATGTTATGATGTCCTTCCTGGTAAACTGTAGTGGTGTCCATGTCGGGTTATAGTTCCGCCAAATTCAAATTACCAAAGTCCAAATCTGCAAAATGGAGAAGGAGTGAGGAGGTAGGGAATAAATCCTGAGAATCACCTTGATGCTTAAATTGGTACTTAAACAATGATATTTAAGACTTATAAATTATAAATAAAGGGGTAGTACCTTTTTATTTTGGCAATGTACCTCATACGTTTATTTCAAGTTTTATGTAATTCTAAGGGCTTTTTTCTTTTTTTTTTGGAAGCGATAATAAATAAATATTAGATGAAAGAAAGGGAAAATGATCCATTTAATCCCCAAAGTATGCGAAAAATCCATTCATACCTCTAATATTGTTTAGTCAAAATGGTATCTAATATATTTATTAGTGATAGAAACCAAGATTGTCACCACTTGCTACCTCATTCTCCGACCAGATTATAGATATTCTGATCACATACTGAATTTTAAAAGGGTAAAATTGTTATCACAATTACTTCTTACTAAATTTGACATCTTTACGTATAAAAAATTAAAAAAAAAGTAAAAGATAACGGCAAAAGAAAAACACAAATTAAATTAAAATACAAAACCTTACTCTGTTCTTCCTTTAATCACATCGTTGAAGGTTGTCTACATTGGTATCATTTCCATCTCCTTTATCTCCTCTCTTCTTGAAATATTTCCTCCTTATCTCATTCTTGCTATCATGCTTTTCCTCCACTGTTGTTGCTCAGCGAAACTGCTACCTCATTGGACCACTGTTTTCAGACAAAACATCCACTACCTTAGCTCTTCTAAACTTTTGTTGTACTGCTGCAAAATTTTTAGATTCAGAAAGAACAGTGCCCTGTCTCAGAGTCTAGCGGCAAATTTCTTTCCTGACTCGAGAGGACGGAGCCGAAACTATTTCGAGAAATCAACAAGGATCGCACGCTGTGTAATTGGGAAAAAAATCAACGAAGATGACAGATTTGTTTCTAGTGCCCATTCTCTTTTCTGACTTGAATTTGCATTTGCAAAGCTATTTTCATTACGGTTTTCAAATTTGGAAAAAGTTTGATTCGTCGGTTTGAAAATTGTTATCCCTTTTTGAGAACGTCTCTAGCTTCAATTTGGAAAATATAGTGGGTGCTTTTCTTACTTCTACCGAGTACGCTTAGTGCAGAAACACTAGTCAGAGCATTTCGCAAACTGTTCTCCTTTCTTTTCTTTTTTTTTGAAAATTTTCAAACTATTCAGCAAACATGTTTTCGTGTCTTTTACATGGTTTTAAGCGCATGTTAATTTTAAGATTTGAGAGAAATTATTTGAAATGGCAAATCATTCTCAACCAAATTTCTTCTCAAAACTAAAAAATTTGCAACTGTTTCTTGACTCAAAATCTAGCATTGTGAATGTATAAAGATAGAAGGTGTGAATTTTTCTCATGGTATGAATCTCCAATGTGCAAACGATTTATACCAGTCATCCCAGCGCTGCTTGCAAAATAGCTCCGACTCTGTTCTCTCGAGTCAAGAAGAAGACGCCTTCAAAGCTTTCAATTAAGCTAAGAACAGATTCGACTGATTGTTCTCATCGAGTCTCAGGTTGTCTAATGCAGTTCCTAAATGGGTTCCTTTCACCTTTCCCTCAGAATACTTGTACGCTGTCGGTCATTGAGAAATAGTTAGGCTTACAGGGTGGCTCTCCTTTCTCGCTTAAAAGCGATCAGAATTCGAGCACGCCGCATTTTACTGGGAAGGATCGAATAATTTACTTTAATTTTTTTTTAAAAAAAAAAAATTCTGAGATTTTTATTTTTTTTCACTTTTTATAGTGTGGATGTCAAATTTGAAGGAAATAGTTATAATGACAATTTTACCTATTGAGTTTGTGAATGAAATATGTGTAATTTAGCGCGAGACTAGGTTGGCAAGTGGTGGTTGTTCACTTTTTTACCACTACTAAAAATATTCAGAACTGTTTTGACTAAAAAAACTTTAAGGATATGAATAGATTTTGTCCCATACTTAGAAGATCAAGTGAACCATTTTTCCTGAAAAAAAGAGTTTGGAAGAATTTTTCATAGAACTTCCTCGGAAACACCTTACAAATGGACATGATTATGCATTTTACCTGTATTATATGGTGATACTGCATGGTGGTTGAAGGGAAAAATTAGCCTTCAAATATTGTTATAGGTGCTGACTTAGCATTAATCTAGGTTATATTTCAGCCGAAAAGACCTTTTGTTCTAGCTCGACTTCGAGTTTATTTCTCATTCTTGTAATTTCTATCAGGTAACTTATAAGAAACTTCCACCTGATGGATGGATCATGAAGTTGCAGTTTCATGGAAACGTCCCGCTGTTGATGGATCGAGTTGATTCTTTTTTTCCCCCCAGTTGCCTTTTCCTTGCCCTGCCCTTGAACTTTTAATTGGAATTCAGAGACAACCATAAATAACCCCCATTAGCGCGCTTCAACGTGTATCATAAGAGGCCAATGGATCTGCATTTGTACAGAGCTGCTGATATGGGAAATTGGGATGCCATCAAAATATTTCAAAGCCAATTTTACTCTCGGCGTACTCCAAATCAAGACACAGTCCTCCATGTACTAGCCCAGTTCTGTGATTCATCACACGCAGCAGAACAAATCGTAGCAACAAACCCCAGATTTTTGTTTGCAACGAATGCAGAGCGTGAAACCTCGGTTCATCTTGCTGCAAGAGAGGGACACTACAATGTTGTCCGAGCACTAACTGAGGGTGCAGAGCTTTCCGATGCACTCAAGTCTCTGCTAAAGTCCGCTGATAATTCTGGAAACTTGGCCGTGGACGAGGCTGCTAATGGAAATTACGTCTACATTGTTGAATTCATCATTAGAGAAGATCCAACTCTTACATATATAAAAAATAAGAGGAAACAGAGTCCATTATATATTGCCATTGAGAAAGAATTGACTTTTGGCTTACCTTTTTTGCATCCCACATAGGATGCCTTTGTTTTGAGGGGGAAGTTTGGGAGTTATAAATGAACTCCTTCTCCTCCCATTTGAAACCATCTCAATTTGTACTCTTCTCTCACATATAAATATAAGCAGGCTAAACTTCGTGTTCGGAGACTAGGCAAATTTTTGCCGAACTCCTTTATCGAATTTTTTCGGGTTTAGTCTTTCCTTATATCTTTTTATTTCGTATTTATTTATTGTTATTGTTTCTTTTCGATCATATAATCCAATATTATTTGTCAGGTATTTTCGTAGTGTTTTGTATTTTTCAATTCAGTAGAAGTTTGTTTTGGAGGGAATTATTACCAAAATTCTCAACAAGTGGTATCAGAGTCGAAGGTTCCTCTGTGTCTTGTTTATTTCTTTTGAAATAGTCATTGTTGGGTATTGTAGCTTTAATTATCTAGGAAAATTTTGTCTAAAGAGGTTGGTATTTTAGCGATGCACTTGTGACCCTCCAATTTTTTTTGAAAATTTTCTTGGAATAATTTTTAGTTCAATACTCAGTGTTTTGAAATATTGAATATTATATTTTATCTCTGTAATGACATCTATTACAAATATAGTACTAGAGATGTTAGTTTCCTCTTCATTATGATCGAGGATTCTGGGGTCCAGTTTGAAATTGGCAGTAGAAATATTTGATGGTACTGGCCATTTCGGTATTTGGCTAGGGAAAGTCTTGGACTCCCTTTTCCAGCAGGGTCTTGACATTACCATTGCAGAAAAGAAACCGAAAGATATTGAAGATAAGGATTGAAATATTGTGAATCGGTTAGCATGCAGAACAATTCAGTCGTGCCTGTCCAGGGAGCAGAAATATGCTTTCAAGAGAAAGACTTCTGCGCACAAATTGTGGAAGACATTGGAGGACAAATTTCTGAAGAAGAGTGGTCAGAATAAGCTCCTTATGAAGATAAGGGTGTTCCGATTTGATTACCGACCAGGTACAACTATGAATGAACACATCACTATGTTTAATCAATTAGTAGAAGACTTGTTGAATTTAGATGTGAAATTTGGGGATGAAGATTTGGCTTTGATATTGTTATCGTCTTTTCCCGATGAATTTGAACATTTAGAAACTACATTACTTCATGGGAAGGAGAATGTGTTGTTATATGTTATGTGTTCTGCTTTGTATAGTAATGAATTGAGAAAGCAGGATAAGATGAAAATTAAATCAACGACATCCGAAGAAGCATTGGTGGCAAGAGGTCATCATCAGAGCCAATCAAAGGGGAGAAGAGGAAGGTCCAAATCAAAGGGTCGAGTTGTTACCAAAGATAAGTATGCTTTCTGCCATGAGAAAGGGCACTGGAAGAAAGACAGTCCGAAGTTGAAGAAGAAAGGGATGACTTTGTAAGATGCAAATGTTATAGAATGCAAGAGTGATGTGGAATCAGAAATTTCTCTTATGGTTTCACCTTCAACATTGCATCCAAATGAATGGATATTGCATTCAGGTTGTATCTATCATATGTGTCCTATTCGGGAGTGGTTCTTTGAAATTTATGAACTTGATGGCGGGGTTGTCTACATGGGCAATAATAATTCATGTAAAACAATCGAGATAGGTTCAATCAGGTTGAGAAATCAGGATAGATCCATCAAAATTTTACAGGATGTGGGGTAAGTGCCAAAGTTGAAGAAGAATCTTATTTCATTAGGGGCTTTAGAATCAAAAGGCCTAGTTGTGACAATGCGAGATGGAGTTCTTAAAGCAACTTCAAGGGCACAGGTAATGTTGAAAGGCTTGAGGAAGAACAATCTGTATTACTACCAAGGTAGTACAGTGATTGGGGCAATTGCAGCAGCAATTTCAAGTACCAAGAATGATGCAGATGCAACAAAGCTGTGGCATATGCGGTTGGGATATGCTGGTAAAAAATCCTTGCAAATTCTTGTTAAGCAGGGATTGTTAGAAGGTACGTAGACTTGTAAATTAGAATTTTGTGAGCATTGTTTTCTGGGAAAACAACGAAGAGTAAAATTTAACACTGTAATCTACAATACCAATGTATTCTAAATTATGTGGACTAAGATGTGTGGGGACCTATCAAGACTCCGTCAATCAGTGGTAGGCATTATTTGGTTACTTTCGTTGATAATTTTTCCAGACGAGTTTGTGTGTTTATTATGAAAAATAAGGATGATGTACTTAGAGTTTTTCTTAAGTGGAAAGCTAAAGTTGAAAACCAGATAGGGAGGAAGATTAAGGTTCTCTGAATAGACAATGGTGGAGAATACAAGAGCGATCCATTCCTAAAGGTATGCCAAGATTGTGGCATAAGGCAGCACTTCACAGTTTGAAAAATACCGCAGCAGAATAAGGTGTCAGAGCATATGAATAGGATACTAGTGGAGAAAGTTAATTGTATGTTGTCTAATGTTGGGTTAGGCAGAAAATCTTGGGCTGAGGCTATAACATATGCTCAACATCTTGTCAATCATTTGTTAATCGTTTGTCATCATCTGCTATAGATGGTAAAATTCCTTTAGAGATGTGGTTTGTAAAACTTGTTACTGATTATGATACTTTGTGTATTTTTGGTTCTACTACATATTATCATGTGAATAATCAAAGTTGGATCCACGGGCAAAGAAAACTTTATTTATGGGCTTCAATGTGAGAATTAAGGTAAACCACCAACCTCGTCTAGAGGCAAAGAAGACGATAATCAGTAGGGATGTTACCTTTGATGAATTTGCCATGTTGAATAAGGCAAATTCAGAAGGGGTTGATAGCACTCTACAGCAGGTGGAGTGTATTCCGAAACAGTTAGAGTTTGACAAACAGTGCTGATCCTAGCAAATGGCACCACTAGTGACTCTCCGAGGGCAGAAGAAGAGTTTAATGAGAAAGAGGTTTCGACCCAAGAACCTCTACAACAATCGGAGCAGATTGCTGTTAGAAGAACAAGATGAGAGATTGAAAAACTTGCTCGTTTTACTAACATGGTAGCTTATACACTTTTAGTTGTTGATGATGTTCCATCGACCTACCCATAAGCCATTCGTAGTTCAGAAAGGGGTAGATGGGTTGGTACAATAGAAGAAGAAATGTAATCTCTCGAGAAAAACAAGATGTGGACGTTGACATAACTAATGAAGGGCAAGAAGGCTATTTGATGCAAAAAAAAAAAGAATTTCCTGATAAAGATGAGGTTCGTTACAAGGAAAAGTTGGTTGCTAAATGCTATGCTCAAAAGGAATGATTTGATTATAATGAGGTATTTTCTCCACTTGTTAAACATTCTTATATTAGAATTTTATTGTATTTGGTAGCACAGTTGAATTTGGAGCTAGCTCAACTTGATGTAAAGACAGCATTCCGGCGCAGTGATTTGAAGGAGGAAATCTATATGACTCAGCCAGATGGATATAAGGTTCGTGGTAAGGAGAATTGGGTTTGCAAACTAAGTAAATCATTATACAGACTTAAACAATCTCCGAGGCAATGGTACAAGTGATTTGACAGGTTTATGAGGGGTCAAAAGTACAAAAGGAGCAAATACGATCATTGTGTGTATACAGATGATATGCTGATAGCAGCAAATAGCCAAGTTGAGATTGACAAATTGAAGGCTCTGTTGAGTAAGGAGTACGAGATGAAGGAGGAAGCCAAGAAGATTCTCGGCATGGAGATAAACAGGAACAAAGAGAGAAAAACAAGCTTTGGCTGACATAGAAGCAGTATTTGAAAAAGGTATTACAGTGTTTTGGTATTCATGAAGATACAAAACCTGTAAGTACCCACTTGCTCGTTATTTGAAACTTAATAGCCAGTTATCTCTAACAACAGATGAAGAGTGAGAATACATGGTGAGAATCCTGTATGCAAATGCAGTTGGAAGCCCGATGTATGCAATGGTGTGTACAAGACGATATTTCACAAACTGTTAATGTTGTGAGCATATACATGCATGATCTGGGCAAAGGTTATTGGCTAGCTATGAAATGGATTCTACGGTATCTTTAAAATACCGCAGATATTAGATTGAAATTTGAGCGGGATGAATCACTTGGTCATTTTGTAGTTAGATATTTTGATTCTAACTATGCAGGTGATTTGGATAAGCAGCGATGTACGACTGGTTAATTGTTCACTTTAGCAAAAACATTAGTTAGTTGGAATTCTACTTTACAGTCAACGGTAGCTTTGTCTACAATAGTAGCAGAGTATGTGGCGATTACAGAGGCTGTAAATGAAGCAATTTGCTTCTTGGGTTGCTTAAAGACTTGGGAGTTGGTCAAAAATAATTTGAGGTGTATTCGACGAGTCGAGTGCTATTTATTTAGCAAATAACCAAGTCTTTCATGCACTGGATGAAGCATATTGACATCCGCTTATCATTTCATACGAGAGATTCTCAAGAAAAGGAGATACTTCTTGATATTCTATATTTGTGCTTTATATAATGATCATTTTGAGCTCACATTTATACTAAATTTTGGTGTTTTAATCACGATTTATACTCTCTTTATCTCTTATTTGCTTTAGGTGAGTTTGTTAAAGATTTGGAAGTAAATAAAGCAAACAAAGAGATTTTACACAATGAAGAACAATAGAGAAATGTAGAGGAAAAAATAAACTAGTAGAAACTTTTCAAGTGTACTTTTGACCTCTATAAAGATTCCAAATGCAAAAGTGATATTCTATAAAAATTATAGAAGACATTTGGAAGTTTTCATAATGGTAAAATTTGTATCAATCGGAGTTCATTTGCCTACCCCCGCTTATGCTACAAAGTCACCTATTCCGCATTGTGCTCTAGTTTTGATACGGGTTTGGTATAATGATCATATCTTGAGTTCTAGATGCCCAATTGATGTGATTCAAATCTATGTAGAAAGCTAAGATCCTGATCTACAACTTTCTTGAAGACATCAAGACTATATCAGCCTATTTGATGCTCTGAATGCAATTAAAAAATTCAAAATAGTATCACAATCAGGCAGCAGAAACTTGCACCAAAATCGGGGGCAAGCGGCGCCGCTTTGGTGTGATATAAGCGGCGCCGTTTCTGTCGATCTGAAGCTGCTTTTAAGCTGCATTTCTCTCTCTTTTGGGGGAGATTTTGATACCCCTTTAGTGCAGAAACAAGAGGGACGTCTGAAGTGGGAGAAAAACACCAAAAACTCACCAAAACTCTCTCAAATCCCATCCCAAATCTTCATCTTTGCAAGAGAATTCAAGAGAGAAGATTGAATCTTTGAAGAAGGAGAACATCCACCTTGAAGATTCATGGAAAAAGCTGCAATTTTCTCCATGCTACAGTGACGAATTTCAAACCTTGAAGAAGAGAAGATTTTACACCATGAAAATGAGCAATTCTTACTCTTTCTTTATTGGTTTATATTCTTTGAATTGTAATATGTTAATGAACTAGACTTTTGAATACTTGGATGGGTATGAACCCTAGATTTTGCCTATGTGAATGAAGTGTTTCATTGGTTGATTGAATTTGAATTTCTTGTGAATTGTTTGTGGATTTGAATGGTTGAATTGATTGAGTGGATTAATGATGCAAAATCTGGAATTTTTTCACTTGGAATTGAGAAAGGAAGAGTGATTGACAATTGATTCATAATTTGGAAATTTTCACTTGGAATTGAGAAAGGAAGGGTGAAATAGACCATACACAAACAATGAAGATGATTTAGTTAACTAGAGATAGAAACCTAAACATCTTCTTGATAATTAGAGAAATCTAATTGGAAATTCACAATTCTTAATGCATTCTTGTGTTGAATTGGTTAGAAAGCGATTTCAACTAATTAATCTAAGAGTAGAGAACTTTCATCTAGAGATAGAGTGAGTTCTATCATTGGATTTCATCAAACATAAGAAGTGAAAGTTATCAACCAAGGGACATTTCTATCACATAGGTAATTCTAGGGGGATTAACCATCCAAGTATTGTTTTCTCAATTGAATTCTCTCTTGCAAACAAAAATTAGTTAAGTTGGTTTAATTAGCTAAGTTAGACTTCTATTCATATTAGTAATTTCAACCATTTTCACTAGCAATTTTGATAGGCTAAACAATAGAATAGAAAGTGAGTAATGATATTTAACCACCCCCGTGGATTCGACATTTAAATTTACTTGCCATTGTACTACTCATAACGATAGGTGCACTTGCCTAGTGTTTGTGTGCAAATTGTTAGAGATTGTGATAAAAATTTAGTATAAAGGCATAGAAATAAAATACAACACTTCTCTAGAAGATTCACACAGCGGAGAATCATGCAGATATGTTGACTAAGGTGGTTACAAGAACCAAGTTTGAACATTATTTAAACTTGACTAATATCTTGCACATTTGATTTGGCGCCTAATGGTGCAAAATTTGGAGGCACCACAAGAACCGCTTTATTTCTGTTTGATTGAGAAGCTTTGTATTTGGTGGGACTAGAAGTTAAGCCAAGATGGAGATTTGTTGACTTTTGGCATGCCTTTTTTGCATCCCACATCGAATACCTTTGTTTTGAGAAGGGAGTTTGCCAGTTATAAATGAACTCCTTCTTCTTCCATTTGAAACCATCCCAATTTGTACTCTTTTCCCACATATAAATATAAGCGGGCTGCATAAGTGGTGCTCGGAGACTAGGCAAATTTTTGCCGAAGTCCGTTATTAAATTTTTTCAAGTGTGTTCTTTTCTTATCTCTTTTTATTTCGTATTTATTTATTGTTATTGTTTCTTTTTGATTATATTATTTAATATTATTTATCCAGTATACTCATAGTGTTTTGTATTTTTTAATTTACTAGAAGTTTGTTTTAGAGGAATTATTACCCAAAATTCCCAGCAGAAATGACATCACGAGTTATTGAAATTATTCTGTCGAATTACGAAGAGGAGCTTCATGATGACTCTAGTATTGGTAGCATAAGTATGTTCTTTTCAGCTGATCTTTTTCGTAAAATCGGCATCGGTACAGGGGGGAAAACTGTCCTGCATGTTGTAGCTATAGCAAATCCACTAGGTAAACTTTGATTGCTTCTGTATTTATGTTTTCTTTCAACTGCTACTACTGATTTTGCATCTCTATTATAGCGATTATATAGACTATGTGAGATTCATTTCTAATGAGATTTATTATGATTCTGTAATATATGATACCATATATTTAGATCTGTCCAAGATATGTAGGCTTGTATTTGGTTTTGCATAGGAGTAGTTTTCTTTTATTTTTCCTATTTTCTAGGATTAGTGATCTATATATGGTTGTACAGACTTCTTAATAAGATACAGAAGAGAAAAACAATTTCTCTCCATTGAATTGCTTTTTTACATGGTATCAGAGCCATTGTAAAAAGATGAGCATGAGTGGTCAAACCAGTGAACAAAGCGACGACCAAGAACAAATAGGCAAAGATGCCGGTGCTTATGCACTTATGTCAGGAGATAATCCTAGTTTTCTGATAACTCATGTGCAATTGAAAGAAGGGTATTTCGATAAATGGAGCATGGCAATTCGACCACCCTTATGATCCAAAAAGAAACTCAGTTTTGTTGAGGGCACAATTCAGCCTGACCATGATTCAACCGAGATTGAAGATTGGTGGACGATCAATTCCATGATTGTTCCGTGGATTATCAACGCAATTGAAACAAGCCTATGATCCACGATTACTTACATAGAACTCGCTAGTGACTTGTGGCAGGAGTTACATCAACGTTTCAAAATTGGAAGCAGTCCTAGGATTCAATAACTCAAGGCCTCGGTTGCCAACTATCAACAAAAAGGACAGTCTGTGGTAAATTACTATAGACGCTTGAAGAAACTCTAGGATGAACTTGCATATTATGAAATAATTCTAGTTTGTAAGTGTCATAGCTGTACGTGTAATATCACAACAGACCTTATCAAATTACGAGAAGAGGAAAAGGTACATCAATTTCTCATGAGTCTTGATGATACTATATTCTGAACAATGTGTTCAAACATCTTGAATATGGATCCGTTGCCCAATGTTAGCCAGAGCTATTCAATGCTTATCAGAGAAGAAAGGCATATGAATGTTGCAAGGGTAATGAAGAACGAACTGAAGTTCTTGGCTTTATGTACAGACTAGTCGCGAAACCTTCACCAGTCAAGAAAAACAAATGCAGTATTGTACCTTTTGCAATAAAAACAGACACGAGGCCAAGGATTGTTACCAAGTTATTGGTTATCCAAACTGGTGAGGAGATCATTCCAAAACTTATAGACAAGGACATGGTGGCAAAGGAGTTGGAAACATTGGACAGGGACAAGGAAGAGGCACTGGTGGAAATCTACAATCACAAACAGGCTGGGCTAATTCTACTCAAGCAATTGAACAACCTGGGGTAACAAATTCTTCAAGTGTCAGTGATACTAGTAGTGGATGCATACCTGGATTAATTGCGGATCAGTGGAGTACTCTTCTCAATCTTCTTAATTCCCAGAAAACATCTTCTTCCACTGAAAAATTGTTTGGTAAGAAATGTGACGATTTTCAACTCCTAGATACTGGAGCCTCGCATCATATGACTGGAAGAACACAATTTCTTTATAAAATGCATTTTGATATTTCATATTTGTGCTTCATATAATTATCATTTTGAGCTTAAATTTCTGTTGAATTTTGGTGTTTCAATCACCATTGCACTCCCTTTATCTCTTATTTGCTTTAAGTGAGTTTACTGAAGATTTGGAATAGAATGAAGCAAACAAAGATATTTTACACAATGAAGAGTAGAAAAATACAGAGCAAAACAGCATAACAGAAAATTTTCAAGTGGGATTTTGACCTCTTTAAAGATTTGAAATGCAAAATTGGTCTTCTAAACAATTACAGAGGATATTCGGACGTTTCTAGAATGATGTCCAATTGAGGTGATTCAAGGCTCCATGGAAAGGTAAGATCATGATATACAACTTTCATGAAGACATCAAGATCTAGATTATTCGATTTCATGCTCTAAATTTACCAAAAAATCAAAATAGCTATCACAGTCGTGCAATAGAACATTGGAGCAAAACTAGGAAGCGCTATTTAGGTCGAGCAGAACCATTGTTTGCTATTTTTTCTCTCTCTTTTTGGGAGATATATAAATACCATTTAAGGGTAATTGAAATAGGGCAGCTAAGGTTGCATGGGAGGAGAAAAAACAGAGATAAAACTACAGAAACCTCTCCCAAATCCTCAATCTTGGAAGTGAAATCAAGAGAGAAGATCAAATCTTTGAAGAAGAAGGAATCAATCTTGAAGATTCAAGCTCAAGAACACAACTCTTCACAACCAAGTTGGAGAACTTCAAACCTTGAAGAAGAGAAGATTTGAACCATGAAAATAAGCAATTCTTCATCTTTCTTTGTTGCTTTACATTCTTTAAATTGTAATATGTTAATGTGCTAAATTCTTAAATACTTGGATAGTTATGAACTCTACTTTTTATCTATGTGAATGATTGGTGTTGTATTGTTTTGCATGCCTTTATACTAAATTTGATCACAATCTCTAACAATTTTCAAACAAAACACTAGGCAAGTGCACCTATCGTTTTGATTAGTATAATGACAAGTAATTTAAATATCGTATCCACGGGGATGATCAATTACCATTACTCACTTTCTACTCTATTGTTTAGTCTATCAAATTTGCTTGTGAAAATGATTGAAATAACAACTAGGAATAAAAATCTAACCAAAACAGAAAAATTCAGTTTATGTAAATTTCAGTTTGCAAGAGAAAATTTCAATTGAGAGAATAATACTTGAATGGAAAATCCCCCTAGAATTACCTATGTGATAGAAAAGTCCCTTGGTTAATGAATTCCCCTTCCTATGTTTGATGAAATTCCTAAATTAGTACTCACTCTATCTCTAGATGAAAGTCCTCTACTTTTAGATTAATTGGTTGAAATCTCTTCCGGTACTTAGTTAATCAAGTTTAAGGTACTAGTTAAGACATTTAGAATGATTGTATAACTACTCTCTGAGAAAACATGCAAGTTTTGGAATACCTTGATGATTCCAAAAATAAAAATAAGAAAATTCATCCAGAATTCATAAAAATAAACTATACTAAAGCTAACTCTCCCACACTTAAGGCAACATTGTCCCCAATGTTGGGAGAAAGATACACAAAAGACTATAAATAGAAATTTAAAGATTGCAATCCAAACAACCAAACACAAAAACGGTTAACAAAAGGGTTGTTTCATACGTGAAGGCTGGGTGAACCATATGAGCAGTAAGCTGCACCTTCTATATACTACACAACAGGAATGCATAAGAGAATGTTGGAAATAAGGAAAAAATTAGAATTCAAGCATAAAAACATAAGAAGAAAATAAAGAAAGAGAATTAGAAAAAGAGAAAAGAGAACTCCCCAGATGTAGCGTTCATACACCGCTTGCTCCACCACTAGCTCCGGGGCCAGCTTCGCTCTCCTCTTTTTTGTACACCTGCGAATAGTGCTACAGATGACACTGATTCACTTTTTCTTTTTTTTTTCAAGACTACAAACATGCAACCACAAATTCAACAACCAATTTTAACAAAATAATAGCTCATGAACATAAAAATTACACCAACCAACACACAAATGTAAAAATTTTCACAACTTAAAACAATTAAAACTTGAAAGTCAAAACCAAAGTAAATAAAATTATGTACAGATGTATAGAAAGCATTGCAAATCACTTATCATCCAGATCATGGAGGATCAAAGAAACTTTTTCAAGTCCCTTAGGATCCCCTCCATGATAGAGTTTGAGGCGATGACCGTTAACTTTAAATGTTCCTTTATCTGGATGTGCAACCTCCACTACACCATAAGGGTAGACCTTGTTTACTTCAAACGGTCCGACCATCGAGATTTGAGCTTTCCGGGAAAGAGCCTCAACCGAGAATTGAACAATAATACTTGATCTCCTTCCTTAAATTCTCGGTTCTGCAACACATGTTTGTCGTGCCATTGCTTCACCTTTTCTTTGTAGATTCGTGAATTATCATAGGCTTCTCTCCTCCATTCATCAATTTTGTTGATTTGGAGCATTCTTTGCTTTCCTGCAATGTTAAGATCAAAGTTAACCAACTTGATAGCCCAATATGCTTTATGCTCAATGATATTCAATATTTGTGCTTCATATAATTATCATTTTGAGCTTGATTTTATGTTAAATTTTGGTGTTTTAATCACCATTTATACTCCCTTTATCTCTTATTTGCTTTAGGTGATATTATTGAAGATTTGGAATTAAATGAAGCAAATAAGGGAAATTTACACAATGAAGATCAATAGAGAAATGCAGAGGAAAAACAGACTGGTAGACATATTTCAAGTTGGATTTTGACCTCTATGAAGATTTCAAATGCAAACGTGGTATTCTAGACAATTATAGAGGACATTCTGAAGATTTCAGAATGCTACGATCCGGATCTACAACTTTCTTGAAGTCATCAGGACCAAGATCCGCCGATTTGGGGGTCTGAATTCACCTAGAAGTCAAAACAGTGTCACAGTCGGGCAGCAGAAACTTGCACAAAAACTGGGGACAAGCGGCGCCGTTTGGTGTGATATAAACGGCGCCGTTTGTGCCGATCTGAAGCTGCTTTTAAGCTGCATTTCTCTCTCTTTTGGAGGAGATTTTTATACCCCTTTAGGGCAGAAACAAGAGAGAAGGCTGGGAGGCTCCAAAAACAACAAAAACTCACTCAAATCCCATCCCAAATCTTCATCTTTGCAAGAGAAATCAAGAGAGAAGATTGAATCTTTGAAGAAGGAGAACATCCACCTTGAAGATTCATGGAAAAAGCTGCAATTTCGTCCATGCTACAGTGACGAATTTCAATTTTGAAGAAGAGAGGATTCCTACCATGAAAATGAGCAATTCTTTCTCTTTCTTTGTTGGTTATTGTTCTATGAATTGTAATATGTTGATGAACTAAACTTTTGAATACTTGGATGGGTATGAACCCTAGTTTTTATCTATGTAAATGAATTGTTTCCTTGGTTGATTGAGTTTGAATTTCTTGTGGATTGTTTGTGGGTATGAATGGTTGAATTGATTGAGTGGATTATTGAGGCATAATCTACAATTGTGTTCACTTGGAATTGAGAAAGGAAGGGTGATTGACAATTGATTCAAAATCTGGAAATTTGCACTTGGAATTGAGAAAGGAAGGGTGAAATAGACCATACACAAACAATGGAGATGATTTAGGTGACTAGAGATAGAAATCTAAATATCTTCTTGATAATTAGAGAAATCTAATTGGAAATTCACAATTCTTAATGCATTCTTGGGTTGAATTGGTTAGAAAGAGATTTCAACTAATTAATCTAAGATTAGAGAACTTTCATCTAGAGATAGAGTGAGTTCTATCATTGGAATTTTATTAAACATAAGAAGTGAAATTCATCAACCAAGGGACATTTCTATCACATAGGTAATTCTAGGGGGATTAACCATCCAAGTATTGTTTTCTCTATTGAATTCTCTCTTACAAGCAAGATTTAAGTTGGTTTAACTAGTTAAGTTAGATTCTTTTTCCTAGTAGTTATTCAAAACATTTTCACAAACGAAATTTGTTAGGCTAAATAATAGAGTATAAAGTGAGTAATGGTATTTAACCACCCCCGTGGATACGACATTTGAATTCACTTGCCATTGTACTACTCATAACGATAGGTGCACTTGCCTAGTGTTTGTGTACAAATTGTTAGAGATTGTAATAAAATTGAGTATAAAGGCATAGACAACAAAACACAACAGCAAGCAAGTTAAATATCGTATCCACGGGGATGGTCAATTACCATTACTCACTTGTAATTCTATTGTTTAGCCTATCAAATTTTCTTGTGAAAATGATGGAAATAGTTGCTTGGAAACGAAATCTAATTTGACTAATTAAACTAACTTAACTAATTTTTGTTTGCAAGAGAGAATCCAATAGAGAAAACAATACTTGGATGGTTAATCCCCCTAGAATTACCTATGTGATAGAAATGTCCCTTGGTTGATGAATTTCACTTCTTATGTTTAATAAAATTCCAATGATAGAACTCACTCTATCTCTAGATGAAAGTTCTCTAATCTTAGATTAATTAGTTGAAATCTCTTTCTAACCAATTCAACCCAAGAATGCATTAAGAATATTGAATTTCCAATTAGATTTCTCTAATTATCAAGAAGATGTTTAGGTTTCTATCTCTAGTCACCTAAATCATCCCCATTGTTTGTGTATGGTCTATTTCACCCTTCCTTTCTCAATTCCAAGTGAAAATTTCCAGATTATGAATCAATTGTCAATCACCTTTCATTTCTCAATTCCAAGTGAAAGAATTCCAGATTTTGCATCATTAATCCACTCAATCAATTCAACCATTCAAACCCACAAACAATCCACAAGAAATTTGAATTCAATCAACCAAGGAAACAATTCATTCACATAAGTAAAATCTAGGGTTCATACCCATCCAAGTATTCAAAAGTTTAGCTCATCAATATATTACAAATCAAAGAACATAAAACAACAAAGAAAGAGGAAGAATTGCTCATTTTCATGGTTGAAATCTCCTCTCTTCTTCAAGGTTGAAGTTCTTCACGATTTTCTTGAGAAAGCTGCAGCTTTTTCCATGGATCTTCAAGGTTGTTGTTCTCCTTCTTCAAGGATTCAATCTTCTCTCTTGATTTCTCTTGCAAGATTGATGGATTGGAAGAAGAATTTGGTGTGTTTTCTTGGTGTTTTGCTGTTTTCTGTCCACTCCAGACCTCTCTCTCGTTTTTGCCCTAAAGGGGTATCCCAATCTGCCCCAAAAGAGAGAGAAATGCAGCTTAAAAGCAGCTTCAGATCGGCACAAACGGCGCCGCTTATATCACACCAAACGGCGCCGCTTGTGCCCAGTTTTGGTGCAAGTTTCTGCTGCCCGACTGTGACACTGTTTTGACTTCTAGGTAAATTCAGACCCCCAAATCGGCTGATCTAGGTCTTGATGTCTTCATGAAAGTTGTAGATCAGGTTCTTAGCTGTCCACAGAGATTTGAATCACATAAATTGGGCATCTATAACGCAAGATATGATCATTATACCAAACTGTGTCAAAAATGGAACCCAATGCAGAACAGGTGACTTTGCAGCATAATTAGGTTAGGCAAATGAACTCCGATTGACACAAATTTTACCATTCTGATATCTTCAGAATGTCCTCTATAATTTTCTAGAATACCACTTTTGCATTTGAAATCTTCATAGAGGTCAAAATCCAACTTGAAATATGTCTACCAGTCTGTTTTTCCTCTGCATTTCTCTATTGATCTTCATTGTGTAAATTTCCCTTATTTGCTTCATTTAATTCCAAATCTTCAATAATATTACCTAAAGCAAATAAGAGATAAATGGTGATTAAAACACCAAAATTTAACATAAAATCAAGCTCAAAATGATAATTATATGAAGCACAAATATAGAATATCAAACTCCCCCACACTTAGACATTGCTTGTCCCCAAGCAATACTACAAAACAATTAAGAAATTTGAACAATAATCCACAAGAAATAACGAGTGTTTTGAAGTATTACAAAGGAATGCAAAACAGAGAAAGCATTACTTCTTGAGAAATCTTGAGCAATCCACACAATCAATCTAAAAGTCATCCTAAGTATCCATCACAAAGATTAAACAATCACCCCCTTGTCTTACAATGCAAGCAAGAATTCGTGTGTGTTATGTTTCCAACTAATGCAAATGCTCAAAAATTATAAGAGTGAATTTCATGTTATTGGCCAAGGAATTCTCATCAAGAAAGCATAATACCCTATAAGCCCGACATTTACAAAACCTCTCCACTAATACGGTAACCAAAATTTAATCTCGATTAGGTAGGACTTTCATGCTTGTAATATTAGGCTCAGGGAAAGTTTAGGGTGCCAAACGAAGGTAAGGAATTCAAGATCAAAGAAATGAGAGCTAAAGAAAAAGGAATGAGATATAAAACAAAAGCAATAACCCTTATTAGCCACAAGGAATATCACCATTCCCCTACATTCAACCACAAACTCCCATTCTCTACCAAATCCCTTCACTTTGGATTCAACCACTTGCACATATTAAGCTTCAACCCACAATCTTTCCATCATCACCCATCTTTATCAACTCATAAATTTAACCTCAATCATGACAAAATTTAGAATAATAATAATGAAAACATATATACATCTTGAAGGCATCAAGAAATGTAAGAAGCCTTCTCAATAATAGACAAATATATAACAATTTTTTTTTCTTTTCTCTTTTTTTTTTCTTCTTTTTTTTTTCTTTCGATTGAGGTGTAATCCAATTCCCAATCATATAAAATCATCTCACCACTCTTTTCCTTTTTTTTTTAAAGCCTATTTTTCCTATCATCTTCCATTCCACCCATTATTCCAATTTCCACAATACTCTTCGCTAACTTAAGGGTAAAAATGCAATTAGCTCTCGCAAAGAAGGGTTAAATATAAAGAGTGAAGTTTTAAAATTTGAAAGAAGGAAAAATCTAGAATATAGATTGGAAATTTTATGCACAAAGGCTTCAAGAAATGGTACTACGGATAAAATAAAGAGCGGTGGCTAGAAAGGCTCAATCGGGACAAAGAAGGCCTATTACCATCATTTCGAGATCAAAGTAAGGTTACTTACTCATTTCGCCTCAAGGCAAGTGAATGCGGGTTCTAGGGTAAAAGTTATGTTGAATTCTAAAGCCAATAACACAAGATTCAATTCCATAACCATCACAACAAAAGCAAAGTGGAATGTGCTTAAACGATGAATTCCATACATGCAAGAAATACAAGGGGTGCTTACTTAATCCAAGTTTAAGGTACTAGTCATGACCTTTAGAATGCTTGTATAACTACTCTTTGAGAAAAGATTAAACATGCAAGTCTTAAAATACCTTGAAGATTCCAAAAATAAAAACAAGCAAATTCAAAAAAAAAAAAAAAATCATGAAAATAGCCTATACTACTAAAGCCAACTAAACTCCCCCACACTTAAGACAACATTGTCCTCAATGTTGGGAGGAAGAGAAACAACAAATTGCATAAATAGAAATATGTAACACAAACTACACAAGAAAGCCATACCAAACGACCAAACACACAAACAGTGAAAAACATGGTCATGTTTCAGTACGTGAAGGTCAGGGCAAAACCATATGATGACAGAAGTTGCACCTTCTATATACTTTACAGCAAAAATAAATAAAACAAAACTAGAAACAATGACATAATGAAAGTAGAAGCATAAAAACATACCAATAAAATAAAATAAATAAAAGTACCAAAATAGACAAGAAAGAACTCCCCTTTGTTCATAAACCGCTGCTCCACTCACTCTAGTCTGGGCTGAAGGAGCTTTGCGCGATATTCGGTGATGCCGGCAAATTGATGGCCCAAAATTTGTTGTTGCTTGAGGATTTGTTGTTGGGCTATATGGAGTTCCTCGAGCTGCGGTTTTCTATGAAATGCTTTCTTTTTCAAAATTAACCGTTAAGAGGAACAAGTCTACCAATGTGAGAATACAAATGCCACAAAGAACGTTACAAGTAATACACATAAAAAAAAAGAAATAAAAAATAAAAAGTGTAAATTGGCTAAACAAGAAAAATAATTATCACTAAAATTTAAAACAATAACTAATTAACTATTAACCATGCTAAGTAACAAAATTAAATAAACTAACCACTAAATTAAAGAAAGGAAGGCTATAGTAAGCTAATGGAATGTAAACTAATAAAGAAAATTCACAAGTTTAACAAGTTTCATTGTGGCATTTCATCAAACACATGGTAGGCATAGAAGAAAGCAAGAAATAACCAGCAACATTAGAGAAGAATTGCAAGCCAACAACAAACAAATGCACCACAATCATAAATTACCAAAGCATTTAACCCAAAGAACAAAAAAAACATATATATATATATAAATAAATAAAGATTGCAAGAGAAAAGGTTAAAAGAGACAAACTAATGGAGTGCTTGAAAGTTGGTGTGACTCAAAGTTGAAGTGGGAGGATGAAGTGAGGTGTAAGAAAAAAAAAATGTGGGAAGGATGGAATTTCTTGAACAAAGAAAATGGAAAGAGAGAACTGAGAGATGGGGGAAGGAAAAAGAGAGAAAAGAGAGGAAGAAGAAGTTTCAGTTGTGGGTTTTGTGTGTTTGGAGTCAAAACGGCGCCGTTTGGTTAAATCCAAACAACGCCGTTTGGCAGAACGCGGCTTGCGTCTTTTTTTTTTTTTTTTAATAGGTGAACAGTAAAACGGCGCCGCCTGGAACGCACCAAGCGGCGCCGTTTCAATCCAGTTCTGAAACTGGATCAGAAAGTTTTTTTTTTTTTTTTAATTAATAGTGTGAACAGTGAAACGGCGCCGCCTGGAACGCACCAAGCGGCGCCGTTTCAATCCATTTCTAAAACTGGATCGAACAAGGTTTTTTTTTTTTTGTGTACAGTAAAACGGCGCCGCCTGGAATGCACCAAACGGTGCCGTTTTACCCCAGTTCGGCAGAACTGGAGTTTCTCCACAGTGACCCGGCGCCGTTTGTTTCAGTCCAAACGGCGCCGTTTTGGTTTTTACATATTCAGTCACAACATTTAACAAAACTTAATTAACTACAAACTAAAATAGAACACACCAAATAGCATATTATGAAGCTCTTCACAATTAAGGGGAATTAAAATTTTCAAACTAAAAATCACATTAAGTAAAATTATGTACAATTAACTAAATAAACATAAAAGATCACTTATCTCTTGGATCTTGGAGGATGAAAGAGACTTTTTCAAGTTCTCTGGGATCTCCTCCGTTATAGTGTTTGAGACGATGGCCGTTAACCTTGAAAACTCCCTTATCCGGATGTGCAACTTCTACTACCCCATAAGGGTAAACTTTGTGGACTACGAATGGTCCGGACCATCGTGACTTGAGCTTTCCAGGAAAAAGCTTCAACCGAGAATTAAATAATAGCACTTGATCTCCCTCCTTAAATTCCCGATTCGACAATATGTGCTTGTCATGCCATTGCTTCACTTTTTCCTTGTAGATTCGTGAGTTCTCATAGGCATCTCTCCTCCACTCATCAAGTTCATTAATTTGGAGTAGTCTGGTTTTCCCTGCAAGATCACAATCAAAATTAATCAATTTAATTGCCCAATATGCCTTATGCTCAACCTCAACCCAGTAAATGACAAGACTTCCCATAGACTAATCTATATGGAGTAAACCCTGGTAGGGGTCTTGTATGCAGATCCCTATATGCCCACAAAGCATCATCAAGCTTAACACTCCAATCCTTCCTAGTATGTTCAACTATCTTTTCCAAAATTCTTTTGATTTCTCTATTAACCACTTCCACTTGGCCACTAGTTTGAGGGTGATAAGGGGTTGCCATCTTGTGTGTAACACCCAATCGAAGCAAGACCTTCTCAAGTTGTTGGTTACAAAAATGAGTTCCCCGATCACTAATTATGGCTCTAGGAATGCCAAAGCGAGTAAACAATTTTTTTAAAAATTTAACAACCACTCTAGCATCATTTGTTGGCAAAGCTTGGGCTTCCACCCATCTAGAGACATAATCAACTGCAACCAAGATGTATGCATTGCCAAAAGAGTTTGGAAAATGACCCATGAAATCAATTCCCCAACAATCAAAGACCTCACATACTTGAAATGTAGAGAGGGGCATTTCATGCCTTTTTGAGATATTACCTGTCCGTTGGCAATTGTCACAGTGTTCTACATACCTTTGGGCATCTCTAAACAAAGCCGGCCAATAAAATCCCGACTCAAGTACCTTTCTTGCTGTCCCATTGGCGTGATAATGACCACCAGCCGGACCTTTGTGGCAATGCTCTAATATGCTCATGTTCTCGGGGTAGGCTACACATCTCCTTATGATTTGATCTGCACAAATTCGGAACAAAAATGGATCTTCCCAAAGATAGTACTTTAATTCTGAAAAGAATTTCTTCTTTTGTTGAGGGGTTAAATTCTTTGGTAAGATCCGACCCACAATATAATTAGCATAATCTGCAAACCAAGGGGTGTGATCATCATTACCCATAACCAAGTATAACCTCTCATCAGGGAATGTGTCATTGATGTCTTCCTCGTTCAACTGCTCCAAATGTGGATTCTCCAACCTTGATAGATGATCAGCGGCAAGATTCTCCGCTCCCTTCTTATCTCTTATCTCCAAATCAAATTCCTGCAATAAAAGTACCCACCTAATTAGTCTAGGCTTTGCATCATTTTTGTTAAAAAGATATTTGAGTGCTGAATGATCAGTATAAACAATGACTTTAGACAAAACAAGATAGGAGCGGAATTTATCAAAAGCAAAAACTATGGCAAGAAGCTCTTTCTCAGTTGTGGTGTAGTTTTCTTGTGCTTCCGTCAAGGTCTTGCTTGCATAGTATATCGGTTGAAAATGCCTTTCTTTCCTTTGTCCAAGCACTGCCCCTACTGCAAACTCACTTGCATCACACATTAGTTCAAAGGGACTGGACCAATCGGGGGCAACCAATATGGGGGAGTCAATCAATTTTTGCTTCAACATAGTGAAAGCAATTAAGCATGTACCATCAAAAACAAAGGGTGCATCTTTTTTCAAGCAAATTTGTAAGAGGTTTAGCAATTTTAGAAAAATCTTTTATAAACCTTCTATAGAACCCTGCATGACCAAGAAAACTTCTAATTGCCTTTACCGAAGTTGGTGGTGGCAATTTTTCTATGGTCTCTACCTTGGCTCTATCAACTTCTATGCCCTTGCTAGAGATCTTATGCCCCAATACAATGCCTTCTTTAACCATAAAATGACATTTCTCCCAATTCAAAACCAAATTAGTTTCTTCACATCTTTGCAAAATTTTTTCAAGATTTTTCAAACAAAACTCAAAAGAATCACCAAAAACAGAGAAATCATCCATAAAAACCTCCATAATATCCTCCACAAAACCCTCAAAAATAGCTAACATGCACCTTTGAAAAGTTGCAGGAGCATTACACAAACCAAAAGGCATGCGACGGTAAGCAAAAGTACCATAGGGACAAGTAAATGTAGTTTTCTCTTGATCTTCCGGGGCTATTGGAATTTGAAAGTACCCCGAAAAACCATCAAGAAAACAGTAATACCTATGACCGGCAAGTCTCTCAAGCATTTGATCAATGAAAGGCGGTGGAAAGTGATCCTTTCGAGTGGCATCATTGAGCTTCCGATAATCTATACATACTCTCCAGTCGGTTACGGTACTCATGAGAATCAACTCGTTTTTCTCATTAGGCACGACGGTCATCCCTCCTTTCTTGGGAACTACTTGGACGGGACTCACCCACGGACTATCCGAGATAGGATATATGAGACCGGCATCAAGAAGTTTGATTACCTCTGCTTTGACCACTTCCTTCATGTTTGGGTTTAGCCTTCTTTGGGGTTGTACTACCGGTTTGAAGTCTTCTTCCATCAATATTTTGTGGGTGCAAAATGAAGGGCTAATACCATTGATGTCGGATATCTTCCATGCCATTGCCTTTGTATGCTTCTTTAACACCTTTATGAGCTCTTCTTTCTGTTCTTCTTGCAAATCGGTTGCAATGATCACCGGGAGTTTAGAATTGTCCGCAAGAAAAAACATATTCCAAATGATCGAGCGAGTTTTTTCAACTCTAGTCATGGGGGGTTCTTCAATGGAGGACTTCATTCTACCCCCCTTTTTCCTTCTCAATTTTTTTCGAACTCCATCCCTTCGGTTGTGATTGGAGATGACTCCACATGTGCTATGACTTCACCATTCTCATGACACTCCTTCTTTGCTTCTTCATCTTGCAACAAGGATACCTCTAAATGATCATCATTCAATAATCCCTGCAAATGGTTGGAGACAATGTCATCAATAATATCTACCCTAAAACAAGAATCATCATGATCAAGAGAATATTTCATAGCCTCAGGAACTTTAAAAATAACTTCCTCTTCCCCCTACCCTAAGGGTTAACTTCCCTTCACATACATCTATATTGGCCTTAGCGGTAGCTAGAAAAGGTCTTCCTAAAATCAAAGGCACCTCCACATCCTCACTCATATCAATTATCACAAAATCAACAGGGAATATGAATTTATCAACTTTCACAAGTACATCCTCAATAATTCCCCTAGGATACTTCACCGATCTATCGGCCAATTGAATGCTCATTCTAGTTGGTTTAGGTTCACCTAATCCCAACTTTTTAAACATCTCATATGGCAACAAATTAATGCTAGCACCCAAATCTGCTAATGCCCTACCAATTGACAAACTACCAATAGTACAAGGGATAGTAAAACTCCCTGGATCCTTTAGCTTTTGCGGTAGCTTGTCCTTGTTTTGAATAATGGCTGAACACTCCTCATTCAATGTCACCATTGAAAACTCCTCCAGCTTTCTTTTCTTGGAAAGGATCTCCTTTAGGAATTTAGCATATCTTGGCATCTGCGAAAGAGCTTCAACAAATGGTAAGTTAATATGCAATTGCTTAAAAAGTTCAAGAAACTTACCAAATTGTTCATCCTTTTTCTCTTGTTGAAGTCTGGCAGGATATGGGATCTTTGGCCTATATTCTTGAGTTTCCTTATTCTTTTGTGTTTCTTTCTTCTCAATCCTTTCTTCATCCTCAACATACACTGGCTCATCTTTATTCCCTTCTTCCTTTTCTTGCGTCTTGTGCTTCGGAATCTCCAATTCTTTTCCACTTCTCAAGGTAATAGCTTTAGCATGTTCCCTTGGATTCGGCTCGGTGTTGCTTGGGAGAGTTCCAACTTGCCTTTCGAAAAAAAGCTTTGCTAGTTGGCCTACTTGATTTTCCAAGTTGTGAATGGAAGCTTGTTGGTTCCTCAAGGATGCTTCTTGATGTTGGAACCGGGTTTCGGTAGTCTCAATGAACTTTGTCATTAATTCTTCAAGGCTAGGCTTCACCGGTTGTTGAAGAGGTGGAGGTGGTTGATGTTGATAAGGAAGAGATTGTTGGGCGCGAGGATTTGATGAAACTTGGAAGCCGGGAGGATGAAACGGTCTTTGTTGCCCTTGGTTGCTCCATGAGAAGTTTGGATGATTCCGCCACCCCGGATTATAGGTATTACTATTAGGATTGTTGGGTTGCCTTCCTCCTCCAAGAAAATCCACATGCTCCGTTGATGATGCATTAGAAGTTCCCATGGTTTGGCATTCATGGTTTGGATGACCACCTCCACAAAAATCACAAGCCATCATCACTTGGGAGGTTTGAGGCAACAAACTCAAGCTCTCAATCTTCTTATTTAAGGCATCGAAATTTGCCTCCAAAGCCGTCATCATGTCTACATTGTGTATTCCACTAGGCTTGGCTTTCGGTCTAGGATTCCCCCATTGGTAGTTGTTCATGGCAATGTTTTCAATGAGGTCTTGTAACTCTTCCGGTGTCTTCAAACTAGTGGTACCTCCCGAAGAAGCATCAATGAGTTGCTTGGAAGGAAAATTTAATCCACTGTGGAATGTTTGCATTTGAAGCCCCAAATCTAGACCATGATGTGGACATTTCCTCAATAGCTCCTTCCATCTCTCCCAAGAATCATATAAGCTCTCACTCTCCATTTGTTGGAAAGAGAAGATATCATTTCTTAGCTTTGCAGTCCTTGCCGGAGGGAAATATCTAGCAAGGAACTTCTCGGCAAGATTGTTCCATGTAGTGATGGAACCCGGTGGAAGTGATTTTAACCATGACTTGGCTCGGTCTCTCAATGAAAATGGAAATAATCGAAGGCGGATGGCATCTTCGGAAGCCCCATTAATCTTGAAAGTATCACATATCTCCAAAAAGTTGGCAATATGAGCATTCGGGTCTTCGTCCGGTAAACCATCAAATTGCACCAATTGTTGAACCATTTGGATGATATTCGGTTTGATCTCAAAATTGTTGGCTTCAACTCTTGGTCGGGCAATGCTTGACTCCGCTCCTAACAATGAAGGTCGCGCATAGTCTCCCATTGTCCTTGGCCTTGCATTTCCGTCATGCGCCATATTGTTCTCAATTTGAGGATTCTCACCTTCAACTTCAATTCCTTCAAGTATCACCTCTAGGTTTATACCCCTTGGATCCCAATAAAAAATCTGCTCAACTTCGGAATTAAGTTGATTCAATTTTCCCGAATTACTTGTGGTCATAAACCAAAAGAATTCACACCTTCAACATAAATAAAGTAAAAGTTTAGCTCAAAAAATACTTCCTTAAAACAAAACAAAAACAGAGAAACATAAGATAAGAACCCCAATTCACTAATGACTTACAAAATTACAAACAAGACAACAAATACTAACACTAGAAATAGGTATTATAACAACAAATAAGTAAAATGACTAAATCAATAGATTGCAAGCTATCCTAATATTAACCAAACTCCCCGGCAACGGCGCCAAAAACTTGTTGTGTTTTGTTGTCTATGCCTTTATACTGAATTTTATTACAATCTCTAACAATTTGTACACAAACACTAGGCAAGTGCACCTATCGTTATGAGTAGTACAATGGCAAGTGAATTCAAATGTCGTATCCACGGGGGTGGTTAAATACCATTACTCACTTTATACTCTATTATTTAGCCTAACAAATTTCGTTTGTGAAAATGTTTTGAATAACTACTAGGAAAAAGAATCTAACTTAACTAGTTAAACCAACTTAAATCTTGCTTGTAAGAGAGAATTCAATAGAGAAAACAATACTTGGATGGTTAATCCCCCTAGAATTACCTATGTGATAGAAATGTCCCTTGGTTGATAAATTTCACTTCTTATGTTTGATGAAATTCTAATGATAGAACTCATTCTATCTCTAGATGAAAGTTCTCTACTCTTAGATTAATTAGTTGAAATCTCTTTCTAACCAATTCAACCAGAGAATGCATTAAGAATATTGAATTTCCAATTAGATTTCTCTAATTATCAAGAAGATGTTTAGGTTTCTATCTCTAGTCACCTAAATCATCCCCATTGTTTGTGTATGGTCTATTTCACCCTTCCTTTCTCAATTCCAAGTGAAAATTTCCAGATTATGAATCAATTGTCAATCACCCTTCATTTCTCAATTCCAAGTGAAAGAATTCCAGATTTTGCATCATTAATCCACTCAATCAATTCAACCATTCAAACCCACAAACAATCCACAAGAAATTTGAATTCAATCAACCAAGGAAACAATTCATTCACATAAGTAAAATCTAGGGTTCATACCCATCCAAGTATTCAAAAGTTTAGCTCATCAACATATTACAAATCAAAGAACATAAAACAACAAAGAAAGAGGAAGAATTGCTCATTTTCATGGTTGAAATCTCCTCTCTTCTTCAAGGTTGAAGTTCTTCACGATTTTCTTGAGAAAGTTGCAGCTTTTTCCATGGATCTTCAAGGTTGATGTTCTCCTTCTTCAAGGATTCAATCTTCTCTCTTGATTTCTCTTGCAAGATTGATGGATTGGAAGAAGAATTTGGTGTGTTTTCTTGGTGTTTTGCTGTTTTCTGTCCACTCCAGACCTCTCTCTCGTTTTTGCCCTAAAGGGGTATCTCAATCTGCCCCAAAAGAGAGAGAAATGCAGCTTAAAAGCAGCTTCAGATCGGCACAAAATGCGCCGCTTATATCACACCAAACGGCGCCGCTTGTGCCCAGTTTTGGTGCAAGTTTCTGCTGCCCGACTGTGACACTGTTTTGACTTCTAGGTGAATTCAGACCCCCAAATCGGCTGATCTAGGTCTTGATGTCTTCATGAAAGTTGTAGATCAGGTTCTTAGATGTCCACAGAGATTTTAATCACATAAATTGGGCATCTATAACGCAAGATATGATCATTATACCAAACTGTGTCAAAAATGGAACCCAATGCAGAACAGGTGATTTTGCAGCATAATTAGGTTAGGCAAATGAACTCCGATTGACACAAAGTTTACCATTATGAAATCTTCAGAATGTCCTCTATAATTTTGTAGAATACCACTTTTGCATTTGAAATCTTCATAGAGGTCAAAATCCAACTTGAAATATGTCTACCAGTCTGTTTTTCCTCTGCATTTCTCTATTGATCTTCATTGTGTAAATTTCCCTTATTTGCTTCATTTAATTCCAAATCTTCAATAATATCACCTAAAGCAAATAAGAGATAAAGGGAGTATAAATGGTGATTAAAACACCAAAATTTAACATAAAATCAAGCTCAAAATGATAATTATATGAAGCACAAATATAGAATATTACTTGCCATTATACTAATCTAAACGATAGGTGTACTTGCCTTGTGTTTGTGTGCAAATTGTTAAAGATTGTGATAAAATTGAGTATAAAGGCATATACAACAAAACACAACACTCAACCTCCACCGGTAAATGACAAGATTTCCCATAAACTAATCTATATGGAGTAGACCCGATGGGAGTCTTGTATGCTGTCCTATATGCCCACAAAGCATCACCAAGCTTAACACTCCATTCTAGTATGCTCAACAATCTTTTCCAAAATTCTTTGGATTTCTCTATTTACAACTTCTACTTGACCACTAGTTTGAGAATGATACGGCGTCGCCATCTTGTGAGTAACACCTAATCGATGCAAGACTTTCTCAAGTTGTTGGTTACAAAAATGAGTTCCCCTATCACTTATTATAGCTCTAGGAATGCCAAAGCGAGTAAACAATTTCTTCAAGAACTTAACAACTACTCTAGCATCATTTGTGGGCAAAGCTTGGGCTTCGACCCATCTAGAGACATAATCAACTGCAACCAAAATATATGTATTACCAAAAGAATTTGGAAAAGGACCCATGAAATCAATACCCCAACAGTCAAATACTTCACAAACTTGAAATGTAGAGAGAGGCATTTCATGTCTTTTTGAGATATTACCTATACGTTGGCAATTATCACACTTTCCAACATACCTTTGGGCATCCTTAAACAAAGTCGGCCAATAGAATCCCGATTCTAGTACCTTTCTAGCTGTCCCATTAGCTTGATAATGACCACTGGCTGGACCTTTATGGTAATGCCCCAATATGTCCATATTCTCGGGGTATGTTACACATCTCCTTATGATTTGATCTGCACAAATTCGAAATAGATATGGATCCTCCCAAAGATAGTACTTTAACTCTAAAAAAAAATTCTTCTTTTGTTGAGAAGTCAAGTTCTTCGGTAAGATCCGACTTACAATATAGTTAGCATAATCTGCAAACCAAGGAGTATGATCATTGTGACCTACGACCGAGTACAACCTTTCATCAGGGAATGTATCATTGATGTCTTCCTCATTCAATCGCTCCAAATGTGGGTTCTCCAACCGTGATAGATGATTGGCAGCAAGATTTTCTGCTCCTTTTTTGTCCCTTATCTCCAAATCAAATTCCTGCAATAAAAGTACCCACCGAATTAGTCTAGGCTTTGCATCATGTTTGTTAAGAAGATATTTGAGTGCCGAATGGTCAGTATAAACAATGACTTTAGACAAAATGAGATAAGGACGAAATTTTTCAAAAGCAAAAACTATAGCAAGCAGCTCCTTCTCAGTTGTGGTATAATTCTCTTGTGCTTCCGTTAAGGTCTTGCTTGCATAGTATATTGGTTGAAAACACCTTTCTCTCCTTTGTCCAAGGACTGCTCCTACTGCAAAATCACTTGCATCACGCATTAGTTCAAAAGGAAGAGACCAATCGGGGGCAACCAAGATAGGAGACTCTATCAATTTTTGTTTCAACAAATTGAAAGCAAAGAAGCAATTCTCATCAAACACAAAGGCCACATCATTTTCAAGTAAATTTGTGAGAGGTTTGGAAATTTTAGAAAAATCCTTTATAAACCTTCTATAGAAACCAGCATGACCAAGAAAACTTCTAATTGCCTTCACCGAAGTTGGTGGTGGTAATTTCTCTATGGTTTCTATCTTGGCTTTATCAACCTCTATGCCCTTACTAGAAATCTTATGCCCCAAAACAATACCTTCTTTAACCATAAAATGACATTTCTCCCAATCCAAACATCTTTACAAAACCTTTTCAAGATTTTTCAAACAACCTTCAAAGGAATCACCAAAGACAGAGAAATCATCCATAAAGACTTCCATAATATCCTCCACTAGACCTTCAAAAATAGCTAACATGCATCTTTGAAAAGTAGCAGGAGCATTACAAAGACCGCATGGCATACGACGGTAAGCAAAAGTACCATAAGGACAAGTAAAAGTAGTTTTCTCTTGATCCTCAGGGGCTATTGGAATTTGAAAATACCCCAAAAAACCATCAAGAAAACAATAATACTTGTGACTGGCGAGTCTCTCAAGCATTTGATCATTGAAAGGCAGTGGAAAATGATCCTTCCGAGTGGCATCATTGAGCTTCCGGTAATCGATGCATACCCTCCATCCCGTCACGGTCCTCATGGGAATCAGTTCGTTTTTCTCATTGGGTACTACGGTCATCCCTTCTTTCTTGGGGACTACTTGGACGGGACTAACCCATGGACTATCCGAGATAGGATAAATAAGACCGGTATCAAGAAGCTTGATTACCTCTGCTTTTACTACTTCCTTCATGTTTGGATTTAACCTTCTTTGGGGTTGCACCACTGGCTTGAAGTCTTCTTCCATCAATATTTTGTGGGTGCAAAATGAAGGACTAATACCATCGATGTCGGAGATTTTCCATGCCATTGCCTTTGTATGCTTCTTTAACACTTTGATGAGCTCTTATTTATGATCTTCTTGCAAATCGGTTGCAATGATCACCGGGAGTTTAGAATTATCTGCAAGAAAAGCATACTCCAAATGATCTGGTAACTTCTTCAGCTCAAACTCTGGGGGATCTTGAATGGAAGATTTCATTCTACTCCCTTTTTCGCTTTCAATCTTCTCAAACATCATCCCTTTGGCTGTGAATGGGGATGACTCCTAATGTGCTACAATTTCGTCAACTTCATGCTGCCCCTCCTTTATTTCTTCACCTTGAAATAGAGATATTTTCAAAGGGTCATCAATCAATAATTCATGCACATAATCGGAGACAATGTTACCAATAACAACTATCCTATAACAAGAAACATCATGATCAAAAGAATGTTTCATAGCCTCAGGAACTTTAAAAATAACTTCTTCTTCTCCTACCCTAAGGGTCAATTTTCCTTCACATACATCTATATTAGCCTTAGCGGTAGCTAGAAAAGGTCTCCCTAAAAATAATGGAACATCAATATCTTCATTCATATCAAGTATCACAAAATCAATAGGAAATATGAATTTATCAACTTTCACAAGCACATCTTCAATAATTCCCCTAGGATACTTAACCGATCTATTTGCCAATTGAATGCTCATCCTAGTAGGTTTTGGTTCACCCAACCCTAACTTTTTAAACATGTCATATGGCAACAAATTAATGCTAGCTCCTAAATCTGCTAATGCTCTACCAATTGACAAACTACCAATAGTACAAGGGATAGTGAAACTCCCTAGATCCTTTAGCTTTTGGGGTAACTTGTCTTTGTTCTGAAGAATGGCTGAATATTCTTCGTTCAATGTCACCATTGAAAACTCTTCTAGCTTTCTTTTCTTGGAAAGGATCTCCTTTAAGAATTTAGCATATTTTGGCATCTGTGAAAGAGCTTCAACAAACGGTAAGTTGATATGCAATTGCTTAAAGAGTTCAAGAAACTTACCAAATTGTTTGTCCTTTTTCTCTTGTTGAAGTCGGGCAGGATATGGAATTTTTGGCTTGTATTCTGGAATTCCTTTTTCTTTTGTGTTTCTTTCCTCTCAATCCTTTCTTCATCATCAACATGCAATGGCTGTTCCATCTTCCCTTTTTCTCTTTCTTGCTCCTTTTGTTTCGGAACCTCCAATTCCTTCCCACTCCTCAAAGTGATGGCTTTAGCATGTTCTCTTGGATTTGGCTCGGTATTACTTGGGAGCGTTCCAACTTGCCTTTCCGAAACAAGCTTCGCCAATTGGCCTATTTCATTTTCCAAGTTGTGAATAGAAGCCTCTTGGTTCCTTAGGGATGCTTCTTGAATTTGGAACGGATTTTCGGTTGCCGCAATAAACTTTGTCATTAATTCCTCAAGGCTAGACTTCACCGGTGGTTGAAGAGGTGGAGGAGGTTGATGTTCGTAAGGAAGAGATGGTTGGGGTCGAGAGCTTGATGAAGATTGGAAACCGGGAGGATGTAGCGGTCTTTGTTGTCCTTGATTACTCCATGAAAAGTTTGGATGATTCCGCCACCCCGGATTATAAGTATTGCTATAAGGATTGTTGGGCTGCCTCCCCCGTCCAAGATAGTCCACATGCTCCGATGACAATGTATTAGAAGTTCCCATGATTTGGCATTCATGATTTAGGTGACCATCTCCGCAAAAGTCACAAGCCATCATCACTTGGAAGATTGAAGGTGAACGACTTAAGCTCTCTATCTTCTTATTTAGGGCTTCAAACTTAGCCTCCAAAGCCATCATCATATCTACATTGTGTACTCCATTAGCCTTGGCTTTCGGTCTAGGATTCCCCCATTGGTAATTGTTCATTGCAATATTTTCAATAAGATCATGTAACTCTTCCGGTGTCTTCAAATTTGTAGTTCCACCCGAAGAAGTATCAATGAGTTGCTTGGAAGGGAAATTTAACCCACTATGGAATGTTTGCATTTGCAGCCCCAAATCTAGACCATGATGTGGGCATTTTCTCAATAGCTCCTTCCACCTCTCCCAAGAATCATATAAGCTCTCACTCTCCATTTGTTGGAAAGAGAATATGTCATTCCTTAGCTTGGCTGTCCTTGCCGGAGGGAAGTATTTAGCGAGAAACTTCTCGGCAAGATCGTTCCATGTAGTAATAGAGCCCGGTGGAAGTGACTTCAACCATGACTTGGCTCGATCCCTCAATGAAAATGGAAATAGCCGAAGGCGGATGGCATCTTCGGAAGCCCCGTTAATCTTGAAAGTATCACATATTTCCAAGAAGTTGGCAATGTAAGCATTTGGGTCTTCATCCGGCAAACCATCGAATTGCACCAATTGTTGAACCATTTGGATAATATTTGGCTTGATCTCAAAATTGTTTGCTTCAACTCTTGGCCGAGCAATGCTTGACTCCATTCCTAACAAAGAAGGTCGTGCATAATATCCCATAGTTCTTTGCCTTTCATTCCCATTGTGTGCCATATTGTTCACTTGTTGAATATTTTCACCTTCAATTTCAACTCCCTCAAGTGCTACTTCAAGATTGATACCCCTTGGATCCCAATGAAAAATTTGTTCAGCTTGGGAATTAAGTTGAGCAATTCCTCCAAATCACTTGAGATCATAAACCAAAACAAATTCACACCTTCACCACAAATAAAAGTAAATGTTTAAAGCAAGGAATTTTTTTGTTTTTCTTCACTAAAACAGAACAAAAATAGAAAAATAGCTTAAATAAAACAAAAACAGAGGAACACAAACTAAGTACTTCAATTCACCAATAACTAACAAAATTACAAACAATAAAAAAAAATGCCAACACTAGTAACAAGTATTACACAAACTAACAAGTAAAATGACTAAATCAATAGAGTTTGAGCTTTCCTAATATTGACCAATTACTCCCCGGCAACGGCGCCAAAAACTTGTTGTATTGTTTTGCATGCCCTTATACTAAATTTTATCACAATCTCTAACAATTTTCACACAAAACACTAGGCAAGTGCACCTATCGTTTTGATTAGTATAATGACAAGTAATTAAATATCGTATCTACGGGGATGATCAATTACCATTACTCACTTTCTACTCTATTGTTTAGTCTATCAAATTTGCTTGTGAAAATGATTGAAATAACAACTAGGAATAAAAATCTAACCTAAACAGAAAAATTCAGTTTATGTAAATTTCAGTTTGCAAGAGAAAATTTCAATTGAGAGAATAATACTTGAATGGAAAATCCCCCTAGAATTACCTATGTGATAGAAAAGTCCCTTGGTTAATGAATTCCCCTTCCTATGTTTGATGAAATTCCTAAATTAGTACTCACTCTATCTCTAGATGAAAGTCCTCTACTTTTAGATTAATTGGTTGAAATCTCTTCCTAACCAATTCAACTTAAAAATGCATTTACATTAGATATTTCCAATTAGATTCTCTAATTACCAAGAAGATGTTGAGGTTCCTATCTATAGTCACCTAAATCATCCCCATTGTTTGTGTATGGTCTATTTCACCCATCCTTTCTCAATTCCAAGTGAAAAATCCAGATTATGAGCCAATCAACAACTGAATTAATTCAAGCAATCAAACCTCCAAATTAGATTTCTCTAATTGCCAAGAAGATGTTGAGGTTTCTATCTCTAGTCACCTAAATCATCCCCATTGTTTGTATATGGTCTATTTCACCCTTCCTTTCTCAATTCCAAGTGAAAAAAATCCAGATTATGAATCAATTAATAGCTGAGTCAATTCAAACAATCAAACCCACAAACAATCCACAAGAATTCGGAATTCAATCAACCAAGAAAACAAATCATTCACATAGATAATAACTAGGGTTCATAACCATCTAAGTATTCAAGAATTTAGCTCATCAACATATTACAATTCAAAGAACATAAAGCAATAAAGGAAGATTAAGAATTTATCATTTTCATGGCTCAAATCTTCTCTTCTTCAAGGCTTGGAGTTCTCCAACTTGGTTGTGAAAAGTTGTGTTCTTGAGCTTGAATCTTCAAGATTGATGTTCACCTTCTTCAAAGATTTGATCTTCTCTCTTGATTTCCCTTGCAAAGATTGAAGATTTGGGAGAGGTTTTGGATGTTTTTCTCTCTGTTTTTTCTCCTCTCTGGAACCCTAGACGGCCGCCACCTTCAAATGCCCTAAAAGGGTATACATACACCTCACAAAAAGAGAGCAACAATTGCAGAAAATTCTGTTTCTGCCAAAACGGTACCGTTTGGATTATTGATGATTAAGAGCATAATATCGGACGATCTAGGTTTTCCTGTCTTCATAAAAGTTGTAGATAATACTCTTATGTTTCTACAGAGCTTGGAATCACCTCTGTTTGACATCTAGAACTCCAGACATGGTAATTACACCACAATGTGTCAAAACTGGAACCAAATCCAGAAATACTGACTTTGCACTATATGTAGGGTGAACAAACGAATTCGGATTGATGTAACTGTTACCATTCTGGAAATTTCAGAATCTCCTATATAATTGTACAGAAGATCATGTCTGCATTTAAAATCTCTAAAGAGGTCAAAATCCCACTTGGATTGTTCTGTCGCGCTGCCCTGTTTTGCATTCTTCTTTTTTTTTTCTTCATTATAAGTATGTAGAATCTCCTTCATTGCTTCATTGTGCTCCAAATCTTCAATAAACTCATCTAAACCAAATAAGAGAGAAAAGGAGTGTAAATGGTGTTTGAAGACTAAAATTCAACAGACATTTGAGCTCAAAATGATCATTATATTAAGCACAAATATGAAATATCAATTGGTTTTCTTGGTTGATTGAATTCCGAATTCTTGTAGATTTTTTGCGATTGATTGGTTGAATTGATTTGGTTGTTAATTGATTCATAAATTGGATTTTTCATTTGGAATTAAGAATGGAATGGTGAAATAGACCTTGACACAAAGAATGGGAGTGATTTAGGTGACTAGAGATAGAAATCTCAACACTTTCTTGATGATTAGAGAAATCTAATTGGAAATTCACAAATATTAATGTATTTTTTGGATGAATTGGTTAGAAAGAGATTTCAACTAATTAATCTAAGAGTAGAGGACTTTCATCTAGAGATAGAGTGAGTTCTAATTGAGGAATTTCATCAAAAAAAAGAAGGAAAATTCATTAAGCAAGAGACTTTCTATCACATAGGTAATTTTATAGGGATTTTCCATTCAAGTATTATTTTCTCAATTGAATTCTCTCTTGTAAGTAAGATTACTTGAGATAATTTAATTAGTTAAGTTAGATTTCAATTCCTAATAGTTATTTCAATCATTTTCACAAACAAATTTCATAGAGCTAAACAATAGAGTGAAAAGTGAGTAATGATATTTGATAATCTCCGAGAGTATGACATTTGAAGTACATGTCATTATGCTAATCATAACGATAGGTGCACTTACTTTGTGTTTGTGTGCAAATTATTGAAGATTATTATATAATAGAGTATAAGGAGGTGGAAAACACAACAAATTCTATAACAACACATCCTATCACACCTTGGCCTATATATCTTCCAGATGGCTCACTAAACTCATTTAAAACCAGTCCTTTATATGTCGAATCTTAGTTGCAATTTAATTTCTGTATCACAACTCATTGTTGAGACAGATGCCTTTATTTTTAAGTACACTTAGTGAACTATGGGTATGCCAAATCAGGGGACAGGTGGGGCGGCGTGGGGAGAGGAGCATTAGGCGTCTTTTATGTACCATTCATGATTGCCTTCAAACTATGCTAAGGAAATTAGGAGCAGAATCTATCCCCCACGACAAATTTTATACAGAACAAGTAGAAATGGATCAATTTATGGAAGGCAGCCATTGCAGTTTCCAGGAAAATACAGATAAGAACAAAACCTTGAATCCTAATACATTTGACTGAGTCAAAGTCAGAGGTTTTCCCTGGATCATGTAAATTAATTTTCTGTCTCCACGTATTAGAATAAAAGTATTAAAAATATCCATAGTTATTAAAGAGTTTTGATCGCATTACAACCTTGTATATTGCCATTTTCTTAAAAGCATGTTTATATGTAATTTAGGATTTATTTTAATGGCATCCTTAGATTTTTAGGATTTATCTTTATCTCGATCAAATTATTGTTTTCGACTCAAGAACAATATTCAACCCCTACTCGCTCAGTTTTTTTTTCCTTATCAACAAATAAATTTCTTTAATTATTATACGATATAAATGTCTCTGTCTTTCTCAAAAAAAAAAATGATTTGTTTCATTGACGATTTGGTGTTAGATCATAGACGGGGCTGGCCCCATCCCCACCAATAAAAAAATCCGTTGTTTTTAGCATTAATTTAGTTTTTTTTTAAAATATGCCTCCAATATTTTTGAACATTTCAATATTATTGCAATGTGTAAATTTCGATATAAGTAAACAAATAAGGAAAAAAATAAAATATATAAGTATAATTAACTTTAGTGAATCGCCCGGAAATCCTCCAGTTTTGGCTTCGCCGACGTTGTGATATGATCGCAAATTACACAGACTGATTCAGGTGTTCATATGATGTCCTCCAAGCACGGGAGCTTCACATTTGTCCATTCCTGAGAAAATGTCTCTTTCCCTTTTCTAACACGCAAATGAATTCATGGCTTGAAATTGAGTATCATGACCAATAGTTAGGAGGTCTTTGGATTGACTCTCCCCAAAAGTTCTTGTGCTCAGACTTGTTCTTGTTTGGTTTTTTTTTTTCTTTTTAAAATTTATCATCTTCAGCGGCAGCACAGTGTCTGCATCTGCCAAAATAGTATTACTGCAAAGTCTAGTGAAAATAGTCTCCATTAGATAAATACTTATCGAATCTTCTATAATATTTTTGTGTAATATTTTTAATTATAAAAATTATCATTTATATATTATAAATTAAATAAGATAAATTTTAAATTTTAAAAGATGAATTCTAAATATTAAATACGATAAAATAAAATATTACAGAGAGAGTCTTAGATGAAGTGTTATAGAGGATTTGGAGAGATAAATATATATGAAGATATCAAATTGGTCTACACTTCAACATTAAAATTATTTTAGATGATTTTTTTTCTTTTTATGTGATTTTAGCCTCATTTCTTTACTTTTATATAGTCTTTGAACGGTAAGAGAGTCATCTTGGTATTCATAAATACTTAATTTCGCAGAACGCATATAAAGTGTGAATATCTATTTATTCAGAGGATAAGGATGGGAAATGTCAAACCGTACTTATGCACTCTTAACATTAGAAATGAGTTAATTTCTTTATTACTCCCCTCTAGTTTAGAATATAAGATCTTTTAACACTTTTACATAAATGAAGGAAGAACAAAATAGAAATTGTTTTACATATTATATCTTTAATTAATTTAATTTATTATATCAACTAATTTAAGAGAGAATAGAGCAACTATATTTGTAAATAAAAATATTTTTTAAAAAATAATTATTAAAATTATAAAAAATTAAATATTTTGAGAAGGAATAAGAGCCGCAAAAGATCTTATCTTTTGAATAATTTCTTTTCCATCTGCAATGCTTTATATATGGTCTTCGTGAGGTGAGGGTCGCCATCACTCTATAAATTCTTCTGGATGACTAATGCACCCAAAGTGTGAACACGCATTTTTAAAGATGATAAATTGTGATTTACATTCACCTTTTAAATGCTCTATGTAGTTGATTAAACGCATAATCAACCAACTATTTTCTTACGTTGGCAAACACAAGCAATCACATGCTGAAAAGACAAATAATAATTGTTAGAAAATATACCATATTAGAAAGAAAAAATTATTAAACTAATAATTTTGCAAATTTACAACTAACTAATTAAAACAATTATAGGATAAAATTTTTCCAAATAAAATAAATTTTAATTTTAATTTATCAAAATTTTATTACTTGTGAATGCACGTGAATGACAGTGCTGGTCATTCTAAAGGAGGCTAATATGAAGAATAATTGGCTGTCCTATTTATTCTTAATTAGTGGGCTGATTTGAGATTAAATTGAACCTAACTTTGAACGTTTTCTATCCTTTTTTGTCTTTTAGCGGTTTATGATCTCATGGCATTTTTCTCAAAACACGTCTAGAAATTTCTACTTTGCTTCTCAGATTTTCCGAAATAGCCAAAGCTCTCTGTTGTTATATTTTCTTAATTAATTCTTTACTTTGTGAAAATTTTTTAATTGTTTACTTGAAAGTAATAAGGTAGATATCACAGTACTCTCGAATATTTGCTTACTCAGTATATACTTTTGCTAAATTCTTTTACCATTCTTAAAAAAGAATATCCAAAATAAAGATACAATGTATATGTAAAACCTCCAAGCTATGCTAAGGCATTTAGGACAGGAATCCCCATGATAAGGGCTATACACAACAAGTAGAAATGGATCAACTCACCCAAGGCGGCCAATTCATTGCACTTTCCAGGAAGACTAAAAAGAGCAAAAACTTGTGTTCTAAAATTCTAATACACTTGATCATTGAGTCACTGTGAGATTGATCGCATTGAAATGCTATATATTACCATTTTTTTGGGAAGTATATTTAAATATAGGATTTATTTTAATTGGCTTCTGAAGTTATTAGGATTTATCTCACTTTTTTTATAAATGAAAATATTTTAATATCCGTAGTAAATTTTAATGAATAAAAACTTGAGCTAAAATTTTGAAACTTTTCTTGAATATCAAGATCATTTCAATTATAAAAATTATAAAACGGAAGTAAAATAAACTAACAGGGAAATGAGAATATCACCTCCCATAAATAATTAATCACTTTAATTGTACAGTAAAATTAGTGTCTCGTTTCTCTCCAAGAAATGATTTGTTTCATTGAGGGGTTTGGTGTTGGATCATTGACTTGATTAGGGGGGCTGGGAGAGTCCGTTGCCCCGCAACAAAACTTTTTTTTTTTTCAGCATTGATTTTCTTTGGTTTTCAGTTCTCATTTTTTTGTTTTTTTTTTTGCTCCAACGTTTTGAACATTTCAGTTTTATTGTTATATTTAAATTTTGATATTAATAAATAAATCAATAAAAGGAAAAAATGTAAGGCTTTTTTTGGTGCCTTGGAATGGAGGTTTGGAATTGAAACTTCAAGCCTCCAATTCCAATTCTTTTGTTTTGTTGTGTAAAATTAGATATTGGAATTGGAACTCCCTCAATTCTACAAATCCAGTTCTATATCAAAAGTTGAGAATTTCAAGTTCAATTCTCTAAGAATTGCCCATGCTACAAATATCTTATAATATATACATATATTTATCTTACCAAATTATATGATAATATATAAAAATTCACATATATATGTACACACACACAAATTGGTCACATTCTCTCTCTCTCTCTCTCTCACATACATTCGCTCTCACTCAAACCATTGGCACAAAGTGACAAATATACCCTAGGTGTTAAATGATGAAAATACCCTAAGTATAAAATGACAAAAATGCCATTCATGAAAAACGATCAAAATGTCTTTGGTGAAAAATGAGTCAAAGAAAATTCTCTCATCATAAAATAATGAAAATATCTTTTGTGTAAAATAATGAAGATTCCCTTAGTATGAAATGAAAAAATAACTTTATACCTAAACATACTCTTTCCCTTAGTATGAAATGAAAAAATAACTTTATACCTAAGCATACTCTTGTCATAAAATGACAAAAATACTCTTAGTGTAAAATGACAAGACGTACCCTTGGTATAATCTGATAAAAAAATACCGTAATTACCAATTGGAAACATGCCTTGACTTGACGGAAAAATTATCAAAATAACCTTAGTGGAAATATCAAAAATACCCTTGGTATATAATGATGAAAATCCCTTTGGTTTAAATGACAAAAATACCCTTATTTTAAAATGACAAAAATGGCCTTAGTGGAAAATGAACAAAATGAATTTGGTTAAAAGGACTAAAATACCCTTAGTATAAAACGATGAAAATTTTCTTAGTATAAAATGATGAAAGTACGTTGTTGCAAAATGACAGAAGTACACAAATGCACAAACATTTAGAAAATTTTATATTTGCATTTTGATTTCTAATTTTATAAATTTTTCGAATTCCAAACAAAGAAATTTGAATTGAAAATGAATTCCATACAAATTCTACAATTTTGTCAGACAAAATAATTCAAACATTTAGAATTGTAATTCTCAAAATTTCAATTGCACAGAATTGAAATTCCAAATCCGTGGCCCCAAACACGACCTAAATATAATTCACTTTAGTGCATCTGTCGGAATACTCTAGTTTTGGCTCTGCTGAAAGCATCTAAATAGTAAGCCCACCCCAAGATGAGACTTCCCCGAGCCTCTGCTATCACAGTCGAGGTAGCGACGTGTTCCTATTCATGGAGATTCCGTAAATATTCCATGGAAAGTTCGCCACAATTGGGATTTTTTTGGGAAATTGGATGCATGGCAAATTACATATACTGATTCAGGTGTTTCTGCCAAATTATCCTACGGCATATAATGTCCTCCATGCATGGGAGCTTCACCTTTGTCCGTTCCTGAGAAAATGACTATTTCCCTTTTCTAACGCGCAAATGATGAATTCAAGTACCTCATTATTCACGGCTTGAAATTGAGAATCAAGTCGTGACAAAGACCAATAATTAGGAGGTCTTTGGATTGACTCTCCTCAAAAGTTCTTGTGTTCAGACTCGTTCTTGTTTGAGTTGTTTTTTATTTTATCATCTTCAGTGGCAGCACAGTGTCTGCATCAGCAAAAATAGTCTTACAGCAAGGTCTAATAAACAGTCTGCATTAGATAAATACTGTCCCAATGTTCTGTAATACTCTTGTATAACATTCTTAATTATAGAAATCATCATTCATATATTCTAAAATTTAAAAGATAAAGTTTAAATTTTAAAAGAAAAACTCTAAACATTAAATATTATAAAAAAGAAATATTATAGAAAGTGTCATATGAAGTGTTGTAGAGTATTCAAAGTGAGATAAATATATATGAAGCCATCAAATTGGTCTATGCTCCAACATTTGAATTATTTTAGATGATTTTATTTTTCTTTTTATATGGCTGTACTCTCATTAATTAATTTATTTTTATATAGTGTTTGAATGGTAAGAGTTATCGGTGCATTTATAAATACCTAATTTCGCAGAACGTATATAAAGTGTGAATATCTATTTATTCAAAGGATAAGTACGGGAGATGTCAAACCGTTATACACTCTTAACATTTGAGGTGAGTTAATTTCTTTATTAAATTTTTTTATTTGCAGTGCTTTCTGAATCTTGTCATTCTGTTTTATATTTGGTCTTTGTCTTTGTGAGGTGAGTGAGGGTCGCCATCGCTTTATGAATCCGTGTGGATGACTAACATACATTTAAGTGTGAACATATATACATTCGAAGTGTGAACATCCACTTTACTTTACATTTTTAGTAAACTATCTAATATATTATTAATTATAATATTTAAAATTTAGAATTTATCTTATGTGATTAATTAGGATATATAAATGATAATTTTTATACTTAGAAGTATTATAGAGAGTGTAATACAAAAGTGTACTAAAAGATATCTACCAGTTAATTAGGCGTATAATCAAATCCCATTCCCTCCAAAAAAAAAAAAAAAAGAACGAATCTCATGAAATATGAAATAAATTTCCTAATGTGAAGTCTCGCAATATATACAGTAACTTCTACAACTATTTTCTTACGTTGGCAAACAAAACCAACATATGCTAAAAAGAAAATGATAATAGTTTTGGAAAATAGACTATTAAAAAGAAAAAATTGTTAAACTAATAATTTTACTAATTTACAAAGCGTTAAAAAAACAATATAATTTTACTAAATAAAGTAAATAGTAAACTCAATTCTATCAAAATTCTATTACTTAGGAGTTTACGTGAATAATATGAAGAATAATATGAAGATTAAACTGAACCTGCCGTAATTGAACGTTTTCTATTTTGTTTTTCTCTTTTAGCTGTTTATGATCTGATGGGATTTTCTTTCCTCAAACACGTCTAGAATTTTGTACCGTTTTTCTCAGGTTTTCAAAATAGTCAAAGCTCTTATTCTCTTTTCCACTATTTTTTTCTTTTCTGGTACACGTTTTCTGTCGCTATGTTTTTCTTGATTCTTTACTTTTCGACAAATTCTTAATTGTTTACTTGAAAGCATTAAGGTATCTATCACAATTCTTCTACTACTTTTCTACTCAGTATATATACCTTTGCTAAATTCTTTTACCATTCTTAAATAGCAATATCCGAAATAGAGATAAAATGGCACATGTAAAACCAACAAATCTTCATATTTTACTATATTTTTTTAAAAAAGTTACACTACAAGAAAATACGCGATTAACGACAGCCAACATCCGTTGTTAATTACCAACGACGATTAGCGACGGATTAGCCACGAAAAAATAATTTAAATATTAAAAATAATTTTTTAATTCTCAATTTGTTACGTAGTTAATTCGTTACTAATTAGCAACAGAAAAAAATTTAAATATTAAAAATAATTTTTTAAAATTCTCAAATTTTTTCGTCGCTAACCCTTTGCTAATTAGCGACGGAAAAATAATTTAAATATTAAAAATAAATTTTTTAAATTCTCAAATTTTTTCGTTACTAATCTGTTACTGATTAACGAGAAATTAGTGATCGAAAAATAATTTAAATATTAAAAATAATTTTTAATTCTCAATTTATTCCATAGTTAATCCGTTGCTAATTAGCGACAGATTAGCGACGGAAGAATAATTTAAATATTAAAAATAATTTTTTTAAATTCTTAAATTTTTCCGTCGCTAACCCGTTGCTAATTAGCGACGAAAAAATAATTTAAATATTAAAAATAATTTTCAATTTGTTCCGTAGTTAATCCGTTGTTAATTAACGACGGATTAGCGACAGAATAGTATTTTCTAATTTAAGATATTTTTTATTTTTATTTAGTTTAGTAATATTGTTTTCCTATTTGACATAAGAATATGAATAGAAGTAAAATAAATTATATTGAATAATATATATCAATTACTATGTAGGATTATTCCTATGTAATACACATGTAATAAACTATGCATTTCTAGTAATATAATATATTAATAACACATCCATATAAGATAATATATATAAATATAATATAAGTATAATATAACATACATATGTAGCATATATGTGCATAAGTAGACACAGATGTACATCAATAGAAGAAATAATAATTAATATATATTTAGATACTTTAGACTAGCTATAAGTAATATCAATTCAAAAAAAGTAGTGCTTAATAAATTAAGGTTTAAAATAAGTGAAGTCAGACTAAATTAGTATTTAGGAAGACTTTTTCTATTTTTACTAAAAAGGTCGTTGCTATTTTTTATTTTTATTTTAGCGAGAGATTAAAAATTTTTGTTTTTAATAGTTAAAAATACTATTTCATCTCAAATCCATCGCTGATAAGCGACAGATTTGAAATGAAAAAATTGAGAATAAAAAAATTATTTTTAATATTTAAAAATACTATTAAATTAATTAGTAACGGATTTGCAATGAAAAAATTAAAAATTAAAAAAATTATTTTTATATTTAAAAATACTATTCCGTTGCTAATCCGTCGCTAATTAGTGACGGATTTGCGACGAATAGTAATAGAAAAATTAAAAATATATATTAATTTATAAATTAAAAATAATAATAAATATAATTATATTATAATATATTATTTAATAATATATATATATAATAGATTATTATTAATATAATAATATGTGATAGATTATTATTAATATAATAATATGTGATAACAACAATTTATAATATAATAATATTATATGATAAAATAAAACATAAGAAGTGACTTGTCCAGTGGAAGAAGGCATCATCCAACTTTTAGGTAACCAAGGTTCAAATCTCTCTTCAAGCAAAACAAAGTATTTAAGGGAATTAAATTTGGATTAGGCTAATCTGGCCCATTGGAGCAGAATTAGGCTAACTCGACCAAATTTGGTTAGGTTAGCCCTAATTCATATTATTTTTTAAAAATTTAATTTCAAAATTTTTTAAATAATAAATTTAATTATCGATTAAATAATAAATCAAAGTCGAGTTAATCCGATTCACATTATTTTTAAATTTTTATTTTAAAAACTTTTAAATAATAATTTATATTTTCTTTTATTATTTATTTTTTAATTATAATTTATGTTTGTCGCAAATCCGTCGTTAATTAGCAACGAATTTGTGACGATTTTTTTAAAAATAATTTTTAAAATTTAATTTTGTAGAATTAACATTAATTTTTTATTAATAAAATTTAAATATATTTTTTTATTAATAAAAATAATTAGCGACATAAAAATAATACTGTCGCTGATTCCTTGTTTTCTTGTAGTGTTATATCTTAGCTAATTTATATTTTCTTCAATAGGAAATTACGTAATACTCCCAATCCTGTATTATATGGCACTCTTTATTCTTTGACATCTACGAACACCTAAGAGGGAGTGATCTCATTTGATATTTACACAACTTGATGCAAGTGGAAATTACTTAAGACTCCCAATCCTATATTATACGGTGCTATTTATTTTTTGACATTTGTAAATGCATAAGAGTATAAATATCAAGAGGTATCCTTTCATAGTATTACCAATAGTCATATATATTATGATGATTTTGAATAGCATTGTATTTTGAAATTTTTATTCTTTTATTAGCATAAAAAGTAAATTATTTATAAAAAAAGAGATGAGGTCAAAGTAAAAAATTTTATTGGATTTCATATTAAAATCAGGTCCAAATACATGTGAATCTTTAAAAGAAAATAATATAATTACTTTAATAAAAAAAATTTGATATAAGAACCAAGGAAAAAATCACGGGTTCATTTAAAATTATAGCCATTAAAATTTGAAAGAAATTTTCAATTGTGGAAACTGAATTTCTTAATATTATTTTGAAGAACCTAACTATTGGTGAGTTTGCACAATATTTTCCAGGTGAAGTAGAGCCAACTCAACGAATATAAGGTGGAAAAAGAATAAAGGCTTTGATTTGACTTTCTGACCTCTTTTTTGCACTGTATTCATCAGTGCTTTTTACCATTCACTCTTGAAGACCATTACCAAGTCAGAGCCCTTCATCTGTCAAGTCAAATTCCGTGTAGAATACTTAAAAAAAAAAAAAGTTCCAATTATTCCAATTAATTTTCAGTTTTCTTTTGATGGTTAGATTAATATTTTTAATTTTCAACTTAGAGAAAGACGATTCCAAATAAGCAAAACTCTAGTATTTTAGTCAAACTGTAAAAGAGTGATTAGTGAATGCGGTCAATTACTTCTTCCTCTACGAAGTATAGAGTATTTTGTCTCTTTTTTATATATATTAAGAAAGAAAAAAAATTAGTATTTTTAATATATTATTAAATAATTATATTAATATAATAGAGAATAAGATAATTATATTTATGTTGAAGGTAACTTTAGGAGAATAATCATTAAAATTTACAAAAGACCAAATACTTTGAGAAAGAAGAAAAAAATCAAAAGACTTTATATTTTAAAATAAAAAGAGTAATAAAAGGTGACTTTAGTTTTATACTCCCTCTGTTACAAATTATTGGCCAATTCAAAACAATATTAGAGACGACTAAAATTTGCTAAAATTCTTACAAGAAAACTTAAATTGACCTAATTAGCTTTATTTAACAAATATGATCCTTCTCTCTTTTTCTCTCTCATACAAGTGTATAAACAATTAAATTGAATTAATTCGCTACGTGAGGCCTTGTCCTAGTAACAAGAGATGTTCAATCCTTGCTTTGAGCAAAGTTTTATAATTCTCTATCTATCAATAGTGTGGCATGTTGCTGTGCTTTGTTGTCTTATATGCCTTTATAGTCAATTTTATCACAATTCTTAAATTTACACATAAACACAAGGTAAGTACATCCATCGTTTAAATTAGTATAATGGCAAGTAAGTTTAAATATCGTATCTATGGGGATGGTTAAATATCATTACTTACTTTCTATTCTATTGTTTAGCCTATCAAAATTGCTTGTGAAAATGGTTGAAATTACTACTAGGAATAGGAGTCTAACTTCACTAATTAAACCAACTTAACTATTTTTTGTTTGCAAGAGAGAATTCAATTGAGAAAATAATACTTGAATGGTTAATCCCCCTAAAATTACCTATGTGATAGAAAAGTCCCTTGGTTGATGAATTGCCATTCTTATGTTCGATGAAATTCTTCAATTAAAACTCACTCTATCTCTAGATGAAAATTTTATACTCTTAGATTAATTAGTTGAAATCTCTTTCTGACCAATTCAACCCAAGAATGCATTAATAATTGTGAATTTCCAATTAGATTTCTCTAATTACTAAGAAGATGTTGAGGTTTCTATCTCTAGTCACCTAAATCGTCTCCATTGTTTGTGTATGGTCTATTTCACCATTCCTTTCTCAATTCTACGTGAAAAGTCCAGATTATGAATCAATTGTCAATCACCCTTCCTTTCTCAATTCCAAGTGAAAAAATTTCAGATTATGCATCAATAATCCACTCAATCAATTCAACCATTCAAACCCACAGACAATCCACAAGAAATTTGAATTCAATCAACCAAGGAAACAATTCATTCACATGGGTAAAGGGTTGATACCCATCCAAGTATTCAAAAGTTTAACTCATCAACATGTTACAATTCAAAGAATATAAAGTAATAAAGAAAGAGTAAGAATTGCTCATTTTCATGGTGGAAATCTTCTCTTTTTCAAGGCTTGAAATTCGTCACTATGATGTTAAGAAAATTGCAGCTTTTTCCATGAATCTTCAAGGTAGATGTTCTCCTTCTTCAAAGATTCAATCTTTTCTCTTGATTTCTCTTGCAAGATTGATGGTTTAGAAGAAGAATTTGGTGTGTTTTCTTGGTGTTTTGTAACCTCTCTAGCTAACTCTAGCCGTCTCCTCTTCTTGCCCTTAAAGGGTATTTAAATCCAGCCCAAAAGAGAGAGAAAAGTAGCAGAAAAACTGGTTCAGATCAACACAAACGGTGACACTTGGTCGGGACTAAATGGCTTCGCTTGCTCCCAATTTTGGTTCATTGTTCTGTTGCACGATTGTGACAGTGATTTTGAAATTTAGATAAATTTAGAGCATTAAATTGGCTGATCTAGGTCTTAATTCCTTCATAAAAGTTGTAGATCAGGATCTTATATTTCTACAGAGCTTTGAATCGCCTCAATTGGACATCTAGAACTCACGATATGATCGTTCTACCAAAATATGTCAAAATTGGAACAAAATGCAAGATAGGTGACATTGCAGCTTAAGCAGGGCGGCCAAATGAACTTAGATTGACATATATTTTACCATTATGAAAACTTCAGAATATCCTCTATAAATGTCTAGAACATCATGTTTGCATTTAAAATCTATGTAGAGATAAAAAATGTACTTGAAAATTTTCTACCAAGCTATTTTTCTCTGCAAACATGGAATATCACATGTCTTGTATTCACAATAAAAATTATAATCTTTACCAATTGTGTAGCACCTTTTGTATAAAAAAAAATGAATCAATTTGCTAGAACATTTATATATGACTTTCTTGATGCAACGACTTGGTATTGGTAATATTTATTTGTCTTGAAACTTTTACAAATATTTATTCTAAAAATTTAAAGAAAATAACAATAATTAAGCATAAAGTGAAATTAAAATACTAATAAATATAATATTAATTTACAATTTTGATAGCTAAAATGTAACAATATATGAGAATGGAAAGTGTTGACAAGCAAGTAATACGTAATGAGTTATAAAGAGTATATATTATCTAATTGGTCGTATTTCCTTCATTAGAAGGAAAGTAGACAAAATTATTCACTGTAGAAACGCTAAAAGGCATGAGGCGGGTATCACACGGTACATATAAATGACACATGGACAAGATGCTGGAAAATAATCACGTTCACATCCTGCAGCTTGTAGTTTTCAACTGTGAATCTAATGAAAGCAAAATTATCCAGTCATATGATCCCATTACACTTCTGCGTGTGAAAGCCAAACAAGAAGGCAAATCACATCCCCAGCCAAAGAGAAAGAAACAAAGAACAGTCAAACTCTGTTGCTGGGCAACTTCATAAAACAAAGAAACAAAGATACAAGAAAAGGAATGAAATTCCCTTATATTTCTTGTCTTACCAAGTCCAACAAAACCATATATAAAACCATATATTTAACTCCTCTACATTCCCAAATTCAATGGCTTCCTACAATATCTTACCAAACTATAGTACATAAACCTCCAACTTACTCAATTTCTCCTCCTCCTCCCTCCCCTTTCTTCTCTTGAACTTCAACGATTCAATTGGACATTGATCGGTTAAGTCAAGAATTAGATCAGAGATTATGAGTGGAGATCAAGGAATTGTGGAGAGGGCTCTTAGTAGTCTTGGAAAGGGATTTGATATAACATCGGATTTTCGTCTCAAGTTTTGCAAGGGAAAAGAAAGACTTATTTCCATCAACGAAACAGAAACTAGAGAGCTTTTGGTTCCGGGCTTTGGTGGCTTCAAAGATGTCTCGAGTGATATCAAATGTGATAAAGGTGATCGAACAAGATATCAATCTGATATCCTCGACTTTAGTCAGGTATTCATTTTCACTCTTCTTGAAAAATTCACTGGAAAGATGCAGGATTTTACTAGTGTTATAATCAGTAATGGGGATGTTTTCTACGAATTTCTTGGTTGCAGATGTCGGAGTTTTTCAACCAGAAATGTTCTTTGCCTGGAAAAATTCCTTCGGGGTTGTTCAACTCTATGTTTGGATTCCAGAGTGGTTCCTGGGCAAAGGATGCAGCCAACACGAAGTATTTAGGCCTTGATGGATATTTCATTGTGCTCTTCAACGTGCATATTGATCGGTATCCTCTTGTTCTTGCTGATGAAGTTCGAAATGCTGTTCCTTCCACTTGGGATCCAGCTGCTCTTGCAAGGTAATAATATTCCAATCTCCCTCTTTCTCTCTGCCTTCCCCAACCACCTCTCCAGGGTGGCGCCGCCGCCTAGCCACCAGGGAAAGAAAGAAAACACACAGAAAAGGACAACATTGTACCTCTCAACACAAAGGGACAAAACATAGGCAATCCAATTCCAACCACAAAAGACTATTAGCCTAGCCTGGCCTCTTCTATTTATCAAAATTTTAAAATTCTTTATAAGTTTCACTTTTTTATACAAATTTTTAGTGCTCAAGTATTTTTAAGCTTCTATAGCATTTACTAGGGGTGAATGACAATTTGAAAAAAAAATTATTTGATTTATAGGAAATTTTCTATTATATGACAGTAAATTGATGGATAGTCTATGAAGGAAGGTTAGGTGTTTGTCAATTCACCTTACCTTACTGCAATGAAGTTGACTTGCAATAAAGAATGCAAGGAAGGGCAGATGGCCAAAGTGCACAATTGGCATAGAAAACTGTAGTGCAGTTGGGCATAATAATTCTTCTACTAGTAGCAGTGAAATATAACTTATAAGAATTTTTTTTAAAAAAATAGAGCAGAGAATATTTTCATACATCTCTTGATTAAAATAGATTGTTAGCTCTTTTAGAATATATATATATATATATATATATATATATATATATATATATATATAAAATAAATTTTAAGAATATTTTCATACATCTCCTGCATGAATAATATTTGATCTCTATAAAATCTGTGTTTGAGGTTTCTACAAGGAAAATGTCTCTTTCTGCAACGGTAATAGTCGGCAAGAGAAAAGTCATAATTTAAACCTTTAAAACTCTTACAAAAGCGGCGACTCTTGATATCAATAGGTCGAATATGAATTCAATGATTTATGTAGATCAGAGTCCAACGCTACCTTCTGAACTTTGTAATTTAAACCGATAATTGTTCAAATTTGTTAGAAGTGCATATTTTCTAGGTGTTTGACAATTTGATACAACCTGATATGAGATCACAAGCACCCACTACTGAGTATACGAACAAAAGTCAGCAACATCAGAAGCAGAAGATCATACCATCTACTGTTCTATTTACCATTCCGTTAATTGGTTGGGAATTTTTTTTTAATAATTTTAAGTTTTCATAATTTTTTTTTATTGAGTATCACTTTCATTTTCCTTTCTTAATTTGAGAAAAAAGTGATTTTAGCCTCCCACTAGACTCGCCTCTCACATGAACGCAAGACCCATTTTGCCAAGTCCCTTGTAGGATGTGGTGACATATAATAGCTGCATGCCCACATGACATTGTTTCGAACTTTATTTAATTACTATTATAATTTTATACTTATATATTATGTATGGAATTAGTCAAGTCAATAGCTAGCTGTGCTAACTGATATAAGTAACGAACTTGTCCATAGCTCTTTTTTTTTTTTTTTTTTGGCAAAATGTTCAACATGTTTGACTCTTTAACAGAAATTGAGGAAAGGCTTTTGAGAGGAAAAAAGTTTGATGTTTCGTATTGAAAATTTCGAAGAATTTTTTTCCTTTATATTTATACTTGAAGATCATGAATTCCATATTGTCTTGAATATTATTCTTTTCTTTTGAAGGAAAAGAGAAATTGAAATTTATTCTTCGAAATTAACTTTTGTGAACATATTTCAATAATAGTTAAAAGCCTACAATTTTGCGTTATTTAATTGAACGTTCTCACAAACTCTTCTTAGTCTTATGCTTTAGTAACGTCATCCTGACATGACTTTTAATTTGCAAATGATTCATTTTGATGTTTGACATTTTCCAACATTAAAAAAAAAAACTAATTTTGCTGATAACATTGGACAGATTCATAGAGAAATATGGTACTCACATTGTTGTGGGACTAAGCATAGGTGGGCAAGATGTGGTCCTTGTAAGGCAAGAGAAATCTTCCAATTTTGAACCATCACAGCTGAAGAGCCACTTGGATGACCTTGGAGATCAGCTCTTCACTGGGACTTGTACCTTCTCTCCTCATCAAATCAAGAACAAAGAACAAAAGCAAAAGGTTATTTTTCTGTTTCCTCGAATTTTCCTTTTCTTTTTCCTCTTCTATATATCATGCATCTTCTCAAAGTTAGAAAAAGAGGGACTTAAACTAAGCAAGCATAATATATATACTAAAACTAAAACACAATTCAAAATTTTTGATAGGGGCAAACAAGTAACTTTCCCTTTTTTTTTTTTGATAATTTGGTAATAGAGATGTTGAATTAATGCAGGCACCGCAAGCTTTCAATGTTTTTGATCCACAGACAACCCCGTTCTGCAGCTTCTCATCGGTCACAAAAAGAGATGTAGGTTTGATCCTCATTCATTGTTGCTTCTTTGCAATCTTGATTTTTGTGAACTTTTGTTATTTTTATTTTAGGTGTTTATAAGTTAATCAATTAATGCCATAAAAATTAATAAAAGAGAGATTAATTTTTCTTTCCTTTTTTATTAATTAATTGGATCAGATAGAGAAATAGAGAATTATAGTAAAACAATGGACAAATATCATCTCATCGACATCACTTCTAATAATTAATAAATAATTATTCACCTATTACTCGGTCAACACGGCACGTTGGTTTTGACCTCAACCCGTTCATAATGCAATGTGAATATTTGACAGCTTTCTGCTACAACTTAAAATATTCCCTGGTAAATATAGAATTTCTATATATTAACGTTATTTATTAGGATAACTTAGGTACTTAGTTATTTTTGCTTTTTTTTACTGCATGTATTATTGATTTATGTTTCTAAAAGATGGTGAATCTTTTAGAGATTACACATATCAAGCATAGGGTTATAAGTCTTAAAAGGCTAGAAATTTTGCACTAAGCATGAATTAAATTCCCAACTCCTGATTGGGAGGCCTCCACTCTTATCACTGGTAACGCCTTATGTACATGCTAACAAAATGTGAAATTTAATAGAATTAGTAAATCTCCTTCATCCATACTAAGGAAAAGGGGGAAAAAACTAACATATGTACATATCATCTTTACCATAAAACAAAATTAATGAAAATTAATCAATGATAAGGTAAGATAGCAGCGACTTTGTTATAACTCAATATGTCTTTATACGGATCTGAAAAAATACCAAGTGAAATGTTAGTATTTGAGAAACGAGTATTGAGTTCGTTGTTTTCTCCAGGGCATAACCGTCATATGTTCGAAGAGGGGTGGCGATACGTCAGTGAACACACACTGTGAATGGATTCTAACAGTTCCATCAATGCCAGATGCAATTCACTTCAGCTTCATTCCTATCACGTCTCTTCTTAAAGGAGTTGCTGGCAAAGGTTTCTTGTCACATGCCATCAACCTATATCTTCGATGTAAGTGCCATCTAAATAAACAAATTAACAATTTCTTGAAAATTATGGTTTGGCCTTAGCATTTCGACCGCTTCTCAATTGATCTTCTTTAGATCTCTTGTATACCTAACATTTTCAGCTACTATTAAGAAGCAGAAAAGAAAAAACAGCCCTTAATTTTCTTATATATGCAAATAAATAGCAACTAAGTTTTGAGATAATGAATGTCGACAAAAGAAATTTTCAGCATGTCTTAAATGTTGATAATAAAAGAATGACTGGCGACGAAGGGCCGTTAGCCAAGTTGTCCCCCCTCCTGCCCCTACTTCAGCAGGGTTGCGAAGTGGTAGGTTCCGGGTTCGGGTCATACTGGAGACAACTATTTGTTGTTGTTAGCCTGGTGCAATAGACTTTGAAGGAAATCCTCTCAAGCTCCCATGTTAGATTAGTGGGATCATTCGGATACCAACAAGACCAAAAGAATGATTGGTGGAAAAACTGCATAATAACAATTTAAATTATAAATTATGTGGATCATAGCAGGCATTATTTTTTGCAAGAAGCTGATAGCTCTGTTTTTTGGAGTCATAAATTTTGATTTTGGTTTATATTCAATTTTGAGAAAAGATAGTAGTAAATTCGATTTATGTTTTGATTATTGAATTTTTGAAATGATGAGAAGAAATTGATGTGAATTTCAGATAAACCTCCAATAGCTGATTTGCAGTATTTTCTGGACTTTCAATCCCATAAGATTTGGGCTCCCGTTCATAATGATCTGCCACTTGGACCAAACAGAAGTAAGGCCTTGCACAGTCCAACTTTGCATTTCAACCTCATGGGGCCTAAACTCTACGTGAATACAACACAGGTATATTTTAAAGAAAATTATTAGGCTAATGTATCTCAATTCTTTAACTTTTTTTTTCTTCGATTGGAAATTTGGATTTCTTAGATGTCTTTTCTCAAAATTACTTCTTAGATGTGATTGGACAGATGCCGACGTGGCTACTCAATTAGTTGAAATGCAGCTTTTACTTTAATAAATATCAATAGCTATTTAATATTTTTTTGGGTTCCCGCGCTTCTTTAATGAGTTATCCATAAAAAAGAGAGTATCATTCTTTTTATTTTGAATTTCATTGGTTTCAAGGAATCTTTAATCAGAGTAAAAAGTAGAAATAGAGCTATTATTTTTGGATGGAAGAAGTATTAAGAGAAAATTATTTCAAGGATAAAATAAAAGTTTTCAAGCATGTAGATTTTTAATTTTTTTTAATATTCAAATTGAGTTCGACTTTGCTGTAGGTTTCAGCTGGAAAGAGACCTGTGACAGGGATAAGGTTATACCTTGAGGGTATGAAATGCAACAGGTAATTGCTTATTATTTCATTGACACAAAAAAAAAAGAGAATCTAAATTATAGAATAGTAAATTATTAAAATGACTAAATTGATTTCACATTAGATCAACCTTTTTAGCCCTTATCCATTTGCTTAGCCTTCATGCTAAAAAATGCTAAAAAGTATGCGCTATCTCAGGTTAGCTATTCATCTCCAGCACTTGTCAAATGCGCCGGTGCTACTCGAAGATAGAATAAGTGAACCCTTAACATGGCGTGGAACCGAAGAAATAGCCGATGACCGATATCTGGAAGCCGTACAGTGGAAGAAATTCTCACATGTAAGCACAGCAACAGTAAAATATGATCCAAGTTGGGCTACGAGAAAAGATGATGCATTCATCGTCACCGGTGCTCAACTTCGTGTCAAGAACCACGGTACAAAATCCGTGCTACATCTCCGGTTATTATACTCCAAGGTGTCGAATTGCATTGTCATGCAATCGAGTTGGATGCAGAAAGCATCAGAACATTCCATTAAGCTGAGTTTCTTATCTGCAATTAGTACTTCAATTTCGGGCACTTTGGATAAGGAGAAAATGCAGCCGGTTGTGGTGGATTCAGGCGTATTTCCGACTGGGCCTCCGGTACCGGTGCAAACCCAGAAACTGTTGAAGTTTGTGGATACATCAGAGTTGTGTAGAGGGCCGCAGGATAATCCTGGACATTGGTTAGTCACAGGAGCAAAGTTGGACTTGGAGAAGGGCAAAATTTGCATGCATGTGAAATTCTCATTGCTGAACTTAAGTTCATGACACCATACGAGGAGAGATCATCAGACAAAGAAGATCCTTAATTACACCCCCCACCTTCCCCCAAAAAAAAAAAATATGAAGAAAATAGTGAGTTTTAATTAATAATTATGTTTTTTTTAGTGTACATAATTTGTTCTGATGCACAGAGAAATGGCTAAAACATCTGACGGTATTAGATCACAAACTCTAGGAACTTCATAATTTAGGGAGAATGGCTTATAGGAAGAATTCCTGGACCTTCTCTATTTGCAGACTTCAGAAGAATTTGTATATAGGAAGTCATTTCATATTTGGAATATTTTTTATTCTTTTTATAATAAATTATTTGAAATTATCATGGCTAGGAATTATTTGTCAAAGGAACATCAAATAAAAACGGTAAGCTTCGTAGACTAAATAGCAACTTATTTGTTAAAATGGGAAAGTTAAAATAAAAAAATGAGAAATTCCAAATTTAATATATCACAGTGACAAACTTTAATAAAGTGTGTAACTTTTTTTATCAGATTAATCACCAGCAAATCCACAAAAAATACTGTTGGAATGGATATCCATTCAGCGCTACAACATCTTCCCTTATAATAAGATGTTTTCTTAGGTTTGAGCGCAGGTTGTTTTAGCATATCTAGATATCATATTATCTTTTTAATATAAAAATTAATTACTTATAAGCTTTAAACAATCTTCCTCTCATTGATGTATCTTTTAGTGGTATAGTTAGTTCCAAATTCAGTTTTGAGATTCCATATTGTCTTACTAATAAGATTTGGGCAATCTTCTCCCACTGGAGGTACTTTTGATGATAGAATGAGGTCCAAAAATTTTTGGCTTTACAGTATCTCAAATGTTTGGAGTATATTGAAATCTCACATTATTTTTTAATAAAATAATTAATTACTTATAAGATTTGTATAATTATTTTTTCTTCAATATACTTTTTTAAAGTGAAATTAAGCACAAATTTAATTTTTCAACACAATATTCATTTACTTTTTCTAAAAGGTCAACTATAAAGTAAACTGTACATTTTATCCCAACTAATCAATCACAAACTCTGTCAAAATAAAGTTTTCATCAATCCAAGTAAAGCAAGGGGAAATTTTAACTATATAAAAACTATCACATAATCATCTAAAGATGAACTTAGTAAAAAATAGAATCTCTTTTACCCGATGATTTGATCAATCAATTTAGTTTTTGTATAAGCCAATTACTATACATCTAACATGAGCCAATTATTGAGGAGAGAGTAGCGCTCAAGGAAACATTTTCAAAAATTCTTTCAAGCTTAACGAAGACTTCGAATTTCTGTTCCACTCGTGGTCTGCAAAGGCAGAACCACCGGCCCCTTTGCCTCCCACTAGATTTGCCATTGTCTATTCTATGGTATATTCCATTATTTTCAAGTGATCACATGAAAGATATTCTTTCTCTTTTTTATAATATACAAAATTTCAAGGGAGAAAGTGAGACACATGGTAGTTCTTTATAGATGAGATAGAGAATGTGATGCAAGTGGAAAAAAGTATCTAATACAGTTAACAAAAGCATCTATTACTTCAGGAAGCCATGGCAAAGCATGAAAACCTGGTCCTTTCACTCACAAAACTTAATGCAAAATACTTTATTTGTTTTTAAAATATAAAAATTTTTAGCATATTCTGTATACATTTAAAAAAATATATTTTTTACTATATTCGTAACTAATTTAATTTATTCTCTATGGATATGAGAGAGAATGAGAGACATAAAGAGATATTACACTACAAGAAAACACGCAGTTAGCAATGGGTTTAGCGAGGAAATAGTATTTTCTAAATTAAGATATTTTTTATTTTTACTTAGTTCAGTAATATTATTTTTCTACTTAATATGAAAAATATGAATAGAAGTAAAATAAATTATATTGAATAATAGATATCAATTACTAAATAAGATTATTTTTATATAGTATACATGTAATAAACCATGTAAAAATATAAGTATAATGTATGATAACACATACATGTAATATAACTTATATAAATATAACATAATTATAATATAACACACATGTGTGGTATATATGTGTAGAAATAGACATATATATACATCAATAAAAGAAAGGGTAATTAATATGTATAGTTAGATACTTTAAACTATAAGAAAAGATAAATTCAAAAAGGGTTGTGCTTAATACTTTATAAGTGAAGTTAGGGTAAATTAGTATTCAAGAAGTTTTTTTTTTTCATTTTTACTGAGAAGGCTGTTGTTAATCCGTAGCAAATTTGTGAGTGATTAGCAACGGCCATTTAATTTTTTATTTTTTACACGTTTCAATCCCTAGTCCGTTGCAAATTTGTAATGGATTATTAATGGCCTGATAATTTTAAATTAGTATTTTTTTTATTTTTTTCATCTTTCCTTTGCTAATTCGTTGTAAATTTGCAATGAATTTGTAATAGCATCATAAATTATAAATTAGAATATATTTTTAATTTTTTTCACATTTCCATCGCGAATCCATTGCAAATTTGTGATGGATTAGCAATGGCCTAATAATTTTTAAATTTGTATATGATTTTTTCACTTTTTCATCGTTAATCCGTTGCATAGAAATTGAATCTCAAAACACCATGAATTTCTTCAGGACGTTTATTTGAAAATACGCCACCCTCTTGCAGTTCTTGTAGTTGTACTTGGTCTCACAACAGAAAATTTCCGAGGACACAAACCATTCTACAAGATCACAGGTGCATGATACTAGTAAGAATTACAGAGTAAAAAATTCACCAGAAATTGAAGAATATTTTTATTATTTGGCAAAAACATATGGATGTGTATATTTCCAATCAAACATAAATGAAGAATACAGCCGATTTTTATGTCAGCGAACAGCCAGCGACTGAGACTTGCTGCTTATTTATGGTAGTCTAATGCAGAGTACACCGTTTGCTGTATAGCCAGAGCGAAAAGAAAAATAGCAGCAAGAAGAGATAGCAATGTCCATGGGCCCGTGAGGTATGTTTGAATCAGATTCGCTCTATACCTCGGCCATCTTTTCTTGCAGTATTCATTGATATCCATACACATAACTCCAAGGCTAGACTCTGGATCAAGCATCACATCTTTCGCCAGAGAATTGAACAATTCTGCAGCAGCTTTATCACTACCAGTGCTATTCCGGATTACTTTTCTTGAACTCAGAAGGCCGATGTCTCGGGCGTTATCGATGATGTTGTCCATGAAAAAGACGTAGCCGCTGACCTCATTTCCTGCTCCGACATGGAATCGCTCGAAAGCTACGAGGTTTAGGAAAAGTGGTTCTGTGATATCGTCTACTACAATTGGAGGAAGCTTGAGGACTCCTCCAGAAAATGTGATGTCTCTGAGGCTTCCAGTTTTGCTCCTCTTAATTATGATCCCAGCCTCCGCAAGTTCAACGGCAGAACGTACTACGTCATCTCGGCCTTTTGGAATTGCACCGGGGATGTCCTTTCGTGGCTGTTCTGTTCTGGATCCGAGCATGCTTTTCCGGTACATGTCCAAGACGTGCAAGCAGTTTGATGGGGTTTTCGCATGGGATTTTGGAAAGAAAAATCTGAATACAAGTCCATTCGTTAAATCCTCGTCTACCTGCGTAGAAGAAAAACGTTCTCTCAAGTGTTTAAAGTGTATTAAAGTAGTAAACAACGCTATTATACACCTGCTTGAAATAATGTTTTCTAATAATCTGATTGAGAACCTCACCCTGATAAACATGTAGATATTAATTATATTTTTATTTATATCATATGGATTTGTGTTTTTCTTATATATATATATATAGTTACTGTGTTATAGTTAATATTGATTTTCATGTCTCTAGAGAAAACTATATACTAATCTATATATCTTGCGCTATTGAAGATAAATCATTAATAAGGATATAGATTTATACCAAAGGGGCTATGTACAAGTCGTGACCAACCTACTTTTCTTATAACAGGTGGTATTCTTCTTCCTTTGGTTTCAAAATGGTGTTTGTCTTAAATATAAATGTTCATGCCCTCACTAGTGAAACTCTCCATTTTGTGCACATAAGTTCGTGCAGACACAAACACACATTATTAAATCAGCATATCAGTTGGCCTAGTTAAATATGCAGGTGTTTTCTACTAACATATGATCATATGAACAGGAATAGAGACAGACCTTAGCTAGCCCCTCTTCAACTGCAAGAAGTTTGTGAAGAACCATCATAGGAAGCTGATTCTCAAGCATCAACATGTCACGTCTGATGAGGGGTATCACAAAAAGCCTTCCATGATTGCTGAAGATTGGATCATTTGGAGCATAGCCTTCAAGATTTTCAGTTGCAGATCGTAAGATTTCTAGCATGAAAATGCCATCACGAACCATAATTCTCAAGAAAGCGTCTGAATCGTTCTGCAAATCGGGGTCCAACGAGTCATAAGCTTCCTTCAAATCCTCCACTACTTCAGCTAATGATCTGAAGTAGCTCTGAACGGGTTTTCTTGATCTCTTGAGGACGTGAAGCAGAGCTCTGTCCTTGTGTTCTTCCATTGGCTTCAAATATTTATCCTTATAATGGTAAGGGCCCAAAGAAACTACCATAGGCACGTATGCCTTTCTGTTTATGTTCGTGACAGAATCAGGCAGCTTGTAGATGGACTGCCTCTGCCAGCATTTTTTCTCCATTTCCTCCATTGGAGCATCTGCAATTTTTTTCACTTGATTATTTACTTTGATCACCCATGGACTTTCTTGCTCATTTACATGAATAGTCCAATGATTTTCTGCCATTTTCTTCTGCCATCAAACTGAGCTTCTTCTATTTAGTTGTATAATTTTGGCATCGTGTATTTTATTCTATCATTCGCTCTTATGCCTCCCTGGATTAGGAGAAAGAAGATTAGGATTGCTGTCTAGTTCCTCTAAAGGAGAGAAAGAATTGTTATTTTATACCTTACTTTCTTGCTAATTAAGCTGTATACAAATTGTTCTTTTCTTGAGAATCTTGGTTTAGCTATTACCGTCATCCAATTTTCATTAGTTTCCAATGTGGCATTCCAACAAGGAGAGTGATTCTCTGCTTGCCTTGAAAGAAAGCAGATGTCACCCTCACCCAAACATTCTGTATTCTGTTGCAAAATTTTCTTTTAACTTTTTTAGAAATCCTACACTATTACAAATAGACTTGGAAAGAGCCAGACTTATGCTCAAATAGCATTGTAGCTGAGAGCTCATAGGAAAGAGTACTTTACTAAGTGAACATGAGAAAAATGTTCCGTGAAGGAAAAATCAAGAAAGAACGAGTGAAGCAAATTCTTCCTCTCTGGAGAAAAAAGAAAGAGTAGTTATATTGAAAGCACTAGCACCATGTATGTATAATTGCATGTATTAAATATTTTATTTAATTTTTTATAAAATAATATTTTTCTTTCTTTTTTCTTGTTCTAGTAATAAAGGACAAAAGGCACTTTTTATATGTTATTTAATTAATTTTAATAAAATGTCAACAAAATACGTGCTTTTACTAATTATGTAGACTATTTAATGGAAGTTATTTAATTTTACATCTTATGTCATTATATTTTTCATTAAAAATATTAACAATTGAGATTTTCAATAAACATCATAATATTTTATGATCATTTTAATTTTTTAAAAATAGTAATAATATATTTTTTAAAATAATAAAGATTGCACTGCATTTTTTTACCATTTTTAATTATTTTTATAATATTCACGATACATATTTTGTTTCAAGGTAATGGTTCGACATGAAGAGATTAAATTTGCTAATCACTTTGCTTCTGCAATGCTTGGTTGAAAGCTGCTGTCAGTTGGTGCTGAGCAGAATCAATAACCCCGAGGATGACCTCAACACATGAGCCAGTTAGGTTCGCCTCTAAATGTTGGATAGGAATTGTTCCTTCTTTCCTTATACCTTTTGTTTTTAAAGATATTACTTAATAAAATCTCCTTTATTTTCTCTTTGGGAAAAAAAAAAAAACTGTCTCACAACCCTTTGAACAAATGATTCCCTAAAATGACTCGCCAAGGAAAAGACAGGACCATAGACCATAGTTCAAACAATCTTTAAACAACAAATGATTCCCCAAAATTGATATTATATATCCAATTATTTCAAATGTACATTATACGGGTCAGTAAGACTAGTAAGTTCTAGAAAATATAAGCTTTACAATTAAAATTTCGAATGTTTCAAACACGGATTAAATGTCAAGTACATCAGGTTTAATTGCCTCAAAAACAAATAAGGAAAGAACGGTAAGAGCCTGTGATTTGTATTACATTTTACTATAGTAATCTAATGTTGCGTAGACAGATTGCTGTATGGTGAGGGCAAAAAGAACAATAGCAGCAATAACAGATATCAACGCCCATGGACTCCTGAAGTAAGTCTGTATCAGATTGGCTCGATACCTTGGCCAACGTCTCTTGCAGTACTCATTGATATCCACACACAGCATTCTGAAGCTACACTCTGGATCAAGCATCACATCTTTGGCCAGAGAATTGAACAATTTTGCTGCTGCTTTATTACTGCCAATGCAATTCTGGATGATTTTTCTTGAACTCAGAAGGCCGATGTCATTGGCGTTGTCGATGATGTTGTCCATGAAGAACACGTACCAGCTTACCTCAGTTCCTGCTCCGACATGGAATCGCTCGAAAGCTACGAGGTTTAAGTAGAGTGTTTCAGTAATATCGTCCACGATAATCATGGGTATCTTGAGAACGCCTCTATGAAATGTGATGTCTCCGATGGATCTACTCTTGGCCCTCTTTATGATGATTCCAGCTTCAGTAAGCTCCACTGCAGATCGTATTATATCATCTCGGCCATCAAGAATTGGGGCCGGCGTGTCCTTTCGAGGCGTGTCTGCGCTGGGTTTAAGCAGGGTCTTCCGGTACATGTCCAAGATGTGCAAGCAGTTTGGTGGCGCTTTGGTATGGGTTCTCGGAAAGAAAAATCTGAATACAAGTGCATTGGTGAAATCCTTGTCCTCCTGTGCACAAGTAAACATTCTTTCAAGTATGCTGTAACAGCTTGCTGATATTCTCTCCATTAAAAAAAAAGTGGATATTCAATTTTGGATGGAATAAGAACTATAATTTTATCATTTACAATTTTATTAGATGTGTGTATACTTTAGGCACCTGAAAACTGTTGTCCAAAAAATCGTTCATGCTAAACTGGCACAATTTTAATATGATTGAGTATATTAAACTCAAAAAACAGCAAATTTTCTTCTATGTGATCTAGGAAAATGATAGAGACTTACCTTAGTTAGCCCCTTTTCAACTGCAACAAGCCTGTGAAGAACCAGAATTGGTAGCTGATTTTCAAGCATCAACATGTCGCGTCTAATTAGTGGCATGACATAAAGCCTTCCGTGATCGCCGAAGACAGGATCATTCCGAGCGTAGCCTTCAATATTTTCGGTAGATGATCGCAAGATTTCGAGCATGAAAATGCCATCTCGAATCATAATTCTCAAGAATGCATCGTAGTCCTTCTGCAGAGCAGGATCCAACAAGTCGTACGCTTCCTTCAACTCTTCGACTACTTCGGCCAATGATCTATAGTAGCTCTGAAGAGGCTTTCTCGATCTCTGAAGGAAATGAAGCAGAGCTCGGTCCTTGTGTTCTTCCATTGGCTTCAAGTTTTCATCCTTATAATGGTAAGGGCCGAAAGAGACCACCTGAGGCGTGTAGGCCTTCTCTTTTTTCTTCTGATTTTTGACGGATTCAGGCAGCTTGTAGATGGAGCGCCACTGCCAGCGGTTCTTCTCCGTCTCCTCCAAGGAAACATCTGCAATTTCTTTCACTTGATCATTTACTTGGATTACCCAAGGATTTTCTTGCTCATTTACATGAATTGTCCAATGACTTTCTGCCATTTTCTGCTGTCCTCAAGTTGAATCTCAGTGAGCTGTGTTTTTGTGCATCAAAAACTGTTCAGTCATTAACTTTTATACCTTAAATTAAGGAGGAGGAGATTAAGGAATCTATTAACCGATTACGTATACCTTACTTCATGTTTAACCAAGCTACGTACAAATTGCTCTTTTCTTGAGAATCTTGATTTTTTGCAGGTGATAAATATTCTATATACATAATGTTCTCTTCTCTAGCTTTGAAGAAAAGAAAAAGCCAGCCTTGCCATAAACATCCTTTTTCACTTGAAAATTTTCAATTCAAAATTTACGTTGCATGCGAGAGAGATCAGCCATATGCCTTGGAATATCGGAAATTTTATCCGAAGGAAAAGTTTATGATGTCGAACAAGTATCTAACCAACATTTTAACCTTACAGATTTATTAACTAACTTCAGTAAAATTTTCTTCTTCACCTCAAATCGTTCACCAATTTAGACTTCACCGCAACTATCAAAATCCACCACATTAAGTGTTGAGAGAGTCATCTATAACTCTCTAGAAGACTCAAGCAAATTTTATAAGATTCAAGCAATTGGAGAGGTTCAAGCAAGTTGAAGAATATTCAAGGAAGTTGGAACAACAAATTTTGACTCAAAGCATATCAAGAATCTTCTTAAAATAAGAAGCAATTAGAGAGCTCAAAAATTTGTGAAAGTTGGTGAACCAAGATCTATAAATAGGCTAGTGCTTAGGAGAAGCAAGTGTGCAAGAAAGAGTCCAGAGTGCATGTAAGTGTGTGGTACTCTATTGAGTGAGAAAATAAGAGAAAAAAAGAGTGAGAGTTACTTGTATTAGAGTGTCTACTGAGAAGTTAAATACACTCTAATTGTGAGTGTTAGGTGGCTTGTAAGTGAGAGTTTAATAGAGTAATAAATTTTTATTTTGCAATTCGATTCACTACTTGTGCCATCTTAATTCTCAACAAGTGGCATCAGAGCAGGTTGTTGTCAGTTTGTCACAATTAAGGTAAATACGGTTAGGGACCATATTCGAATTCGTCGATTGAGAATCATGCTACGAGGAGGTTTTGTCAAAATAGACGGCCGAGAATCGTGCTTGATATTAGCTAGCCGGTAATCATGACATGTGGAGAATTTGCTCGTGCAAGATTGTGAAGTTGGTTAATCGGGACGAGGAATCACTATCGAAAAACTCAACAACGACAATTACAGTGAATGGAGTATCCGTCTCAAATTTTAGTTGAAAGAACAAGGCTTATGGGAGATGATCGACGACAACCAGACAATGCCACCTCAAAAAAAAAATGCATGAGAGTACAAAAAAATGGGACACGAATGCTGGTAAGGCTTTATCTATCTTAGCCCTAATAGTGGAGAAATGATATTTAGATAATATTAAATATATAAAAACTCTAAAGGAAGCGTGTGACATATTAGCAGAGTGTTTCACAAAGACAAATGACTCCAAGTTGCAGAAGCTCGAAAATGAGTTGATGACACTCACACAAGGTGACATGATTGTATGTTAATTCTTTGACAAAGTTAAATTTTTGTCAGAGAAAATTACAAAACTATATTCACTGCATCCTGTCGAAGTGACAAGGATGAGAAGGATAATAGTGCGAGAGCTTCGTCGTGAATTCAATCCCATCATAGCAGCAACACATGGATGGGCTAAAGAACCAACTCTCAATGAGTTGGAAAATATGTTGAGTAATTAAGAGGCTCTAAACAAACAAGAAGTTAGAGTCTTAGAGCAAGATGAGGAGAAAGCACTCTTTAGCAGGGGACAAACTTTTAGAGGAAAGAAAAATCCTGAAGAAGGAAAGAAGCAAGGCAGACAAAACTCAAGACAAGTATGCCATTGGAAAAGCTCTCAACCAGGGGGAGATAAATCATAACGAGGCAACAGTTGACATGTCCAAACAACAGTTGACATGCCCAAATACCCCATAGCAGAATAGAGTTGTAGAAAGAAAGAACAGATATCTGGCAGATACTTGTAGAAGCATGCTACATGCCAAAAAGTGCAAGCACGTTTTTGAGCAGAATGTATGAAGACAATAGTATATATTGATGCAGGGGTAAAATGGTAATGTCAAGAGAAGAAAAGATGAAAGAAGAATTGGCTAGGAAAGGAAAATAAAAATTCACCATGCCATTCCAAAATTGATAAGGATTCAATTTAAAGAAGAAAAAGAAAGATTCCAAAATTGACTTTGATTTAGAAAAGGATTTGGAATCCAAATTAGATTTAAATTCATAATACACACCTATATGTAGGGAAAAAGAAGGCTTGTGGCTGAGGGGGAGAGAGGGGACAAAGGAAGAAAAAGATTCAGAAAGAAAGAAAAAGAGAAATTTGGGAAAGAAAAGGGATAGTTGACCAAGAATAGGGAGACTTTTGGAAAAGAGAAATTCGGGCAGCAAGAAGGAAGGAAATTGGGACAGAATCAATTGGACATAGAAGAAGACAAAAATCGGCAAAAGCAATTTTGACAAGGGAAGGGTTGACCGAGGCAAAAATGGAGCAAAAAGATTTTGGGCAGCAAGCTTGAGAAACAGGGGATTCGTCTTCTTCCATTCTCTTGTTTTGTTTTCTTTATTCTTTTATTTTCTTTATGTTAATTAAATTTATGACTTTGAATATTCGGATCATGAATAGCTAAATCTTTTGTGACGAAGACCTTTGATGAAGGTTGAAACTTTTATGAATTTAATTTATTTCAATTAAAGTTTGTTTCTTTAATCTCTATTTTTGTTAATTGTTATTATTGTTCTTAATGCTTGCAATTTTCTGGCCAATTTTTGCTTGCCTTTAAATTTATTCTAGTGGCTGAGAAGTACTAGTTTAAATTGGATCATGGTAAGAACAACACATCGTAAAACTGACTAAAGATAGATTCGGTTTCTTTGTGTGGTTTCTAGCATGTAGGAAATAAAAGTTAGGGAATTCCATAGAGGTGTTTGCGGCTTTGATAATTAAAATTACGTAGAGATACATTGGGTCTAGCTTATAATTGGAATTCCACCATTAACCAAGTCGAGAATTAATTTAAAGAAAATAATTATTTGTCATAAGATGAGTAAGATGGATTTGGAGTATCTTAGTCTATTCATTATCATTAATTTTTAATTAATATAATTATTTATTTTTGGGTTTATTATTATTGCTAGTTATTTTTTATTGGTAACTAGATTTTAAATAAAATCACATTTATTTTGGTTTAAGTTGGGTTATAAGTAAAATAATTTTGCAGTTACGTAGCAATCCTCGTTGGAACGACTTGTACTCACTACTTTATTACCTGTTCGACATTTGTGCACTTGCAAATTTCACATCAAGTTTTTGGTGCCGTTGCTGGGGATTGTTTTTTATCTAATGTAGAATTTAATTACTAAGCCTAAGTTTAATTTTTTTAAAAAAGAATCTAAAAAATATTTTTGATATTTTTAATTTTTTTATTTTATTTTGTTTGTTATTGTTATTATTATTATTATTATTTTGTGCATGAATACTCGTAGTTCCTCAAATAAAGAACTTTTGATCTACATTTCTGATATTGAAAAGTTTGCTCATCATCACACGAGTGAATTTTATAAGAGAAAATGTGCACACCAGTCGAATCTTCAATTTCGGAAGATAGTTTCGAATTCGACTATAGCAGTGAAGCAATGGAGAATAATCAGCCAAGGGATATGACTTTAAAGGACTATACAAAGCCAAAGATGGAGGGTCCTTCTCCAGCCATCAATTGTCCGGGGGTCACTGCTGCAACTTTCAAGATTGAGCCAGCATTCATTCAAATGGTTCTCAATACTCCATTTTTCGGATTGTCACATGAAGATCCGCAAGCGCACATATCAAACTTTTTGACAATTTGCGATACTTTTCAGTTTGCGATTCTTTCTCTTTAAGGGATAAACCTAGATCATGGCTAAACTCTCTTCCTAAAAATTCTATTTCTAATTGGGACCAATTGCAAGAAGCATTTTTAAATAAATAGTTTTCCCCAATTAAGACTATTTAGATGAGATCTAATATTTACAATTTTTTGCAGGGTCCTACTGAGTCTTTACATGATGCATGAGAGGTTCAAAGAATATCTTAGATTATGCCCTCATCATGGAATGGCAATAGGAATGCAAGCACAAACATTTTATAATGGCTGCAGAGAAGATGTTAGATCATCATTAGATGCAGCTACTGGTGGAGCATTTATGTCAAAAGAAGAGCAAGCTGCATGGAATTTATTGGAGGGGATAGCCTTGAATAGCTTTCAATGGTTTAATCCAAGAGCTATTCCCCCAAAGAAGGTTGCTGGAGTGGCAGATACTAGCCCTAATGCAATAAATAAGAGATTGAGTTCGTTGAATGTTGCAGCCACAAACCATCACTGCGAAATTTGTGGAGGAAATCATCTCACAAACTAATAATATGAATAATGATCCATATTCATGCACTTATAATCCGGGATGGAGGAATGACCCGAATTTTGGATGGAAGCAAAATAGTCAAGTTCAAACACCACCTCCACCTGATCTCCAATAGGAAAAGGTAAGTCTCCTTGGGAATACTCTTACAAAGTTCATTGAAGCTGCCACTAACAAATTTGTGAGTATTGAGAATGAGAATCAATAACTCAAGAAATCTTTCAAAGCAATAGAAGTTGACCAACAAAATGTAAAAGCCTCTATAAAGAACTTAGAAGTACAAGTGGGTCAATTAGCAACTGCAATACTCCATAGGAAATGAAGGCTATTGCAGTAATCGATAAAGAGGATTTTGCCAAAGGAAATGAGGTGGAGCCTAGAAAAGAGGATGATTTGAAGAATTTTGAATCTCCCAAAAATCCACGAGGTAAAAGAAGTAAGAAAGGTAAGGAAGAATATAATAATTACAATGTTGATTTTAGTTCTCTTCCTTACCCCCAAGCTGTTAAGCATCATTACATTGATTCTCAATTCAAAAAGTTTCTTGAAATATTCAAGAAACTTTGAATTAACCTTCCTTTTGTGGATGCCCTAGTACAGATGCCTCGATATGCAAAATATTTGAAAGATGTTTTGGCTAGCAAAAAGAAACTCAAAGACTTTCAACAGATTTGCTTAAACGAGGAATGCTCTGCAGTACTGTTGTGTTTTATTTTTATGCCTTTATACTAAATTTTTTATCACAATCCTCAGCAGTTTGCACACAAACACAAGACAAGTGCACCTACCGTTATGAGTAGTATAATGGAAAGTAAATTCAATATCGTATCCACGGGGATGGTTAAATATCATTACTCAGTTTCTATTCTATTGTTTAGCCTATCATATTGACACAAACGGCGCCGCTTGCCCCCAGTTTTGGTGCAAGTTTCTGCTGCCCGACTGTGACCCTGTTTTGAATTCTAGGTGACTTCAGAGCATCAAATCTGCTGATCTAGGTCTTGATGTCTTCATGAAAGTTGTATATCATGATATTATATTTCTACAGAGATTTGAATCACCTCAATTGGGCATCTAGAACTCAAGATATGAGCATTATATCGAACTGTGTCAAAAATGGAACCCAATGCAGAACAGGTGACTTTACAGCATAAGTAAGGTAGGCAAATGAACTCCGATTGACACAAATTTTACCATTCAGAAAACTTCAGAATGTCCTCTATAATTGTCTAGAATACCATGTTTGCATTTGGAATATGTATGAAGATCAAAATCATATGTGATAGTTCTCTACCAGTCTATTTTTCTGTGCATTTCTCTATTTTCTTCATTGTATAAATTTCCCTTGTTTGCTTCATTTAATTCCAAATCTTCAATAATATCACCTAAAGCAAATAAGAGATAAAGAGAGTATAAATGGTGATTAAAACACCAAAATTTAACATAAAATTAAGCTCAAAATGATAATTATATAGAGCACAAATATGGAATATCAAACTCCCCCACACTTAGACATTGCTTGTCTCCAAGCAATACTACAAAACAACTAAGAAATTTGAACAATAATCCACAGGAAATAACGAGTGTTTTGAAGTATTACAAAGGAATGCAAAACAAAGAAAGCATTACTTCTTGAGAAATCTTGAGCAATCCACACAATCAATCTAAAAGTCATCCTAAATATCCATCACAAAGATTAAACAATCACCCCCTTGTCTCATAATGCAAGCAAGAATCCGTGTTTGTTGTGTTTCCAGCTAATTCAAATGCTCAAAAATTATAAGAGTGAATTTCATGTTATTGGCCAAGGAATTCTCATCAAGAAAGCATAATAGCCTATAAGCCCGACATTTACAAAACCTCTCCACTAATACGGTAACCAAAATTTGGTCTCGATTAGGTAGGACTTTCATGCTTGTAATATTAGGTTCAGGGAAAGTTTAGGGTGCCAAACAAAAGGTAGGGAATTCAAAGTCAAAGAAATGAGAGCTAAAGAGAAAGGAATGAGACATAAAACAAAAGTAATAACCCTTATTAGCCACAAAGAATATCATCATTCCCCTACATTCAACCACAAACTCCCATTCTCTACAAAATCCCCTCACTTTGAATTCAACCACTTGTATACATTATGCTTCAACCCACAACTTGTCCGTCATCACCATCTTTGTCAACCCATAAATTCAACCTCAATCATGACAAAATTTACAATAATAATAATGAAAACAGTTATACATCTTGAAGGTATCAAAAAATGTAAGAAGCTTTCTCAATAATAGAGAAATATATAACAAATTTTTTTTCTTTTTTCATTTTTTTTCTCTTTTTTTTGAGGTATAATCCAATTCCCAATCATATAAAGTCATCTCACCACTCTTTTTTTTTCTTTTTTTTATTCCACCCTTTTGTTCTAATTTCCACAATACTCTTTGCTAATATTAAGGGTAAAAATGCATTTAGCTCTCGCAAAGAAGGGTTAAATATAAAGAGTGGAGTTTTAAAATTTGAAAGAAGGAAAAATCTAGAATATAGATTGGAAAATTTATGCACAAAGGATTCAAGAAATGGTACTACGGATAAAATAAAGAGCGGTGGCTAGAAAGGCTCAATCGGGACAAAGAAGGCCTATTACCATCATTTCGAGGTCAAACTAAGGTTACTTACTCATTTCGCCTCAAGGCAAGTGAATGCGGGTTCTAGGGTAAAACTTATGTTGAATTCTAAGGCCAATAACACAAGATTCAACTCCATAATCATCACAACAAAAGCAAAGTGGAATGTGCTTAAACGATGAATTCCATACAAGTAAGGAATACAAGGGGTGCTTACTTAATCCAAGTTTAAGGTACTAGTCATGACCTTTAGAATGCTTGTATAACTACTCCTTGAGAAAAGATAACACATGCAAGTCTTGAAGTACCTTGAAGATTCCAAAAATAAAAACAAGCAAATTCAATCAAAAAAAAAATCATGAAAATAGCCTATACTACTAAAGCCAACTAAACTCCCCCACACTTAAGACAACATTGTCCTCAATGTTGGGAGGAAGAGAAACAACAGATTGCATAAATAGAAATATGTAACACAAACTACACAAGAAAGCCATACCAAACGACCAAACACACAAACAGTGAAAAACATGGCTGTTTCGTACGTGAAGGCTGGGAGAAACCATATGAGCAGCAAGCTGCACCTTCTATATACTTTGCAGCAAAAATAAATGAAACAAAACTAGAAACAATGACATAATGAAAGTAGAAGTATAAAAACATACCAATAAAATAAATAAATAAAAGGACCAAAATAGAAAAGAAAGAACTCCCCTTTGTTCATAAACCGCTGGCTCCACCACTCTAGCCGGGGCTGAAGGAGCTTTGCGTGATATTCGGCGATGCCGGCAAATTGATGGCCCAAAATTTGTTGTTGCTCAAGGATTTGTTGTTGGGCTATATGGAGTTCCTCGAGCTGCAGTTTTCTATGAAAAGCTTTCTTTTTCAAAATCAACCGTTAAGAGAAACTAGTCTACCAATGTGAAAATATAAATGCCACAAAGAACGTTACAAGTAATACACAAAAAAAAAAATGAAAAGTGCAAATTGGCTAAACAAGAAAAACAATTATTACTAAAATTTAAAACAACAACTAATTAACTCTTAACTATACTAAGTAACAAAATTAATTAAACTAACCACTAAATTAAAGAAAGTCTATAGTAAGCTAATGGAGTGCAAAGTAATAAAGAAAATCACAAATTTAACAAGTTTCATTGTGGCATTTTATCAAACACATGGTAGGTATAGAAGAAAGCAAGAAAGAACCAACAAAAATGGGGAAGAAAAAGAAAGAAAAAAAAATTGAATAGTAATTCGTGAACAGTAACCCCGGCGCCGCTTGGAGCACCCTAAGCGGCGCCGTTTTAGCCCAGAATGCTACAGTGAACGCGATGAACAGTTTTTTTTTTTTTTTTTTTTTGCCAAACTCAACTACAAATTCAATAACAAAATTTAACAAAATAATTTATTACAAACTTAAAAATCATACCAAACAACACATTATAAAACTCTTCACAATTCAAGGAAATTAAAATTTTCAAACTCAAAACCACATTAAACACAAAGGAGAGCAAAGATGGTGAAAATCACTTACCCCCCCCCCCCCCAGGTCATAGGAGTGTGGAGGCAATCTTCTCTTCTTTCTAACTCTAACATGATAAAGTTTAAGTCTATAGTGGGTTACCATTAATGCTTCCCTTTTTGTATGATAGTTTTTCATAACTTCAAATAGAAATATTTTGCTTACCAAAAACGGGGAAGTCGATTTCAACTTAAGCTTACTCATGTACCATTGAGGGTCATGTAATAACACTTGATCTCCCGGCTTGAAAACTTAATTTTGGTCATGCCTCCTTTGGGGTTGCACCACTGGTTTGAAGCCTTCTTCCATTAATGTGTTGTGGGCGCAAAATAAAGGACTAATACCATTGATCATAGGAAGCTTAGAATTATCCGCAAGGAAAACATACTCCAAATAATCCGGAACTTTTTTCAACTCTAGCTCCCCGAGAATCCTCGATGGAAGACTTCATTCTACTCTTTTTTTCCCTCTCAATTTTCTCAAACTCCACCCCTTCAGTTGTGACTAGAGATGACTCCAAATGTACCATGATTTCACCAACTTCATGATGCTCCTTCTTTGATCCTTCATCTTGTGACAAAGATATCTCCAAAGGGTCTCCATCCTTTTTCTTCTGCCCTTCACTTTTCTCAATTCCTTCTTGTTCATCTTCAACATGCACTTTCTCATCCATCTTACCTTCTCCTATTTCCTACACGTTAGGTTGTGAGACATTAAATTCCATCCCACTCCTCAAACTAGTAGCTTCAGCCCACTCCCTAGAGTTTGGCTCTATATTGTTTACGGGAGTCTCAACTTGTCTTTCTGAAACTAGCTTCACCAAGTTTTGAAGGGTGGCCTCTTGGTTCTTTAAGGATGCTTCCATTCTTTGGTTAAGGGCCTTTTGAGTTTGAACTTGGGTTTCGGTATTCGCTATGAACTTTGTCATCAACTCTTCAAGGCTAGATTTCACCGATTGTTGAGGAGGTGGAGGAGGTTGGTATTCGTAAGGAAGGAACACTTGGGGTCGGGAACTTGATGAAGTTTGGAAACCGGGAGAATATGTTTGTGTTTGGTGCCCTTGATTGCTCCATGAGAAGTTCGGATAATTGTGCCATCCTGAATTATAAGTATTGTTGTATGAATTGTTTGATTGCTTGCTTTCTCTAAGATAGATCCCTTGCTCCATTGACCATGCATTGGAAGTTCCCATGGCTTGACACTCATAGGTTGGATAACTACCTCCACAAAAGTCATAAGACATCATCAATTGAGAGGGTTGTGGTGATAAATCATAATCCAAAAAAAACTCATTCCTTAACTATAAATACAACAAAAATTCAACAAAAAAAATGCTCACTAAAAATTCAAACCAAGGTTTTCTCACTAAAACAGGGCAAACACATAAAAACAGAAGCTAAACACTTCAATTCACCAATAACTAACAAAATTACAATCAACAAAATGAATACTAATACTAGCAACAATTATTATACAAACTAACAAGTAAAATGACTAAATCAATAGAGTTCAAGCTTTCCAAATATTAACCAAAGCTCCCCGGCAGCGGCGCCAAAAACTTGTTGTGTTTTATTTCTATGCCTTTATACTAAATTTTTTTATCACAATCCTCAACAATTTGCACACAAACACAAGGCAAGTGCACCTATCGTTATGAGTAGTATAATGGCAAGTAAATTCAATATCGTATCCACGGGGATGGTTAAATATCATTACTCACTTTCTATTCTATTGTTTAGCCTATCAAATTTGTTTGTGAAAATGATTGAAATTACTACTAGGAATAGAAGTCTAGCTTAGCTAATTAAACCAACTTAACTAATTTTGTTTGCAAGAGAGAATTCAATTGAGAAAATAATACTTGGATAGTTAATCCCCCTAGAATTACCTATGTGATAGAAATGTCCCTTGGTTGATAAATTTCACTTCTTATGTTTGATGAAATTCCAATGATAGAACTCACTCTATCTCTAGATGAAAGTTCTCTACTCTTAGATTAATTAGTTGAAATCTCTTTCTAACCAATTCAACCCAAGAATGCATTAAGAATTGTGAATTTCCAATTAGATTTCTCTAATTATCAAGAAGATGTTTAGGTTTCTATCTCTAGTTAACTAAATCATCTTCATTGTTTGTGTACGGTATATTTCACCCTTCCTTTCTCAATTTCAGCGAAAATTTCCAGATTATGAATAAATTGTCAATCACCATTCCTTTCTCAATTCCAAGTGAAAGAATTCCAGATTTTGCATCATTAATCCACTCAATCAATTCAACCATTCAAACCCACAAACAATTCACAAGAAATTCGAATTCAATCAACCAAGGAAACAATTCATTCACATAAGTAAAATCTAGGGTTCATACCCATCCAAGTATTCAAAAGTTTAGCTCATCAACATACTACAAATCAAAGAACATAAAACAACAAAGAAAGAGGAAGAATTGCTCATTTTAATGGTTGAAATCTCCTCTCTTCTTCAAGGCTGAAGTTCTTCACGATTTTTTTGAGAAAGTTGCAGCTTTTGTCTAGAATCTTCAGGGTGGATGTTCTCCTTCTTCAAAGATTCAATCTTCTCTCTTGATTTCTCTTGCAAAGATGAAGATTTGGGATGGGATTTGAGTAGGATTTTGCTGTTTTCTGGCCACTCCAGCCCTCTCTCTCGTTTTTGCCCTAAAGGGGTATCAAAATCTGCCCCAAAAGAGAGAGAAATGCAGATTAAAAGCAGCTTCAGATTGACACAAACGGCGCCGCTTATATCACACCAAACGGCGCCGCTTACCCCCAGTTTTGGTGCAAGTTTCTGCTGCCCGACTGTGACCCTGTTTTGAATTCTAGGTGAATTCAGAGCATCAAATCTGCTGATCTAGGTCTTGATGTCTTCATAAAAATTGTATATCAGGATATTATATTTCTACAGAGATTTGAATCACCTCAATTGGGCATCTAGAACTCAAGATATTAGTATTATACCGAACTATGTCAAAATTGGAACCCAATGCGAGACAGTGTGACTTTGCAGCGTATGTAAGGTAGGAAAATGAACTCCGATTGACACAAATTTTACCATTCGGAAAACTTTAGAATGTCCTCTATAATTGTCTAGAATACCACGTTTGCATTTGGAATCTGTATGAAGATCAAAATCATATGTGAAAGTTCTCTACCAATCTATTTTTTCGTGCATTTCTCTGCTTTTTCTTCATTGTATAAATTTCCCTTGTTTGCTTCATTTAATTCCAAATCTTCAATAATATCACCTAAAGCAAATAAGAGATAAAGGGAGTATAAATGGTGATTAAAACACCAAAATTTAACATAAAATTAAGCTCAAAATTATAATTATATAGAGCACAAATATGGAATATCATGTACTTCAAAGAAAATTGCCGCCTAAGCTACAAGATCCAGGGAGTTTTCATATTCCTTGCTCTATTGGTGATTTTTATTTTAAAAATGTGTTGTGTGATTTAGGTGCTAGTATCAATCTTATGCCTTTATCCATTTGTAAAAAATTAGGGTTGAAGGAAATTAAGGACACTACTATTTGTCTCCAAATACCTGATAGATCAATATCCTAGGGGAATAGTAGAAAACGTCCTTGTTAAGGTTCATAAATTATATTTTCCAATGGATTTTGTGATTTTAGATATGGAGGATGATTTTGATCTACCTTTGATTTTAGGAAGGCCCTTTTTAAATACTGGTAGAACCTTAATTGATGTGGAAAGAGGTTAAATAACATTGAGGGTTGGGGATGAATGTATACAATTAAATGTTTTTGAATCATTGAGTAATTCCTCCAAGGGAGAATCTATATGTGCTATAAATATTCTTGATGCTGTAGTGGATGATTCTTCTAAAAGTTTTGCAGAAAAATTGAATTCAAAATGGAACAAACCATTCAAGAAAGAAGGAGAGCTTCCAAAAGAGGACATTGAGGATAATGTGAAAAAAAAGGAAGTTTTTCCTAAAGCGGCATAAAGTCAAAAATGGTTTGACAAGAAGAATGCTTATGGGCGGAGAAGCTTGTCTTTTCCATGATCCTCCTTAATTCATGCTCTTACACAGAAAGTCAAACTCGAGACTATAAACGAGAACTACTATTTAAGTTGCTTTGCTTCTTGTTTTTTTTTTTTTAAGTTTTATACCAAAAAAAAAATAAAACATCTTCCCCTTATTTACTTCTTTAATTTCTTTGTAGGATGTGCTTGAGCCTAAGTGGAGCTCCCATAAACCATTAAAGATTGGACTTTTTTGAATGTTTCGTTGATTTGGCTATGTCTCTTAACCCCCTTTTGTGATTTCTTTTATTTAAACATTGAGGACAATGTTTATTCTTAAGTGGGAGGTAGGAAATTGGTTATTTCATTTTGAAAATTTTTGAAAATTTCTCAGAATTTTATGGTGTAAGAGTATGATTTCAAAAAATTTTTTGAAAATTGTTTGAATATAAAGTAATTGAATCTTATTCCTTAGGAGTTATTGTGATTGTTTATATGTGTCGATTGGACAGTAATGAAAGGAATTTAACCTTGCATAATGCCTTTGTTAATTCTTCTAAACTGTGGAATTTAAATTATTCATATTGACCACGATCTTGTGAATTGATTAGATATTTAGACTTTATTATATATTGGATGACACTTTTGTTTATCACAACAACACACTAGAACTTGTTTTATTACATGCTCGAGGTGAAATATAAGGTTTCTCTGGCTTACCTTAGAAATGATGGTCATAGGCCTTCTTTGGACCGTTTGAGCCTTTCAAGCCTACCTTTAGAGGATATCCCTAGTACCCTTTCTGTGCCTTAATAAGTCAATTTCCATACGTAAACACTTAATATTTTAACCTTTAACTTTGTAGGGAGCTTGATTTATACTTCAACACTTTTGTGCTCCTTGGGATTGGGATATTAAGGTTTTGAGGGAAAGAAAGATTGAGAGGGTATTGAAAAGGGAAAGCATGACTTGCTCTATATTATTGTTTTGAAAAAAACATGAGAAAGAAAAGTTGAAAAAAAAGAATAAAAAAAAGATGAAAAAAAAAGAGAGAAGAAAGAAAGAGTGCTTATTGCAAGTCATGGTCATAAAATATCCAAAGTTGATGTATACATGAGAATGGAATGAATTTGGTTATTGAGATTCTTTGTACTAAAGAAGCAAGAAAGGAGTTGGAGTATATGTTTATAATTTGGGGTCAACTTTTTCTTTTGCAAGGTCTCTTCTCTTTATTTTGTCTCCTTATATCTTTCATTTGTTAGCCAATTCCCTAACCTAACATTACAAGCACTAAAGTCGTACCTGATCTAAGTGAAGCCAGAGTACCTAAATTAGTGGAGAGTGTGTAAGATTACAAGCTTATGGTTGTGTGAATCTTTAGTGTATATGTATATGGTTGTGATTATAAAGGTGATTATTGGGTGTATAATATTGCCTAGACATTAAATCAAGAGCTTGGTTGTGGTAGGCTTCAAAAATACTTCTTTCAATTTCCACAGTTATGTTGTATTAACATTGTGATTATTCTTGGTTATTTATCTATCAATCTTTCTAGTTGATGCATATGGATGATCATTTTAATGGGATGAGAAAGTTGATTTCAAGTTGAATGATTCCATGTCCAATGTTCTTCATTTTTTCTATCTTTGCTCGAGGACGATCAAAGAAGAAACCTTTGGTGTCTCACTTTCGAGTATTTGGATGTGTCTGTTACGTCCTTGTGCCTGACCATGTGAGAAGTAAGTTCGACAAGAAAGCTATTCGTTGCATCTTTGGAGGATATGATCCTCGAAGAAAGGGATGGATTTGTTGCAATCCAGACACAAGAAAGTGTTATGTATTCAAAGATGTTGTGTTCAATGAAGCATCCTCCTGATGGTCAACTCAAGCCTTGAAATTACCAAATTCCAAGGAAATTGAGGAAGAGATCAAAGAAAGATTAGAAGAGCAAGGGGGAGATTCTTTACCGTCCAAAGAAGCAGAAGAAGATTCACTAACTGAAGAACAAGCTTTAAGGAAAGAAAAGAATCCATGGAAAGGAGCACACAAAACAATAGAAGATCAGAGGCCAAGTCAATATGAAGTAGACGAAGATGAAGCTAATCCACAGCTTCGACAATCAACCAGACAAAGAAGACAAAACCCAAAGTATGCAAATGCAGCAATGGTTGAAGAACCTGACTCATAAGAGGAAGCATCTTAGAAGAAAGAATGGAGAATAGAAATAGAGGATGTGATTCAGACAGTAAGACAAAATGAGACATGGGACCTAGTGCCAAGACCAAAAGGAGCTGTTGTACTGTTTCTATGCCTTTATACTTAATTTTATCGCAATCTCTAACAATTTGTGCACAAACACTAGGCAAGTGCACCTATCATTTTGATTAGTATAATGGCAAGTAAGTTTAAATATCGTATCCACGGGTATGGTTAAATATCATTACTCACTTTTCACTCTATTGTTTAGTCTATGAAATTTGCTTGTGAAAATGGATTAAAATAGCTACTGGCAAGTCTAACTTAACTAATTAAACCAACTTCAAAATCTTGCTTGCAAGAGAGAATTCAATTGAGAAAGCAACACTTGAATGGAAAATCCCCCTAGAATTACCTATGTGATAGAAAAGTCCCTTGGTTGATGAATTGCCCTTCTTATGTTTGATAAAATTCCTCAATTAAAACTCACTCTATCTCTAGATGAAAGTCCTCTGCTCTTAGATTAATTAGTTAAAATCTCTTTCTAACCAATTCAACCCAAGAATGCATTAAGAATTGTGAATTTTCAATTAGATTTCTCTAATTAGCAAGACGATGTTGAGGGTTCGATCTCTAGCCACCTAAATCATCCCCATTGCTTGTGTATGGTCTATTTCAGCATTCCTTTCTCAATTTCAAGTGAAATTTCCAGATTATGAATTAATTATCAATCATCCTTCCTTTCTCAATAGCAAGTGAAAAAAAATTCCAGATTATGAATCAATTATCCACAAAATCAATTCAACCATTCAAACCCACAAACAATCCACACAAAATTCAAACTCAATCAACCAAGGAAACAATTCATTCACATAGATAAAAACTAGGGTTCATAACTATCCAAGTATTCAAGAATTTAGTTCATCAACATATTACAATTCAAAGAACATAAAGCAACAAAGAAAGAGGAAGAATAGCTCATTTTTATGGTTGAAATCTTATTTTCTTCAAGGTTTGAAGTTCTTCACGTTTTTGTTGAGAAAATTGCAGCTTTTGTCTTGAATCTTCAAGGGGATGTTCTCCTTCTTCAAAGATTTAATCTTCTCTCTTGATTTGTCTTGCAAAGATTGATGAATTGGAAGAGGAATTTGTGTGTTTTTTCTGTGTTTTTGCAGCCTCCTGCCAAACCTAGATGATCTCTATCAATTGCCCTAAAAGAGTATTTATATGCCTGCCCAATGCAAGACACAAACGGCGCCGCTTCGTCCACACCAAGCGGCACCGTTTTTTCCCAGTTTTGGTGAAGTTTTTTGCTGCACGACTGTCTTGATGTCTTCATAAATGTTGTACCTCATGATATTTACTTTCCACAGAGCTTTGAATCACCTCAATTGGACATCTAACTCAAGATATGATCATTCTACAAAAATGTGTTAAGACTGGAACAAAGTCCAGGATAGGTGAATTTGCAACACGCAAGGTAACCAAATGAACTTGGATTGATATAAATTTTACCATTATGAAAACTTCAGAATGTCCTCTATAAGTTTCTAGAAGATTACTTTTGCATTTGAAATCTCTATAGAGGTTAAAATTCCACTTGAAATTCTCTACCATGCTATTTTGCTCTACATTTCTCTATTTTCTTCATTGTGTATAATCTCCTTATTTGCTTCATTCTATTCCAAATCTTCAATAAACTCACGTAAAGCAAATAAAGATATAAAGAGTGTAAATAGTGATTGAAATACCAAAATTTAAGAGAAATTTAAGTTCAAAATGATTATTATATGAAGCACAAATATGGAATAACAAACTCCCCCACACTTAGACATTGCTTGTCCCAAGCTATACTATAAAACAATTAAGAAATTTGAACAATAATCCACATGGAATAAAGTGTTTCGAAGCATTACAAAAGAGTGCAAAACAGAGAGAGCATTACTTTTTGAGAAATCTTGAGCAATCTACACAATCAATCTAAAAGTCATCCCAAATATCCATCACAAAGATTAAACAATCGCTCCCTTGTCTTACAACGCAAGCAATAATCTGTGTGTGTGTATATGTCCAGCCAATGCAAATGCTCCACAATTATGGGAGTGAATTTCATATTATTGGTCAAGGAATTCTCATTAAGAAAGTATAATAACCCATAGGTCTGGGATTCACAAAACCTCTCCACTAATACGGTAACCAAAATTTAACCTCGATTTTGTAGGACTTTCATGCTTGTAACTTTAGGCTCAGGGAAAGTTTAAGGTGCCAAACGAAAGATAAGGAATTCAAAGTCAAAGAAATGAGAGCTAAAGAGAAAGGAATGAGACATAAAATAAAAACAATAACCCTTATTAGCCACAAGGAATATCATCATTCCCATATATTCAACTACAAACTCCCATTCTCTACAAAATCCCCTCACCTTGGATTCAACAAACTTGCACAAATCATAGTTCTACCCACAACTTTTCCATCATTACCCATATATGGTAACCCAAAAGTATATACCTCAATCATGAAAAAATTTACAATAATAGTAATGAAAACAATGAAGGCATCACGAAATGTGATAAGCCTTCAAAGTAATAAATATACACATATTTTTTCTTTTTTACTTTTTTTGATTGAGGTATAATTCAATTCCTGATAATATAAGGTCATCTCACCCTTTTTTTTATTACCTATAAAGCCTATTTTTCCTATCATCTTCTATTCCACTCTTTGTTCCAAATTCCACAATACTCTTTGCTGATTTAAGGGTAAAAATGCATTTAGCTCTTGCAAAGAAGGGTTAAATATAAAGAGTGGAGTTTAAAATTTGAAAGAAGGAAAATTAAGAATATAGAATGGAGAATTTATTCACAAAGGCTTCAAGAAAGGGTACTACGGATAAAATAAAGAGTGGTGGCTAGAAAGGTTCAATCGGGACAAAGAAGGCCTATTACCATCATTTCAAGATCAAACTAAGGTTACACACTCATTTTGCCTCAAAGCATGTGAATGCGGGTTCTAGGGCAAAAGTTATGTTGAATTTTAAGGTAAATAACATAAGATTCAATTGCATAATCATCACAACAATAGCAAAGAGGAAATGTGCTTAAAAGATGAATTCCATACAAACAAAGAATATAAGGGGTGCTTACTTAATCTAAGTTTAAGTTATTAGTCGTGACCTTTAGAATGCTTGTATAACTACTATTTGAGAAAAGATAAAACATTCGAGTCTTGAAATATCTTGAAGATTCCAAAAATAAAAACAAGAAAATTCAACAAAAATCATGAAAATAGCCTATTCGACTAAAGCCAACTCCCCCACACTTAATCCCTTTCTACTCTATTGTTTAGTCTATCAAATTTGCTTGTGAAAATAATGAAATAACAACTAGGAATAAAAATCTAACTTAAACAGAAAAAATTCAGTTTATGTAAATTTCAGTTTGCAAGAGAAAATTTCAATTGAGAGAATAATACTTGAATGGAAAATCCCCCTAGAATTACCTATGTGATAGAAAAGTCCCTTGGATAATGAATTCCCCTTCTTATGTTTGATGAAATTCCTAAATTAGAGTTCACTCTATCTCTAGATGAAAGTCCTCTACATTTAGATTAATTGGTTGAAATCTCTTCCTAACCAATTCAACCTAAAAATGCATTTACGTTAGTGAATTTCCAATTAGATTCTCTAATTAACAAGAACATGTTGAGGTTCCTATCTCTAGTCACCTAAATCATCCCCATTGTTTGTGTATGGTCTATTTCACCCTTCTTTTCTCGATTCCAAGTGAAAAATCCAGATTATAAGTCAATCAACAACTGAATTAATTCAACCAATCAAACCTCCAAATTTTATTTCTCTAATTACTAAGAAGATGTTAAGCTTTCTATCTCTGGTCACCTAAATCATCCCCATTGTTTGTATATAGTCTATTTCACCATTCCTTTCTCAATTCTAAGTGAAAAAATCCAGATTATGAATCAATTAATAGCTGAGTCAATTCAAACAATCAAACCCACAAAACTATCCACAAGATTTCGGAATTCAATCAACCAAGAAAACCAATCATTCACATAGATAATAACTAGGGTTCATAACCATCCAAGTATTCAAGAATTTTGCTCATCAACATATTACAATTCAAAGAACATAAAGCAATAAAGAAAGAGTAAGAATTGCTCATTTTCATGGCTCAAATCTTCTCTTCTTCAAGGCTTGGAGTTCTCCAATTTGGTTGTGAAAAGTTTTGTTCTTGAGCTTGAATCTTCAAGATTGATGTTCTCCTTCTTCGAAGATTTGATATTCTCTCTTAATTTCTCTTGCAAAGATTGAAGATTTGGGAGAGGTTTTGGATGTTTTTCTCTCTGTTTTTCTCCTCTCTGGAACCTTAGGCGGCCACCTCCTTCAAATGCCCTAATAGGGTATATATATACCTCCCAAATAGAGAGCAACAATTGCAGAAAATTTTTGTTTCTGCCAAAACGGTGCCTTTTGGCTTATTAGTGAATTCAGAGCATTAAATCGGATGATCTAGGTTTTATTGTCTATGTAAGTTGTAGATAATACTCTTACGGTTCTACAGAGATACTGAAATACTGAATTTGAACTATATGTAGGGTGAATAAACGAATTCGGATTGATGTAAATGTTACCATTCTAGAAACTTCAGAATCTCTTATATAATTGTCCGGAAGATCGTGTCCCGCATTTGAAATCTCTAAGGAGGTCAAAATCCCACTTGAATTGTTCTCGTCCTGTTGCCCCTGCTTTTGCTGCTTTGTTTTGCATTCTTCTTTTTTTTTCTCTTCATTATAAGTATGGAGAATCTCCTTCATTGCTTCATTGTGCTCCAAATCTTCAATAAACTCATCTAAACCAAATAAGAGAGAAAGGGAGTGTAAATGGTGTTTGAAAACTAAAATTCAACAGAAATTCGAGCTCAAAATGATCATTATATTAAGCACAAATATGAAATATCAGTGTACTATGAACGGTTCGGACCATCGCAATTTGAGCTTTCCGGGAAGGAGTCTCAATCGAGAGTTAAACAATAGTACTTGATCTACTTCCTTAAATTCCCGGTTCGACAATATGTGCTTGTCATGCCATTGCTTCACTTTTTTTCCTTGTATATTTGTGAATTCTCATAGGCATCTCTTCTCCATTCATCAAATTCATTAATTTGGAGCATTCTTTTTCTTTCCCTGCAAGATCAAGATCAAAATTAATCAACTTGATAGCCCAATATGCTTTATGTTCAACCTTGACTTGTAAATGACAAGACTTCCCATAGACTAATCTATATGGAGTAAATCGGATGGGGGTCTTGTATGCAATCTTATACGCCCACAAAGCAAACATCAAGTTTCACACTCCAATCCTTCCTAGTATGTTCAACAATCTTTTCCAAAATTCTTTTGATTTCTCTATTAATAACTACTACTTGACAACTTGAGAAGGTCTTGCTTCATAGAGATGCTTGAAAATTCTATTCATCTTCACTGCATTTGTCTTCTTGGAAATAGCAGTATTTCCTTTTGCGTCATTGTGCCATTATCGCCTTGGACATCCGTCTTTCTCAAGATTAAATAAAGTTGAGCGGATTTATTTTTTTACAAAACAATCACAATATGAGTACTGTCCTATATGTCCTTGGCAAAACAAAGTTACCCTTTTCTCCTACCATTTGCAAAACAAAAGAATGCTTTGAACTTGTTCATATTGATATTTGGGGCCCTTACAAGGTGCATACCGTTCATGAACATCTCTACTTTCTTATCATTGGCGACGATTTCAGTTTTTTTAACTTGGGTGCACTTGTAGAAAATAAAGCTGAGGAGCGTTCAAAGGTTCAAAATTTTTTGCCGATTTGTTTTTTTGTTCATTTTCGAAAATACATAAAACAATTCGTTCTGATAATTGCTTCAAATTTCACTTGCCCGGAGTCTATAACTCAAGGACATAATCCACCAGACTACATGAGTTGAGACATCCCAACTAAATGGAATTCTCGAACGAAAGCGTATACATAGCTTAAATGCGGCCCAACCTTTAAAATTTCAGTCCAATCTTTCCTTAGCTTATTGGGATTATTTTATAAATCACTGTTTACTTAATCAATATTACCCTACCCGTCTTCTTTCAAACAAGTCTCATGTGGGTCTCAAATATAGTCCAAGAGGGAAGTGAATTGGATTTTTCAACATTTTTTCGGACGAAATATTTTCAAGTAAACTTTGCAAAAAAAGTTGTTTATCAAGTTAAGTTAGAACAGTGTAATTTAGTAGACCAAACTAGACTTCCAGTAAAATTATCAAGCTAAGTTCACATAGTAAAAATATTACAAACAAACTTTTATTTTGACACTCATTTTAAGCAAATTTGTTGGAGCTTAGGTACTGATTTATATCAGCTTGGAAGTATACTTTGCATCCTTATGAATTATTGCTCAAAACATTTATTTTTTTCAAAATATTTCAGCTCAAATAAATTTTAGAACACAAGACAATGCCCAGTAAAGAAAGTAAAAAAGCAAATAACACAAAGTAGACAACACAAGGATTTTTATAGTGATTCAACAACTTGCTTACATCTACTTTCTAAGGATTTCACTTTGAGTATTTCGACTAAATATAATCTCTTTGACAGTGGAGAGGTTAAAACCCATTTACAATTCAAAGTTCACAACCCGGACGATAACATTGTACAAATCCAACTACTTTGATCCTAAAAGATAGCTCAACTATCCCTTACAGTTTTTGGCTCAGGTCTACAAATTGAAACCGAAGTTTACTCACTTTGATTTTGCAAGGTTGATAGGTGCCTACCACCAAACACGAAATGAAGTAAATGAAAGCAAGATTGATGATACAAGAGAAGTTCAACACTCCATCAGCACTCTAAAAGTTCTTCTCTTTCTTTCTCTCTTCTCTCTTCAACTCTCTATGGGTTTTACCCTATTTATGCACATTTGTGAAAATGATCTAGTTAAGTCACAATCTGAGAGTTAAGATGTTACATATATACCTATGAGATAGATAAGAAAGATAGTGTAAAAAGATACGATTTTGGTCAATTTTAAGATTAAAGAAAACCTAGTTGCATTTAATGAAAGTCAACTTTTGTGTAATGCCATGATGAGTCTCGTTTAAAGCATTATCAAAAATCTCAAATTTTCGTTTCATAAATCATAGTTTTACAAAGCTAAGATAGACATGTGACTGTTTAACTTTGGCCAAAATGAATTTTTATGAACTGGTTAAAAGATCTTTTTGCTTTAAAAAATGGTTGAATACACCTTTTAAACAAAAGAATGTTAGTTTGAAAAAGTTAAATTACTTTACTGAAAAGTAGAAGTGGCATGCTAAATAGTACACAATGAGTTGTTACTGTCAATTAGACTTACCTGAGATTCTACAACTCTAGATTGTTAGCTTGAAAAACAATATAATTTGGGGGTTATTACATATAGTAAAAATTTAGATTATATGTAGTGCAAAAATTTTCATTATTTCATTTTAATATCGAAGAGTTTCTAAAGTTCTTCCTAACATTCTAACACTATGGACGAAGAATTTTTTCGAAAAAAAATGTTAGTTTATCAAACTACTTATAAATTTACGTTGTTTTACACACAAAAAACTTCAAAATCAGCCAAAAATTGGCCGAATTTGAAGTTCTCACAATTTTTCTACGAATTCCGCCAATTTGAGATTGAATTCATGGAATAATTGTACCCAAAAATGGATTCCACCAGAAGTTGGAGGAATTCGGCGGACTTCATGGACGAATTCTGCCACAATCTAGCGGAATCCTTCCAAGACTTCCGCCAAGAATTGGCGGACTTGTTGGAAAGAATTCTGCCAGATTCTGGAGGAACTTTTCCAACAATTTTTCCCATTCTTGGCGGAAGTCCTGGAAAAAAATAAATAAAAATTTAAATTGTAAAACTAAATTTTAAAATAATTTCATTTATATAGAATACTAAGTTAATTAATTATATTTTAATATTTTTATTGTTTATGGAATTAGTTACTTGCTTTAGTTAGTTTGTTCATTTAGTTCAGCCGAGTTAATCATGCATTTTACTTATTTTAGATTTTAATTTAATTATTTTTTGAATAATTTTATTTAATTAGTTTTTATAATATTAATTAGTAGTAAAAAATTTTAAAATATTTTGCATTGGATTTCGTTAGGCGCACTTGTTGTTTTGCTAATAATTGCATTTATTTATTATGTGTTGTAGATGGCGGATCCTTCTTGACGACGGACGGCGCGATACATTGTTGGACTTGGGACCAGTTGGCGACTGTAGTGGTCGATTACACGGTCAGGGACATAGCCAGTTTTTTTTTTTTATCGCATAGTGTTATGTCGTAAGCTTGCATTACTATATGTATTGTATTTGGTATTAAGGACTCGTAAGAAAATTTTATCAAAAGGGAAAAAAAAAGTAATTAGTTGCTTTACAAAAAATCTCCTCACTTGCATTACTGTAAATTTTAGCATGGCCAACTACTTTGTTAACTTACAAAAAAATATTCAATTTGAAGTAATTAAATAAAATACAAGGATTATGCTAGAGGATGTGATCCCTCGGCCAGGGATTGCCAATATGAAATCCTCTCGCGTAATGGCGTGTCCCAGCCGTCGACTGTGTGTCGCTTGTACCAGTGCCAGGATGGATGCACGTCCGGCACTGAAAATCTATCCTCTAAGCGGAACTGCAAAAAAAAAAAATATATAAAAAATTAAGTTAGTTGCCAAACAAAGATAAAAAAAATGTTGCAATCCCTATAAAATTTACTTACTGCGACTGAAATGACTTCTACCAACCCGATAACCATAATTGCACTCGCCTTTTCATGTTGCGAGTCAAGGGGTAGATACATCCACGACTGCGACCGGGATAAACAAATGAACACGGCATTGTAGTTCGTCGCGATGACCCATCCCATGTCTGACAATGTGAGCCACCGGTCAATTGGGGCAGGCTCGTAGGTTTCCCAATGCTCGAGCTGGTGCAAAAGTAATACAATCCTGGTTGAACAGCCAACAATTCCTTTGTACAGTTCTGCGTTACTTTGTACCTCCCTCCATAGCTTCTGTCTTACTTGGAACCAAGCATCCTCACCACCGTGTCTCAAATGTGTGGCGGGACGGAATCCACAGTTCCCATCTGCTTTAATGTTAATCCAGTCATGAATGTAAGGAACGATAAAGGTCAGAGACTGATTATCATAAGGGAATATGCCAGTCTCCATAGCCCTGACACCAGACGCCCTGGTCGAGGAACCAAAACAGTGTCCGCTGAAGCTCGATTCGTGGCTTCTAGACTAGATTTGTCCATGGGACCCGCTCAAAGACCCTTCTCGAGAGCCGCTACTCGCTAATGAGCGCTTGAACACATTTCTTGACACGTGAATGTACTCCTAATGAGACTTATCCCTCTTGGTAGAGTCTCTCTTCGGACGGCCCTTTGTAACTCGGGTTGGGGGCTCCTGGAGGCCGTTGTATTCGAGATATAATATCTGACTCATCTGAACTGCAAAACGGCGCCATTTTGCAGGGGCTCTATTCATCATCAACTTCGTGAAGTCACGAATGGCCCACATATCATCAAAAGGGTGCAGTACCGAGTGATGCATATATTAGGAAACAGATGTGGAGAAGTCAAGCGTACTCCAAAACGGATGTAAATCGTCAACACTGAAGGGCTGACCTGTGGTCATGTGCAAAACAATCTCGCACGCACAAGGAAGTCCGTGAGAGCTCCTAATTAGCGACGGACAAATAATTTAAATATTAAAAATAAATTTTTAAAATTCTCAATTTGTTCCGTAGCTAATCCGTTGCTAATTAGCGACGAATTAGAGACGGACAAATAAATTAAATATTAAAAATATATTTTTTAAATTCTCAATTTTTCCGTAGCTAATCCGTTGCTAATTAGCTGACTGGGACAAATAATTTAAATATTAAAAATAAATTTTTAAAATTTTCAATTTGTTCCGTAGCTAATCCGTTGCAAATTAGCGACGGATTAGTGACAGACAAATAAATTAAATATTAAAAATATTTTTTTTAAATTCTCAATTTGTTCCGTAGCTAATCCGTTGCTAATTAGCGACGGTTTAGCGACGGAAAAATAATTTAAATATTAAAAATAATTTTTCAAATTCTTAATTTTTTCCGTTGCTAATCCGTTGCTAATTAGCGACGGATTAGCGACGGACAAATAAATTAAATATTAAAAATAATTTTTTAAATTCTCAATTTGTTTCGTCGCTAATCCGTTGCTAATTAGCGACGGATTAGCGACGAAAAAATAATTTAAATATTAAAAATAATTTTTTTAAATTCTTAATTTTTTTCCGTTGCTAATTAGCGTACCGATTAGCTGACTGGATAAATAAATTAAATATTAAAAATAATTTTTTAAAATTCTCAATTTGTTCCGTCGCTAATCCGTTGCTAATTAGCGACGGAAAAATAATTTAAATATTAAAAATAATTTTTTCAAATTCTTAATTTTTTCCGTTGCTAATTAGCGAAGGATTAGAATTAGCAACGGATTAGCGACGGAACAATAAATTAAATATTAAAAATAATTTTTAAAATTTTTTAATTTATTCCGTAGCTAATCCGTTGCTAATTAGCGACGGATTAGCGACGGAATAGTTTTTTCTAATTTAAGATATTTTTTATTTTTATTTATTTTAGTAATATTATTTTTCTACTTGACATAAGAATATGAATAGAAGTAAAATTAATTATATTGAATAATATATAACAATTATTAAGTAGGATTATTCTTATGTAATACACATGTAATAAACCATGCATTTCTAGTAGTATAATCTATTAATAACACATATATATAAGATAATATTTATAAGTATAACATAAGTGTAATATAACATACATATGTAGCATATATGTGCAGAAATAGACACAGATGTACATAAATAGAAGAAATGATAATTAATATATATTTAGATACTTTAGACTATAAGTAATATCAATTCCAAAAAGTAATACTTAATAAATTAAGGTTTAAAATAAGTGAGGTCAGACTAAATTAGTATTTATGAAGACTTTTTCTATTTTTACTAAGAAAGCCGTTGTTATTTTTTTTTATTTTTAGCGACGGTTTTGCGACGGAAAAATTAAAAAATTAAAAAAAATTATTTTTTATATTTAAAAACACAATTACGTCGCTAATTAGTGACGGATTTGCGACGGATAGTAACAGAAAATAAAAAATCAATATTAATTTATAAATTATATATAATAATAAATATAATTATATTATAATATATTATTTAATATTATAATAATATGTAATAGATTATTATTAATATAATAATATTTGATAACAACAATTTATAATATAAAAATATTATATGATAAAATAAAACACAAGAATTGACTTGGCCCAGCAGAAAGCGACGTCATCCAACTTTCAGGTAACCAAGGTTCGAATCTCTCTTCAAACAAAACAAAGGAATTAAATTCGGATCGGGCTAACCCGATCCATTGGAGCTGAATCGGGCTAACCCGGCCAAATATGGTTGGGTCGGGTTAGCCCAATTCATATTATTTTTTAAAATTTAATTTCAAAATTTTTAATTAATAAATTTAATTATCAATTAAATAATAAATTGGGTCGGGTTAACTCGATTTATATTATTTTTAAATTTTTTATTTTAAATTTTTTTAAATAATAATTTATATTTTTTCTTATTTATTTGTAAATTATAATTTATATTCGCCGCTAATTAGCGACGGATTTGCGACGATTTTTAAAAATAATTTTTAAAATTAAATTTCATAAAATTAACTTTAATTTTTTATTTTTAAAATTTAAATATATTATTTTCCGTCGCAAATCCGTCGCTAAATTTTTCCGTCGCAATCGGTCGCTAATTAGCGACGGAAAATGTTGTCGTCGTAATTAGCGACTCATTATTTAGCGAGGGAAGGTTCCGTCGCTAATTAGCGATTAGCGACGGATTTGTCCGTCACTAATTCCTTGTTTTCTTGTAGTGAGAGATCGTGCCAAATCTTTTTCATGAGATCCCACTCATTTATAATGATCTGTAGGGCCTTGTGACTGACTCTGTAATACAAAGAACTAAGGATCGGATACGTGCTGAGGTGGTATTTGTCCACATGGAGGCACTGCTCAAGAGAACTCACTAGATGCCGTCTTAATGTACGACTTTGTAGTCGCGTGGGAGCTCTCGGCACAATTCTTCGTTTCAGTCCCAAAATGCAAGATCTAGCCGTCCAAACACAAAAAATTGCTCCCGAAGTGGATCCAATGTATGTTATAAGCTTTCCAAAATTAGACCATGACGAACGCATGTTTAAGTAATTAACATGAAACTCCTCATCCGTGAGGGAATCAACCAGCCGTTTTCACGTACTTTTCAAAAATTGTTCTGCAACTGCCTTATCACCGTAGGCCCATGTAGGACCTACTTTCAACGTTCTTCGAAATGTGTCTGCAGCATAACATGCCCTCAGAATTAGGGAATGCATGATGTAGGACCTGTATCAATCCGGACTCTTGATTTGTCATGATAACGTTGGGAGGATAATTTATGTCGAAAATCTCCTTCACGCACTGTAACACCCACCAGTAACTGTCTACCTGCTCAGTGCTCATTCAAGCATCGGGGAAGAGAAAGTTGCGACCTGTTGGGGACATGCTAACGATCTCTAAATATAGCATGTTATACCTATTTTAATTAACTTGTTAAATTAAAAAAGAATATGTGTAAATCGCAATGCAACACAAAATAAACAGAAATATAATGAACCTATTAATCTTATACGTCAGTATCTATTATTATGACAAATGGATAGGCACGAGCAAGTAATATAAAATCTGGATGAGGAAACGCTCTGTGCCATTGGATGTATCTATGTTGAGTGAATAACTTGAAAAGTTGTTGAACAACTGTCCGACCTTCTATACTGGCGACTCTTAGTTTGTTTCGAGCATTATACACTGTCTTCGTCCTACGCGACAAAGCAACACGAACGTATATTATTCACCCCTTTCAACAAAAACATAATATTAGGTACATAAAAAGTACAATCACCTGAATAATAAGCCTTAAATTGGGTTCTTCCGTGACATTTGCTCATTTCTTCCGTGATCTTTGTTGTGTTTTATTTCTATGCCTTTATACTCAATTTTATTACAATCTCTAACCATTTGCACACAAACACTAGGCAAGTGCACCTATCGTTATGAGTAGTACAATGGCAAGTGAATTCAAATGTCGTATCCACGGGGGTGGTTAAATACCATTACTCACTTTATACTCTATTATTTAGCCTAACAAATTTCGTTTGTGAAAATGTTTTGAATAACTACTAGGAAAAAGAATCTAACTTAACTAGTTAAACCAACTTAAATCTTGCTTGTAAGAGAGAATTCAATAGAGAAAACAATACTTGGATGGTTAATCCCCCTAGAATTACCTATGTGATATAAATGTCCCTTGGTTGATAAATTTCACTTCTTGTGTTTGATGAAATTCCAATGATAGAACTCACTCTATCTCTAGATGAAAGTTCTCTACTCTTAGATTAATTAGTTGAAATCTCTTTCTAACCAATTCAACCCAAGAATGCATTAAGAATTGTGAATTTCCAATTAGATTTCTCTAATTATCAAGAAGATATTTAGGTTTCTATCTCTAGTCACCTAAATCATCCCCATTGTTTGTGTATGGTCTATTTCACCCTTCCTTTCTCAATTCCAAGTGAAAATTTCCAGATTATGAATCAATTATATATCACCCTTCCTTTCTCAATTCCAAGTGAACAAAAATTCCAGATTATGCATCAATAATCCATTCAATCAATTCACCCATTCAAACCCACAAACAATCCACAAGAAATTCGAATTAAATCAACCAAGGAAACAATTCATTCACATAGGCAAAATCTAGGGTTCATACCCATCCAAGTATTCAAAATTTTAGTTCATCAACATATTACAAATCAAAGAACATAAAACAACAAAGAAGGAGGAAGAATTGCTCATTTTCATGGTTGAAATCTCCTCTCTTCTTCAAGGTTGAAGTTCTTCACGATTTTGTTGAGAAAGTTGCAGCTTTTTCCATGGATCTTCAAGGTTGATGTTCTCCTTCTTCAAGGATTCAATCTTCTCTCTTGATTTCTCTTGCAAGATTGATGGATTGGAAGAAGAATTTGGTGTGTTTTCTTGGTGTTTTGCTGTTTTTCTGTCCACTCCAGGCCTCTCTCTCGTTTTTGCCCTAAAGGGGTATCAAAATCTCCCCCAAAAGAGAGAGAAATGCAGCTTAAAAGCAGCTTCAGATCGGCACAAACGGCACCGCTTATATCACACCAAACGGCGCCGCTTGTCCCCAGTTTTGGTGCAAGTTTCTGCTGCCCGGCTGTGACACTGTTTTGATTTCTAGGTGAATTCAGACCCCCAAATAGGCTGATATAGGTCTTTATGTCTTCATGAATGTTGTATATAAGGATCTTATCTGTCCACATAGATTTGAATCACATCAATTGGGCATATATAACGCAAGATAGGATCATTATACCAAACTGTGTCAAAAATGGAACCCAATGCAGAACAGGTGACTTTGCAGCATAATTAGGTTAGGCAAATGAACTCCGATTGACACAAAGTTTACCATTCTGAAATCTTCAGAATGTCCTCTATAATTTTCTAGAATATTACTTTTGCATTTGAAATCTTCATAGAGGTCAAAAGCTAACTTGAAATATATCTACCAGTCTATTTTTCCTCTGCATTTCTCTAGTGATCTTCATTGTGTAAATTTCCCTTATTTGCTTCATTTAATTCCAAATCTTCAATAATATCACCTAAAGCAAATAAGAGATAAAGGGAGTATAAATGGTGATTAAAACACCAAAATTTAACATAAAATCAAGCTCAAAATGATAATTATATGAAGCACAAATATAGAATATCAATCTTCAACTCTCGCTCTATCATCCGCCCAACGAGGGAATAACCATGCCGAGCTCCGAGCTTGTTGTGCTTGCCGCATATTATCACAAGACTCCACACTCCCTCGTAATGCTCTCTACCCATTAGTTTTAGTGGACAGTGATATTTTTTCGTTCCCTTGGGCTTTCTTTCCTTAGTCCGTGCCTCTGGTGCTGGTCCATCTTTCGGAGCAGAAATAAATTTTTGATAGGCTCTGCCCTCTTACACCTAAGCTCGACAAATCCGTTGCTTGTTCCGCGCCTTTTCTATAACGAACAATGATCAACAATATCCTCACATGTAATGCTGCCGCTTTCATCCACCTTACTAAAGGCTCAGATCCTCGACTTTGTCCAGATCCAAGAATTCTTCAAACGAATCCAATGATGATGACAGACATTGGCTATCCCTGTAAAGCGCTCAATGAAATCTCACCTTTTGGCCCTTTCGGTGTTCCTGCAATTCATACAATATAATTACAAACTATAAAAAATACAATAACACAATTAAATAAACGATTACTTAAAATTAAAACAAATTTTGTGCAATACTGGATACTAGCGAAACTTGTGGATCTGGCGAAACTCTTGGTCTAGTTTCGCACGATGTCGTGAAAATTGTATGAAATTTCGCCAGATGTGGGTGAAATTTCGCCAGCTTCACCAGAAAATTTCGCCAACTTTTGGCGAAATTCTGGTGTGAGTTTCCCCAACCTCTGGCGCAACTATGCCAACAGTTGCGCCACTAAGTGGAGGAACTCACCTAGAAATTCAAAAAAAATAATTCAAATATCAATTTAATTGGAGTTCAAGGATTTTATACCTCAAATTCGAGAGAATCTTTCATCGAATATTTGCTCATTGCCTCGCTCCGATTAAATGGTCCCCTGTTTTTAATTAAAAAGGGATTTTATGCGTGAAAACAATTTGAGAGAGTTTTAAGAGGAGAGAGTGTGTGATTTTGAAAAATGAACATTTTCGCACTACATATAGTCAAAAAAAATTGTATACAGAAATGGCGTATAGTTTAACTTGACAACTATTTTAGCTTGAAAGCTCATTCTTCAGAAATTCAAATTCAAAATCAAGTTACCTAGTTGCGATGTCTGAAAATAATTTTTAAGAATAGATTTTTAAAAGACTTTAAGCACATAGTTTTACATTATCTCCTTTTTTATTTTTAATTTTAACAGAAATTCTAAGATGCAAAAAACAAAAATACCTTTAGAAGATTCTGTCTTGAATTTCTAAAATAGCACAATCTTCCTTGTTCTTGCACTTAGATAATCGCATTAGCAAAAATATCAAACGTTTTTATCTTATTTTATTAATTATCAAAATCTTAAAACATTGTACCCTTGAGTCAATATGCCTAAGTTATGCATCTACAATGGAAAATTCATGGTCTAAATTTGATGCATGAAGTAGGGCAGCCGTATTCCTTGGATTTCAACTACACACTAAGGTCTAAGGTGTACATCTTCACTCTAGAAAAATCTTCATATCTCGGCATGCTATTTTATTTGAACAGATATTCCCTTATTCATCCTCTCACAGCGGCGAAACTTCCTCCAATAATTCCTTACCTTACCAAAGTTAAAAATCAATGACACATCATACGAGATATGGCTGATTTTTCTCTCTCAATTGACAACTCTTCTGCAAATAATCAATCTTTTCAACCTTCATCCACTAATCCCCCTAGTCCTCCTCAAATTTCACCATCAACAAATAATTTCTCTATACACGTCCCCAATTTTTCTCTTCTAGTTGAGCCTCGACACTCTGCTAGAACTACCAAAGCTCCATCTTACCTCAGTCAGTACTATTGTTCGTTGCTTCAATCTTTACAATCGTCTTCTTATCCAAAAGCATGTATGTGCTAAGCATTCTCTTAAGTATTCTCATCATTATGAGGCAGTGCCCCCAAGTCATACATTTTAATTTTAGATGTGTCTATTAATGTTGAGCCTAAGTATTACAGCGAAGGTATTAAATTTCCAGAGTGGAGGGAGGCCATGTAAAAAGAAATCAGTGCTTTGGACGAGAATGTTGAGAGTCATCCATAACTCTCTAAAAAATTCAAGCAAATTCTAGAAGATTAAAGCAAGTTGGAGAAGGTTTAAGCAAGTTGAAGAAAATTCAACAAAGTTAGAGCAACAATTTTTTACTCAAAGAATATCTAGAATTCTCTTAAAGTAAGAAGCAATTAGAGAGCTCTAGAATTTGATAAAGTTGGTGAACCAAGACCTATAAATAGGCAACTACTTAGGAGAAGCTTGTGTGCCAGAAAGAGTGAATAGAGCAAGTAAGTGTAAGGTGCTCCATTGAGTGAGCAAATAAGAGAGAAAAAGAGAGTGAGATATACTTGTGTTAGAGTGTCTAGTGAGAAGTTACCTACATTCTAATTGTGAGTGTTAGGTGGATTGTAAGTGAAATTTTAGTAGAGTAATAAATAATTATTTAGCAATTTGATTCACCACTTATGCCATCTAGTTCGTCAATCACGCTACGAGGAGGTTCTGTCAAAATAGACGGTCGAGAACCGTGCTTGACATTAACTAGCTAGTAATCGTGGTATGTGGAGACTTTGCTCGTGCAAGATTGTGAAGTTCGTTGATCGGGACGAGGAATCACCAACTCATAATGGCGGAGTTCGTTAATACCATCAAGAAACTCAACGATGACAATTACTGTGAATGGAGTATCCGTCTCAAGTTTTACTTGAAAGGACAAGGCTTATGGAAGATGATCGACGGCAACCAGACAATGCCACCCCCAAAGGAAAATGCAGCGGAGTACAAAAATGGGACACGAATGCTGGTAAGGCTTTATCTATCTTAGCCTTAACAGTAGAGAAACGATATTTAGATAAAATTAAAGATGCAAAAACTCCAAAGGAAGCCTAGGACACATTAGTAGAGTGTTTCGCAAAGTCGAATGACTCCAAGTTGCAGAGGCTCGAAAATGAGTTGATGACACTCACACAAGGCAACATGACTATAATTTAATTCTTTGACAAAGTTAAATTTTTGTCTGAGAAAATTACAAAATTAGATCTACTTCATCATGTCGACGAGACAAGAATGAGAAGAAAAATAGTGCGAGGGCCTCATCATGAATTCAATCCCATCATAGTACCAACACGTGGATGGGCTAAAGAACTAACTCTCAATGAGTTGAAAAATATGTTAGCTGATGAAGAGGCTCTAAACAAAGAAAAAGTTAGAGTTTCAGAGCAAGATGAGGAGAAAGCACTCCTCTTTACCAGGAGACGAACTTTCAGAGGAAAGAAAGATCCTTAAGAAGAAAAGAATCAAGGCAGACAAAACTCAAGACAAGTACGTCGTTGGAAAGGCTCTCAACCAAGGGGAGATAAACCACAAGGGGGGCAATAATCGAAGAAATCAACAACAAGCTGACATTTGTTATAATTGCGGGAAGAAAGGGACGTTTTGCCCGAGATTGTTGGCACAATCACGCAAAAGGAAATACTAATATTTCCAAAAAGACAAATAGCAAATGAAGATGTATGGGATTTTCAAGCCTCCCTTGCATTTGTAGAAGACCATGCCTTGGTCGCGGGAAGTGATAATTTGATCAATTTTAGAAATGACTGGATAGTAGATTTTCGGTGCTCCAATCATATGACAGGAGTAAGAAAAAGATCCATAACATGGAAGAGTATGATGGAAAACGAGTTGTAGTGACTGCAAACAATTTCAAGATTCCAATCACACACATTGGCAAGGAGAATGTGATACCTCGTTTCAACTCAACTGGAATAGAATTAGAAAATGTATTATATGTGTCAGGTATGAAGAAGAATCTTCTCTTAGTATCATAATTAACCTCAAAAGGAAATTTTGTGGTGTTTGGTCCAAAGGACGTGAAGGTGTATCGACAATTGAAGCCAGTGGGACCACCAATTATGGAAGGACACAAACTAGAGTCGGTCTACGTAATGTCAGCAGAAACGGCATATGCAGACAAGACCAGGAAGAATGAGACACCAGATTTATGGCACGCACGGTTAGGACACGTAATGATGAAGAAAGCAATGCTCAATGGCCTTCCACAATTAGAAGTTCGAGACAACATAGTATGTGTCGGATGCTAGTATGGAAAAGCACACCAACTACCATATGAGGAGTCAAAGTTTAGAGCCAAGAAACCTTTGGAGTTGGTATACTCGGATGTGTTTGGACCAATGAAACAACCATCGGTAAGTGACTATTGCTATATGATAACATTTATCGATGATTACTCTCGGTATATTTGGATATATTTTATGAATGAAACAAAAATCAGAAGCATTAGAAAAATTAAAAGCCTTCAAGAAAAAAGTTGAGGATGAGGTAGGTCGTCAAATACAGTGCCTTCATACAGATAATGGCAGAGAATATACCTCGTACGAGTTCACTAAATTCTTAAAGAAGATAGCATACGATGACAGTTGACATGTCCAAACACTCTATAGTAGAATGGAGTTGCAGAAAGAAAGAACAGGTATCTGGCAGAGACTTGTAGAAGCATGCTACGTGCCAAAAATGTGCAAACATAATTTTGGGCAGAACGTATGAAGACAGCAATATATATTACTAACATGCTGCCACAAGCAAAGCTTGGCTTTACTTCACCCTATGAGAAGCTTTGGAATAAGAAACCGTTGGTATCTTACTTTCGAGTATTCGGATGTGTCTGTTACGTGCTTGTGACCAACCATTTAAGAATAAGTTTGACAAGAAAGCTATTCACTGCATCTTTGTAGGATATGATCCTCGAAGAAAGGGATGAATTTGTTGCAATCCAGACACAGGCAAAAGTTATGTATCTCGAGATGTCGTGTTCGATGAAGCATCTTCTTGGTGGTCATCTCAAGTCTTGAAACTACCAGAGTCTAAGAAAATTGAGGAAAAGATTGAAGAAAGATTAGAAGAGCAAGGGGGAGATTCTTCACCATCCAAAGAAGCTGAAGAAGATTCATCAATAGAAGAACAAGCTTTAAGGAAATCAAAGAATCCATGGAAAACTGGAGCACACAAAACAATAGAAGATCAGAGGCCAAGTCAATATGAAGTAGAAGAAGATGAAGAAGATGAAGCTAGTTCACAACTCCGACAATCAAGCAGACAAAGAAGACCAAACCTAAAGTATGCAAATGCAACAATGGTTGAAGAACCTGACTCATACAAGGAAGCATCTCAGAAGAAAGAATGGCGAATAGCAATGGAGGAAGAGATTCAAGCACTAAGACAAAATGAGACATGAGACCTAGTGCCAATACCAAAAGGACTACAACCCATTTCCTATAAATGGGTATATAAGTTGAAGACAAGATCTGATGGATCGATTAATAGATGCAACGCTCGACTAATGGCTCATGAATTCTCACAAAAGTACGGATTGGATTACGACGACACATTCAGTCCGGTAGCCAAGATCATCTGCAGTAAGAGTTTTACTTGCCTTAGCTGCAAAGCAAGTCCCGGAGATTGTGGCGAGATGGATGTTAAAAATGCTTTCTTACATTGGGAACTTGATCGAGAGATATATATGCAGCAACCAAGAGGGTTCAAGAGTAAAGGCATACCTAAAGTATGTATGTAAGTTAAAGAAGGCGCTCTATGGATTAAAACAAGCACCTAGAGTATGGTACGGAAAGATAGCAGAGTTTTTAATACATAATGGCTATTCAATGGCACTAGCAGATTCAAGCATATTCATCAAAAGTCGAGAAAGAAATGTAGCCATAATAATCGTGTACATGGATGACCTCATCATCACTTGAGATCATCAAGAAGAGATTAGACAGATCAGGTCAAATCTCTCGGTATCATTTTAGATGAAGAAGCTTGGGGAGCTAAAGCATTTTCTTGGCTTTGAAATAGATGGAGGAAATAATAAGATATTCCTACATCAAGAGAAGTATGCCAGAGATCTTCTGCAAAAGTATGGAATGATTGATTGCAATCCAATATCAACACCGATGGAGGTGGATGCTCGACTAAGCTCAATAGAAGGGGAAAGAGCTCGAGGGACGTGACCATGTATCGGTAGCTCTTGGGAAGTTTAATTTATCTAACATTGACAAGGTCCGATATTTCACATATTGTCGAGTAGTAAGCCGATTTATTCGGAAAGCCAAAGAAGTCCCATCTAGAAAGCAGTAAGACAAATACTAAGGTACGTAAAAGGAACTATAGATTATGGCTTATTCTATAGGAAGACAGACGCATAAGTAAGATGACGGGATATTATGATGCTGCGATTACTGCGGTGACCATGACACTCATCGATCAACTCATCGGATACATGTTTAACCTCGGATCGTGAGTAATCTCATGGTATAGTAAGAGACAACCTACAGTGTCACTATCAAGTACCGAGAGTGAATATCGTGCTGCAGCAATGGCCGCTATGTGGTTGTTGCAACTACTAAAGGATCTTCATCAATCAACGGATGATGTAGTGATGTTATGCTGTGATAGCCAATCAGTAATTCAACTTGTTGAAAATTCAGTATTCCATGTGAGAACAAAGCATGTAAAGGTTCACTATCACTTTGTCCGAGAAAAAGTGCTTTGTGGAGATATCAATATGAAGTATGTAAAGACTGAAGATCATGTAGCGGATATCTTCACCAAGAGTCTTAATGGTGCAAAGTTTGAAAAATTTCGAAGAGAGCTCAGGATGACTACATAAGTTGAGAGAGTAATGGATGAGGGAGAGTGTTGAGAGAGTCATCCATAGCTCTGTAGAAAATTCAAGCAAATTATAGAAGATTCAAACAAGTCGGAGAAGGTTTAAGCAAGTTGAAGAAAATTCAAGAAAGTTGGAGCAACAATTTTTTACTCAAAGAATATCTAGAATTCTCTTGAAGGAAAAAAAATTAAAGAGCTCTAGAATTTGCCAAAATTAGTGAACCAAAACCTATAAATAGGCTAGTACTTAGGAGAAGCTTGTGTGCAAGAAAAAGTGAAGAGTGCAAGTAAGTGTCAGGTGCTCTATTGAGTGAGTAAATAAGAGAGAAAAGGAAAGTGAGATATACTTGTGTTAGAGGATCTAGTGAGAAGTTAAATATACTCTAATTGTGAATGTTAGGTGGCTTGTAAATGACATTTTAGTAGAGTAATAAATTTTTCTTTATCAATTCGATTCACTACTTGTATCACCTTAATTCTCAACAGAGAACTGGTTAAATGTCCTTCTATTGTTCGACCTACCAGTTGCAAGTTGGTCTATAGGACCAAGTACCACATTGATGGAATTATTCAACGGTACAAAACACGACTTCTTGTAAAAAATTTCACGCAACAAGCCGGTATCAATTATATTGGGGCCTTCTCTGTGGCAGCCAAAATGACCACTGTCCGCGAGCTTGTTGCTATCACCGTTGCTTGTCGAACAGCTAGACATTAATAGGACTGTCAGCCCGGCCCGTAAAATATATATAAATAATATATTTATATATATATTTTTATATATTTTTTATAATAATAATATTATTATATTATTAAAAAATATTATTATATTATTAAAAATATTTATTTTTATATAATTTTTAAAAAAAACTGGGCTCGGGCCGAGTTCGGCCTCACATTTTCTCAGCCCGCTGTCAATCGGGCTGAGCTCGGGCTTAACAAAGCCCGGCTCACCCAACCCGATTGACAGTCCTAGACATTAATAATGCGATCTCTATGAAGATGTCTACATGACCTTACCACCAGGATTCTCTTCCACTACTCCTGGCACTGTATATAAACTTCAAAATTAGCTTTCTAAGGGATGGTGAATCTTGCAGTGGGTTTTGCTTTTTTTTTTTTTTTTTTGTCAGTTTGAAAACATGACTAGAAAGAAATAACTCCCACCTTTCGGCTTTCGAGCCTTCGAGGGTCAATGAGAATTTATAACTTAAGTACGCATTAATTATATAAAAAAAACTAGGGACACATATAACAAAAGATTTGTGAAACTTAATCAAAAAAATAAAAAAAAAAAGGAAGAAAGGATTTTTGAGACATGAATCTAATACTTCCACGTTTACGATATCCTTTATATATGACCGTCAATTATCAATTACATTATCATTGATTGCACATGAATTAGAAAGTTCAAAGGGGGAAAAACTAACATTTGCACATATCATCTTTACCATGAAGTAAATTTAACAAAAATTAATCATCGATAAGGTCAGAAAATGTCGACCTTATTAGAACTCAATATATATCTAATACTGATCTGAAAAAAACACGAAATGAAATGTTAGTATTTGATAAAAGTGCTTTGAGTTCGTATTTTTCTACAGGGTATAACTGTCATATGTTCCAAGAGGGGTGGAGATACTTCAGCTATTATTGAGAAACAGAAACAAAAAAGAAACACAACTGCCCTTAATTTTCTTATTCAAATAATTAGCAATGAAGTTTTGAGATAATGAATCTCTAAATTATATTTTTAAAAAGAAATTTCCATCATGACTTAAATGTTGATATATTAAAAGAATGATTGGCGGACAAAATTGCGTAATAAGAGCTTAAATCATAAACAATTGCGATCATAACAGCCATTATTTTTTGCAAGAAAGTGGTAGCTCTAGTTTTTGGAGTAATAAATTTTGAGTTGGTTTGATATCCAATTCTGAGAAATGATAGTACTACTAAGTAAATTCACTTTATGTTTTGATTTTTAAATTTTTGTAATAGTGAGAAGAAATTGATGTGATGTGATATTTTGACAAACATCCATTAGCTGATTTACAGAATTTTCTGGATTTCCAAGCCCATTAGATTTGGGCTCCCGTTCGTAATAATGATTTACAGAACAAAGGCCTTGCGCAAGCCAACTCTAGGAACTTCACAATTTAGGAAGAATGGCTTATGGGAAGAATTCCTGGACCTTCTGCATTTGGAAACTTCAGAAGAATTTGTATAGAGGAAGTCATTTCATATTTGGAATATTTTAATTCTCTTATTTGTCAACGAAGTATTAAACAAAATGGTAAACTTCGTAGATTAAATTGCAACTCATGTGTTAAAATAAAGAAACCTTATTTTCATCGCAAAGCATGAAAACCTTCCGGTTCATAAGACCTTTCACTCTCAAACTTAATGCAATATACTCTATCTATTTTAAAATATAAAATTTTTTAGTATTTTTTGTATAAATTAAGAAAAAATAAAAAAATATTTTTTATTATATCCTTAACTAGTTTAATTTATTCTCTATTAATATAAAATAATGAGAGATATATAAAGATAATTATAAAAAATAATATTAAAAATTTGTAAAATATTAAATACTTTAAGAAAGGAATAGGCCTAAAAGGCTCCCTATTTTGACATCAGTATTTTCTTTGATCCTCTCTTATTTTTTTTACAAACAATTCACTTTGATCGAATTTAAACAAAAATTGAATCCCGAAACACCATGGAGTGCTCAGCAGGCAAAGAATTTCTGCAGCACGTGTTTTTTTTTTTTAAATACGCCACCCCCTTGCAGTTATTGTACTTGGTCTCACAACCGAGAATATCCGAGGACACAAACAATTCTAGATCACAGGTACATCATACTAGTAAGATTTACAGAGTAAAAAGTTCCCCACGAATTGAAGTCACAATCTTTTTATGATTTGGCTAAAAAGTATGGAAGTGTATGGACCCGAGGTGAGTTTGAATCACATTTTGTAGGATCTAGAAAAATATATTGACAAGAAATTTCAAGGTGGTAGTAACTAAAAATCAAATAACAAAGATAATCTAATTTTTTAAGACTCTCTCAAGTTCTTCTTCGACCAATCTTTAAATTATGACTCCATACCACACATAACTCTTGATACAAACTCATATATATATATTTCTCAAGACTAAATTACTAAATCTATCTATATTAGGAATTCTGTTCCAAATAATAATAGGAATCTACTAAACCAAAACTTAATAGGATAAACAAAAATTAATAAATCTTCTAATCTCGCTTGGTTTAATATTGCTAACATTGCCTCCCTTAAACCAAGTTTGGCAAGAAATTAGGGTCCAATTCCATCACGAGCCAAAATTTTCATTGTGTATTCTTTAGCAGTGAACACCTTATGTAATATCAAATTTTGAATAATTTTCATATTCACGCGAGAAAGTGGATGAACTCGATATTTTGTAAAGAATTTTGTTGCTAACTTATCTTGATCAATATACTCTTTCAAGTTGAAGTCCATTGGAACCTTCCAAGGTAAAGTCCTTCTAGACAAATGATTTAAAATAGAATTGGGAGTAGTGATGATAGCAAACAACTCCAAACCATAAGAATCAGCAATCTTGGAAACAACATAGAACCTTGGAACAATGAAGCGATTGCCTCCCTTCACTGTTGTTTGCATAATACACTTGCTATCAGTGCCAACATTAATTGCGCTACTATTTAGGCTAACAAGATTTGCTCTGAGTCTAACCTCATCAACCAAGGGGCAAGTTCTTTTCTTTTGCTCTTATCAAACCAACTATTGCAACTCCGGTTGTTTCTTGAACTTCCTTTAGCCCTTGATGGTTAGCCGTACCAAACTCTTCTAACTTCTAGCTTTGGACAAATATAATCTTCATTCACCTTATTTGTGGCTCGAATATGTAACAATTCATTAATATAATTTCCTTATTTCTCAACAACATCCTTGAATTCTTCTTCTTCAAATAATTTGTCAATCCAAAATTATTGCAACAATTCATCCAATCAAAAATTTTTAAATTTTGAAAGCGTTTTCAATCATTTTCTCCTCATCAAGAAAAAAGGTTCTCATCAACCTTTTTTTAAATCAAAAATCTTTTCTTTCTCAAACTAGTCTTTTTTCTAGTAGAATTCAAAATAAAAATCTTACTGATATTCCATATTTGTGCTCTATATAATTATCATTTTGAGCTTAATTTTATGTTACATTTTGGTGTTTTAATCATCATTTATACTCCCTTTATCTCTTATTTGCTTTAGGTGATATTATTGAAGATTTGGAATTAAATAAAGCAAACAAGGGAAATTTATACCATGAAGAAAAACAGAAAAATGCAGAGAAAAAATAGACTGGTAGAAACTTTTCATGTGTGATTTTGATCTTCATACAGATTCCAAGGACATTCTGAAGTTTTCTGAATGGTAAAATTTGTGTCAATCTGAGTTCATTTGCCTACCCTTCTTATGCTACAAAGTCACCTATTCTGCATTGTGTTCCATTTTTGACACATTTTGGTATAATGCTCATATCTTGAGTTCTAGATACCCAATTTCGGTGATTCAAATCTCTGTGGAAAGTAAGATCCTGATCTACAACTTTTAGGAAGACATCAAGACCTAGATCAGTAGATATAATGCTCTGAATTCACCTAGAAGTCAAAACAGTGTCACAGTCGGGCAGCAGAACCTTGCACCAAAACTGGGGGCAAGCGGCGCCGTTTGTGTCGATCTGAAGCTGCTTTTCTCTCTCTTTTGGGGGAGATTTTCATACCTTTTTAGGGCAGAAACAAGAGCAGCCGATGGGAGTGGACAGAAAACAGCAAAACACCAAGAAAACACACCAAATTCTTCTTCCAATCCCTCAATCTTGCAAGAGAAATCAAGAGAGAAGATTGAATCCTTGCAGAAGGAGAACATCCACCTTGAAGATTCATGGAAAAAGCTGCAATTTTCTCCATGCTACAGTGACGAATTTCAACCTTGAGGAAGAGAAGATTTTACACTATGAAAATGAGCAATTCTTACTCTTTCTTTATTGGTTTATATCCATTGAAATGTAATATGTTGATGAACTAAACTTTTGAATACTTGGATGGGTATGAACCCTAGATTTTGCCTATGTGAATGAAGTGTTTCATTGGTTGATTGAATTTGAATTTCTTGTGAATTGTTTGTGGGTTTGAATGGTTGGATTGATTGAGTGGGTTATTGATGCATAATCTGGAATTTTCGTTCACTTGGAATTGAGAAAGGAAGAGTGATTGACAATTGATTTATAATCTGGAAATTTTCACTTGGAATTGAGAAAGGAAGGGTGAAATAGACCATACACAAACAATGGGGATGATTTAGGTGACTAGAGATAGAAACCTCAACATCTTCTTGATAATTAGAGAAATCTAATTGGAAATTCACAATTCTTAAGGCATTCTTGGGTTGATTTGGTTAAAAAGAGATTTCAACTAATTAATCTAAGAGTAGAGAACTTTCATCTAGAGATAGAGTGAGTTCTATCATTGGAATTTCATCAAACATAAGAAGTGAAATTTATCAACCAATGGATATTTCTATCACATAGGTAAGTCTAGGGGGATTAACCATTCAAGTATTGTTTTCTCAATTGAATTCTCTCTTGCAAACAAAGATTAGTTAAGCTAGTTTAATTAGTTAAGCTAGATTTCTTTTCCTAGTAATTATTCCAACCATTTTCTCAAACAAATTTGTTAGGCTAAACAATAGAGTAGAAGTGAGTAATGGTATTTAACCATCCCCGTGGATACGATATTTAAATTTGCTTGCCATTAGACTAATTTAAACGATGGGTGCACTTGCCTTGTGTTTGTGTGCAAATTGTTGAGGATTGTGATAAAATTGAGTATAAAGGCATAGACAACAAAACACAACAAGTTTTTGGCGCCGTTGCCGGGGAATTTGGTTAATATTAGGAAAGCTTGAACTCTATTGATTTAGTCATTTTACTTGTTAGTTTGTATAATAATTGTTGCTAGTATTAGTATTCATTTTGTTGATTGTAATTTTCTTAGTTATTGGTGAATTGAAGTGTTTAGCTTCTGTTTTTGTGTGTTTGCCCTGTTTTAGTGAGAAAACCTTGGTTTGAATTTTTAGTGAGCATTTTTTGTTTGAATTTTTGTTGTATTTAAAGTTAAGGAATGAGTTTTTTGGATTATGATTTATCACCACAGCCCTCTCAATTGATGATGTCTTATGACTTTTGTGGAGGTAGTTATCCAACATATGAGTGTCAAGCCATGGGAACTTCCAATGCATGGTCAATTGAGCAAGGGAACTATCTTAGAGAAAGCAAGCAATCCAACAATTCATACAACAATGCTTATAATTCGGGATGGAACAATTATCCGAACTTCTCATGGAGCAATCAAGGGCACCAAACACAAACATATTCTCCCGGTTTCCAAACTTCATCAAGTTCCCGACCCCAAGTGTACCTTCCTTACAAATACCAACCTCCTCCACCTCCTCAACAATCGGTGAAATCTAGCCTTGAAGAGTTGATGACAAAGTTCATAGCGAATACCGAAACCCAAGTTCAAACTCAAAAGGACCTTAACCAAAGAATGGAAGCATCCTTAAAGAACAAGAGGCCACCCTTCAAAACTTGGTGAAGCTAGTTTCAGAAAGACAAGTTGAGACTCCCGCAAACAATATAGAGCCAAACTCTAGGGAGTGGGCTGAAGCTACTAGTTTGAGGAGTGGGATGGAATTGAATGTCTCACAACCTAACGTGCGGGAAATAGGAGAAGGTAAGATGGATGAGAAAGTGCATGTTGAAGATGAACAAGAAGGAATTGAGAAAAGTGAAGGAGCGAAGAAAAAGGATGAAGACCCTTTGGAGATATCTTTGTCACAAGATGAAGGATCAAAGAAGGAGCATCGTGAAGTTGGTGAAATCATGGTACATTTGGAGTCATCTTTAGTCACAACTGAAGGGGTGGAGTTTGAGAAAATTGAGAGGGAAAAAGAGAGTAGAATGAAGTCTTCCATCGAGGATTCTCAGGAGCTAAAGTTGAAAAAGTTGCCGGATCATTTGGAGTATGTTTTCCTTGCGGATAATTCTAAGCTTCCTATGATCAATGGTATTAGTCCTTTATTTTGCGCCCACAACACATTAATGGAAGAAGGCTTCAAACCAGTGGTGCAACCCCAAAGGAGGCATGACCAAAATCAAGTTTTCAAGCCGGGAGATCAAGTGTTATTACATGACCCTCAATGGTACATGAGTAAGCTTAAGTTGAAATCGACTTTCCCGTTTTTGGTAAGCAAAATATTTCTATTTGAAGTTATGAAAAACTATCATACAAAAAGGGAAGCATTAATGAAAAACCAACTTAACTAATTTTTGTTTGCAAGAGAGAATTCAATTGAGAAAACAATACTTGGATGGTTAATCCCCCTAGAATTACCTATGTGATAGAAATGTCCCTTGGTTGATAAATTTCACTTCTTATATTTGATGAAATTCCAATGATAGAACTCACTCTATCTCTAGATGAAAGTTCTATACTCTTAGATTAATTAGTTGATATCTCTTTCTAACCAATTCAACCCAAGAATGCATTAAGAATTGTGAATTTCCAATTAGATTTCTCTAATTATCAAGAAGATGTTTAGGTTTCTATCTCTAGTTAACTAAATCATCTTCATTGTTTGTGTATGGTCTATTTCACCCTTCCTTTCTCAATTCCAAGTGAAAATTTCCAGATCATGAATCAATTGTCAATCACCCTTTCTTTCTCAATTCCAAGTGAAAGAATTCCAGATTTTGCATCATTAATCCACTCAATCAATTCAACCATTCAAACCCACAAACAATTCACAAGAAATTCGAATTCAATCAACCAAGGAAACAATTCATTCACATAAGTAAAATCTAGGGTTCATACCCATCCAAGTATTCAAAAGTTTAGCTCATCAACATACTACAAATCAAAGAACATAAAACAACAAAGAAAGAGGAAGAATTGCTCATTTTCATGGTTGAAATCTCCTTTCTTCTTCAAGGTTGAAGTTCTTCACGATTTTGTTGAGAAAGTTGCAGCTTTTGTCTGGAATCTTCAGGGTGGATGTTCTCCTTCTTCAAAGATTCAATCTTCTCTCTTGATTTCTCTTGCAAAGATGAAGATTTGGGGTGGGATTTGAGTAGGTTTTTGCTATTTTCTGGCCACTCCAGCCCTCTCTCTCGTTTTTGCCATAAAGATGAAGATCGACACAAATGGCGCCGCTTGCCCCCAGTTTTGGTGCAAGTTTCTGCTGCCCGACTGTGACACTGTTTTGACTTCTAGGTCAATTCAGACCACCAAATCGGCTGATCTAGGTCTTGATGTCTTCATAAAAGTTGTATATAAGGATCTTAGAGTTCCACAGAGATTTGAATCACATCAATTGGGAATCTATAACAGACGATATAATCATTATACCAAACTGTGTCAAAAATGGAACCCAATGCAGAACAGGTGACTTTGCAGCATAATTAGGGTAGGAAAATGAACTCCGATTGACACAAATGTTACCATTATGAAATCTTCAGAATGTCCTCTATAATTGTCTAGAATAACAATTTTGCATTTGAAATTTTCATGGAGGTCAAAATCTGACTTGAAATATGTCTACCAGTCTGTTTTTCCTCTGCATTTCTCTATTGTTCTTCATTGTGTAAAATCTCTTTGTTTGCTTCATTTACTTCCAAATCTTTAACAAACTCACCTAAAGAAAATAAGAGATAAAGGAAGTGTAAATCGTGATTAAAACACCAAAATTTAGTATAAATGTGAGCTCAAAATGATCATTATATAAAGCACAAATATAGAATATCAGTAACCCACCATAGACTTAAACTTTATCATATTAGAGTTAGAAAGAAGAGAAGATTGCCTCTACACTCCTATGACCCGGGGGGTAAGTGATTTTCACCATCTTTGCTCTCCTTTTACTTGTACATAATTGTGTTTAATGTGGTTTTGAGTTTGAAAATTTTAATTTCCTTAAATTGTGAAGAGTTTTTATAATATGTTGTTTGGTATGATTTTTAAGTTTGTAATAAATTATTTTGTTAAATTTTGTTATTGAATTTGTATTGTTCACTGTAGCATTTCTGGGCTAAAACGTGCCGCTTGGTGTGCTGCAAGCGGCGCGGGGTACTGTTCACGGATTACTGTTCAATTTTTTTTTCCTTTCTTCTTCTTCCCCATTTTTGTTGGTTCTTTCTTGCTTTCTTTTATACCTACCATGTGTTTGATGAAATGCCACAATGAAACTTGTTAAATTTGTGATTTTCTTTATTACTTTGCACTCCATTAGCTTACTATAGACTTTTTTTAATTTAGTGGTTAGTTTATTTAATTTTGTTACTTAGCATGTTTAAGAGTTAATTAGCCTTTGTTTTAAATTTTAGTGATAATTGTTTTTCTTGTTTAGCAATTTCTAATTTTTCATTTTTTTTGTTTATTACTTTTAACGTTATTTGTGGCATTTTTGTTTTCATATTGATAGCTTAGTTTCTCTTAACGATTGATTTTGGAAAAGAAAGCATGTCAAAGAAAACCACTACCCCACCCATAAAGCCTATCTCACCGGGCTTTAGCGGTAACTTTTCCAAGGTCGTCCCAAGCTCGAGTGGTGGAGCGGCGGTCTATGAATGAAGGGGAGTTCTTTCTTTTCTATTTTTGACCTTTTATTTATTTATTTTCATGCAATATTTTTTTTGATTCAGTTTTTCTTATGTCATTATTTTCGATTTTTCTTTTATTTCCTTTTCTGTGAAGTATATAGAAGGTGCGACTTCTGTCGCTCATATAGGGTTCGCTCAACCTTCACGCATCTGAAATAGCCATGTTTTCTTACCGTTTTTGTATTTGGTGGTTTGGTGTGGCGTTCTTCCGTAGTTTATGTCATATATTTCTATTTATGCAGTCTTTTGTTTATCTCTCTCCCAACATTACGAACAATGTTGTCTTAAGTGTGGGGGAGTTGGCTTTAGTAGTATAGGCTATTTTCATGATTTTTGTTGAATTTGCTTGTTTTTATTTTTGAAATCTTCAAGGTGCTTCAAGACTTGCATGTTTTATCTTTTCTCAAAGAGTAGTTATACAAGCATTCTAAAGGTCATGACTAGTACCTTAAACTTGGATTAAGTAAGCACCCCTTGTATTCCTTGCTTGTATGAAATTCATCGTTTAAGCACATTCCACTTTTCTTTTGTTGTGATGATTATGGAATTGAATCTTGTGTTATTGGCCTTAGAATTCAACATAACTTTTACCCTAGAACCCGCATTCACTTGCCTTGAGGCGAAATAAGTAAGTGACCTTAGTTTGGTCTCGAAATGATGGTAATAGGCCTTCTTTGTCCCGATTGAGCCTTTCTAGCCACCGCTCTTTATTTTATCTGTAGTACCATTTCTTGAAGCCTTTGTGCATAAATTTTCCAATCTATATTCTAGATTTTTCCTTCTTTCAAATTTTAAACTTCACTCTTTATATTTAGCCCTTCTTTGCGAGAGCTAAATGTATTTTTACCCTTAAGATTAGCAGAGAGTATTGTGGAAATTAGAACAAAAGGGTGGAATGGAAGATGATAGAAAAAAAAATGGGCTTTATAAAAAAAAAAGAGAGAGGGAGAGGGGAAAGAGCGGTGAGATGACCTTATATGATCGGGATTTAGATTACATCTCAATCGAAAAAAAAAGAAAAAAATTGTTATATATTTATCTATTATTGAGAAGGCTTCTTACATTTCTTGATGCCTTCAAGATGTATATATGATTTCATTATTATTATTGTAAATTTTGTCATGATTGAGGTTAAATTTATGGGTTGACAAAGATGGTGATGACGGACAAGTTGTAGGTCGAAGTATAATGTGTGCAAGTTGTTGAATTCAAAGTGAGGGGATTTTGTAGAGAATGGGAGTTTGTGGTTGAATGTAGGGAATGGTGATATTCTTTGTGGCTAATAAGGGTTATTACTTTTGTTTTATGTCTCATTCCTTTCTCTTTAGCTCTCATTTCTTTGACTTTGAATTCCCTACCTTTTGTTTGGCACCCTAAACTTTCCCTGAGCCTAATATTACAAGCATGAAAGTCCTACCTAATCGAGATTAAATTTTAGTTACCGTATTAGTTGAGAGGTTTTGTAAATGCCCAGGGGCTTATGGGGGTATTATGCTTTCTTGATGAGAATTCCTTGGCCAATAACATGAAATTCACTCTTATAATTTTTGAGCATTTGCATTAGCTGGAAACACAACACACACGGATTCTTGCTTACATTGTAAGACAAGGGGGTGACTGTTTAATCTTTGTGACTGGGTACTTAGGATGACTTTTAGATTGATTGTGTAGATTTCTCAAGATTTCTCAAGAAGTAATGCTTTCTCTGTTTTACACTCCTTTGTAATACTTCAAAACACTCTTTATTTCTTGTGAATTATTGTTCAAATTTCTTAGTTGTTTTGTAGTATTGCTTGGGGACAAGCAATGTCTAAGTGTGGGGGAGTTTGATATTATATATTTGTGCTTTATATAATGATCATTTTGAGCTCACATTTATACTAAATTTTGGTGTTTTAATCACGATTTACACTCCCTTTATCTCTTATTTGCTTTAGGTGAGTTTGTTAAAGATTTGGAAGTAAATGAAGCAAAGAAAGAGATTTTACAAAATGAAGAATAATAGAGAAATGCAGAGGAAAAACAGACTAGTAGAGACTTTGAAAGTGGTATTCTAGAAAATTATAGCAGACATTCTGAAGTTTTCAGAATGGTAAATGAAATACCTAAGAGGGGGGTGCATTAGGTATTTGGCTAATTTTCGCAAATTCAAACTTTATAAATGAGTAGACCTATTGCAGATTAAGTGAATAAAATAAACAGTTTATGGCAAAGCAGTATAAGAAATGTAAACAAATGAACACAAACAATTTATAGTGGTTCGATCCTCAAGATCTACCTCCACTACCTTAAGTATACACTTAAGGATTTCAATAACTCTACTATGTGCTCAAGTTCACAGATTACAGGAGAGGTTCACCACACTTTGGTTTTACACATAGAACCTCTTCTAGTAATTTTTACAAACAAGGCTCACCAACCTATGGTTTTATATCTCCAACAACCTTGAATCACAACTTCAAGGATCACCCTTATCTAAAGGGTTTTATGTTATCAAGATAACCTTGCGAGAGCTAGTAGATCAATACAATTGAATAAGTAAAGAAGAGTGTGTAGATGTTACCACTTGTTGGTAGAATTTACACAAAGTTGCACCTTCACACTTTGATGTCTTTGGATTGATCAATTTAATGCACAAGATGTAAGAGAGCTTGAAAAATGTTTGTAATAGACTTTTGAAAGCTTAGAATATTCAAATGTTCAGTTCTATTAAAAAGATTGCACGTTTATAGCTTTTATAGAATTTGAAAATCGGTTGAAACAGATTATAAAACGGCTAGTTAACTGGCTATTTTCGGGAAATTGGACGATCGAATTCACGCGTCCGAATTTTTCGGACGACCGAATTCTTCTCGCTGCGTCCCGAATCTTCTTCCGAATTTCTTCGGAAGAAACAGTAGCAAATTTTTGCTACCAAATTCGGACGACCGAATTTCATGGAATTGTGTTCAAACTTTGTAAAATCATTTGAAACCAATCTTCCAAGCATTTGAAATACGTTTGATATATATAGATAACTTATTTAGACAAATATAAGTTTGAAAACCATCAAAGCAAACTCATTTGATCATTTAAAGTTTACTTAGAAACTTTTTAGAACACAAAACCACATTTTCTAAAGATTCATTCAAAAGTCTTTTTAAACTTAAGAAACCAATTTTTATGCTCTCTTATGCATTCAATAGACTCCAAGACATACAAGTATAGAGTTCACATAGATATTACCTATCATCATACCTACTCTACACTTCAAGTCTTCAATGCCTTGAGTTTATCTTTGAATACACCTCAAAAAGACTCATAGCTTAATGAGGTTGTTCTTTGCTCTTCCTTTTGAAGGCAATGAGACTTCAAACTTCTTTCTTCACAAATCCTATCACACAATATAAACATATTAGTTCTCATCAATATTTGTCATGAATCAAAATTACATGATTTGCCCTTAGGGCTTACAATCTCCCCTTTTTGATGATGACAAACTTTGATGCAATATGTGATGGATTTAAACAGATTAGCACAGAGAAGTATTGATGTCAATGATAGAAATTAACCAATTTAGCACATTGACATGCAAAAGGCTCATTATGAGCCTATGACCCAACCAACCTCCTTTTTGCCTCTTTCCTTCCAATAATTAGGATAGAAGATATAGCATTTAAGTATTTAGAAAACTTCTAAGAGAGGTTTTAAGGTTGTTAAAAGCTTATCAATGCTCCCCCTTAGATTGTGCTCATTTTTCAACACATTTGGACTAGAGATATCATGCATCCGAATTTTGTGCATAGCAAGTCCAAACTTTAAAATAAGTAAAATGAAAGCTTCAAATTTTGTAAATAAGTTTTCCTAAGGTTGCTCAAACATATTAGAAGAGATTAAAACATATTTGAATTAATTTGAACATCAAAAGAGCACATTTTGACAACACAATATGGATGCATCCGAATTTTATATCATGCATCCGAATTTTGAATCACATGCATCCGAATTTTTAAACTCATGTCCAAACTGCAACAGATTCAATATAATTGAAGGTTTGAAATAATATAAAGGTTTCATACTGTTGTTCAAACATAATGGAGTAGAGTAAGACAGATTGGAACCAATTTGGATAAACAGAAAAAAAAATTTTGACCATAAATATAAATGCATCCAATCTTAAAACCTTGCATCCGAATTTGATTAAAGACTGAGTTCACATAATGACTAAGGTTTCACATGTATTGCATCATATTGCATCATATTTTTCTCCCCCTTTTGTCATCATAAAAAAATTTACAGGGATCAATGAAAATGAGATGTTCAAGTTAGCATATAAAAGAAGCTCTCATCACTAGGATTTCATCATTGAGCTTCACTATTACAAAACAGCAAAATATTTAACAAGTTCAGAATAGGAAATGCAACAAAATGCTTAGAAAACTGAACAAAATACAGTAAAGAGATTAGAAGAGAAGGCTTAGTCTTGTGATGATGAGGTTGATGGAGAGGCTCGGCTCACTCCTTTCTTGACTGCCAAGTGCTTGACTCTTCCTTGACTGAAAGAGATTGTTGTTGGAGATACAATTGCAGCTTGAGCTACTTGGCTTCCTGCCACTGGTAGATCTTCATGAGCCTGTTCGTGTTCTTTTTCTTCTGCTGTGGTCTTATCATTTCCACCCTGATCATCCTCTTCATTACTGCTATCTTGATTATCTTCTTTCTCTGCTTTTCTATTTCTTTCCTCCTCCTTTCCATCTTGAGGTTTAGAGGTTCCTTCACCACTTTGAGTATTTCTCATAAGGATATCTTCAATGTGTTTTACTCTGTTTTCCAGTCCATCCAATTTTCCAAGAACCATTGGAGCAAATGACTCAAAGAACTTATACATTTTCTCCATTTCCTTGACATGATTGTTCAAGTCTTCTTGGAATGTTTTGGCTATAATGGTGTCCCCTCTAGATACTCCTTTACTACTAGACCTAACTCCAGTTTCTTCTTCAAATAATCTCCTTTTTGTTGGAGGTTGCTCCCCCTCACTTGAGGTGTCATGTTTTCTTTTTGTTTTCATTTCCCTAGCAAGGGTTTCCTCTTTATCCTCTTCTTCTGCTTCCTCTTCACTCTCTATATCTTTCTCTCTTTCTATCCTTTTCGGAGGAGTTTCTCTTTTTGTCCTCCATACATTATCCTCATCATGAACTAATTGCATTCTCTTAAGAGTTTCATTTGTATAAATTTCACCACTCTTAAAAGTTTGCCCTCTTCCAGGAAGTTTGATCTTAAAATGCTTGAATATTCTGGTTAATAACCTTCCAAATGGGAATGCCTTGGTTACTATTTTTTTGGCTGCAATCATATGTTTCAAGGCTATATACCCAAAATTCATCCTTCTATTCTCATGCAGGGCTAACATGATTACCATATGCATATTTCCAACTGATGACTTGTGTCCAAAATTAGGAACAATCATTGTGGTCACCATGTGATGTAAAACTCTACCTCTAGCATCCAAATTCTTAAATTCCCTTTCCTTTATGGCCCTAAACTCTCTTCCATTTGTAAATGCATCTTCAAATCTAACATGTGTGAAGAGTTCACGATCATAGCAATGCATGGATGCTGAATAATATCTAGCTCCCTCATCTCCTACTCCACATATTCTATTTATCAATCCTTCATTGAATTCAATGTCCATTTGTGATACTCTAGATGAATACCATTGCATCACATTATCCCCTATCATCTCAATTCTATCCTCTTTCAAATTTGCATAGAATTCATATATCAAAGTGGGATAAAATTCTTCATCAATGAAGAGCAAACTACTCCAACCAATATCATTGAAATGAGATAGGACAATATCCATATTTGACAGCTTATCAATATCTACCTTATATCCAGGAATGATTTTTCTACTATTCTTATTCCATTCATCAAATTCATGAGTAGATTTAATAGAGATAAACCTGTCAACTCCAGATTGTGTTTGAGGAATGCGAATCTTTCTTGGTTGATTGAGGATTGGATCTCCATCTCCTTCCTTAGCCTTTCCTTTTCCTTTCTCAACATTGGGCTTCTTTGTTCTCACCATGATGTTTTCTCTTGAGAAGGATTTGTTTTCTGTATGAAATTAGGGCTTACACGTTTAAAAATGAAGGAAAATCGGGATGAGAGTGTGGGATTTTGAAGGGATTTTGATTCGGATGTGAATGGGTATGAGATGTTATAAAAAGGATGTGAAATTCGAAAGTAGTAGTGTTGAAGAGATTGTTTCAGCTTTATTTAAAGAGTCTCGTCCCGTAAAATTCGTCGACCGATTTTTCAGTGTCTGCGTCCGAATTTTTCGAGCGAAAGTTTCTGTTTCTTCGATTCGAAAAATTCGACTGATCGAATTTTCTGACTCGCGATCCGAATTTTTTGATCAAAAGTCTCTGTTTCTTGACACTCGAAAAATTCGGTCGACCGAATCTTCCCGCGATGCATCCGAATTTTGAATCAAAAGTTTCTGCATTCATCATGACTTCAATAAACACATTAGTCATTGAATCTTGAAATTCCTAAGAGTCTTCTTAGGTGATTGAACCTTTCCTCAGCCCAAAGGCTTTGTAAATATGTCAGCAATTTGATCATTTGTATTTATATATTCTAAGCATATATCTTTCTTAATCACATGGTCACGAATGAAATGATGTTTTATCTCTATATGCTTAGTCCTAGAATGTTGAATAGGATTTATGCTCAAGTTAATGGCACTAGTATTATCACATAATATGGGCACACAATTGAATTTAAGACCATAATCAAGTAAAGTATGCTGCATCCATAACAATTGTGCACAACAACTTCCCTGCAGCTATGTATTCAGACTTTCTGCAGTGGATAAAGACACACAAGCTTTGCTTTTTACTAAACCAAGATACAAGACAACTACCAAGAAATTGACAATGCCCACTTGTGCTTTTACGTTCAACTTTACATCCAGCATAATCCGCATCAGAATATCCAATAAGTTCAAAAGATGAAGTTTTCGAAAACCAAAGGCCATAATCATGAGTATCAATCAAGTAACGAAAAATTCGTTTAACAGAAATTAGATGAGATTCTTTAGGACAAGATTGGAATCTAGCACACAAGCATACAGCAAACATAATATCTCGGTCTACTAGCCGTGAGATAGAGTAAACTTCCTATCATACCTCTATATAATTTTTTCATCAATACTTTTACCTTTCTCATCTTTGTCAAGTTTAGTTGATGAACTCATTGGAGTACTTATTCCTTTTGCTTGGTCCATTCCAAACCTTTTCAATAGCTCCTTAGTATATTTTGCTTGGTTGATGAAGACTCCATCCTTGGTTTGCTTAATTTGTAGTCCAAGGAAGAAACTTAGTTCTCCCATCATGCTCATCTCAAATTCATTTTGCATAGTTTTAGCAAACTCTTCACAAAGAGAAGTATTAGTAGAACCAAAAATGATATCATCAACATAAATTTGTACAAGCAAAATATCAGTTTTAGAAGATGTTTTAATAAAAAGAGTTGTGTCTACTTTTTCCTTTAGTAAAACCTTTTGAGAGAAGAAAACCACTTAATCTTTCATACCAAGATCTTGGAGCTTGTTTCAGTCCATATAGAGCTTTAGATAATTTGAAAACATGATTTGGAAATTTTTTCATGAATAAATCCAGGAGGTTGTTCTACATAAACTTCTTCTTCAATAAAACCATTTAGAAAAGCACTTTTGACATCCATTTGAAATAGTTTAAAGTCTTTAAAAACAAGCAAATGCCAAGAGTATTCCCGATAGACTCTAATCTAGCCACTCTGGAGCAAAAGTTTCATCATAATCAATACCTTCTTCTTGATTGAAGCCTTGAGCAACAAGTCTAGCTTTATTTCTAACTACTTCTCCTAGTTCATTTAACTTATTTCTAAATATCCATTTTGTACCAATAACGGAATGATCATGAGGTCTAGGAACAAGAGTCCAAACTTTATTTCTCTCAAACCGATTTAACTCTTCTTCCATAGCAATAATCCGAAATTATCACACAATGCATCATCAATATTTTTTAGGTTCAATATGTGATAAAAGTGCAAAATTATCAATAAAGTACCGTCTTGTTTTAACTCCTTGAGAGACATCACCAATGATTTGCTCCTTAGAATGACTTCTTGCATATGTGAGATCCTTTGGAAGCTCTTGATTATTGCTTGATTGACCATCATGTTCTTGCTCCATTATTTCTTCTTCTTTAGCATGATCTTCCAATGTAGGTACTTGGTGTTGAGTTTGATTTTCAACCATTGACGAACCCGTATCATCTTCATTTCTTCTTTGAAGATAAATATTAGATTCATCAAAAGTTACATGAATAGTTTCTTCAACACATAATGTCCTTTTATTATAGACTCTATAAGCCTTTTTATTAGATGAATAGCCTAGAAATATACCTTCATCGATTTCCTGTCAAACTTACCAAGATTGTCACTAGTATTTAAGATAAAGCATTTACAACCAAATACTTTAAAATAGACAATTGATGGAGTTTTATCAAATAGAAGTTCAAAAGGTGTTTTTCTTATAAAAGGTCTTAGTAAAACTCTATTCATTACATAGCATGCTTGTATTCATGACTTTCGACTCAAAAGTACTTAGGTAAAGAGTTTTCACAAAGCATTGATCTAGCCATTTCTTGTAATGTTCTGTTTTTCCTCTCAACAACTCCATTTTGTTGAGGTGTTTTGCTCGTTTGAAAAATTATGAGTGATACCATACTCATCACAAAAATTTTGTAAAATCTTGATTGCAAAACTCTCTTCCATTATCACTTCTAATAGATATTAGATTGCAATTAAGAGAAATTTGAACCTTCTTAAAAAGTTTTGAAAATTCATAAAATGTTTCATCTTTTTTGTGATAAAAATATTACCCATGTAAATCTGGAAAAATCATCAACAATCACATAAGCATATCTTTTACCACCAAGACTAGTAGTCCTCATAGGTCCAAATAAGTCCATGTGAACTAGTTCAAGAGGCTTTGAGGTAGACACCATTTTCTTTGGTTTGAAAGATGTTTTTTGATTGTTTTCCATATTGACAAGCATCACAAATCCGAGTTTTGTCAAAATGCATTTTTGGTAATCCTCTAACTAGTTCTTGAGTAGAAAGTTTGTTCAATAAATCCATGCTCACATGTCCTAATCTTCTATGCCATAAAAATCCATCATTGTCATGTATTGCAAGACATTTAATGTCATTAGTAATAAGCTCATCAAGATATAACACATATACATTACTTACTCTTTTAGCTACAAAGATAGTTTTATTGCTTGCATTATCAAGAATAGTACAAGTATCACATTTAAACTCTACTTTGCAACCATTATCACATAATTGGCTAATGCTAAGTAAATTATATTTTAAACCATCAATAAGTAAAACTTGTTTGATAAGAGGGAATGAACCCTTTACCAATGTTACCTATTCCAAGTATTTTCCCTTTCTTCTTATCGCCAAAAGTGACAAAGCCTTCACTTGTAGCTTGAAGCTCACTAACAAGTGATGCATTTCCGGTCATGTGCCTTGAACAACCACTATCAAGAAACCATTTTGTGGCACTTGATCTTGAAGCAAATTGTACCTATACCAAATTGGAAAGAGTGATTTTTGGTACCCATATCTTCTTGGGTCCAAGAGGGTTAGTGATGAGTTCCTTTAACTTTCCATATAGTCTTTACTCCAGGTTTCTATCTTTCTTTTTATAATGCATTTAGACACTTTGTGTCCATGCTTACCACAATATGTACAGCAAGTATGAGACCTATAATGAGAAGATTCTTTAACAAATGTCTCTTTTGGTTTTGAATGAAGGCAATCATGTGTAAAAACCTAGACCATGCTTTACAAATGAGGATCTTTGATACCCAAGTAATTTATTTAAATTGTTTCTTCCATTTGTAAATTTCTCAATACATAAAGTAAGATCATTTACTTTCCTTTTTAATACCTCATGATCTTTTAGCATTGATTCAAGAGAAATAATTTTTTGAACACAGCTTTTTGTTTTCAAAAAGATACATCTTGTATGGTAGTGTTCAAAACTTCCCTTTTCAATAGTAAGAGAATTTATGGTCTCAAGAAGTCTATCATTTTCAAGACATAATTTTGAATTTTCATTTGAAAGATCACTAATTTTTGGATTTTATTTCTTTATTTCTTCTTGAAGCCTTTTTTTAGTTCTTCATACAATTCTAGAATTAAATCACTAGAATCAATATCATCATCACACAAATTTGAAATAGAGGGAGAAGATTGTACCTCATCATCAATGGCCATGAAGCATATGTTGGCCTTTCCTTCACTTTCATCCTCACTTTCCTGTTGATCCCATGTTCCAGATAGTCCTTTTCCTTTCTTGGCAGATTTCTTTCGTTTTTGCTTTCTCTTTCCCTTTCCAACACTCTGGGACGATCGACAATAAGATGCTCGGTACTTTTGCATTCAAAGCATTGAGGTTTATATGATGAAGATTGTCCACTCTTCTTGACTGGTTTTCTTCCTTTCTTGAGAAATTCCTTTTTGTAGAATCTCTTGAACTTCTTCCACTGCCATTGCAATTTCTTCTTCTCCACTTGTTTCCTCCTTCTTCTTCACTTGAAGATTGTTCTTGTTCACTCAAGTTGTTTGAGGCATTTAGCACTACTCCTTTTCTCCCCTTTTCTTCATCTTTCTTATCATTCAACCTCTTCATCTTCATTTCATGAGTAAGTAGCGATCCAATAAGTTCTTCAAGAGGAAGAGTCTTTAGATCTTTGGACTCCTCAATAGCTAGTGTCTTTGGCTGCCAAGATTTTGGTAGAGCATCCAAGATCTTTCTGTTTTGCTCTCCCATAGTATAGCCTTTACCATAAGCTTTCAAGCCATTGAAAATATTAGTAAACCTTGTAAACATATCACTAATATTTTTCAGCCTTGTTTCATAGTAAACAATTCATAGTCTCTAACTAGCATAGCAAGTTTAGATTCTTTAACTTGATTAGTACCTTCATGTGTAATTTGAAGTAATCTCCACATATCATGTGCGAATCACACCCACTAACTCTATTATATTCAAAGCAACATCTAGAGCACACTCAATATATTCATGGCTTGATAATTTAGAGTCATTTTCCTTGAATCATGCTCATTAAATTCATCGGTAGATTTGGGTTCGGGAGTTACTCCATCTCGCTCTCATTTTCATTGGGATATAGGGACCTTTCTCAATTATGTTCCATAAATCAAAGTTAATAGAACAAATATATATTTTAACTCTAGACTTCCAAAATGTATAATTTGTTCCATCAAACAATGGAGGTCTATTTGTAGAAGATCCTTCTAGATAAGGTAGATTTGACATATTAGCCATAGGATCTTTGTCTTCTAGGTTGTAAAACCACACGAGAAGTTCTAGCTACGATACCAATTGAAATACCTAAGAGGGGGGTGAATTAGGTATTTGGCTAATTTTCATAAATTCAAACTTTATAAATGAGTAGACCTATTGCGAGATTAAGTGAATAAAATAAACGATTTATGGCAAAAGCGATGATAAGAAATGTAAACAAATGAACACAAACAATTTATAGTGGTTCGATCCTCAAGATCTACCTCCACTACCTTAAGTATACACTTAAGGATTTCAATAACTCTACTATGTGCTCAAGTTCACAGATTACAGGAGAAGTTCACCACACTTTGGTTTTACACATACAAGCTCTTCTAGTAATTTTTACAAACAAGGCTCACCAACCTATGGTTTTATATCTCCAACAACCTTGAATCACAACTTCAAGGATCACCCTTATCTAAAGGGTTTTATGTTATCAAGATAACCTTGCGAGAGCTAGTAGATCAATACAATTGAATAAGTAAAGAAGAGTGTGTAGATGTTACCACTTGTTGGTAGAATTTACACAAAGTTGCACCAGTCACACTTTGATGTCTTTGGATTGATCAATTTAATGCACAAGATGTAAGAGAGCTTGAAAAATGTTTGTAATAGACTTTTTGAAAGCTTAGAATATTCAAATGTTCGATTCTATTAAAAGATTGCACGTTTATAGCTTTTTATAGAATTTGAAAATCGATTGAAACGACTATAAAACTGGCTAGTTAACGGCTATTTTCAGGGAAATTGGACGACCGAATTGCTGCGTCCGAATTTTTTCGGACGATCGAATTCTTCTGCTGTACGTCCCGAATCTTCTTCCGAATTCTCTCGGAAGAACGGTGACTATCGTTGAAGACCAAAATTCGGACGACCGAATTTTTTCTTCATGCGTCCGAATCTTCTTCCGAATTTTTTCTTCATGCGTCCGAATCTTCTTCCGAATTTCTCCGGAAAGAAACGAGTAGTAAATTTTGCTACTAAATTCGGACGACCGAATTTCATGGAATTGTGTTCAAACTTTGTAAAATCATTTGAAACCAATCTTCCAAGTATTTGAAATACGTTTGATATATATAGATAACTTATTTAGACAAATATAAGTTTGAAAACCATCAGCAAACTCATTTGATCATTTAAAGTTTACTTAGAAACTTTTAGAACACAAAACCACATTTTCTAAAGATTCATTCAAAAGTCTTTTTAAACTTAAGAAACCAATTTTTATGCTCTCTTATGCATTCAATAGACTCCAAGACATACAAGTGTAGAGTTCACATAGATATTACCTATCATCATACCTACTTTACACTTCAAGTCTTCAATGCCTTGAGTTTATCTTTGAATACACCTCAAAAGACTCATAGCTTAATGAGGTTGTTCTTTGCTCTTCCTTTTTGAAGGCAATGAGACTTCAAACTTCTTTCTTCACAAATCCTATCACACAATATAAACATATTAGTTCTCATCAATATTTGTCATGAATCAAAATTACATGATTTGCCCTTAGGGCTTACAGTAAAATTTGTGTCAATCGGAGTTCAATTGCCTACTCTGCTAATGCTACAAAGTCACCTATTCTGCATTGTGCTCTATTTTTGATACAGTTTGGTATAATGATCATATCGTGAGTTCTAGATGCCCAATTGATGTGATTCAAATCTCTTTGGAAAGCTAAGATCCTGATCTACAACTTTTATGCAGATATCAAGACCTAGATCAGCCGATTTGATGCTCTGAATTCACCTAGAAGTCAAAACAAAGTGTCACGAGTCGGGCAGCAGAAACTTGCACCAAAAGCGGGGGCAAGAGGCGTCGTTTGGTGTGATATAAGCGGCACCGTTTGTGTCGATCTGAAGCTGCTTTTAAGCTGCATTTATTTCTCTTTTGGGGGAGATTTTCATACCCTTTAGGGCAGAAACAAGAGCAGCCGATGGGAGTGGGACGAGAAAATAGCAAAACACCAAGAAAACACACCAAATTCTTCTTCCAATCCCTCAATCTTGCAAGAGAAATCAAGAGAGAAGATTGAATCCTTGAAGAAGGAGAACATCCACCTTGAAGATTCATGGAAAAAGCTGCAATTTTCTCCATGCTACAGTGACGAATTTCAACCTTGAGGAAGAGAAAATTTTACACCATGAAATGAGCAATTCTTACTCTTTCTTTATTGGTTTATATTCTTTGAATTGTAATATGTTGATGAACTAAACTTTTTGAATACTTGGATGGGTATGAACCCTAGATTTTTCCTATGTGAATGAAGTGTTTCATTGGTTGATTGAATTTGAATTTCTTGTGAATTGTTTGTGGGTTTGAATGGTTGGATTGATTGAGTGGGTTATTGATGCAAAATCTGGAATTTTTTCACTTGGAATTGAGAAAGGAAGGGTGATTGACAATTAATTAAAAATCTGGATTTTTTCACTTGGAATTGAGAAAGGAAGGGTGAAATAGACCATACACAAACAATGGGGATGATTTAGGTGACTAGAGATAGAAACCTAAACATCTTCTTGATAATTTGAGAAATCTAATTGGAAAATCACAATTCTTAATGCATTCTTGGGTTGATTTGGTTAGAAAGAGATTTCAACTAATTAATCTAAGAGTAGAGAACTTTCATCTAGAGATAGAGTGAGTTCTATCATTGGAATTTCATCAAACATAAGAAGTAAAATTTATCAACCAATGGACATTTCTATCACATAGGTAAGTCTAGAGGGATTAACCATTCAAGTATTGTTTTCTCAATTGAATTCTCTCTTGCAAACAAAGATTAGTTAAGCTAGTTTAATTAGTTAAGCTAGATTTCTTTTCCTAGTAATTATTCCAACCATTTTCTCAAACAAATTTGTTAGGCTAAACAATAGAGTAGAAGTGAGTAATGGTATTTAACCATCCCCGTGGATACGATATTTAAACTTGCTTGCCGTTAGACTAATTTAAACTATGGGTGCACTTGCCTTGTGTTTGTGTGCAAATTGTTGAGGATTGTGATAAAATTGAGTATAAAGGCATAGACAACAAAACACAACAGTAGGCAAATGAACTCCCATTGACACAAATTTACCATTCTCAAAACTTCGTAATGTCTTCTATAATTGTCTATAATACCACTGTGCATTTGGAATCTTTATAGAGGTCAAAATCACACTTGAAAAGTCTCTACCAGTCTATTTTTCCTTTGCATTTCTCTATTGTTCTTCATTTTTGTAAAAATCTCTTTGTTTGCTTCATTTACTTCCAAATCTTTAGCAAACTCACCTAAAGCAAATAAGAGATAAAGGGAGTGTAAATGGTGATTAAAACACCAAAATTTAGTAGAAATGTGAGCTCAAAATGATCATTATATAAAGCACAAATATAGAATATCAAAAGGCATAGACAACAAAACACAACACTTACCACCAAAAGAATGCATCAAAATAGTCCAACCATCCTTTGCTAATCTTGCATAGAAAAACTTCTTTACTACATCTATCACAACTGTAATTTGAAGATGAAACCATGCAATGGTGTTCTGATTCTTTTTCTTCTTCTCTTCCTCTGTTAATTCAGTGTTAGGAGGAGGTTCTTCAAAACCTTCTTCAATAATATCCCAAACTCCAACTTCATGAAGAATATATTGCGTATATTGACACCACAAATCAAAATTATTTTTTTTCTTCAAAGATAAACCTTGAGCGAGAAGAAAGAGTTTTGTCATAAAGAAAATAAAGAGAAGGGAAAGAAAATTTTTTCCATATCTCGTTGACATTCTAGATCTGATACCAATTTGAAAGGTTTCAAGTGGTATCGAGCCAAGAGAAGGGCTTTTGAAAGCTAGGATTTTTTTCCCCGTTCGGTGAACTGTCGTGTTTTTATTTCTATGCCTTTTATACTCAATTTTTTTATCACAATCTCAACAATTTGCACACAAACACAAGGCAAGTGCACCCATCGCTTAAATTAGTCTAACGGCAAGCAAGTTTAAATATCGTATCCACGGGGATGGTTAAATACCATTACTCACTTCTACTCTATTGTTTAGCCTAACAAATTTGTTTGAGAAAATGGTTGGAATAATTACTAGGAAAAGAAATCTAGCTTAACTAATTAAACTAGCTTAACTAATCTTTGTTTGCAAGTGAGAATTCAATTGAGAAAACAATACTTGAATGGTTAATCCTCTAGACTTACCTATGTGATAGAAATGTCCATTGGTTGATAAATTTCACTTCTTATGTTTGATGAAATTCCAATGATAGAACTCACTCTATCTCTAGATGAAAGTTCTCTACTCTTAGATTAATTAGTTGAAATCTCTTTCTAACCAAATCAACCCAAGAATGCATTAAGAATTGTGAATTTCCAATTAGATTTCTCTAATTATCAAGAAGATGTTTAGGTTTCTATCTCTAGTCACCTAAATCATCCCCATTGTTTGTGTATGGTCTATTTCACCCTTCCTTTCTCAATTCCAAGTGAAAAAATCCAGATTTTGAATTAATTGTCAATCACCCTTCCTTTCTCAATTCCAAGTGAAAAAATTCCAGATTATGCATCAATAATCCACTCAATCAATTCAACCATTCAAACCCACAAACAATCCACAAGAAATTCGAATTCAATCAACCAAGGAAACAATTCATTCACATAGACAAAATCTAGGTTCATACCCATCCAAGTATTCAAAAATTTAGTTCATCAACATATTACAATTCAAAGAATATAAACCAATAAAGAAAGAGTAAGAATTGCTCATTTTCATGGTGTAAAATATTCTCTTCTTCAAGGTTGAAATTCGTCACTGTAGCATGGAGAAAATTGCAGCTTTTTTCCATGAATCTTCAAGGTGGATGTTCTCCTTCTTCAAAGATTCAATCTTCTCTCTTGATTTCTCTCTTGCAAAGATGAAGAATTGGGATGAGATTTGAGTGAGTTTTGATGAGTTTTTGCTGTTTTTCAGTCCACTCTCTCGGCTCCACTTATTTCTGCCCTAAAGGGGTATTGAAATCTGCCCCAAAAGAGAGAGAAATGCAACTTAAAATCAGCTTCGATCAGTACAACGGCACCCGCTTGTCCCCGATTTTGGTGCAAGTTTCACTGCCCTGACTGTGACACTTGTTTTGACTTCTAGGTGAATTTAGACCCCCAAATCGGCTGATGTAGGTCTTGATGTCTTTATGAAAGTTGTAGATCAGGGATCGTAGATTTCCACAGAGATTTGAATCACATACATTGGGCATCTAGAACGCAAGATATGATCATTATACCAAACCGTATCAAAAATGGAGTAGGGGTAGGAAAATGAACTCCGATTGACACAAATTTTACCATTCGAAAACTTAGAATGTCTTCTATAATTTTTTTAGAATACCACTTTTGCATTTGAAATCTTCATAGAGGTCAAAATCTGACTTGAAATATGTCTACTAGTCTGTTTTTCTCTCGCATTTCTCTATTGTTTTTCATTGTGTAAATTTCCTTTATTTGCTTCATTTAATTCCAAATATTCAATAATATCACCTAAAGCAAATAAGAGATAAAGGGAGTATAAATGGTGATTAAAACACCAAAATTTAACATAAAATCAAGCTCAAAATGATAATTATATGAAGCACAAATATAGAATATCATGAACCAGTTCATATGAGGAACTTTCAAGTTCTGAAAAAAAAAATTGTTTTCTACTGTTGTTGCAACGACAAAGTCTGTTGCGTGAGGTCTTGAATTTCTAGAATTTCTTGATTAGAAAATTGGAAATTTTTCTTGCCATTCAAGATGATCTAATCTGCAAGAATCTTGGCAAAGGAATTTTGAGCTCCTTCTCTACAGTTGCTCTTAACCCTAGCGCTTGCAATAAAAGGCTAAGCATGGATTTTAGTGTTTTTACTCATTGTTCAGCTTTTTGTTGTTGATGGCAAAAATAATTTTGATCTATGGAGGCAGTATATGCAAAATGTTTTTTTGCCCTATTCAGCATTTGGGATATCATTAAAAAAGGTTTTGAGCAACCATCTCCCAATGCGGAACTAACTAAAGAAGAAAAAAAAACCTCCGATGACTATCTTGGTAAATTCTAATAGAGGCGAAAGAAAGAGGTGGAGCGAATCCGATTGCAGGCATTGAAGAAGGAGTATGAATTGGCTCTTATGCAACCTACAAAGTCAGTTAGTGATTATATTGGCAAGATATAAAATCCTACCAACCATATGAGATTCAATGGTGAGGCTTTAACAGAAGCTCATGTTGTTGAAAAAATAATCTGATCCATAAACTCCAAGTTTCATACCAAGAAGATAATTCTTGAAGCCACAAAGGACTTAGACACAATGACAGTGGCCCAATTAGAAGGTGAATTGTTATCCTATGAGTTGTCCATAAATCAGCGATCAATTGGTTGCATTGAGGAGAAGGCATTAAAAGCCCAAGTAGTCGTGGAAAAATGAGGAATTTGAAACATCAAATCAAGGAGAATTTCATCGGAGAGGTGGCCAAAATTTTCGAGGAAAAGGCCGAGGTAGAGGAAACTTCGAGAGGCGACAACAGAGGAAGAGGCAGAGGCCATTGTAGAGGTAATTTTAATTATCAACAAAATAATTTTGATAAGGATGCTCAAAATAATAGTGCTTATCAAAAGGTAGATAAGTCAAAACTGCAATATTTTTACTGTAAAAGATATGGTCACATAGAGAAAGATTGTAGATTGAAAAAGGAACACATGGCACAACTTCAAGCAAAATTTATAGAAACGCTATTGATAATTCTCAAGCATTATTATTTATTTTCTCGCCAGAGTAGAGGGAGATAAAAAGAATGCATCAAAATAGTCCAACCTTCTTTTTGGTGATCTTGCATAGAAAAACCTTTTTGCTATATTTATCACAATCGTAGTTTTGAAGATTTAAGCTATGCAAGGGTATTCCCGATTATTTTTCTTCTTCTCTTCTTCGTTAATTCGATGTTGGGAGGAGTTACTTCAAAACCTTCTTCAATAATATCCCAAACTCTAACTTTTTGAAGAATATCTTACGTATATTGACACCACAAATCAAAATTATTTTTTTTCATCAAAGATAAACCTTGAACTAGAAGAAAGAGCTTTGTCATAAAGAAAATAAAGAGAAGGGGAAAGAAAATACTTCCATGTCTCATTGACATTCTATCTTTGAAACCACTTGTATGATCTAAAAAAAATTTATTGACAAGAAATTTCAAGGTGGTAGGACCTAAAAAAATCAAACAATAAGGATAATCTAATCTTTCAAGATTTTCTCAAGTCCTTATTGGACAAATTTATAAATTATGACTCCATACCACACACAACTCTTGATACAAACTTATATATATAGAGTTGTCAAGACTAAATTACTAAACATATCTATATTAGGAAATTCTATTCCAAACAATAATAGAAATCTACTAAACCAAAACTTAATAGGATAAACAAAATTAACAAATCTTCTAATCTAGATTTGCTCTATATGCAAGATTCTTTATCTTGCAATTCCTTCCGTTTTACAAAAGCAAAGTTGCAAATGAAAATTCCTTTTGTTTTGCTTGAACGCCCTCGTCTTCTCTCTCCCTTTTTTTCTTTTTCTTTTTTTTTCACATTTTTCTGAAGATTGAAAACTCTTTTGGTCATGCTTTCAATTTTGGAAAATCAACAGTGATCTTAAATTTTGAAACTCAAACAAAAAATGTAATAAGAAGAATTTAAGCCAAAGTATCAATACGCGTAGTTTAAAAAGTAAACAAAGTTTACTTTTAAATACAACGATTAAATATTTTACGCTATAATAAGTTAGAAATAGTGAAATTAAATCAACACGAAAAATATGGTTTTTTTTAGATTGCAACGTTCATTAGAGTTTTTTTTTTTTTTATAGATTATCTATGATATTTTCCACTTTGTCTTTATGTCGATAACTGCACCAATTTCTATTTTCCAACTCTGTGGAATGTTTCCATAAGTCTTTATTATATGAGACTTCCATTGATTCGATTAATTTCGTTATCCAGTAAGAGTATCAATATAAACTCATCTTTTCTAATTACACTAAAAGTTGAAAGCTTCTTTAATAAATTATTTTAAAATACTACTTGAATCCAAAGTGCAGATGTCTTTAATACATTCTTTTATTCATCCCATGAAGGGAATTCTTAGCGAAGATTTTAGTTCAATATTCTTCTTTTCTCCGTCCACTCGATCAAATCACACTATGAATTTGCGTTTTATCCCAAGCACAGAGTAATTCCAAAGTAAAGCATAAATTGTCATGTAAAACGTGGAAGGAATGGTTCATGCAGTTACCCCCCTTCCCCCCGGGTTCTTGCTTTGTACTTTAAATCTGAAGCAAGAAAATTTAGAGTGACAAAACAAAACTAGAGTGTAGTCACCATAAGAAACAGTAGCTGAGTTTCAAGCTGAAGCCAGAAGAAAATGGCAGCAAGTGACGATTGGATGATCCAAGTACAACTTCAAGTTGAAATGAACAAGATGCTCGAACGGTGGAGGCCAAGAAGAACCCTTGGCAGCGGCGTTGCATTTATAAGGTACCGGAATCTGTTAAAAACCTTAATAAAAATGCTTACACGCCTTGGGTAGTCTCTTTTGGCCCTTACCATGCTGATAATAAAAATTTGAAGCCAATGGAAGAGCACAAGGACCGAGCTCTGGTGCATTTCCTCAAGAGACACAAAGTAGCTCTTAAAGAGTACTACGAGTCCTTGCTGCCGATAGTGGAGGATCTGACTGATGCATACGACTCACTGGATGCGGATTTGCTGCAAAATAAACACGCTTTCTTAAAGCTCATGATTCGTGATGGATGTTTCATTCTCGAAATCTTGAGGGCAGCCAGAGGAGATTTTGAAGGCTACGAAGAAAATGATCCAGTTTTCAGCCCTCACGGGCGGCTTTATGTCATACCACATTTGAGGCGGGACATGTTGATGCTTGAAAATCAGCTTCCCATGAAGGTTCTCCAGAAGCTGCACCAAGTTCAAAATGGATTAGCCACGGTCTCTCTCTCTCTCTCTCTCTCTCTCTCTTCGATTACCGATTCTAACGTTTAACTTTCAGTCACAAGCCTCTGTTGGCATATTGTAGGAAGTCAATACGGAATGATTGGCCTAAATACATATTTAATTGTGATTTTTGCTTTCTGCCTAAAAGCACTTTTAGGCCTAGCCTAGTTTGTAAATTTACTCTTCAATACCAGAGTTTAATGTTCAAGCTTGAGTAGTTAACTACTTATACATTCACTTGGTACGCAGGACGACAACGCAAACAAACTTGTATCCGAATTTTTGTTCCCGACCAACGACCCAGGCGGTCCCCTATCCGACAGCTTGCATATCCTGGACATGTATCGAAAGGGCATACTAAAATATCCTGGCGGAGCAGATCAAAAAAACAAGACTATGATTCCTATGGGCGGCAAGGATATCATACGATCAGCAGTAGAGCTTCATGAGGCCGGAATAACGATGGAAAGTAGCGACACTAGATACCTCACAGACATCAAATTCGAAAAACTGCAAACTTAGTCTTCCCATGATCGTAGTTGACGATACAACAGAACCCTTGTTGCTAAACCTCATAGCATTTGAGCGTTTCCATGTCGGAGCGGGGAATGAGGTGACGGCCTACGTGTTTTTTATGGACAACATCATCGACGATGCCCAGGACATTGCCCTTCTGCATTCCCTGGATATCATCCAGAATGGCATTGGTAGCGATAAAGCTGCTGCGAAATTGTTCAACTCGCTTTCGAAAGATGTCACGATCGATCAAAATAGCCACCTTGCCGACGTATACACGAAGGTCAATGCACACTGCAAGGAAACATGGTACAAGCATCGAGCCTATCTGCTCCATAAATACTTCACCAGTCCATGGGCCAGTATTTCTTTTGTTGCTGCTATAATTCTGTTTGTCCTCACTGCAACGCAAACCGCATACACAATATATCCCGTTTACGGGAAAAACGAAACCATGAAGCTTTTTCCTTCAAATTCATCCTACCGTTCTTTTTTATCCTTTAGGTTTTGCGTGTGTGTTGTGGGATGGATGGGAGGGGGAGAGCGTTCTTTGTTATTTGGTAGTATTCATTTGCCAGGCTTATCAGGAATTCTGCCTTTGAACTGATGCAGTAACATTGTTTTGCTGTTTTCTGCTTTGTGCAACCATTGTTTCTTGTTGCAATAATTGACCGAGTGTTTCAGATTTTACATGATTACTAGAAATAAAAAGTACTATTTTGTTCATGTTGAATATTTTCTTGTAAATCTAATTTACTTAACCACTGTTTTCTATCTGTATCTTTTAATATGCTTTGGGTGTTTTAGACTAATGCTCGTATGACCAAACAATAATCGAGAATGAGAATGGTATTTTCTTTTACTATTTGAGAATATAATATTTTGGAACATTGTGTTATTTATATACTTTAAATGTTCATTAAATTATATTGGTTCATTATTGTTCTCAAGTTAATTAGTGCCTTCAAGCTCCACACGTTTAATACATTTGACCACAAAATTTAGGCCCAACCTTTATTCATTGTACCCTTATGAATTAAAATTAGAGAATGGTCAAGGAGCAGCCGCACTTTGTCTCACAATGACCATATCCCAATTTCAAATTAAATTTGGCGCTATAATAGGAATGCTATGCAAGATGTTATTGAGAATTAAAAGTGTGCAATACATGGACGGAAATATATCAGTATTTCCCCATACTAGAATTAGAGTTAATAGCTAACAAACTGGGAGAGGGAGAGGGGAGAGGGACAAATATTTCACCGAGAAAGTACTACTTGTTTGCTTTAAGTTAGAGAGAAGGGAATAGGAGAAGAGAAGAGAATATAGTAAGAATTATTCAATTTACTATTTTATCCGTGCTTCTTTCTCTTCATCAAGCGCTAAAGAGAAAGAAGTAAGGTCATTATTTTCATTGATGCATTTAATCTTTCTGAAACATTTTTTTCTTTCCTTACCCCTGCAATTTGGAAGGGAAAAAGAAATGTTGATCTGGATGAGTATCCTTCTTAACTTCCTGCCCTCCCTCTTTTTCATCGTAACCAAATTACATAAATGGCAAATAATTCAAGGTTTACTTTCTCTCATAATTTACTTTCATATTCTGCGCCTAGTGCAAGCCATGCCTAAAGTTACTACTGCAAACACCAAGAATCAGTATATTAAACATTCTATCTGTTTTAAAATATATAGTCTTTTGATTCCTTTTGTATATATTAAGAAAAAATAAGGCGGTAATATATTCTTAATTAATTTTACTAATATAATAAAAATAGAAGAATTATATTTATGATAATGATAACTTTTTAAAAAATAATCTTTAAAAATTTGTAAAAGGTCAAACATTTTGATAATGAAGAAATGGACAAATCGCCATTATATTTTGAAATGGCGGGAGCATAAATAACAGATCACCCTAAACAAGAACTAATAGTTTGCGTCCTATAGGGCCATTATAAAATCATAGGGTCGTTTACAATGTTCACCACGATATGCACTGAAACAAAGTTTCTTGAGGAAGATGGAATCTAAGTTTACTTTAGTTCTACTCAGAGGTTTTATCAACATTCTGTTGCTTCATTCAGGTAGGAAGTCATATGTTCTCTTTAATCTTATTTTTTCTTTATTCCAGTAAAAGTTTGCTTCATTCAAGTAGGAAGTCATATGTTCTTTAATCTTCTTTTTTCTTTATTCCAGTAAAAGTTTGCTTCGAATCATAGCTATTCTACCAGCAGTTTCGGCCACTCTATATGTATAAAAGAAAGTATGTTTATGGGTGAACAATGTAGGCAATAAACTTAGAAAAACACTAGCAGACTTGAGCGATGATTGATTTTTGTTTATTTATTGCTTTTGTACCATCTCAATACTCCCTCTGTTTCGAAGGGGAAGTGACTGTAGTTTCTTGTACAAGAACTAAGGGTTGTGAAAAGTAATAAAATATTTGTAATAAAATACCTTTTATATCCTTAATAAATAGAGAGACAAAGATAGAAAGAAAGACAAAGATCCAGAGTGAGAGAGAGAGAGCAATAAAGAGAGAGAGGGAGGATAGAATTAGAAAAATATAATAAATAATTTTTTGAAATGTATATATATCATAAAATAACTTTTCTATATCTAAAATAACTTATATTTTAAATCGAAAATAGTACTATCAATACTTATCTTGTCTTCAAACATGTATTTTCTTTTTTGTATGTAAGGCTCGGATTCACTTTCATTAACCAGCAATAGTAAACTAAGGATTAAAAGATACTCATGGATTAACTAATGATAATTACTGAAAACTTTTCTAAGCCTTAAAAGATACTTCTCCATTCAAACTTAAATTTCAACTTAATTTCCTATTCATTTTTTAAAAAAAATGGATATTCACTTATGGACTGAGTGAGTACAAAAAGGGGACATAGCTTGATGAAAGATGAAAGATGTTTCTTTATAATAGTGGAGAGAAATTATAATAATGATGATCTTAAACCTTAGTTGAATAACGAGAGATATTCAAATATATTTAAATATCAAAAGGGTAGAAGTAAGTTGTAATAACCAATTTGTCCTGAAATAGTATCCAACATTTTAAATCACTTCATCATGCGAAAAGTTACCCCATATTCGTAATTAAACACTAAAAAGTAAAGAAAAAAAGTTGGTAAATTAAACCAAAGTTTAAAAATTAAGATAGAGATAAGTTCGAAACGAAAAGTAAAATATTGCTCAAAGTCGACATATCTATATGTAAAATTGCCTCATGCTAAAATCAGAATAAAATCTCTTATCAAAGGAAACCCTTAAGTTGTATTGAGTATACGAGCATTGGTGATTATGTCTTGATTAATGTATATGTACATGTTCATAATAACAAATGTGTACATTGAGCGAGAGATCTAGTTGAAGAAAGGTGTTCCGTTGGTGGAACTTGAGCTTGAGCTTGAGCTTTGGGAGCAATTTGTTCAAAATTGCTACAAGCTACACAATGAAACTACTGGACAGCTGTATTCTCAAGAGACTGGTTGAAAGTATATTTTATTGCACCAATTTTATAAGTTTCTCTCTACCATAGAAGGCTCGAATCTCTTTTAAGAGAATCAGCCTTGTAGTTTCACGTATTTCATTATTCCTCTATTATTTTAAGTTTATATTAATGTTTTATTACATATTTCACTAACATAGTATAAAAAGTTTGCTGCAAATCTTCGGAGAGTGTCCAAAAACAAGGCATAAGATTATTCCAAAAGCACTTAAGGCTATCTATCTATACAGAGGAGAAAGTACTGTATTGTAGCAAATGAAAATGGCAAGAGCTGTCGAAGAATGGATCATGAAGATAAACGATGAAATCCAATAAAGAGTCATGGATGTTTATATGCACAAATACATAAAAATTAAATATAATTTGATAAAATAACCTTCTGTCATGCAAATACAAAGTGATTTTTGATAGATATGAGTTTCGTATTCTCAATACTTGAGAGAAACTTTAGAAATTTTAAACTTCAATAGTAAATAATTAAATTATTTTTGACTTTATATAGTTCTAAAAACTATATATAGCAGGCCCCAATATAAGTAACCATTTCTTCTTGTCAAAAAGAAAAAAGAAGAGTCCACGTGGAAAACTAAGGTTCTGATAAAAAAGGAAAGCTTGTAATTAGGCCTTAGTTCATGTACATGTATTCCTTAGTTCTTGCTACCTACTTTAAATCTGAAGCTACTGAAAATTTAGTCTCGTAAAACAAAACTAGAGTGTAGTCACCATAAGAAATCGTAGCTCAGTTTCAAGCTGAAGCCAGAAGAAAATCCAGCAAATGACGATTGGGTGATTCAAGTACAACTTCAAGTTGAAAATGAAAAAGATGCTCGAATGATGGATGCCAAGAACCGGTGGAAGCGGGGTTGCGTTCATAAGCTACTTAAATATGTCAAAAATCTAGTCGAACTCGCGACCCGACCTAACTACGTTAGGCTCGATACTATTTCTCGATAGTCAAGTTTCTTCCGGCTCTATATGCAGATTTTGGCTCATGAATTATTTACCCCTCCGTATTTCCCCACAAATACCTCCTACACCGCCTCCGCTCACTTCTCAAAAGCTCTGGACTGAGCTATCCTGTGGATGAAACTACCCAGGAAAAGGCCTTCACTCATCCCATGCAACTTAAATTATTAAAGTTCAAATAACCTTTGTGAAAATATATAAAATTAAATATTTTAAATTTTTAAAATAACTTTAATTAAAATCTAAATTAACCCTGAAGTTGTTGACCTTCAACTTTTTTCTGTTTGACTTGGACAAAACCAGAAACAGAACTAATTTTTTTATTTAGAAAGGAAAATTTTAATTTTTTTCAAATCGAAATTTGAAGAAATTGAATGGAAAATTGAATTAAATTTTAGTTTGGTTTAGTTTTTTGGTTTTATCCAAATAATGTTCACCTGTAATTTTTATCCATATTTCTTTGTCTTAATTAAATTTTAGAAA